>CM061356.1:12860878-14222753 GCA_030867105.1 Liasis olivaceus
CATGAGACTCGTTTCCTAGCTGTTGAGCTTTTGCCATCAGCCCTTTCTTCTGGCAATATTTGCGGATGGGATGGGATGAATAGATAAACAATAGCTCTGGACTCAGAGGGAATCTGTACGGCTGGAACGGCGTCCCCACATCGGGCTCCATTCCGATGCTCCGGCTGTAACTTCCAGTATGTTCAATATGTTGACTGGGAATGCTGGGAGTTGAAGTTTGCCCATCTGGAAGGCACCCCCCATTCCTTTGGGACAGGCTGACCTATAGCCCAAACGGCCATTCCAGCCCCAAAGGAAAGTCGATCCAGTCTAACAACCCTGCTTCTCACACAGATGATTACAAGAACTCTTTAATCTGTGACTCTAATATACTGCCCTAAGCCGGGCTAATTTAACCATCATTTGTGGACTAAGCCACAAAGGTTGGTTCACCCAGAATGCTAATCCGTAAGCCACAGGCTGGATTGGACACCATCTTAAACCTAAACCAAATAAAACATGCCTGGTGTCACCCGTTGGGGGAGATGGGTAAACTCAGACTGGGATCGTAGCTCTTTTCCTCACTCCCTGTAAAATAAGACAGCTGCAAAGAAAAACTATTTTACAAATACATCGGTGGATGTTTTGATGGAATGCTCCTATTGGCTAATAAATCCCTACTTATTCAGGGGGACCAGATCATTCTTAACCCTCTCCCACATCTCTCTTGTGTAATTCTCAATCATATAGGTCCCCTCCCTTAACCATCAGCCGCTAAAAGGGGTTCCTGCAATGAAACTGACCCATGGCAACTGAACTGCAGTGTAAAAAATTGAACTGCAGTGTAAAATACTCAAGGCCAAAGATATCCGTTTATACGCAGTTTCAAACTTGGAAAATGTTGTCCAAATCCTGAAAGCCTTTTGCACTTTTAAAGAACAGACCTGCTACAAAGGTAGATGCAAGGGACTGCAAACTCTGGACCCAAGGATTCAATCACGGCAAACTGATGGAACATTTCTCATTCGGCCCACTTAAAATGTGGTTTGGTTATAAGGATCCTGAAAATAGACGCATTCAGACGCACAACAGAGGCATTTGGTTCTCAATTGCTTTGGGAACCAAACTAGTTCCAGTATCTTTCATACTGTGTCTTAGTAAACCACGCAGACAAAAGCATTTGCCCTTCTACTCCTTTTGACATCAAAATATTGCCGTAAGTCTTATTTAGGCGAGGAACAAATTCTAGGTTATATCATAATACGATTCTGGCTCAAATGGTTCAAGACTTACTCCTGGGTAAATGGACACAGGAGTGCAACTGTGCTCTCTTAAAGGAGACACCTCGAGTCAGAGTTTTCCCTCCATTTAAAAGTAAAAGTGAAGTTACCCATGTCAAGTCTTTAATATTTAGGACGGTGGGATTGGTTTTTCCAGCCATCCATCCAAATGGGGTCTGTTTGCATCTCCTCTTCAGTAGAAAAGGGGGCTGGATGTCTTTCCCCAGAGGAGTGGGGAGCAAAAGGGGGTGTTCTTACCTCTTTTCACTGCACCAGGGTGAGATCTGAGCATTGCATCAACGGCATAGGAAGAACAAAAGGCTGAAACAGAAACTCGCTATCTCAACGGCAGGGAAGGGATTGAGAAGCACGCGCAGACGCACGCATGCAAAGAGCAAGTGTGCTGGAGGGGCACAGGGGGAGATGGGAAGGGAGAACTTTGCCAGTTGAACTCCAGCCCTCAGGGCCGAGAACCTGCTTCCCCTCTTTAGCATAGCTGGGGGGAAAAAAATTAAGTTTCACTTTCTATTCTCTGCTTCCTGCCTGCTGGCTGGCTCTGCTCAGCTGCTTCTTTCGCCCAGAGGGTGGGGTTTGTTCCTAGAAGCACATCCCCTTTCAAGCTAAGATTTCAATTCTCTTTCATCACCTTCCAGGCGGAAGGGCTACAGCCGTGGATAGCAAGGGAACCCAAATTCCAAACAGGTTGTGGCTTTTGTTGCCATCTGCGAGGTGCCCAACTACCTTTTTTCTGCATCGCCTTTTTCAGTATTATCCTGCCAGCTCTGTCAGATGTTTGCCTGGCCAAATGGGCCAGTCCAGGACCTCCGGAGGGTGAGGGAAAAACATTAGAGAAAGCACCCGCTTGGAAAAGATTGGGGGAAACCATGCGTGGTGTTGGAAGAAGCAGATCGCTTGTTTTGTAAAAGCTTTGGTGACACGCTGGATTGATGTAACCGAGTACCTGACCATGTCTACACGCTGCGGGGAGCTCACTGGGGGTTTATTTGCCTTTGCTCGAGCTAACCAAAATGAGTTTCGTTCACTAAAGGATCATAGAACAGAAGGGACCTTGGAGGTCTTCTATTCCAACCCCCTGGCCAAGCCAGGGATCCTGGTGTAGGGGTGAAGGTGCTGGACAAAAACAGGGAGATCTAGACTGCTCTTAGGCACAGGGGGGACTTTGGGCCAAGTCATCCTCTTTCCGCCCAACCCACCTCACAAGGTTGTTGTTGTAGGAGAATAGGAGGAGGGAGCATTACGAGCTGTACAAAATAAAGGCGGGAAAGAAATCTAATAAATAAATAAATAAAATAACATGCTTGAAACAAACAGTGCAAAGGTATGGAAAATGGATCTAGCTTCGCAACTGGCTTCTCTTTAGACCAGCTATTCTGACACCGGGCGCAGTCATATTATTCCTGAAACATGAACTGGATGTTTAGATGAGGCTAAACCATCATTCGGACAGCCTGCTAAGCAATCAGGGAGAACAACTTTGACTGAAGATGCTGAATTGGTGGATTGTTCCCTGCTTAGCCGTATACGCGATACGTGAATGGACTGAACCAGATCACGGAGGTGCTAGTTCAAGTCCTGCCAGCTTGAGAAGATCCCTTATGCTTTACACACTGAGTGTTCGGTCTTGGAGAGGCGAGTCTCCAGTTTTAGGATAAAAAAATTAAATTGCGTTCTTGGATTCAGCGTTCTGAAATTCAGAAAACACAACCTGGCATTCAGGCTCCCTACAATACCTTCTTAACACAGACCATGATCTAAAGATCACAGCCTCAAGGCGCCAAGAGCCCATCAGCAGCTCTTCGGGCAAGAAGCCAGAGCTGATCCAGAGGTATAGCAAAGCAGGTCAAGGACAGCTGTAAACAGAAGAGCGTAAACTTTCTTCCCGGGTATTGGTTAACAAGTTCAGATAACAGGCTCACCTCTCCAGGTGCAAAACGAGACATGGGAAAGATCACTGCAGAAGATCTCACCAATTGCCAGGGACTTGCATAAGCCACAACGAAGCCCAACAACCTCACTTACACAAGCAAACACAAACTGTCCTGCCTGCACTGTACAAGAGGGTGTTGAGAAGCTGGAGCAGGAAAATCTAGGGTCAAGACCACTCCAGGAAGCCTGGTAGTACTTTCTGGCTCACACGTTTTATTAAAAGGCAGCAGCTTAGTCAGAAAAGGGGCTCCAGTTTTTTGCTGCCATAGATGAACACGGCTCTTCTCCTACAATAACTATAATGGGAAGGTTCCTGGGGGTCTTTGGGTCAATCGCTCAGCCCCATCTACCTTACAGGGTTGTTGTTGTTGTGGGGAAAAATAGGAGGGCAGAGTGTTATGCAATTCAAAGGCCGACAAGGTAAGTCTTTGGCTTCCGCCTCTCCCTAATGCAAGGAATGCATTTTAAGCTTCAAACAGGACTTTGTTTTCCATAGATTTTATTCTATGCTCAGAGGAAACAGAATAATATCCAACAACCAAAGCAGTGATGAAATATGCTATATATCCCCCCCCCTTTTCCAGCAGCGGAGTTGAAAAAACACTGAACTGATCCAAATGATCCATGTAACCAGACTGGATTTTCTGTAAAAAAATGAACCAAGGGGGAATACCCACTTAGCTTGGCCACCCAATGGTTTAACCGGCAAGAAGATGATCACAATGATTAGCACCGGCCCATCAAATCGATTTTGTTTCGGCATGCCTGCATTTACAGGTTTTTCATATAGAATGCAAAAGGCAGCTTTTGGGGGGGGGGCCTTCGAGTTAGTCTGGGCAAGTCCCTGCAGTTTTCTTAGAAACTTAGAAGGGTTTGGCCCTTGCTTTCTTCCTAGGGCTGGCCTGGTGACTTAACCACTACATGCAAAAGGCATCTACTATGTCTGTTTGCAAGATGCAACAGAAGGAACAACCCTGCTTGTTTCTTTTCCCTCTCACCTCCAGCCTCGCGCACACAGACACACACCCAGAGAAACACACTCAGAAACCTCCCAGCTACAGTTCACTGCACCTGCCTAATACGGCCGACTGAGAACACCTTTTGTGCTTGGCCCAAACTGCTCAGTTACTTGAGCTGGGGAGATGAAATTTCATTACAGTTCAGTTCATGCACGGTGCCTTGTTTCAAGGTTCAAGTGGGGTAACTCTAACCGGGAGGGAAGAAACAGGCCGGTTATTCAGGGCACTTCCCAAAACACATTTTGGCTTCTCAGAGTCATTGCAAAAAGACCAAACTTGTCATTTTCTTATCAAAGGAAAAAGATCTTCCTCTTTTAGGAGGGAGTCTTCCTTGATCTAGGGAAAATTCATCCAGAGTAACGCTAACAGCTTACAAGACAACATGAAATAACTCTTCAAAGTTGAGAATACTGTGGAGAAATTGAGACAAGAAGCATCTCGTCTTATTTATTTGGCATGTGTAGCAACTGTAAGAAAGAAACGATATAGAGACCATCCGACAATATAATCAACTTCAACTTTACGTTGTTTCCAATCCAGTTCACACTTGCTTAATGGAACCTCCAGGTGTAGAGGCTCTCTACCTTGAAAAACTAGTTGCTAGGAGCTAACCTAAAATAAAGGCCACTCGTGGGCTCCCACAGGTACTTAGTTGGTGCTGTAATAGGCAGAAGGCTGGAGTATTTGGTTTGAGCAAGATGGGGGCAGGGCTTTCAACGTGTTACTAGCAACAGGAGGCTCCAGAGCAAAGGTGGCTTTGCAAGGAGTCCTGGTGATGCAAAGATCCGCAAGGCTGGTGGGCCACTTAGGAAGAAGGGAGGAGGAATAAAAAAAAAACTTCATTCCTTCTGCAAAAGGACCTTAAAATGGGCTAACTATCGGGAATCAGGCCTGCAGAAAGGATAGCCATAAACAAAGCACAGAGAAGCCAAAGTAAGTTTACGGCATTCAAAGCATTCCTGGCTGTGTTGCAACATTTTGCTTTTCTGGGGAGGTATAAGCAGAGGGGGGCATTCAAAGGAAAAAGGGGCAGTGCCGCTTTCCTGAGCCCCAGAGGGCAGATGCAGGCGATGACAAGGAAGAGAAGGAAGATGCTCAAGGTGTGGGGGGGGGGGGAGTCAGACACGGCTAGCATCGCTCCAATGGGCCCCCCAGTGCGCAGCGACCTTTTTCTAACAAGGCCAAACCTCGGCAGGGTGCCAGGAGCAGAAGCTCAGGAGGCCAGAGGCGAAAAGGGCACCGGGGCCATCGGCGATGGCGCAGATCAATCCACGCTCAGAATAAAGCACATTCTGCCCCTCCCTTTGTCCCATTGCTAGGAGAAGCAGGAACTTGCCTTCTTTGCCAGGCAGTGTCGCTAACCACACTCCTGCCCGTTTTTTTCGGGGGGGGGGAGGGAAGCCTCCTTCCTCCATCGACAGATAGTCTGCTGCTGGAGCTGGAGGTTCCATCGGGGGGAAACACACAAAAAACACAAGCCCGGGCAGGATCAGCGATCCTTTTCCCCCGCTGCACGGCGTTGCACGGCATGGCGTTGCATCGCCGCCCGGCAGCAGAGCCGCCGCAGGCCTGGCAGAGGCGGGCACACGCGCCCAGGGCGCCCGGGCAGCGGCGGCGGCTGCTTCCCGCCCACTCCCAGGCGGGCACGTGCGCCCGCCGCCTCGCCCCGAGCTCAGCCTTACCTCCCTCCCCCTTCACCAGTTTGACTGGCGCCGCCGAAGGAAGCCGCCTCTATTGTGCGGGATCGGCGGCGGCGAGCCGTGATGACGCCCCGGGAGCGCGACGAGCGGCCTCCCCGAGCCCTGGCGAGCCCGGCGGCGCCATCTTTGGAGAGGGCAGAGCGGTCTTCGCCGTCCAGGAGAGACGCAATGGCGTTTTCAGGCTGGATCTACACAGATGCACCGGCTTCCTCCCGCCTGCGGGTCGGACGCCGCTGGACTACAGTCTCCATCGTCCACAGGCAGCCCACACACACGTTGGATGGGGACTGTAGCCCAGGCAGGACCTGCAGCCCTGCGCTCCTTAAATAATCCCTTTTCTAGGACTTCCCTTTTCGAAAAGCGTCGCAGGGAAGCGAGAACAGCCGTGTGCATGGCTGAAGCCGCCGCCCGGGGCTCCACACACCACCATCCTCCATAAGATGCAGGGAGGTGTGGGAGAAGCCGGCGTGGCGAGCCCAACCGACCTCATAGGGCTGTTGTTGGGAAAAATAGCAGGGGGCGTGGCAGACGCCGCCTCGAGCTCCCGAATTCAGGAGGGGGCTAAGTCTAAAAAAGACGTTTATATCTTCTTGTGCAATCCACGGACTGATTTAGCAAACTGATCTCCCTCCTTTTTTAAAAGCAGCATCTGGGATTTCGACTCCTGCTTGCAGAATTTAAGCCTTGCTGTAAACGCCATAGGAATAAGCCTATGGAAAACTCTTTTCCAAGCTTCCACTTCGATGCTGCCGTTCACACGATCCAACACGAGGGTTAGAGTTTTTTTTTAAGGGGGAATTAAATAAAAAAAGAAATTATTTGCGAACTTGGCGGCGGCAAGGCGGGGAATGGGCGATCCTTGGGGTCTTGCTGTTATGATCTGTTATCGATTATTATCCATCTCCCTGAAGGGATCTTTTAGGCAAAACTCCTGGCTTTTTCATCTTTAGCTACGGCAGCTTCAGCCTGGTCTCACGCTACTGCGCCATCCATCAGCGTTTGCCAGCCCTGAAATTCACACAGCCCTGCTGAGCCCGAGCCAAGCGCATCGCAATGGCTAATCTGCATTGGCTGGTCTGCCTCGTCGTAGGGGGGAAAAGACCAGTTTATCCACTGAGAAACCGCCTGTTTTCTGGACGCACCATAACTGTATCAGCATCCATGAGGACTAGGAACTTGCTTTCTTTTGCAGCTATTTCTTTGCCCTTTTTCCACCCCTCCCTGTCCAATTAGCAGAGCATCATGTCAGGCAAGTGTATCCCCAAAGCTCCCTGATCTGGGAGGGTGGGGGGACCAAACGTTCCTAAGGGGAGGACCTATTTTTTCTATGAAGAACTAGGCTTGGTTAATGCAATGGCCCCGTGGCCGGCCCACAAGGTGTTACTGCTCGCCCCAGCGCTGTCGTCTCCCCTCCCTCCAACACGCACGCAATGCAACCCCACCGTTCTGGCACGCAGACCCCCATAATGAAGTGCCTCCCCCAGCCTCGCCCCCTTTCCAAGAGCTGGGTTGCAACCCTCACCCCAGCTAGCAGGCAGGCTGCGGAAGATGGGAGCTGCTTCCCTCGCCTCTTGAGGGCGCCAGGTTGGGGAAAGGCAGCAGGAGGAAGGCGGGCGCATCCCCGCCCCTTCGCCGACCGCTTCCGAGACGAAGAGCGACGGACGGCGCCGGTGCGCATGCGCGAGAGACACAGGCAGCGCCGAGTCCACCAGAGCGAAGCTGAAGACGGCCCAAGCGCGAATTTAAAAAAAAATAGATTCCCGGGCCACCGCGCACGCGCCCCACGGCCCGGCAACTCTCTCTCCCGGCATCGCGCATGCGTACCTCGAGGGAACGCTTTCCCGCTCAGCTCCCGCCGCCCTTCTCCCGTGATTCTTCCCCGCGCCCGTCCGCCGCCCCGCTTTCCCCGCCACCCTCCGGGCCCCTCCGGGCCGCCTTACCTCTTCCCCCCGGAGCAAGTCCCGGTGGAGGCCGCAGCCGACGGCCGCCCGCTTTCTCTTAATTTTCTCAGCCCCGCCGTGCACGGGCGCAGAGAGATTGCGTCACGCGCAGCGCGGGGCACGTGACCCCCTCACCTCGCTTGGCCGGACGTCACGAGGCGGGGCCCTTCGCCATGGCAACGGCAGAGCGCTAGGGCGACTGCCGGCAGGCCTTGAGCCTGAGCCTCCAGGTTTAGGAGCAGTGTACCTCAGGCCTTTGGGGAGAGCGGGGAAAGAGGATTTTTAAACCCGGTGGCGCTCCACCGACATGTCTAGAGTGTAGATCGCGTGGACTAGGAGATCCATCCTCCACCCTCAACCAGCGAGTCTGGCCTTTGGCTCTAGAGACGGGGCATGCTGGGAGTTGTAGTCCAAGAGAGAAAAAGCCCAGTGGCCTTGATGGGGGTGAGAGGAATGGCAAGTTTAATAGCTGTGCTGGCTGAGGATGATGGGAATTGCAGTCCCACCGCTGTCCTATCTAGATCGATTGCTCGCTTGACTGTGTAGCCACTCTTCTCCCAGACATGACTCTGGGTGGCTTACAATTAAAAATGATATAAAAAATAATACCAAAAGCATATAAAGCCACAGAGGGGCCAAGGACGGATCTCGGATGCTCAAGCTGGCTGGGGCTGATGGGAGCTGTAGTCCACACCAGGCTGCCCACATCGGCAGCCCCTTACGAACTCCGCAGGGCGGGGCTCCGCGCTCTTGCTTCCCTCCTATTTTTTAAATCGAGCAAAATCAGACCAAACCAGCATCCTTGGGGCTGAACCTGGCTTGTTCCGATTAACCAGAGTTTTCCCCTTTGGCGTCGCCCGAACTCGCGGGGGGGGGGGAATCCCCCTCAGCCCCTGATTCTTCCTCTTTCCCTTTTGCACAGGGAAAAAAGTGCTTTTCTCGGGGGGAAAAGCCCCCAATCTCGCCACCCACGTGGGACGCCTCCTTTTAATGCATTTTCCGCTTCCGAACAAGCCAGGTTTACTCCCAGCCGCCCTTGATTTAAATTCCTCTCTTGCTGCTTCCCGGGAACGCGGAGGGGGGCATCGCCCCAAGGGCTTCGCCCCCAATTCATCTGCACTTGTTTTCTCCCTCCCCTGGCAGTAAATCCTCCTTAACTGGATTAGCAGGAAAACGCCTGGCACCGAGCAGAGGGGGGGTCAGCTCATTTCCCTGTAAATAAGTGTGTAATTCACCATCTGGCTCTGTGCGAAGGATGGTTGTGGATCGTGGCTCCCCTCCGGGGCTAAGCCCTCCTCTTGATCTTCCAGGCACCCCATCGTGGCTTGTCGGCAGAAGGCCCCGTGGCCCCCGCGGGTGAGTTGGGCTGGTCGCTCGACCCGCAAAGAGGTCGGTGAAGGCAGCGTGGGGTGAACCAGGAACCGAGTGGGGCGTGTCCTGAAGCACAGCCGTAGCCCCCTCCCCTCAGGACGCAGGCGACGGGCCGGCCTTTCGCTCAGTGTTCGCACGATATCCTAAAGCCTGCTTGGATTAAGTGTGGCTTCGTTGAAACAAAACACTCCCATTAGTCAGATTCACCCCATGCGTGCTGAGTCGTAAGTGGGGCGGGGGGGTGGGGGTGGTCTCTTTAACCAACAGAAAGAACTCAAGAAACCAGGTTCCAACTCGGGGCACCGTGTGAACTAAACTGTTTTGAACAGTTGAATAAAACTTGCTGTCCCTTCCTTCCTTCCTTCCTTCCTTCCGGCCTTCCTGCCTTTTTTCCTCCTTCCTTCCTTCCTTCCTGCCTGCCTGCCTGCCTTTTTTCCTCCCTCCCTCCCTCCCTCCCTCCCTCCTTCCTTCCTTCCTTCCTTCCTTCCGGCCTTCCTGCCTTTTTTCCTCTCTTCTTCCTTCCTTCTTTCCCTCCTTCCAGCCTTTTTTCCTCCTTCCTTCCTTCTTTCCCTCCTTCCAGCCTTTTTTCCTCCTTCCTTCCTTCCTTCCTTCCTTCCTTCCTTCCTTCCGGCCGGCCTGCCTGCCTGCCTGCCTGCCTGCCTGCCTTCCTTCCTTCCTTTCTTCCTTCCTTCCTTCCTTCCTTCCTGCCTGCCTGCCTGCCTGCCTTCCTGCCTTTTTTCCTCCTTCCTTCCTTCCTGCCTGCCTGCCTGCCTTTTTTCCTCCCTCCCTCCCTCCCTCCCCCCTCCCTCCTTCCTTCCGGCCTTCCTGCCTTTTTTCCTCTCTCCTTCCTTCCTTCCTTCCTTCCTTCCTTCCTTCCTTCCTTCCTTCCTTCCTTCCTTCCTTTTTTCCTTTCTCCTTCTGGCCTTCCTGCCTTCCTTCCTTCCTTCCTTCCTTTTTTCCTTTCTCCTTCTGGCCTTCCTGCCTTTTTTCCTCCTTCCTGCCTGCCTGCCTGCCTTTTTCCCTCCCTCTCTCCCTCTCTCCCTCTCTCCCTCTCTCCCTCTCTCCCTCCCTCCCTCCCTCCCTCCATCTATCTATCTATCTATCTATCTATCTATCTATCTATCTATCTATCTATCTATCAAATTTGTACAGCCGCCCATCTCACCAGAAGTACCTCTCGGCGGCATACAACAATCAAATGAAAACAATTAAGATGCAACCATTATGAAAATATAAAACAATAATTATTTGCATGTTGGAACTGTCCTTCTTCGGTTCTTCTGTTTCCTTTTTTTTGAATCGATGATCAGCCACTTTTGGAGGATGCTTTGCCTTTGCTTCTGCTGTTCATACGTTAGGAGTGCATGTTGCAAATGGTGGCTGTTCCAGGACTGCCTTGGGCCCCCCCTTTGATTTGATTTGGGATGTTGAGCCAGTTTTAAACTCGCGTCCGGTGATTTGATTTCCTGTCGTTCCTGCGGATCTTCTTGGAATGATTTAATAAGCCTCTGTTTCCTTGCAGAAAATAAAAATAAAGCATTTGTTCCAAATGAAGTAATCAAAAACCTGCTTGCAGTTCTCATGATACATAGAGATCAAAATCCTCTCTCCGAGCACCTCCGTTGCTAATCTCTTTTAGTAAGGAAGATAAATCTTTTATATGCTCTTGTCACCACCAGATATTAATAACACTCGAACTCACTCCCCAACCAGGGAACAGGGAACTAACATTAGCAAAGTGGCCGACAGACAGACAGGACGTTGTTGATATCTGACCCAAATTGACAAATTGCAGCTGTTCTTAGCCCAAATTAGTTTTATTTTAACTCACATTGATATATCCTTCCTCTTTGCTGGCAAACCTCAATCCTGGTGGGAGTTCATTGCGAAGGGGGGAAATCCCGAGCTGGAAATAATGCAGGGGTGCGACAGGGAACCTCCCAGGAAGGCTGGGCTGTGTGTTGTGTCTCCTCCTGGGCTGTGAAAGGGATCAAGTGTCCCCGGTGCAGAGGTACAATAAATTGCTTCCCCTCCCCACCAGTAAATGAATGGGGAAAGGTGGTCTGCACGGATCTTCGTGCAGTGATGCAACAGGCACCCTCTTCCGCAGATTCCCAGAATGCTCATCTTTTCGTTTTTAAAAGTCATCCCCTGTTGTGGCTAATCTAAGAGAGCCCTTGAGAAGTCTTACAACCATCCAGTGAAATATTTGCTTGTATATTAATTTTAATATTAATAAGTCTAGCTGGGCCCCCCAATTGATGATGTGATCGGAGAAACTGCCCAACGGATTGGGGGGCCTGGGTATCGATGGGAGGGCTACTCCAAAGCCAGTTCACCCAGAATTGGGGCAGGGTCTAGGAGAAAGTGTGTGCCCCCTCCCCACCCCACCCCCAGGCCTCTTTAAGGACACCCAGCTGTTAGATGGCTCTACTCTCTGTGTGTCTACCTTTGGCCACCAGGTGGCAGTGTTGGCCAACGTTCAACCAGCCCCTTGTGGCCCTGCTCACCTGGCTGTGTCAAAGGTCTTTCAACCTGGCCCCCTTCAAACAGTCTGACTACACCCCTCATCCTCCCTGACCAGGATTGGACTGGCTGGGGCTGATAGGGGAGGCATCAGCTTGCTCCTGGCTCCCTCGACCTAGCCTTCTTCTTCAAGATGTGTTGTGCCCCAGCAGAGAAAAATGGGATTTGTGATCCCCAGAGAGAGTCTAGACCAGTGTTTCTCAACCTTGGCAATTTTAAGATAAGTGGAAATCTTATGCCCTATGAAATCCACACCAAGGGGATGGGGTAGGGGAGCTTTGCCAAAGCACCCATCAGTTCCTTGGCGACTCAGGCAGGCATCCAGAGGGGACTCTTCTGCATTCTGAGAAGGTGCTGGGATCTAAATTTACTCCCAATTCTTTTGAAATTCCCCCTGGGATTCCTTTATGTCTGCCCTGGGTTTTAAGGGTTTTGATACAATTTCTCTCTCTCGTCTTTAGGTATGATGAAGGCCCATCCTTGCTTCTCTCCTGCCAAGATCCCTGTCTCTGTCTCTGTCTTTATCTCTACCATCTATCTATCTATCTGGATCATCTATCTATATCAGCTATATCATCTATCATCTATCAATCATCTGTCTGTCTGTCTATCATCATCTATGGCAAAAAGAAATCTGCTGTGGAAAGAAAATGAAAAGTTCTTGGCTTGGGATTCAGCAAGGAGAAAGGAGGAGGAGATGCCTGTGTGTATCAGGGCAGGAGAAAAGTGGTGGCTGACAGCAGGGCTGCGTTTTTCAGAAAAAGGCAGATTGGAATAGGTTACATTGGCCCGGATCACTTGAAAGTCTGTTGTCCCCCAGTGCCTGAGATGTGCTGGCAAGCTGCGTGAGCTTCACAAAGGAAGGAAGAAGAGGGGGGGAGTGACATTTGAGCCGAGCAGGACAGAAGGCACATTATCAGGAGAACAGCGCGCCGAAACTCAGTGGGGCTGCACTAATTGACTTTCGACCTGCCAGCCGCTGCTGAGAAAGTATTGGAAGCGTGCCGCCAGAAAAGAAAGGCAAGGGTGCCCTATCTTTCTTTTCACCTTTGGAGGACTCGGTCTATCAATTACGCCGCAATTGACGCGTTTGCTAGCGAGCTCAGCCAGGCCGCGGGGTCAGTGCCTGTGCTGGGTTGGGGGGCTGTACTTACACCTCTGATTCAGGCGGGGGGTGGGCCTTGAATAACAACAACAGTAATAATAAGTGTAGCAGGAGTCGTGTGATTCCCCCCCTCCCCGTCCACACACATCACACCCCCGCCACAGCCACAAGTGATGCATGAACCAGGATTACGATTATGGCCATGCCCGACACACAGTCCCTGGGGTTTAATGAAGAAGGGGGTGATGAGGGGGGTGGTGAGCCCCCTGACAACGCCCCTTGAGTTATTCGCCAATTCTCCATCTTCCTTGGAATGCATTTATTATTAAGATGGCTTTTATCTTGCATTTTAATTGATTTTATCTCTGCTGTAAACCGCCCAGGGTCGTGTCAACGAGACAAATTCGATATATAAATAAATAAAAATTTCAGACTGGCTGGAAAGCAGGACAGCCAACGTGAGAGGGCGCATTTTGATCGCAGCTGTTCCAGAGTAGACTAGATGACCTCTGAAGTCCCTGCCCGCTAGGCTCTTTCGTGGGTTTAAGCCTAGCCCGTTTGCCTGAACGGATCAGAAGCCAGCTTCAGATTTAGGCCTAAAGAGGCCTAGGCGTGCCTTGACTTGCCTGGCCCAGAGAAAAGGGGGTCGAAATGACACTTTGGTTGACCCAAGGGGGTCTTTAAAGTGAGATCCTTGCATTTAAAAAAATGAATAATACACCTCACTTTTGGGGTTCCCTCTATTATTTCTACGGAGTGCTGCTTTCCAATGGCTTTTTGAGTTTCTGAGCAAGGTGGGCCACTTGGGTATAATTCTATACACGTCATTGCACACCCCTCTGTTTTCTTCAATATCGATGTCTCCTTTCGGGCCTGAGGACTAGAATCTGGAAACGAGATTGATTCAGCCTTCTTCTAAATCTGGCTTTCTCCACAGGCTTCCTTTTGGGTAGTTGAGCAGAGCCTTCATGAGGACTAGAAGGCTGCCTTCTGGAAGGGAAACCCAGGTCTGCGTTGCCTTTGGAAACAGGACTGCTTTGAAGGTGCGCCGCCTTTTAAAAACCAGCTGGAGGGAATAACTGATTCCCGGGAATGAGGGACGGGTTTGTAGGTTTCAGGAAACCAGGAGGCTTCCAGCAAAATAAATTGTCCTCCCCCCCTTCTTTTTAAAGCGAGCAAACTCATCCTGATTGATCAAAGCCCGGCTTTTGCAGAAGGCTCAGCAGGTTCTTACCCAGGATCCCTTGCAAAGGTATGAAAGGAGGCCTCCTATGGTGCACAGCCGAATGGTGGCTTTTGAGCCTGCAACCTCCCAATCGGAATCCAGGCTGGGCCCCAGACTGAGATGAGAGTTTTCAGCCCTCCGGAGCCCGAATTTCAACTTCCGCCACGGCTCTGAAAGACAAACGGGCCATTTGGGCCATATCGCAACGTCTCGATGGGTTGATAGCCAAATTCCTGAGATCCGAGAATCGAGTGACTTGGACGCAGGCCCTAACTACGAAACCTATCAGGCTGGGCCATTACATTCCAGTGGATTGACCACCTTAAGCATCCCCAGGTAATTGTGCAATGGATCCCAATGGGCGTTCGTCAAGCAAAGCCACTTACGAAGGGGGAAGGTCGACGTTAACAGCTGGGGAAGCCCTGGAGCAGGCAAATTAATTACGAATGCTAGAGCTGCGTTCCTGCCAGATTCCAGGTGGATATTTGTCAAGATCACAAGGCCGGTCTGTAGATCTGATTCCGGGAGCCAGCCTCCCAAATCTGTGATGCCTGCTTCATGCTAAATCATGTGCCCCTAACCTCCAAGGCATTATCGCTTACTGGAAAAAAAAAAATCACCGTCTGGGTAGGTGAAGATGGCTTTAGGAAGCCGTCCCAACAGAGCCAGAAGAGAAAAGGGAGAGAGAAATAAAAACGTGCTGCCTTTTCATTTCAGTCTCTCCACCCAAGAGGCAAATAATTGTGGCTGACATTTTAGCCGAGGATAAATCTAAAACCTGCTTGAGTTCCTGTTCTTTTCCCCTCTGGAAAACCTGGGAATTCTGGAAAGATCATCGCTCGCTCCTTTCAACAGCGGCAAGGAAGCCAGAAGAAACCCTGGTTGGCTGATGTTTCAAGATAACAACATGAGAAATGTGATTGATCTTTAACGGAAGCTCCAGGTGTTCCAGAACTGATCTGGGTGGCAGTGTTGATCCTGTTCTTAGGGGGAGGGAGCCCCAAACTGAGGGAAGACCTGAAACTGGGGCAAGCATGGGACAGAAATCAAATGATCCAAGGATGCGGCAACCAGCAGCAGTTAGTTATCCAGTTTGGTTATACAGACGCAGCGGAAAGAGGATGTTTCAGGACCACGGACAGCAATTCAGCAGACACACGTTGCTCTTCGGTGGAATGTAGCATTTTGCACGAATGAAGCCAATGCCCTTATAAATCTGGATTGCTGACTTGACACGAGGCCCCATCCCAGCCGTGGTTTGTTCAACAAGCCATGGGTTAGCAGGATATGTGAACCTTGTTAGTCTATGGCGGTTTTCTGAACATACTCCCTTTCAGTTTACAGAAAGATGGATCTCGAGGGGGCAACTCCTACAACCTCAGCAAGAGGCTTTCAACCCTTATTTTTCATGGAGAAATCTCCCCTATCTTTAGCACAGCTACCAGCTTCATTTATGAATGAAGCATTGCATAATCTTCCTCAACGCCAGTAAACAGGTTTAATCATCTCTGATGCTCCCAATGGGGATCTGCCGTATTCACAGACTTTTACAGAAGGGGAGGGCTCGACAAGTCACCTGAGATTGGAGGGCACAAAGCCGTCATCTGATTTGCTTGCGCGTGCCCTAGGAGGAGGGGGCACATCTCGAGGGAAAAAAGGTGGGCCTCTCTCTCAGGTGGAGGCCCCAAAGCGCTCCAAAACCAGTTCCCAAATTGTAATTTTGAAGCAGTGGTGGGGACTCAGCTGTACTGGAGAGAAATCCTAGGAACGTTTAATTTCAAGGACAACGTGCCGTCAAGTAGGTGGTCGACCGAACGCAGAGAAAAATCACATTGAAATTTTGCCTCGGTCTGTATCCTGCTTCTTGGGGAACCTCAGACCCCCCAAAGTTGTGCAGCCTCAGTTTATGGTGTTGGCAGCCACACCACGCTTCCCCCCCCCCCCCCATCGTAAGCCCCAGTTAAGCCAACTACCTTTTACCCCGATGCAAAAGCCTGACGTTAAGACGACTGTTTTGTAACCCACATTTCTCGGCTTGGTTCCTCCCCCTCCACAAACCCAGCACTGGAAGGGGGAGAACATCCCGGCTGCCATTCAATTTCCTTAGGCACGTTGGCTCACCGCGGTGGCCCTCTAAATATATTGGAGCATCTTAGCTATTCTCTTTGTCCTCCCCCACCCACCCACCCCCCTGCCTGCCTGATTTAATATGAAATCCAGCGCTCCCCCACCGGGGCTCTTCCCTCCCCGATCTGGAGAGACCGAGAGAACACGCTTTACAAAGCGAGCGGAAAGTTACGACCCCTTGCTCTCGCCGATCTCTTCTCTCCCAGTCAAGAGAGCCTGTTGGGTTTGGTGGGGGAAAGAAAAGAGCAGCAAAAAAGAAGAACAGGAGAGAGGGGAAAAGAAACACAGAAAACATGAAGATTTCAAAGCCTTTATATCAGGGTTGTTGATCACATATAATTTCTGTGCGTGTCTTCCTATCTTGGTGTCCACATTACTGATACACCTGCAAACATCAAGATATATAGACGGACCTCTTAAGATTAAAATCCAAGGCACTTTTTTTGTTAGTTTTAATTTTTTTGTTTGTTTTACAGTGAACAGGTTAAAGCCATTAAGTTTGGAATCAAGCATGATTGATTCTGGGATACAGGGGGGTCTTCCTGGCAGCGCTGGCTGGCCGGGCCTCACTAGCTGGGGGCAGATGGGATTTGTAATGCAAGATGTCCGGAAGGTGCCAAATCGTGCAGAAATGGCCATTCTCCCTGCCTAAATGATATGATGGATAGCTTGTCAGCCCTACTGCTTTCCTGCGGAGGAGGAGCTCGGCCCCTGCGCTTCAGCTCTGTCCCAATCAGATCTGAAAAGGCAAAGGAGCATCTCGAGACAGGCGCGCCCGATCAGTTGGCAACCTAATTAAAGCCGAGGAAGATAACACGAGAGAGAGGGAGAGAACCGGGACTTCTCGCAGAGGCACGCAACCTCCCGCCCGGTCAAAACTCCAGACCCCTTCCAAACTCGGCAGAAGGGGCAGAGCCTCCAGGCTAGGGGCAGTCTACCTTACCAGGCCCTTTCCTTTGCACCGCCGCTCGCCGAGCTCCTCGCTTTCATTCCTAGCAGTCGCACATATTGGCATCTATTAAAAAATAAAATGGCAAGGGGAGGGGGGGGTAATGAAATAGCCACTGAGGTTGAAAAGGAGGAGCTCCCTTTGGTTAGCCGAGGAGACAGCGTGGCATTCAGAGCACCTTGGGACAAAGCTGGCATCCAGCTGGGTTTGCTCTGTCTTCCTATTTCCATTTAAAACAACTTACAAAAGAGCTAAAGAACACGGAGAAGCTTATTTCAAAAGGCAGAAACCGAAACAAAACAGCCCTGTTACTAAGCATGGAGGGAGGGAGAAGCTTAGTTGCCCCATTTTCCTTCTGCCCCACCCTCTAATTCTCAGCTTTTCAAAGACCTCTGGATTATTTTGGGGTGGGGAGCAGGGAGACTCGCAAGCCCCAAGAAGGAAGGAAAAGAAACGCTCCGTTTCTCAGAACCGTGGCAAGGATCCATTGGGGTGGGGAGAGAGGAAAGAACGGGGGTGGTAGGGAATCATCATAACGAAACAGGGTTTCTAGACAAAAGGCGCCGGTGTTATTGCACACGCGTCAACGAATACCCCAGCTCCCTGGACTGTGCATTTCTAGTCACAAGCTCAGAAAAACTCTAGCCCTATCAGACAAAACAAACCTGTCCAATATGACTGTCGACACCTGGTGCCACCATCACCCTCTTGCAAAGAAGCAGTCGCTGGCCTGAGCACTGTTTCTCAACCTTGGCAAGCTTGGAGATGTGTGGCCTCCAACTCCCAGAATTCCCCAGCCAGCCATGCTGGCTGGGGAATTCTGGGAGTTGGAGGCCACACATCTTGAAGTTCCTGAGGTTGAGAAACAGTGCTCCAGACAGTCTCCAAAGATGGAGGCTCTGTGTATCTGCCAAACCTGACTGCTGATCCATCTCTTGCAGGATCCCCTTTAAAAAGGCATCCAGGTTGGTGGTCACCTTGTCTCCCACATCCTTTGAGGATTCCTGGAATCAGGGGAGGGAGGGAGGGAGAAAGGAAGGAAGGAGAAAGAAAAGAGATGGGGAAGGAAGGAAGGAAGGAAGGAAGGAAGGAAGGAAGGAAGGAAGGAAGGAAGGAAGGAAGGAAGGAAAGAGATGGGGGAGGGAGGGAGGGAAAGGGAAGGAGGGAAGGAGAAAGAAAAGAGACAGAGAAGGAAGGAAGGAAGGAAGGAAGGAAGGAAGGAAGGAAGGGGAGGGGAGGGGAGGGGAGGGGAGGGGAGGATGGATGGATGGATGGATGGATGATGGCTTGTTTTCTCCACCATAGATCACAACTGGGGCAAACTGGTGGTTTGCAAAACTAGTGTCAACTTTTTGACACGCCGCTGGCTGACCTCCAATGCACAACTACAAGCAGAGGGCCCCGGCACCCAACTGAGTTCTGCAAAACGCATCTGGCAAATTCAGCAACAGGATTGGAATTGATCCCATTCTTCCAGCATGAGCCCTAAGCAACAGGCATTGACAGCATGGCCTGAAGGAAGAACAGCCATCATTTGGGGGCCGAGATATTGGGGCTTGTACACATTTATGCACAACCAGTTGCTAAATTTTCCATGCAATCTACACCCTCCCCCTACGGAACCTGGCCACAGAAGCTGGGAATTTCTCACCAACCCAACAGCTTCTCGAGAGCTTCCTTTCCTTGTGGAAGGGGACAGAGGGGAACATCTCGCTAGGAGAAGACACAAGTCAAACCCCACTTCATTGGTAGAGCTAGGAGCAATGGGTAAAAACATTCAAGGAGATGATTTGCGCACAATGTTAGGGGGAACCAAAATTCCTAAGGGGACGAAAACCTCAGGGAGTTAAGCTCGTGTAGCAAAAATGACGCAGCTGTTAATATACCCCCTCACTGAGCCACAACAGTCTTCCAGCTGTTAGAATGGCAGACCTGGAGCTCTCTGTGTTTAAATGGCTGGACAGACTACAACACCCCTTTTCCTCTTCTCACTAGCCTCTGGACCCCAGAAACAATCATGTGGGTTAGCAGGGAGAACTCCTCCCCTCTGCTTCTCTAAACCATCTCATCAGATTAAAAAAAAAAAGGAAAATGATTTGAAAGTTACTCCTCCTCCTCCTCCTCGCCCTCCTTTATAATATAGCAATATATTTCATAGGTAAAATAGACTATGGTTATGCTTTCCTTTAGTCATTGTAATTTTTTTTTTTTTAAGGAAAAAAAGACGTGAGCCGTACAGAACTTTTCCTGCAACCACGCTCAATCTCCTAGGAATCGCAAGGAGCGGGATCTTGATCTCGCTGCGAATCCGGCCTCTCTCGGATGGGAATTGGGGGGTCGGAATGTTGCTGGAACGGCGTTAGGAAAATAGCCACAGTGACGTCCATTTTTTCGTGGTGTTGTCGAGACCAACGGTCCTGCTAGATGTCCTTTTCATCTCCGCCTTTCTTCTCTCTCTTCCCCCACAAATATTAGGAAGGCCCCGTTTGGCGTCCCCCCAAAATAGGGGAACTGGAGGGATCGATGCAAGGATGGATCGCTAGAGCAGGAGACAAGAACCACTTTGGAAACGTGGAGGAATTTAGGAAATCCTCCTTTGCAAACGCACCCTTGTGGCCATCCTTCGCAGATGGGGTCTTCCTGGGTCAGCGCCGCAGGCGTCTTTCCAAAAGGCATCTTCTCTTCCCACCGGCTGGCTGGTCAATCCAGTTTTACATCAGACACAGAGATGGCTTGTTAAACAAGGTTTGCTTCAAGAAGAGATGGCCGCAGGGCAGAACAGATGTAAGCAGGGCCCAGAAGGGTGGTGTGCTAAGACTGTACCACGTCCGCCCGTCAGGAGGGGTGGGTGGACCACGGAGTGTCTCAGCTACTTTCCCACACGTCATGGGCCGAAGGGGGATGTTCGAGCAGGAGATCCAAGGGGGCAATTCCCCTCTCTCAAAGTGGTACAGTCCTAGCAAAACGGCATCAAGGCTCTTCCTTCTTAAGTAGAACGCATGTACCCCCCCTCCCCAAAAAGGTAAGGCATTGTAGATTTACATATTTGGTGACAAGGAAAGCTTCTTGTAACAGATTTCTTTTCAGCAGGAACATCTGGAGAACATTGTGAGAAAGCTGTTCAACTGCTAATGCTTCCGATTTGTATTTCGTCTGACAGCTGCCTTGGAATTGCTGCTCTATGCAATTCCCCAAAATGTTTTGCTGTGGTCTGTTTCTGGCTCCCCCCATGCCCCGGGGCCCTCTTCCTCCTCCTTTGCTCCCAGGCCTGAGATAACTTAACTGGTGCTTGCCAGTTCTAAAAAGATGCAGTTCCTTGATGTTAACCAATCTCATGGAAGGAAGGAGCCCACCCTATGATGGTTCAGGGCCCATATTTTGCATCCAATTTCTGCCATCCTGCTCTCTGCCTCCAAAAAGCAAGGTCTCAATTGTCATCTGCTCTGAATTCTTGTTCAAGAGGCATTTTTAGAAACCGAGGGTTTGCCTGGTCCCCTAGGGTGAGTAAAGGCCTTCCAGGTAAACAGCCGACAGACTTCCTTAAATTGGACAAAATAAAAAAAGCATTTTCTCATTTTTTTTTAAATGACCAATTCATTCACAAGGGGGTAGGAAGTAAAGCAAAGAGGTGTGGGAAGGTCTCCAGACTACGATATGAAGTGAAACATTCTCAAGCTATAAGTCACGTCATTGGCAGCTATGGGTTTGCTAGGGTCTATTTTGTGCTAAACCCTGATGCGCTTGGCTTAGGTTGGGCATGGCGTGCTGTGTGTGGATCCAGACATTGTTTGTAAATTAGGCTTTGTGGCTTAGCGTATTCTGTAAGCCTACCCAATGGTGGTTTCATTCAACCAACCATGGCTTGGCCCAGTGACTGAAGCTTACCTAGTGGTGGTTTCATTCAACCAACCATGGCTTGGCCCAGTCATTGAAGCCTACCCAATGGTGGTTTCATTCAGCCAACCATGGCTTGGCCCAGTGATTGAAGCCTACCCAATGGTGGTTTCATTCAGCCAACCATGGCTTGGCCCAGTGATTGAAGCCTACCCAATGGTGGTTTCATTCAGCCAACCATGGCTTGGCCCAGTGATTGAAGCCTACCCAATGGTGGTTTCATTCAGCCAACCATGGCTTGGCCCAACGAATGAAGCCAACTTTTGTATGAAAAACTAAGCTCTGAGTTGGGTGGAGAGAAAGGGGGGTGGGATGAAAAGGGAGGGAGCGCTGATGAGAAAAACAGCACCATTTAACTCACCACATTCATGTCCTTTAGGCGTAAAGCTGGGAAGACAGAAATCACATTCATTGAAGAGGTAATCCCCTCTCCCCCAGGCCCTGGGTTAGGGAGCGTGGCGGGCCCCTTTGGGGAATAGATGGGGTCAGTTACAATTTTACAGCTGTCCCTAGTCATCTTCCATTCACGCTGCTGGTTATAAGGTTTTCAGTTGTTTGTAATAGGGTACATCACCCAGAACCATCCTGAAATAGAGACGCTTAGAAGTTGGACAATCAACAAGGGTCTTGTCGCTGTCCGAAGTGCTGAAAAGGAGCAACAGACATGCCATCTAAGGCACAATGTGGCCACCCTTATTTCCTTCTGTTTATTCTATTCTTTGGGGAAGGGTTCAGACACCTGCTCCTTCTGCTTTCCCCCCGAAAAGACTGGTGTGCCATGGCCAGGCCTAGGCCAAAAATTAGAGGCAGGGTTGGCTGGGTTTGAATCTCTTCTCTATCGCAATCTCCAAGTCACCCAGCAGCTTTGCTCTCTCTTTCCCTCTGCTCTTCCCCGCCAGACGGAGAAACTTTTCAAAACGCAAACCCTTTAAAACAGAGCAAGGAGCTGGAGGGAGGAACGCTCTCTGGAGAAGGCAGGCAGAGCCACCCATATTTTAGGTCTGAGATGAAAACAGTCATCGCTGCAAAAAAAAAAAAAAAAAGGAGGGATTATACAGCAGGGCTCTACATAACACTTCTAAATACGGCACCTCCAGCCAAGAGGGGTAGTATTTCTGCCAATTATCACTGTAACCCAAAATAGCCAATCCGTGCCATATTTATGGCCCAGGACAGGGACAGAAGACCCAAATGGCCTAGGGTTTTCTTGGGAAGGAGAAACCCCCCGTTTCTGAGCGGAGAGCTGGGGCGTGGAATGATGAAGCGTCTATTTCTGGAAGATGGCATCCAGCTGGGGGAACCAAAGCTAAAGTTGGTGTGGGCTTCGCCCAGCTTTGGAGAAATCTCAGCAGGTGCCCCTTCCAGCATCCCAAACGTGTGGGGCCAAACGATGCCACGCTGGGGGGGGGGGGGGGAGAGGAATTGCAACCGTGCCATCGGCATAGCAAACTGGGGCAGTGGGGGGGGGGGGGGAGAAGGGTGGATGTCAAAAGTATTTTTCCTGAAAGCTCCTCCAGTTTCTAAGCAACTCAAATTGCGTGGAACATGCCACCTACTACCGCTAGAAAACTGGCACTCTCCCCTCCTCGCTTCATCCTTTCTGTTTTTAAGCTGTTTGGAACACCACACAGCTGCTGCTGGAAGGGAAGACGGGAGCAAAAAGGGAGGGGGGGGGGAAACGCTTTTTAAAAACGCACAGAAAAGAAAAGAAATGAAAGATTACAGGCTCTGGGATTTACTAGAAGTGACTTGCTGGCTTTTTGGCTCACAATTAACTTGCACAGTAGGGTGGCACGTTAATTAATAGCGCCCGGGCAATTACGCCGCCGCTTTGCTAGTTCAAAAAGACATTAAATGTCGCCTGTTTGGCTTTTATTATCAGGAGAAACCAGTGTTCCTTGCAGGGTTTGCCAACTGCGCCAAGGACCCTCCCCCGGCTGAGCGCAGAGCCCTTGGACTTCCACCAGCTCAAATATATTCCGTTTCTCTCGCTTGCTCTCTTTTTAATTTAAAAAAAAATAATAATAATAAAGGGGAGGGGAGGAAGACAAGGATTAGATTGGTCAAAGACAGCTGGGTTCAGAAAAGAGCAGCGGTCGGAAGGAGCCGGGCTCCCTCGTTTTGCAAAAACAAACCTGTCCTCTTTTTTCCTGGCGGGGTAGTAACAGAGAAAGGGGAAGATGAAAGCTGCAATCGATATGGCAAAGGACGGCCATAAGCTAACTGCACAGGCTTTCTCTCGCAGGCAGGCAGTTTTCACATTAACTCCTGGTAATGTGATGGCGGGGGGGATCCTGGGTACCCTGTTTTGACCTAAATGTCTGCCGTCGACACAGAGATGGCGGACTATGGGCGCGTTTTCCAATTCAGACGTTGCAATCCCGAAGGCGCATTCTAGAGCCATTTCGAAGACGGTTCTCAGCCTTCCCGTGGGCCATGTACCCATTGCCGTCATCCACAGCCAAGGCCAGCTGCCTCCACAACGGATAGGTTTTATCATCTGCCCTTCTCTCCCCAAACGCAGGACTCCAGGGAAAGCAGCATGGGGGGGACGGGGGGCAGGACCTAGACGAACGTTATGGAAAGGAGCCATAACTTTGCAGCGGGAACCGATCCTCGAAAATCCAGGCAGCCTCTAATCTAGACTCCAGGGCCTCTTTGAGGAACCCCAACTGAGAAAGACGGTGAAGACGGTGAGCGATGTTAGGCTGTGGGGTTTCCAAGCGGCAGGGCTCGGGGGCCCATTTTCTTGCAAGTTCTCTCAGCCCAGGGAATCCAAAGGAATTCTGAATTCTTTGCTGCAATGTTCCTTCAGGGAAACACCCGGCGCCCTCTGACTTTTGCCAGGAGAGATCTCACACCCGACTCTTTGCCACCCTGCGCGGCCAACCCTGTGGACAACCCCAGGAGCCCCTTCCACGATGCAGGATACTGGGCCCCCCCCACTCACCCCGTCCCACAGTCGAACTTCGCTCAGAAGTATCCAGCGCCACTTGTTGCTCTAGGAGAACACGCTGCGGCCACGTTGGACGGATCCCCAGGAAGGCCATCCCAGTTGTAGGGCCTCAGGTGGAAGGGGCCGGGGCGATGTCCCGCTCCCGGGCAGGTGGAAAATGCAGAAATGATGAGCAACGGGAAGGGACACTGCATCGCGTTCAGTTTGGCACCCAGCTTCCCTGCGGTGACATCCTCCGGCAAGAGGAAGGAAGGAAGGAAGGAAGGAAGGAAGGAAGGAAGGAAGGAAGGAAGGAAGGAAGGAAGGAAGGAAGGAAGGAAGAAGGAAGGAAGGAAGGAAGGAAGGAAGGAAGGAAGGAAGTTGGACAACCCCGTCGCCTGTGGCGTGGGATCCACACAGTGGATTGGTCCCCCATCCGGCTCCATCGTAGCGCTGCCCTTCGATTGGCTTGTTTTCATTTTGAAGACCTGAGATTGAACGTGGATTCTGATCGTCCACCAAACACTGCAGCGAGGGGGCTCTGCCGAAAAAGACCCCTCCCCTCCCCGCCCTGCCCCACCCCAACCCCGCATAGGCACCAGAGTCGAGACCATACCGTTCCGAGTCCCAGGCTGCCTGGGCGCCTGGGGTCCTCCGCTCCTTCGGGGGCTGGGTTCGAGTTTGTACTGGAACAGATCGAGCCCCGTGGCGGTCCATTCTGGCTTTTTCGCTTGCCTTCTGTTTCGTTTTGTTTTTTTTCCATTTTCCCCCCACGTGGCCAGTTCAACAACTGCTCGAGCTGGTATACGGGGTGGGGAAGGAGGTGGAACTGACCCCAAGGGGGCTGTCTGAGAGGGGCGTCTGGGAGGCCCCCACACCCATGCTCACCCCCCGGGTCTCAAGGATTGTGGCCAGGAGCTGCTGCTGCTGTTGGCGCAAGGTGTCCGTGATCAGCAGAGGCAAAGAGCTGAAATTGGCCGCCAACTGTTCCAGCTTGGACTCCAACCCGCCGAGCTGTTTCTCCAGGTCTTCGCTGCGGTCATTCAGCTCCGTGATGAGGTCGTACATGACGTTCTGCATCTGCCAAACGAAGCAGAAATGGGACTGAGACCGTTTCTTTCAGCGACGGCCCCACCCCACCACTCCCTGCCTAGCCCAAGGATCCAAGGGGGTTTCCCAGCCCCCAACTGCAGACGAGCAAACTGCCAAGTGAAAGAGGGGGGAAAAAAAACTGTACAGGCAATCGAGTGCCTCGGACAGCGGCCGTTCGCAGTTACGACGGTGATGGAAAAGTCACTTTGCAACCAGTCCTCGCATTTATGACCTTCGCAGGTCTGTCAAGCAAAGGAAAGCTGAAGGAAGATTATCAGCAGTCGCGGTTTCACTTAGCGACCGCTCTGCTTAATGGCCGAGTTGCCAGTCCCCATTGTGGCCGCTAAACGAGAACAACCTGCATGTTAAAACCATTAAAACAGCAATGATCATAAGCAGGAAGGAAGAGGCCCAGATTTTCACAAGGGAGAAGAGGACAAAACTAGGGTTAAGTGCTGGATGCTGGAAGAAAAATCAGTTTTCCCTGTCATGAGGCATCTACAGCGATTCTCCCCGATGATTTAATCTTTGCCCTAGTGCAGCGTTTCTCAACCTTGGCAACTGTAAGACATGTGGACTTCAACTCCCAGAATTCCCCCATAACTAGCTAACCATCTTTCCTTCCCTCCCACAGGTATTTTAGCTTATTTCTTTAAAGCAACATCTGGTCTGAGAAAAACAGGTTTTTCTTCATTTGAAAGCAAAAGTTCTAGATCTCAGAATCAGATCCCAAGAATCTGCTTGGAAACTGCCGGCTACATCCAATGAAACCTTTCCAGGGAGCAAATATAAAAGCTTTTAAAAAATTACTCGGCTAATTGATATCTAGGTCACAGCAGTCCAGCTTTCTTGCCAAAGAAATGCATTATCCTGAAGCATTAAAATATTTGGAAAGATGCCTTTGTTTCTCAACGTAGGCAAGGCGAAAAAGAACATTAGCAAATTGCTGCACTTTCCTTTGCAGTCTTAAGGTCTAGAAACTTGACTTCTAATAAAATTACATTTTCCCCAATGGCTGTTTGGGATCTGCCCTAATGACTGAGTCACAGTGAGAGAACAAAAAACGGATGAAGTTGACCTGATTGCTTTGCAATGGGACTAAATTATTTTAAGCCACTCAATTGTACTTTATTGGTGGGGTTGATTTTAATTTGCACAAATTTCTCTCTCTCTCTCTCTCTCTCTTTTAAAGAAAGGGACATTCCAACAGGTGAACCTGTTGTTTTAGGGGAACGAAGCAGAGAGAAGCAAACGTCTTTTTTGGTGATATTTTTGAGCTGATTTCCCAGGACACCCCCAGCCTGTGATTGCATTCCTGCCTCCTTGGCCCAAACCATCTGAATGCTGCAAAGCAGGAAACTAAAACCAGCAACGGGATAAGAAAGAACAGATGGATATTTTAGAAGGAAAGGGGAGAAATCACAATAATAATACCAACCATGAGAGGAAGGGAGGGAGGGAGGGAGGGAAAGAGAAAGAGAAAGAAGGAAGGGAGGGGGGGGAGGGAGGGAGGGAGAGAAAGAGAGAGAGAGAAAGAAAGGAAAGAAAGAGGGAGAGAGGGAAAGAATGAAAGAGAGAGAGAGAGAGAAAAGGAAGGAAGGAAGGAAGGAAGGAAGGAAGGAAGGAAGGAAGGAAGGAAGGAAGGAAGGAAGGAAGGAAAAGAGAGAGAGAGAGAAAGGAAGGGAGGGAGGGAGGGAGGGAGGGAGGGAAAGAACGAAAGAAAGAGAGACAGAGAGAGAGAGAGAAAGAAAAAGGAAGGAAGGAAGGAAGGAAGGAAGGAAGGAAGGAAGGAAGGAAGGAAGGAAGGAAGGAAGGAAGGAAGGAAAAGAGAGAGAGAGAGAAAGGAAGGGAGGGAGGGAGGGAGGGAGGGAAAGAACGAAAGAAAGAGAGACAGAGAGAGAGAGAGAAAGAAAAAGGAAGGAAGGAAAGAAGGCAGGTGGGCCACAAAGCAAAGCAAACCAAAGCTGCCAAGACTCCTCTTCGGAACAGGCCGTTGCACGGGGTCGAAGCCCCCCAAAGAGACTGCAAAGGCACCTTTTTTCCAAAGCGACGCACACTTGCACACGCAACACCCCCCCCGCCTTGAGCGTGTCGGAGCCCCGCGAGAACAAGCCCTCCATCGCCTCTCTTCGTGGGGTTGCCTGGCAACCCCGTGCCTGGGAAAGCCTGCCCAGAAGGGAAAGCGGCGAGACCGCCAGGCGCGGCCTCCCCCTCCCTCCGCGCGCGGGAGAATTCCCCGCTCGCGGCTGGAGGGCAGGGAGGCCTCTCGGAGACCCGGGGCGCCTCAGGGCAGGCAGAGCGGGAGAGACGCCTTGGGGCCCACCCGGCAAGCTCGGGGACCCCGGGGGCCCTCTAGACGGTCCCTTGGGCCGCGGCCTCCCGCTTTCTTTCGGACCGTCCTCTCCCGGGGATTGGGGAGTGGCGGTCCGAAGGATCCAGGGAGTCCGGCTGGCCTAGCTTTTCTGGGGCAAAATGTCCCCCAAATGGGGCTTCCCCCAGCCCAGCCACTAGGCAGGCCCCATCAGTCCCCTCGCTTCAGGGCGCCCCCCACCCGGCCTCCCCATCCTGGCCCTCGTCGGCAGAATTACCTTGGAGAGATCGACCAGCGTGTTGGCTTGGTCGCTCAGCTTCCTTTGCTCCATCTTCACGCTCCTTAACCTAGAAAAAGCGACAAAACCACCAGGGGAGGCGTGAGACCCTCCCTATCTTTCCCTCTCCGCCCCCAGTCCTCAGCCCCACGCTCTCTTCTCGCCCCGCCTGGAACAGCCCCACTGAGGACTAGAAACCTGGCCGGTCCCCCGTGATGAGACCCAGCGGAAAAGCGGAGGCCGGCAATGCGACCGACCCGCGGCCCCTCACAGAAGCCTGACCCGTGGGGGCAGAAAACCCCCAGACTGAATCCCTAGAGCCCAGGTCCTCCCCCCTCCCGAGCCCCCAAAGCAAACGTCGCCGCCTGAGCCGAAGGAAAAGAGCATGACTTACTGGTGGATGGCTTGGAGGAATTTCCTCTGGTGCTTCCGGATTTTGCCGTGGTCGATCTTCTTCAACAGCTTGGTGTGTTTGTGAATGAGCCACGTTTCCCGAAGGACGTTGGCCGCGGCGTTCTTGATCTGCCGAAGCAAGCACAGAAACGTGGCCCCGTGGCTTCCCCTCGGGAGAGAATCCGAGCTCCCTTTCCAAGGGGGCAGCTGGCGGGCGTTTTAGACTACAACTCCCATCAGCCCCGGCCGGGACGCGCGGGAAGGGTCGTTCCAAACAGCTTGGAAGAACCGAAAAAGGAGAAAGCCGCCAAAGCGAATTTCTCTTTGCGCCTGACATCTTCGTCCCTACAGTAAGAAGCTTGGTTGGTGTTTCTTTTAATCTTGGTTAGTTTCTTTCTGGTTTACCCAGGCTAATTTTTGTATAAAGCCCCCGAACTAAGCCAGTAACTAAGTCCAGTGTTTTGTGCAAACAGCGCACAGCGTCTTGAGAGCAGAAGAGATCTGAGGTCAGCATTTCTCAACCTTGGCAAGTTTAAGATGGATGGACTTCAACTCCCAGAATTCCCCGTGCCGGGGAATTCTGGGAGTTGAAGTCCACCCATCTTAAACTTGCCAAGGTTGAGAAAGACCGCCTTAGAAGATCATTCTATCCAACCGGATGCCTCCGTGCAAAAAACTGGTGATTATGACCGGCCTAATCCATGATGTAAGAGGCTGAAAAAGCAAAGAATGTCACCCTCCCTCTCCCCAAAAGATCCAGAAAAATAGGGAAATGCAAGCCCCCCCACCCCACCCCACTTTCCCCGTTCCTACGACATCCCCAGATCACATCTGCATTTCAGCAGCACAATATCCCCCTGTTGAAACCAAACAAAATATTTCTGGAAAACCATACAAGATTTGATACCCTGGTTCAAAAGTGCAGGAAGAGACCCGACCAAAATAAAATAAAATAAAATAAAATAAATCCACCGTGCTGGACGTAGCAAATGTCTGGAGCCATTTCGACAAAGGAATGGGTCTTCTCTGCCCAGCAGGAAGATGCCAGGAGAAAAGTGGAGCAGCCCTGCGAAGGGGAGGCTAAGAAAACGTGTCATTGCACAGCAGAAAAACAGGATTCTTTGAACAAACAAGGCTCCGGATGAGTTGGCTTTCTTGGGAAAGGCGTGATTTGTGAGTCAAGTGCCCAGAAGGGGAGAGAAAACCCACAGCACCCCCTCCGCTTCCTTGGCACCTGGCTTGGCAAATTTCTTCAAAAGACCAGACGCGGCTGTGCCTCTTCTCTCGGTAACCCCCCCCCCCAAAAGAAAGGCTTCTCTTAAAAAAAAATGGAAAGGCGTCTCCCAGCTTCCCGTACCGCGGAGACCATAAAGTGACACCCGTTCAAATTGCACTGCCGGAATGGAAAACGCCAGGCTCGGCGGCAAGGCAGCTGCAGGGCTGACAACGGAGTAAAAATAAAGACAGAGGCTATTTTTAAATGCATTCTCTTCCATTGGCTCTTCCACCCCGCTTTTGGATCATCTGTTCAGCTTGAGAACAGGGATCCAGAAGGGTTTGGATCCGATTGGGAATTCTGGCTCTAAAATAAGGGTCGGGCCCACTGGAATCTGGAGAGGTCCGTGCAGACGCTCTCACAAAATGGGTGCTGCGCGCGGAGACAAAGGGCTTGTCCATTCATAAAACAACAGCCGCGAGCAACAGCAATCTTAAACAGCAGAAGTTAACCGGAGAAGCCGCCAGTTGTTCCTGCCTCCTTTTAATTCCTCCCCCAGCTCCCTGGGGCTCTGTTCTTCCTTTGAATTTTTTCTTTTTCTTTTTTTTCCAGATTTTTATTTGCAAGAGCATCATTCCAAACTGAAGCGTTTTCATTCCCTCAAACAGGCCCCGAGGCTCACACCGGGCTGAGAGGCGTTCTTGGAAATAAAAATGGCGCGGGAGGCTCCAGCGTTGCGTTGCAAAACGCCTGTTTCTCACGGGCAGAGCGGGGAGAGGAACGAAAAGGAATCTGCCGGGAAACAAGGCTGGCCGTAGCGGTTAGCTGGGAAGGCTCCAGGGAGCCTCCATATTCAGGGGCAATCTATCTGACGGCTGGCCTTCCTCTAGCCTGGGGGAACAGGCTGAATCCCCAAACTCATCCAGCACTGTCGTAGCCTAAACCGGCTGTTTAGGGCCACGCGATCAGCAGGAACTACAGATCCCATCACCGCACCCGGCAAGGCTTGCAGTTCTGGAAGGGTGCTCCAATTTAGCTCCCATCCTTGGGATCAGCGCCCCCCCATGGGGTAGCCCGAATCTGCGGGTGGGCGATCCAGCTGAAAACATCTGGTTGAAGGGAAGCGGATTGTTCCAACCGCGAAGTTGGACTCAGCTCTGGCTGCCATTTCCAGATCCTGTTTGGCCAACGTGGTCTACGCCGCCTGGGATTCCACGCTGGCAAAGCCCTGGTTTAACCCTGGCTTGTTGCCTCAACCCCAGCGTGGTTCAATTCCCGCAACGTGCCAAGCCACCAGCTGAGGAGCCACAAAGCGTAGCAGGCAAATTCGCTCAACAAGCCAGGCCCCACCGCTAACCACAAGGCAGCCGTCGCGCGCCCAACCTCAGCATATTAAGCTTCGATTAAAGACATCATTGTCGGAGATGGCTTCGTCCCCCCCATCAGAGCAGGGTCCCCTCTGTGCTGGGTCTGGATTGGCTTTTAATTGAGTTATTTTCCTTTTTCTTAATGGTGGGGCTCAGTAACGTTTCATTTCTCGAGCATTTCGTTTTAAGGGCGATTGCTTTTATCAGGCTGTCTGGATTATTTATGCACTGGGGCTCGCGGGGCCCCATCAGGAGGAAGAACCGTTTTAAAAGGGAACAAACATGAATAAATCATCAGGGGTGCCCCACCGGAGAACCAGGGAACCGAAAGTAGGACGGCACGCAAAGCTACGCTTCTCCCCATTCATTGCAACCCGCCCTTGAAATTAAAAAAGATAAAAGGTTCCAGCCCCCAAGGTTTTTGAATCCAAACCAGGGAGCATTTAAGCTCATTGTGACAGATGGTCAGGAACGTCCTGCAGGACGTCCAAAGCCAACATTTAGAATCTTTGCATCGCAGAACGGAAGGAGGGAAAGGAACAGAGATCATCTAGTTCAGGGTTTCTCAGCCGTGGAGACTTGAAGGCTTGTGGACTTCGACTCCCAGAATTCCCCAGCCAGCATAAGTTTAATAAATCATCATTATGAGCAATTTATCTTAAATGCGCACTGCTGGGGAGTCGCAGATGAAAAGGATCTCCCTTGTCCAGTCTGAAGTTCCTGCGTAACCCAGAAGGCTGGAACTCGTGGCCTAATTTTACCCTCCCCTTTTTCATGGGCAAAATAAACCGCATTCGCGCTACAGGCTAAAGTGGGGTTAGCCGGCCGGTCCTTCCACGTGCTGGTGGGACCCCGGCGTTCGAAGCCAACCCGATCGTGTCTTGGCACCCTCACCCGGTCGACGGGTTTGCCCGGCCCCTGCGCTTACCCGCTTGGTGAGTTGGGTGTCCATCATGAAGTTGTGGACGTGCTTCTCGGCCTTGGTGAGTTCCAGTTTCCGGGCCACCACGGCCACCACCAGGGCGGTGCAACCAGCCCCCTAAAATGGGGAAGAGAGGCCAAAATTCAGGATTAGCTCCAGAATCAATGCCAGCCAAGCAGGAAGGGGTGTGTGCAGCTACGGCAAAGTTCCCCGTTTGCCGATAGATTTCCACCGTTGTCTGCTCCCCCTGCAAACACGGACCCTCCTTTTCCCAGAATGCCCTCTGCTCGTCAATATGTTTTCCACTATTGCCTGCTTCCTCTGCATACAGGGACCCATTTATTTTTCCCAGAATGCCCCCTGCTTATCAATAGATTTTCCGCCATTGCCTGCATCCCCTACTTACAGGGACCCATTTATTTTTCCCACAATGCCCCCTGCTCGTCAATAGATTTTCTGCTGTTGCCTGCTCCCCCTACATAGGGACCCATTTATTTTTCCCAGAATCCACCCTGCTCATCAATAGATTTGCCACCATTGCCTGTTTCCCCTGCATACAGGGATCTATTTTTTTTTTTTCTCAGACTCCACCCGGCTCTTCTGCATTGCTGTCAGCTCTCAGAGCAATTCTAAAATTAAGCAGAATGAAGGCAATGGGCCGCTGTTCACTCAGGGCAGTGATTTCCAATGCAGGGAGCTTCCCGAGGGAAAAATGCCCGCTCCCCGAATTCTCAGCAATGGCCAGGCTGGCTAAGGAAAGCTGGTTTATTCCCCTTCATATATTTCACTTTTCAGCTCCCGTCCGCTTCGGACCGAATAGGAAGAGACAAGAGACTGCAGGACAGATCCAATTTGCAGTGACCGCGTATTCCCCCTCTCCTCCCCATAATTAAAATGAAACTCCATTTCATTCTGGACCATCCAACTTTCCAGCTGGAGCTGTGCAGACGTAGAATCACCACTTGAAATCTATTTCCATTTGTTTCTGGGGAAGCAGGGGGAAAGCCAGCAGAGGAGGGAGCCTCATTCAGGGCATGCAGGGGTGCGACAGGCACCCTCCACCGGGGAGAATCCTTCTGCTGCTTCCTTAGCTGCGACCGCCTCGACCAATCCCGCCAAACCAAACGATCTTCCTCCAGAACACTTCAAAAAGAGAGAGGCTCCCGAGCACCAACTCATACAGGGGCACAGCGGCAGCCTTCTTGCGAGCGGACGCCGCCAAAGGGAACCAGTGCTTGAACTAGCCAGTGAACCTCTCACAGGAGAGTAACCTTCCTCTCCCAGTACATCACTGGTGGATCATTGATCTGAAACGTGGCACAGACTTTTCATGGACTGACGGGGACATCTTTCCGGGCAGAAGGCCCCAGACTTTGAACCCCAGCATCTTTGGGGGCGTTGGGAAAAACTCCAGCCATGGGCCACCAAGGAACATCCCCCCCCACCCCAAGAACATCCTGGGAGAGGCTCTCTCTTAGGTCTGCTTAGGGCTTTAAGCTTTCTCCCGAAAACCATGGTTTTGACCATCCACTCAATCTCCCCCTCCTTTTGGGGGAGGGGGCACTTCTTCCCCCAGAAAAGGAACTTCCACGTTTGTGGCAATGGCACACCACTTTGGGACGCTTGTCCCTCCCCATCAACAGCCAGAGTTTAACTAGACAGGAAGGAAAATTGGGGACGAAACGCCCCTCCAATCAAGACGCCAATCTGGATTATCCCGTCCGCTGTCCGAGGTGCTGAAACGCCACCCACCACCCCGAGATGCATCCCTCGGGGGGGGGCGTATTTTAGTCTTCACCTTCCTACCCAACAGTGCCAACATCCTTAAACAACAAGGCACGGTGCCCCCGCCCCGAGCTGAAATCTAGGAGTAGAATTTGCAACCCGGTGGATCTGTATTTCGTCTTCCCAATTCCAGGACCCCTTTCCACGGCTTCCACCGGCCGCCACCCACGCTTGGCCGCTGCAACCCTCCCATAACCCATATTTCTTCTCGGGAATGGCACTCAAGGGCGTAGACAGCCCTCCGTGGGCTGTTCATTCGCTGCTTATTTGAAAGGTTTATCGCTGCTTTCCCACCACTCCTGGCGGGCATCGTCCTCTGGTCTGTGCGGAGGCACGCTTCTGACTATTTACCGGGCCAATTCAGTGTCGGCGATGAAGGGTGGAAGGCGGAGAACGAGGGACACTCGCGAGCCCGGAGAATCAGAAGCCCAAGAAAGAATAAAACCAAAGTGTATCATTGCATTGATAGGATCCTCTCTCTTAACAGCAGCTGGCTCCGTGCCTTAAAAAACCGATCCCCGGATCGGAACACCAGACTCTGCTATGCACTCAAATATAGACTGCTCCTGGATGTGGAGGTTTTACCTGCATCAGGAGTCCTGCTATCATAGACCAGAAGCCCACGTAGATCCGTGGCCTGTTTCCAAAATTGCTCATGCCCTGGGTCTGATTTCTTGGAAGCCCTTGAAGTCATGCAAATATTCTGTAACCTTCCCCCGCTTGGCAGCCTCTCCCTCCCCCCCCAAGCTAGTGTGCAAAGACTGATTGCATCTGTCTAGAAAACTTAGTACAACGCCATTAATATTCCCCCCTGACACCGAGCCAAGGAAACGCACGAGCGAGCAAATGAGTTCTGAGCGAGTTTGTGTTTGGTTTTGAAAACCGCAACTCTTCCGACATGCACCCGGGCCCCTCTAAGGGTGCCAGGCAGATGCACGTTCTGCCACAGCCCCCAGCTGCGGTCTATCGGCCCAGGTTCAGTCATGCCACACGCCAGTGGCTGAAATCAGAGCCAGCGTGAAAGAAAATTGCAGCAAAAGCCGGGTTCCCTTGCATTCCAGAGCAAATCCACATAAAGGGAACGGCGTGTGTGTGTGCGCGCGTGTGTGCAGGCGTGCACATCTCCCACCTCCCTCACCTCCTTGCCAAGCAGCGTAAAGGAACTGACAAGATCATCTTTATCCAAATAATTATATCTCAGCCAAGACTGCCTGGGGCCAGGAATGGCATGTCTGAAATCACACCGACTTCCATACGGTCTCTTTCATGTTCGTTGTGGACTCAAGGCAGAATCTTGGAAACTCCTGGAGAAATTTCCCACCCTCGTAAACAGAATCGATGATTCTGAAGCCTCTGAAAGGTTTCCAATATTTCTTCTTCCCAGCTTTTTTTTGGGGGGGGGTTGTTTTTGGTCCCCCAGCTGGGTGGCTGTTCATGATAAAGGACTCACAGACACCCTTCCGATGGCGCGTCGGTGTTTTTTTACGTCTCGCATTTGTTCCAATCCTCTCCCATCAGAGTGGAAACGTGTGAGGGTGGGTGCGCTTTTCCAAGGGGTGGGTGAATGCCGATACGTGTGGACGTGCATGGAACTACTGCTTGGGGTACATCTACTCCAGACTGTGTCTATGAAAATAGAAGCCTTTTCTCTACCCCCCCACTCTGGAGTTAAACTAAACCTGTCTCGGCATAACGGAATCTGTAATTAACAGACCAGGCTGATCTAAATTCTGGAGCATTCCTCTACGACCTATTCCACTGTCGTTTGGCATCCAAGCCTTCTCTCGTTCTTTCTCTCTCTCTTGCGCAGACCGACACATGCACGGGAAACGCCTGGTTGTTTAATATGCAAAAGGACTTTTGAAAGAGCCATTAAAAAGGGGGGGGGCAGGAAAGATTCCTGGAGGTGAGGGATGGGAGCCAGGGCTCTAAAAACAAAGAATGATTGAGCGCTGCCGTTTTTTAAGCTCAGAAAACTGGAAAGGAATGGGACGGAGAGGGTTGGGGGAACAGAAACCGTGCAGGACTAACTGAAAAACTCTAGTGCAAAGGGGTGGGGGGAGCCCCAGAGGGTTAACCACAGCTTCTCAATCCCTGAGCACACACTCTTTTCCCCAAGCCACACCTCTTGGTTCCTGTTCATCCCCCCCAGGTCGCTGATGGATTTGTTCTACCACGCTGGGTCACGCCCAGGACAAGGCCAGTAGAGGGAATGGGGTCTGCAAGGCGGAAATTCAATCAGAGTCAACGTCCTTTGGAATCAATGTCCTTTTTCTGGCTTCCTCCCCAAAAGGGTTCCCTCCGTCGCTCAGGTTGTTCATTTCGACTCCGGCCCGGCTTCCCGACAGATGGCAGGAAGATAGGAAGCGCTAAGATCCTGTACCAACGCACCCATAATCTTGCTCCGACGCGGGTTGGGGTTCTGGGTGGGTCCCCCTGATGCGGTTCTGCACAGCGTGAGCCGTTGGGGGGAAATTCTGCGACTTGAGTGCTCTGTCGTCGATGCATCTCGCAAGCTCACGGCTCCATCCAAGCCTTTGCTGGGTCCACACCCTGAAATTGCACCCAGGTTTCTGGCTTCTTTCTCCCCCCCCCCACCTCCCCAGCCCCACATTGCAGCTATGCCTGGAGCAGCCATCGGTGTTCACCCCTGAGCCAATCATCCTCAGTCAAGAGAAGTCTTTTCTTCTCACTCAGTTTCCAAATAGCAGGAACTGACTCAGCTGGAAAAACTTCTCCTTCTCTGTCTGAAATCGGATGATTTGCCAGCCACAGCAGGAAAGGAACCTTGATGTTAAAGGACTCATTTTCTGGTTGAATGGCACCGAAAAGTCACTGCTTGTTACCGAAGTCCAACAGGATTTTCTCCCAGGCTCCGTTTGAGCTTTCCATCTTGTCAAGAACAGCCTGGTTATTTCTCATCAAGACAGTGGAGCTGTTTTTCCCCTAGTTGTCTAACCTGGCTGTTATTTATCATTTTAAGTATGCTGTTTTCATGCCAGGGAAGTGAAGCATTTTTGGCATCCCAAAAGCCTCATTGTTCATTTCCAAAATTAAAAATCAAGAGTCTGGATACTTCGCCAGCCTTGTCCATCCTGGCAGGATCTGAGCTAGTAGGTTAAGATCAGGAGCTGGGAGTCGGTGGCTTGGCAGATGTTGAGCAACATTCCCAGCATCCTTCACTGCCAGATGACCTGGGTGGTGGCTGTTGGGAGTTGTAGTTCAGCAACCCCTGGAGAGCCACTGCTAACCCCTTCCTGGGGCCCATGAGACAGAATTAAGATTTGGCTGATGAAACAATGAGCAGCCAGATGGATTGTCTCTGATTCTGATGCTCGTCTATTTTCTTTTTTTAAATTAAAAAAAAAGTTGGTTTTTTTACAGGCAGAGAAAGATGTTCGCTTTGACCAGCTGGGCGGCTTTTCTTCCTGGAGACAGCTAAATTTTTACAGCTGATAAATTAAATCCCCCCTCCTTTCTGCAGCCTGAGTAGCTTGTTTCCATCACATGCAGTGTCCCGGGCAAACCAAGCAGGGAAAATAATTGAAATGCCACCTTTGCTGGGCCTGGAAAAGGCCGCAGCTCAGCTCAGAGGGCGCCCAGTATTCAGGCAGGAAGCAGCCGGTTCAGATCCTGCTGTCTCAGACAAACCAGTTTCAAGAAACCAGGGCAGGCACGGAGGCTGGAAAAAACATCGAAGACTGCCAAAGTTTCATTTTTCACGCAGAAGGGTGGACCCAGGGCATGAAGGGATAAAGGGCATCGCAGTTCTATTCACTGGGCATCAACCAGACCCGGTGCCAAATCAACGGCCCCAAGTTGCCAAAAGGACCCTCGGAGGACCCTCAGGACCTCCCAATACAGTTCTGGGGCAAGGCAGTTTCCCCTGCAAAGTTGACCCCGAGAGAGACCTTAAGGGTAGAGCGGTGCTTCTCAACCTTGGCAACTTTCAGAGGGGTGGACTTCAACTCCCAGAATTCCCCAGAGAGGTGGACAGAGGGAGATAGAGAGAGATAAATAGATGGATGGATGGATGGATGGATAGATGGATGGATGGATGGATGGATGGATGGATGGATGGATGGGATAGATAGATAGATAGATAGATAGATAGATAGATAGATAGATAGATAGATAGATAGATAGATAGATAGATAGATGGATGGATGGATGGATGGATGGATGGATGGATGGATGGATGGATGGATGGATTAGATAGATAGATAGATAGATAGATAAATGGATGGATGGATGGATGGATGGATAAATGGATGGGAGAGATAGAGAGATAGAGAGATAGATAGAGAGATAGATAATGGATGGATAAACAGAAGAGAGAAAATCGCAGACACACGGAGCTCAGTTTTAAACTCCCACAATCCCAACCTCTTCCCACGGCTCTGGAATTCTCGGCAGTTTGCAAATCAATTTCCAAACAGTCCATTTGGCAAGGTCGCCGTCCCCCAGTCACAACGTATCAGCAGCGCTTGGCGAGCCCTGATGTTTATTCCCATGTCTTTCGCAACCGCCACTTATTTGTTTCCCCCCCCCGGGGGACAACCCCAATCAAGACCATTAGCCAAATAAAAGATAGATGAACAAAAGGCAGCGGAGAAGGTTTTTAAAAACGGAACAGCCTCGCTTAATGCAGTGGGGGGACAGGGTGTTGTGAATGAGTCCCAGCTGCAGATGGGAATCCGGCGGACATCTGGATCTGCTCTGGATCAACTGGAATCAGGGCCGAAACAAGGCAAACCTTTCCAGCGGTTCAACATCCTGTTTCCCACAACGACCTGCCAGTATTTTTGAAAAACATGCTGGCAGGGACCAAGGGAAACGACTCTTCTTCTTGATTCGCCTGGGCTGTACTTGATAGGCAGACTGCTCTTGTATAGGGAGGCTTTATTCTTAGCTAGTAAAGATCCCTGGCTAGATTAGGCCAAACGTGGATTCCCAGACCATCATATCTAATTATTTGCAGGAGCCAACCCATCTGGTAAAGAAGACCCAGAGATACAAGATTCCCCCCCCTTTAATTTATTTCCCCCCCAACCCCAACTTGATTCGGGGGGTCGCCGCCTCAGCCTTCACTCTTGTGCGCCCCCTTCCCTGACGCTGCCCCAAACCAGTATCCATCATCCACTTAATTTCTGGCTCTTTTAGCGTTGCAACCCATGCAAATTTTCAAAACGGGACTGAATCTTGGGTGCTTGGCATTCAAAGCGGCCCCGGGAAAAACCCGCTTTCTTTTTTCTTAAAACTTGTATTAAGATATCTAAAGAGCACAGTTGAAATACAAATCAGAGACTACAGAAAAGAAAGAAAATGCAACTAAAAGAAAAAGATAAAAACTAAAAGAGTGAGAACAGGGGAAAACCTGCTTTTGAGGGCGGCGGGTCCCTTTTACAACCCAGTCCAAATCATTCAAAGGTGCGGGAAGCCCCTGGTCCTCCAGGGCCTGATCTGGCCTTCCAGGGGCCCCACCCAGCCCATGGGGCCCCAAGGGAAGGCTTTCCTCTTTGCAAACATTTCTGGGGGGCCACAAATGTTGCTTTCCTTTGCTTTGGGGCGAAGCAGCACCGTGAGCGGCCAGAGGCAGCTTCATCGCGTCCAGCAGCCCAGGAGCGCTCCGGGGGTCCAGCTTGCCGGGTGAAGAGGCAAACTCAAGAGTTCCTGGCTGCGCCGCTGTGCCAGGTGATTTAATGTGCATTTCTCCCCCCACCCCTGGCCTGATCACCCTTTCAAGAACGGGCTTTTGACCTTTGTGGTCTCCTTAGCAACCAGGAAGGTAAGGTGGGCTGGTATTAAACGCAATTATCGGGCAGTAATTGCCAGGAAAACGAGGAAGGGCAGAGGTGCGCAGCGGCTGAATAAAAACCAGGATGCCGGAGATGTGCTTTTTCTAAATGTTCAAAGGATGCCAGCAAGCGCAGAAAAATAGACGCAGAGGAACAGCCTTGCAGTCCTCCTCAAGCAGGGCTATCCACCCTGATGGGCCAAGAGCCACATCTGCCCATTGGGCGATTTCTCAGCCACATCCCAAAGAGTGGGCGGGGCCAGGATGAATGGGGTGTGGCCTATTGGGAAATGGCTCACGGGGGAACCTGGGCCTAGTTCCTCCTGCTTGCAGAGCAGCTGTTCCACCTTTCCACTAAAGGTCAAGGTTCTAGTCCTCATGGTTGTGAATAAAGCATCCGTCGCACCAAGGCACATGAGAGCGCTTTTGGATACTTGAAGGGTCATCCCAGGGAAGATGCTGTGGATTTGTTCTCTGTAGTGTTGGAGGGTGGGACGAGACCCAACGGGTGGAAGCTTGACAGAGGGAGAGCCAAATTCGAATTACAGAGGAATCGCCTAACTGCGAGCGCTGAAGATGAAGCAGTGAAACAGCTGGAGTCCATGCCTGGAGGTTTCTAGCAAAGATTAGAGAGCCTTTTGTCTGGGATGTAAGGAGATTCCTGCCTGGGCAGTGGGTTGGTCTAGATAACCTCTACGGTCCCTTCCCACCCTATGATGCTAAGTTGCTTTACACCAAGTCAGACCTTGGTCCAGCTATCTCGATGCCAGTCCTGCCCCTGCTCACCCCAGGCACAAAGCCGGGTGCTTAGACTAACTGTCTTGCGCAAACTACTATAACTCCACCAACAGTGGGACAGGAAAGAGTTTTAATCTAAAACAGTGTTTCTCAACCTTGGCAACTTTAAGATGTGTGGACTTCAAGTCCCAGAATTCCCCAGCCAGCTCCCAGAATTCTGGGAGTTGAAGTCCACACATCTTAAAGTCACCGAGGTTGAGAAACACTGATCTAAACACAAGGTTGAGAAACTCTGATCTAAAATGGGTGACAAGACCCTCCTGTAGTCCTCTGGGTTGGGCAAGCACTATAACCAGGTCAAAAGTCAAACCCGGTTAGAAGTGTAATGGGATGTGGGAAAGACCTTGGGAGACGGGGGGAGAGTCGCAGCCAAGGGAACGGCCAGATAAGAGACGGCTCAACCCGCAGCTGTATAATGGGTGGAGAAAGAGACTCAGAAAGGAACCTCCTAACTTCTCAGACAGTAAAAGAGACGGCGGGAGATTTGCGCTTTCAGACTTGCAAGATTCAATTAATGTAGCCTTACAATAAAATAGAATTCGCTCATCTGGTCGTGCTTCCTGTCTGGTCTACCTGGGAAGGCTGACACAAACAAGCTTGTTCCCAAAACAAGAACATGCCCGCTGACTTAGCATATAAATTTCTCCACTGTAACCACTTTGCATCCTTCCCAGAACTTGGGAGGGCAGAAAGATCCAACATGCCCCAGAGCCGAGCCGGTGCCCCCTTCTGCCCGCCGACCCACGCGTTTTAAAAATGTAAAAACGCCTTTCCTCGCCTTACCATGATTCCGGTGAGCAGACAGACGCCTTTCCCGCAGTACGTGTGCGGCACCATATCGCCGTAGCCGATGGAGAGAAATGTGATCGAAATCAGCCACATGGCACCCAGGAAGTTGCTGGTCACGTCTTGTTGGTCGTGATACCTACCGAAAAAATACAGGTGCCTGGGGTGAAACTACGCAGCTACATTCGGGGGGGGGGGCACCAAAATCTTCCTCACCCACCACGATGCCCTCTGGGATGACCAGCTTTCATGGGGAACACGAGGATGCTAAAAAATTCCACGGATATTTGCTTATTTATGTATTATTATCTATATTTATTTATATATTTAAATATATAATTTAAAGTATATATTTATTTACATCTCTCTCTCTCTCTCTCTCCCCCCTCCAGGTTTTTACATTTCTAATACCCAAGCCCTTGAAATGAAAACGATCTACCTATTGGGGGAATTTTCTGCAAAACCCACCCGCCCAACCCTTTGGGATTATGCCAGCTTTTCTCTCCGTCTCTGGCTTTATGAGCCTGGTTAATGAATATCGATTGCTCTGCCTTTTCAGCCAGGAAGATAGGTCGGATCTGGGTGAGGTTCCTTTGCAGGTTTTTCTCCAACGGGGAAGGGGCCTCGACAAACCGCTGCATTCTGCCTAGCGCCGATTAATCATTTTTTTTTTCAGAGGAAAGGCTCGATCTTGGCTTCCCCAGCCCGACACACGCGAGCCAAGGGGACTTAAAACCTGCAACGATTCACACGATCGTGAGACGGCAGCAAAGAATTAGGGGTTCCCCCCCCGAGCTCTTTCCTGACATCTTGTCATCCCACTTTTTGCAGTCCAGATCTGATAGCCCTACCCCACATTTCCCTAGGAATGAAGTAACAGGTCAGCAACTGGACGCCTCCGGAGCCAGCCTGCCCCCTTTTAGCGAGCACCATTTGGCCCTTCAGGAGGCTACCAAAACGCAGAGAAAGAAATTAGTAATACTTTTCAGGGTTTCCCCCCCCCCAGTTCAGGACTAAGACCGAGTCCAGAGAAACAACTGGGGGGGGGGGGCACAGAACCAGCATCGCCATTCGCGAGGCGTCTGCAAAGAGGATAACCTTTTTGCCCCCAAACAGCCAAAACGATGTGGGTCAAAATACGCCGAGCACCTGATTGCACCCCTTTTTTCCACATGCTTCCTCTCACCTCCAACTAGGGAGCTCTAAATTCTCCCGGGTGGGACTATAACACAAAATATGATGATGACAGAGACGGGAGCTGGCTTGGCAGACCCCCCCCCCCAATATTTAAGCAAGGAAAAACACCCTATACTTCCCCCACACCTGCGCTAAACCTTTGAGACCTCTGTCCGCTTTCCTCTTATTTTTCACCACCCTGGATAACAACCTCCATTATCCCCAGCCCAAACACACAACCAGGCAGGGGAACCATGGTCCTCGTTGTGTTGCGAATCCCAAAGGCACACAAAGGGATCCAAGCTGAATGGGTTTCTTGGGGAACGGGGCAAGCTGGAATAGGTGTCTGGGGCCCATCGGGAAAGGATCTCTGGGGCCCCAGGGCCCTGATCAGCGTGCCAGGAGCCCCACGGCAAGCGATGGGGTTTCATCCGTGCTGAAACTGAACAGCAAGGAAGGGCGGTCCACCCCACCCGCCTCCCGTCTGCAGATCCAGAATTCAAATCCGATCGTCCCTTCGCCGGTCCTTCGGGGCGATGATGGGGTGGGGTGAGCTGCTTTCGTGGCACGCCTGAAATCAAATAAGCCAGCTCGGCTTACTCTTTTACTAAACCGCAAAGCAGGGAGGAGGAAGGAAAATCCAGAAGCACCTGGGGGGAAACCCAGTGGGAAAGGCATAGAGGCAATGCTTCATATTAACTTCCCTTTCAGGGATCCCCCCTTTCTCTCTGACCTCTCCCACAGCTACTTGGCAGGCCTTAAATTTTGCAGACAGGCAGCAATTCCCCGCCCCGGGCAAGGAGATCCGATCCCTTCCCTTCCCTTCCCTTCCCTTCCCTTCCCTTCCCTTCCCTTCCCTTCCCTTCCCTTCCCTTCCCTTCCCTTCCCTCTCTTTTCTCTTCCTTTCCTTTCCTTTCCTTTCCTTTCCTTCCCTTCCCTTCCCTTCCCTTCCCTTCCCTTCCCTTCCCTTCCCTTCCCTTCCCTCTCTTTTCTCTTCCTTTCCTTTCCTTTCCTTTCCTTTCCTTTCCTTTCCTTTCCTTTCCTTTCCTTTCCTTTCCTTTCCTTTCCTTTCCTTTCCTTTCCTTTCCTTTCCTTTCCTTTCCTTTCCTTTCCCATTCATGGTGCAGCAACCATGTAACGGCAGTTGGCACTCAAGGAATCTGGCTGCCAAGGAAATGCAGGCTTTGAGAGTTTTGCTCTCAAGGACTGGAAGGGCTGTGTGTGTGTGTGTGTGTGTGTGTGTGAAGGGCACAACTGCAAAAAATCAAGGGCGAAGAGACAGCCCGTCCATTTCTTTCGCTGCAATTCCGGGCAAGGAAGTGGTGGCCACGCCGGAGAGCGGGAAGGGTCTAATAGGGCTGTATCTACAGGGGAAACGCCAAGCCAGCTTAATCATCATTCTTCCAGTGACACAGCGAAGGGGCTCCAATTTCTGGGCGCTCAGTCCACCCTCCCTGGTTTTCCTCCTGGCACCAAGATCTGCTTTCCTGCTTGTTCCCCAGCAAGCTGTGTCTTTCACCTTCCTAGCCTCTCCTCCTGAGGGTGCTCGGGGGATGCTCCAAGCTCACAGCCAGATCTGTTTTGCAAAGGAGAGGTTCTGGGTTCAAATCCACCATGGAAGGACAATTTTAAGGCCTGAGGAAGGCTAGATGCTGGTTGAAAAGCTTCAATCCAAATGTCGTTCCTTGTTGCCACAACTCTCTGCCCTGAAGCCTGGACAGCACAGCAGAGCTATCCAAGATGGCATCAATGGTCTTAGGCAGGCTGCTCACTATAAGCCTCCCTCTCCTTACGCATACAATACGAGAGACAGCAATACCGGCCCGCCTTACAGAGAATGACAGCCTCCCCAAAATGTTAACAGCTTTGAGTTCAAGGCACAAAGTTCTGCCTCATAGCAGTGACCTAAAACCTGGCCCAGGACAATGAAGCTACTGCATGGAAGCATCAGGAAGATGTCACATGGCAGTGTGTGTGTGTACAAAACAGACAGACAGACTATGGGGCAATTGATATCTTTTAGGGTTTGCCCACTGCCACGAAACCTGTAATCCAAAAGGCACCGTCCGTGCAGAAGAAGAACGCAAGAACAGAGGAAAAAGACCGGAGTTTGCAGAAGCAGACTCTTGGGGGGGGGGGGGGGGGAATAAAATAAAAGAATGGAGGGGAGTTTTAACTAGCTGGTCAGCAAAGCTAAGGCATACTGTATTGGTCGGAGAAATGGGAGAAAGGAAAAAAGGGGAAGAGGAAGAGGAAGGGAAAGGGAAAAAGGAAGGGAAAAAGAGGTAGAAGAGAAAGGGAGAGGGAAAGAGAAAGAGAAAGGGAAAAGGAGGAAGAGGAAGAAGAAGAAGAAGAGGAAGGGAAGGGAGAAAGAGAAAAAGAAAGAAAGAAAGAGAAAGAAAGAAAGAGAGAGAGAGAGAAAGGAAGGAAGGAAGGGAGGGAGGGAAAAAGAAAAAGGAAAGGAAAAGGCAAATAAGGAGAAGGAAGGGAGGGAAAGAGAGAAAAAGGGAAGAGGAGGAGAAGCAGAAGGAAGAAGAGAGGGATGGATGGATGGAAGGAAGGAAGGAAGGAAGGAAAAGAGGACGGAATGGGGTCCTTTATAAAGAGCGCATCACTATGGCTGGTCTCTGGCAAAAGGGGATGCCCCACCCTTAACCTGTTTGCACACAGACCACCCGAAAGACGTTTACGTCGGCAGAAGGCAAGATGGCCCCCCGCCTTCCACATCTCTGCACACCCGTGGGCCCCGAGCAACGCCGCTGCGCACCCCCTTCCTGCCCCCGCCCCAGCGGCTGAGAACAGGAACCCTCGCAGGGAGCCGCCAAGCCGCCTCCCCCCATCTCTGCGCCGCCCGCTTGACTCCCCGCCAATTCGTGCAGAGAGCCATTTCAGCAGGCAGGTGGCTCGCGGGTCTCCGTTCCCCGGTTGTTAGGGAGTCCCGCCTACACCCCACGTGGATGTCGCCTCCCCGCACTGTCACTAGCGCCTCGTCGAGAAAAGACTCCAAAGACTCCGAACGTGCTGCGTGTGACTGTGTGTGCGGGGCGAAGTGTTACACGCTCCTTTCGGCACACCAGCTTGAATTTTCCGGATCGTGCCAGCCTACGGGGAAGGGAGGTTACAAAGAAGATGGGGGGGGGGGCTTAATTCACATTCCCCCCATGACACTTTTTTCCCACCAGCTGAATTGCAACATTGGAAGGGAGAGCAGGAGGGGGGAGTTACCGGTGGGCCCTGATTCAGAAGATTTAGAAGCAACGGAAAGTTTTGCCACCCCCTCTTCAAAATGAACCCCCAGCCACATTTTCCAACCCAGTGACCCCCCCCCCCACACACGTGCTTTGCACAATAGCCCCCATGGGCAGGGAAGGCGGAGGGCTTGGGGAAACTTTAAAAAATTGCTCGGGGAGGGGGGAATTCTGGTTTTCCACGGTTTTTGCTTTCCTGAGCTCTGTTTTTGGGGAGGGGGTGGGTTCCTAGTTTCAACATTTCTGGATGTCGCACATCCCTACGCCAGCTGGCCGAGAATGGTGGGCATTGGGGTGTTAAAGAAGCTGAATGGTATTTGAGATCAGTTGGTTGCTCCAAGATACCCTCCCAGAGAGAAACAGGAATTGAAGTGGAGAGTGTAATGGTCTGGGGGAATGGCCTTGGGAGACGGGAGGGAGAGCCACAGACTGGACATGTGTGTAAAAGGGGGCTCAGCCCACAGAAGGAAAAGGGGTGTAGCAAGCAACTCAGAAGAGACCCTCCCTAGTTTTCCGGAGAGTAAAAGGAGGGAAACAGGAATTGAAGTGGAGAGTGTAATGGTCTGGGGGAATGGCCTTGGGAGACGGGAGGGAGAGCCACAGACTGGACAACTGGTGTGTAAAAGGTGGCTCAGCCCACAGAAGGAAAAGGGGCGTGGGAAGCATCTCCGAAAAGACCCTCCCTAGTTTTCTGGAGAGTAAAAGGAAAGCAGGGGAGAAACACTTTCACTCTTGCAAGATTCTCTTAGCGGAACCTGATCATAAAGACTGGACATCACCATCACCAATTCTAATACTTGATCTTCTTTCGTTTTTATTTTCTTTTTAATGTGTTTCTGTTTGCAACTCTGGTCCGTGGCCCTCATAAAAATAAAAATTCTGTTCTATTCTAATAAAAGTAGAGCTCGTAGTCCTGGGAATGCTTCTTGTCTGGACTACCACGCAGGGCTGACAGACAGGGATCAACCGTCCGGGGTACGAGCTGAGCCAGAGTTAAGAGCGGAAGCGTTCAGATACTTCCTCGTGGGAAATAGAAGTGCGAACTGGAACTGAGATGGCGTGATTTGGACCGAGCACTTCGCATCTCCGGTCAAAAGGATCACTCTCTTTGACATCCATCCATCCACGCGCCAAAGCTTCGACGCCGTTTCTTCTCATCCAAGAATGTGGAAAGGGTCCAGAGCTAACCTCTGAACCTTTCCCCATCTTGGTTCGATCCATCAGAGAGGAGCCTGTCTCCCGAAACCTCCCCATATAACCCCCAATTCAAAATCACAATTCTTCTGAGCACGCCACACAGCGGGATCCACTTCACGGAAATCCCCGGGTAGGCTCAGTTGACTTAACGTGGTAAAATAAAAACAGGGCTGAATCCCCACCGGTCTCGGCAACACGGATGTTTCCTCTTGCAGCGGGGTTCCCTAGATATTCCCCGCAGGTTAGAGAAACAGCAGCTCAGGGATAAAGCTCAGCCCCGCAGGCAGAAAGTTAGTTCCTGATCTCTCGGTTGGAAGGATTTCAGAGAGCAGGATTAGAAGATTAGGGGGAAAAAGCAGCATAAAATAAAGACGTGGGTGTACGATCCACCGTTGGGAACGAACTTAGAAGACGCTTCACCCTGAAAAGGTGATGACATTTTTGCCTTGTAGCAAAACCTTTAGCACTGCAAAGTTTTGCAAGGGTGTGAGGCTGGGTAGGAAAGGAGGCGCGCACACGTGTTTGCTTACCCACATCATGCGTGTGTAAAGGGAAGTAGGCTCAGCAAATAAAAATTCTCCTGCGCTTTTTTCAAAGGAGCAGAGGAGCTTGGTGAAATTTGAGGGCTGTGACGTGATGGGTGCCTTTCACGCATGGGTTTCTCCGGGGAGCAAGCGACGGATGGAGCCATTTGGCGACCGAGAGGTGGGTAGAAACGTCCAATCTTTCATTATCGGCGGCTAGCTTTCAACGCTTTCTGAAGTCCCAAGGGGAGATCAGGAAGACTTCCAGCGGAGTAAAAATACCTCTCGACGCTGGCGGAATTCGCTGAGCCCTCCCACAGGAAAATAAACTCAAAGCGAGAAATCTGCAAGAAATTCTCAAGGTCCCCGAAAACAGAGTGGAAAAACAGAGGCTTCTTTTGCCAGGGAACAAAACCTCTGAGCGGTTCAACACTGTTCCCGGGTGCAAAACTCTCAAGCCCCAGAGAGGCGGGCAGGTCCCTTCTTGGGGGCTGGTGTTTGTCATAAGCAGCTTATCTGTCTTCATTTCGGCTGGGAACAGAGTGGCATGCAACCTCGATGCACGCCAGCAGGCCTCTCTTGCATCTTCCCTTTTCTCAAAGATAACGCACATCCGTGCATGCACGATCGAAGCAAAGAAACGTAGCTAGGAAACATTAACTCGGGTCAACGCGTAACAAATGCATAAACCTGGTTCGTGCTGATTTGACTGTGGCGGCTTCAGCACGCCGTACAAACATCACCCACGATGTTTATGACTCGGCCTATAATACAAACCCACCGAGTCGGTTCGTTCAGCAGCGAAGTTAAGCGTGGTGAAAAAATTCAGCGCCGATTAAAACTCATCAACGTTGAACCCGAGTTCACTTTTCAGTATTTGCTTTCACGAGAGCGCCGCCTGTTTCAAATCAGAGGATTGGGGAAGGGGGGGGGGATATAGTTTTTTTTCCTTCTTAAATTAAGATACCCCTATAAACTCTGCTTCCAAATATACTCCGAGGCTAGGGAGAAAGGTTAAAAAAGTTTCATCTTTCGATCGCCTGCCCGTTGTCTGTAATTTTCTGTCTCTTTCTAAGCTAGAGCCCCCAAGATGCTCGCTATTTCTCTTTAAAAATGTTCAGGCCCCCGGTTCTTCCCATTGCTCTCTTTCTCTGTTACGTCCGTTTTAAAACGCGGCAACCGATTCTTTCGGGGAACATTGCAGCACAGAAACCATGATTTAAGTCCAGTCTCCTTCCCTCCCTCGAGAAAAGGTGACCCAACCCTCGCTTTCGCTTCCTCGGGCGCATCATGCGTCACTCATGCACGCCCACGAGCATCATGCACCCCACGGCCCTCACGCGCAAGCTCACCTCTCACACACGCGCACCGTCCAGGCAGCAATGATCCACAGGGAGATGCTGAAGACCAGAAGGACCGTCCCGGGACAGATGGTCATGAGAGTCTTCATCACAAAACGGGTGTTGAAGTTGATCTTGTTGAGCGCCCCGATGCTGCGGGACGAGGCGTCCGTGAAAAGCTTGCTGTGAAGAAGCATAACCCGGGCGATCAAGTAGAGGCGGAGGAACATGGGGATGGAGAGGATGATGTCCACGTCGGCCTCCGCTCGGGAAGGTGTGTACGAGAAGGCCAGCCGGGCGGTCCAGAAAAACTTGTATTCGCCAGGGATGGGGTGCACGGCGCAAACCAGCATCTCGAGGCTGATGTAGAGGATGCGCTCGTAAGTCATGGCGATCCGCCAGTCGTCGGCCCCGTTGTCAATCACAAAGAGCTGGCGGAGGCAGAGGGGGGGAAAGACACCAAACCAGGTCAGGGCCAAGGTTCTAGTCCTTAAGAAACAACCGCTTCCTCGCTCGCTTTCCCTCCTGCTTTACAACCCTTTCTTTTTTAAAATCGTTTCTATGAAAAGATTTTACGAGGAGCGTAAGACGTCCGTGCAGAGAGCAAGAAAAGAAACAGGCAACGTGAGAAAGAAGGAAAGGAAAAAACAGAGAGAAAAGAAGATAGAAAAAAGGAAAAAAGAGCAGAAAACATTAAAAAAAATGTATATATAATGAAGTGGCTTCCGATCTTCCCGTACATCCAATTCTAATCAAACCTCTCTGACCTTTTACAATCCTTTCAACACCCCCTTCTTTCAACCCTTCCTTCCTTCCCTGTTTCATTTCCACCCCTTTCAAATGTTCTCCCCCTCCCTTTCATTTACGATTTTATTTATTTATTGAATTTATATGCTGCTTATCTCCCCAGAAGGTGACTCTAAGATCTTTTACAATCCTTTTATCTCATAGATAGCCAGTGAAATCGATGGTCCTCCCCTGGTTCCCTTTTTAAATTCACGCAGCGGGCGGCCAAAAAGAAAAGAAAATAGCCTTAATTATGTCTTGCAGGCAAAAAATAGACCGGCTGCCGGCCCGCTCTTGGCTGGGGATTGGCCATTTCTGGCTGAAAGCAAGCCAAGCTGCATCGGCTGGCCTGTTTTTTGCTGGCAAGCCGGAACAAAATGTCCTTTTGAAGGGTCTGAACAGGTACAATGATGTCAGGGAATAAGCCCCGCCTTGACGCAGCACCTGAAGGAGGGGCCTGAGCAGGGACATCATGGCAGGGCAGGTGGGCGTATCTTCCCTCCTTCTTTTGAACCTTAGATCATGATCTTAAGGCTCACACACCCCACCCGCTCGTCTGGGTCCGTGAGAACTTCAAACATTGCCTGTGGCTGCTGAACTCCCTGGAATCTGCCTTGCCTCTTCCGCCAAAGGCTTCTGTTTTTCCACCTCATGCACAGGGAGCTTGAGAATTCCTTTCCAATTTCTCCCTTCGGAGCTGACTTTCTCAGGGGAGGCTGCAGAGGGATATCCAAGTGGTGGGAGTTGCTAGTTTGGGGAACCCATCTTTCCACTCTCTGCCTGCCCAACTTTCTCCATCTGAAAAAAGCCCAATGGGAGGAAGACTCTAACATGACTGACAGGATGTTCACACATATCTCTTGGCCACCACCTTGCTACATAAATTCTCTCCATCTCAGAAAGATGTTTCAAAAGCAAATGAATCCAGCAAATCCTTATTATTAAAATTTCCATCTCCCCCTCGCTCAGTGAGTCAAATATCAGGAGAACCTTTCCAAATAAAGCTAAGACAAATCCTAAAATTTGAGGCCACATCATTCTCATTTTAAAAGTTGCTTTTAAACCTTTTCTCCAGCTTTGGACCTCCGCCATTCAACATTTGGGCTAGAAATTCAGAGTTGAACCTGACGTTCTCCTCCTTGCTAGCTGAGAGGATCTCCAGGTGTGATGTGTCCATTTCGAGGAGGGAGACATCTGGCCTGGACAAAGCCAGATGTTGGGACAGGCAAGACTCCGGTTGATTTAGAAAGATTCTTGGGTTTCTATGTTTTCATTTTTCAGAGAAGGAGGGAAGGAAGGTCAGCCAAAATGCGCAAAGCCCATTTTTCATCCTTGGCGTTGTCATCACCCCTTCCCCACATCTCTCTGTGTGCAGATGTTGACCCACAAGACTCCCTCTTTCTTGGGCCTGTTTATCCACCCCAGATTCATGCCAGAAACTTGCCTCATCCCAGCCTGGCTGCCTTCCACACCAGATCTGCCCCTCACGTCTGCATCTGGCTTGGAAACGTTTCTGGCTTGTCTTAAAGGATCTGGACCTCTTCTATGGAGGAGCAGGAAGCCCTGGGCCCAAAGTCCGCCTGGAGCGCAAACTTGCCTGCCCAGGGCATCACTGTAAGTCCTGGACCAGGGAGACGAGGCAGAGAAACCAACCTCTCGGTGGCCACAAGCATCGAGAAAAAGGAGGATCCCCCCCAGGGCAAGAACACCCCTCCCAACATTAGCTAAAGGGCCAGGATAACAGCAGCCTTAAGTCCAGGGGGCCCTAAGTGGTATTTCTTGATACTAATTGGGAAGGAAGGAAGGAAGGAAGGAAGGAAGGAAGGAAGGAAGGAAGGAAGGAAGGAAGGAAGGAAGGAAGGAAGGAAGGAAGACAAGCAGAGGGAGGGGGAGGGAGGGAGGGAGGAAGGAAAGGCAAGCAGAGGAAGGAAGGAAGGAAGGAAGGAAGGAAGGAAGGAAGGAAGGAAGGAAGGAAGGAAGGAAGGAAGGAAGGAAGGAAGGAAGGACAAGCAGAGGAAGGAAGGAAGGAAGGAAGGAAGGAAGGAAGGAAGGAAGCAAGCAAGCAAGCAAGCAAGCAAGCAAGCAAGCAAGCAAGCAAGGACGGACAAGCAGAGGAAGGCAGGCAGGCAGGCACAGGAACAAACGGAGGAGGAAGAGGAATGACCGTGGCTGAAACTGCCAACGTAACTAAGAGGGGAGCCAGAGTTTGTTCCAGAGCAGCAGAAGCAACGGGCCACAGGGTCAGCAGATGCATTCAGGGCAGTAAAAATACTATAACCAACAAAAGAGGCTGAGCTTTCGGTTCAGGGAAGCCGAAGCCGTGCACAAAAGGCCAGACCTTCGTTTTGGCCCAAGGCGTTTGCAGCAGTGCCAAAACGTCTTGAAAAACTGCATGTCTTGGGCGTCCCCAGAGCCTGCCTGCCCAAGCAACCAGCACCCATTTTTCCTTCCTCGTCGGCCCCATCACTCCCCCCGTGTCTTTGGCCCCTCCAGCACGAGACCCCTAATCCCTTCTCATGGTTTCTTTGCTCCCTGGGGGCAGAGGTTCAGTGCCCCCCCCAAACCCCAAGAAGTGAGGCTGGCATAAAATGTTGGCATTGCAAGAAACGCATCAAAAACCTCATTTTGCTGTGGGCTCCTGCGCTGATGGCTGGATCCCCTGCAATTTCTTCCTTTCTGCCGTTCCCCAGCCTCCCCCAAGAAAGAGGGGGGAGAGAAGCAAGCCCAAGAGAAGGGCTTGGCCTCTCTTGGGGGGCTCCGGGCGGCTCAAGCTTCTTCCCCTCTTTAAACCCAGAGCCTCCCCCAAAAATCTTGGCAGCAAAGCCAGCGAAAAGGGGCCAGCCCAACTCTGAGGACACAAACTCCTCATATATCGAAGGCTGGAGCTTAACAACCTGCTCGGAGACATTAAAAGAGGTTCTTGCGGGAGATTCTCTCGTGCGCCACTGAACTGCATTTCAATTCCCCGGAAAATGTTTGAAATTGCCCAGGGCGAGATGCTAATTGAGGGAAATGGAAGAGAAGCATCGAGGGAGGGAAGGGGCCATGCGAGCAAGGATCTCCTCCCCGGCTTCCCAGAGGGTCGATCCCCCAAACCACCCAGCCGCCTGCCCCTCGAAACATTTCAGATCGGCTTCCCACAGCCCTGACGAGTGGAGATTTGCACCAACCCCCCCCCCCCCCGCAACCACTTAGAGCTTTATTTCCAAACCATTTCTCGCCAAGACGCTCAAGCTGGGGTGCATTTAAAAAAAACACACACTTTTTCCACCTCTGATCTTCACACAGCACGGTTCAAGCCTCCGCCGCTGAAGTTGCAGAGCAGGCTCCTTATGGCTTTTCTGATTTTGGATGGTTTCGGCCAGCGAGCGGGGTGGGGGAACCGCTTCGGCCGGGCTAACCAGCACCTGCTGGGGTTTCTGCAAACTTTAATTGCCAAGAAATCCAGTTCCGGGGCAAAACGGTGCCCACACGAGAACTGGCATCTGCAAGCAGCTCGTGTGTGGCAGGACCCCCCTCCAAACCCACCGCCTTCCCAGCCAGTGGCCTAACTTGAGGAATGCAAAAGATTTTAAACTGAGATGGATTTTTCCAGTTCTAGCAAAGAGGGAGAGGGGGATGCAAGCGTGCAGGAAAAAGTCTGGGCATTCAGATGGGGCTGAGTTTTGCAGGTGGCGGATCCTGGGACGAGGCCAACGTGCAAATCCAGCTTGCAATAATATATTTGAAGCAATTTCAATAGCCCGTAGAGAAAGGGCGTGTCCTTTCCTTTGGTGCTGCCCAGCCCGCAACAGCGGGAACAACAAAGCACGGTGGCCACACGGAGCAAAGCCGTGAATAATACTTATTTATGTTCCTAAGAAAATCCAGAGACTCCGTGCTGAGACAGGGAAGCAGGGAGTGTGTTGATGGTGGTAGGAAAATAGTTGACCAGAGGCAGGGCCTTGGGGACCGCAAAACCGAACTTTGGGGGGGAAAGGGGACCAAGCAGCAATCCACAAGATTGATGCTAAGGCACAACCTTGCGTATGGTGGCTTCCAGAGGGGCCTCCCCAAGACGCAGGATCCGATCGACCGTGTCTGGTTCTCAGAAGCTGAACAGGATCAGGCCTGGTTCTTACCAGGAAATTGGAAAAAAAAAAACCCACGGATCCGAAGAAGAGCAAGGCCAAGCTTCTTTGTGCTGGGGGAAAACTGCGGGAGATGCGTCACCGCCTGGCTTTACGCCTTTGAAAAGAAAACTTTCCATTTTTATCTGAAGAGGCTTGGCCTTTTGAACTCGGGTTGTTTTTAGCTGGATAATTAAGCGTGTTTTCCATGCAGCTTAAGCGCAGGTTGATGGCCCTTTAATTGTTTGTCAGCTGCTTTGGGAAGCCTTTGTTCTGAAGGCAGAATATAAATTTCTTCAACCCAGGCGCTAAACGACTATCAATTGTCACCGGGTTCCTCGGCTTGCAAAAATTCGCCCCCTCTTCCCCTTCTCGGGTGCAAAGCTTTCCCAACCTCAGAAAGCCAAAGAGGCAGGGATGGTCACCCTCCCGGTTCCTAGCAGCTTCTGTGCTGCACTCTGCACGTGCCCAGGGGTACGGCCTTTTTCCGGCAACCGGGAGGGAAAATGCAGGAATGACTAAGTCGACGTCAGGAATAGACCCCAGGAGGGTGAGGGGGCATTGAAACCCCCTTCCTGATATTGCAACCGAAGCCAACCGAAAGCAAGAAGCTTGAATCGAGCAAGGATGGGTTTGAGTGGTCCAGAAGTGAAAGTCACTCTGGAGGGCTGTTCCTGTAGCCATGGAGACCCACAGCCGTTGGGTGGGATGACGGGGGAGCTACGGAGGCATCGGGTCTCCGCAGAGCCTGGGGGGGTCATCCAGGTTGAGAAATCCCCCTTCCCTTGGACATTCAGGGCCCTGGGATGGGACAAAGTCTTCACGTGCTGGGGGTCAAAATATGTCACGCCTGCCATGCAGCAAAGGAGGAACAGAAACATGCCATCTAGCGTGGGTGCCCAAAGTTGCATCGGGCACAAAGCAACCCATGCACCAAAGACAGACAGACAGACAGACAGACAGACAGATGCTAGGTAGATTTTGTGGGGGAGAAGAATGAGGCAGGCAGGCGGGCCTTTCTGCAGAATCAGAAAAAACAAACCCGCCGATTAATTCTTTTCTGGCACCCCAGGGTGGGCCTGCAAAGGGCAAACCGTGCCGCTCAACTTTTGCAGAAGCGAAATGCAGCGTGGAGCTCTCTCGAGAAGCGAGAAACCCCCGCCTCGGCCCAAAGTGGAATGCCACTCACGTTCTGGACCACGCGAGGTGGATTCGCACCTGCCCAGCGCAAGCCGGTGAGCCCCGTGGCGGCTTGAGGTGTCGTGCAAACCGAGCTACGGATCTGCCCGCTTTGGGGTCGGTGTGCACGTTTTTCTCTGCCGGAGAGAAAAAACTCAGGCCTTGAATGGAGCTTGCTAATAAATTAAACATATTTTCCCATTGAGGTCAGCCATCCTCTAGATCTATCGATCTATCGATCTAAATTATTTATCCATCAATAAACTCTTTCAAATATCTTTATTATCTATCTATCTATCTATCTATCTATCTATATCTACCTAATTTATCCATCAATAAACTCTCTCTAAATATCTGTCTGTCTATCTATTGTCTATCTATCATCTGTCTGTCTATCTAAATTATCTATCGATAAACTCTCTCAAATATCTTTATTATCTATCTGTCTGTCTGTCTATCATCTATCTATCAATCTATCATCTATCTATCTATCTATCTATCTATCTATCTATCTACATTATTTATCCATCAATAAACTCTAAATATCTATGTCTATCATTTATCTATCGATCTGATACATCTATCTATCTATCTATCTATCTATCTATCTATCTATCTATCTATCTAATTTATCCATCAATAAACTCTCTCTAAATGTCTCTATTATCTATCATCTATCATCTAGATATCATCTCTCTGATATCTATCTATACCTGCTATCTATCCCTCCATCCAACTAAAGAATTCCCTTTATTTTCAGTATCTCGGGGTGCGTGCTGATTCGTACGCAGTCGAAATGCAGAGAGGGGCCGGTGTCAGAACGCCCGGCTTTGCAGAAGTAGAAAACCCCTAAGGAAAGAGAGGCCGGTCGCTCCATCTGAACCCAGCTGGATGCTGCCGGAGAGATCGAACAAGACTAGAACGCTTTAAACCCTCAAAAGGAAAGATGCACATCAATGCAGCCCCAAATGAAGAACCCAACCGAACCGCCAACAGCCCCATTGCCGTTCCCGGCTGTTTCAGCTTGGCTGAAACCCTAAAAAAACAAACAGGTTCAAACATCTCATGACATTTGGCGTCTGAAATACCTGAACTTCCCGGGTGTGATATGCAATGATCAGCCCCAGTAAAATTGCAGTGGAGAGGCTAATGAGACACTTCAAGGCCAGGGAGAACATTGAACCCTGCGAGGGGGAGAAAAATAGGAGATTAGGTTGTGATCTGATGAATTGTCCCCAAATGGTCTGATCCCCCCCCCAACTTCAACCCCTCCAAACTTCAAATCCAATTCTATCCGATTCTATCCTATTCTATAGGGAGTCCTCGTTTAACGACCACAATTGGGACCAGCAACTCGGTTGTTAAGCCAAGCGGTCACTAAGTGAAACCATGACTGTGCTTATTATCTGACTTCAGCTTTCCTTTGCTTTACAGACCTGTGAAGATCATAACTGTGAGGACCGGTTGTAAAGTTACTTTTTCATCACCATCGTAACTGGGAATGGTCGCTAAACGAGGCAGTCACTAATCAAGGACTGTCTGTATTCTCTTCTATCCCACCCCATCCCATTATACCTGCCACAGCCTTGACCCTCTCTGTGGGTTGCAATGATTGCAAACAAAACAGATCTTTCAGTAAAATGTCCCAAGTTGGAACTACAACATAGACAGTTCTAAAACCTGCCAACGCGTCAACACCGTACGGACCTCTTCACTCAGTTAAGAGTTTCCAGAAGGCCAGGACAAGGCACCCAAGCTAATTTCCAGCAGGGAAATGATTTCATTTCCATAAAATAGGAGGGGTTTTACAGGATTTTTCCAAAGGCAGGGGACCGGAGAGGCCGCGAGGGGCAGAAGTTTTGCGTGCCCCGCTTGTCGAGCGTGGCGACCCCCTGCGCCAGAAGCGAACGCAATTTCCATTCATCTTGTCATTGATTAAGCGCGGATCTCCGACAAGGTTTGGAACACGGGGATTTTTTTTCGAAAAGAGAATTAGTTTCTTTGTCTAAAGCTATCTGCGTTCTCCTTCACTCGCTCTCCACCCCATTAACCCGGACTATTATTTCAGTTACAAAAAGGTGCTTTCTTTTTCTAGAGCAAAACGGGGTTTGGCGATTGTGGGTTAATTTTCTCCCTGCGCTACCCCATGTTCGCTTTGGATGAAATCCCCCCAAAGCCGCATCGGTCGCTTTCGGCGTTTCTTCGACCCATGCCACGCGAGATGTCTCACGAAGAAGGCATTCTTGCCATGCTCAGGGGCTACTTCCCCAGAACGGCACCTGTGATGGCTAGCAATGGCAAATGAAAAGCGAACGCTGATTTGAAAACGGCCATCACGACATTTTTAAAAAACGGCCAGACAGCTAATGAAAAGAGGAACATTTAAAAGCTGTTCTCCGTTCAAGGGGAAGGCCCTCTGGACATGCTCAGGAGCACGGCTTTGGAAAAAACTCTCGGGCAACCTCCCACCCTCCCGGCTGCCTCTTTGAACAATCTGACACTTTGCTGAGACTCGGAGGCCAAGTGGGTTTCCAGCGGTGCTTTCCAGAAAAGAGCTGAGAAGTCCTGCAAAGCAAAGCAAGGAGAGCTGGGAACCATTTGCAAAATCAAATCATCAAATCAAATCAAATCAAATCAAATCAAATCAGAACCAAGGTCTCCTCCAGGAATTGAAAGAACAGTTCGGTGTGCTTCTCGCACGCTGACCATCGATTTCCGCCAGCTAGAAAACAGAAGAATAATATCCCTCTGGAGAGGCATTTCCCCGTTGACCGAAACGAAACAACAACATATCAATCTCACTCACGCACGGACAAAACCCCATTGTTGTGCGGGACCCGCCAACTCCGATTTCTGGTCCAAGTTCTCACGCTCGCGTGTGGGAGGACCCAGTTAGTGACCTTGGTTCAAACTGAGCAAAATGAACGGACCGGGCGAGGGTAAACAGTCGCGCCACGATGGCATTCCCCCAGCTTCAGATCCACGGGTGGAAACCTGTCCTTTGCCAAACTCGCAGCGGCCAAAAGCAGGGCTGTTTGTCTATTCGCCTAGAAGCGCTTCGGCTCACCCTAGGCGGGCAGGGCACAGAAGAGTTAGGGGAATCGGTTTATTGGGGGGCAGAGGATCCCACTAAAGCAGCCTAGCTGGATTCTTTGGCAACGTGACCTACAATCCACCAAACGCAGGGCGGGCCACGATGTTGAGACGTAAAAAGTTGGAGTTGAACCTCAGAGAGCATCTAGTCCAGTGTTGTCCAAACTTGGCCACTTTAAGATGAGTGGACTTCAACTCCCAGAATTCCCCAGCCAGCTGGGGAATTCTGGGAGTTGAAGTCCACTCATCTTAAAGTGGCCAAGTTTGGACAACACTGATCTAGTCGAACGCCCGAGGTTTGCAGTTGAGGCAATGGGGTTGTTTTGTTTGGGCTGAGTTGGCAACCAGCCAACCCAGCCGCCGTGCATGGCAAATCATGACGGCTAGCTGGGCACGATGCACCAAAATAGCCCAATGGAGAGCTGACTCGACAAACTATGATCAACGGAAACCCTGGCTTAGAGGGCTGTTACGCTGGATGTTGGCCAACACCTTCCGCCTTGGCTTCCGAGCACAGGGAAAGGAACACCGAGGAGATCGCTTTGGGGCTGCATTGTTCTGGTTGGGCCCCCTAACCCTGGCCAAGCACCCCGCTTTCTTCGGTTTGGAAAGGGCGGCCGACGCTTTGCAAAAGGCAGCCTTCAGACGTAACTTTTTCCATCAGCTTTCTACAGGCAAGGAGTCTTCCCGATCCGTCGGGAGCAGAGCCAAACCTCCCCTCAGCCTGCCTGGCCCGGTGCCATTGCCTGCCCTCCCCTCCGCCCCCGCTGGAAGGGACTTCTTCACCCGCCCTGGGCACAGCTGTTGCCGCTCCACCGCCCACACAAGGGTATCCCTGCCAAATAAGCAACGGTTTTTCTAACACAACAGGGCTGACCTACTGGGGGGGGAGGAGATGCGGGGGGGGGGAGGCAGGCCATCCGTATAATTCAGGATTATTGATTGTTTGGGAGCCGACTTTTCCTCTAACCGTAAATCAGGCAGCTTCAGCCTAGAGCAGGGTTTCCCAACCTTGGCCACTTGAAGATGGGTGGACTTCAACTCCCAGAATTCCCCAGCAGCGCCCCCCCCACTAATCCCCCTACGTACCTCCTACGTTCTTGCACTGTGTGTCAAACAGCAGATAAAAGCACTGATTTAGAACAAAACTCCCCTGAACGTCTAGGTTGGGGAAAAGAACCTGAGAGGGTGATCGGGGGGCTGGAGGAGGAGGAGGAGACCCACCTTCAAGTCTTATCACCAGCTACGGCTCTCCCCCCGAGCCCAGCCTACTCCACAGGGTTGTTGGGGGGCAAAGTAGGAGGAGAGGGTGCAGCAGCCTGTCTTTTCGTTCGCTTATTTGCTCTGAAAAATACCGTAAAATCACATAAAGCATCTTGGGCTGTGTTTCTCAACCTTGGGAACCTGAAGATGGGTGGACTTCAACCCCCACAATTCCCCAGCCAGCTATGGAGTTGGGAGTTGAAGTCCACCCATCTTCAGGTTCCCAAGGTTGAGAAACACTGGCCTAAATTACATCAATCTTCTACCTTCCAGCCCGGAAAGTTTTCCTGCCAGCTCCAGATGCTTTAGAAGGGAAATCAAAGGGCGTCTTTGTCCGCACATGACCTCTTCCAAAGGCAAACAGGTCACCTTGGTCCACTGGCTAACACTGGTCTCCCGAACGCGACGCCACTGCCTGCCAAATCGTGGTTTCTGAATAAACCCTCATGGTTTGCACGTCAGGCCCCTGGAGCTCACCAAGCACACTCGGTCAGGTGGCACCCTATTTGGGGGGGCTGAAGAGACTTTGGGGGCTTTGGGAAGGGGGTCGTGGGCACCTTCGAACATGGCTGCTGGGGGGGAGACTTTCACCTTTATAAGCCCTGTTTGCTTTCTTTTCTGAGCAGGTGGGCATGCTTGCCTGCTAATCTTGGGGGCCACCCCCTCCTAATGTTCACTTTCTCTGCCCCTTTTAAATTAAAAGGAGGCTTAAAGATGTTTAAAAGCTTAGCGCGCACCAGATGTGCTCACCTCCCCGAGCATCATGGTTTCCAAGCCACACTGGCACAGTTCCCCAAACCACAAATAAGCAAACCCTACGTTGGCTTAAGCCGGGTTCGCACAATGTACCGGGAGGCTGCAATTTCGGAAGGAAACCCCAAACCCGTGTGTTTCTCTCCATCCTTCTCCTCAACCATCTGCGCTTAGCTGAACCTTTGCATTCTGGCCCTGCCCGTTGCTGAAAGAGCCATCTGCAAGCCCAAAGGTGCTTCTGAGCATGGACCGAGAGATCTTTCCCCCCTTCGCACCTGCAGCCCGCCCACCCATCCCCATTGAAGAACTCCGCACCACCGCTGACCCCCTTTTTCCAGCCAAATCTTTTCAGCCACACATCCACCCCCTATCTTCCTGAACCCCCTTTTTTTCATTTTAGCAGAATGCTTGCAACTCTATTCCTGATCGGCCCACCGGGCACCGACTCCAGAGACTGGAGCTACAGTTGTAGTGGGCCAAGTGGGAAACGATGCCGCCCTCTTACACGCCATGTCTCGATCAAGAACCCCCCCCCCCCCATTTATGACTGGGGGAATATCTGCACTAACCCTTCCCCAAATAGAAATTTTGCCCTGGGGGGAAGAAGCTACAGACCCAGCCAGCTACTCAACAAATCCCAATTTTTGCACCATGAAGGAACCCCCTGCCCCCACACAGAAAGCCAATTTAGAAATCAGGCCCCGATCCTGCACTTTCCTACCACTTGGCCTTAACTTTACATTGTAGGAAAGCCCAAGGGCCATTTTGTAGAGTTGGGTGGGAAAATGCTGGCTGTCGAGAACCACCCCGCTTCCCAGTCTATCCAGGCAGATGAATTGATCAATAATGCCCAGATGTATCTGCTGGGCTAGGTTTGGCTCAGGAAAGCGGAGGAATGCAGGGAGAAATAAGGCTGAGATTGGACAGGTGTTGTGCGCGAAATCCTTCCAGCAGACGGAAAACCTGGCCCCAGCCTCACAGCGGCATTCATCCCTCAAGACTGATAATATTCTGACATATTATGGACCGGCCAAAGAAAAATGGCAAGGGCCAATTTAAAGAGACACCATCAGTCCCCCGCCGGACTTCAGCCTTCCTTACAGAATTCACTCCATCCGCTGGGAATCCTAGAGGTCATGCAGACCAACCCGCTGCTCCACAGTTACGGGGCTGTCTTCAAATATCTGAAGGGTCAATCGCAGAAAAGAAAGAACAGGCTATTCTCCCTTCCTGAGGGCAGGAGAAGGACCCTTGGGTTAAAATTACAAGGAAGGAAACGGAGACTAGATGTCAGGAGGCTTTATAAGTTGTCAGCCAGTGGAACAGACGGCCACATTCTCTTCCCCGGAGGTCTTCAAACAGAGGCTGGAAGTCAGAGATGCTCTGTTTCTTAACCTTAGCCATTTTAAGCTGTGTGAACTTCAGCTCTCCGAATCCCCCAGCCAGCATGCAGAAACTGAGATCTCCCCCGGCTGCTCCTTTTTAATTGCTATTTATTTAAAGCAACATTTTAACATCAGGGATGGGCCCTCCGTGCCTAGCTTAACACTAAGCAGGTGATCAGCATCGTTCATGGTTATTTATTTCTATTTCAAATTTAGATACCCCTAAATTGCCCCTCCACGTGGTTTCTCAACCACATTTTGTTAAAGAGCCCGCTTGAGATGGTCAGTTTCAGAATTCCAGCTGGTCAATTTCAGAATTCCAGCTGGTCAATTTGATGGTGCTGACTCACCCATTCCTCACCTTGGTCCCATGATTATCCCACATAAAAAATACTGGTTACAGCTGCTACAGGATTTGGGGAATGAAGAGACTTCCATAATTAACTCCCCAATATTTCTCCAGAGCTGAGCTGGTCAGCAGAGGAGTTGAGCCACCCAACACCCTAAATAAATAAACTCTGAATGAATAGCTGCCACAATTTCTATCCAAGACTGTTGTACAAGCCAAGATGTGTTGGGCTCTACAGACAGTGCCAAGAGACCATGGTAAGCCATGAAGGGAGATTAAACTGGCCCGCTTGTCCTCAAATGGGGTAGGAAATCTCAAACTGTGGGTATCAATAGCAAATTGGGGGAGGGGGGTGAAGGTGCAATTTTGTCCTAAACCTGATCAGGCTTGTGCAAGGAAAGAGGAGCAGGGTCAACACCCAGTTTGGAGAAGCCCTGTGAAAAATAGATTAAACTACTAGAAAGCCATTTTTTTTCCTCATCCAACAGCAAGCGGGAAGCAAATTATTTGGTGAATTTGCACGTTTTTGCATCAGTCTTGACTCCCGTTGACGGCCTGAACAAGTCCCTGCATTTCCTTGACAGGTTTGGACTTTGTCTTCGCCTTAGGGCTGAGAAGGGGGGCCACCCAGCTGGCTTTGTGTCTCAGGCAGGACTAGAACTCAGGTCTTCCAGCTTCTCGTGCGATCCCTTGAACCAATAAACCACTCTGGTTCTCCACGAGGATCCTGCCAACTCATTTCTAATTCTTAGGGTGTCACCAAATGGGGAACATTGGCTTTACTAAGACACCCCAAGTTTTATGTCTGTGACAGCGCAATCAGGGACTTGGATGCGTGCAGCCCTGACACCCCCCTCCCCAGCCATTTAAAATCTCTATCAGGAGTCCCAGGATTGTAGTGGCTAAGAGGAAAAAACAAGAGGCTGGATTAATGCCAAAGGGAAGGAAAAGGCTGTTCCAAAATTTTGAGCCAACGCGTGGCCGATGCCAGCCATTTTGGGGGGAAAAAACGGTGTTGCCCCAGGATGTTCCTGCTTCACAGAAAACCTTTTCCCCAAAAGAACAGGCAGATTTTCCTATCCATCCAGATTTATTTATTCCTTCCTTCCTTGCCCCGTTAGAGATGAACCCCGCCTTTTCTTCAGGAGCGCCGGGGTGTGTGTGTGTATTTACTTCTCCTTCCTGCTGGGTCCCCCCACAACAACCCTGCGAGGGAGGGAGGGAGGCTGGCTGAGAGAGAGAGAGAGAGAGAGGCCGCCTCATTCATCCCCACCAGCTGGCAATATTCTGAATATCTACAACAGGCGGGGACAACAGGGGAAATGTGGTTCACACACCTGGATAATGGCAGGTTCGTGTTCTTCCCGTTTTTTCAAGCACGGAGCCAGAACACTAGCTGGGAAAATCCATCTCTTTTCCTACCAGTCCAGCTAAAGCCCCCCCCCCCCCAAAAGCCACACAGAATATGCCAGGAACAGCTATGAGGAGCAAAGACCGTGACTGAAAGCCCACCCCCCCTTTTCCCCCCAGGTCTTCCGAGGGGGGCCAACGATGGAACGAAAGGAAGGGGGGAAGCCAAGTAGAAAAACGTTATTTCTTCACCGCAGGGAAGCTGAGCCCCCCCCAACCTCTCTTACCCAAGAGCTATAATCCGTGGTCGCCTTGGAGATGGGAGGGAAGCGCCCAGCTGGCCTTCATGGGGTGGGGGAGAGTTGGGGAGCAAAAGGGAAGGAAGTCTTTTCCTTTCCAACCCCCCGCCCCCCCCCCGGATTTAGCCCCGCTTCCAGACGCGCCGCCGCGCCGCCCAAGGCAGCCAAACTTATGGGGAACCGCCGCGCGCCAAACTTTGGGGGGGAGGCTGCTAAAAGAGGGGAGCCAAGGGGGGGCCTGCTCGGCTCTTCTCTCCCCCCCCCCGTTCAACTTCGGAAAGAGATGGGGGGGAGGCAGAGGAGAGGAGAGGAGAGGAGAGGAGAGCCGCCCCGCCGATGCTGCGCCTTCCCAAGCAGCCAGCCGCCCGTCCAAGCGGGGCGCGCTCGGGGGAGCCCCCCGACACGCTGCCCGCCCCCCCGCGCCGCCCCCGCCGCCTGCCTGCCTGCCTGCCTACCTTGGAGTACAAGCCCCAGGAGAGCTCGGTCTCGATGACCATCACCACGATGCCGAACATGCCGAAGATGAGCGCGTAGTCGCTCAGCCGCTTGCGCTTCTCGAAGAGGGCGCGCCGGTGGCCCAGCCGGTAGCCGATGTTCTGGTTCTTGCGCTTGGCCGCCTTGGCGAAGGGCGGCCCGGGGGCGGCGGCGCCGGCGGCCGGGGGGGGCTTGTGCGCCGCGCCGCCCGGGCCGGCCGTGTTGGGGTGCGGGTGCGGGTGCAGCAGCCCCGCCGGCGAGTGGTTGTCCTCCCGGGAGATGACGATCTCCGGCGGGGGGGCGCCGGCGCCCAGCAGTTGCAGCGGCTGCGCCTCGGCGGCGTCCGCGGCGGCGGCGGCGGCGTCGAGCAGGTTCCGACGGGAGGCGCTGAGCCGGCTGAGCGGCTTCATGACGCCGCCGCTGTACTTGCACGAGCTCATGGCGATCTCGGTGAAGGGGTTGCTGTCCCGCCGGTGCGCCAGCGGGCTGGCCTGCCGGTGCTTGCCCGGCCCGCCGCCGCCGCCGCCGCTGGAGCTGGGCGAGTGGCCCGGAGCCGCCCAGCAGGGCTCGCCGCTGACGTTGGGCTGGCTGCCGTGGCGGGAGGCCGGGCGCAGGGCGGCCACCGGGGGTGGGGCGCGCAGGGGGCCCGCCGGAGCCGGAGCCGGAGCCGGAGCCAGGCTGGGGGGCGCGGCGGGCGGGCGCGGCTCCTCGGCGGCCGGCTCGCCCCCGCCCGCGTCGTGGAAGGGCGCCGCCGGCTCCATCCTCCGCCGCTGCCTGGCCCTGGCCCTGGCCCTGGCCCTGGCCCTGGCCCTGGCCCCTGCCCCTGCCCCGGCTCAGCGCGCTGCCCGCCGCAGGGCAGGGGCGCCCAAGCCGGCCCGGGGGTGCCCAGCCTGGGCTGGCGGCGGCGGCGGCGGCCGGGCTGCCAGCGGGCGCGACTGGCAGCTCCCTGCACGCTCGCCGCTCGCGCGCGCGCCGCCAGCCAAGCCCCCTGCCCGCGGCGGCCGCTCATTGGCTGCCGGAGGAGCGGCCAGGCTGACATCACCCCCCCCGCCGCGCCCCCTCCCCAAAGGCGGCCGCCCGGACTGCGCCTGTGCGCCCCGGCGGCACCACGGGAGCTGTAGTCTGCGGGCGGCTGGCCTCCCCCGCGCCGGGGGTGCCCGCTCCATTCATTGCTTTGAAATGGCTTGCCTGGCTCCGCCCCCCCGGGGCTGGGCGGCGCGGAGCGGCAGGTGGGAAGATCAACAGGTGATGCTGCTGCCGGGAGGCTGGGGAACGGGAGGGACGCTTGCCCGGCTGAATGCCGGCGCTGGCGCCCCCCCCGTCTCTTCCCCCCGGGGGAAGGGAGAGGAGCCGTTGCCCCCCAACCGTGGCATCTGGGGCGGATGGAAATCGGAGCGCCCCAACATCTGGAAGGCCGGATGTCGCCCAGCTGGGGCTGCCCCTTTTTCCGTAGGCGCCAGCAGCCGCGGACCTCAACTCCCATCAGCCCCAGCCGCCTTCAGCCGGGGACTCCCTTAGTGCCCAGGTTCTGGAGGGGGGAGCAGGAAACATCCCTTTTTAAAACAGGACGATTTCATTTTACCTCCGGCCCTCTAGTCCCGCTCCACCAACAAACTCAAAGCGGCTTGAGCTTTACCGGCTGCATGGCTGCCTGTTTAGTTTCCACTGTGGGTCTGATGTGGCTTTCCGTTCTGAAGGGACCCTGGAAGCGAAGGGGAAGAGGCCTGAAATAAAGGAACGAGCCGGATCTGTGGCACCCCTGAATTCCCATTTTTGGAGACCTCGGTCCACCAGTTTAGCATCACTGGGGGGGGGGGGGAGCTACGAAGTCAGATCCCCAAACCAACCCGGGATCCAGTGGCTGTAGAGGCTTTGTTAACTGCCCAGGAGGGACCAAGAAAACAGGGCGGGTTTTGGAATGGAGTCCCTCTCGAGAGGGCTGCGTTGGCTGGCTGGCATTTGTAACCTCCATGTGCTGACATTAGGTGGCTAAGCTTAGGAAATTTTCACAGTGCTTGAGGTTTAATCCTATGGGGATATGGGAACAACAAGGCAAGGAGGATGATCATATGACAAAAGTTGGCTAACAGCTCCCCTAAACGTAGACACATACTTACATATATATATATATATATATATATATATATATATATATATATATATATTTTCAGAATTAGCCACCCACCAGCAGAAATATCTCCCCTCTCTAAGTAGAAATGGACAGCCAGAAACGTTTTTTCCCTCCATCTCTGCCACCCTGATCTCCGGGTGGGAAAATTCCTTTCTTGCAAGGCCCGTGAGCGACAGGCCGGTCTGTCTTGCCTGAAAGGGCTCTGAGGGGTTGCAAACACGTGGTTTTTCAAACGCACGGCAAAGTCAGACCGATTTAGCAAATGAGCGGCCGGGGTTGTCGAAAGGTGGTGGGAAAGGTTTGTGAGGAAAGGCTCGACTTAGCACCTGTCTTCTTGAACACTTTTGCAGTTTTAAAGCCCATTTCTCTGGGCGTGAGTTCACAAACCCAGATTGGATGCTACACTGCAGAGAAAAATGCAATCAGCGGAACCAATATTGGCCTTTGAAAATTCACCTTTGTTCTCTCCCCTCCACCATCTTTCTACAGATTGGAGATCACCCATCCAACTTGGGGGTCAAATGGGGGTCTTTGAACTCCTTCTGAGCACCTTCAGGGCAGAAACATTTCATTTTTTCAAAAAAGCATTTAAATTCTTTTCATCCTCCTTTGCTGACGGATTTTTTCTTCTGGCATGTAGGAACGCTAGAAAGCCTGGAATAATCCTTTAAATTGTATCCCAACAAATCTGGTGGATGGCCTTGAACGAAAACCAGTGTTTCTCAACCTTGACAACTGTGGACTTCAAGTCCCAGAATTCCCCAGCCAGCCATGCTGGCTGGGGAATTCTGGGAATTGAAGTCCACACATCTTCAAGTGGCCAAGGTTGAGAAACACTGGATTAATCCTTTTAAATACAGCAGTGTTCTTCGGATGGGGACCTCCAGTGGTAAAACAGAGGCTCCTGGAGGGCACGGCTGGCGGGACCCTCAAGAAGAAAAGCCTTGCAATTGTTGGCGGATGGACCCAATTGTCAAAAATCAAGAGACACCACCACAATTCAACTTTTGTTCGGACTCAAGGCATCCCCTTGTGGCTCCCAAAATGGTGTGTGTGCGTGCACGCGTGCCAGTATCCGCGTTTCCGCAGAGGATCGGTTGGCATCCCATCCCTCTGCAGGAGAGATGTGGGAAATTTTTTCATCTTTTGTCTTGGGAGAAAACAGCTGTCTTTGTCGGTCTTTCTCTTCTTCGACAGGCCTTTTTTTTGGGGGGGGGACTGTCTGCCAAAGCTTGAGAATTATTTCTAGCCAAGCCAAAGGCTGGAAGGGAACATCGTGGGGGGGGGGGGTTGGGGGCTTGGCACATCTTGCCACCTTGAGATGACCTTCCTCCCCTCTGTGAATATTGAGGATCCTTGATATTCAGGGGCATTTGATCTCAGTGGGCAGGAAGAACACCCCTCCTCTTGGCAGCACTGGGCTGAATTCTGCACCGCGAGGGTGAAAAAACCCTGCTCTCGCGCACCCACGATCAACCTTTCTCAGGTTCACTCCACCCACTGAATCCAGGTTCCGCAACGGAGACGCAGCCTCCCGCCGAGGTTGCATTCAAGGAAATGCCAATCGGCCGCTCTTCCTCCTTTCTGACGTGGCTTCGGTCCAAATGAGGTCTCATCGGCGTTTCCGTCGCTCGCTTTGTCAACAGCTTTTGCAAACCGCTTTCGAAAGAGGTCTGGACAGGCTAAAGCGTTTGCATCATTCCAAGCACCCTCTTTTTGGTATGCATCAGCCCAACCATCTCGGTGGCCTTGGGTCCTAAACCCCCCTCCCCAAATTCTCTGCCAATTCTATTCTCCCCTTCGCCCGCAGCTCTCCCTCAGTCACATTAAAGAAACTTTCTGATCTTTCTTTCAAAGTAGATTTTGTGGAAATCCCACTATTGAAGGGCAATGTCAGCTTTCACGGCCCTGTTCCTTAATAAAGTGATTTCTATACAAGTTCTCGTTTAGTGACTGCCTCGCAGAGTGACTGTTCGCAGTTACGACGGTGATGAAAAAGTAACTTTACGACCAGTCCTCGCATTTATGACCTTTGCAGGTCTGTAAAGCCAAGGAAAGCTGAAGTCAGATCATAAGCACAGTCGCGGTTTCACTTAGTGACCACATTGCTTAACAACCAAGTTGCCGGTCCCCATTGTGGTCGCTAAATGAGGACTGCCTGTATGCATGAGACCACAATGATCATCTCCAGCAACTATAGTAAAAAAAAAAAAATCTAAAATGTTTTGCAATAAATGGGACTCATCACAGCACAACATAAGCACTCATTTTAGAAAGTTGGGGTGCTAAATGAAGTAGAGTGGTATTACTGACCAAATAAATGGATTTAAGTTTCCAATGACAACTTTATACACGTTCCGACGTTAGGATTTCTTCCAACCCCATCCTGGCTAGTTTTCATTTGCCATAGTTCCTCTTCCCCACTTCCGAAAGCCCAACGGCAGTGCACGATGGGTATCTGCTTTGCAGGGATGAGCCAGAAGGACGCGGGTCAACCAGGCAGAGTTGGGTTTGATTTGTCTTTAAAGCTTTGCTCCCTTCCAAAGTGGGGAATTCCTTTGAGGCCGTGATCAGGGAAAGCAAAGGCTGAAAAGAAAAGGGGGGGTCGGAGACAGGGAGCACCCCTCCTGCAACCGCTCCCCCCTTGCTGGGCTGATAGGAGCCCTATCCGGCAAGTCCGTTCCAACCGGCTTGCGTGAAACCTCGCGGCAGCCTCCCTTTTTGAGGGGTTGCTCCGTGTCCCCCCTCCCCGGATGAGATCAGAAAGAGGACAATGAAAGAGAGAGGCAGGGCCTTTAACCAATCAACGGGCTTTATTGGGAGCATAACAAGCGCCTCCCGACCCAACAGGAAGAGAGGGCGGGCGGGCGTTCTCTGCAAGGAGGGAGGCGTTAGCAAGAGGCTACACAGCAAGGGAGGCAGAAGGGCAATGGCCTGCAAAGAGCCCAAAGGACTTCCCAGTCTGTACGGGGTCCGGGCGAACAGAAAAACACACCACCCGGAGGTCTTCCCAATCCAGCAGCCTTGCCACGTTCCTCAGAAGCCGCCAATCCCAACCAGTTTGACTGCCCTCCCGGATCTTCCCCAGAGCTGGTTTGGAGCGTCGCCAACTTTTTTCCTTCCCAGGCTCCTGCGCCCTCGGGCGGCGGCCCACTCCTGCTTCAGAGAGGCGTACACACCCGGCGTCAGACAGAGGAGTGGGGAACACCAGAGGGGCGCAAAGACGCCCCCCCGCTCATCACGGTGTCGGAAGGCGGCATTCCCACCCCGCCTTGGAAGAAAATCACGGCCGCAGGGGAGCCTTGGCCCGGAAAGAAATTGGCAACGGTTTTTGGAAAACCAAGCGAAAGGAAACGGGAACGAAGTCAGATCGACACACGGATAGCTCTTAAAAATAAGGCACAACTCTTTAGCTTCCCCACCTGTTGGGAAAAGAGGGGAGGGTTTCATAACAGCAGACCAGAGCGCTGGGAAGATTTCCATTCACCCGGGGGAAATCTCCAGTTGGAAAGGCAGAAGGGGAGAAATGGGATTTTCCACTCCACCGCCCTCTGCATTTCCCCCCACCGATGGGATTTCTCCTCTTTCCCCAGAGAATCAGACCAGGAAAAAAATAAAATAAAATAACAGCTATGAAATGCAAGCTCCAGGCACACACGTCCTCGCGCTAAGTGGAATTATAAAATCAGAGTTTTTTTTTTTGGGGAAAGCTGCAAGCTAGGATAAAAAGGCTGGGCCCGCTCTGCCCCCTGGTGGCGGAAAGGGGTACTCCTCTAAATCGGGCAGGTGGGGGGGGGGATGCCAGGCGAACATTATCCCTTCCATCACCGGACCTGGAGGCTGCCGGGGAGGGGAACTGAGACCGGTCAAGGGTGGGAAAAACATTCCTCCAAAGATGGTGGAGAAGAATAAAAAAAAGGGGGGGGGAGAAAAACCGGCACTGGATTATGGCACTTTCTGGAATGGACTCCCCCTCCCAGGGGAGTAAGGAAATTCTCATAACTCTAGAGCGAATTTTAACGGATCGTTGCTTGCCGGGGGCATCTGCTTGGGAAGGGCCTACTCCAGCCTCTTCCTATCGCTTTGGTCCTTCAGCCATGGCCCAGCCTAACCCCCCCACCCCCCAAAAAGCCGGGGAGGGGGAGAAGGGGAGACGGAAGCCCGGCCTTTCCTACAGCTTGCTCTGGACAAACTGGAGCAGTTTCTCCAGCTGCGCCTCTAAGGAAAGCTGGTCTCCATCGTTGGTGACGATCCAGTCGAACGGGACGCCTTGGTCCAACCCGCACTCGGATTCGGCGTCGTCAATCCCTGGGGGGGGGAGAAAGAGCCGTGTGGATGAAGCAGGAAGGCAACGTGTTAATGCACGGCCAGAATTCAAAAATGACCTTTAATACGGCCCTTTCTTTGAACCAAACGGTTCAGTGGAGATCTGCAAGCGTGGCTCCGACCGGAGTAAATCGTAGGGGTGATACAGAAATACAATTTGCATCATTTTTCTTTCTTTTTTAATTTTAATTTGCCTCTCTTATCCTAGCTTTAATATACGGTCTTCGTAACGTCTTATGCGTTCTACGTTTTATACTCATGGCTGATCAATAATAATCATAAACTAAATGAAGCAGGAAGGATTCCAATCTCAGATCTACGGGGCAGACTTCCCTGCTCCGGCCAAATCTTCAAAGGCGTTGCTTTTCCAACCTGCACGCCCAAGACCGAAGGCTCCGTGTTGGAAGAAGCGGCCATCGACCAATCTTCGAACCCCTAAGGACTAGAAACTTAGCGCCCCAATTTAAAGACCGGGTGGGATTCCCAGAATGCAAAGCTGAGCGAGCGTCTGCCGTGCAGAAAATGCAACCTGCTCTCTTTCCTTAGAGGCAGCCTTCTCCCTAACCTCGCACTCAGCGCACCGCCACGCAGCAGCGTCGTTGGCAGACCATCAAACCGCATCTCGGTTTCTTCGTGCCAGCCGGCCGAGGAAAGCCAGCGCCCGAGCCCCGATTCCCAGGGCTGGCAATGGGGTTCCTCAGCCCTCTCCCAGCCCGCCGAGCCTAACTTTGAAAAATAATCTGCAGCATTGCAATCTGCAGAGGAGGAAAAGATTACGGATAGCTCGACGCTCTGCATGTTGGCAGACGCTGGAAGAAGAGAGCTGGGCTGGAGACCCCCGATTTTCTAATGAAAGCTTTTCATAAAAGTGGGTTCATCAGAAAAGGGGCTGGCAGATTTCCTTCCGAGTTTCAGCACAGTGGCAGGAGGAGCGTAACCAGGTTGGCCAGGCTCAACTTAGTCCTGGGAAAACAGGTACAGCCTCCCCTCCCCAATCAGGTGTGCGGATCACAACACCCACAACACAACCAATTTCCTCACAGGGAAATGGGCGTGCTTATGAAATCCCCTGGGAGGAGCAGCAGGCCCCAATATATGAAAGCCGCAGAGTTTTTGAAAAAAAGCTGGAAAAAGTCCCATTATTTCTCATGAGGACTAGAGCCTTGCTTGTTTTTTTAAACCGTTAAACCCCCTGTAAATAACCTAGCCCTGCTTACAGACACTTTTTCCTCGATTCTCTTGTGTTTTTTTTCAGCCTCTTTATCTATCAGCGCAGGCACACGCCTACACCTTTGCACGCCCACAATCACCTGCCACGAACACCCAGTCCCGCCTCCTCCGGGTCTCCTCGGTCGCGACCACGCGCACCACTTGCACCAGATCCCCGTAGACATTTCGAAACCACTCCACATCCGAGGTCCGTCGGGTGTCGCTCACGACCTGTGTTGCACGGGGGGGGGGGGAGAGAAGAGAAAATAACCCCATTGGGGACACGGGTTCAAATTCTGCACTCAGCTGCTCCCGATTTGTAGGACTAGCAGGCCCACCGTCCAGCCCAGCCAAGCGGTGGGCTGAGATGGGCGTCGTAGTTGGCCCAGAGGGCACCAAGCAACATCCGCCCCGGCCTTACCCAGACGGGATGCGTCACGGCCTCCACCACGATGCGGCAAAAGAAACCGGGGTCGGCCTGGCGTCTTTCTTCCCCCCAACGGATCATGTCCTGCCGATAGAGCTCCTTGTAATCGCTGGCATCCAGGAGCCGCTGGAAATCCAGGCCGTGTTCCTGCGGGCAAGAAAGCAGCCCTTCCTCTCCATTTCCCCAAACCCAGCTGTCCCCCAAACCCCAAAAGGCCCTCGTTCACCTGCGGAACTCCCTGCCGTGTGAAACGGAAAACGGCCACCAGCCTCCGAGGGAGACAAGGCCCATCGCCCAGGGCCCGCCTTCCCCTTTTTCCCCCCCAGCACAAAGGCCTTTTCATTTCATCGATTTTAAAAACGCCAAGGGTCCCGTTTCTTTGGGGTACATGCAAAATCGCCGATTTGATCGGTTTCGGCCCCCGGACACTCCTGCAGAAGAGAATCTTTGTGGCTCAAGGTCGAACTGGAGAGCCCTTGGGGCTCTCTGAACTCGGTGATCGCTTGCAGATGTTTCGTGACCCGACTAGGTCACATCATGGTGAGTGTGGGGCTTGGTCCCTGTTTATATGCAATTGTTGCCCCACCAGTGTGGGCGGGGTCTGGGGTTAATCCCTGCTTATCTGGGCGCTGGCTGCCGGAGGGGAGGCGTCCTGGTCTTTCCGTTTCCTCGCTCGCTTTTCTTTATTGCCTCTTCTGAACGATGCGAAAATGCGGTTTATCCCCATGTGTGGACTCAGAAAAAGGGGTTAAGGGCTTTTCAAGTCATCACCTACCTTTGCGTATTGCTCTTTCAGAGGCCCGGATAAGCGGAGGATGGTGCAAACGTCCAGCCCCAACCTGCCGGCAAGAGCAAGAAACGGGGGGGAGGGAGGTTTCGGGTCAGAGGCCAAGAGATTCCGAACAGAGCCTACTCAGCCAGCGGCAGTCTACCTGCAAATGCCGAAAACAGAGGCGAAAGGCTCCCCGAACTCAGGAACGCCGTTGGGGGTTGGAGCTAGCTCTTCGGCCCCATCGCCCAGGGAGATACGTCTTCTCCCCTGGCTAGCCAGGAGAGCTCAGTAGAGCTTCCAGGGGCAGGAGTAGTTTACCACCAAAGTCAGGGGCGCAAGGGCTCCCATGTTTCCCGCCCCCCCCCCCAGTTGGCTTCAGCCACCTACGGCATCGTACCGCCCCCCCCCCGCCACCAACTGACAGATCACAATTAAAGGAGAAAACCTAGTTTCTAAGTTAACCCCACCAATTCAATCCACCGGCCTCCAGGGAAAGCAGGGGCCTCCTGGGCGGGCCCCCGAAACCTTCCGACCCTCTTGATTTGTTCTCCCTTTGCAAAATTTTGCACGCGGCCGCCTCTGCGCTCCCCCCGGTTCAGGGCGCTGCTTTCGGGTCGCGGGTCGGGCATCCTCGCTGACGTTCGCACGCCCAGAAGACCCGCGTGCGGGGGGGGGCGTTTGCAAGCCCCGCGGGGGGCGGCGAGGTTCAGGGGAGGGGGCATGGCCGAAGACCCGCCACCCCAGCGGATCCCTCCCGCACGCACGTGGGAGGGGTGGGTGGTCTTCCGCAGGCAGCCCACCCACCCCGTCCATCATGCAAACGGCCCGCCCCTTCCTCCCGAGTGCAAGTCCCCCCAGCGAGATTTTTACACGCAGGCGCCCCCCCGCTTTTTACCGGCTCTGGATTTCCTCGGCCACGAAATCTTTGCCCGACTTTCTCTTCCCGCTAAACAGCAGCACCAGCTTGGGACACGGAGCCATGGCGCGAGGTCTCCTCCGCAGCAACTTTCCCCGGCGCACCCCTGCCCGCCCCGATGGTCTCGTCCGGGGCCGAACGTTCCATCCGCGCCCTTCCGCCTCCCTCGCCTCGCACCAATGGAAACGTCCCGGGCTCCGCCGCCCGCAGAGCGGACGCAACCATTTCGGAGGGGGGGAGGAGGACAAAGGGAAGCGCCCAGCAGCGTAGAGGCTGGGGAGGGGGGAAGAAGGCTGAATCACGGGAGGAGGCGGGGAAGAGCACGCTCCAGCGGGGGAGGGGCTTCCTCGCAGCCACGCCCCCTCGAGGTGGGGAAAGGTGCACGTGTGCACGGGCCGCGAGGTTTATTTGCGCGTTTGCGTTTCGAGGCTGTGTTTTCCATCTCGAAGCTCTTCCCCGCTGCGGCCCTGGAGGTGAAGCTAGACTACATCGCCCATCATGCACAGCCAACTGGTGGTGGGGAGGGGATCGGAGCCCGAAGGCTAGAGGGAATTTTCGGTAGAAATGACAGGCTTTCTCCTTTCTGCAGCTTGCGACGCCTGCTCAAAACGCGGAAGCCTGCGAAGTGCCTTAAATCTTCAGGGCAAAAAAGCATTTATTTTTTTTCCCAGCGGGATTTGCAAAGATCGGGGCTGCCCTTCGGGTAGATCTGCTCAGATGCCTGCTCGGTGCGTGCAGTTCCCGAGGTTGGTTGCCAGTCGTCCGGTGGGGCTTCCAGGCTGTAATCATCAGGTTCACTCCTCCAAAGTGCAAAATGCCACCTATCCTGTCTGCGGGACAGAATTTGCTATTTTCCCCAACTCCCAAATCAGTGTTTCTCAACCTTGGGAACTTGAAGATGGGTGGACTTCAACTCCCAGAATTCTGGCTGGGGAATTCTGGGAGTTGAAGTCCACCCATCTTCAAGTTCCCAAGGTTGAGAAACACAGCCCAAGATGCTTCATATGATTTTTACGGTATTTTTCAAAGCAAATAAGCAGACAAAAGACAAGCTACTACTCTCTCCTCCTACTTTGCCCCGCAACGACCCTGTGGAGTAGGCTGGGCTTGGGGGGGGGAGAGAGACGGGCCCAAAGTTCCCCCGTAGCCGATGATAAGACTTGAAGGTGGGTCTCCTCCTCCTCCTCCTCCTCCTCCTCCTCCTCCTCCAGCCCCCCGATCACCCTCTCAGGTTCTTTTCCCCAACCAAGCCGTTCAAGGGAGTTTTGTTCTAAATCAGTGCTTTTATTTGCTGTTTGACACACAGTGCAAGAATGTAGGAGATACGTAGGGGGATTAGTGGGGAGGGGGCATGCGAAGAGAAAGTGGGCCACCCCGGCATCTAAGCCCTGACGTGGGGCTCCAATTAGCCTGCTCCATCAGCTTATGCTGGAAGCAAGAAGGGGACCTCAAGATTTAAGCCAGTTGGAAGACAAGCTTTTTGGGGGGCGGATGTGGAGGCCCAAGAAGTGTGTGTGTGCAGGGAGTAAAGAGGAACACTTTCGTTTCCAGCAAAGTTTTCATCCAAAAACATGGACCGGGGAAAGGAGATCTTGGACGCACCGGCCACTGCCAACATCGAAGGCAGGATCTAGAGATCCAAGAGGGGGATTTGGCACCCACAAAAACTTGGCAAGGAAATTAAGAATGTTCTTCCCTTTGGATTTCGACAAAGGTCCGTACAGCCCCCGTCACTCCGGTCGAGGGAGGTCTAACCGTGGGCCCGGTTCTTGTGAGGGTGTCCTTCGCGGTTCCGCTCTTTGGCGCCGTCTCCCCGAGTTACTCTGCAAGGAAGGGACCAGGTTATCATTCAACGGGGGATCAATGGGATCACGGGGGATCAGTGGGGATCACAAGGGCTCAAAGGGGGTTTGGTGAGAAGCAAGCAGGCCTGCGGAAAAGCATTTAGAAATCTCCCTCGTGCGTGAAAGTTTCCCAGCATTGACTCCTGTCTAAGAATATCCAAGTTCTGCTGGAGTTATTGTGCAAATATATTTAACCTAGGCGTATTTGCAAGACCAATGCTGCTTTTAGGAGATCTGGGAAGGGGGTCTCCTAATGGGGAGATTAATGCACGCCGCTTTTGCCGAAAGCAGAATTGATCCCCCTTTGAGCAACCCCACCTGGATATATTCAAGCCTGGCTGGCCACCATGAGAGCTAGAAACTTAAGTCGTCCAAGCCAGCTTACTTTCTCCATAGGAAAGAAATCTGCACGTTGGCTGGGTCTGCTCAGCGTCTTAACCTAGGCTAAAATGGGTCATTTCTGGTTCTGTGTGAAGGGGGGAGCCTAACCCTAACCCTAACATGGTTTATTAGTTTGAGGAGTTGCTTCGGGTTCAGCAAGTGGGGCAATCGGGCTGTTGCAAAAGGGTTTAAAAGCTGTCCCTCTTGAGTCTATTTTTTCTGACCCTCTCGGAGACCGTTGGCAAGGACGGGAATTGAAGCCAGCGTAACTGGAAGGTGCCAGTTTGGCCCTGTGCATTTTACCCACCCTTCCTCTTTGCCCGCGACGCTTCCTCCCCGCCCCTGTTCTGACCTCCAAGCCCCTCACCTGTGTCCGGGGGCCGCCCCGAGCTGCTTCAGGACCACTTCTTCAAAATCGTCCACCTCCTCGTCGCTCACCCCCAAATGCTGAGCCAGCTCCTCCAGGGCGTCCTCGACTTTGTCCAAAAAATCCACAAAGCTGACGCGCTCATGGGCGAAGACCCCGTCGCTGCCGAAGAAGCCCTCGAGGACGGGGAGCAGCTGGCTGGAATATTCCCCCCAGCCCAATGCAGCGAGGTAGTTCTGCACCAGCTTCAGGAAGGGGGCCCTCTGGACGGGGGCCAAGCCTTCTTGCTGGGCGCACTCGGTGACCCCGGAGCAGCCTTGGGGGACGGAAAAAGGGTGCTTGGCCAGCGTCCCCCACAACTCCCGGGGCTCCAGCGGCTTCCTGCCTTTCCGATGCCCCCGCTGGGGGTCTCCTCCTTTCGGGGGCTTGGTTTGGGGTGGGGTGGGGTGCCTCTTGGGGTGGGCCGGTCCCCTCTCGTCGGCTGCTTTGGGGTCCCGGTCCTGGTGCCGAACTCTCTCTTCGCCGTGGTGTTTCCTCTGCCACGGTTTCGCTTTGCCCTGCCTAGGTTTGGGGCTCTCTTTCCACGGGGCCCCTCTCTCGGCCGCGCCGAGGTCCAGCTCCCTGGCCAGCCTCTGCTCCAGGCTTTTAAGCTCCTCCAGGGGCGCCTTCTGGATAGCCCTCGCCAAGCCGTGCCGAAGCGAAGCCAGCAAGGAACGCAGCCGATGGGCTTCTTTCTCCTGGGGCTCGAGTTTGCCAGAAGGGCGACGCCAGCCGGGTTCCTCTTCGGGGTGCTGCTGGGACTTGACGTCGCCTGCCCGGTCCGGGCTGCGCAGCTTCTCCTGGAGCTGCTGGATCTCTCCCCGGGCGGCCGAGAGGGCGGCCGTCTCCCGTTGCAAGGCCTCCGCCAACCTTGAGTTTTCCGCCGCCAGGTTTTGCTGCAGGGAGCTGGCGGCCAAGGTCTCGCCTTCGGACTTCTGCAGCAAAGCCTGCAGCTCTTCCTTCTGGGCCTGGGAAGCCGAGGAGCGAAAGGGATCTGGCTCAAGATCGAATCTGGGCGGTCAAAAAGTCTTATTTTTATTTCAAAACCGCCCCAAGCTCTATGCACGGAGGCCGAGGGCCACCGTATTCCAGAACCAAAACGATGGAAAAGGATATTTCAATTTCACCGGCGGGCTTTGGAATGAATCCAGGGTCCCTTCCGACCTTCTTCACCGCAGATATAAATAACAATTACATTAAACTCTTATTCTATGCTTATGACATAACTTTCATTTTTTCCTATTATCCCATGTTATTTCTAATCCGTACGACATGATTGCATTTGTCATTGTTTCTGTTTTAATTCGTCTTATTTTTTCCACTTTCGACTTGGTTCATTTTTTTTCCCCCTTCCAAGCTTTTTCTTTCGATATTACTTTCTGTTAGCTTTTATGGTTCTTATTTTAAAATAGAATAAAGTTGTTAATTATTGTATTAATAATAAAAAAATATTTTTTTAAAAAAGGAATGAATCAAGGGTGCTAAGCCCCTTGCCAGAAAAAAGAAGGGGGCCTGAAAAGGAGACGGAGGTATGTGAATTTGGCAGCCGCGTTTATTAGCCGCAAGCCACATCTGCCTCCAGGACCGCACAAGCTGGATTTGTCCATGGCAAATAGACAATCAAAGGCTTCGCCAGAAACGCGGTTGACTTGGACATGCGTTGTTAACAAACTTACAGGTCGTCCTTGCTAAATGACCGTTTAACCACGATTCGGAATTATGACGGCCTTGGGGAACAGTGCTTCACAACCCCCGCAGTCACACGATCATGATTTGCAACTTTTTTACAATGGTGGTTAAGCAAATCGCTGTGGTCATTAAGCGAATCATGTAGTCGTTAAGCGAATTCCGGCCAAAAATGTGCATCGGAGAAGTTGGATTCGCTTAACAACATGACTTGCTTAACGACTACAGTGATTCACTTAACAGCCATCGTAAAAAGGTCGTAAAATCAGCTCCTATTCACTTAACGACCAAATCGCTTAGCGACCTAAATTCTGGTCCCTATTGTGGTCAGATGGCGAGGACTACCAGTACTGAAAAGTGGGGTACTAAAGTGCAGATAGCCCATTTCCAAGATTCTGTAGCTGAACCCCCTTTTCCATGCCAATACATCCAGCGAGGCTCAGTGGGAGTCGAGCCTGCGAGCGGCCAATGAGGGCTGCATATTGGTTTCTGCACCATCTTGGTGTCTTTTCTTGGCTGTTCCAGGCCAAAGAAGGTTCTCCCCCCACCTCCACCGGCTCGTTGGCCAAGCAGCGCCCCCCCGCCCGAGCCCAGCGCTTGGGCGAAAACCCAACGCTACCTGAAGTTCGGCCTGCATAAGCCGGATGTCCTGGTTCTCCTTGGCTAATTTATCTAGCAAGAGCCCCATCGTGTCCAGGCTTTTAGGATCGCCAGCAACCTCCGCCGAAGAAAGCCGTTCTTTTCCTGCCCGAAGCTTAGCATCGCGGGCGGAGTCCGGGGAGGGGGACCAGTCCTGCGGGGGAGAAAAACCGGTGAGCGATGACCTCCTGGGTGTTTTGGGGATGATCCGTCCTGTCCTCTCTTCCAACCCAGAAGGCACTTCCTGTGGATCTGGAGCAGAGAAGGGAGCAGGTTATGGTTTCACCAGGCTGGAGAATGGAGAATCAAAGCTCCGGTTTGACTGAGAAGGAGTCTTTGCTCAATCTGTTTTCAAGGCCACGCTGCTAGTCCTCATGGACCTGGCTAGCTCAGTCCTTCTCCAAGCCTGACACCTTCACAACTAGCAAAGGTTCATTGAATCGTAGAGTTGGAAGGAACCTCCATGATTTAACAGAGTTTCTCAACCTTGGCAACTTGAAGACGGGTGGACTTCAACTCCCAGAATTCCCCAGCCAGCCATGCTGGCTGGGGAATTCTGGGAGTTGAAGTCCACCCGTCTTCAAGTTGCCAAGGTTGAGAAACCCTGCTGTACAATGTGCCAGAAAAGCAATTCAGTCTTTTCCTCCACCTGCAACTTCCGCTAGAAAACTCTTCTGCTCTCATTCAGCTCGGGAAGTTTTCCTATTTTTTGGAATGACATGAAGAGAGCTGCTAATCTTGTATTATACCCATATTTCTCACTTTCTGCAGTTGCAAAAAATAACAATTGACCGTCTTCTCTGTAACTTCCCTTCAGCTCCATGTCTCTTCTCTGGTCTTCCTTTTTTCAGACGGATCGTCCCAAATTCTGTTTTTAAGCCATCACTTCCAGTGCCTGGATCAGGGATCCCCCCCCATCATCACCCCCCACCCCTTTCCTTACCCTTCCACCACTGGCAGGATACGGCTCTTCCCCGTTCAGCCCCACGTTCAGCATGTCCAAAGCTCCTGAAGGATGGGAGGGAGAAAAGTCACGGCTTTAAAAAATAAAGAAATGGGGGTTCCCGTCTCCAATATCAGCCATGCCCATCCTGGCAGGGAATTCTAGAAGGGGGCCAACGGGTTCCTTGGAGCCCAGGAAGGAAAGGAAATAGGGAAGAACATTTATATCTTGCCCCAAACTCACCGTCCTCGGTGTCAAGGATGACCCCTGCAGAGAGAGAGGCAAAGAATGAGTTTGGGGACGGCCGAAAGAGCCCCCCACTCAATCCCACGGGGGTTCTTGCTTACCCAAGGTGGCCAGGACACCAAAACCCACAATGGCTAGAATTGCGAGCAGCCATTTCGTCTTGGAAAGCCCATCGTTCTCTTCATCTTCCTTAGCTTGATCGTGGGACTGCTCTGGCCCAACGGGGTGGACGTCGAGGCGGCCTTTCCGTCTGCGAAGACCTTCCACGTCGGCTTCTAGGGGTGCCGACTCTTCCCCGATGCTGGAAGTGTGTAGTTCTTCCTGCAGGGCACCTGCGAGTGAGAAGGGGAAGAGCCACAGGGTCAGCCACCCAGTTGGAAGGCCACGGGCTCGCCTACGGTGAACAGAAATTTCTCCCAGGCGACCAGTCAAAGTGCGTTGTTATAGGAGAGGAAAGTGGTGCAAAATCTTTTCTTTAATTTTCAGCGGTTGGAACCCTGGAGATTCGACCGCAAGAAAGGAAGGCGCCCTTCGGCTCACTCTTACAAGGAAGGCAGCCCTTGCTTTGAAAAGGTAAAAATCACCTGTTTGGGGGATGGCCACCGTTTCTTCTACGATGGGCAAATGTTCTTCCTCTGGATTCTGGCTCTCTGTCTCCTTTTCATCCAGCAAAGGCAAGAGAGTAGCTTCTGGAGATAGGACTTGACTGGAAGCATCTTTGGAAATTAGGCTGTCGTCTGTCTCGGGACTCTGGATTAAAAAAAAAAGGGGGAAGTTTGTCCAAAGGGATAAGTGATTTTTCTTTCTATCTATTTGTGACTTGTCACACACATGCCCAGCTCCTCAGTTTCACCGTTCAACCTTTGATTTGTCTTCTTCCGGATCCGGAGTGTCCACAAAGAGGTCATTCTCAGGGGAGGAAGCTGTTGGAAAGAGCCCGCAGATCAATTGATTTATTCTGACCTCTGCACCTTTCACATATTCCTCTTCATTTTAACGCCAAGTTCCGGCTGCCAAACGTTTTCATTGCCAAAGCTTTGCAAACGCAGGTGGCAGGAAAGGGCAGAATGAAGGGGAAGTGGATGGACAACAAGCAAGGGGGAAAACCTTGGGGCTAACTTGCCTTCCAGCTGGGTTGCTTCTGAAGCTTCGAAGCCAAGATCTTCTATGGGGGGAGCCTAGAGAGAAAAAAAATGGGTCGAGAAAGTTTGTACAGCCTTCACTTTTCAACAGCTTTCAGGAGAGCAAAGCCAGATCTTCATGCTTCCAGGATTCCCCCAGGTTATCCAAGTATCATTGAAAGACCGCACAGCTCCATAGGAAAAACTTGGCTCCACAAAGTTAGGTTCAACTTTGAGGTAGGAAAAATAGAGGTCATCCTCGTTTAGTGACCGTTCGTAGTTATGACGGTGACGAAAAAGTAACTGTGCAACCAGTCCTCACACTGACGACCTTTGCAGGTCTGGAAAGTGAAGGAAGTTTGTAAGCACCATTGCAGTTTCACTTAGCAGCCGCTTCGCTAAATGACTGAGTTGCCAGTCCCCATTGTGGTCGCTAAACGAGGACTACCTGTATAAAAGTATCCATATATTTTCTTTCAGACCAGGAGTGAACAGTCCTTGACTTTTTACATCCAAACTTTCCTCTGTTTTTTTTTTTTAAATTACAGATTTAATTGTATTTTAATAGTTTTCTTTTTCATTGTTTCGATCGTTCGGTTTCCTGTTATTTTAACTGCGGGCACCACCCAGAGTCCCAAGCGTGAGATGGGTGGCTATATAAATATAATAAATAAATAAATAAATACATTTAAATTCAGATATTTCCTGTTTACCCCACCTTCCTGGTTAGGAACAATCTCAGAGCGAGGAGCAAGGCGCTAAAAAGAACCCGGATGATGTTTCACTCCGTAATAAGAGGATTTGGTTAAAACCTGGACTCCAGAACAGCTAAATATGTTATAATACAAGCCGTTAATGGGAGGGATGGGGGGAAATCGAGCAGTAGGTTCCTCTATCATGCTCTGGAAACCTTTTTTTATCCGCGCCCACCTGAAGACACCCTCTTGGGTGCTCACCTCCGATCCAGTGATCACCCAGCTGTTGTTTTCCAACTCCTGGGAGTTTGAATGTTCAGCCATGTCTACTCATGCCCCGAGATCCTGGCTTATCCACCTGCAGGGTCGGGAAGCAAGATGACAGAAGAGTCTTTGGGCACGCAAGCTCCTTAAAGGAAGAGCGCTTGGTGCGAAAAGGAGAGGAAGTTTCAAATTTGCTAAATCGACGTGATCATTCTTCGCCTTTCCTGCGCAAAGCTCACCACCGACGGCTCGGTGCAGAAGACTATAGGGGTGTAGAATTGAGGAGAGGGTGCATCAAAGATGTAGGTAGGTTTGCAAAACAAAAATAATTTTTTTTTTTACTAAAAAAGTAGGTTTTAGAACATTGGCTAAAAGTGTCTCCCCTTCCCTTCCCATCCTGTCTCATCCCACTTAAGATCCTACGGCCATCTAGCTACTATGCCAGTGTTTCTCAGCCTTGGCACCTTTAAGACGGGTGGACTTCAACTCCCAGAATTCCCCAGAGGCTGGGGAATTCTGGGAGTTGAAGTCCACCCGTCTTAAAGGTGCCAAGGCTGAGAAACACTGTAAGATGCATTTGTGTTAGCTGGAAAAAGACTACCAAAGTCCCACTTTTGGGCCACCAACCAGCTTTCCTCTTGCAATAATCTAAAAAGAAGAGTTTGTGGAAAGTACTCCTTTGAACCAACCTTTTACAAATGTAAAACTTTTAAACAAACCAACACAGTTTCCAGTTCTTTCTTACAATATCCACTTTGCCTTCCTACCCACCAACTCTTTTCTTTTCACAATCTTTTTCCCCAAAGCCTATTCCTGGTTCTTATTCCTCCCCCATCGCCTCCTTTTCGGCAACCTAACTGAAGGTGGGGGGAGCCCAAAAATCTAGCCCAAGATCCCCCATATCTGTTGTTAGCCTTCCCAATTTAGCTCTGAGGACAAGGCAAGGAAATTCTTCAAATCGCCTGAGCATACTGAAGCATTAGCAAAATTGTAACGGGAGAAAATTTGACTGGGAAATTAGCTTCAGCTTGACAAGCATGGGCGAGGACTCGAATTGCGGGCAAAGTTTAATGGAAACTGAATAAGCTATATTTGTTTCCCTTTCTCTTCCTTGTTGCCGTTGGGTGCAAATGGCCTCAGAAAGCTTGTTCCGCTGCTGCTGTTTAGGTTAAAAAGCTTTCCAGGGAGTCTTAGAAAGAGGTGTGTTTTAATGTCTGGAAAAAAAAAAAATGCAGCACACAAGGAAAAAGGTTCGGGGAGGGAGGAGGAAAAAAGAACACTCTGGGTTAAATTTATGGCCACCAGCTGGAATGACAGAGATAGGGTAATAAAATGGCCCTTCTGGAATTCAGCAGACCGAACAAGGCTCCTTGAATAGCTAGGTTTAATTCACTTTTCCATTCCTCGCAATGCACCAGAATGTCCTACGCAAGTTGTAGAGTTTAGTCTCCTTGAAGCAAAAGCTTCAATGCTGGCGATTAAAAAAAAAAAAGAGAGAGAACGAGATGAAAGATCCTGTTCGCAGCATCTTTCTTCAACGGCTGAGAGAAGAGAGGAGGGTTGCTTTAATGTCTTCCTGGCATTGCTATTCTAGCTCGAGAGAGAATGTCAAGAATTTAAATTATGCCAGTCACTGAACGCAGGCCGTTACCCAACCCTTGGGAAACAGAGCTGGCCCAACTTATAAGGAGTAACGTGTGTGTATGTGCGTGTGTGCTGGGCAGGGGTGACCCCAAGCCTGTTGAGCCCAGCAGCCTGGAATGGGAGGAGGGGTGCGAGAAAAGACGGGGTCAGCAAAGCTATATGAAAAATTATATATTAAATCAAATTAAACCTATATGAAAATAGTTTCTATCCAGGAATCCCTGCCTGCTCGCCTATAAATTCTTACTCAGATCCCCCCCCCTGCTAAAAACAGAACAGCTGCCAGAGCAAGGGACTGACTGGGGGGGGGGGGAAGGAAAGTGATATTTTTAGCTTTGCTGAATGCTATTTAGCAGGTGGAAATTGCTCCGCAGAGCAGAGCAGAGGGGAAGGGGGGGGGCGAGACGAGGGCATCCGGACGCCCGGAGGAAAGATCTGGACGTTGAAGGGCCAGGCAGCCCTTAACAGGCACATCTGAAGGTCCAGCTCCCTGCAAAGACCAGCTTGGCGGTGGGGCCGGTGCCTAATCCGAAGGCTGCTTCCTTGCACAGCCAGCCCCCCTGGGAACGGGTGTGTGTTTGTGTGTGTGTCTGCATCCTGCGTTCAGGAGGGTCTCGCAACAACCGCTCAGCCGGCTGCAAACCGGCTACGTCAGACCTTTGCCAAGTCGTCTTATCTCCCACCCCCGGACGTCCGCTGCAGAGCAGCCCTGAACAGGCACCCTTTGCCAGGCCCCATGTTTCAACCGCAGGCTCCCTGGGCGCATCAAGGGGGAGCAGGTGCCCCCTTTGGGGTTCTTCTCCCAAAAAAGGGGGCTGTCGCCCGAGAAGGCGCATTCTTCAACTTTCCCGTCCTTTATCCCCTGGATCTTATTTCCTCTGGGGAGGTTGAGATCTGTGGTTTTTGAACCAAGCTTGCACGATTCGCCTCCATCCTGTTTTTGTCAGCCACCCCAAGCGGTTAAGGAGACTGTGTGTGTGTGTGTGTGTGTGTGTGTGTGGACTTTTTCTACAGCAAGAATAAAAAAAGAAAGTTGGACTTCACGGAGTCTGATGCAAAGGAATTGTGGGGAAGTAGAGCCCCGCGTTGTGCCTGTTTTCCGGACGATCGTGATTATCACAATATTATGATGATTATTTTCGGAGCCGGTGACAGCCATCAAGGGAGGATCTAGGCGCTCGCTTCCGAGGAAAACCCAGAAGGATAGCATCTTTTCTGACTAACACGTTTTTTGAAAAAGCGTAAGCTTTTGAGAGCTGCAGCTGATGCCTTTGAAGAAAACCTGTTAGTCGCAACTGGGGCGACCGGTAGCTTTCTTGCCACCACAGACGGGCGAGGCTCTCTGAGGAAAAAGGCAGCGTGCGGCAAAGAAGTGCAAATTCACTGCACTTTGGGGGAAGGGGATGCAAATGCGTGGTCAAAAGTGGGATGAAACCCGGAGTCTAAAATGAAACAACCTCGCCCCTGGGTTCACAGCACTGGCTTGAAAACTTCCAGGGGAGGGAAAAAGTCACCAAGTGGTGATATCGCAGACTTGAAAGAGGTCTCCCAGGTGGCTCCGCCCTCATCTCTCGCAAACTGGGGCCTTCCTTGCAAGGCCCCAGTGGGCCCCCTGCCCCACTCCAGAGCCCCCCCCCCAGAAGCACGGAGGCTCCCATCCTAGGCTGCTGCAGATGCTCGGGAGCCCAGGGCGGGGCCAGGCAGGACGCTGCAAAACCAGCAGAAGAGCAAGAAACCCGCCTTCCAGCCTGAGAAATGAGAACATTGCAAGAGAAAGACGGCCGGGTTGAAAAAGGAAGGTCTGCCTGTTAACTTACCTCGAACGAGATGCCACCGGGATGAAGGATCCACAGCATCACCCCGGGCGGTTGCCACGGAAACCCTGCAACACCCCTTCATCCCGGCTGGACCAAACCTCATTTCTAGACTTGGGGAGGTGACTCTTCCTGGTGGGGAGGGGGAAAGCGCTCTCCTCCTTGGATTGCGCCCCCTCGACTGCTCCCCCGCCCTCCTCTCTCCTCCCACCCCCCCAAGCTTTACCTTAATCCAGGGGGCGCCCCGTTTCCGCCGCCCTCGACCTGGCTTTGGGGAGGTCCGGACGCGGCGCGCAACTTTGCATGGCAAACTTCCTCACCGTCGGCGGCGCAGCTGTGGGGGGGAGGGGGGTGGGCCGGGAGGGCGCGGCAGCCAATAGCGGGAGGGACGCGTCGCCACCCGGCCAATGAGAGGCGCGGGGCTGGGAGAGAGGCAGGTCGGCCCTCGAAGTCGGGGGAAAAGTTGGAGGGTTGCGGGGGGGGGGGGGAAGAGGAAGATCTTTGGGGTGGGGTGGGGGAGAAGATGGGGTCCCCCCTCCAGAAACACAGGCAAGAACATTGCCCTAAAGGATGCAGGGAGGCACAGGCACCGCCCCCCCAAAAAACCTGTGGGTCTGCAAGCATGACTAAGCTGTACGCGGCTGAAGAAAGACAGCAACAGCTGGAAATGTTCTTTCGGCCTTTTTTTTTAAAGCAGATTTTCCTACCAGGCGCCTAAGAACGACCGGGCACCCAGCGCCTGCAGTGCCTCCGCCTCTCGCGGCTGCTGAGCTGGGGTGCAGCTCGTGGAAGACCCCAGGGGCAAAGATGCCTGGGGGTCCTCCCCAACCGAATAGAAAGGGGACTGGCCTGGCTTTGCCCAGGCGAACCGGCTCCGGCAACGTGCAGGAAAAGGTGGGCGAGGACGGAGGGAGCCTCCAAAGGCAGGCAGAGGTCCGCAGGGGGGAGTCTGACCTGGGATCTCGGGGTCCAGAGGCAGCACCGGCAAGAGAAACGTCACAGGCTGATGCTGGGGGGGAAGAGTCCAGAAAGACCACAGCAGCGGGCGTTCTGCGGGTCAAGGAGACGCATGGCCTCCAGACGCTTCAGAATTAAGCCTGAATTAAGAATTAAGAAAAATTCACAGCCGAGTGCAGGGTCAGGCGTTGGCTTCCCTCCCTGCCAAGAGGTGAATCTCCTCCCTCCCCTCCCTGCTGGGCCGAGGCATTTCCACCCCCCGTTTGGGTTTTTCTCACCCCACAACAGCACGAAAACCTCGGCTCTGCAGTCCCCTGCCAGGCCCTTCTCCTGGCAGCGGAGCCGACCTGGCACCGAGACCCGGTTGCTTGGTTGTGGTGTGTGGCGCATTGTCCAAGGAAGTACAGGATGAAAGGCATAAATTTCTCGCCGGGCGCCAGGGGAGAACAAACGCAGGAACACGCCATGCCTTTCCAAAGGTTCTAGCACATTGTGCCCTTTTCTGGAGCAACAACTCTCCGGGAACAAAAGTTATCTCCCACCCGTGGCACTCGTCTACCGAGAGGAGTGAATAATGCTATGTAACCTAGTTAGGCTGCTAAGGGGAGATTTCTGGTTTCAAGACGGGTGCCGAGCAGCTGATTAGGCACTAATCCAAACTAAGACGTTAGGGAAAATGAACTAAACTCCCTCGCAAATTGCCAGCTTGGCTAAATGTCATGTTGTTTGCGAACTCAAAGGTCTCTGGGTCCAGCCCTGGGCTGAAAACAGGCCCTCTGCCCACCCCGAGCGAACCCCTGCCTTTTGCTTCAATCTCTCAATGAAGAGGGCTCTTATCCTGCCCAACCACAAACATTATTAGGAAATTTCACTCAAACGTTTGGCAGACATCTCTCCCCTTGTCATTTTCTCTGCTCCGAATGATGGAGGGGAGTGGGTTTCACGAAACGCACGCGCACCGGTATATAAGCAAAATCTGAAATCTCACTGCCCCGCCCAGGTCTCGCCTCTTGATTTACTTTAGCTGAAGATGGTAGAAAATTCGTTTTTTTTTTAATGTTCGCACATTAAAACACGAGGGAGGTTTTGTGTATGAATCCAGCTATACCTTGCCTTCCCCCTCCCGCCCCACCAATTCTCTTCCCATCGAATGTCCTGCAGGATAGAAACAATTATCGAAGTCACATCAGTAACCACTTGACCAAAAACGAACAAAAATAAAAGCAGACACATCAACAAAAGTCAGAGTCAGGAAAATGACTGGAAGGTGAAAATAATAATAATAAAAAATAGGTCCCCAATGTTTTTTTTAAGCCCTCTTGTGACCAAAAGGCGGTCAGTCCTTTCCCCACGCGTACAGCTTTTTCTTAAGCGCACGGCAGTCACTTTGAGTTACCAAATAGTTCACTTTGGGCTGGCTGCAGCTGATCATTCCAAAATTTAAGCTGGAAGGCAAAATCAGGAGCACCCAGACCCTCATCTGTGGCATTCTGTAGGGTTGGGGTCTTTTCCTGCAAGACACCCCCAAAAAAGAGGTATTAATTGCATCAGTGAATTACTGGAAGAAACTGGATGAGACAGCAATAGCCGCTCAGCTCCCAAGTGGCTAAACAGATGCCGGGTTGAGCTGAAACTGGAATGAAGCCCTCCATGGCAGTGAGGAAGATTAGAAGAACTGGGGGAGGGGGGCTGGGAACCCCCCCCCTTCTTGTTTGGCCAATCCTCCAAGGCCAGCTGGGCAATTTGCAGTTGCAAACACAGTAGTGGTCTGGGAGCAGAAGAGGGAGAGAGAAACGCAGGACAGCAATGCTTAACGGGTCGATAAAGACATCAAACTGGCTGGGGCACCCCTGGAGGACCATCTGTGCCCAGTCACTGCAGTGTAACGATGTGCCCATTGCTGATACCAGACAAGCAGGTCCAGGGTCAGGATCGAAAACCCTGAGGTCGTGGGGTCCTCAAAAACAGGCAGGCAGACTTCTCTCCTCCCGGCCACCCAGCGTTCTCCACCTCCATCTTTGGAAAGTCGGCTCCCCTGCTGGCTGGAGGGGTGCAAGGAATGGGGTTCGGCGCCCCCCAGCCAAGAGTGTCTAGTGGTATAAACCGGATACACCATCCCTTCTGGCCACTGGGGCGAGGGCGGCAAGAGAGGCCGAAACTCAGCCGTCGTTGGCGGCCACCAGCTGCCCCATGCTCTCGCGGATGTAGACCGATTGGATCTCCTTGGTCTTGAGGCAGAAGTCGCAGGCCCAAACGGCCGAGGCCTCTGTGGTCAGCAGACCGTAGGCGTTCTCCGTCATGCCCGTACATTCCCGGTGGAACCACTTCTGGCACGAAGCCTCGCACAGGATGGCATCCTGATCATCGTTGACTTCGCTGCGACAAGCCCCGCAGGGGTAGACGAGGCCAGGCGGAGGCTGGTGCCCAGAGTTGCCAGCTGCCTTGCCAGCGGGAGGTAAGCTATTGGCTTCGGAGGTCCCGGTGCCGCCGCTGTGCCCGGTGCTGTTGGGTGGAAAGGTGGGCTGGGTGCCGTTGACAGCTGCTGGCGAGCCGGTGTGCTGCTCCTGGCTGAAGCTGTTGGGGGGTGGGTGGAGGGGCTTCCCACCCCCACTGTCTTCAGCAGAGGGGGGGAAGCCAGGGTCGGGGCCTGGAAAAGGGCTGGGGTTGGGGGGCAGGCTGGAGAGGTTCGGGTTGGGGCGCTGCAGGGGGGACTGTCCAAACAGGTTGGCAGGCTGGCTGAATCGCTGGGCCATGGGCGGTCCCCCTGGGGGGTTGAGGGCTGGCCCTGAGCCCATTTCCCCCCCACGCGGGGGCTGTCCCATGGTTGGCGACATCATGGGGCCAAAGCCCCCCATGGGCCCTTGCATGAGCTGCCCGCTGGGAGGGCTGAAGTTCTGCCCCAGAGGCTGCCCAAAAGGTTGGCCGCTGAAGCCCATCCCGCCAGGCTGCACGTAACCAGGGTTCTGGGGAGGCATGTTGAAAGCTGGGCCCATCTGGTTAGGTCCAAAAGGGGGAGGCTGCCTCCGCATCGGCTGGGGACCCCCGCCGTAGCTGGGTGGGACCTGGGGCCCCATCGCCCCTTGCATGCGGAAGTTCCCAAAGGGCCCGGGGTTGCCAAGGAAAGGCGCAGAGGAAGATCCAACCTTGGGGATGCCAAAGTCATCTTCAAATGGGTTGGATGCCACCAGGTGATCGACCATCGGGGTTGGTGGGGGCGCAAACTCCGAGAGGTGGGAATAGGAGGGGCCCTGCAAGAAGAAAGAGCAGAATCAGCAGACCAGCATCCCCCCAATTTGGTATCCTCCAGACAGGCTGCCTTACAACCACAATCTTCCTTCTCCAGCAGGGGACGCTGGAGTTCAATATATTTGGAAGGTACCAAGTTGGGGGGGGGGAATGGATGAGAAGGGTCAAACCAAGCTATAATGAAGATGCCAAATTAAACTAAATTATTTGGTTCTCATACTGCTAGTCCTCATTTAGTGACCACAACTGGGACTGGCAAGTGGGTCATTAAGTGAAGCAATCACTCAGTGACTGGGCTTATGATCTTACTTCAGCTTTTCTTTGCTTTACAGACCTGCAAAGGTTGTAAATGTGAGGATTGGTTGTAAAGTTGTTTTTTCGTTACTGTCGTAACTGCGAACTGTCACTAAACAAGGCAGTCCCTAAATGAAGACTACCTGCTGGATGATTCCTTTTTATGAATCAATGAAAGCCACCTCCTGCTGCTGCTTTTTTAAAAGATGAGAGGCATTGAAAAAATACAGCCGCCCGAAAGCACCAGTTTTAAATTATGTTATTTCACATAATATGTTAAGCGCAACAACCAATTTCTATTAATAGAAATTCCCCCCCCCCCAGTCAATGAATTGATTTGTTCCGTTCATAAAAAAACAAGAAGTGCCTACTAAGCCCCCATAAGGTAACTGCTAGGATATAAAGTACTTAGCAAAATTTGGGCTTTGCTGTTACTGTAACTTTATAAATATGTCTTTTTTAAACCACGGCAAAGCAAACAAATGCTCGAATTGATAAATGTAGTAGAAACTGAAGGCTGAACAGAAAGAGTTTGCATGAAAGAGACTGGGGGGAAAAAAACGAACCTGAAATAAAATAAATCAAAACATGTATAAGTATATAATGACTGTGGAAGCGAGAGTCAAAGGCTGTCCTGCACACAGGGCACGTGAGATGCACCCACCCACCCAAAGGTAAAACAGCTTTACCTGCGTGTTGGACTTGCGACGTTTCTTCTCAGGACTCTTCATCTGAAGGCCTGATCAAGACAGAGGAGGAGAACTTCAGGCCGGTTAAAGCGCCAACCTGACCCACCCAAGCAATCGGACCGTTTGCACTGCTGTGAGATGTTACCACAGCCCCAAGCTTTGATGCTTGCACGTGGACGGGCTGCATTAAGCTATCGTGGCTAAAGGGAACTTTAGCTAAAGCTAAAGGGTTGTTGCTGCAGGAAAAAGAGCCCGTCTGGGTAGTGGTGGAGGCGCTGGCCCAGAAACCAGGAGACGGTGAGCTCTAGGCCTGCCTTAGGCACGAACGATGGGTGCCTTTGGGCCAGCCCGTCCCTCTCAGTCCAACCCACCTCACAGGGTTGTTGTGATGGGGAAAACAGGAAGTAGGAGTATTAGGGAAGTTCACCGCTTTGAGATTGATTGATACATATATATTAAATATATATATATATATATATATACACACACACACACACATACACATATACTTATATCTATCAGGATAATAACAGCAGCAGCAGCTCCCTGTCAACTTAAATAGGTAAGTATAAGCAGGCAGGCTTCGTGGGGAAGGTGCTGGACGAGGATGGTGGGGATCCAAGGAAAGCCCTGACTTCCCACCAACAGTCGCTGCCCAGCCTACCTCACAGGGTTGTGGTGTTTGGGGGGGACGGGAGGAGGGGCTTCCAGGCGGGTGACCTTGAGGCTGGAAGTGAGGATTGAAATCGAGGAAACCATCCCCAGCAGTTGTCAGGGAACAGGAACAGCCCGGCTGGGGATGATGATGGAAGGGAGACTCCACGTATGGGAAGCCCTGCACAAGGGAGAGGGGCTCCTGGTTCTCACTCAGGGGATGGACCACTGCTCCCATCATCCGCTGTGGACGAGGGAAGCCGCCCGACGAGCTTTCCCGGTTGAATTTCCACCTGCCAGGTCTCAATCCCAGCGTAAGCAAGCCCGAAGACAAATAGAGCCCCCCCCGGTCAAGTGGGCCCCCCGTTTCCCTAGCAACGTCCGCCTCCGGTCTCCATGGCAACCACGCCCCCCCTCCTTACCGGCCTTGCCCTGCTTGCGGCCTGGGCCTGTGGCAATGCTACCCGGCGGTGGAGGTGGAGGCGGCGGAGGCGGCGGACCCGGAGCAGGCGGAGCGAGGCCTACTCCCCCCTCCAGCTTGTCGGGGTGCGGGGCCGCCATAAGAGGAAAGGAGGGAAGGATGGCAGGGCGGCTATGAGGGCCCGGGAGGCCCAGGCCGCGCCATCGCGACGCGAGCCGGAAGTGGAAGCTCATAGAGACGAGGGGAGGGAAAAGCAAGCCCTGCGGGCCGCGCTTCCGGTTTCGGGCGCCATTTTGGACACGGCTTCCCGTCGGACGAACGAGAAGTCCTGCTCTGAGTGCCGCCCTCTCTATGGTTCGCGAGGCGCCGCGCCTTTTAAAAGCCGGATACAACGTCAGAGGAGGCGGGAAGAGATGGACGAAACCATTCTGCCACCAGGGTGGCGGGGTGAAGTGAGAAGGGGATTGCTTTAAAGAAGTTCTTCCAAACCCTGAATGCATGGAGGCAAACCACTCAAGACCAAACAACCTGATCGGCGGGGTCGCTTTTAAGAGACATTTATACATTATCAACCCTCCCCAAAATAGAAGATCCCAGAGACAGGGGAGGGAAGCTTCCATTAACCAACCAAAATGAAGGAACGAGCAATGAGCCCTAGGGCATCATGGGAGTTGTAGGAACTTGCCTTCCTTCCCTGCTGCAGCCTGTAGGGCAGTGTTTCTCAACCTTAGCAACTTTTAAGATAGGTGGACTTCAATTCCCAGAATTCCCCAGCCACCTGGCTGGAGAATTCTGGGAGTTGAAGTCCACCCATCTTCAAGCTGCCAGGGTTGAGCAATACTCCCTCAACCTGAAGGGCAGGGGGCAATACCTAACATTCCTGATCACGCAGCTGCCCTTTCCTCCCCCATGGCCGCATCATACCAAGTGCTCGATCCGACGGGACTTCTCCATCAATGCCAACGCCGCATTGCAAGGGCCAGGCCGAGGGAGCCAGGGAGAGCCCCTTCTTCTCTCCGCTGCCGGGCCCCAAAGCCGGTCAATTCCTGCCAGGTCCTAAATAAATTGGCCAGATGAGAAGGGGCTTTCCTGGGCTCCTAATTTATTTATTTTATTTATTAAATTTGTATGCTGTCCGTCTCCCCCAAAGGGTGACTCTACTTCAATTGCCAGAGGCGGCCTCCAAAGCACTGCTTGCTTACTTGCTTGCTCCTTCCTTCCTTCCTTCCTCTCTCTCTCTCCTTTCTTTCTCTCTCTCTCTTTCCTGCCTTTTCTTTTCTTTCTTTCTTTCCTGCCTTTTCTTTCTCGCTCCTCCTTTTTCTCCTTCTCCTTTCCCTTCTTTCTTTCCTTTCTTTCCTTCCTTCCTTCTACTTCCCTCCCTCCCTTCTTTCTCTTCCTTCCTCCCTCCCTCCCTTCTCTTTCTTTCCTCTTCTCCTTCTCCTTCTCTTTCCCCTTCTCCTTTTTTTCCTTCCTTCCTTTCTTCCTCCCTCCCTCTTCCCCTTCCCCAGGGAGAAAAAAAGAACTCAGCAGCCACCGGCTAAAGAAATACCAACTTTAATAATAACCATTCGATTTCCTTTGGTATAATCGAGAGAAAATCAAACCGATACAAAGTGGGGGGCAAAGGAAGTGGAGAGAAGGGGGGAGGTGAACTTGGGGGTCCTGGGGAGGGGCAGGGGCAGGCACAGTGATAGAGAGTAAAGCTACACATTGGCTTCTGAGTAATACAATAGACATGCAACACCAACTTATCAAACTTATGTACAGACCCCGGGGAGGCGCAGGGAAGGGAAACCAGGCCAAGTGCCGGAAGATGCACCCCAATTTTCCCCTCCTCCTGAAACCTTCAGAGCTCCCTTCTCGGAGACGGTCCCGAAATCCAGCTGAATCGTCTCTTAATCTTAAACGGAGGGGTCTTTCCGTTGCTCGGACGGGGCTTTGGAGAGGGGGGATGAAGTGTGGGGGGGCCGTGGGGGACCCGAGGCAGGCGGGTGAAACGTGACCGCCTTTCTTTCTCCGCTCTGCAACCCCCCCCCAAAAAAACCCACCAGGCAGCGCCGAGAACTGCTGGAGCAAGAGGAATTTTGCATAAAATCCGACCTGTAAAAGGATCAAGGCACACACAGAACGTATATAAAGTGAACGAGAGGGGTCTGTGTGCAGGGAGGGGCGGGTCTGCGTTGGAGACCCGAGGGAGTCGCCCCCCCTTTTTTTCCTTTTTGTGCTTTAAGGAAGGGGGAGGTCACGGCTTCCTCCCCCCATCTCCCACAAAACAAACCCAGACAGGGACTTTGGCATCAGTTGCCTCCGGAGAGGATTCCACAAGGCACCGCGTGGCCCGCGCAAGACGGCCCAGCTCTTCCAAAACGTGGCTGGTGGCGGGGCGGGGGGCCGACTCGATCCCCCCCCCGACCCAAATCCAGCGCAGCCGGCAAATCCGAGGCTGGAGCGCCCTCACCGAGGACTAGCGTCTTGGCCAGCCCGTTGCAGCGAGGAGGGAAAGCTGAGACGTGGCAAGAGGCGAGCGTGTGGTGGCGTGGGAGGTGCGCTCCCGGCAGCTGTCGGAGAAGCCCCCGCAGCCGGAGAGAAAGGGGGCGTATGGGAGTCGCGTGGCGTAGTGGCGCGGCCCCCGGCCCATTCCTGCTCACTGCCTCCGCTCGACGGGCTGCTGTAGGCACAGCTCGCTGCCGGCCGATATGATCGGCAGCCGATTGTCCATGTGGTGGCTGATCAGGTGGCTGACGCTCTCAAAGCGGTGGTCCTTCGTCCGGACCTGGGTGGGAACAGATTGGGGGTCTCGTTGGCCAGAAAAGCAGCAGCCGGGCATTGGAGCCCAGGGGCCCAGCCGCACACTCCCCGCCAGCCCCAAACAGCCCCTGGGTGCCTTCCACGCCTCCTTCTCGCCCGCCTGTCGGGCCACCCGGCTCCGTGTCCGGAGCAGATTCAGAAATGGGATGGAAACAGCAGGACCCGGGAAGGAAGGAAGGAAAAGAAACTGCTGGCAAAATGTTCAGCGCCCCCCTTTATTCAAGCAGACAGGCTTCCCCACAACCCGACATTCCCATCTTCCCCATCTTTTTCCCCAAAGGAAAGGCGGGGCTCCCCCTAAAAGCCCCACATACCACTCCTTCTGGATCGACGAGAAGCAGATGTTTTGGCTGCCCACCCTGCAGGCCGGTGAGCACATACTGGCCCGGGGTGGTGGTACTTTCGCGCACCAGAAAGTCCCCGTTGGCTTGCAGCAGCTTCTCCGACTCCTTGCGGCTCATCTGACCGTGATACCATGGTTCCCGACGGAGCTGCTCCTCCATGGTAGCTGGCGGGTGGGAGGACGGAACAGGAGCCGGCGGCGCCCGCAAGGCGTCCTCGAAAGGCTCTGGGGAAGGAGGGAGGGAAGGAGGGAAGCCGCCGTTAGGAGCGATCCGCAGCCCGCCCCGTTGCCCCTCAGCCTCATTGAGGTCTAGAAACTTGCTTCCCTGCTTCCTCACGACAAGCCCTCCTCCGCAAAAGAGGAGGAACAGTGGCCCGAGGTCACGCGAGGCCAGGTGAAAACTTTTGCCCCAGGTTTTGGCTGACCGTGTTTCAAGGAGGATGCTTGTGTCAAACCCATGTGGATAAATTACGGAGATTAGCATCTTTTTAAGGGGGCTACCATGAAGCATGCTGCCTCTGTTTGGGGCTTAAAAATTAAAGCCAGCAAAGCGTTTACAGGTTTTAAGATCAGTCTATCCCAATCATTTATAAGGCCGCCCACAATAGCTTTGCATAATCTCTGTTTCCAGGTTTTCAGCCTAATAAATCATGATAAGAAAGGAAAAACAGTTGAGGAGGGTAAAGGAAAACAACCCTCCCCATCTGTTAATAATACGTTTAGGTTGCTTCTCTGTCTTTTGGCTAAGATCAGTTGTACTGTAGTATAGATCTCACGAACAAGTTACCCATGGAAAAAAAAGATGGTTGATCAATGCTGAATTATTTAATGCAAAACAGTGTCCCCCTGCTCTGTCAAATATTCTAGCTCAATTATTTTGTGCTATGGCAGAGGGATACTCTCCACGATTCTGGGTGGCTCGCAAATTACAAGAAAATCAATAAGACGTAAAAGACATGGGAAGAGCCCCTCCTGGTTGGCTGAACTACAACTCCCATCATGCCTCCTCGGGACTTTGGGTGCTGGGAGTCAGCTGGGAATTCGAATTAAGCAACCTCCTCCCCATCCCAGATTCCTAATCTTGGTGCTCTGAAGGGAACTGACTGCAGGGGCTGCAGGGCTCCCCCGTCCCCTTCCGCCACTTACTCATGTCAAAGAGGTCCCTCTGCACGCTGCCGTTGGAGGTCACGCCTGGGACGCCCGGCTGCATTTTCTCCATATTTTGCACGTTAACGTAGGAGGGGTCAACGAAGAACTCTGTGCGGCCAGGAGAGCACCTATCCCTGCCTGAAAGCGGGGACAGGACAGGATAAGAAAACCCCCAAACGCATGCCCCCAGATTGCGGAAACATCGCTGAACCCTGAGCGGGGACGGGGGTCTTGACAAAAGAACGGCCACCAGCTGGATCACGTACCTTGCGCGACCGAATGTGGCTTCTTGGATTCGTAGTCCCCGGCTGCCACTTGTCCGACAGGCTATGGGAAGGAAGAAAGGCAGTTTAGCTGAAGGCCCAAGAGCATTTTAAGTCTCCCCGCGCCCTGATATTCTTGCAACAGTATGAGTAAATTAAGAGCCCATGTCTGGTTGGGGAGCAGATTTGGGGGAGATGAGAAGAATTCAAGAGGGTGGACTGGCTGGGAAAGATCCTCAGGGAAGACTCAAGGAACCCATTTTACAGATTATAGAGAAAAACTGAGGACAACCAGCACGACACGGAGCACAAGCACGAAACAGCCAAGACGTCCGCTGAAAACAGCTTGCAGACGGGCATCTTATGCCGTGCATGGCAGTCATGGGGGGGCTTACCAAGGTGGCTCCCAAATTGTTGGGGGTTTGGGCCGCCGCAGCCCCATCCCGCAAGCGCAGGTCGACCATCCCCCCTAAGGGCGGCTCCTTTCCCGGGAAGTCGTTGTAGTACTGATGGTCGGGCGGCGGATCGTCCTCCTCGTCCCAAGCGGAGCTGTCGAATCCGGCCATCCTGGACAGGCGAGAGGGACGGCGGTCAGAGAGCAACGCCAGGAACGCTCACGCCCACGGGTGCATTGGACGGTCTCATCCCACAGGGGCCCCGCCGGTGATTTTGGGAAGACCCCGACGGCGAGGGAGAGGAATAGACAACCGATAGTCTGCCCGTGTGCCTGGAGGTTCGTGGGGGGGAAACAGACGGGGGTCCGATCCTGCCCCGCCGTACCTGTCATGCGGCGTGACGAGCTTGGGCGGGTTCTTCAGATATTGCTTGAAGCGCAACTCGAAGGCCTGCCCGATGGTGCTGATGACGTCTTGGGACAGCCCCTCGGGGCACTCCAAGATGTGGCAAGCTGCGGAGAGTCACCAAGGGAAAGAGGGTTGCATTGACTGATTGACGGATTGATTTTTTTTTCTGAACCACAACGCCCTGCGGAGAAAGAACAGCTCCGTCCTGTCACAAACGGGTCTCGTGCTTCCAAGCTGAATTGCAGGGCAAAGAAAAGCGCATTGAAGATTTTCCTGACTTTTTTCCCCTCCTTGTAGGACAAATTATCAGGTTGATTGATTGATTTAAATTTATCAGCTACCAACTGCAGCGGACTCTGGAAAATCCCCTCCCTGCCGATTGTACGGGTGCCCGTCCTTGTCATTTCTCCTGCTAGCACTTCTTGCGATTTCTCCTTCTGCTCCTTTTCCTGCAGAAATTGACCCCCCAGGCTCGCCGCATCAGGAATAGCGGCTGGGTGGAAAATAAATCGCCCAGCTCTGATCGGTTCCAAGAAAGGGGGTGCGAGAGCTTTCTATCCAAACTTTAAAGCTGCTCCGGGATCTGACGATGGAGTGGAAGGTTTTATGGAGCTTGGGAAAAAGTTCTTCACCCTGACGGGATGCTGGGCGCCACGGCATGAACATCAGCACCAGGGCCACATCTGGGCATGCAGCAGACGATTTTCCAAAAGCAGACGGGGCCAAATCCATTGGAGGAAGGTGCTTTCATAAGTCCAAAAGTGCTTTGAATCCCAGGTTTAAGGGCCTGATTTTAACCCTTTCCCAAACTCCATGAAAACCAGAAGGCCTGAAAGAGAGGCACGCCATGGTACCCCCAGATAACGTGATGCCTCCGCTTTGGGCTTGAGGGTGAAACGCAACTCCAGATCCAATGCTGGCTTGCGGGGAAAAAGAACAGGGCAAGTGGGGGAGATCCGGGCAGGGATCGCGGAGCACCTACCTCTGTGATTCACGGGGTCTTTGGCAACATAAGCGACGTACTCTGCTGTGTCCTGCAAAAAGCAGAGACAGTGAAGGCCAGATTTGGGGAAGGGGTGGGGAAAAAACCCACTGCACACACACGTACACCTTAGCAGAGTTTTGCAAAAAATGATACACACATCCAGGATTTCTGCGGACTGCGCCCTACTATCCCCCCACCCCAAAATAAGATAGGAGAGAATAACTAGATTAACTAGCAGGTTTCAGGGCTGAGCAGGGAATCTCTCCATTCCTAACTCCCGATCATTAGACATTTCCTCCCCTACAAAGAGGACGATCAGAAATCCAGGGAGTCCTGCCAGAGAGGAGGACAGAGGGACAGCAGGGGACAAAAATCTTGCCCGGGATCAATTTGAATCCACCAGGATTCCAACCATTGCAGCAGGAGGCAATGGAATTCTTTGATCTGCTGAGCATGGAAAATGCTCCGTGATTCGGGGCTTGTCCCGAACCACTGCGCGACCGCAGCTCTGCCCTGCGGGAAGCACAAGCAAATTTTTTGAGGAAGAAAGGGAATTTTCAACACACTCACCGGATCTCCTCCGGAGGCAAAGGAAATCGACTGCATATGGTGGTTGGCAATGATCTAGAAGCCGGGAAGGGGGAGAAATTGAGACCGATGCAGCCCACAAGCCGCAAGACCCACCTATTACTTTCTAGACGCCCAGGACGCGTACATTTATGCTGAAGCAATGGGGCCAATTTTTTCCCCCCTCTAATCAACTACACGCCGACCCCTTGCAAAACTCTTGGTGGCTAACAGTTTCAAAACAGAGCAATAAAGTCATGATAAACGCCTAACCGGGCAAGCTGCAGATCTTCTCCCATCTCTCAAAGGTTGTCAACGGCCCTCTTCTACATATATTAAGTAACTCTAAATATGTTAAATAACTCGATTGCGTTGCACCACTTCAGCCTTCTTGCTGGTGAACGAGGTCTCTTTTTCATGCGGGGAGCATCCAGATTGGAACTCCCCACTTCAGGGAATTCTACCCCTGGCCATCAACAAAGTTAATAGCAAATCTTGGGCTCGGAGCGGTTCCAATTCCCACCCTCTGCGTTGCACGGTGCACCCCTCCCTGGGTTCGGATCTCCTGGTTGCTCGACCCAAGAGACTTGGTTAAACCCAAGCGGCAGCTCCAGACGCTGCCAGGAGAAGCGCAGGATGGGGAACCTCACCTGCTTACAATCAGATGCCATGAGGTTAAGGCTGCTGGTCGAGATGGTGAGGGTGATTGGCATCGCGGCAAACTTCAGGTTGGTCTTGCCGAGGATCGAGTTGAGCGCGCGGCCGCAGGGCTGCCAAACGGGGAGAAACGGAATCGCTATGGTGGGGAGAAGCTGAGATGTGTGGCCGCCCTCCCATAACCGCACCCTCAGATGTAGAATTGCAACCCCAAACGCTGAACAGGTCGGAGCATTTGAAAAAGGCCCTTCCATCTTAGCTCAGGGCTCCAAAAAAAGGCCAAAACCTCACAATTACCTCACAATTACCACACTCCGCCGGACTCGGTTCACAGAACGAACGACAATCAGCTTATGGGAACGGAGGTAAACAGCAAGCAAAGCGTGAAAATGGTAACTTCCGAGTTTGCCTCCCCAATCCCCCGGCTCGTTCAGAGCTCCAGAAATGGTTGGATTTCGGGGAAAAAAGAAGAAATTCAAAACTAGGATTTTCTAGCTGGGGAAGGGTTTGATGAGCAGGACGCAACGGGATGGATTTGCAAAGCGGGCTAAGCCAGAAATGGTGGGTCACAGGCCACAGTAGCCGGGTTGGTGGCCCCAAAGCCACAATTGTCACTTTTTCGCTGGGTGGGACAGATGCTATAACTTTACACCCCTCCTGGAGCGAACAGTGCAAGACGCATGAGAAGGTTAGAGGGGCCCCAAGCTGCACCCTGAATTTCTTTCTTTGGGAGAGCTTGCTAAAGACACCTCGAACCTCGGAGGGCACCCCCCTTTACTTGGAGTTTCTAATGAAGAGGCTGGTGAAAGAGGGAATGCAGGAATAAAACACGTGCCAGTTTTACTGGGGGGGCAGGGGTGCAATGCTAAGAAATACAAGGAGGAGAACGTGGCAGAGAAGGGGGGAACACAATGCCCAGTAAAAGGAAGGGGAAAAAATGGAGAAAGGGGCACTGAGAAGGGAGCAGCCCCCCCCCCCCCCGTTTCTCAGCATCCATTAGAGGGGCTGAGATGGCAATGTATTGATCAGCTCGGTCTGCGCTGAAACTTTGATTGAAGCCTCTGACTTATTTCTCAGCGAGGGGCAGCCTCAGAAAGGAAGGAGGGGGGCGGGTTAGAGATCTCAAGTCCATCCATTTCCTTCTTGCTTGCTTTTTTCCTTCAGTATTTTATTGCAAAGCCAGAGCTCGCTTCTACAAGCTGGGGGGGGGGGGGCTGCTTCCTACAAGAGACACCAAGGCGATCCTTTTGAATGTTAACCCCCACCCCCACCCCATGGGGATCAAGAATTGCACACTTCCTACTCTTCTGGACAAGAAGGTGAAGATGACCTTGGGGAAAGAGCGGATGGACCGTTACGGGAGGAGAAAAGGCAGCCCGGCCCTGCACAATGGAAGGGGTGAGAAAGAGACTCAAGACAGCCCCGCCTTGATTCTGTTTGGTATAAGTCGAAGTAGAGAGAAACTTTCTACTTTCTGTTACGATACCCTGCAACAGTAAAGGAGCGTTCCTAGGATCCTGGCGGCGTCTCTTTCCTGACCAGGCCTCCTTCAGAAGGCTGGCACCTTTGAGAAAACCTTGCCCTTTCTTTTTTTGCTGCTAGTCCTCATGATTGCAGAGACTGATTGATTCACAGTGCAGCCGCATATGAGGGTGGAAACGAGCCTGGGTCCGCTGGGGTACCAGGCCCCACATCAGCCCAGCTGTTGTTCTCAGGGGGCTTAAGGGAGGACAGGAAAGACGCCATCATTGTGAGGTTGTTCCAGCCATTTTCACATTGCTCACCTTCCTCCTGCGCACAGCTCCCTTGGTATTGGGCACGGCTTCACACACCAGGCCAATAGCCTCCCTGCAGGAGAGGAGGAGGAGGAAAGAGGGCATTGGAGCATACGAGACGAGGGGAACAATCTTAAAAAGGCAGCGATTTCTTCCAACAGCCCCGAGAGAGCCAGACAGAGCAAGCCCGGCTTGCAACGGAGGTCAATTAGACACCTCGGGGAACGCCTACAAGGAGGGCAGAAAAGGGCTTAGCTCTGCAAACTGGTTTTCAGAGCAATGGGGTCTCGCACACGCGCACACACGCAGACAAACACACGTGCTCCTATTTGGCACCAATCAGAAGCTCAGCTCTTCCTCAGCTGCCCTTCCAAAATGAAAGCCGCCAGGGCTGTTTCGGAGGACGTTAAGGATCAAAATTGCTCGTCCTCCAACATCCTACCCCACTGGGCTTTCTCAGAAATCTCCAGGTAAGGCAGCCCTCCTGACTCGAAAGGAGTGAGGCTCAGAACAGTAACTTGGTCAGATACACAGTGGGCAACCTCAGTGTACTGTAGATGATTTCCTGAGGTCTAGAAACAAGTGGGCACTCCGAGGAACTGTTCTTTATTTTATTTGCAACCTGGCTTTCTGCCCAAAGAGCAGAAGGAGCTGCCTCGGAGGGGCTCCAGAACACGAACTCACGCAGAGATGCAGCAAGCAACCTCCTCCACCGATACAAGTGTGGAAAACTCCCAATACAAGTACCGAAAACGATACAAGTGCTGCAAAAAAGGGGCAAGCCACCAGGGTCCCATTCAGATACTACCCCCTCACTGGTCTGGATCAGACTGGCCAACGGTCGGGGATGATGGGAACTGTCTAAAAACATCTGGAAGCTCCAAGGTGGCCCAGCCTTGTGGGAACCGGGTTCTTCCCTCCCAGCATGGACATGGGGGAACTGAGAAGAAGGGTAGAAGGATGGGACCAGCCCTTTTAAAAAAGAAGAAAGAAATTTGGGGAAAGAATGGCCGTTCCTATTCACACGGCCAGAGAGAGACTCGCACGCTGCCCCTCCATGGAGCAGGGCGAGGAAGGGAGGAGAGAGAAATCGAGCGAGGCCCGTTAATATTTGATGATGCTGTATAAATGCTTCCTGTCTTTTGTGGATTAATTGGGGCCGGGGGGGGGGAGGAATGCTGTTGATGTGGACAGGAGGCTCATCGGAAGCTGTTCCGGACCTCTCCAGTCACTTCTCTGCAGCCCCCGTGTCTGCCCATTAATGGACTGGATTGCAGGGGGAGAACCCACACACGGTCTTCCTCCCCGTTTAACTCTTTCCTACATTGTTCCTTCCCTGCCAAGGACAGAGTCTAGAAAGGCCAGACTTTTAGGGTCTGCACAGAACAATGACCTAGTGGACGACCCTAAACACGAGACCCTTAACCAATGGGGGTCTGCACGGCTGAGCGGGGAACCCCCATCCTAATCGAGGCTAAAACTAACCCAGCTTATCATGGGTATCTCTGCGTGTGGGTATGCACGCGTGAGCTTCCAGATTAAGCACGTCGGGCAAACGTTGACCTTCGCCGATCGAGTTAAGCAAGCGCGTGGCTGGCTGGACTGGGTGAAACGGGTCCCAGCGACTGGATTCTTCCCTGGTTGGGATAAGCCCATCAGGCACGGGGGAGAAAACCCTGATGGGTTAACTATGCTGGGCAAGTCCGAACGGACATTCATTGCTCAGCGTCCACCCCCAGCCCCTTAATCCCCGATGGCCAATGATGCCGCTCAGCTTCTTGGAGGGGCAATGTGGGGTTTGCACAGTTCTGACGACAGCTTGCAACCCACGAGAGAGCCTTTATGGGAAGCGCCGGCTGGCATCAGAAGAGATACCCAGCAGGATCCCTCTCCTGGGAATGACTATTACTGCACGCCTAACGCAATAAGCCCAACAGAACGAATGGGCCTCCAAAGGGGGGAAAAAAACAGACCGGGGCCTCATACAGAGACCCCCCGGGCAGACTCCTCCTGAGAAACAATCCACTGCCTTGCCACTCTGCGCCAGGAATTCAGAAAATACAGGCAGGAACCCAATTGCAGAAACTCCATTATGTCCCAGAGGGTCACGTAAGTCCCAGAACAGCCATTCATGCAGAGAAGCAGTAGAACGCCTCCTATAAATTATCGGGGGCTCTTCCTGTGCCAGAGGGGCGTCGTTCAGGGAGGCCCAACAGGATGGTCAGCCAGCTCACCTCGTGACTTGGGTCCTGGTGCTGAAATCGAGGGCCCGCATTGATTGTAGCACTTCCACACAACCCATGTACTGCGGGCGAGAAGGATTGCAGAGATAGTAAACGCCGAAGGAATCGGTGCATGGTTATTTATCGGCTCCTCCGTCAGCCCCCTCTAGATTCATGGAGGTTTAGGGGGAATAAAAACGTGGCAGGTTCCAGTGGAAGGTTGAAACCCCTGGAGAATTTGGGACTCAATATCCCAGCAACCCCCAGGCAGTGGGGCCGACTGCAAGGGATTGTGGGACTCACTGTCCAGTATATCTAAGAGGATGCCAGCCGGGCAGTGTGCTTTCTAGAGTCCCCCAAGCCAACGATTTTCCTGCCTCTGCTGCTGAAATCATTACGTACAAGGGGCTCGGTCGTTAAACAGATCGTTCAACCGGTCGTAAACTTGGGACGGAGCAGCAGAGCAAGCCCAGATGTGGTCCTCGTGAGCCAGCAGGATACAGGAGGGGGATCTGTATACCTCTCGGTAAAGAGCAGAGATGTATTTCTACGTTGGCTAAGAGGATGTGCCAGAAGGGGAAGGAAAGGGGTGTGTGCTGTTGAAAAACTCACACCTTCCTGTCGCACGCACGCGTGTAAAATTTCTCAGCCCCAGACCTGGGCTTCTGCCCGTGAACTGGGGCAGCTGGGCTGTGAAAACAGCCTCCGACGCTTCTGTTAATGGAGCACCGCTCCCCTTAATCTACCACGGGAGATCTGCTCCTGATCAGCCCCCCAGCGAAGCACTCTACACGTGATCTGGGGCGCTAGACCTCCCCTTTGGCTTGTTAAGGATCCAAAAGGAAAGCCAACCAGATTCAGAGGGTGAGAAACAATCATTTCAACCTCCTGGTTGCACTCCCACTAGTATTTAAAGATAGAGTGATTCCATCCATGGAGGTTCTATCCAGGTTGGCTGTTGTTGACCCTCCTTCTCTGCTCTGAACCTGGTTCCTCCTCTATGATTACACATTAAAATACAGTCCACCCCTTCTCCTAAGAAAACAAAGACAAACCGTAGAGCAAATGATAAAGTGTTTTTTTTTTTAAAGACTTTTAAACCCCTCCAAACCGATTTGATCCCGGCCTCCTCCAGAAAGCATTTCAAACCCAATGTGAAAAAGCCAAGAACGCAACGTTTGAGTGGTGCCGAGCCCTGGATCGGTTCAAAAGTGCCAGGAGCTCAGCGTGGAAACGTTGGATGCAAAAATCCGTTTCTTCGCGGGGTCAAAATAAACGGCTAATATAACTGGACGGGAGGCTTCCTCGGAGCCCTAAAATGAATCACTAAAGTGCAAATTATTTTTCAGACAGCTCAGAGTTGTCCAGAGGCACAAGTCACCCCCCTTTGCTCTGTATCCCCCATCTTAAAATGCCTCAGTCGGGGATGTAGCCAAGACCTCCCCTCTTCTTCCACGGATGAATCCTCATCTATTAAGTTAGCTGCTACAGAAGTTCATGTGCAAAAGAAATTAGTTACATTATGCAGGTGTGTCTGAACCCACCTCCTTGGATATGGTTGACAATCGGGGGACTCTCCCCGATCAATAAGGATCAGGGTGGCTGTTGGGTGGGGGGGAACAACGCCAGTTCTGTTTATCTGCTGTGTGTTTTCACGCCAAGGGATTAGTCCAGTGTTTCTCAACCTTGGCCACTTTAAGAGGGGTGGACTTCAACTCCCAGAATTCCCCAGCTGGCTGGGGAATTCTGGGAGTTGAAGTCCCCCCCTCTTAAAGTGGCCAAGGTTGAGAAACACTGGATCAGTCTGCCGGGCTGTAAGGAGGCTGCGTGGGCTGGAAGGGACAGGGAGAGGGCACACCAAAGGGGCATCTGGGGCAAAAAGACATTTTCACACTTGCCTAGAGAAATTTGCACAACGAAACGCGCACAGTTCACTTCCCCGGGGCCGAGAAAGGAGCAGAACGTCCCTGCAGCCTGCAGAAGCTCCTACCCAAGAACTCCCTTTCAAAACACTCAAGTTTCTAGCCCTCCTGACCCCCAGGATTTCTTCCTCCGCTCGCCAGGGGTTCGAGCGGGCAGAAACACCCGGGGCATGGCATTCTTCCTGCAGCAAGTGACTTGAAGAAGGCCTTGAGGCTTTCCGATTTGGCAGCCGGATCCCTCTCATCAATCAATCGTGCCTAAAAGAGCTCCCGACTCCTGAAGGAAGCAATATCGATTTTGTGGCCATTCAGGGCAGGAAAAGATAGCTTCTCCAAGAGCGTAAAGTTTCCGCCGTGACCGTTCACCAGCCTTGCCCCGCTCGCTTTGCCCCCCCAGCATGCAAGCCTCGCCCCAACCCCGGCGCCCCTGGGCTCACTCACCCGGACGAGGTAGGAGACTCCGGAACCCATCACCTTGTCGTCGCGGTGCAGCCAGCCCCGGGTGGGCTTGTTCACGAAACTGCCGTGCCGCGTCCATTCGTCGCCCCCCAGCTGGCCGCCTTCCACCCGCATCTTCTTCCCGCAGCTCAGCTTGTTCATATCCTGGGAATAGAGACCGAGAGCCCCGGCTGAGTCTGGCGGGGCCGCAGCCGGAGGCTCCCCAGGGGCCGCCTCCGTCTCCCGAGAAAAGGGCCGGAGGCTGAGCAGGGAGGCTGGGGTGGCCAGCTTCAGATTAGCCATCTTGGGGAAGAAGGAGCAGAGCGTGGTGGGGCTCTCCTCCGACTCGGAAGACAGGCCCCCCCACGGCAGCATGGGGCTGAGGGAGGAGGAGGACTGAGAGCTGGAGAGCGAGGGGGCTTCTGCGGGGGGCGAGCCCCTCTCGGGGGCCGCAGCGCCTTCGTCCAGGGAGGAGGGAGATTCATCGTGCAAAGGCGAGTATTTGCTTTTCGGCAGGAGATCCATTTCCAAGGGGGCTGCAGGCCGGCGCTCAGGAGCCCCCCGAAGTCCGAACCGATCCGACCCCGGCGTCTTGGCCACTCTCCGCTGGCATGCCAGGAGCCGTCTGACGAGGGGGGGGGGAAGTTGGGGCGCTGACCACAGGCGGGCTCTGCAAACGGCCCCCCCCCGGCCGGCCAGCCTCCGCGCTGACTTGGCTTGGACTGTCCCCGTCGCCACCAGATGAACAGTGACCCCGCACGGCCCCTCCTGGGGCGGGGAGGAAGAGGGAGAGGTTGTGGCGCTGTTGCTGACGTTACACCCCCTGCCCCCCCCCCCTGCAGGGCTGTTTTAGAAGTTCCTGGGGGGAAAGGCTAGTCCCCAAGGCGGCTGCACCACCTGTTGGACCCCTGCCCGTCGCAGCTGCCCGTCAAACGCCCGGAAGGTCCCCATCCTCTCCAATCTGAGCCAAGGGGTGGCGGGGGGGGGGGGGGGGCAAGCCCCGCGGATGCTCAGCTCCGGCGGCGCGCCTTCCGGATCGGGTGGAGCAGGTCGAGATCCGCGGCGAGGCTGGGGGGCATCGGAAGGGGGCGGCTGCGGGGGCTGGCAGGCTCCCGGGCCCCCAGCAAGGCTCCTCTGTTAAAAGGGGGCAGCGAGGCTCTTCCAGGGAGGGGCGCCGGCCTCTGGCTGCCCCGCTGGGGGCCGAAGAGGAGGGTCGGGGGTGCTCCCGCGGAGCCGGCTGGAGAAGCAGCCTCTGCAGCGCAGGCGAGGGGCCGCTTGCCCGGGGGGCGCAGGAGACATCTGGACCCCCTGGGACGCGGGGGGTCAGCGCCGGGGGAGGCGCCCCGCCTTTCCCCGCTGCAGGGTCTGCTCCAGCCCGCCCGGATCGCGCCCGCTGCTGGCAGCGAGGAGGCTCCCGAGTCTGGCTCGGCGCTGCGATCCTTCCCAGGGAGGCGGGGACGGGGACGGGGAGGGCAGAGGAAGAGGCCGAGCCCCCCCGTCCCTTCCCCTCCCCTCCCCGCCACTCGCTACCAGCGGAAGGGCAGGGTGCTGACTCACACGAGCCGGCCTCGCCCTCGGCGGGGAAGGGGGGCGACGGATGCGGGGTGGGGGAGCCCCGGGGGCGCGCCAGGGCGAGGAGGCAAGCCCCCTGGGGTGCCCAAGGCCCCGGCCAGGAGGACAGCGGGGGCGTCGGCGAGCTGGGGCGGAAAAGGGCGGCGGGTGGGCAGTGCCAAGCCGTTTGCACACGCATGTGCAAGGAGTGGCCCTCGGCCGTTCGGGCATCCTCAGCTCGGGGCAGCCTTTCCTCCTCTCCTCCTCCTCCAACCCCCGCTTGCAAGCCAGCCGGCCACCCCCCCTGCAAGGTAGGCCAGCGCGGCCACCCTCCGCCGAGCGAGAGGGAGACGGGCTTGGAGCAGAAGGCAGGCGGGCATCCGGAGGGGAGAGATCCCGGGCAGACGCAAGACGGGCATGGGACGTCCAAGGTCGGGGTCACGGCGGGGATGATCTCTGAAAAGCCCCCCTTCCCCGGTCTGCCAACCGGCGCCACCCGCGCAGCCCGCCCCGCTGCGGCTTCCTGCGCGCCGGCCGCCGCGAGGGCTGCATTGGCATCTGTCGCGAAGGAAATCGGAAAACCGCATTTTGGCTCGAGGGGAGGAGGGCACGAACTCGGCGTGAAGCTGTGCTGGCAGCCAGAGGTGCCACCGGGTCCCGACCACACCGCTGAAACGGAGCACGGCAAGCCTTCTGACTTCCTCCCTCCCCGAAGGCGTCGGGAGAGGCAAACTTTGCAAAAACTTGGCTCATCCCCGGAATCAGGGTTGCTCAACCTCAGCCACTTGAAGATGGGTGAACTTCAACTCCCAGAATTCCTCAGCCAGCCTGCCTGGCTGGCTGGGGAATTCTGGGAGTTGATCTCCACCTCTCTGAAAGTCGCCAAGGTTGAGAAACAGTGCCACAATCCCCAAAGTGTCACTTTCTGCCCTTCTCCCCGCCTGGTTTCTGCAGATAAAATTATTCGAGAGATGCTGAATCATCTCACTGATTAGCGCTGCCTCCGACGGTTGATCTGCACCCCGAACCAGCAGGCTCTGAACCGCAAGCCCCAGCAGGATGGCAAAACCCCCAGAGCATCGTTCTGCCCCCAGATTTTCTTGTATTTTTATTTGCAAGCACCCGGCGCCTCTGGAAGGGAAGCAGCCCAGGGACAGGGCCAGCCGTAATCCGAAGGGCACGCGACGCCCCGACGGCCCCAAATGCCTGGGGAAAATCTGCATGTCCGCGCGTGACTTCGAACCCGGCCAGCCTGTGCAAATTCAGTTTTATTGCTGTATTCCAGAAGGAGGAGGAGGAGGAGGAGAAATCAAGATCCAGCCCGTAGAAGTTCAGTTTTGTTGCTGTACTCCAGAGGAAGAGGAGGAAGAAGAGGAGGAAGAAAACAAGACCCAGCCCTAGTTCAGTTTTATTGCTGTATTCTCGGAGAAGGAGAAGAATCAAGATCCAGCCCGTAGAAGTTCAGTTTTATTGCTGTATTCCAGAAGAAGAGGAGGAAGAAGAGGAGGAGGAAGAGAAGGAAGAAGAAGAAATCGAGATCCAGCCAGTAGAAGTTCAGTTTTATTGCTGTACTCCAGAGGAAGAGGAGGAAGAAGAGGAGGAAGAAGAAAACAAGATCCAGCCCTAGTTCAGTTTTATTGCTGTATTCCCGGAGAAGGAGAAGAATCAAGATCCAGCCCGTAGAAGTTCAGTTTTATTGCTGTATTCCAGAAGAGGAGGAGGAGGAGAAGGAGAAGAAGAATCAAGATCCAGCCCATAGAAGTTCAGTGTTACTGCTGTATTCCAGGAGGAGGAGGAGGAGGAGAATCAAGATCCAGGGCAGGGCCGAACGGCCGAGCGCCAGCACGGCTTTCGCAGAGGCCCTGTGCGAATTCGGCCAGTTTGTTTTGCCTTCTGCCGCCGCCTGATCTTGGTGGCCAGCCCAGGGCAGAGGGCAAGGCTGTTTCCTGAACGGTCCGTGTCCGGCCGTGGGTGGGCAGAGGGGGAGCCCCGTGTTCCTTCCTCCGGGGAGGGCGAGCAAACCCACCCACCTGGGGAAGGAAAAAGGGGGGGACAGAGAGGAGGAAGGAGCGGGATGGAGCCAAGGCTCCCGCTTTACCACCGGATGCTCCACCGCCTGCCCAGACCACGGGGAGGGGCAGGAGGGGAAGCAGGAAATCACACCCCCAGGAGAGCCCGTCCCAGCCCCACTTCTTTGGCAGTCAGGGAAGAAGAGTTGCCCCAAGGCTCGTGTGCTAAGAAGCCCCCCCTTGCATTTCTCCCTAAGAACCCAGCCTAAAATCTAAGGGGCCCTCCCGAGACGTTGGGGCTCCAGTTCCCCTAGTTCCCAGCACCGCCAGCGCAACCGGAACATGGGTCCTCAGGGAGGAGAGGAAGCGTGAGCATCAGCTCGCCTTGAGTCTGCCACCGAGGAAGACGACTGCGCCCATTTTACAGGCGAGAAGGCTGAGGCCGGGACAGCCGCCCGCTTGCGCCCCCAGATCTCACTCTCGATCAGACGAAGCCCTGCCCTGTGTTTTCTTCCCCCCCCCCCCCGAATTTTAGCTCTGAGTAAATCTTTGACCGTGGGCTAGCTCAATCCAGACTAAAGGAAATGATAGTTCTGCAACTGTTGGGGAACAGACATCTACCCAGCCACTCCTCGCTTTACAACCGCTGCTCGATGAATACGCTCGTTGGAAAATGGAGCGAAAACTGCTCGCCGACCAATTGGTCGCACAGCTAAAACCATCAGTATTTCAGCTGCTCAGCCCGACCCCAGCCCCTAAACGCGTCCCTTCTGAAGATCTAGACCCATGTTTTTCAAATGGGGCAACCTGCAGATGGATGGACTTCAACTCCCAGAATTCCCCAGCCAGCACGCTTTTCAGCAAATACCGCTGTTGGGAGACCCGTTACGTTTCACGCACTCGACTTGGGGAGCAAATCTATTTCCAGCAGTCATCTAATCGCTCTGGAAACCTCCAAATCCTTGGCTGTAGGATGCTAGTCCTTATGAAATCCAGCCATCTTTTTAACCTATCTTTGTGCAGAGCAACACGGCCCAATCTTGGCCAGGTTGCAGGGCGAGGAGGGTCACTAAGCAGCAAACAGAGAGACTCAATGAGCAGCAAAAATATTTGCAGTTTCCTAGCGGGCGGGATAATTATACAGCAATGGAGTTATATCCGGCTGAATTTCTGGGCGTTCTCTACTTCTGTTTCCTCCTTCACAAAGGTCCCTTTTCACAGCCCCGTGGCTGGCAGTAATCCAGCAGGTGAAGCTTCCTGGCCCGCGTGAGCCGCGAGGCATGACATCTTAGCCGGGTGACCCGCCTGATCTGCAGCCCCTCTCAAAATACTGAGGACGACAGGAAAAATCGAGACGCCAACCAGTTGAAAGCTCCGTAAAGACCCGTCTCCTGACTCTTCTGTTGGTCCCGTGCTAAGCCGCGGCTTGTTTAAACCGGCTTTAGGAAGTAAACCACAATCAGCTGCATTCTCGTCCCGTGCAAAGCCATAAAAGCAAGCGGGAGGCCAGGATAGGAAACGAAAGAGCCGCCTGCTCTAACACCATCGTTACCTTAGAGCAGGGCTTCTCAACCTCAGCAATTTTAAGATGGGTGGACTTCAACTCCCAGAATTCTGGGAGTTGAGGTCCACCCGTGCTGGCTGGGGAATTCTGGGAGTTGGAGTCCACCCATCTTAATGCCGCTGAGGTTGGGAGCCCCTTTCCCTCCTTTGCGAAACAGGGTTCCTCCTGTGCCCGAATCTGCATAACCCTTGCGAGGGCAGAGAAGGGAGGGCAGAGAAGCACCTTAGCCCAGCACCAAGGCAGCCGGCCCGCCACCATGCCCGGCCTGCCCTTACCGTGTACTCCATCATGGGCACGGTGAGCACCAGAGATCTGTTCTTCGCGGGAGCCAAACCTGCAGTTTGGTGACAAAGAAGGAATTAGGGACGTGGGGCAGCTGCTGCAAAGGGGCTGGAGTTATGGGGAGAGAGAGATGTGAGGGTCCTCTTCAGCTGTGCTTCTACCCGCCTTCCTTCACAGCAAGCCTTGCACACTCGGCTCACGCCCAGTCCTGAACCGAGCCCGATCCAAAAACTTCCCCACCTTCGATCACGCTCCAGCCGTATAAAAAGGGTGATTTTATTCTCCGTGAAGATTGCCAGAAACTCCAGAAAATCCCTTTAGAGAAGCGTGGCCCATTCCCCTGCACCAGCCTTGCCCGCTTGGGTCCCCTCTAGGCAGGTGAGCCCCCAAGTCCCATCCTCCCCAGCCAGCTGGGTCAAGAGGAATTCCCAACACATCTGGAAAGTGCCAGGTGACAAAGACGCTTCTGGTTTTCTTTCTTATCCGAAGGAGGCCGACTTGACCCCCCTCCCTGGGTTGGAAAATTCGATCCCCAAAATGTTGGGAAGATTTTTAGTCCCTACAAACCAACTGGATCCCCCCAAATGTTGGATCCCCCCAAAAATGGGACGGGTTTACAGCTCCCAACTGGAACGCCAGAGTTCTGGCTGTCAAATAGATTATTGTTCCAGCTTCCCTTCTTAAGATGGAAAAGATTTCTTCCTGCAGGATTAGAGACCCTTCCCTCAGCCTCTCTCTCTAGAAGGGGCCTGGGTACAATTGGGGCACGCAGTTAAAGGTGGCACCCAGGACCCTTTCAGAGCAGCCTGGCTGGGGGGGCTGCAATAGACTGAACTGAGCAGGGCTAGAGGCCTCAGGGCCAGAGTGGTGAAGGGGGCACTAATCCAGCCCGCCCCAGACCCTGCTCTGATGCCAATCCTGGAAGCATGGCATAGGTCCCTGCCAGAGGCATCTTTACAATCCCTGCCAGATGCCTCTGGTCCCTGCCAGAGGCATCTTTACCAGAGACCCACCGGTGGCGAAGGAGCCAAATGGGGCCTATTCTCTGGGAGAGAACTGTGGAACCTGCATGTTCCAAGGCAGTCTATCTCCAAAGACCAGCCGAGCAAAGCAGGAGCGGTTTGGAAGCTTGCAAAAAGTCTCTAAGAGTAAGGGCTTTTGCAGGGGGGGCGTGCTGAGGAACTTTGATCTAAAAGGGAATTTCACAGCCACTTCCACACACCCCCCCCCCCCGAAGCTGCTCTGCAGGCGATGGACTGTTGCTATCCTGGGTTCAAGGCTAAGCTGATGGGAGCAGGCAAAGGAGGATGGTAAAGGTAGGCTTTCGGGGGCTGGAATCCCCCCCTCGAAAAAAAACCCAGAGGACAGGACTCTACTTGGAAACCACGACTTGGTGGCCTCCAAAAAATTGTGCTCAACAGTCGTGCCTTTTCTTCCCTCTGCAGACCACCCCATTCCAGATAGGACGCATCTCCAGGGTGGTAAAAAGGGGTGTCCCATTTCGGGGGTGCTCTTGCTAACCAGCCAAAGGGGGTCGAGGCCAGCCCTCTTCTGCTCAGGGCACCGCTCAGCCTCTCCCTCAAAACCTGAACCAAATAACCACGGCTCAAATATGCTGGAAATTTGCTTCCGGGACAGAGGCGCAAAGCAAAAAGCCCCCCAAAGGGAAGGTTTAAGCCCTGCCAAGCGGGCTCTGCTTTGGAAGCATCTTCCGCAGAACCTCCAAGGGCAGGCTCACTCTATCGGACAACGGCCTGGGGTTCCGAAAGGGCCGGAATGATGGATGGATCTGCTCCCACGACGGAAACGAGGAGGAAGGGGGAAAAGTTGACTGTCTTCCAGGCGCATCTCATCCCCATGGCTTCAGAGTTGAGACCGAGAACCCGCACGCTGGGGTGGGGATGCTGGAGGAGACCCCCCCCCCCTTTTAGCCAAAAACACGACCACGGACCCTTCACTCCAGAGCGCGCCTGCCGAGGAACAAAACTGCATCTTCTTCCTAGGCCATCGGAGAGAGACGTGGCACTTTTTCCCACGACCGAGCTACGCCTCCGCGGGAATCAGGCTCAGCCGTGGGGGACCCCTCCTCGGCCGAGGAGTCTGAGAAACTGGGGGGCCTGTCCTGCTGCTCTCCGGCCCAGCAACAAAGAAAGGGGAGTCGCTTGGGGGGAACGCCCGCCGCGCTCCAGGCCTGTTCCGGAGGCACCCGCCACCCTCGCCAAAACCCGAGAAACCGAAACACACACGTGCCAGATCCAAGCGGGGCAGGAGAGGAACCGACAGAGACCTTACCCCTTCCTGAATCGCTCCTCCTCTTCCAAGGAGAGAAAGAAGTTTAAAAACGGACCTGCAAAATAGGACCAGCGCTGCTGCTCACCCCCCCGCCCCCTTTCTGTCGGCCACTCCAGTTTTAAAAGCTGTGAAATTTGAGAATTGAACCTTCCTCCTCAGGGCAGGGCTGAAGAAAACCCAATCCAGTTCGCAGGCCGCCTGATGTCGTCCTGCCCCGGGTGATCCGACGGGGAAGGGGCTGATGTGGGGCGCTGCGTTTTTGTTTTGCTTTTCTGCCCCTGCTTAAGGGGCACCCGGACAGCAAGAAATGTGACGGCGGGACCCATTCTTGCACGGAAAGTTTTATTCAAGTTTTTGAGAAAAATCTCCCGTCTGAACCGATGGAGGCCCGTTGCTGGCTAGCAGGGGCAGCATCCAGCGAGGTGACCCAAGGATGCAACTCACGTTGCCAGCTAAGCCACAAAAGCCGGCTTACGAGCGGCAAGGCTGGCCACGCACGACGCCGAAGCAGAACATGCAACTATTGTGCGGCCCACCAGCCGGTCCCGTTGGAAGGGGCGTTAATCTGTTCGGACAGAGGGTTGAGCACCTTCCCTTCTTCCAAGGAAAGCCTCGATACTTACTCTCGGGGTACAGAAACCCCACCCGAGTGGATTGTTTGGCTTCGCTCGATTCCTTTCAGAAGCAAACAAGCGCGTTCATCCATCATCCCCTGCCAAGCTTCGGATTCTCCCCCCTCCCCCCCCAAAAATGCCTTTTTTGAGGAAAGGCATTCCCCAAACTGCCCCCCTGCCAGCCAACAGGCCCCGGGGAGGAAAGTATTTTACCCAGCCTAACTTTTAATGATACTGCTAAGATCTGGAAGCAGATTAGGAGACAAGGGATGGATCTGGGTCCCGAGGGAGTCGAGCTCCGAAGTGAGGAAGACAGAAGTAGCTTTTTGAACCCGAGGAGGAGGAGGAGGAGGAGGGAGGGAGGGAGGGAGGGAGGAACACCCCCGGGCCCAGCCTGGCCCCAAATTTTGCAATCCAAAGGCCAGCATAGACAGACCCACACACACATCAGCGCCTTTTAAAGGCAAAAGGTTAAAACCCCAACAATTCCCTGCAAGGGCAACCCCATCGCGCCTTTCAGCACCCTCCAGATATGGATGCCGCCCCCCAAAAAAAGGCCTTGGAGAGCCCCCCGAGTCCAACTGCCACCCCAACCGGGCCGACACCCAGGCGGTCAAATCAGCTCTTTTCTAGGTTTGGCGCTTTGCGAAACGCCCCGGGACGGCACACGGGGGGGATTTTCTCCCCTCCCCACCGCCCGAAAAGCGGAGCCGGCTTCCCCTCCCTCCTCCGCGCCTTCGGCTCCAGGGAAGCCTCGCAGGGAAGTGGAAGAACCGCTGGAAAGAGAGGAAGCGCTTCGCGGGACCGCGCGGACGCCGCTGGGGGAGTTCTCCCTCTGGTCCGGCGGCGACGCGCCTCTTTCCAGCCCACCCCCTCCCAGGCTAGAAAGGAAGCGCCGGGTCCTGGGGGGTTGCCTCGGAAGACGGTGAGTAACCGATTAGTAAGACGCTTCGATTACAAGAACAACGCCGAGGTTGAGACACGCCGGGAATCTCTCCTCGCGGCTGGAGAGAAAGAACGGCGAGCGGGGAGGGGAGGGGAGGGGAGGGGAGGGGCCGGATCCCCGGCCCTTCCTTGGAAGCAGTTGGGAAACGATCCAGGGGTTTCGACATTCTGCACAGCAGAGGTCGATTGCAATTTGGCCGAACGGAGCCCGGCCGAGCTCCTCCCTTTAAGGCAAGCGGAGCCCGATCCGGAGCTGGCCCATTTGCACCGTTCCATCGGATCGCGAAGAGCAGAGCCGCCAGAGTCCGCGGCAATCTATCTTTGCACGTCTCTCATGGCTTTCATCCCGAGCGGAGAGCGCTCAGGGCGGCCGCGCCCAGCCCACCCCCCGGGGGGGTGGCTATGGGGAAGAAAGAGCAGCGCACAGCGAGTGCCAATAAAGGCAACGCCGCAGGGGGAGAAGAGGGCGTCCCGCCCGAGCAACAGAGCGGCCGCCGGCCGCCCTCGCAGGGCTGTTGTGGGGGGAGCGCGGAGGGAGGACACGGCCAGGCTCCCAGACGGGGCGGTCGCGGAGACACGGCGCCGCTCGACTGGGCGGCCCCCGGCCTCCCTTCGCATGGCTGCCCGACCACGCTCGGAGTAAAAGCGGCGACGAACCGCGGGGGTCTCGGCGCCCCTCCTTACCGGGGCGGCCGCACCATGGAGTCCCGGACCCGGCGGCAAAGGCGGCCTCTCCCGCTGCTGCTGCTGCTCCCTCCGACGGCGCCTCTCGGGCAAACGTCTGGACTCCGGGCCACCCCCCGCCCCGCCCCGCCCCGCCCGTTTCCTCCTCCAATCGCTTCCGGGGCCCAGCCCGCCTTCCAGTCAGGGTTCCGAGGTCGCTCCCGGCCCCGCCTTCCCGCCAGCCTTTCCCAAGCTCCCGTAGAGATAGAAAGGGACAGAGCAGCCCCAGCGGGACTTCCGGTAGAGGGGGTGGAGCTGCTGCCGTATAAGGAAAAGAGCGCCGCTCCCGCCTTGGGATTCTCCCTGACCCTTGCCCAGTTCCCCCCCAAGGTTTCAAGCCCTAGCGGCGCGCCGTCGCTGAGGAAACCATTTCAACTCCTCCCACTCCGCAGGGGAACTTAGAGCGGTTGTTCGAAACTCGGGCCACCTCCCTAAGCTATGTGGGGAAATAGGGATACTGCGTGTGAGGCATGTTGGTTTCCGGAAGAGAACCCAACTAACAGCAATAAACGCCACTAAACAGCTTCAGGGTTAAAGGGTTCTCCAACTGTTGAAAATGAAACTGTATCCTTAGTAACTGTCTCCCTGACAGAAAAATTCACGCTCGGTTTCTCAGTCTTCGAACTGGTCCTCAGTTGACTCCACCTGCGGCTGCTTCTTGTGGATACGGCAGAGCAGCGACCCCCCCCCGAAGATGTCTGACTTCCTCGCCTCAGGGCTCGCCGTTCCCAGCTCAGGTCCTTTCTTGCAAGCCGCTGGCTGCGACTGTTCGCCGTTTCTTCTCAGTTTCCTTCGCTCTTCGCTCCCTTCCGCAGACTGACACTGTAGACACGGTTTACCCTTTTTATACTTTCCCTCCAAAGCAACTCTCAACCCGATTGGTAGCCCGATTGGTCTTGACTTTTCATTGGCTGCTAGCCTGGCTATTTCATTGGCCCTTCAGTGTAATGCAGAGACCAATGAGCATGCAGACATCTGGGGCGGCTCCTCATTGGTTGCAAACAAGACAGTTCTGACTCTCAAGTTGTATCTGATGAGACCCCAACCCCTTTTTTTTTTACTTTTTATTTGATTTACACTGCCCTTAATAAAGCAAATAGTTAATTTTAAACCAAGCTGAGATTTTGGGGAATAAATTAGGCACGATGTAAACCAAGCAATAAAACAGGAATAAGCTCATTCCCATCGCGTAATCATCTTTTGCCTGAATGGAGAAAATGGTTCAGGAATTTTGCACGCTTTCAATAACACCCTTAAAATAGGCACTTTTTTAAAAATAAAACTTTATAAAATATGAATTGTATTGACCTTCTCCTGCTTGTCATCTCATTTATAACCAAAGGAACCAGTGAAGGGTCTTTGCATTGCTGGTTCCTCCCCGCTCCGGCTGATAGGATGATGGAGCATGCCGCCTAACTGGAAGAATGGGACTTATAGTCCCATCGGACAAGGGAAAGCCCCAGACTGGGAGGGCTGGGCTGATGGGATTTGTAGTCTGCCGCATGTAAAGGAGGCCGAGGATCGGCGGGGTTGGAGTGAGGGCGGCCCTTCTGCCGAGGACAGCCAATGAGGATCCTCGACGCCTCCTCAGGCCTCCGCCCCCTGGCCCTTCTGCCCAATCAGCGTCGAAGGCGGTGGCTTTTGAAAAACGGCGGTTCGGAGGTGGAGGTGACGGGGAGAGCTGCGCGAGGCCGGGAGGGGCGCATGCGCGGCGGCGACGGGCGCCAACCCGCCCGGCGCTCGGCTCCTCCCCCTTCCCGTCTTCCTCCAACGGGCGCCGGCAACAGAGGCGCTTCGGACGCCGCGGGGGCCGTCGGGAAACGTCGAGCAGCGCCCGGAGGGAGCGAGACGGCGCCGGCCGCCCCGCGGTTCGCTTCTCGACCATGACGCACAAACAGATCTACTATTCGGACAAATACGACGACGAGGAGTTCGAGTACCGGTGAGAGGGGGCGGAGCCTGGCGTGACGGGCGGCGGCGCGGGGAGGCGGGGCTAGAGGTTGCTCCGGCGACGGCGGGGGCGGGGCTCCGGCGGGGGGCGGGGCTCTGCCTCCGGCGTGCTGGCGGGAGACGTCGCTGGCTCCCTCCTACTATTATTATTATGGTTATCATTTTTATTCCCTGCGCCGTCTATCTGATTTTATGTTTTTAGCTTTTTAAATATTATTTCTCGTTTTGCTCGCCGCCCCGAGCCCACTTGTTGGGCGGCCAATGCATTTAATCCATTATTAATGTTCCATTTTTATCCCGCCTTCCTTCTCGCCCTTGATCGATTTGCCCGCGCTTGATTCCCCGCCTCGATCCTTTTAAAGGGGCTCTCAGAGACCGTCAAATCCGCCCCCCGACAGCCGTCGTCCCTTGGCCCTCGTTTGGACCACACCTCCCATGGTTCCCAACCCTTGAGCTTGCGGGCTGGGGGTGATGGGCGTTGAAGCGGGAGACCCCTGGCGGCCGGTCAGGTCAGGCTGAGATGGTGGGGGTGGGGGGACCAAGAATCCAGTGGGGCTTCCCAACCCTAGGTTGCATTGGTTGGACTACAACTCCCATCCCTCCAACCCAGACATTTGCCTCGTCTCCTCCTTCGCCCGGGGTGCATTCCACACCCCGTGTGATGCCACAACTGCCTCCCCCCCCTCGTCTGCCCTCCCCGGCTGCTCTTGCAGGCACGTGACGCTGCCCAAAGACATCGCCAAGCTGGTTCCCAAGACCCACCTCATGTCCGAATCGGAGTGGCGGAACCTGGGGGTCCAGCAGAGCCAAGGCTGGGTCCATTACATGATCCACGAACCAGGTAGGGGGACAACGGTAAAAACGGATGTGCCCCGCTTACGGTTTTGATGGTGAGGTCTCAATGCCAAGCATCTGGAGAGTTTAAAGAGAACCCTGTGCTGGGGTTAAAAAGCTTCTGGCCTGGATCTTTCAAAAAACAGGTTGCTTTTGGGTGGCTTGAACCGTCCACTCGCCCGGACCTGGATTTGTCCAACAGGACACGATCGTGGATCACTCAGTCATTCGGGATCTGGCTGTTTTCTGAATCTTCCACCACCACCATAAAGGTGGTAAGAGGCTGCTGGATCCCACCCCACATCCCCTACATCAGAGGGAAAAAAATCCACAGGCAATAGGATGACCACAGACAGAATCAGCCCATCCCTTTCTAGCCCTTTGGATCTTCCCCTGTAATGGGCAGTAATCTGGCCTACCTTGCAGGACTGACATCCTCCCCATAAACATGTGGAAGCAGGAATTAAAACCAAGCCAAACACTGAATGACTGGAGAACTCCTAGCCGCTCTAGGACTTTAGCTGGGAAACACAGAATTCACCGTGAGCTGCTTGTGCATAGCCGTTGATTGGAGCTATCACTAATCCCATTTGGGGTTCTTGCCGGGATTAACTGATGTGTATTTTCACGATGCATTTTCACATCACGCAAATGGCCACAGAGACCCAAACAACACTTTAAAATGGATTAGTTATACATCACCTTTCAGGGGAATTATAATCCAGTGGGGAAGTGTGTGCTTTTCACGCAAAAGGGCTGAGATTCATTCTCAAGCAGAGCTGGGAAAGGCTTGGGTTTAAAACTCCACAGGACATAGCCAACCCGGTTACCACGTTCCCACAACACTTTTAACCTGGTCTGGTCACTTCTGCAAAGCTGCCAGCATGCCAGCCTGGGTTACTTTTTTCAGCTTGGCGTGTTCTGTTTGGTTAGTTTACGGTATAATATGCTGTGAAAACCCAGAAAGCAAATCGATTCTGTAGCCAGGTTACATGTATTGTGTGAACAGAGCCAGGGAGGAAAAACTGATAGAGGGATCTTCTTATAACTTTCGTGCTGGGGGAGAAACTCAGTATTTTTCAGGATCCTTTTCACACGCTGTTTCCTTTCTCTGCAGAGCCACACATCCTGCTGTTCCGAAGGCCGCTGCCAAAGAAACTACAGAAGTGACATGCGTCAATCCTCTTCCATGTTTTAGATAGAAGCACCTTTTATGAGAGCAACTGATTCCTTTGTCTTTGTTGTAAAATTTCAAGGAATATTTTAAGATGCCAGTTCAGACAATACCGCTCAACATAATCAGCACACCAGTGGAGCCAAGAAAACCTGCTTTTGCCTCTGGTGTTTTATCTGGCAAAACGGTCCATGAAAACTACAGTAACTTGAATGTTTGTAATTTTTATATATATATATATATATATATATATATATGTATGTATGTATGTATGTATATGTATATGTATATGTATATGTATATGTATATGTATATATATAGGCTGAAAGCTCCAGTTCGATCCACCCAAGGGGCCAATGTGGTTTTTCAATCCCAGGTCTTACAAAACTTTGTTCCGCTCTGTTGTTTTTAAAATGTGTATTTCCTTTTTAATCTTGTATTTCAGCTTCTCCTTTGGAACTTTTAAAAGTTATTCTGAATGTGGTTGTTCTTCGGACTGCGTCAATAAAGGGTCACAGTGTTAAGGATCATTTCAGTCTTTGTCTACCCCAAGTCAGTCACGGTTTTCTTTGCTGTTTAAATAAGCTGGCTATCCTGCTCGTAACTTGGAAAGTTAGTGGAGGGAAGGATCCTGTAAAAAAATAACTGGAAGCTGTGAGCAAGTGTTGATGTAACTACACTGAGTTCAAACAACAATTTGAGAGGAGTTGGTATAAGGGATTAAAATTTAACTATGTTGAGGTCCAAAGCAAGCCATTCAGGACTTTAAACCTTGAGCAAGCGGATCTGTAAAAAATTAAAAGCAGACAATATATAAGCTTTTGATTCAGTGGGCAAATATAGCAGCTTGCTGTAGTTACATACATGTACAAGGATCCTGTTTGCACTCTGGGTCAATATATCACCTATTAAAGAAACATTCTGTACCTGTAAAAAAAACATGTCAAGAAAACTAGGACCCTTCTCCTTGACATTCATTTTCCTTGTGCGTACATCTGTTTTTAAGCTTTCTGTACAGGCTTTTTTTTAAAAAAATGCCAAGCTTTTTTATTGCAGTGCTTTCTCTTACACATGTTATGCCGAAACCCGTTTTCCTAAAATAATGTTTTAACTACAGTTTAATTGTGTCGCGTGTTTATTACGTTGCGTGCCTTAGGATATGGGTCGTTTTGAAAGCAGGGTGCGGATGGGTGACGTCACGGAAGAGGGAGAAGATGAAGCACTGTGTGTCTTCCACGCAGTGCCAAACACTTGGCGATTCCTCGGAGAATTATTGAGAAATATTAAATGCTAATATTGAATGTATGTCCATGTGTGAGATGCCATACGCTAAATAAATATTGAGGGTGATCTGAAGAACAGAAGTCGAACTGGGAGGTAGAAATAGAAGGAAAGAAGCTGAGGCTTGTAACCTAAACTTATTAATGAAATGGGCTCTTTGAGCAGTGTTTCTTAACCTTAGCAAGTTTTAAGCCGTGTGGACTTCAACTCCCAGAATTCCCCAGCCAGCCATGCATGCATGGGGAATTCTGGGAGTTGAAGTCCACGTGTCTTAATGTTGCTAAGGTTGAAAAACACTCAGAGAGGAATGACAGTCAAGAGTAAAGTGTTTAAGCAACATGCTACGTCTTGAGTGACAGGGTGGAGTTACTTGCAGAGTTTCAATTACACCCCATTAAAGACGGGGATTGCCCAACATCAGTAATTTTTAATTCTATATTTAGTTTTCTCTGACTAACAAGCAGACTTTCCGTGAGCTGATCCCCATAAAGATTGCTTACGGGGTTTGGATCTGTTCAGTTGCGCTAATCAACCCAGCGCCTTCGAGAGCGATCCGTGGGTGACCGTAAGTACGTTTTCCACCCTTAGGTTTCTTTGCTCCAAGTACGTGTTGTTCAAGGCGCTCCTGAACATCATAGATGCCATTGGGGGGGGGGGGGGAGGCCGGCCTTCTTGGCAGGCCTACCATTTTCAAATAGCGTAGCACAGAAGGAAAGATGGGTGGGGAGGGAAGAGGAGAGCTGCAAGCTCAGGCATTCTTAAGAGGAAACGGTAATTTCCAATATTGCCCATACTTCAGAAGAAGAAGGAAGGGGGTGGTTTCGGTCATTCAGCGGCGTGGACGGAAATTATATTGATTATGAGGGGGGGGGAAGGGGAAAAAAAGATTCACTCCACGTCCAAAGGCCAACGTTGTCGCAAGAGCTCGCCCAAAGGGAGGGAAGTGCCGGGAAGCATGATGGGAAATGTAGTTTCCCCGGGCCTAGAGCGTCGCTACTCTTCGCTCTTCCTCTACGCCACCCTCACCTCTGACCAATCCGCGGTTCTATTCCCCGCCTCTTTCCCGCCAGACCAATAGGACGCGACGGAGGCGGGGCTCCCCGCGAGAGGCGGCCAATGGGCGAGCGGCAGGCGAGCAGTTTTTTGACCGAGGCTTAGGTAAGCCGAAAGGGGATCGGGAAGGCGAGCAGCCGGGGAAGGGGGGATCCCCGGGAGGAATTTCCCTGGGCGGCCTTGAAATGGTCTCGCGCGCCCTGGAGGGTTTGCAGCAGGCGCGCCTGAGCATGGGCAGAGCGCCTGCCTCCCTGGAGAACACCCCCGAGCATGTGCAGAGTGTAAAATAGCTGCGTTCCCCAGCAGGGCACCTGCGGAGGGGAGGGCTTCTCTCTGTTGGGTTGCTAGCCGTGGTTGGGGTTAACAAACAGGGGTGAATCTTAGATCGTAGGTCTTTATGGGGCTGTTTGGGGGAAGAGGGGGTCCCTTCCCTCCCCCCTCCAGAAAAGCATCTTTCTTCCACCCATTGGGTGGATTTCAACTCCCATCCTCCCCATCCAGCCTTTCTGGAAGGGACCAGATGAGGGAATGACACAGAAATTAAATTGTGCAAAGCTGGATCTGAGGTCAGTGGTTTCGTTTAGGCTTCATATCCAGTTTCCCCCACAGCCAGCCTGGCCTGGGACTGCTTTCCCAATGATTTCCTATCCCTTTTATTATGACTTCCGCCTTTGCAAGTGGAAATCGAGCCCGCAGAACAGTGTTCTCCAAGCTTGGCCCCTTTCAGAGGGGAGGACTTCAACTCCCAGAATTCCCCAGCTGGCTGGGGAATTCTGGGAGTTGAAGTCCTCCCCTCTGAAAGGGGCCAAGTTTGGAAAACTGTCGAAGGAAGGGAACAAGAAAGGCAAGGAAAAGTCAATCAGGACGTTCTTGTTTAATTCTTGTTTATGACTTGTGTGAGTGCAGCCGGTTGTGATTTTTCTATTTATTTATTTTTATTTATTACATTCGTCCCCCACCCATCTCCCCCCAATGGGGGACTCTGGGCGGCTCCCAACACATTAAAAACAATAAATAAATATGCAATTAAAAGCCTACGTATAGTTATAAAAGATGAAGGAGGAAGTCCAGGAGGCCAATGGTTCAGGGCAGCAACCCTGAATTTATTAATAAATGTATTGATTTATTCTGGAAACGGTGGGATCCATGGTTTAGGAGGTTGTGGGAAGCCAGTCGCTTTGATTTGATTTGATTTGATTTGATTTGATTTGATTTGATTTGATTTGATTTGATTTGATTTGATTTTACAGGTCAGAGGCCGCCCGGCTGCAGACCGCTTACAACCTTAAAAGTGAGAAACAATAAGGATAGAACATAGACGCCCGGAAGAAAGCAATCTCCAGCAGTCTTCTTTTAAAAAAAAAATAAACCCTACGGTCAGCGGGTTGTTAACGGGCGTGTGGATGTTAATTTCTTCGGGGTTTTGCAGGCCACGCAGCTTCGCTGGTTCCCCCAGGGCCACGCTTAGAACTGGCAGCTTCCAAGGGCTGGTCGCTTCTCCGCCGGAACTTGTGGCTCCGCAGGAACGTTGTGCCAGCCGGAGAGCCGCGGGGGCGTCTCCAAGTTATGACGGCCCAAGTGGACGGGGCGTTTTCGGGAAGCAGGGGAGGGACCTCCAATCCTGCAGCCGTGACGGCTGGGATCATCATCATTGGGGACGAGATCCTAAAGGTATGCGAGCCATCCTGTGCCTGTGTCTGTTTTAGAGAAATTGAGGCAGCTTTGATTAGCGAATTAACCTTTTTTCCTCCAGTGACAGAACAAATGGAACCGATAGCTAACCTGCTGGTGTTCGCGGACTGACTCGTTCATTTGTGAGATTTCTGTCCTGCCTTTCTCACGAGAGCAGACGAAATCTGTCCCCTCCTCCTGTTTTTCCCTACAACAATCCTGCGAGGTAGGCCGGGCTGAAGAGGGTTACTAGGTCAAGCTCTGAGCTCTGAGAGTGAATTCGCACCTGTGTCTCCCCAGGGACACTCTAAACCAGTGTTTCTCAACCTTGGCAACCTGAAGATGGGTGGACTTCAACTCCCAGAATTCCCCAGCCAGCCATGAATTCTGGGAGTTGAAGTCCATGCATCTTCAAGTCGCCAAGGTTGAGAAACACTGGCCTAAACCCTTAACTGCTAAATGCAATACCGTACACTGATAGCCCTCCATGGGGTCAATTTTGGGGTGTGTGTATGAAATGTCCCCAAACTTTTCATTCAGCCCTTAAAAAGTCTAACATCCCATTTCTATTGGAGTGCATTTTTACCTGCTATATAAAGGTTTTGGGGGCCACCTGTGTCTTGACTTTAGCCCAACCCTGCGGGGAAACAGAGCAGTTTGCACCCGTGCCCCCTCCGAAAATATTAAAACTAGTTTCTTGTGTGAATGCGACTTCTGAGTCTTTCTCAGATGCTGTGTGAATGTCGCCCTAGTACAGATTCACACGTAGCATTCCCTCTTTCGCTGGGTTCGGCCCAAATGTGATGGGTTAGTTTGTGCTTCAGGGCATCACACCAACAAAGTCACCATTTTAGCCCCTTGTGTTTCATAAACTAGGATTTAACCTGGTCTGTAAAGAAAGCCATCATATGATTTGTTTGGCGTTGGCCTTATTCTGTGGCTCAGTCAACAACGTTCATACAAGCTTCGTGCACGTTTGAACCTGGTCTCGGACAATTGATCCACGGGGAGGTAGAAGAGATTCCGAATCTATGATGCCGGATCAAAATCTGTGGTTGGACCATCAAAACTTCAGTTTCAAGCATCTTATTTTTAAAGTATAAGTCTTGTGCGGCAAATAATAAGGCCCTGCCGGGTTTGAAAAAGCAAGTTACTAGTTCTCAGGGAGATCCGAAGGGGCTGGTCAGAAGGCAGAAGGGAGCTGGACTTAGATTTCTAGACCACACGTTGCATATCTTTTAAAACCTTCTGGAAAATGGATTTCAGAACCGCGTCCCTTTCCGATCCCACTAAAATCTGTCTCCTTTTGCAGGGTTACACTCAAGACACAAATTCTTTTTTCATGGCCCGGAAACTCCGCTCGCTGGGCGTGAAGGTGGCCAAGATCTCCGTGGTGCCGGACGAGGTGGACGCCATAGCCACCGAGGTTACGTCTTTTGCCAGCAGGTTCACTTACGTCTTGACATCGGGTGGCATTGGCCCCACCCACGATGATGTCACCTTTGAAGCTGTAGCAAAAGCCTTTGGAGAAAAAGTCCAACCCCACCCAGAAATGGTGGAGCTAGTTAAGAAATTTTTTGGCAAGTCCCAGCCTGAAAGCCCCAAGATGAAGCTGGCTTGTGTCCCCGAGTCGTCCCTTCTCAATTACGGGGTAGACGAGAAGACGGGACGTACCTTCCCGTTCCCCCTCGTCAGCGTCCAGAACGTTTATATCTTCCCAGGCATCCCGTCGCTGATGAAACGGGCCCTGGACGGTCTCGGGCATCTCTTCCGCAACGAGAAGACCCAGTTTTACTCCCAGGAGATCTACGTCAACGCGGAAGAAACCCAGATTGCTTCAGTGCTTAACCAAGCCAACGCCAAGTTCTGGCCCCGCACCAACCTGGGCTCGTACCCCGATTGGGTCAGCAACTACCACCGAGTCAAACTGATCCTTGACTCCGACTCCAAAGGGGAGCTGGACAAGGTGCATGCTTTCCTGATGGAGAACTTGCCCCGGGGGGTAGTGGTGCCCTTGGTGGCCAATCCCGTCTCCCGGGCCGCTGCGGATGTCTACGGCTTGGCTGAATCTGGTAGGTAGCCCTATCGGCCTTACAGACGTACCTTTTGAGATAGGAGAACCAGTAACCCCCAGTTGGGGCCAAATTGCGACTCCCATCCCTTCCTGCACCTATGCTGGAAGATGTAGGATAGTGTCAGCCTTCCCAGGTGGACCAGACAAGAAACACGACCAGATGAGCTAATTCTGCTTTATTGTAAGACTACATTACCAGAATCTTGCAAGTCTGAAAGTACAATTCTCCTGCTGTCTCTTTTACAGCCTGGGATACTAGGAAGGGTCCCTCCTGAATCTCTTTTTCCACCCGTTATGCAGCTGCGGGCTATGCTCCCTCTTATCTGACCGTTCCCTAGGCAGCATCTCTTCACCCCGTCTCCCAGGGTCTTTCCCACGTACTATTACAGTTAGCAACCCCAGGAGACCCCTGGATTTCTGGCCCTTGTCAACCGAGATTTTGCTCACAGTATTTCCTCCTTCCTACTTGCAGGTTCTCCTCTTGGGCAGAAGGTGGCAGCAGCATTACGGACCATTGAGGACAGCTTGGATAGCTACAGTCTCTCCAAAATCTGTGTTGGCTTTAACGGCGGGAAAGACTGCACGGCCTTGTTGCATCTGTGTTACGCTGCTGTGCAGAGGTGCCTCGTTTTCTCTGCTTTGGATCCTGGTTTTGCAAGCTTACATGCAGTGATACAAGACCAGCCTCCCAAGCAGTCATTAAAAAGAAAAAGAAATCAGGAATCTTAAGTTTCCGTATGCTTTAAAAAGAAGATGCAGGTTTCTAGTCCTCAGTGTTGACTTAAGGACTGTATTGCCCATAAAGCTCCAAGTTCAGACTTGCTGGAGGTTAATCCAGGAAGTTAAAATACCGGTACTCAACCTGCCTTCCCCACATGATTTGGTGTGTTCCAGCTCTGGTGGATTAAGGTCCCCAAACACCTGGGGATGATGGGGGTTGTAGTCAAGCTCCAGCTGAGCTTGTGTGGGATCAGAGGCACCTTGACAGTTAGATGAGCTCTCAATGCTGTTGCTAATTCTCCCTTTTTGCAACTTCTTCTGTCCTCTGTAGGCGATGTCCAGAGAGGCTGGAACAGCTGCAGGCTCTTTACGTCCGCACTGTGCTTCCCTTTCCGGAGATGGAAGAGTTCATTCAAGACACGGCTCAGCGGTAGGCACCGAGGCTTCCTCTCGGGGCACTTCTTGACTCCACATAAGGGGAAATTTTCAGAGGCATTCATTTTCACCACAAAATGCTGTGCAAGTGTAACGGCATGTGGGAAAGACCTTGGGAGACGGGGTGAAGAGACACTGCCAAGGAACAGTCAGATAAGAGACGGCTTAGCCCTCAGCTGCATAATGGGTGGAGAAAGAGGCTCAGAAGGGACCTTCCCTAGTTTCTCGGGCTGTAAAAGAGACGGAGGGAGACTTGTACTTTCAGACTTGCAAGATTCTGTCGGTGTAGCTTTGCCATTAAGTAGAATTAGTCCATCTGGTTGTGTTTTCTGTCTGGTCTGACAGAAGCTCAGCAGCCTTCCTGCATTCAGGCAGAACTGTGGTCCCATCCACCAGTCCACGGGCTCAAGAGGGCCAGCCCGTCCCAACCCCTGCAGGGAGTTGATTCCAACAACAGCCTCCTGCAGAATCCGGGCGCTTTGCGGTCTCTCGTCTAACCCTCCCGGTGACTCTTCCCGCAGGTACAACCTTCGCATTTGCGTGGTCCACGGGAACATCAAAGAGGCTCTGGGCATCCTGAAAACTCAGCAGCCAGAACTGGAGGCTGTCTTGATGGGGACCCGTCGCACGGATCCCTATTCGTGCACTCTGACGCCTTTCTGCGTGACCGACCCCGAATGGCCCCAGTATATGCGGGTCAGTCCTCTGCTGGTAGGTCCTGCCTTGGCTGGTACTAATAGAGCTCGTTTGAGGATAGTCTCTCTCAAATCAAATCTTTATTAGGGTCAGCAGCCAGCCTATTGACGAAACTATAATTTTCAGGGATTTGCAGGGTGGAAGGAGGCAGGAAGGGTGATTTCAGCCCAGGGTTTGGGGAGCCAAAGTCTCGTGCCTTGGCCCCACGGTGGGTTTTCGGCCTTCCAGAGAAGTCTGTCTGCTAACCACAAGTCCAGGCAATTGACCGTTAGGTTAAGGATCTACACATTTCTCCCGTCTACCCACCTTTTTAAAACTGCTACTGTCTTGCTTGGCAATAATGGTGTGTTCTGCGATAGCATTTCCAGCCTTGTTCCTGGGTTCCCTTTATTTTTCACAGAGAGATGGTGCTTCACTTATTTTTATTTTTTGGGTTTTTTTATTAGCCACTTTAAAGAAAATACGTCAAGTTTTTAAAAAGAGGCACGCCAAAAGAATGAGGGAATGAACCGCAAGTGGGTAAACCACGGATTTAGGAATGTCCCGTTTAACCAAATTCATTGGTTATCAATAATTATGTCCTATTCCTTTAAAAGTGTAAGAATCACTCTTAAACTTGAAGCTCTCAAGAACGATGATCAGCCCAGTCTAGATCACCCGACACAATTATGAGCAGTAATAAACTCAGTTCACCTTACTAAGAATCTATATCCATTGAGGTAACCTGTAAAATTGAAATATAGATCTCACGTGTAGAGAAAGCCACATTCTGGAGATGTTTTCAATCCATGGATTCAGTTACAGTCTAAGGCAGCGTTTCTCAACCTTGGCGACTTTTAAGATGGGAGGACTACAACTCCCAGAATTCCACAGCCCGCTGTGGAATTCTGGGAGTTGTAGTCCACCCATCTTAAAAGTCGCCAATGCTGGTCTAAAGAACGGTCTCCCGTTTGGGTTGAATTCTGTGTCTGATTTACTTTTAAGGTACGAGTTTCTTCTAAAAATCCAAGCCTATTATTCTCTTAAATTTAAGATTGGGCATATCATCCAACTTTTCTTGCTTGAAGCATGCTTGGTTGGTCCTTGCAAGGTGTGACTTTGACTTTGTGTCCAGTATCCGCCCGTTCCCCTGACTTATCTTTTCCCCTTTCCTGATTGACGCTTAGGACTGGAGTTACCATGATATATGGAGCTTTCTTCGCGGCCTTTACGTTCCCTACTGCATCCTGTACGACAAGGGGTAAGCCCAGGGACGTCTTGAACCCTGATCTAATCTGAAAAAACAAGGTTTGCAGGCGTATTTGCACTAGCAACAAAAAGCATGTAAAATCACATGAGTTTAAAATTGGACTGTCTTGAACATGGTGGGGGGGCAGAGCAGAGGAGAGAGCTGGAGTGGGCAGGACCACACTATGATATTCTGTATTTTTTGGAGGGGTGAGGTTTGTTTTTCAACCGGATCTACGCTTTTTGGCGATGTTCACAAGTTTGCGTGTGTTGAACAGACCCTTGATTTTAAGAGACAGGCTCCTCTGAACTCTTTGGGAGAGAAACTAAACCCGATCCAGCTTTCCCACCTGCAATTTAAGCGCAATGGTTTGGCACTATGCTTTATGCAAAATCATGCAGGGACTCAGGGCTGGCCGAACCCACGTTTGGAAAACGGGGGCTTGCTCCTGAAAACCGTCTCTTTGATTAGAAGGGGTACATAACGAAGCAGATTCGCTGTGGACTGAGGATGTCCTGATTCTTTTCTTTCTGTGTCGGGCTCCCGTTCGGACAGTTATACCTCGCTGGGCAGCATGACCAACACGCAGAAAAACCAAGCGCTGCATTATACGGACGCCCAAGGACGGGATTCCTACCGGCCGGCTTACGAGTTGGAAAACGAACAAGAAGAACGCATCTCCCGCCACTGAACCTCGACGTCCGGGGCCAGCATTGGTGGTTTAAGAAGGCCTGGACAAAGTAACTTAGTTCAGGCCAGGCTTATGAGAGTGGAAATGAATGCATTGGCCAGGCCACCCTTGGACCTCTTTAGCCCCGTTGGCCTCTGGTGGACGGATCTCACGCCCCAAATTATTATACATCTTGCCCGAGACAGTGGGAAGCGGGCCGCGTTGTCCCTTCTCTGCGTTGTAAAGAAAAAGGGAATAAACCCCCATTATTTTCAGTTCACCGGCGTTCCCCTGTCCTCATTCTGAGTTTGTGCTGCTGTGAATTCAGTCAGAGGGGTGGTCAGACTTGTCTATGAGGAGCTGGGAAGCCTGTTTCTCAACCTTGGCGACTTTAAGCGGTGTGGACTTCAACTCCCAGAGTCCCCCAGCCAGCCGCGTCAACCACAAAACACCTAACCTAGGTTAATATGAACCAGGTTTAGCCTGTGGCAGAAATGCCACGCTCAGATCTCCGGCTCGCTTGGTTCTGAGACTATAAACGAAGCGAAACAGATTTCCCTGCTAAGGAAGTGAAATTAAACGGTGAGTTTTTTCTCTCTCTCTTTCATCTGTTTCTCTTCTTCTGCCCTTTCAGTCCATGGGTTAATTTCAAGGCGTGGATTACAACTGCCATCATCCCCCGCCAGCATAGCTGCCCTCCCTCCCTCCTCTGAGCTGAGATCTGTTGCATTCAAACAGTCCTGCTATTCACGGGCCGCCGACATCTCCCTTTTTGCTATTTTAATCCTCATGTTTAGCATCATCTTGGCTATTTTGCTGGAGGGGGAATGCAACAACCGCAGATGGAAAGCAAGGTTTGGCGTACTCCAAAGCACGAAATGTTCCCAAGCTTTGGGGAGCGAAAACGGTGAGCCTCTCACTGGAGAATCAACTGGAAACGAGTTTTATTATGATTGCAGGGAGCGAAAGCCTGTCCTTTGTCAGCGTCGGGGGCCCCGCAGCTTAGTTTTTCGGTCCAGCAGGCATTTCTCTCGTGACTTTCGGAAAATGCAGATATTTCCAGGGCTGGTGGGAGATCTGCTGCACCACATGCGGCTTCAAAGGGAGAACTGGTACCTGATTGTCCCAGAATACCATGTTCTCTCCAAAAAGGTTTACAGGCCCCCATCTGGGGGTCCTGGCTGCCCCAACGGGTACCTGCGGCTTCCCGCCGGCCGGCCAGAGGGTCTCCTTTCCGCGCTACAAAAGCTGAAATTTCTCCGGGAGTATTTTTACCTCTTCCTCTGCTGCTGGTGCATAAAGAAGATGCTGGATTAACACGTCGTGCAAAGGCAGAGGTTTGGGGTTGCACCGCAACGCTGGCGAGACCCCACGTTGGCAGCCGGGCCGGCGTTGTTCCTGGCCGTGCGGCCCAGTGAGTAGACATGTCGTTTTGGTCCCGGGGCAAGTGAAAAGTTCTGGCCGAGGGGCGTTTGGGTGGCGCAGGGAGGTTTTCTGCCTTGGGACCCCCAAGAGACAGAGCAAGGTGGGGGATCCCTGAGCCGGTTCAGCATAACCTCCCCAGGCAGAGCATGGGGACCGAATGGACATGGGGGGGCACCATGGACCGAGGTTGATGAAAACGATGGGCCGGTTAATCCCCGCCATACAAATCGGCTTGATTTCTTCACGGGAGCTAAATAGAACCTCTGGAGTCAGAGGCGGTCTATCCCCGGACACCAAGGGTGTGGTTTGCACACATCCTGGAAGACTTCTGGTAGGCTACGGGGGTGGGGGGGAACCAGATGTCGTGCTGAGGTTTTTTTCTTTTTAAACGACCTTGATAACTGAACTTCCATGTTCAGGAGCAGTATACCTCCGGGCCTTAGATGCTGGGGGGCTAAGAACCTCATCCTTTGGCTAAATGGGTTATTCCTCTGCTCCTGCAGAGCTTTTCGGTGTTTGCCATTCTTCAGGAAAGGGTCTTTTGAGAAAATAGGCAAATTAATTCAGTTTCATTCAGGACACACACATGCACGCAGCCTGGGCAAGCGTCTGGGCCGTAGCAGTTGCTTCCAGCTCTGCTGGACTACAACTCCCATAGTCCCCCATGGGGTTGGGGGAGATGGGTGTTGTAGTCCAGCGTCTATAGAGGTTCGGCGGCTGGGGAGAGGTTCGCTTAGATCAGTGTTTCTCAACCGTGGCAACTTGAAAGATGTGCGGACTTCAACTCCCAGAATTCCCCAGCCAGCATGGCTGGCTGGGGAATTCTGGGAGTTGAAGTCCACCTATCATAAAGTTGATCGTCATCCTGGATTTATTCTGCTGGCTTTCCCTTACCTTCCCTCATCTTTCATTTCAGGCCCTTGCAATGAGGGAGCAGCGACCCTCCCGCGCTGTTTTTGCAAGAATGAGGCTGTTTCGTTGAGGAAAACACAATTGCCGGCCTGGGGTGGGGCGGGGAGGTGGGATTCGAGCTGCTTTTCTGCTTGCTAGGAAAGTCAAAACAGAAAAAAAGCTGCGTCGGGAGCCGACTCTCCAGTTTGACTCAGTTGCTGAGTTGGAAAAAGAAAGACGGCACCGTGCCGCCTGGATTTTCAAGAATTTCAGAGCACACCGAACTGCAACCCGTATCCACACGTCTCGCCTCCCTCATCTTCCTGCATAGGGATGATCGACGGCCACAATTCCTCCGCCTGCAGAATTTTGAAAGTCAGAGTTTTTTTTTTAACCTTTGGGAAAGCGGGTTATCTTAGCTACAAACTGCTGAACCGCTCCAGCTCCCCGGGTTAAAGCAACCCTCCCTGCATGTAGAAAGCTACAACGTCAGGGAGAAGAGTGAGAACTCTTCTACGAGGCTAGTTGTCTCCTTGCGGGGAGCAAGTCTTTTTTTTCCTTTTTTTTTTACGACAGCCGAAAACGGGCAGCCCAGATCCCTAAAAAGTACCCCTTTTGAAGACAGCGTGCCTTTTGAAGTGAGCTCTGCTTTCTCTTGAGACTGTAGGCTGGTTGACATTTTGATCACCGGACATCCTGCTTCTGATTTTTCTCAGCGACAGCTGCCCTCAGTGGTGGGGATCGATTTGGGTTGTGCCGCTTGCAAACCCAACTTCTTGCGTGCACCTCAGAGGCGGCGGCAGCTCGCGCCACGGCCTCACCAAACCTCCTTTCCCCGAAATGAAATAAAAAAATATCCTCATGGCCTTCCCTTGCCTCTTCTCCTCCAGCGGGCATTCGCTGCTCTGAAGTTGCACCTGATTCCCACTGCTTTGTCCTCCCTTCCCACAGGGCTATCCCGGGGGGGGGGGGGGGGATTGGAGCGGAGCCTCCCTGTCCAAGAGCAGTCTACCTTGGTGGGGACGTGACCTGAAGGCCCCCGGGTCGAGGTTCCTAACTTAGCTGCTGTTGGAAACAGGATGCTGGGGCTGCGGGGGGGCAGGGGGTGCGTGTCCTTTGGGCTTCTCCGCGGCTAATGTAAACGCCCCCCTCCCGCTCCCCCTCCTGGCCCCATTGCGACAGCCACTTCCCCATTCCTGACTCCGGCCGAGCTTCTCCGTCTCCGCTTTTTCTCCAAGCCGTTTCCTGCTTCTCGTGATAAGATCCTCTTCCCCCGTCACACAAAACGCGGCCCGGCTGGGGCTGGCGCCAGGGGTCACCGCGTGGCCAACATTCTCCGGTCTGCTAAGGATGGAGCCAGGCTGGGGACTCCCTCCCCGCCCACCCACCCGACCTCGAGCGCTGGCTTTCTGCGGCGGGCGCCCATCAGACCCGGAGGGGGGCCGCTCGGCTGAAGCGCCCGGCCAGGTCCCCAAGGGCGCGCGGCGCGTCTTGGAGAGATGGGGCGCAGAGCGCACGGAAGCGCAAGCCCAGCTTAGACGCTGGCTTTGGCGGCGGGGGCGGGGGGGGCTCTGATTTCGCTAGCGGGGGCGGAGGCGACCTCCTCGTCCCAGGCTTGCCTCGCTGGCGCCAAGCGCCGCTGGCTTGGTCCTGGGAGCAAGAGCTGCGCGGCGCCAGCGCAATCTCTCGTATCTCCAGGGGAAGTTGGAAGAGGAAGCGGGGGAAGATACCGCGGGCCCCAGCCGTCCAGCGAACGCCCTGGCTTCTTAAAGGGACAGCCCTCCTGATCTTTTGCAAGCCCCCCCCCCCCCCCTTTCGCAGGACCGGCCCCATAGAAGGCGCTCCCATCGATCTCCAAGGCGAGACCGTCGGAGTAAAAATAACCACGGGAAACTCCGCGACGGGTTCGCTCGGGTTGGCTGCCCGCCTCCCCAGACCGAGGAGAGAAAAGCCCCACCGGGTGGACCCTGGCGGAGGCTGCCCCGGCTTCTGACTCTCTTTGGCTCTTCCCTGAAGGTAATCCAGCGCGTTCAGGGGACCGTGAGGACTAGAAGCTTGGCTTCGCTTGGAGGGAGCCTCCTGGAAGGGCGCTAGGAAAGACTCTGCGTTGATGGAAAGGTGTGGAAAGGGGGGCTGGTGTCCCCCTCCCATTATCCATTTCTGCAATAAGGGGAGACATAATGGCTGCATCATGGGGTGCTGGCGTCGAGTCTCCACGTTCCTGAAGGGCAGAGGGACAAGATAGTGGCAACAAGGGGGGAAAAATGGGCTTGCTACCAACCCAGAAACAAACATGCCTACTGGCTCTGTTCTTTGAGGAGGGGGCACATTTCCCACAGCGGTCAGCCTAAACTGGAGTCCAAAACCCCCATCCCTTCCGTTTGATTTGCCCAAGGGCTTGACCTCCAGAAAGTCCATGCAATTGCACTTATATGGCTGCCCCCAGACCCGTAGTGCCACAGGGCAGGGTGCATCGTCACTTGCCCTCTGCTAACTTCATTCGTGTTCCCCAGAATTAAGGGATGGGGGGGGAGCCTAGGGGGACCCAACCCAGCTTGCTTGCGGGTGCAAAGCCAGAACAGGATTGGTTCGCGATCCCGTTCGGCATATTCAGCGGCTGAACTCAGCCCAGCCTGGCAAACCGATGCAAGGCTGGAGTTTTGAACCCAGAACCAGGGGACGGCAATCAAAAGGCTGGGGCGCAAAGGGGGAGAGACCCCAGCCCTGCCTGTTTGTGGGTCCCCCACTCCTTTCATCAAACAGAATTGGGCATCCAGCGTGTCCAAGTGGGAGAAGTTTTCTTTTTTCCCTTCTATCTCTGGGGGTGCCGACCCCTGAATCAGCCCGAGATTTCGCTTTTGGCCATACCTCCCCGCCCCCCCCCCCGCCAGTACCCGCCAAGGACCTTCCCAGGCAGGCTGAGGGTATCCCAGCCCCCTCCCCATTTCCTCCTCCAGCCACTGACTCCCACACAGAGAGGCTGGGCTAGGGAAGGATGGGGAGGGAACTCCCAGCGGATAAAAGATTGGGGCAGGAAATCTGTGGGTCGAGCCGGCTGTTCTCCAGCCGACGGACAGCACCCAGTGGACTTGTCCGCCCTCCCCCCTTGCGCGGTGAGTAATTCCTTTGGTGCCTCGGCAGCCCATTCATTCCTCATTCCGCAGCTCTTCGCTTTGGAAATGGGGGTCTTAATATTTGGGGGGGGCGTATGGGAGGGCTGGGAGGGGTGAACTTGGGCATCAGTTCCAGAGATGGGGTTTGCCTGGGCAACATGCCAGCCTGTAATCTAAAACTCTTGGACCTGGGTGTTCCTGCGTTCACACAACTCTGGTGTGGGGGCAGGTTGCACCCATGTTGTGCCCTGCACACCTTGCAGGGAGGTGCCGTTGCTTCGGTGGGGTCAGCTCCTTAATTTGTGCATGCCCATTTCGGCAAGCGTGGTCTCTCCTTGGGGAGGGGGTGACGGCTCCCCCCCTCTTTTTTGCACTGATTTGTGCAGAAATGAGCAGAGTCTCATCCTGGGATTTCAGAATTAACTTGTAGTGTTTCTCACTCAGAAACCCTACAGTTGCCTTTATTTCTGGCTTCATTTGTATTTTGCATTTCCTCCAGGAACAAAAGGCACTGTGCTTAGCATTCTTCCTCCACTTTTCCCCTATCCGTAACAACAACCTTGGGAGGTAGACTGGGACAAGAAGGGAGGGAACGTGGAGGACATCTAGACCACCCCGCTTGCTGGATTCAGAACTAGCAATTTGCAACAACCCCCCCCCAACTCAGTGTAAATACCTCCAATGCAGGTATTTAACAGAGAAGGGGAAGGAAAGGCAGCGATCCATCAGGGAACCTTAGGAAACAAGAAGGATCTGAATCCAGTATAAACTTATTTTGCTCCTCACTCCCCCAACTGAGGTTGTAATCGTACTGGTCTACCTTGCAAGGCTGTTGTTGCTCAGCATACCAACTTAATAACAATGCCCTGCCGCTCCTGTTCTTCCCCAAGCCTCATGTTCCGGTCTCGGCGAGCCAGTTTGGTGCAACGGCTCTGGAGACTACGCTGCACAACGCCCGGCCTGGATGACAACCCCGGGGCCCTGAAGCCGGTGGCCCACGCGCTCTTCAAGAAGCTGAAGGACAAGGAGCTGGAGCTGCTGCTGCAGGCGGTCGAGAGCCAGGGGGCCGGGGAGTCGGGCTGCGTCTGGGTCGAGCCCCGAGGCGCCAAGCCAAGCCTCTCAGCTTCGCTGCTCCTCTGCCGCCTCTATCGTTGGCCGGACCTGCACCAACCGCACGAGCTGAAGCGACTGTGTTTCTGCAAGAGCGCTGGGGGCGAGGGCACCGTCCACTGTTGCAACCCGCATCACCTTAGCCGGCTCACTCTCCCCGGTGGGTATGGGGTCCCTTCTGAGCCTCTTTCTCCGCCCGTTATGCAGCTGCAGGCTAAGCCGTCTCTTATCTGACCGTTCCCTCGGCAGCGTCTCTTCATCCCGTCTCCCAAGGTCTTTCCCACATGCCCATTACAGCGATACACCAAGCGGAGCAGGCGTTACCCCACAGTGCACAGAGCTCCACTTGCCAAGCCCGGGTTGGCAAGACGTGTGAATTCAGTCCAGGTGTCCTCATTTAGCGGACCAGCCACTTGAAGCGGTCGCTAAGTGAAACATCACCGTTTTACGACCTTTCCTTCCCTTTACAGACCTGCAAAGGCCGTCAATGGGAGGCTTGGTGGCAAAGTTGCCTTTTCATCACCATGGTGGCGAAACAGGGCGGTCGCTAAACGAGGACTGTGTATAAACAGAGCCATGCAGGACTGGCTCTGGGTGCAAATAGGGTAAACAGAGTCACCCTTTCCTTACCTCTGTTGGTCTGGGTTCATCCAGAGATCAATTTATGTCCCATTTAGCTTTGGGGAGGGAGAAAATCCAGGCCAACCTATAGCAAGAGTGTTTTTTTCACATTGTTGTGAGCGGTCCACAGCAGCTGGAGGGGCATGCCACCAACAATCCAGCTTAGTTTGGTGTGAAAACCAATGAGGGTTTGAAAACTTCAGAGGGTGTCCCCTCACATATACCTATTGCGTTGAGCTACGTGGGGACCCAAGGCTGGATGGGCAAGATTTGTGCCCATTGGGGCAGTATCGCTCTGCCACCATTGACCCAATCATCCTTACCTCCTCCCTGTAAGGTAGACCAATAATCTTTTAGTAGCGGATGGCGGTGCTGATGCTGAGAGAAGAGGCAGATGAACCCCCAGAGTGAATTCATCTCTAGAATGAAGTTTAGCAGAGAATCTCCCCCTCTTTCATTCTACCTCCAGGCTCCAAAGCTTGAATTATCTAATTTCACTCTGAGTGTCAGAACAGACACTGATCTTTTTGCAGTTTGCAGTCGCCGCCTCCAGATTCCTCTCATTTTGAAATCGATTCCTCCCTACCTGTTAGTCACTGCGGCTCCAGATTAAAATAACATCTCTGCGCGCCCTGATTCATGCTTGAAACGCAACATTTTAGGAGGACTAAAATGGTCACCGTGGCTTTCAGTCCAAAGCTGCTCGAATGTTGGTCTTCAGTTATCCAAATGGGTAAAGTAGCCTGGGGAAAAAAAAGGGGGGGGTTAGCACTTCCCAGGTCCAAAACCGTGGTTGTATTCACACAACCGGTTTTCCAGGATTGGCTAAATCGTAGTTTATTCTTCAATCCCACAGTCCTGAAGACCAGCAAGGGGTTGCCTAATTGGACAGTTCTGTGGCCGAATTTGCAAAAATATGGCTTAGCCCATGGTGTGACCCAGGACCTGCAATTTATAAAAAAGCGATAGCAAACAATCAAAAACAAAACTGTAACCCATAAACCAACCAACACTTTTGTTAACCTGGGTTGAGGAGTTCATGGGTTATGTGAAGCAGGGCAGGGCAACAGCAAACACGTAGGTTGCAATCTTGACTGGGGTACCGTGCCTCTTGTAAAGGGGCTGATTTCAACACTGCTCACGGATCTTTGCTTGGAATTTTTGCAGACACCCCGCCACCCCCCTATTGCAAGATCTCCCCTTTTGCTGTACCGCTGAAGTGCACCAGTCTTTTAGAAAACAACCGCAAAGGATGGCAAGGTGAGAAGGTTTTGTGCTATGTTTTTGTTGGGGGGGGGGCATTGTTTAAGACACAGCTAACACCCAGAGCAAAGATGCTGATGTGAGGGCCCCAAGCTCTTGCACAGGAGAGTGGATGCAATCAATGCAGACTCTTTCCACCTGCTGGGGTCCCTCACAATGGGAAGCCAGCTTGGGTGAGCACCGAGGACATGGGGTAGATGCAACAGGCCTAGCAGCGATTCCAGGAACGCTGTTGATTGTAGTAAGGGAGAATCACAGATTCTTGGAAGTTTGCCCAAGTTTCTCTCTACTCCGTCTTATACCCAACAAAATCAAGGCAGGGTTATGTTGAGCTTCTGCCGGTCTCTGCTTTTCTCAAGACGGTGTAATTTTTTCTGCAAGCGCTTCCTTCCTTTCCAACTTCCTTTGCAAGGTGCGTGAGGAAGGCACCTGCTTGGCAGAAAACTGCTCTCAGACATTGCTCCACAAATCCACCATGCTCCCTTGCTTTGAACAATGGCCCCATTTCCACTGCTGCATCGCCACACAGTAGAGGCAACTACCTTTCCCAAAACGCTCGCTGCTTGAGAAAGGTCAAAGTGAGATTGGGCAACCTGTAGTCTGGGACAATTTGAGATTTCTGATTCTCTTTTTTACCCCCCCCCCCCCCATCCTTTCCATTCCCCCTGACAAATGCGGACAGTGCGATGGCCTTTGGTTTCTCACCCTTGCTAAGTGGGCAATGCGCAGACTGTTCGGCGGGGTCCAAAAGCTTTGCTGCATTTTATTTAAGTTCTTCCAAAGGGACACCCCCGCCAGGGAAAAATGCGTCTTCCAAAGACGCAGCGTATGGGGAGAGAAAAATAGAGGAAAGGTTTGTTTGTCTGGGTGTGACACATTTGTGGATGGCCCAGGAGATGGAAAAGAACAGGGAACCCCACGATGGGGGCGTTCCTCATTCCTTAACACAGACAGACGGCTCACTTGTTTATTTCTGGTCCCCGCCAGGCTAGAGGAAGTGCGGTCCAGAGAGACGCTAACAATCTCTTGACGTACAAAGCAGGGTTGAATGTTGGCACCGGGCCACCCAGCCACATCCAAGCAGCCTCGGCGCCTGGTCTGTTTTCCTCTTCTCAGCTGAAGGCAGGGTCCCCCAAGAAAATCCCATGCCTACGTGCTACCCCAAAGCTCCACCACATGGCTCAAGCTTGCCTCTCCCCAGAGACACCCACATCGATGGCCCCAGCAGCTTTCGGGGTCTGCACTCCCCCCGGCTGGGTTGGGTGAATGGGGCAGAACTATTGCATTCAGACACAGTGCCAAAGATGGGCAAGGATAATGTCATGGCTGGAGTTCCAGCCAGGGGCAGGCGTTGAAAATGGCTCCTGAGCATTGCTCGGTTCGTGCGCATGCAGTGAGAGGGTTTGAGGTCTCAGAACAAGCCAGCCAGCCAGTGCCCAACCCTGATTTAACTGTTAGCCCTGCAAGGTAGTCCAGATAAGAAGTATAACCAGGAGCACTGTCTCTGTCTTCATTATCAGGTTCCATTAAGAGAATCTTGCAGGACCGGAAGTATTTCTCTCTTCTTTTCTAGGAGGGCCCCTTCTGAAACGTCTCCCACGCCCCTTTTCCTTCTGTGGGCTGAGATACCTTTTACACACTGTCCAGTCTGTGGCTCTCCTTCCCATCTCCCAAGGTCCCCCATATTGCAAAATTGCAAGATTGATCTCAGCCTTACCATGTAGAGCAGACAGGAAACAAAAAGATGAGCGAATCCTACTTTATGGTAAAGCTGCATTGACAGAATCTTGCAAGTCTGAAAGTACAATTCTCCCTCCGTCTCCTTTACAGCCTGAGAAACTAGGGAGGGTCCCTCCTGAGTCTCTTTCTCCACCCGTTATGCAGCTGAGGGCTAAGCCGTCTCTTATCTGACCGTTCCCCAGGCAATGTTTCTTGGCCCCGTCTCTCAAGGCCTTTCCCACATCTTTCCCTCAGAGGTGCTTATCTCCAATCCTTTCACCGTTGCCTTCTTCTTTTCTGCAGACACGACCCTCTCCCGCTGTTCTCTGAAAGATGGCTACTGGTGCAAACTGGCATATTGGGAATATCGCCTACGGGTGGGGAGGCTCTACCCCGTCCATGAAGAGTACGTCTGCATCTTCTCTAACCTCCCCAACGGCAGCGGGTTCTGCCTGGGCCAGCTTGCATCCCGAAGTCGCAGCCAAGCTGTCCGGAGGACCCAGGCTAAGATCGGCCGGGGGCTGTTGCTTAGCCAAGAAGCGAGTGGCGTCTGGGCTTACAACCGCAGCGAACACCCCCTCTTTGTCTGTTCCCCCACTCTAGGGCCGGTGGGCAGCTTCTCCCCTCCGGTCCACAAAATCCTTCCGGGTTACTGCATCAAAGTGTTCGATTACGAGCGTGCCACCAACCTGGCGGCCAGACGTCAGGGCACCAGCGACGGTCCCCACGACGGGCACACCGTCCGGATCAGCTTCGCTAAAGGTTGGGGGCCCTCTTACACCCGCAGGTTCATTACCTCTTGTCCATGTTGGCTGGAAGTGCTGCTGAATGCCCCAAGATGAAGCAGGTGCAGGAGAAGGAACAAAAATGGGGGTTGTGTCATAGCCCTGCTCCCAAACATAGATAATTCAGGGAGGGAAGAATCTAGCTTCCTTTGCTGGAGATCTCTTGAAGTTTTCAGTGGCTTTTCTTCTTCTTCTTCTTCTGAATTCCCTCTTGCTTTAGGAATATAAACACTCAAGTCAGGAAAGTAGCAGGCAAAACAGAGGCCCTTACAAAGCAGGAGACCCTGCTTAGCACTAGATCACGTCTCCAAAATCCACTTCCCCCAATTGGTTGGTTTCTCACCAGCCTCGGCTCCCCGTATCTATCCAGAAACGGTTCTGCCCAATTCTTCCGATTTCAGATGGACAACACCGGGCTTCAACGCTGTTTGAAAGCCAACAGGCTTCTGGAGCTGAGGATTTGGAAGTGGGGAGGAGAAAGGAACAGGACGTTTTTCCTCCTCGTATTTTATTTTTTGGGAAAGACCCAGAGACAACCTATTAGACATTTACAGTGTTCGGAAAGGCATAGGACTTGGAGGATCTGCTCGAAGTAAGAGATTCACAGAGGGTAGAGAGGCAGGTGAAAATGGTTGCGCACACCACACGTTGCAGGTTAGCTGACAACAGTGACTAACAACTAGTGATTTAGTGTGAAAAAGAGCACCAGAGGAAAACTTAGATTTGCTCCAATTCTGGGGTCGGCCAGCCAGAAACAGCCCCGTTTCATCTTATTACATCCAAGTTCCCTTTGAGCAGGAAAGGCAGGCAACTCGCCCAAGAACAGGCCAGTCCAAAGCGTTCAACCAAGGCATCCATTTTACAAACAAGCACTACTGAGGCTGAAAGAGAAAACCCCATTCTCCGAATCGCTGCCGAGGAGATCCATTTTTAACATAGCATCCACATCTTCTGCCCGCCCTTGAGAAATCTAGCACTGAATCTTCTTCCTGCTTGCCCCAGTTTAGGATAAAAGAAGGAAAACGCTCAAAAATAAAACAGCAGCTCCGGAAAAGTGGTTTGGGTTTCTGAATCACTCGATCCGTATCTCCAGGCCCAGTTCCCACCTAGTTTCCCCTCTTTTCTCCTTAGTAGTTAAATTTTTATTCAAAGTGCATTCAGCGTAACGGTGATTGGGGAGGAAAAACTGGAATAATCTTCTTCTAATCCAAGGAAGGACTCAGAAAAGAGGCAGAAAAATAAAGAAGGGGGTTCTATTTTGGTTTTTTTTTTTCAGTAGAAGGCAAGTGGGGTGAAAAGGCTGGTGGGGCTGTCGAACGAAAGAAAGAGGCTGAAAGCGACCCAAAAGTAGGAAAAAAGGCAAGGGAAGAAGGAATGTATGAAAAAGGCATCAGAGACATAGAGTTGGGAAAAAAAGGTGTAGGGCTATACAATGCAAAGGTGATCCGGCCGTTTTTATTTTGAGGGGAAGAAATTTCAGGCAATGCGATATTGTAACCCAGAAACAGAGTGGGGGTACTCGGGGCACGAATCCCTCTATTTAGCACCGTGCAGATTTTTCCATCCATTTCATCCGGGGCCCCCATCCAGCATTCCTGAAAAATATGGTTCTAGCAAACGACGTAGCTTTAGAATCACCCCGTCATTTTCCTTCTGGAGTTTAAGGGTTTAAAATGAGAAGAAAACGCTGGTCTGGAACGTGGGAGGAAGTCGGTCCATCGCGGGGTGGTTGTAGGAAATGGGTCAGCTGGTGGATTAAAAGGTCTTAAATTGCCCCAAAACTCAGCGGGGGAAAAGATTGGAGAAGGATTGAAGCTTGGATAGCGATGAGATGTCCGCGTAGGTTAAAAGGAATGTGCAGGACGGAGCCTTCCTCTGGCAGATCTTCGAGATTAAATTGCTTTTTAAAAAGAAAAAAGTTTTGTGGTTACTTTGAAAGAAAACATAGTAATATCAGTGCAAATCCAAGTTTTCTGGAGACAAAACCTTCACTTCAAATGCACAGATACACGCAGCTATGCACATAAATGTTAAAGGTTTTGAGCTGGGGGATCGATTACATTGTTTTACAATTATCCAGGGCGTAAGATTAACATTCTGGTTCCCCAAATCAAATAAAGAGTGCCCTTGAACATACACAGAGTGCTGGGTTTCCTGCTTGCTTGTTTGGCTGAGTCAGCCTCCTGCTTTGGAAGTTGAGAAACTTTACCATCGGGAAGGGCAGAAGCGGGGGAGCTCTAAGAAGCAGACCCCTGAGCATGTGCGAAGTGCAATCTCCTCTCCTCTGACGCTATGGTGCAAATGGTGTTCCGATTCCCAATGCATTGCATTGGGGATGGGGGGGGGGTGGAGGTCAGGGGTAAGCTAAGTCTCTAACCCTTTTGCAAATGTATACATTTAAAGTTTTTGTCTGAGGTTTGCAGACCTGCCAGCAGAGGGCGCTCCTGCACTGTGCTGCTAAAGAACTTCGTTGTTTCCCACTTGGATTTCTGTCAATCAATCCCTTTATGCTTTTAAAAGGGGGTGTTTGGCAGGCAGATACCCAACAGGTTTTGCTTTTTTTTTTTTGGAAAGCCAGAGATGCAGTGACGGCAACAGCCAGCTGTTGCTTAGCACGGAGTGGAAATTTAATTTCCCCAACAAGTTTAATTAACTCACCAACTTAGTGCCCACGCTCACTAAAACTTGATTAGTTTTCATCCTGGTTAGTTTTTTTGGGGGGGCAGGGGTTTTCAGTTCTGGGTGAACCCAACCCAACTGGGTATTTTAGGATGCAAAGATGGGATTGTTTGGAAACCCAGTTGAATGCATTGTGTGAATTGTCACTGTGTGCTTTGCTTCAGGTTTAATATGTCGCGCAGACCCACCCACGGCCCCTTGTAAACCCCTTTTACGCTCAATAAAATTATAAACCCCTTTTACGGCTCAATGGTGTCGAAGCCCGGCCAATAGTGGCATATGAAATCAGCCGTAGTTAAACAAACCATGGGTTTCTGCAACGCGGCAACCGTTCACAAGCACGTAAATGTCATGGTTTGCCCCTGGAGGGTTCGCTCAACCGGCCATCGTTTTGGATTTCCTCGTGGTCTCCCATCCCCTAGAACCTTGATCAGCCTGAGAGGACAATCCGCTGGGCCCATAGGTTGAAGCCCCTCAAGCAGGTGTCGAAGATACAGCTAGCCGAAACCCTGGAGTATTTGGGGGTGTGGGGGGGGTAAGCCATCCGAAGCGTTCATCTAGGGTCTGTGATTGACAGCTCAGGACCCGCCCCCCTCCTGTCTGTGGCTTCCCGCGAGTGCCAACTCAACGCCGTCACAGGCGTGTTCGCTGCAGAATTCACCTTGGGGGTCGAGCCGCTGAGTGGGGAGGCTGGGTTCCTGCGTGCCAACCACTTCAGAGGCCGTGGGGAAGGAAGAGGGGCACAGCAGGGGAATGCCAAGTTACCCACACGCCAGCGAAAACCGCCCTCCGCCTCCAGGTCCCCCTGGTGTTGAAACCGAGCCGTCGGCTTTCCGACTGCGGGCCTCCCCTGGGCCGCAGAGTCATTCCGTGCCCCCTCTGCCCTGCCCCAACCTCGTTCGGTTCCCGGCTGAGATTGCGTTAGCACCACGTGGGAGCAAAACCAGGGTTCGTTCAGCGGATCCGGTTTCCCGGGCTTGTAACGACACGCTGGATCACCCAGTGACCCTATGGGCTAGCTGGTTTTGGGTGATGCAAGCACAAGGCGGCTGTAATTCTGGATTTTTTCCTCTCCCCCCAGCTCCTGCCTTGTTCATGTAGGTTCGAAAATCTGCTAGGTTTGAATCATTCAGAACAAGAACTCGAATCTTATTTCCTCTGGAGAAGAAAGCTGGCACCCTGCAGGTGTGGGCACCTGGAGAAGAAAATCTGCCCTGTGTCAGCAACTCTGGGTTTCTAATTTTAGGAACTTTTTAGGGCTCTAACTTCCACATGCCTGGGGTGGAACATCTGCCTGGGAAACCATCTTTACGGCTGTCAAGGTGCCTTTTTCTGCAAGGTGGGGAATTTTGAGCAAAGCCTTTTAGCAAATATAAGATCTCTGGAACTCTCTGCTATAGGAAAATCTCAATCTTTCTTTGTTTACAAGCTGGCCTTGAAAATGTCATCCGTGAGCTTTATCCTGCTTCTGTTGGGCATGGAATTCAATTTTTACTTTTCAATTTGCATCTCTTCTAAAGCTTGGCAATATGCTTTGTTCTCCCCCCTAGGCAGTGTTTCTCAAACGTGGCAACTCGAAGGCATGTGGACTTCAACTCCTAGAATTCCCCAGCTGGGGTATTCTGGGAGTTGAAGTCCACATGCCTTCGAGTTGCCACGTTTGAGAAACACTGTCCTGGAGCATGCGGAGCGACTAACATAGTTTGTTGTAAATTTTCTCCTTTTTATTGGATTTTGATCAATGCCTGGGAACTTCGAAGAATTTCTTCTGATGGTGGGGAATGCAAATCAATGAATCAGCCAGCCAGCCAGCCCAAGATTTAAATGTGATTGTCCTGGAGGTATTCCTGAACCAGACCAGGATTAGACATGGATATTTGCTGAACCATCAGCCCTCACCAAAAAAAAATTGGGTACAAATCCATACAACGATGCAAAAAATCTTACATTGCAATGAAGCCAGAATTATTCTTCGTGGGTTTGATGCACCAGGAATTAGAAAAGACATATGGGAAATTAATATGGGAAATGGTCACGGCAGCAAGATTATGGTAAGCAAAAAGTTGGAAAAGTAGTGAAAGGTCTACAGTCAAATCATTATAATGCTTGTAACATTTATTTATATTTATTTACATTTCAAATTTGTCCCCGCCTGTCTCACTAACAGAGCGACTCTGGGCGGTTTACAGTAAAAGCAGAATGTGTATTCATTAAAATAAATAAATATGAATGCATGGATTAAAATATACTACAACAACAACAGCATCAACCTTCAAAAACTGTCATTAACATTGATTGAATATCCACTTGTTTTTGGTCTGACCTCCCTCCTCTACAGTTAATACTCTAAGGCCCTGAGATAATCGAATATTAAAAAAACTAAGCATATTCTATAAATTTAGTTTTCTGACTTTATCAGCACTGTCCTATTTTTGGTTATATTTTATCATATCTTCTGGCTGTTATACTTACCAATAACTTTTTTTTTTAAGGATTTAAGGCAGGGCTGTTTAACCTGAAGGGTGCACCCTTGTCCTAGGGTGAATTTCTAGAAAAATACAGGCCAACCTCCACATTTGCCAAGAAATACAGATGCCCGAGTTTCTGATACGGAGAGAATCTGCCAGTGAAATACATTCTACAACTGCTTCGTATAAATGCATTTCTTCTTATCAAAATACAAAGTTCTTAATCTACAAATTAATCTAGCCACATTCCGCTGAATGCATTCTGCCCAAAGGCACTTTGTACCTGCTCAAGGAACGCTTTCCTTACAGGACTGATCAAAATCCATTTTGTGCCCGCTGAAATCTCCATTCGCTCGGTGTCCTTTTTGATTCAAATCGCTCTGCTCGAGATTTGGATCTCTTTCACAATCCGCATTTGCTCAGGAATACATTTTCATCGAGGGGGGAGCAAAAGCTGTACTTTCTCAGAAAGGTCTCTCATTTGCAAAAAACCCCAACACTCTGCACCTACTCAGGAACCCCTGGAACTTTGCTCTCCCCCCTCTTCCAGAACCTACGCTGAAATGTCGAATATTTATATTTTTGAGGCTGCATTTACATTTCTGGACCCGTGTAAATCGCGTGCGCCTTGCACAAGGAGCTGCTTCGGTCCGAGAGCGATCAAAGTGACAGGGTGCCTGAATTTCCAACCTGCCCAAAATTTGTCTCGCTGGGTTTACTGCTCACGAACACCTGGGCAAACGGGCCTTGGTTTGCTTGGCAAGTGGGCCACGGGGTTGGACAACGCTCACTTGCCCAGCCATGGATGAGCCACACCCCATGAGTGGTAGGAAAGAGGAAGGCGATTCGGGAACCCGACCAGGACGGTGGCGGGCAGGCGGGCGGGGTGGGGTGCGGGAAGGCCTGGGCCGCCGGTTGTGCATCGGGTGGGGCCAGGTGAGACCAGGTGAGTACAAAGCCCGGGAAGAACACCGTGTTGTTCTCCCCACCTGCTTGACTGCCGAACAGGTTGTGCCTGAGTGACCCCACCCAGGCACCTGTGTGAGGGGGAGCAGGGAAACAGGGTGTCAGCTTGCCCGGGCGTCACGTCGAGGCAATCCAGGCCACCTGGCTGGCATCAGGAATTCCTTCTCCTTGCAACATGGAAGACCTCGAAGGCAGGATGCCAGGCTCCTGGAATCGTATGCTCCGTTTCCCTCCCGCAAACTCTTGCCTTGCCTTTCCTTAGGGACTGTTCCCAACACGATAGGTAGATAGGTAGACAGGTAAATAGGTAAATAGGAAGGAGGGAGGGAGGGAGGAAGATAGATAGGAAGGAAGGAAGGAAGGGAGGGAGGGAGGAAGATAAGAAGGAAGGAAGGAAGACAAACAGATTTTCCTTTTGCAAATTGATCTCATGTTCCCGTTTTCACACCCCAAGGATTCACGCACAGAAGCCAGTTCCACACAATACGTCAGACCAGTGTTTCTCAACCTTGGGAACTTTAAGATGGGTGGACTTCAACTCCCAGAATTCCCCAACCAGCATGCATGGACTTCAACTCCCAGAATTCCCCAGCCAGCCAGCCAGGTTGGCTGGGGAATTCTGGGAGTTGAAGTCCACCCATCTTAAAGTCCCCAGCGTTGAGAAACACTGCGTGAGATTGTCTGGATCTGAGTTTACATGGGGTGTGAATGTGAACGTTGGCGGCTGATCATGATTTTATGTGAATTTTTATCCCACCCCCAGTCCAAAGACTCTGGCCAGCTGGTGAGGAAGCCAAGAATAAGGATTTTTTTTCCTCTTTCTCAAACTTGCTTTTACAACGAATTCATGCCTGTGAACAACCAGTCGCTTTTCAGTTTGTCGGCGACAAATTTGAGAGATAAATAAATAAATAAATATTAAAAAACCTCAATCCGCCTTTTAAAAAATAAACTGATTTTTTTTTTAAGGCACCGCCGGCAGGAAAAAAGGGTGGACTTATTTTACAGATGGAGTGGGAAACAGATGGGTCTCTGAACAACCAGCAGCCCCCTCCCCCCAATTCCCCATTATGATCCGATGAAAACATTTGATGCCCCTCCGTCAGCCATCCGAGCCTTAAATAAAATATTGGCGATCCCCGAGTTAATTTTGCTGGTTTGATCTCCTGGAAATAATTTTGGGGTCTCCTTATGGCCTAGGAACACCCAGGATGGGGGAAGCAGGCTTTAAAACATGTTCCCCATCCTTTTCTAGATTCCGGGGGTCCGGAACCACGTTGGAGAGAAACTTTATTTTAGCTAAGGCCAGATACAGCCCCACCAGACCCCCGTTCCCTGCTTCCGTGAATTCCTTCCAGACGCGTTCCTGCAGGAGGCAAGTTGTGACTTCACATTAGGTGTCCCGAAGAGGAAAAGAATTCAGCCTCCTTTTCCAAAGGCGTCCTGCCAATCTGCCCGATTCTCGGCGCTGGGTGGGGCAAGGGGGCACGGAGGGAAGGAAGCAAGGAACGCAGCTTCCTCAGGATGTTTTCGCTCAGAGGCCAGAAGCTGATGGGGCTCCACCACCAGGCCCATGCGCGGTCTCCTCGCCCGCGGCTGCACCCCCTCCCCGAACTCGCGTGGCACGTGGGAATCCTGGACTCCGGGTTCTTTGGCGCCCCACAATTCCCCCAAGTCAGGGCTGCCTCCCGGCCTGCATTCTCCTTCCACGGCCTCGCCCGCCCTTTCCAGAGGTGCCCGGCAAAGTGCTCTGCCCTTCGGCTATTTGGGATCCTGCGAGCGAGGGAGGTGCCCTGAACTTTGATTCTGTAGCTAAAGCTTACATGAATATCTTTTTAAGCAAGCAGGCCCTGGCAAACGTCCCTATTTTAGGTGCATGGAAGGCCTATGGTGCAGTTCGAAGTTTGTTTTTTTCGGTACGCTCAACATCCCAGCGGCCCTCCTTAAATTATTTTTCAATTTTGGGAAGCATCCCCAAGGGGATGCCTCAAAGCCCCCTCAACAGGACAGAGGGAAAGAAACAGGCTTGGAACTGGCACTTTTCCTGAGGTTTGATCCCTAACACGACATTTCCCAACCTGCTATCTTCTGCTTGGGCCGGACTCCGGCTCCCATCATCCCCGCCGGGGAGATGGGCTGCCCATCCAGGTCGAGACGAGCAGATGGGGAAAGGCTGAGCAGTTTTCAGGCAGGCCAGGTTGGCCACCTCTATTCCAAAATGCCCTGGTGCCCTGAACAGGAATCATATTTTTTAATTTATTTATCTTTCAAATTTAGTCACCGCCCGTCTCACTCAGCGAGCGACTCTGGGCGGTTTACAACAAAATAAGAATAAAAACCAATTAAAATACAATAAAAACAGCAATAATAACAATAACAATATGTAGCTGCCCAGTCACCTTCTGTGAGATGGGCGGCTATATAAATATGATAAATAAATATTATTGTTATTATTAATAATATTAATAATAATGAGGTTAGGGCCTGATCAGGCTCCAGGATGTGGCATTATGGGCCTCTCTGCTCTGGGGCAGTCCCTAATCCTCCCTTTCTAACTGGAGAATTAAACTCAATTGTTTCACCAGCAAAATTCAGGAACAAGAGCCTCTAGAAAGGAAACCTGTCCAAAGTCTTGTAACATAGCAGTTGGTCGAAACGTCTCCCGGCTGGGCTTGCTTCACACACACACACGCACACTCACACACTCCAAAAGTCAGGTTACACGCACGCACACACACTCTAAAAGTCAGCTCCGCTTCCGTGGCTCCAAAAGCCGGGTTCACACCAGCCCATTTTCCACCCAGCGCGGGGTTCATCCGCGGGGTTGGGCGGAGCGCCCCGGGTCTCCTGAACCCGGGTGGAGGCTGGTCGTGGGAACGCGCCCGGAGGGGTCGTCCCCGGGCAAGGGGGCGCTTTCAGGGCCCGCCCCGAGCTTTCGGGCCCCCGCAGCGCTAGGCGGCGCCCCCCCACCCATCTTCCAGCAGGACCCAAAGGTCCGGCTGGAGATGGGGAGGCCGGTGCCCAAGCTGGGGGGCGGGAGTGTCTGGCCGCATCGAGCCGAGGGCTAAGAACGGGGGGGGGGGGGCGGGAGGGAGGGCGGGATGCCCCCTTCTCCCCCCTTCTCCCCCCCACCGGGAAGTCCCGTCTCAGCCCCACCGCCTGGCGATTCCGTCATCTTTTCCACTCGCACATCCTCTTCCGCAGCCGGCTGTGATTCAGCCCCTCCTTTCCCCGCTCTCCCCCTCCCCCCTTTCGAGGGACCCTCCCCTCCCCCCCAAAAATCCCCTTTCCACGGCCCGCGCCTCGGAGGAGGGGCGCCGGCCGGGGAGCCCGCGCGCCCCGCGCACAGAGCGACCCCCGAGCCGCCGCCCGCAAGAACGCCGGCTCCCCCCCCCAGGCCAGGCAGATTTTGGGGAGGGGTGAAGAGCAGCCCGGGCGCGCCAATGGGAAGCCGGGGAGACTCCCCTCTGCCCAATGAGGACGCGACGGAGGCGGGGACCTCCCGGGCGCCTGGAAAAGTAGGGCGCCCGGGCGCGCGAGGCACCGATGGCGAGGAGAAACCCCGGCCAGGTGAGGCGGCGCTTGCGGGCAGGTAGGGGCGGGGCGGGGCGGGGCGGGGCTGGGGGCGGCGTTGGGGGGAAGGGGAGAAGGGGAAGCCGGGGCAAGGGCGGGGGCCGGGCTTCTCCGCTTCCCGAGAAGGCGGAGGTCGCCTACGGCCGCGGTCGCCAAGCTGGAGGGGGCGGACAGGTGAGCGGGGGGCGTGGCCAGGAGGACAGGTGAGCGGGAGGGGGAAGAGCGCGAGGGGGAGGGAGGGAGGGAGGGATCGCGCCCGACGCTCCGCCAGAGCGACCGGCCACCGCCGCCAGCAGGAGCGCCCCGCTCTCTCGCCCCCCGCCCGCCGCACCGACAGCCAGCCGGCCCAGCCGCGTCCGCCGAGGCGGGGTGAGTGCCTCGCCTTTCGGGCGCCCGTCGCCCCCGCGGGGGCTGCGGGCAGGGAGGGGAGGGGAGGGGAGGGGGTCCCCCCGCGCCGCAGCCCGGCCGCCTCCCCCGCCAGCGCCGCCGCCTTCCCCAACCCGGAGCCCCTCGCAGAAGTCGAGCGGGCGCCCCCGTCCCCGTGCGCAGCCGGCTGGGGATGATGGAGGAGGTGATCCAGCGCATCTGGAAGGCGCCGGTTGCAGCAGGCAGCTTTGGGGCGTCCTTCCAACTCATGTCTCTGTATGCGGGGGGGGGGGGGAGGTGTATGTGTTACTTTTCACCCTGGTCATCTGAGCTGACTTTTGCCCCGGGGGCTCAGAAGGGGGGGTACCTGTACATTCACTCCCTCCTTCTCCCTCCCCCCCCATTATTCCCTAATTCCGCTTTTCTTCCCAGTTCCCATTAGCTTTCTCCTTCCTCTTCCTCCCCCCCAACCAACATTGCCCCCTTTCCCCCCACTTCGCAGAAAGCAAGCCCAGAACTCTGTTGCAGGGGGGAGGGGGGAGGGAGGATCAAGTCAGGAGTTACCCTCACAGGGAAAAAAACCCCCAACAACTATATTTCCCATCCATATCCAAAGCCATCTCCAGAAGGGGCGTTTGGGGTCTACATTCACCCCACAAACTCAGCCACAATAGTGTCCAGCCTGTTTCCGCGAGAGGCTCAGTGGAGGGAACCGTGGTCCTGGGAATGTGCTGGGTCCTCCCAGAGCCAGAAGCAAAGGGCTTCCTCCATTGGGCGCAAGGGACACTTTGCCCCCCATCCTAAGCCCTAGAGCGAGTGGGAGGTGTTCAGGGGACTGGAGGAATTTTTTATTTTCCAATGATGTCCTTTCGGTCTGGATGTGTGGTGGGAAAGGTGGAGAGGGGTGGTAGAACGAGTCTTTGGCATCGTGTCCAGAGCCAAGGTAGATGGACCATGATGGCGCGGCTGAGCGAGGCAGAAAGTTGCTATCTTCCGGCTGGGTCCACACCGGATGCCAGATCCAGGTTAACAAACCACAATAGGGTTTGTTACCATTGTTTTCACAAATGTGCCAGAATTGGGGTGTAATGCTCTGGCCCGGCGTTCTCACCAAGGCCAAGCCACCCCAGTGCCATATCTAGTCTAGCCTGGCATATTAAGTGAACCCAGTGTCTCTGTATCTCCACCTCCCCCCTTTTGGGCCTAGACATGGCATGCATGGAGGTCAGCCTGATTCAGATCTCAAGTAGGCTCTGATCCTCTTCCCTCCGTCCGTGGTCAAGCAGTCGGAGGCTCACCGGGGTTGGCAACTAGCCTCCCCTGCATTCTGCCCGCCTGGCACATTCAAATATTGGAAAGCCAATGAAGTAAAGGATTTGCCAGAAGGATTTCGTTTTATCTGTTCCTTCTGGGGGGGGAACACCTGTTTTCTGTTCCTGCAGACTCTGGGGGCAACTTGGGCGGGATGAAAAGGTGCTCCGACGTACCTGTTTAGGCACTGTCCTGAAATAAGTGGGCGCAATTAAGATACAACGGTCTCATTTAGCGACCTGGCAGTTGGGCCTGGTCGCTCTGTTCCCTAGACTGTTCCACCGCACTTGGTTAGCTTCACAAACTCACACCCCAATTCCCCTTCTAGAAGATGCCACGTTAGGCGATACCCCCTTGCAAAATGAAAAATCGGTGGTCCGTGTTGCAGAGCTAAATCGCCCAACATCATCGTAGCAGGGCTGCGGGGGGTGGGGGGGGCAGGATCATTCAACCCTGATGATCTTGTGGGGTTCCAGCTCCCGTTGGCACAGAGAGGTGTGCATACCACAGCAATTGTGCCTGGGCATCGGTGGGCTTCTCCTGGGTGTGCAGGTGGAGCCTGGCGAAGACTTCCTCCCATTCCTGCCACCCCCACCCCACTTCCCAGAATTAGAGAGTCTAATCAGCAAGCTGTTTTTTTCCTCTCTCTTACTCTTGAGGAAGCCTTGATTCTGACTGTGCCCTTTGGAATGGCAGATCAGCAGTGGTGGAGGCCAAGTTTTAAGATGGGTAGGTAGCTTGGGTGGGTGGGTGGATTACGACTTTCCCAGGGCAAACTTTCTGATTGGACTCTGGCCCGTGGGGCGCACCCAGCCCCACTGATTACCCTGCCCTTCTTTGCAGGGGTGTGTTTCCGTGAGGTCATCCTCGCAGAACTGGCTGTGCCATTTCTGGGAATCTGTGGGATCCTGTGAATTGCTTTTGCTACGCAGGGCAGAAATGTAGAAACACCAAAGTTTTACAAGCGGGGTGGGGGGGGTGGGGAGGAGAGACAAGGAGAGAAAAGACCTTGCTGGCAATTGCTTGTCAGCTTTTAACCCCCCACCCCCCATTTTTCCTCCAATAAAGTGGCCAAAAGTCTGTTTTATTTTCCGCCAAGGCAAAGGTGGAAAATAGATAATACAATTATTATTTTGGGCTTATTAAGTACGAGACGCCGTGTACTTAAAACATGCTTTACGCACCCTAGAAAGGCAAAAGAACTTATTTATTTGCACGCCAAACGAGCAAAATTGGAAAGGGAAAGAAAGTTTCATGCGTGCACGAAGGGTGCGGGTCCTCAATGCGGACAGTTGTCCCAAACGGGTGGACATGTCCTTAAATTCAAAGGCGATGGGAAAAATTATGCAGAAGTAGGACAGAGGATGGCGGGGCGGGGGGGGAGATGGGGAGGGGGTAGCAACCCCCAGGGCCATTCTTCAAGTCTTCTACATCCCTTCCTTCGGCTTTCGGCCTCCTGATGTTCCAGTCCAGCTATTGATCCAGATTTGCCTTTGAGAATCTGGAGCCAGAAGTGGAGTGGGGCTTATTCCCAGGTGCCTTAATGCAAGGATGACAGCTTGTGGGTCTCGGTTTAGCGTCCACGCACTCCTCCAAACATGCCCTGGGCTAACCTGGTTTGTCTCCAACGAAGTGGAAGATCTTGGGTTGCTTTCTGAGCAGCCACGCAGAAGCGGTTTGCTCGGGCCTTCGGCAGAGATGTTTTTTTCCGCTTTCCACTCCAACCCACAGCCCTGAAATCCCCAGGTGGTCCCCTGTCCAAGCACTCACCAGGGCAGACCCTTTTTAGCTCCCGAGATTGGCTGGCACTGCCCCCAAGGTGCCGTCTCCCCTCCCCTCCCCGCCTCCATGGATTACTAGGGGAGGCCAGGAAGCTCCTGTTGGCACACCTCGCCCGCCTGCCCGCCCCCCCATGCTCCCAGCCGGCAGCACAAAGGTGAGTGCGGTGTGTCGCTCAGCAGTCACCTGCTGAATGTCCCCAGGTGTCCTGGATGTGGAAGCTCGGGGGACTGAAGAAGGGGGTGGCATGAAGCTGGAGAGGGTTGAAGGTGGGAGAGGCAGTGCATAGCGAGCAAGCCGAGAGTTTATCCAGCAAGGTAAGCGGGAGGCGTGCGCTGCACTAAAATGAACCCCAGCCTTGAGATGTCTCTGGTGACTCTACCCGCGTCAGGCGGCTTCTCCGCTGCGCCTGGAATTTTTAATTTTTTAAACGAAATTTAATTGCCGTTGGACTTCCTTCTCTGCCGGAGAAGATTCAGCTCCTGTTGTTGTTGTTGTTTTCCAAGACGTCAGATTGTTGCAAGGTACTAAAACGTCCCGGGGTGGTTTTGCATAGGAGAGAGGAAAGGCAGGAATGTGCAGAGGGCCTGAACTCAGAGCATGGACAGAGTTCTCAGCGGCCCATCTACCCCATATGGGAAATAACAGGCATGCAAGTTTGTTTGTTTTTTAAAAGCAGTGATGAAACGCAACGTAAAGGAAGTTAGTTTTTGTTTCTCTTGGCGGTACAAACAGCCCAGGAGAAGATCTTGACCTCAGCATGAGAGTTTGGGGTTTAACTCCCAATCCCGACACTTCTTTCTGAACAGGCTGAAGCAGTGAGTCCTCTCTGTGGCAGGCAGAAATTCAACTGGTGCTGTAGAGTTTCCCAATCCAGTGGCCTCCGGTTCAGGGGCTGTTCTGGACAGGATTGGGGCGGCTGGAGGCTGACCCAGAACCGTTTTGCTTATACAGAACGGCTGCAGGATGAAGGGCTCCATTGGAGCGGCTGGCCTCACGGTCCCTGGAGTTCCCCCGTGGAACCCTTGGGTTAGCAAGTGAGGGTGGAAGCCCAGCACCTCATTTATCCAGCTGGGGTCTCACTTGTAACTTCTGTAACTTTCCACAAGATGTGGAAAGGACCCAGGGGCGTACCCCAAAAACGGGGGCCCCGGTTCAAGAACTCCTGAGCCCAGTTTTCCATCACTGTCGCAGGCCCGACCTGCCGCGGCCCCCGTGGCACAGTTGCCCTGGTTGCGGGGAGGCAGCAATGCCTCCTTGGGGGGGTGGCTGATGAAACCGCCGAGAAATCTTCCTCTGGCCCCACCCAGCGCTTTGCCAGAGGTGCCCCCCTCCTGGGGTGGGGGCCAAGGAGAGAGGGCAGATGCTCCATGGCAACCCCCCGGCCGTTCCCCACCCTCCTGGCTTGAAACCAGAGCTGCCTTTGGCCAGGAGGCCGAACCTTCGGGGAGGTGAGGCCCAGCCGGGCATCTTGCCAGCCAGCTGGCAGTGCCAAGGAGGAAGAAGGTGAACTCTGGGCTGGGGGAGATGCTTGACACTGAACTTTGGGGCTGGCGGGGAAGGGCATGGGCATTGCCCAACCATTCTCTGGTTTTCCTTGAGCCAAGATGTCGCAGAGCTCGTAGCAGGCCCTCCCTTGCCACACGTGCCACGCGGAGGACGCCAGGGACCTGTTTTGCCATCGAGGAGAGAAGCCGCCCGGCTCTTCCCTCCTTTGCAAGCGGCATCTCTCCCTTTCTCCCTGCACGGGAGGGATCCCCTTCCCCAAAGCTTTGGGGACAGGGGACGGCACGTCACCCTCCCCTCGAAAAGGGGTGTTCCCCTAAAAAAACAGCTGGGCTGACTCAGGCAAGTTCCCCTCCTCTAGAAGGGGAAAAGAAAAGCAGGTGACGAGTCAGAAGGAGAAGTAGGTCAGGCAGCGCTGCTGGGGCCCTGACATTTCAGCTGCTCTCCGCCAGCAACATGGGAACCGGATGGGGTAAGCACAGAGGCACCCTTTTTGGGGCACCAGCGATTCCTCTGCCCAAGTCCCGAAGACGCTTCTGGTCTGAATCTCCTTGGAGAGGCATTCCGACCAAGCCAGCGGTGCCTTCCTGCTCCTTTAAGGACACGAATTCAAATCCGGGTCCCCAGCGATGGAGGGCGGGAGCAGCAAATTAGCCCACAGGGGTGCACCGTTGTTCGGGTTGGTTGGCACGCCGAGTTGGGGTCTTTGGGGCAAAAGGGAGGTCTTTTTTTAAGGAGAAAAGCCTCGGGGCGGTTGCTAAGCTGGGGATGCTTCGGGGCGCCGTCTGAAAAAAATGTCGTTTTTTTTCCCCGGGTGACTCACGGCTTTCATTGATTTGGCGTGACGTGCTCCGTGCACAAATGTTGCTGCCCGCAAATCTCCCTCCCCGGCCAACGCTGCACGCCGGGCCCGAAGCACCTAAAAAGAGGGGCATCATTTAAAGCAAAGGATTTAAATTAGGCACACCAGGGTTTTTAAGGGGGTTGTACCCAGTCGGGCGGTTTCTAACCCACCTGCGGAAGGAGCAAAATTGTGATGCTGAAAAACTGGACCAGATATTTAAAAAAGAAAAGTTTGCAACGTGCAGGCTTTTCAGCTTTTATTAGAAGTTTCCCTTTCCCTCTGCCCCTTCGTCCCAACACTCCCCAAGGTTTATTCAGCCGGGCGAGAACAGAACTCTGTGCATGCTCAGAAACTGTTGTTTACTGCTTTCTCCCTTGGCACCGCTTCCCAACAGGCAGTGTTGTTCCAGAGCTCGGTTTGGTCCCAAAGGGCTGTTTCTGTCTTCTATTTTTTGAACATCACATTCGTGTTATTAGTTCTCCCCAAAAGGAGCGCAGGGATGTGCTGAAGGGCCCTTTGGCGAAGTCCTCGCTGGGGATGATGGGAACTGCAACCCAATGCATTGGCGGGACCTGGGTTTGAAGGTCATCAAGCCCTAACGCGTGCACACACTCCCCTCGCACACAGCACAACCTGTTCCAAAGTGCCCATTTTTTGCTCCCAACTCACACCCACTTCGCCAACCCCACCCAGCTGCCCTGCGGGCTGAGTCCCACCCCAGATAATTTCCTGCCCGTTTCTTTCCCTCTCTCTTTCTCTCCCCCCCCCCCCCAAACCCTTTGTAGTCTTTTCCGTAGCTGTGGCTGGGAGTGAAAAGTTCAGCCCATCCTTTTGGGTAAAACCAGGGGGAGTGTGCCACACCAGGGGGAGTGTGCAAGCTTCTGGGGCTCCTGGGTTAGCCCGTGAGTTTTCCCACCTCCTTAAGGAACGGCGTAGAGAGACAGGAAAGCATGCACGGAGTTCATTCCTCCCTCTGCCTACGTTGTCGGAAGCATCTGATCACGGAATCGGTCCTTCCCGTTTCCGGATGTGATTTCGGCAACGCTCCCGTTCTCTCCTTTTTATTCCGTCTTCCGTTTTCTCCTTCTGCGCTTCGTTAACACCTAGAGAGAGTTTCTGCTCTTGCCTTGCCCTGTTTCAAAAATACACCCCCCCCCCTCGCACATACAAACTTTAGAAAGTTTATCTTCCTGGCTCTGGATTCTGCCGAAACCCATCCTCCCCTCCCTTCCCATAATAAGAAATTGAGAGGCTAGGGAGCCTCCCCCCGGGTGCAACTTCACCTCCTAAGAAGCTATTCTGTCCCACCTTACAAGGGTGTTGTAAGGAAGATCGATACACTGAGCGTTGCATGCAAAGACATGGGGGTTGACACCTGGGGCTGTGTTGTGGGTGGGGGGCTGTTGGGCACTGGGAGTGTGTGCAGGCGGGGTCTCCTTTCAAAACTCCCCTTTGGCCTTGCAACGCCCCTGTAATGTAGGACAATGCAGAAATGCACCTGTTGCTTCTGGCTCCTTGAACCCAGATGTTCTGGACTGGATCACTCGCTCGAACCACAACATCGGTTTCCCCCAACCTGGAAGCCTTGGACTACAACTCCCATGATTCCAAGCCAGCTTGGCTGAAGGTGATGGGAGCCGTAGTCAGTCACCATACCCGGTTGAGAAGAATTTCCCTGTGCTTTGCTGGCTTCCGCCTGACGGATCTGGGTTTAGAAAAGACTTGGATCCAATTTCCCACCCCTCTCGGCGGGTCTCCAGACCCCCCTGAGCTCGTGATCCTCAACGCAGAAAACCCCTTCCTTTTTTTCCCAAGCAGTTTGCCCACAGCTGTTCACTCTTTCTATCTCTTCTCTCAGCCGGGGTGCAGCTTGGCTTGCTGGCTCGATCTGCCTACAGCGGTCCAGGCCTTCAGAGCCATCCATGGCTTTCCTTGGGGAGGCTGGAGTTCTGGAGCTGGGGAAGCAGGTGATGGTGGCAGGTCCAGGGTTTTTCAAACATTTCTTCCCCTAGAGAGCAGAGGGGAACCCTCACCACATAGAGGTGTCGTGTGGGCGGCGGTGAGTGCGCCGTCCATCAGGGAAAGTCCTCATGCTTAGTCAGGCAGGAAGTCTGGACTTCCCCAGCGGGTGGCTGGGTGGGCACCCAAGCAATTGCGTCTTCTTGGGGGGGGTCTATTCATGGGTGGGGAGGGTCTTCAGCCAGAAACCCTGCAAACACAGCCTCCCCCTCTGACTCCTCTCCTTCTTGCGAGCCTGAGAGAAGGGGAGGGCTTCAGGGATCCCCCTGCAGCATCCCGGAGATCTGCACATGCTCTGGCCGACCGCTTCCTGGAAAAGTTGTCCCAACGCCGAGCTGGCAATGCCACCGCTGAGTCCTGTTTTTTCTGTTTCAGGCTAAGGTCTGGCTGTTTCTCTGCCGGGGAATGAGGATAATAATAGCTTTGGTTTCCAACAGAAAGTGCTTGCAGCAGACGCCCCCACCCAGGCTGAGTCACTGCCCTCCTGGCAAGGCCTGCTCCACGCCCCACGCCCGCCCCCCACTGCAGCCCCAGTGTCCCTGATCCGAACCCTCCGTGCCATGCCAAATCTTGTTTCCCTCATGCCTGGCTCACCCACCTTATCACTCTACCAGGGCACCTGGCTGCCGGGAAGTAGCTCAACCTGGGCAGTGGGGGGGGGGCTGCACTAGGCAAAAGGGCAGTGAATTGCTGCTTCTGGTGCCCACTTGGCCCTTCCTTCCTCCCTCCCTCCCTCCCTCCCTCCCTCCCTTTCTTTTTTACTTCTTTCCCTCCCTCCCTCCCTCCCTCCCTCCCTCCCTCCCTCCCTCCCTCCCTCCCTCCCTCCCTCCCTCCCTCCCTCCCTCCCTCCCTCCCTTCTTTCTTTCTTTCTTTCTTTCTTTCTTTCTTTCTTTCTTTCTTTCTTTCTTTCTTTCTTTCTTTCTTTCTTTCTTTCTCTTCCTGGATCTCTGTAAGCAAATCCAGGCCAGTTTTAGAGAACGGGGCTGGGATTTGCTCAGCAGAGCCTCCAGAGTCCGGCACAGACTATCCCCAATGCCAGGTGCTTGGCAGCAAATGTTTTAAACTTGGAATAAGTGGCCGGTGTGAATCCATCTTAGGTGTCTTTTCTGAGGATCCCTGCCCACCCATCCCCTCCCTCTTTTTTCCAGATCACCCTCTGAAGGAGTAGCTTTCTCATGTTCCCTGGGCATATGGAGCGGGTCCAGGTGGCAATCACCCCAGCTTGCAAACCCCACCCACATCTGCTTCTAGCTCCACCCACTATTAATAGCCCAGGTTTGAAGCGAAGGTGGGACTGCTCCACCTGTGAAAAGATCCCCAAAAGTGCCAAATGAGCCTCCTCAGACAGGAGCAGTCTATCTTCACAGGCGAGGCAGGCATTTGAGGGAATGGTTCCCCCCGCCTCTGATTTTTACAGTGAAGTCTGTCCTTTGTTGTCTTTGGCAAATGGGTGTGCAAAACGTGTAAAAAAGGGTCTCTAGCCAGGGCAGGCGAGTGGGGGGGAAATGGAGAAGAATCTCAGAAAATTCAAAAAAATGCCAGGAGTGGATAGCCAGCCCTCGAGAAGGAAAAATGGGAGCAGGATCTGGCAGGAATCGGTTTAATTCCACACCACCTTGGTGCCCAACCTTGAATTTGTGACGCCCTAATGGCAGTTCCCCTGAGCACGTGCAGAGTGCCTTTCCCTTAACGATACACAGGCTAGGCTGCATTTCCCCCCTTTGGGATAAGAGTTCTTTGTGAAAATAGCAACTTTCTCTTTCGGGGGAACCCGGTGGACTTTGCAGCCCGGTATCTCCCTCTCAGCAGTCCTTCCCACGGCCCCGCGGTGCAGGCCAGAGAGGATTTCTGCGCTGCAAGGCGGAGGGGGAAACAGCAACTCGCTTTGGGCCCAGCGTGGGGATCGGGGGCCAGGCGAGATTCAAACTCGGGACAGCGGAGGGCCAAAATGGGGCTTGCAGATCCGTGTCAGCTGGACGTCTGGGCCTTTTTGGAGGTGTGTGTCGAGCGTGGCCCCCAGTTGTGTCGTTGCCGACAACAGCAGCTCCTCTGGCTGTGAAAGGGATGAGAAACTGACACAATCACTGTTTTCCGGAAGCGCCCCCCCTTGCTTCCCCTTTTTTCCATCCGCTGATTTCTACCGAAAGGTTTGCATTTTAGCTGTTTCCCTGTTTGGTTCTATTTTTCTGGGGTCTCCTCCTCTCTTTGCAGCCTCTATACATGGGGGGGGTCCCCCTTTTCTTTTCATTTTCCACCAGCGGGGAAAGAAGGACAGGAATGGGGAATTGCAGCCTGCCAAACTCCGGGAGGACTTGCTGGAGACGGCTTGTTGCAAAGTTTCCGGGGAGGGAAAAAAGGAAAGGTTTGGCCCTCCAGTCCTCTGAAATGGCTGAGTGGCATCTTTCCGTTGGGGGGGAGGCAAGATTTCCTTCATCAGACCCGTGTGAGCCCTTTGGGGGAGGTCCGAGTGGGACTGGAACCCGTGCTGCAAAGTTTTCGGAAGTTCTACCCAGTGCCCACGCCAGCCTCTTTTTAAAGCCGCAAGTCGCCAGTTCTTCCCTCTACCGTCTGCCTGGTTCTCAAGGGAATGGGGGGAAAAATCCACTTTTTTCTGGCTGGTTGGGTATCCCCTTGGAGGGGAAGCCGTTCGGGTGGCACTGCCCAAGAAGCTGAGTCAAGCTGGCTTTTTCAGCCAGCGACTCGGGTGGGGGCCTCGCCAGGCAGGCTGTGGCAAGCCGGTCTCAGCCCAGCCCCGATGAATGCCACGATCTGGCTCGGAGAAGTGGGTCGTGCGGCAAGAGATTTGGCCAGATTGGCAGACACCCTTCCAAGCTGCACCAAGCTGTTTTTTTTTTCCCTCCTCCTCCCAGTTCTGTGGCTTGGCACCCTCTTAACCAATGCTTTTGATCCCACAGAAATCTCCCAAGGCGGGGCTGGGTTTTGATCCTAAGGGCCAAGGCGAATACGGTTCTGAGCACGTGCAGAGCATTTTTCTTCCTGCTACAGAACAGCTGGCAAAGCCCTGTGCCGGAGGGGTGGACTTCGGCTCCCAGAATTCCCCAGCCAGCCTGGCTGTTGCTGAGAATTCTGGGAATCCAAGTTGGGGGAGAAGTTTTCAATCCAAGTTGAAAACTTTCCTTTTTTTCCCCATATATTTTTTTCCGAATGTCTCAAGTTAATCAAACATACCAAACATACAAGAACAAAGGTAGAAAATCAGGAATTAGAAAGCTAGAGAGAAATGGGGAAAAAAGGAGAGTTAAAAACATACCCTTATTGCCTTCTGCCCTTCTTTCTATCGAGTAATGATCATCTTCAGCTTTTTCCCAACCTCTTTGCCCCCTTTGGAATCCCAAATCCAAATCACCAATTCATTTTTTTGCAAAAAATCCATATAAGGTTTCCAGTCTTTCAAAAAAAGTCTGTCTTGTTTTTCCTCTGCCCAAACTGGTCAGCTTCGCCATCTCTGCAAAATTGGTTCATTTTATAATCCCATCTTCCACTGCCGGCCTTTCCTTGCTTTTCCAATGAGAATATTCCTTTTCTTCTATCCCCCTTAGGCGGCTCTAATATTTTGAGACGGAGACAAATTTTCTGTTTCTTCCACGTTACGCACGATTCCGTCTATCCGTGTAATGGCCTCTGCCACTGAGATGACAATTCCTAAAAGTAGAAATTGGTGCTGAGACAGTTGGGTTTCCCGATTCCCCATGCGATGGGGCAGGGGGGAGCACTTGGCATATGCTCAGAGGCCCCTTTCTGCTGGAATATTCCTTTGTGGCAATACCTGTGCGGGAAAGGAAATGATTCTGAAATGCAATGGATCAGAGTTGCCTTCTTGCACACTTGTTCCCAGGGGGGTGCTGTTGAAGACGCAGAGATAAAATCCTGTCTCGGGATGTGTCCAGCAGATGTGGGGGGAATTGCCCGTTTTCTGCCCTCCTCCCTGGCTAGAATGAATGGATGCTCTTATTAAGCTTGCTTTAAAATTGGATTGATTGGACCACACGTCCTTTGGGAGAATGGTTAAGAGGTACTGCCTCTGAGCATCCCTAAAGGGCTCCCCCCCCCCACAATAAACAGGAAGATCCAGATCTACCCGTGCGACTTTTAAAAATCAAGCCTCCCAATTTGGAGGCAGCCTATCTGATATTGCCTAGCTCAGTGCGAACAGCCCCTAAAGTGGGCTGATCTCAGAAAAAGGAAGGAAGGAAGGAAGGAAGGAAGGAAGGAAGGAAGGAAGGAAGGAAGGAAGGAAGGAAGGAAGGAAGGAAGGAGGAGAAAAGGAAGGAAGGAAGGAAGGAAGGAAGGAAGGAAGGAAGGAAGGAAGGAAGGAAGGAAGGAAGGAAGGAAGGAAGGAAGGAAGGAGAAAGGGAAGGAAGGAAGGAAGGAAGGAAGGAAGGAAGGAAGGAAGGAAGGAAGGAAGGAAGGAAGGAAGGAAGGAAGGAAGGAAGGACAGAGATCATTGGGATAGTGAGTAATCCCAAAGCTGTAGACCGAGTGTTTAAAAAGTGGCAAACTGAGTTTGCCATATTATGTCTTCGAAGTCACTGCTTTGCAGCCTGGTTTGATGGACGCTTTACTTTTCATATTTGCAGGACTGCAAAGGCCAGTCCTGTGAGAAGCAAGCTAGGTGGGCTTAAATGAACCGCGGGGGCCTCACGATAGCCTTTCCCACAACCCTGCGAGGTAGGCATGCGCGGCTCAAGGTCAAACGGGGCATGCTGACACCTCCGGAAGGCATTTCAGAGCTTAGATTTGGAACTGGGTATTTCCTGCCTCGGTCACGTCCCTCCCTCTGTGGGGATGGCGGGGGGCTTCCCGCAAGGGCCGGGTGGAATTGGGGGGGCTGCTGCTCTGCCCGGGGATGGTGAAAGAGTTAAAAAGGGGGGGAGAGGGGAGGGAACGTGGGAACGGTGCTGCATAACCGGGGGTGTGGGCGTTGCCCGCTTTTGAGGTGGGATGAATGCTGGAGTGTGCTAACCCACTGCACTTAGATTCGCTCAGATCAGTTCGGGTTCTTGCAGAGGCACCGGCGAAGGCAAAAACGTGGCAAGGGGTGAGTGAGGGGGGTATATTGGCAAGATTGGGGGGGCACTGTTCTTTGCCTAGGATCCCCCAAGGGTTAGGGTGAGGCACCGGGGTTGCAATGCCAAGGCCCTGCCCGCGATGGGTGCCCGCTTGGCAAGGCTCCGAGAAGTTAGAGAAAACTGACAGAAACCAACGTGGGTTGCTTTCGGGGTCTGCCCGATTCTAGGACCCCTGATGCATATTTTTCCTCTCCCCCCCCCAAAATCTGTTCCTCCTTTTCCCTTCGGCTACCCCAACTTGCAGTGCCCAATTCCCACAGGTTGGCTTTGGAATATATCCGGTGGAACGTTTGCCCCGGGAATTTGTAGGGAGGGGACATTGAGTGGGGGGGATTCAGAAGGGGTGGGGGTCTTCTGGGGGAGAACAAGTGTGAGGGATCTGCTGCAGGGGAGAGGTGATCTTGGATGATCTGGGGGGGGAGTCCTCTCTTGAAGATTGCAGCTTCACCTGTGAGATTCAAATTAGGGGCTGGGAAGGCGGGTTGAATTTCTAGCCTGGTTTCCCAGGATTTGCTTGCTCGCGTTGAGTTCAAAACGTCACCAATCCTTCTAGTCCTCAGTGTTTTAGAAGCAGGGAGAAAGGCAGCCCAAAGTCAGCACCTATTCCCCCCCCCCCCAAGTTTCAGAGAAACAACAAAGGGGCATACGTTGTTCACCTGAATCATTTCCGTTTCACGGTTTCCCTTCTCAGCTCTTTGGTGTTTCTTTGGAAATGGGCAGAGGATGAAATCCAAAATACCGCTGAGTCCAGAATTCTAATTTTCGAATATTTGTTTTTCATCCTGTATGAAAAACGCTAAGCTTAAATGATCACCTAAAAGTTGATCATTTAGGTTTAGCTCATTGAGGTTCACCCTGCGTGCCTAATGAGGCCGGGTCGAGCCCTAGCCGCGGCAGTCGTACAATTTATTAACCTGGGTTAGTTCATCCTGGTTTGTTTTGGGGAAGGCCTGGGTGTATTGTGGGGACCTAGTATCTTTGGTGAATCGATGGTGTAGTGCTTTGCCCAGAGAAAATGGGTGGCTTCAGTAAGCAGGTTAAGAGGGTTGTCTGAATGCGACCCCGAGGAGATTCAATGCCACGCTCGCACGCTTTCAAGTGTCGAAGAGAAAGACATGGGACTTTGCAAACCCAAACTCAGTTTTAACCTTCTGGCTACCTGGAAAGCAAATGTTGAGATGGTGGCAATTGTAAGCCGAAGAGATCGAAGCTGACAACCTTCATCTATCTAGGATTTTAGAGTCACAAGGCTTCCTTTTCTCCCACGCCCGGCTCGGAGGTTTAAACTTGGGATTTGCAAAAGCTTGACCTCGTCTTTCCTCCGCGACCTGCTTCCCATATCCAAATGTCTAAATGGACAAGCCTGTTGCTTGGGAACCGACTCCATGCTGTTTGCAATCTCTGTCCAGGGTTTTGTAACCCAGAGAAGACCGCGCTGGAGTGTCGCCTGGCTGGGGAAGATAGGAGTTGTAGTCCCCCAATTGGTGGGAGTCGGTCGGTGGGAGAGGCCTGCCTCGTCTTCCAAACGGTAACTGTCAAACGCCCGTATTCGACGCCTCGCGGTTCCTCCGAGGATGCATGCGTCAAATTGCACCCCCCCCCCGCAAATCGGGTGCCTAGAAATCACTGTACCTACAGATTGACGGGAGGACGCCCGCCGTGTCTCTGCGCGAGGCCACGGCTCTGCTTGTCCCGCTGAAGCTGAAGCAACCTGTTCCCAGCGCATCCTCTCCCTTCCCATGCATCCTCCATCTTGACGAGAGGGTGTTGGTTGCCTCTCTGCATGAGTAGCTGCTGGATGTTCTTTTCCAGCCACGTGATCCCAGGGCCAGCAGGGGGAATTGTGGTCCAACCTCACGGCTGCCCTCACCCCTAGCAAAATCACATAATGCTAGGGGATTATTTAATTTAATTTAATTTAACTTTACTTTTTCAAATTTAATGGCTGCCGGGTGCAATGGGTTCCTCCGGCATCCCACCCTCGTTACGATTTGCGGCAGGGAGAGAAATTGGGTGTATTTTCTGACACCTCAGCTGAAAAATTCAGCGACTGCAAAAACGCAGCGGAAATCCTCTGAGTTTCTGTCGTCTTGGAGCACGAATGATGCGCAGACTGTTTGCAGATCCGATGGCCATAAGAGAAAGCAACTTAGTTAATACTTCAATCCATTCCGTTTCCTTTTTTTAAAAAGGGCCAAACGTTGACAGGTTTAAAAAAACCCCTTGATCCCAGCTGGATGGGCTTTGGAGTCTTCCTGGCGGGGGATTGGGGGACTAGTTTAACCCAGGCTGGTCACTGGACATTGGGTCCATTTGGGGTTTGGCACCCCATTATTTAAAAGAGTATTTGGAGGGGGGGATATAATTTGGCTGTAACGGGGTGGCAGCTGGTGATTCTGGGCGTTTCCTTATTAAAACCAACTTGTGGTCTTTGGAAAAGAAGCCAACATCTAGCCATGTTGACTGGATTGGCAGTTAAGGCCTTGTGGGTGCCTTTCCATTGGCACGTTCACCTGTTTTCCCTCAACATCCAGACGCCCCATGGCTCCCCACCCTTAATCTTGCGCAGATTTCAAACTCAGAAACCCTCAGCAGCTGTTGAACGCTAGGCTGAAAACCCAGCTCCCGAAATTGACATGGGAACGAGGTCTCCCTGCAGAGAGAGAGGGATGCACAAAATCCTGCCCCCTCCAAAATGCCCCTCTTTATCCTTTGGAGAAGGTGCTACGAAGACTTTTCCCCCTCGCGAGCCGTGCCTAGAAGCGCCCTCAAAGACCTTCACAGATCCAAAAGGCTTTGAGTGGGAAGAGCGTTCTTGGTTGTCCTAAGACGCTGAGGACTAGCCTCATGCGGTGTTGCTGGGCAACTCGGAAACGGGCCTTCTCTTCCCATTGGCTGGCATCTTCTCACCAGCAGACCCATCTTCCTTCCCCCTCTTCCCAGGTTCGTTTTAATTTGGCAGTTTCCACCAGACCTCTAGTTCCTTCTGACTCTTTCCCATGAATATTTTTTTTCCAGACCCAGGGTCCTTCTGACCCCGAGGAGAAACTGCACATTCTCCAGACCTGTTTGGGCATGCCACTTTGCCACCCACAGCCTGCCTGGCACCAACAAAAGCCATGATGCCCCCTTTTTCCCCGGGGGCCTTGCAACAGAGGGATTTATGGGCGGTGAAGGAGAAGCACACCCCATTCCAGTTTTGCATGCTAATGCCCAGCTGATACCATCTTTCTTTCTGCGCCCTGTGCCCCATTTTCGTGCCAGATGGGGAACTTTGCTTTTGGTGTGCATCCACTCAAGGGATTTGGGGAAGGAGGGGCAGGAACCTCTGAACCAATCCCTCTCTCTCCCTCCATGCCCCTTTTTGAACCCAAATGGGTTTTGGAATAGACAGAAGGGCAGGAGAGAAATGAATTTGGTTTGGAAGGCGTTGTCTTTAAAAAGGAGCCCTCCATGTGCAGAGAGAGTGTCACGTGCAGACAGACACCCACGGAAAGGATATGATCGTTTTTTAAGAATCCTAAAGCGAAACTGACGAATACGGAAGGTGAAATTGGCGAATTTTTCCACTTTGGATGCTGGAGACCTGGGTTTAATTTCCTGGAGATTAGTCACTAATCCCAGACCGGATTTCCACCAATCCGGTTTGGGTTTCTGGTTCTGTTGGGTGTGTTGGATGAAGCCAGCCATCACGGTCCATAAGCCAGGATTGAAGGCTTTGTGGGATCTGTCAATCTGGCGACTGTCAACAGATAGCTATCATTAAAATCACTGATTCGTGCAGGGTAGAGCCCCGACCAACATCTCTGAATCTCCTTGCAAGGTGTGTTGGTGAAAGAGGGGAGATAGTTGGATTCTCCTTGGAAGAAGAGTGGGATAAAGATATAAATTAATTTGTCCCTTTTAATACCTGAGAAGGAACTCTTCTCAGTGTGATTCCTTTTTAAGTTATGAGTATGACGTTTGCAGGCGGGTTTTCGTATTTCATTTTCCACTCTGAGGCTGAGAAATTCAACTTCTGGCTCTCTTAAGCCAAGGAGTTGTTCAGAACACTGTTAAGTGGGCAAAGTAGACCAGAACCCTCCTTCATGAGATCCGGCAGCATGTTATGCCAAAAGAGACCGTAGCAGGCAAAATCATAGTGTGAATGCCTCTCGATTCCTGAGATGCATGGATTGAAACATGCTTGCGCAGCGAAAACAAAGCTGTCAGGTCCTTCCTTCTCCCCCATCCGCGTTGTCGCAACTCCATCTTCAAATGAAGCATCTTCTTTGGGCCGGAAACACAAATCCAAACGCTGAGGTTGGATCAGAAGACCGAAAACGGGTTGCTATCCGAGTCTTTTTTAGACACGGGGTTGTGGTACCACCGCCAGGACGCCCGTATTCGGCTTTGCAAAATCTTGCAAAATGTTTGGTTTCGCTTCGAGGAAGGAAAGGGCCTTCACAACCGAGACCAATCCGGGGCTCTCAGTGCGCATTTGGCCGGTTGGCTCCAGCCCTGCGAGGTAGGCTTAGCTCCTTTTCAGGGTTTGGACGTAGAGCTGTGGCAGATTGGTTGAGCGAGGTTTTCCGATGAAGTGGCCTTGCCACGCCGGCTGTGCCGACGGCTGGTGGCTCCATTCCGTTTCCCAGGGCTTTTTCTTCCTTAATTAATTTGGCTGGGCCTCCTTGGGAATTCTCCGTGCCAAACCTGCGCTGGAACAAAAGATTTGCACCTTCTTGTGTTTGCAGAGACACCCCAAACGCCAAACCCAAGCGAACCAAACCCACGTGCCGGGTTCCAGGGTCTGCGGGGCCAAGGTCTCTTGAGGACTAGAAGCTTAGAGAATCGGTTAAGCAGCCAGTTGCTCTACAAGTCAGGGTGAACGTTGGTATAATGGCCTTTATGAAGCCTCTCTGGAGAGGAAATCAGTTCTAGTAAATCTTACCTGGCCAAGGGTCCCCCAAATCACTCTTCTTCCCAAATGATCTGCCCCCCCCCCCAAAAAGCTTTTGCTTTATCACTGAGTGGTCTCCTGATATTTCCCTTCGCCCCAGGTTTTCTTGGCCCTTCATTCTTTTAGGCTGGCAGTGGGAAACCCGTCACACTCCAGATGTGGCTGAACGTGGCCCCGGGGTTGGGGCAATGGAGGCAACTGGACCCCTCCTGGTCTGCCCCTCTCCCCAGTTTGCAACGCAGGCCATTCACATGGCTGGATCTGATTCGTTTCCGGGGTCCCCCGCAGCCCTGATCCGGCTCTGTTGTTCTGCGGCCCAGCGAGACCCAAAAGTGACCCTCGGTGGAGGGACGCAGGGGAATTTTCAGAGGTGCAACTCGGGCTGACAAATCAGAGCGCCGAAAATCCCCACTTCTACCTAAATGTACTTTGGGTTTCCCGTAACTGTCTTACCCAGAGGTTTCTTGTCTCCCCACTTCAACATCTTTGGCCTTATCTTCTCAGCATCTCGCCGGGGTGGAAAAAAAACCCCACCTCCAACCCCGGCTAGGATAGTGCGACATCCGCCTTTCTACCCACCCCTTTTCATTTCAAACATTGGAGAGCCGCTGCCTCTGCGGCTCCCAGGGACTGGATTTCAGGGAGAGCAAAAGGCCATCAGCACATGCTCTGGAGCCCCAAAGGCCAAACAGCACCAAGGCCTTGTGTTCTCGGATTGAGACGCGCAGCCCTTGACTGCCTTTTGGGGGCCAGCAAGCAAAGAGGGGGCCCGCTTCCTGATCAGCTTCTTTTCGACGCGAAGCCCCCAGTGTCTTTCCGAGCTGACAGGTTGCCGGCGAGGCATGCCGCTAGACCTCATAGAGGAGGCTGCCTGCTGAGCAAGGCCTTTAAGATTTGCTTCTTGAGCATTTGCCTTCATCTGCTTGTTCGACGCTGCTGGGGCTGGGCTGTTCGACCACGGCGAGAGGCCTCCAGCGTTGCACAGCCCCAGTTCACGGTGCACCATTCAGTTCTCCGAGGCCCTCTGCAACCTGTTCATGCCATCACGAAACCTTTTGCAGAAAACAGGAAAAGACGCGTGAACCCACATCGAAGCGACGGGGGGCGGGGGGGGACCTAAATCTGAACTGGAGATCACGAGAGATGCCTTGCTGAAATTTCCTGTTCGCTACCCTCTTTCAGCCTAAGATTCCTGGGCTGTTTTCGCCCGAGATGCTTAGCCGGGTGATGCAACTAACCCGTTTTGGGGTTCTTCCCCAGTGATACTCGGGGCAATGCTGTTTCTTTTCGCCATGCAAGATTTCGCCCAGCTTTGCACGGGCATTCATCCATTCTTGTCCTTTTCAAAGGCTGTTCTTGCAAAATGTTTTCCCTCGATGTGCTGGATCGAGATGGACCTTAAGAAGGGTTGAGGGAGGGAAAGAAACTTTGATCAGATCGAGGTTTTGTTTTCCCGGCTGCCAGCTCCCGTGAGTTTTCATTTCGACAGGGGACAACCGGAGAAGCATCATCCTTGTTTGAAAGAGCATGTCGGTCTCTTTCTCTCTCTCTCCTAAAATCTCAGAGCGTCCTCTGAACATGTGCTGAGTATTTTTCTCTCCTCCCGCCAAGACACTCACCTGGCTGTGCAGGGTTTTGGGCCCTAACTTTTAAAAAATGGGACTAAAAATAAACACCCAAAGATACGATGCTCACTTTTACTCAGCTAGTCCTATCTGGCTGGGAATCTGACTCAGCTTCTCCATCTGTGCAATGGGCTTTATACCAAGTACTTGGAGCAATGAAGACATTAGTAGCCTGGCTCAATTGGTATAATTGCTTTTAATATTGCACATTGCACCCCAGGCCGGTTTCTAGAACTTTGTGCTAGCCTGTAGCTCTGTCTTCAGTACCCCGGTTCTCGCCAGCGTGTCTGTCTTAATCCTTCTCGTGCAAAAATCCAGCTTGGATCGATCGCTTTTCAGATCCCTAGGTAACCTTTGCAAAATCTGGAGAAGAGCTCTGCGGTTGGAAGAGGCAACCTAGCTGAGTTTGCACAAGACGCCGGACTTGGCAACTGAATCAACCCGTTTTTCTGGGTTTCTCAAGAGACGGAACGATTAACTCATCCAAATGGCGAGATTCACGCCACCGGCAGCCGTTCCCACCGACCGACGGAAAAAAGGCAAATACAAACCACGTTTAGGGTCGCCTGCGAAAACAGCTGCTGGTTTGGCGCTGCAGGAACTAACGAGATTCTAGATTTTCTGCTCTTATTTGGTCCCACCCCATGGCTCTGCCACCCTGAGCACTTAGTCTTCCCAACACCCCTGCAAGGAAGACCCAGCCAGAACCTTAAGCTGAGGGAGCTTTCTTAAGTTACTTTAACTCAGTGTTTCTCAGCCTTGGCCACTTGAAGATGGATGGACTTCAACTCCCAGAATTCCCCAGCCGGCTGGGGAATTCTGGGAGTTGAAGTCCACCCATCTTCAAGTGGCCAAGGCTGAGAAACACTGCGATGTGTCCATCAGCTAACATTGATTTGTTTCAGATCCCAGGCTCCGTGCAGTTCAGGAAAGCTACTTAAGCCTGATCTGGACCAGCTGCAAAGTCAAGGCCAGGCCTGCTACTCTTAGGTCAACAGGCAGATATCCACCAGGAGATTTTTTTTTGGAAAAAGCGGAACCCGCTTTGATTTTTTTTGAAGGACGCCCCAAAACTTGTTTGGAAACCCCTCCTCGGCTCCTATCCTCCTTATTCTTTGGCGCTTTCCAGCTGCAAGGCCTTTCCTTAACTGGACAAGAGTTGGGTCAGGACTTAGTTCCTCATAGACCAACTTAACCTTCCAGCCACGAAAGCAAGAAGGACGGTTTCCGGGACATTTGCTTTATCTCCCTTTCTTTTGCAAAACTCAGCACCAGAGTTCAAAAGGCAAAGCTGCAGAGGAAAAAAAAAACCAACAACAACAGGCAGGCGTTCAACAGGAGAAGCTGGCCTGGGGGGTGGGAAAAGCCCACCCATAGATCTCTTCGTTCAACCTAGCAGCTGCCATTTTTCCAAGTCAAGGTTGGTTAGGGTAAACCTGAGTTAGTCGGTGCCGGCTCGTGGCATTGGGAGTTAGTTGGGTTAGTTTCTAGTGGAACGCGTTGTGCAAACCCCATGAGCTGTGCCCTTCTCACGGATTCAACCGGGGCTTGGTTGGGGGAAGCCAAAGACGGGCATGCACCGCCGGAGGCTGGCAGGGCGGGTGCCGGTGGTGGGAAAAGAGTGGGACAATCTCTGACCGCCGAACGGCTGGTCTCAGAGTCTGGGAAGCGTTTACAATGCGTTCCCTTTTGGTTCCATGCCCAACACGGGCTCAGGCTGAGCTGGCATAGCTGGGGGTGTTGCCCTGATACGTGCCGCGCCCAAATCTTCGGTCAGAGTGCCCTAGCTTCACCACGCCCGGCAGTTTTCCACCCAGCCTGCCCACCCCTTGCTCAGCCGGTTAAGCCTGCTTGGCAGAAAGGGGAGGGGCAGCCCCGTTGGAGCCCATTCCTGCCCCCACCTACCCACCCACCCCTTTCCCCCTGTCCTGGTGAAGGCAAACAGCCCTCCTGGCGGGCATCCAAGCTGGCAGGGAGTGGCCACGGCCCAGACCTGGCTGACTCCTCGGGGCGAGAAGGGGCATGCTGCGATTTCTTCCTCCTGCCCGCCTGCCCCCGATCCCTCGGCCCCACCTCTCTAGGCATCCTTGCCCAGGGCACCTGAACGATCTGGGCAAAAGGTGGGAAGGAAGAGAAGGCGAAAGAGAGAATGTGGGGGAGCCCGTCTTTCGGTTTGCTGCGCCGGGAAGAAGAGTGCCTCTGAGCATGGGCAAAGGGCGAGAGGGGTTGCTGAGCGTCGGGCGAATCCATTGTTGTGGTTTTCTCTCCCTCTTCCCCAGCTTTTTGTATCTGGAATTATTGGAAGGGGGGGGCAGAATGCCAGCTTTACGGCTTCAGGTTTTTGGGCGTTCGGGTCTGAACATCTCCAGATAAAAAGGGAGGGAGGAAAGGTGGATTCTCCCCACGGATTTCACCTGCTCTCGGAAAGAATCCATTTGGGGGATCCACACGAGTCTTTCCCTCGTAAATGAGTTGGGATGGGTATGCACAGCTGGCAATGCCAGCTCGGTTCCTTTGGCCTAGATAGGGCACGCATAAACCCTGCAAACCAGGAGGCCTTTGGGTTTTTGAATCGCTCCGCTCTGGATCTGCTCTACGGTTCCTTTCCGGTCACAGCTCCGGTTGCCAACTGACTAGAAAGTCCCTCGATGGCTCCACCACACTGCCTTTGCCCCCACCATTCAAGGGGCAGAGAAACCAACAGGGGAGACCACTCCCAGGCCGAGAAACCACAGTCAACCGCTTGTTCCTTGCTGCAGAGGCTGTCTGGCCCAGCATAGCTACCTAGGGTGATTCAAGAGTTGGCAATCTGGCAGCCAGCTCTTTCTACAGAGAACTTGACAAGGCATCGATTCCTGCATGGTTAAGGAGCAGACGCGACCACAGACCCCCCTGACCACCCCCATTTTCTGCTTTAATTTATTTATTAAGCCAGTTTATATAGCCGCCCATCTCAGCACAACACAGTAAATAAATACAGTAAAAATACAAAAAGGAACGGTCCCACTTCTCTGCACCCTTTGTGTTCAGCTTGATCGGCATGGTATCTCCCCCCAACTTTAATTCAGAGGTGTGGGTTTAAAGTGGGGAGGTAAAGTACCATCGTTCCTGTTGTCGGCTGGCATTTGCTCAAGCCGTGCCCCTCAATTGCACGCAACTTCCAAAAACCTTGGCCGCGGCATCGTGCCAAGCAGTGCCACCCCGTCCTTGTTTTTCATGCCACAGGAGGGAGACGCCCCTCCGTGCACGGGGCCCCATCTTTTACATATGAATTGGAAGTGGATGCCAATAGAATTAAACCCGTGTTAGGTTGATGTCGATTGGGCCTGGCCCGTCTGTTGCTCTCGACTTTGCTTCATCTCTTTGGAACAAAAGTGCAGGATAGCTTAGATCAACGTTTCTCAACCTTGGGAATTTTAAGAGGTGTGGACTTCAACTCCCAGAATTCCCCAGCTAGCCAGAATTCTGGGAGTTGAAGTCCACACGTCCTAAAATTCCCAAGGTTGAGAAACACTGCCTTAGATCATCCTAAATGAGATCATTCAACCAGGTTGCTCTAATGTCAGTCATCCACATCTCACTGCAGCCTGGGAGGTCAACCCCTGATATGGATTGGCAAAAGATATCCTACAGAACCACCGGGAACTACCTCTTCCATCTTCCCCAGCTGAGGAGAAGGAGGGGGGCTAGTCTAGTGTGTCACTGAGAGCCTCCTACATCTCTGCCTTTGCCGAGCGAAGGTTCAATGCCAAGCTGGTTGCAAATTTTTTGCCTCCCCCAGAGACATCCGAAGCAGTGGGTGGTGGGCGGGAAGAAGTTTTATCTTTCCTAGGAATCTGCTTGATCAGATGGTTATCATGCCCCTTGATCTGTGCCGTGTAACATCTGGGTAAGCCTCTTCCTCCTGCGCTGAGATGCAGGCCCCGTCAGTACACACATCCTTCCTTTGCCCTCCCATAACATTGCTAACCTACTCCTTGTTGGCCGCCAGGACCAGATTAAGTCCTTGCTCACTAATCTCAATAATTGATCCCCGTGATTAACATTGACAGCTCCCGTCCTTGGAGTTTTTCTTAGACCAGCGGGTGACTTTTCTTTTAATTGTGTCAAGGGCTACAAAACAGCCTGGATGGGATTTAGTTTCATGGGGATTGTTTGATTTACAGGCAGTCCTCATTTAGCGACTGCCTCGTTTCGTGACCGTTCGCAGTTACGACGGTGACGGAAAAGTAACTTTGCAACCCGTCCTCACATTGATGACCGTCGCAGGTCCGTAAAGCAAAGGAAAGCAGAAGTCAGATCGTAAGCACAGTTCCGGTTTCACTTAGCGACTGTTTTGCTTAATGACTGAGTTGCCAGTCCCAATTGTGGTCACTAAATGAGGGCTCCCTGTATAACCTGCCTTTCCTAGCCCTATCGAGTAAACTGAGCTGAAAGTCCAGGGATCTTCCGTGGTTGAGGCGGGACTAGAACGCAAGCCTCCCCACTCCTCATCCAGCACCTTCCCCACTGAACCACCCCAGCAGGACACTGATATCACTGTATATTTTCCCCGTACAGGTGAGGCAATGGGTAGCCCTGAAGATGATTTGATTGGCATACCTTTTCCTGAACACAGCAGTGAATTACTGGGTCGTCTGAATGAGCAGCGCCGTCGAGGAATGCTGTGCGACGTCACCCTCCGGGCCCAGGGCTCCGAGTATCAGAGTCACCGGGCGGTCTTGGCTGCCTGCAGCCACTACTTCCAGAGGCTTTTCGCCGGGCCCAGCATGGCAGTGTGCGAGCTGGATTTTGTGGGCGCTGAAGCTCTGGGGGCCCTACTGGACTTCGCATACACCGCCACCCTGACCATCAGCACGGGCAGCCTCTGCGAGGTGTTGCGCGCCGCACGCCTCCTGGAGATCCCGTGTGTCATCGCAGCCTGCCTGGAAATCCTGCAAGGGAATGGTTTGGAAGCTCCCGTGCCGGATGATGCTGCTCGGGAGCGGGCCCGGCGTTACTTGGAAGCCTTTGGCACCCTGCCCAACGTGGAAGGCGATCTGGCTGAGCCCCCAGCCTGCCCAGCTCCCCGTCGTAGCAAAAAACCTCGCAAGTTTCTACAGACCAAAGGCTCCCGGCTAAACAACCACATCGCTGAGCTTTCCCCTTCGCTGTCTCCCTCATCAACAGGGACTCAGGAGCGCCCCAGCCCTCCCAGCCAGGCCTCGCCAGCTCCAGCTTTGGGCCACCCCCGCGAGGAGGAGGAGGAGGTCATGGCACCGTCTCGTACCTTCCCATTCCCGTACGCTCACGGTCTCTCCCCAGAAGACCTGGGTTCAGACGACGAACCCGTTGAACACGACATCCTGTCCTACATGCGCCAACTAAACCAGGATGGGCTGTCTGTGGGTCTCGATCCCCCAGACAAGTTGGTACGCAAACGCCGCTCACAGATGCCCCAGGAATGTCCTGTCTGTCACAAGGTCATCCATGGGGCAGGGAAGCTACCTCGCCATATGCGAACCCACACCGGGGAGAAGCCATTCGCCTGTGAGGTGTGCGGCGTCCGTTTTACCCGGTAAGGGTTGATCTCGACTCAGAATAAGCTATCCCACCCCTAGCACCCAAAACTGACGAAGAGCTATTAAGAAGCTAGATATCAAATAATCATTTCAGATAAACCACGAAATCCCCACTCAATGTATAATTTTGGGAGGGAGGGAGGGAGGGAGGAAGGAAGGAAGGAAGGAAGGAGATGGATGGATGCATGCATTAGTTTGTATATCACCATAATCTTGAGGGACTCCTGGCTGTTAATAGCTATCCAATATATTCATATTAATATTTAAAAACCAACAAGCACATTAGCAATTATAGGGCATGTTCTGGAAGATGAAGTCCTTATTTTTCCCATCCTTACATTAGTAAATCACTGTCTGTCCTTTGCTTCTCAAACTGCCTGTGCTACTCCCCCAGCCAGGTAAAAGCAGCTATAAATCTAGCATCTGCGTTCATACAACTTACAACATTTGATTAGCTTTCACCTTGATTAATGTTCAGTTATCCCTTAATGGGTTGTCTTTGAACCATGACCAAAATGTGGGTTATCCTCAGATAATCATACCCATCCTCCATGAATCACAAAAAATTGAAAGATCATCTTTAGACCATGTTGGAAAATAGGAAATTATTTTTTAAAATCCATCACACCTTCTTGAAATAAAATAATGCAATATCATGTAGTAATAAATATTTTAAATAATACCATATTTAAGTGAACTAAAGAATATCTAAATAATATCACCATAAAAAGAGTTCTTTTCCCAATATTATCCCTTCATGGGGTTTTACAAGGTCAACAGAACAACAACAGAAGTCTACCGAATAATAATAATAATAATAATAATAATAATAATAATAATAATTATTATTATTATTATTATTATTATTATTATTATTATACGCACAGCAACGTGAAATCACAGCTGCCAATTCTTTAACTGGTGTTAGCCTTCATTCACATTGAGTTCTTCCCAAGAACCTCGAATGTCATAATGTTTCGGCGTAGTATATGTGTGGATTCAAGCAGTGTGGCCTTTTGTAATTAACAGTTGGAGATATTATTATTATTACTATTATTATTATTTACAAAAAGTTGCATTACTTGGAATAGCATAAATATATTACAACAATATCTTTAACTGTCCTAGATCCTTGGGAAGAATCCAGTAGTCAAAAGTACCAAACCCAGTCAGAGCTATCTGGTAGACCTCAACTAAACAACAACAAAAACAATAATAATGATGATGTTGCTAATTTGTATATCTAATACCAACACTCAAGTATTAATTTATTTTTTAAAAAGCATTAACTGCTTCCCCAAAATTAAGCCCCCCTGCCCACTCTGTCTTCCTGGCTTTCTCTCCACCATCATAAGGACTAGAAACTTAAGTGTTAAATACATAGTAATGCATCCCTCAATTTACACCCATGTTCCTCCTTGTCTCTTCTTTCCACAGGAATGACAAGCTGAAGATCCACATGCGCAAACACACAGGTGAGCGTCCCTATTCCTGCCCCCACTGCTCAGCCCGCTTCCTGCACAGCTATGATCTGAAAAACCACCTCCACTTGCACACGGGCGCCCGTCCCTACGAGTGCTGCCTTTGCCACAAGGCCTTTGCCAAGGATGACCACCTCCAGCGCCACCTGAAAGGTCAGAACTGTCTGGAAGTGCGGACCAGGCGCCGACGGCGGGGTCCGGATCAGGAGCCCGAGTCCCTGGCACCTGCCGGGATACCCGTGTCCTCCGCTCACCTTGGCTTGGCCAATGGGCGGATGGAGGAGCTGCGCCACTACTGGGCTCCTGGGGGGGCCACAATGTCCCCTGCCCTCAAAGAGGAAGACGAGGAAGAAGAGGGGGCCGAAGAGGGGGTGCAGAAGGATGGCCCCACAGCAGCAGCCGAAATGGCGTAGGCTTCCTTGGACAGCTACCATGGCAGGACTCGCCGATGCACTATTTTTTTTATCCTCTCCGCTGTGCCGTCACAGGGGAGATGATAGAATGTTCCCCGGCCAATGGCACGGAGACAAGATGCACTAGGACCCGCCTTCCCCACTCTCTGATTCCGTGCCTTAAGCAGCCTATAAAGCCAAGGGGTGGGGGTCAAGTGGATGGGAGGGGTGGGGGGGGCACACCAAAGACAGATTGGTGTATGTTTGCTCAGGGTGTCAAAAATAAGCAGATAAGGGTGAAGCTGTTTGGAGAAGGGGCTGCAGTTGATTTTGCTTCCCCGCAGACACAAGGGCCAAGGGCAGGGGAAGGCAGCACTCGGGGGGGCCTATATTTGGGGGCATTGGCCCAGGTTAGGGAGGGATAGAGTGAGAACTGAGGCAGACTCTTCTTTCCCTTCTCTGTTATCGTAAGGATGTGGTTTTGACCCGTTTTAGGATTGGCGAGGGAGAGGAGCAGCAAACCTGGCTCCTCTTCCTGTTGAGAGTGCAGAAATTTAATTCTAACACAAATGATACCAAATTTTCTTGCCCAGACACCTGGCATCCATTTGGACTGCATGTCAGGGCTCGGTTGCTGCATTTGGGGGTTTTTTTCCAACTTAGGAAGGCAAAGAAGAGAACCGCTTTTTCTAACCAGGTCATCTAGAACGGGCTCTCTGCAGATCGGGTGGCCTGACCTTGCCTCCTACTCTCAGTCCCATCATCCACAGACTTGCTGCATAGGGGAGATGGGGGGTAACCTAGTCTCCCCGCGGGCATCCACATTAGGCCCGTGCAAAGCATGCAGAATCCAGTCAGCGTGTGGACTCAACACAGAGGCTTGGGTCAATATATCCCACTGGGACATTCCCTACAGATCCAGGACAGCCGGTTTGGTGAAGCCTCCGATCGGGTGATTCGGAAAACGGACTCGTTATCAAAATTTGGGCACTGCTGTGCCACACTGCTGTTTTTTGGAATTTCATCACCCGACCGAGTTATGCTGCCCCTTGGCTGCCCCCTGGTGGTCATCTTGCACAGTGCAGCAGGCTGGTCCCTGCAAGCTTGGATTCTTTATAGCTTCGTCCACCCGTGGCGAGAAAGGGTGGGGGCTGCGACGTGCTGCAGGAAAACCTCCCCCCCCTTTCCTACTGTGCTTTTTGGCTCACTGTCCCCCCCCCCCCCACCGCAGCTTGTTGCAAAATGATAATCTTTAGCACACAAAGTAGGGGGAAGGATTTTCCCTTGCAATCCTATCCCCTACACTGCTGAACCCTCACCCCCCCTCACCAAAGGTACACCAAGGAAGTTTGCACAAAACAAACACATGAAAGAAAAAAAAAGGAATAAACCCCCTTTTGAGTCTTTTTCACCCTTTTCCTTGAATTCCCGTCTCGATTGCACTAAGGTACGCCTTCACGGTGGGAGGGATAGAAAGGAGGCGTATCAATTTCCCACTCTGTTTTTGCACATGTTTTGCATTCTCCTGGATCGAGGTAGCTAAAGTTTGGGGCGGGGGGAGGGGGGTAAATGGCCAGAAAACTGCAGGAAGAGCTGATCCTCCAGAAGTATTTGCTGAGAGCTAATCTATATTTAAGAGAGATAATATATTTATCCCCGTTTCCCCTCTCCTTCCACCCACTCAGTCTCAATCTCCCCACCAGCAAATGGCTGGATCTTCCTTAGCTTTAAAAGTGCCTTTGTGTTTAAACTTGAATTAGCTACTTGAAACAAAGAAAGAAAGAAAAAGCTGGTTCCTGTTTATTTTCTGTGCTGTTTCCTGTCTTAGTTTCCTCACTTCCCCCATCATTCCCCTTGTGGTCCCTCCTACGAGGTTAGGTTATCGTTCAGTGACCTTTCAGTCTTTTGAGTAACCACAGGGCTAACCTCTCTCTCACAATGTCCTACCTGGCAAGGGGAGCGCTAAGGAAAAAAAAGCATATTTTCTTGGACTATTTGGGAAAAGGGGATGGCTCCTGCTTTGGTTTTATTTTTTTAAACTATTGTTAATAATAAGTGTGCTGGAATTCAAGGTGACTTGTCTGTTCCGACGGCTTGATAATAAAATGGAGAGCAGGGAACCGTTGGCTTACCCGGGCGTGTGTTGGTGTATCTTTTGCTCACTTTTCTCATGGCCGTGTGTACACACTCCAGACCACAGCCTTTAAGGAAGTTGCTTATTTAAAAAAAAAAAAATAGGCATGGTAAATGTACAGCTGTGTTTGGGGCAACCTTCCTTGTGCTGCTAGCTTTCCACTGTAAAATCCTACTCCGGTGGGGCCTTGTAAAATGCCTTTCTGACTTTGGATGTCCCTGATGGGGTGAGGGAGCCATCACAAAAACCACCTGGTCTGATCTCCGAAAGTAAAATGAGTCGGGGAGGTAAGTACTGAGGATGGGAGACCACTAGGAAATCTTTGTGCTGGGAGATAGATCAGAAAGCTGGAAAAACATCACTGGAAGAAAGGCAATGACCAACAGTTGCCAAAAACCCAGTTCTGAAAGATCCACAGAATCATCAAGAGCTTAAAGAATAATGCTATATTTTGTCCTGTTGAATCAGTCTGTTTATCAGTCTACGGGAAACGTCATTTCTTTTGGATTCTCTTTCCATCTTTCTTCAAACAAGGTTTTCGGTCGGTTTTCACTTCCTCCAATTCCTCCCCACTGCTTGTCTCAGCCTCCTTCTGATAGCTGAAGTCAAGATGGCTGGAAAGGAAAAAAGGAAGCACTTTTATTTTATTTTATTTTTTTACTTCTATTGCTGTGAGGTCGCACCTTCGGCCAGAAAGTCCCTGACACATAAAGAGTTGAAAAGGTAGCCAGATATTTTGGGCTTTTCTTTGCTCAAAAGGAGTAAGGGGAAAAAATAATTTAAAAAAATAAATATATATATTTTCCTAATTTACCTTCACAAGCTACCCTGTAGCTTGCCTGGTGCTGACAAAGCAAGTTTCACACCCCCAGCCATTCACAACTCACTGTTTAGGACCTGACTGGCCACCCAACCCATGGCGGCTTCTTTCCACGATTAAGCCACCATTCAGCCAATGTTCCATGATTAAACCCTGATTCAGCCAACTGGGCCACAGCACAACGCAGAAACCCTGCCGGTGTAGCTTGGCTGCCCCATTTCCACTCTAGCTGGTTGCCTGCCAGACAGAACTGAACAGAGAGACGCAGCTCCCCCTCCTCACCCTTCCACCCCTGCGGTGCGGTCCTATCTGTTGAAAACGTCCCTGTCTCATGGCGTCGAGCTGTTGTGGGGACGGCTGGTGGCGGCTTTGACTTCTCACCTTGCGGCAGAACTGGAGGAAGTGCTGCTGTTTTCGTCTGAGCTGGAGGATAAATCTTCCTCACTCCCGCTACCATCTTCCTCCTCCTCTTCCTCTTCCTCCTCCTCCTTCAATTGGGCCAAGATTTTCTTCGCCAGCTCTGGAGGCAACGCGCGGCATCCGCCTTTTCCTTTCACAGCCCGCTCGATCCGTGCCTTCAACAACTGCCGCTGTCTCTGCCGTTTTTCATCCGGTATCCCGCGCAGCGCATGCACGGCATTAGTCCAGAGAGCCATAACTTCCTCGTCACTTGAATCCCTAGGGGAGGGCAGGCCCAAGGAAAATGGGTTTAGAGCACATCCTTTAATGGAGGGGACCCCTGACACTCCACATCTGGTGAGCCTCCCATTGCTCCTGACTGGAAGCTAGGTTGGTTACAGTTCTTGGAGCGCAATGATTTCCTATCCTCTTGTTTCATTGTTCTGGGGTGGTAGATTGTGCACAATCCGCCTTCTCGTTTCTTCAGCCCTTGGGAGTTGTAAATCTGATTTAAGGCTTGGCATGTTGGGAAAACTCACCCAGCTGGGGCCTGTCTTATAAATCAGAGTGAAGCAAGCCAGCGAGTGCATCAAGCTATGTTCATCAAGTGTCAGCCTTACCAGGTAGACCAGACAGGAAACACAACCAGATGAGCTAATTCTACTTAATGGCAAAGCTACATTGACAGAATCTTGCAAGTCTGAAAGGACAATTCTCCCCCCACATCTCCTTTACAGCCTGAGAAACTAGGGAGGGTCCCTTCTGAGTCTCTTTTTCCACCCGTTATGCAACTGAGGGCTATGCTCCCTCTTATCTGATTGTTCCCCAGGCAGAGTCTCTTTGCTCCATCTTCTAAGGTCTTTCCCACATACCATTACATCAAGAGATCTGTAGCACCCTGTGCAAACCTTAATTCAGATAAGATAATTGGGAAGGGGTTCAAACGATTAAGCATGGACTTTTAAGGCTGTGAGAAACCTTGTGATGGGGTGGTATCCCCCTCATGACCCAGATGTCTCCTACATCTCTCATTTGTTTTTATCCATGGAAGTCAAGGGGCTACAAAACAAGAGTGGGGGGAAATCCAACATAGGAAAAAGTTGGGGACACAATATCGTTCGTGCAACAGACTACACTAAAATGAGGCTTACTAGCTTGGGGTTTCCCATAGCTTGTTGAACAAAGTTGTTGAATTCTGAGTTTGCTCAAGACACCAAAGCATTAAAACAACCCGACAGGCTGAGTTTGCCCAAGATGTTGAATCACACCCACAAAAATAATCAGCAAACTCAGCAGGTTGTGGGAATGGCTGCGTGTGAACCTAGGAAGAGTTGCGTCTGGGATCACAGCTTCCCTGCGCTGACCTTTGCACAGGTAGTCCTCTGTATGTGGGGCAGTGGCCCCTCCCCATTGCTCCCTTCCAGTGAGAGTCAGGACAAGAGGGGTTAAGAACTTACTCTCATCACCAGAGCAACGAGGAACAGATAAGAGGATGAGACTGAACCCTCCCTAAAGAATGCAAGGGAGGTTGGGAGGGTGACCCTGGAATTTGCTCTCACTCTGAGAAGATTTCTGTAATGGGAGTAAGGCCATTAAACTTTGCTGGATTGAATCTGTACTGTCTCCTGGAGTTTCCTGGGCTAAATCCTGACACTTCCTATAGAAAGACTCCAGAAGATCAACCCAAAAGAAGGACACCATGAGGACTGGAAGCTGCTGACACTTACATCTCCTCATCCATATCTCCCTGGTAAGTGAGTGGGGCCATGCAGATGGAACAGATGTTGTCAAGAAGCTTGTAGCATTCGGGGCAGTATATTCCTGGCAAGGAAAGAAAGAAACCAAGCAACATTAATTCATCATCAATACTTCTCCCCAACTTTGGGCCTCTAGATGTTAGCTAGGCCACAGCAGCCATATTCCTCAGCCAGGTGGGCTTGTAGCCCAAAGACCCTTAGAAGATCTAAAGTTTGGGAAAATGTACAGGTAGACCTCACTTACCGACCACTTTGTTTAGCAACTGTTTGAAGTTACAACGGTGTAAAAAAAAAAAAAAAAAAGCTTTGTGGCCAATCCTCGCATTTACGACCGTCGCAGTGTCCCACAGTCACGTGATCGCCATTTGTGTGCTACACAACTGACTTGTGACAAGCAGAGTTAATAAGAGAATGTGGAAGGAAAATCATAAGTCGCGGTCAGGGGATGTTTCCCTTAGTGACCGCAGTGATTCGCTTAACAACAGAAGTGGAAGTAGGGTCGTAAGCCCGTCGCGGTTCTGTGATTTTTTGCTTAGTGAGCACGGCACTTAGTGACAGTTGCCAGTCCCAATTGTGGTCGCTAAGTGAGAACTACCTATAGTCATAAAGCTCCCCCCAAAGGGTTATCGTAAGTCAAAATGAGATTTTAGCCTCTTTCTCCCTCTAGTTCAGGAGGGAGAGCGAGTCCAGGCTCGTTGCCCCACACCCAAACAACGGGGAATGTGAAAGCCATTTCTTTCCAATGGAAAACAGGCTAAATATTTCCAAGACTGGTCCTCTGGTCCAACCTGGAAAGCTTGCAAACCAGTTGGTCATTAAGAACTCTCCCTTGGTTCCTTCCATTCCCCCACACAGGCGTTCTTCCTTTACCCACTTCCAAACCTCGGCACGCTGGTGTGATGCACGTCACAAAGTCCTCGCTGTCTGCGTCCCTGTGGATTATCCCACAGCCCATACAATACACTTCATGGATGCCCAACTTCTTAACCAACCACCTACACAGACGGAACCTGGAGAGGAAGGCAAGTGTGCACATGTGGGAGCGTGAAGGAGTGAGATGAAGGTAGAAATAGCTCGCTATGCTTCCTGTGAGTTTGGTTTTTTGTGAATCGGTTCACTGGGTTGTGATTTGAGGGAATCTGGCCATTTCACCGCTATTGTGGCGAGTCTTGCCATTTCGTCCTTTGGGCGAACTGTCAATTTCAGCTTCGACATCTCGCTTTTGTGACTCTGTCCATGTCAGTTTCTATTAAGGTCTCACCTCAGTTTTGCAAATTCCTCCAGTTCAGTTCCTCAAATTCAGCATCCCCCACCCCTACCCCAAACTGTTGGCCCTAAAATTTCTATTTCATTCAGTCTACATTTCTCCAAACATAACACATTTTTCTTTGCAATCTCTCCAGAAACACACTCCTTGTTTTCTCTCACCAAATGATGTTGTGCTATATAACAAATAACAGACCTTCCCTATACAGTCTACGGTTAAAAAAAAAAATAGCAAACTGCATTCCACAGTTTGAAAAAGTTTGAATTTGGATTGTTTGGGTGGGTGCATTGATTTGAAAAGGTGATAATTAAAGAAGTCGGGTGAATTCCAATGGGAATGGAATAGTTTTCTCTCCATCTCTGATGAGGGTATAAAAATACCATGCCCAGATTTTTTTTTTTTTTACAGAATTGTGCAACCAAATTAATTGCCATGGAAATGTCTTACTTGGCTGCAAAGATGAGTAAAATGTTTCGGTGGCCTTCATCTGCAGAGCGTTGCCGCACAGCCTTAAGCACAGCGGTTGTTAGCCTTGTCCTTCGTGTCAAAATAGTGTTGTAGAGGTAGCAAATTCGCTCCTGCATTTGGGGAGGAAATTTTATTTTCTTTGAACCTCAGGTGTTGCTTAAGGAAATTTGGTGGACTGCCAACCTGATATGGAAAAGGACATTAAAACAATCTATGGCATATTAGGATAGAGGAGAAGGGTGGGAAATACTCACCCGCTCCCGAGAAGGGTAATACCATGCGCAGAGAGCTCGCCGCATACGTTGTATGTACGTGCCAAATATGGCGCTGAACAAACAGATACCGTACATGAGGCCTGGGGAAGAAAAAGAAAAAGAAGAGTGACTGAGTCTCTGCCTTCAGCAGGGGGTTGGAATAGATGACCTCTAATAGCCCGTTCAACTTGACAAGTCTATGCTTGTCATTATTGCAGGGGAAACTGGCTTGGACTGTGACAGAGCTAGAAGCAAAAGGTGGAAGGAACAGAGCTGTGACATTGGGCTAAACCATTAGGAGAAACATCTTAAGCACAGTTTGGCCCGATATCAGACATGCTGTATCTTCAACTCGCTTTATGCATCTTCAGCTGGGCTGGGCAAAAGGACTACGGCTTATGGATTTTATTCATTTTTCCTTCCAGAAAAAGCCCTCCCCTTTCCGCTTGACAGGGAAAGCCCTGTTAAAACACGGAGGAGCCTTTCTGGATTCGGAATAGTTTTTCCTTCCGTGACTTCACCGGGAACGTAAACTTGATTCTCGCAGTTTAATGCGTAGGAAGTGCAAATGCAACAATTGTGCAGGTTTTGCACCCTCGCCTTATGTTTGGCTGACCAAGGGGAAAAAAATTGCACAATTTAAGGGATGGGGGGAGGAAGCAGGAAATTCCAGCCCTTTGCGTCAGCGCTTCCCCAAAAATGATAAGCAGGAATTTGCGGAAGGGCACGGTTGATACCCTCTGGCCCTGCTTGGGGATGATGGGATTTCTAGTCTCTTTGGATGCCCCGCTGCTGTGTCTTATTATAGGCACGCCGCTTCGGTTAAAGTGGGCACAACGGTGCATTCAACTCAGCAATTGTGTTGTGGGAGAGCTGGAACGAGCCGCGTTGTCGTTGAAAGTACTTTAAAGCTCTCCAAAGGGAACCTTTTCAGACTCAAATAAATGCATTCAAGCACCGTGACCAAATTAGAGTTTTCTGCTTTTTAATGCATCCCTCTCCGCGGAGCGCAGATAAGACGTATTGGCATTCCCCTCGTGTATGAGTCATGTCCAGCCTTCAACTCTGCTTTAATGCAATCCCCAAAGACGCTTTTTTAAAAAATCCATAACTGTCTAGTTCTTCCCATCCCCGTTTTTTTGCTTTTTAAAAAATCTTCCTGTTAACTCATTCTGTGGGGCAGGGTTTCTCAACCTTGGCCACTTTAAGACAGGTGGACTTCAACTCCCAGAATTCCCCAGCCAGCATGGGTGGACCAACTCCCAGAATTCCCCAGCCAGCATGCTGGCTGGGGAATTCTGGGAGCTGAAGTCCACCCGTCTTAAAGTGGCCAAGGTTGAGAAACCCTGCTCTGGAGAAATGGTAGGGAGAGGACCCGGTCAGTTTCACTGGATTTGAGGAAGAAAAATCCAGTGAAACTGGCAAGGTCTCTTCCTTGACAAGCCAGAAGAGCAGAAACAGAGAAGGCCATTCCTTAAGTCCAGCTACCGATCACAAGGTAACCGTTGTAATCAGGCTCCGATGGCTGCAAACGGCATTTCGGGGACACCACGCTGATATTTCCCTCCTGAAGCACATCAAAGGCTGAGACTAAATCACGATAGAGTTCGCTGGTATAGCCTGAACCATTCACGCTGATCGTGGCCGTCACGGGGGCTGCAGGGAAAGAAAAGAAGAAGGACGCAGTCATGCCGTGTGGGGGGTTGGACAGGTCATCTTCCTTGGTGCCCCTTTTTCAGGGATTTCAGAGGCCCTGGCGGGGAGCAGGGTGCCCCGGGTGTGGGGCAGCCCTCGGCCAGAGGGAGGCGAGGCAGGAAGGTCTAACTGGGCGAGGCATCGGAAATGCAGAGGAAGCTTTAGGGGAGATGGATGCCCTGGGCAAAGCAACGTATATCTGTCCCCCACCCCCGGGAAGGGGCGCAGAGGGGAGGGAAAGAGACATTAGTCTTACCAGTTCCTAAATTTTATGCCAAGGTCTGTGTCAAAAGAACAGAGCAATAATAAATGAAAAACACGACACACAGCAATATCAATAGGAAAATGCTATCAGGGTGCCTTCCGGCCCTCCCTTCTTCCCTCTTTCTTTCCTTCTTTCTTTCTCTTTCTCCTTTTCCTTCCTCCTTCCTCCTCCCTTCCTCTTCTTCTTTATTCTTTCTTTCCTCTCCTTCCTTCCTTCCTTCCTTCCTTCTCTTCCTTCCTTTTCTTCCTTCCTTCCTTCTTTCCCTCCCTCCCTCTCTCTCCTTCCTTCTCTTCCTTCTCTTCTTTCTTATTCTTACTTTCACTTTCACTTTCTCTTTTTCCTTCCTCCTTTCTTCCTCTTCTTCCTCTTCCTCTTTCCCTTTGCCTTCCCTTCCATACAACTACCTTACAAGGTAGAGTGGGCAGAGAAGAAGCCACTGACCCCAAACCCCTGAAGCGTGCACCCTGATGGGTTCAAGAACAGGAAACTGTGCTCTTCCTCCTCCTGCCCATCCACCTTACCTCTAGCAACGATTTCGCCCACTAGGTGGTAGCGCACCAAGTCGAAGAGCCAGTAGACCGAGAAGTCGGCGACAATGAGAAGAATGACAAGGATGAACTGGCGGCAGATGGAGACCAGAGACAGAGCGTAGGCAATCTGCTCCCTGCGCGGTAACACGAGGGAGGCTGCGTAATAATGCACAAAATCGTTGTGGCTGTTGTGATTTTCTTTCTCTGCAAAGGGACTTTCGGCCCTTGAGGATATGGAGAACGGGGATCCCTCGGGTTCCAAAGATTTTGCCCCACAAACACCTCTGACCCCCACCCCCACCCGCCACCCCACCACTGGCGTACTTGGCCGGATATATCTGGTGCTTTCCTTCGGCGACAGGGGCAGCACGTTGGGCCTCTTGGTCTTCCTCCGGACGGCGTCCATTTCGAGAAAGGGCTGGGTGATGTAGATGTTGTCGAAACTGTCCTCGTGCAAGTAATGCTTTCGGTACAAGAGAGCCCTGGGGGAGCCAAGGGTTCCTTGTGGGGAAAAGAGGACCCCGCCAGCAAGGCTGGGATCCCCCTCCCTTCCCTAGACGTACAGCCCAGCCTCTGGAGCCCATCATCCCCAGCAGGACCCCCTCCTGGTGACTGCCCCTCCCTGTCTCACCCAATGTACATGTAGAGCAGGACCAAGGTGGACATGTAGCCGAAGAGCCCCACGGCTTCTCGCGCCGGTTGCAGACGCTCGGACACTTCCTCCATGATGTCGAAGGCTACCTGGGAGAGTTTCTTGCTGGCGTTGACACTCACGTCGTACTGGTGGACGGTGGTGATGTTGAACTCGAACTCTGCCCGCACACGATTGAGCAAGGCCACGATGGCTTGGAAGGGAGGGAGACGGAGGATTCGGAAACCCCAAGAATTTCCCAGGGCTGAGAAATCATTTTTTTCCTTGCTTTCAAGGGCCCCCGTGCTCTCCCAGGTAGAACCATCTGGTGGGTGGGGCCTAAAGAGGGGTGGGGCATATAACAGGGGTGGGGCCACATGCAAAAGCGCAGGGCCACCTCTCTGGTTGGGGAGGCTTTTAGAAGTATTTGGTGGGCCATTGCAGGAGGCAGAACATTTATTGTCTTTATTCGGACGTTGGATTTATATTGATTTATAGCCTGGGTTCTCCCTTATCTCCTTCCTCCTTGGATCTCACCCTGTTTCTGCACTCAGTGCACAACATGAGGCTACATGTAGCTTTTAGTACCCACCCTCCGCCCCATAAAGCCATGTTTTGCTCTCTAGTCCACCCATCAGATTCCTGAATCATTTTTATCCGAAACTGGTGGAACTCACTGCCACATGATTGTAGAGAGAAAGGGTTTTCAGCAGTGATGGCTAACTCTCTATGAAACACTGAATTTTTTGGGGGGTGGGGGTTCTGTGTGGTCAACCCAGAGTTTCTAGGAATTGGGTGGCATATAAATTTAATAAATTAAGTGAAATGTCTTTGGAGGGGGAAGTACAAAGATATATTCTCGGCTGGGGATTCTGGGGACATCCATCTTGTTTTCTTGCTAAAAATACAGAAGCCAGTTGCTCTTCTCTCTGCCTTTGTCAGAAAGTCAGACCCTCAGGTTTGGGATCTCCTTGTGGGCTCCCATCTATGCCCCAGCAATCCGAGTCACTTTAGCTGACATCAGCCAAACCCATCAACCGACTGCCAATTTTGACTTTGGTGAAGCTTTGTCTTAAATGCTGGATTAATAAGCTTGTTGGGAATGGATGGGCCACACTTCCAGGGAGACTAAGATATGGGGACGGGAAAACCCAAACAGGTGGAAGGCAGAGGTCGGGTATCCTGGGAGGGGAATTCTGGCAGAATTTGGGAGCCAGGAAGGTGGCTAGATCAGAAGGGGATCTGAGATTAAAGGAGGAGGAGGATTCTCCAGACTTACGTTCGGCAACCTTGCGACGCAAAAATGGCACGATGTACTGAGGAACGATGCAGAAAACCAGGAGGACTGTGGAAGGAGTGGGATATGTCAGAGGACAACCCGGTTGACAAGTTGTGGTGAAGACAGATCCCCCAAGAACAATTAAAATTCCCCCTCTGACTAACAAGTTCCGGCAACCTGTTTTTCCTATCTACCCTTACATTTCTCACTGATATAGAACAGGATATTTCTCATTGATATTCAGCACGGGCATTCAGTTGGAGCCATCAACCCCAATTGAGATGATGTTCCAAACTGATTCTGGAAAAGCCGTTTCCGAACCCCGTGCCAGATCGGCCACAGTATCCGAATCGGTTTAGCGTCTCGGGGTACCCTCTTTCCGAATCCATTTCCCCATCGGGTTCGAGGAACTTAATTGGGTTCCAAACTGGTTTAGCGTCTCGGGGTACCCTCTTTCCGAATCCATTTCCCCATCAGGTTCAAGGAACTTCATTGGGTTCCAAACTGGTTTAGCGTCTCGGGGTACCCTCTTTCCGAATCCATTTCCCCATCAGGCTTGAGGAAGTTAATTGGGTTCAGAGCTTTGGGGGAATCGACTCTCCCCACTGAATCCTCACGCTTTCCCTCTGGTCCCGTATGGCGCAAGATCCGGGGAGTGAACTCACCATTAGCCAACCCACAGAGATATTTGAAGAGAAGGACAACATGGCAGAGAAAGGAAAGGAAAGGAATGGCCCGTTCACACTCGTCCTTGGCGTTGTCAAAAAGGCGGGCACACTTCCGATATGGGGTACCCATCTCCTCATTGCAAATATCACCCAAGTGAAGAAGGAAGTACCAAACGTTGCGCAGGCAATGGGCTACCAGATAGGAAACGGCAGATAACAGACATGGGGGAGAAACAGATACGTCTAAGGATCTCGTTCGGCAAGTTACAATCCCTGAGTTTATTTGTGTATTCCTGGTTTTCCTCACACTGCATTGGCCCCTGTGTGTCTGTGTCTGTGTGTCTGTGTGTGTGCACGGCCTAGGCATAGTACCTAAGGCCCACAAAATTTTTTTCCAACCAGAAAGAATTAAAAGGAAATAAAAGTAATTTATGTTCAGGCCTTGCCTTCTGGCCTTGAACACAGACACAATCAATAGAATAGAAATATATAAAATGCAGATCAAATACAAATCGAATGCCATGTACGGGCAATTCAAATTAAAAGCTCGGTCATATATTCAATGCTGCCGAGAAGATATTGAAAGTCACATGAAATATAATTTTTAATATTATATTTTTAGAGAGGGAGGGTCTGTAAAGGCGAAAGGGCCCACAAAAAAACCTGTATGTGTATGGGTGTGTATGTGCAACAAGTATTGCAAAATTTTGTTGGGCATCACATTTGCACTGTTCAGACCTATACCTTGCTACATTTCAGGCCCGCGTCCAAAACTAATTGCACCCGTATTTTGCTTTTGACATCTCCCAAAATGATTCCTGCATGACTCATGCCAACTGGTTGCAGCATTTTACTTTCTTATTGCAAAAAATTGCATCTGATGTAGTCTTTTCTTTATGTTTTTATTTTTATTTTTTTTAATATACACCAGCCACAGATGTTTGGGCATCTAACTCATTCAGACCAATATAAATCAAGCTTCAATCCTCAAAAATCAAACAGCGCCATAGATGGTCGTAACTGGTAATGCCAGGTAATAAGATGTCATGTCAGCACAGCATATATCTGAGAGGGTTAGGAATGTAATTACCTTGTGGGGAGCAAAGTCTCCCAACAGCCACCCCAGGTGTGGGCCGTGCTGGCTGGGGATGATGGAGATTGTGGTCTCCCAGAGCCCAGTGGGAGGAACGCAGCTGTTCAGACAGCTTTTGGAAATCCCTTTACTTTTTCCTTCTTGCAAAAGTTCCAGCACTCACCAACATGCCGTACCGCATCCATGACAGACCGGAAAAGCTTTCGGACACGGTCCCCAACTACTTTGGCTTTCTTGGCAATATCCTTGATTTTCTTTAAGGCATCTAGGGAGAAGTGGGGAAGGGGGACAGGTCCTGAACAAGCCTCCCTGGGACACCTTGTTGGGCAAAGCCAGAGCTGAACCCCAGATCATTCAGGAGACGCTTTCTGGATTTCTGCACATCCTGAACACGTTTTCTACAGTAGAGATCGTGGCTCCCAGCAATTCTTAATAAGACTAGACTAAACTAGACTAGACTAGTCTATATTATATATGGTAATATATATTAATATGTATGATAATTATAGAATAGAATAGAACAAAGTAGATAATAAAAGATACATAATAATCTATATTATATATTATATATAGTGATATATATTAATGTATAATATAAATGCAACAGAAATAATATCTCATCCAGATAAAGCTAAGGAAGGAAACCATGCTTATGTTAGTAATGTATTATTATTATATTATATTATATTATATTATATTATATTATATTATATTATATTACATTACATTACATTACATTACATTATAGGTTAGGTTAGGTTAGGTTAGATTAGATTAGATTAGATTAGATTAGATTAGATTAGATTAGATTAGATTGCTGGACAGGCTGCCTCACTGATCAGGGGTTCCCGGGCTCGCTGCAGCATTTCTGCTGTCTGGTTGAGGGCCAGTTCGGCACCACACGAGACGGTGTCGGCGCTCCGGTTGAAATTCCGGATGATGTTGGCAAAGGGTCCTTCCATGGCCATTCCGAAGGCCAGGAGTATAAGAACCATCTTCCCCTCTTCTGTAGGAGGGGGGGAGAAAGAGGGAAACCAAAGCATAGGCAAAATGTTTCAGCAATTGAACCAGTTCTCTGGGTTCACCTCTGCCCCCTGCAACCTTAAAACCATTTGATGCCCCCCGAAACAGGCAACCTCAGTGGATGGGGAACCTCATCGGCTATGATTCAGCCCCCCAAGAGTCTTATTCTGGGCTCAGCAAACTTTCTGACAGCAAGACCTCATTGTCGTCTTTCCGCACCACGCACGTCGTCCAAATCTGCTTGCTTTCTCGCCTGCGGTTTTGGGAGGCTGCAGTCAAGCGAGCCACCACGTCCAATTCTTATCGGATCGGACAGTTCGCGTTCGGACCTTGCTCCCTTTCATTTTTTCTTTTTAGGTCTTTTTTTTTCAGGAGGAGCATCTTGGGGCGCAAAGGGCACTTACTCGAAAAAAACTGAGGTAGCATCAGCAGGACGGTCACCCGGACTTTAAAGGAAAATGCCATGCCGAGGCCGAGGGCGAGGGCCAGAGTGATGGCGGAGAGCAGGCAATACCAAATACTGTAGCCTTGGCCAAAAATGACCAAGGCCCCATAGGCTCCCGAGAGGGTCATCCCCAGGGCGAAGCCCCCTATGCTACGGACCGTCGCCCGTCCCAGGCTGTCCTCTGCCACCTGCGGAAGCGCTTTCTTCTTCCTGCGCCGGCTCTTGCCTTTTTTCTGCCCCTTTCTCAGCCACCGGAGGGAGAGCTTTGGCAAGAAGCCCATGGACCCTCAGCTGGGGACACAGATTGGAAGCAAGCCAAGGGCACCCAGAGGGCGCATAGGTGGGTGGGGAAAGGGTGCAGAAAGCCCAGGCACAGCCTGGGCTTGAAAGCTGTGGGGAGAGAGTTTGGGAAGAGACTCTCTGCCACGATCTATATTTTCCTGCCCACCCCGCAAAACGGGGCTGTTATTGGGAGTCGGAAATGCCAGTTAGCTTCAGATTCTGCCAGCTTCTGCCCATCTTCTAGCCCCACCCCTTAATCTGCCTATGTTTTGCATTGACCCCGCCCACTAGTTGCTAGGTTTATTTTTCTCCGGGCCCCTAGCCCCACCCATACTTGTTCTGGCTCCTCCCCTCACCAGTGTCTTTCTTAGCTCTGCTTCTAACCCCACCCACAGCCCTCCCTGGCTCCTCCCCTCACTTGCTACTTTGCTACTGCACTCCAGTTAAGCTCCACCCCCTTTCTGCCCTGGCTTCTTCTACCCTTGGCTACCTTCAGGCCCCTGGGCCTCAAATCTAGATCTGCCCCCCTTTGACAGACACTCATGGGCCCCATTGCCCCCCGGCGATCCCCAAAATCTGACACCAGCAAACTCAACATTGCAACCCTCACAAACGTAGCCCAGAGCGGTTGCCCCACCTGGAAAGGATCTATTGCTGCCCTGCCCACTTAATCAACTCAAATCCACCCTGCTGTGGCAGATTAATCAACTCTTTGCTCTGGTTGGGCTCACCCAGAACAGCTTAAATTGGGAGAAAGTGATGGGACTGAGAGGAGAGGAGGCTGGTCTCTGGGTGTTGCCCCCACAGCATTCATTCTTCCCGACTACACAGAACTGGGGTTTTGATGACCCAATTTTCTTGGAATTGGTGAGCCCCCATGGAATGGGGGGGGTTGTCTTCCCCAATGGAAGGCTCCTCCATCAAACAAATAATCAACCCCCCTCATGCTGAAATGTAGCAGATCAGGTTAGACCGCTCCTTCCCTGACACACTAGCTTTCTCGCTGCGAGGAGTTGGGCAGATTTTGATGAAGCAGCACGTGGCGTGATCGCAGCTCCCCCCTCCCTCCCCAAGTAGCCTTTATGACATCATCCTTCTAAGAAAGACTATTCCGGGAGTGTCCCATTTATCCGTTTTTCTAGAATTCAGCTCTTTTTTGGAGACGACCATTTCTGGCTCGGTCGTGGCTTTTCATCGGCCCGGCCGGCCAGCGGTCAGCCCTGGAATTATGCAAGGAAAGTATCGGCGGCTTAAGGAGCAGAAAAGAAACCCCCCCAAGTCCCCCAACACGAGTGAGTCCTTTTGACACACCAAGAAAAAGTTTGGGGAAGGGGAGAAAAAAGGTGGTTCCACGGACCGGCTTTAAAACAAGCACCTAAGTTTGGTTTGAAAACTGGCCTGCAAGGTGCTAGTCCTCAAGAGAACTTGGAGTAGCAAAGCCACCCTTGGGGGGCTTCTTGAGAGGGATCCGAAGGAAAAGCAGCGACTACAGGCAATAATAATTACCTATTGATAACGACCCTTCCCAGCCCGATTATTGGATGTTATCTCTGCCCGAAAGCTTCAGCGCTCTTGAATTGGGCCTTTTAAAACTGAGAATATCTCTTTTCAGTGGTGTTCGGTCTGCTGTTTGTGCTTTTATGCAACATGGTTTGCAAGTGAATTGTTCTACCCCAGAAACAACAACGTAGAAAGAACATTATTAATATTGATATTATTTTATTATTCATATTCATTACTGTATTGTTAATATTAATAATACAGTCCATAATAATATATATATATATATATATATATATATATATATATATATATATATTCACCCTGCTCAAACAGGCATCTAATTTTCGGGGTAAAGAGAATCTGGATAAATTTTTAATACTGCCATTCATTTGCGTGATGGTGATGATCTTTCTCTCTGCATAGCCCTGAAGCACCTTCTTAGCACTTTCCTACCCAAATCCTTCATTTACTTCCTCTGGAGTGAACCTGATGAATTTCGGCCTGCCAAGTTTTTCCTGGGAGCTGGACTTGGGATTTTATTTGCTTTGGGTAAGTTTTCTGGGACCCACCCATGGGCTCAGGGCTGTCAGGGCAGGGGGGAAAGAAAATATGGAAAAGATCTGGATCAGCAGGTTGATGCCTGTATAGAAAGGAGTTGAATCGATAGATCCACAGAGCATAGCAAGAATTCAGGGATCCAAATGGGAATGTCTTGGCTACAAAAGGGGAATCATTCCATTGCTGGAATTCTGATAACACCATTTCTTTCTTCTCAATAAATCTTGTTAAAGAGAACTCTGAGAATCTGGCTTGGAAAAGAATCTGTTTGAGGTTTGGGCCGCTGCGAAGAATCAGACACCTGCCCCCTTCCCCCAAGAGATCCCTCTTAAAATCTAGAATTCTTGCTCCCCAGGCCTCACCCAAATCCTGATTTTTCCCATGACCATCGCGGAAAGCACCAAAGTCGAACTTTTGGGTGGCATGACAGGTGAGGACTGGCTGTGGAGGAGGCATGACCCAGGAGAGAGAGGAAATGGGCGGGGGGGGGGAAGAGAAGGGAGGAAGAATCCAGTAGAGCACTGTGGGAAGTTAAAGGGGCCTCTGTGGCTTGCTTTCCTCTTCCCTCCTCACCCCTTTTTTCCTCTTGTGCCGTTCCCGAGTTGGCATCCCACCGACGTACAGAGATGCACATTGAAAAAAAACAGCAAAGCACCCGTCATGTTCTAGCATGTTGCAGGTGGGCAGGGGATGCTGCCAAACATGGCCATCTAAACACCAACGATTGAGCCTCAGTAGCCAGAATGACAGCTAACGTGTCCTCTTTTCTCCAGGTGTGGCTGCCATCGGATGGGGCACCTCTCCGCAATTCCGTTGCGCCAGCCTCTTGGTCATCCCCAAATTCTTGGGGAAAGAAGGACGGATTTACATTCTCACTTACGTGTTAGCCACTGTCTATGACGGTACCAAGATTCTATTATTATTATTATTATTATTATTATTATTATTATTATTATTATTATTATTATTAAATCTACCACTTTATTCCCACCAAATAAATGGTTTTTTCAATTTCTAGACCTGCTCTCTAAATCAGGGTTTCTCAACCTTGGCAACTTTAAGGTGCGTGGACTTCAACTCCCAGAATTCCCCAGCCAGCATGGCTGGCTGGGGAATTCTGGGAGTTGAAGTCCACGCACCTTAAAGTTGCCAAGGTTGAGAAACCCTGCTCTAAATAATTAGAAGACAAACATGAGATTCTTATCGGAGTTTGATGCTTAAACACGGTAAATGTTTAAGATGGATTTCGTGCATAGATGCTGATCAGAATCACAAGGCCTCTTTTATATACTGATTTTTATTTTATTTTCTCTCTCTCCCTTCCCGTTCTTCTGTTCACAAACTGGGAAAAGAAATAAAAAACGGGGAGGAAAACTTCCTCCAAAGACCATTTACACTGCCAGGGGCCTTGATCTCTGAGATTATCCCCCTCTCTGCAGATATAAATAGAGCTGCAGACGCAGGAAGATACTCAGCTCTAAAAAAAGAATATCTCTGAGCATTTTTATGAGTGTTCTATTTAGGCTGCAATTGCCACAGTGAGCCACTAGAGGGCAGCCTCCTCCTCCCTCTTTGGGATATTGAATACTTTTGGGACATAGTTCCACCTGCAGCCACCAGAGGGCAGCCTTTCCTTATCTTTGAAAACACTATAACTCCAATTCTGTTATTTTTTTCCTTTTTAAGTTTCAATTGCCAAAGTGGGCTACTCTTTTTTAGGCCTTCCATTAGGTGGGCCCTTTGGAACCCATGGTCTCCCTTCTCCATTGCCAGGCCCGGTGGCAAATATTCGTCATAATCTGGGCGAAGTGGTGCGATCCATCAGCTGCACCGTGGAACTGCAGATCGAAAACTCCAAAAAGGCTTGGAAAATTTCACTGGCCCCCATGCGCAAGATCCTCAAAGACATGGTGGTAAGAACAACAGAGCATTGAGACCGGCCGAGGGGCTAGTCCTCTTTATTTTTCCTTAGAGTCATTTTATTAAAAATGGCAATTAAAAAGAGAAAAACGAATACCAACTAAAACAGGAAAAATAGAAAGTGCCGAAAAGAGGAGAAATAGAAAGGAAAGAAAGAATAAAAATATAGTAAAGAACAAGAAAAGAGATATATAAAGAAATGACTTCTCCCTTCGTCACAAATAGTATAAACAATTTTAGTAACTTAGCACCTTCTCTTAAAATAAAACCTAAGTGGCTAGTCCTCTTTTCATCAAAAGGTGGTTTGTAGAGGAAAACCCTGGATTGGGGGGTTGGGAAAGGATGCGAAGAGTTTCGTGCAATTTCCAAAACTTGCTGCTAAGCTTTACATTTCAAAATGACATTGTACAGAACCCATCATTAGTTCCGTGCTAATTTAGTCGGCTGGTGATGGTTTTTGGAGTTATGTCTGCTACTAAAATGATCTTTGGTTTGCTGATCTGCTAAGCATGCTTGTTGGGCCAGGCGTATTTTCTTTAAACCTTCATGATTTAGACCAGAGTTTCTCAACCTTGGTCACTTTAAGATGAGTGGACTTCAACTCCCAGAATTCCCCAGCAATTCTGGGAGTTGAAGTCCACACTTCTTAAAGTGGCCTAGGTTGAAAAACATGGGTTTAGACTATGGTTGTGTAACTGGTGTAACTTTTACACTGGTGATAAAAGGAGGCCACACACGGAGAAAGGTCTAGCAAGTCAATAGAAAGGAAAATTAGACAAAATAAGGAGGATCAAGGTGATGATGAAGATTGTAATAGGAACTGCATAATGATGGCTTAAATTCTCTTTGCATAACGCATAATAATGCAATAATTCTATTGCATTAACTGCATAATGGTGGCTTAAATTCTCTTTGACTGGCTAAAACGGGGGACTTTGTAAGGAAAAAAAAAAGAACGCCATTTGTGCACCCCGCTTGAGAGAATGGAACCATTTAGACTTCCCGGCTTCGGTTTCTAGTCCTCATGAAGGTACGGGAGTGCTTTTCGGCTTCCCAGAAGCCTCTGCCTGGCTCTTATCGCTGCTTCCCGCGCAGAGAAGCGGAAAGACCTTGAGAACCGACTCCCAAGACGTTTCACGCTCCTTTACGGAGCTGAACAAGCAAGTGGCCAGCAAAGCCGGTTACGAGGGCCGTTTGGTGCGCGGAGCCGACGGGAGCGCCTCGACGCAGGAGGTCTACGAGGCGAAGACGCGGATGCGCTGCGAAAGTAAGCGGTCGAGGGGTGGCTGAGAAACGCATGCCAGTGGGGTTTAAGCTGAGATTTCGAGCCCTGGACTTCCCCTCCCAGAATTCCCCAGCCATCAACTCCCAGAATTCCCCAGCCAGCGTCACTGTCCCCTGAACCACAAACAGGGCCAGTAAACGAAATTGTGAATTTTCCCCCAGTGCATCTGCAGATCGAGAGGGGAAGGACCGATATCCCAAATTGCAAATTCAGGTCCGAGCTTTGAATTCTGCAGCGGATCAGGGTGTGCAAATGGAACCGTCCTCCCGAACGTCTCGCACCCGGAGCGATTTGCACCCTCAAGCACTTTGGGAAACGTGCGGCGTTCTCTTTCCTCGCAGGTATCATCCAGCAGGCGGTCAAGCGCTGTCAAAACTGGTTCAGCGCCAAGCATCGCTCTTGCATGAAGACAATAGCGGTGCCGCTGGTCAACCACCTGCTCTGCATCCCCATGAAATTCAGCTTCCTTTGCCATCTGGCCAAGGGTGAGTGGCATCCTTGCATGTAGAAAGCTAGCCTCTCAGGAAAGACCGGTCTGGATTCCTTCTCCTTGAAATGCTAGCTTTCTAGATGCATGGACATTTGAAGTGGGCGTTAGGGTTGGGGAAACCCATCCTGGTTACTCCCACCCACCCTATGACGCGGTACAGTCTTACCCAGACTCGGCCCCCTTGCAAAAAACATTGAAACATGGCTCACTCGCTCCTCCTCTCTACCCACCTTCCATCTCTCCTGCAGTCATGAACGCCTGGTGCCGAGACAAGATCCCCGTGGAAGGGAACTTTGGCCAAACCTACGACCGGGTCAACGGCTCCGTGGACAGTTTAAACCAAGATTTCACCGCCAGCGTTGTCATCCAGGTCTGTCGGACGGGTCGCCTTTCGCTTCTCCCTCTCAGACGCCCCCGAGCGACTCACGATGCGCCTTATTCGGGTGGCACCGAAATGACCCCCTGCCTCCGCTTCCTCCTCCTCCCCAGGAGCAGCATCAAGAGATGCTGGTGGGGGCCAACCTGTCTTCGCACAAACACCTGGTGGATAACGTCAACGAACAGGTATCCGAGAGCACCCGACGCCTGGGCACCGCCGTGTCGATGCTGCGTATCCTGCTGTCCTGCACGTTTATCCTCGTTTTCGCCTCGTGAGTCGGGGCCCCCTTAGAAGGGTGGGCATAGGGCAGGGTTGCTGTGACCTGCACGTAGAAGGACTCCATTCAAGCTTGGAGAGGAGACACAGGACCGATCCACCCTCCAATTCCTTGCTGAGAAGAGTCACTGGACCTCCCTCCTTCTCTGTCCAAGGGCTTATTCCTACACGAACAAGTACAACGAGGATATCCGGTTCGATAATCTCTACATATCCCGTTACTTCCGGCAGATTGATGCAAGGCGTCGAAAGCAGGTTAGTCAGCGCGGAGGGGGCTGCGGGGAGGTGTCCGAGAGGAAGGCCACAGAGCCACAGAAACCAGCGGGGAGGAGGGGAGATTTAGGATCCAGAGGAGGGTTGGAGGGATGTGACTCCCTAATGGAACCTCCAGCAGCAGCAATAGTCTATCTTGGAGTCCCCGATGCAAGGGACGGCAGCAATACGATCTCTGGAAACGTCTGACCAGCCACCTTGGGAACTACATGGGAAGCAGGCTGGAGCGGTGGTATATGCCAGTGGAACTTCCCTGTTCATGGGCAGTCTACCTCCGAGCTGCAGTTCTAGCTCTGTGCAAAGGAGGTGAGCCTGGGTCTTGCCAAGTGCTGCTAAATTTCCCACTGGGGAGACTGGCTGAGGCTGCTGGGATTTGTAGTTCAGCCACGGGGGAGGCTTCGAAGCGAGGCTGTGTCCTTTTTTTCAAACGCACAGAAAAAACGGATGCTTCTGCCCCTGCGGCGTGCTGAGGAAAGCCGCGTCATTGACCCGTTGCGCCTCGCTTTCCAGCCAGCCGAGACCAAGAGCGTGGTGAGTGGAAGCGGGATGCGGGCAGAGACCCACTGGGGGAAGCTGGCGAGAAGCGGGAAGGGCAAGGGGGAACTGGCCGAGCAGATCGATGTTGGCGCTCTGGGGGGACGGCCCCCGGGCTGAGGCAGGGGGATATTCAGCCGGACACTCGCTGAAAGCCACATCTCCATCTGTGTTTATTCTTGGTGTTCATAATTTCAGATTTCAGCTGACTGATTCATCTGTCTTCCTTCCCTCTCTTTATTTTTTCCTTCCTTCCTTCCCTCTCTTTCTTTTCCTTCTTTCCTTCTTTCCTTCCTTCCTTCCTGCTCTTCCTTTTCTCTTCTTCCTTCCTTCCCTCTCTTTCTTTTCCTTCCTTCCTTCCTCCTCTCCTCTCCTCTCCTCTCCTCTCCTCTCCCCTTCCCTTTCCTTCCCTTGTCTCCTCCCTCCCTCCCTCCCTCCCTCCCTCCCTCCCTTCCTTCCTTCCCTTTCTTTTTTCCTTCTTCCTCTTCCTCTTCCTCCTCCTCTCCTCTCCCTTCCCTTCCCTTCTCTTCCTTCTCTTCTATGCCATCTGTGGCATTTCCCACCTGTCCCTGACCCTTCTCTCTCTCTCTCTCACACACACACACACACACACACACACAGATGCTGGAGCTGCTCGGCTGCTTGCCCCCCTTGCTCTTCCTGTTGATCGCCTGTGCCCTGGACTCTCTGCTCTACACCATCTTCAGCACCATCAGGAACCACTCCTTCATCCAGTACTCCTTCCGCAGTGAGTCCCACCTCCGCCCCCCGGGTCCCCACCCTGGTCCGGAAGGGCGGCTGGTCCTCCTGCCCCCGGCCCTGCCCCCGGCCCGGCCCTCAGTCCCCGGCCAGAGGGGAAATCGCGTTCAAACGGGAGCGGCTCTGTGGGGTGGTCCATTTAATAAACTCCATTACAGCTCTAAATCAGCTTCAAAATTCCTCTGCCAATGTGGCTCAGCAGGGAAGGTGCCAGACTAGGAGCTGGGAGACCCGGGTTCAAGTCCCCCCCCAGCTCTCGGGGTGACCTTGGGCCAGTCCGTCTCTCTTTCAGCTCAGCCTACCCCACAAGGCTGTTGTTCTCGTGGGGATAATGGGAAGACCCAGACTATGACTTCCGCCTTTAGCTCCTGAACAACAGAGCAGATGTGAATCTAACCAATAAAGAAATCATCCCCTCTTTATGCAACTTCAACATCCTTCTTTCCTTTTGGATGTCATGGGCTTAACGGGGGGGGGGGGGGGGGTGTATTTTTTTCCCAGCTGACCTCACCTCCTAAGATGCTCTAGACTTCAAAAAAAGAAAAATCACCATTTTTTAAAAGAGAGCGAGAGAGAGACTCAACCCCAGATGTGGACCTTTGGGTGGCCCAGAACTGTCAAACCTCCATCTGCGAATTTGGTTCCGATTTGAACTCTCGGTGTCCCTTTGCTAAGGCTTTCGTGCCAACATTTGCATCTGGGGTTTTCTGGTGGGCTGGGGAATTCTGGGAGTTGAAGTCCGCCTCTCTTAAAGTTGCCGAGGTTGGAGTCAACCCTGGGAAGCAAAGCGGGGTTAATGCACCCTCCCTTGACCTCCACGCAGGCAGTCACCACTTGGAAGTTAAGGTTGGCGGGGAAACCCTGATGGCGCGTCTCCTCCGGAGCACCATTGGAGCCCTGAACACCTCGTCCGAAATGGTGATGGAGACCAACAACTTGCGTAAGTGGGGAGAGAGGCGGCCAGCAAGGAGGCACCTTGCCCCAGGTGGGGGGTGGGGGATTGCTTCGGCTCAGCCAATCAGATGCTTCGAGGGTGGGCCCAAATCTGCATCGTGCTGCTATACTTCCACTTCCACTGGATGCTCTACAACGGTGCTTCTCGACCGTGGCAGCCTTAAGAGGGGTGGACTTCAACTCCCTTCCTGCATGGGTGGATTTCAACTCCCAGAATTCCCCAGCCAGCATGGGTTGGACTTCAACTCCCAGAATTCCCTAGCCAGCAAGGGGCAGATTTCAACTCCCAGAATTCCCCAAGCAGCATGGGTGGACATCAACTCCCAGAATTCTGGGAGTTGAAGTCCACCCATCTTCAAGTTGCCAAGATTGAGAAATGCTGCTTTGCGATGCTTAGTGGCCAAGGTTGGGAGGTTCATGTTTTTATTCCCCCAGCTGAAGGAGCCGCAGCCTAGCCAGGGGGCCACAGCCCCCCCCCAAAAGCAGCTTGTCGTTTCTTTTTCAGAAGCTGGACGTCGTGGTCCCACACCCCCCCTTTGCCTTGTCTGTGTCCCACAGAGTGTCTGCCAGAAGCGCGAGGGATGAGCAAGGCCCAGTACGTGAACTGCGCCATTCCCCTGGGCGCCCTGGTCGTGCTGTGCTTCTTGCAAGTCTACGTCTTCCGTATCCGGCGGGTCATCGCTGCCTTTTACTTCCCCAAGGTTGGCGTGCCTCGGTCACCGCTGCTGTCCATAGATCCCATTTGTGCCCTTTTTCCAGTGCAAAAAAAAAAGAGTGAAGGAGAGGGCTGGTTGAGACACGCCGAAAGGCTGGACGCAGGATTGGTGGTGGGATTGGAGGGTTGCAAAATTGGTGGAAGCGTCGAGCGGAGTCCCCCTGCTGCTGTAGACCTGCCTATTCTTCCTCTTCCTCTCGATGCTCTGCAACGGTGGTTCTCCACCTGGGCAACTTCAAGAGGTGCCAACTTCAGTTCTGAGACTTCCCCAGCCAGCGCGGGTGGACTTCAACTCCCAGGATCCCCCAGCCAGCATGGGTGGACCAACTCGATGCTTCACCCCCACCACCCACCCCAAGAGCCGTTTTGACCACGTTGCCACGTCTGGTGCTGTGATTTCTCACCAGGCTGCAAAAGCTGAAGTGCAAACAAGCCGGTATATTTACTGCAGGATCAGCCCTGCTCCCTTCGTGTGGTTCTCCTGCCAACTTTGCCCTCTGGACCCCCCACCCCAAAGTCAAACTGAACCCCTGCAAAAAACGCTGGGGCAGAACCTGGAAACCTCCTCCTGTTTTGCGCGAGTCAGAAACCTGAATGATTCAAATGTTCTCACTTTATTTTATGCCGAATAAACTGAGGATGCTTCGTGGCAAGATGCGCGCGTACGTCATCTTTGCAAATGCTCTGGGAGTCGCTCCCTAAAATAAAGGCATTGCAGACCAAAGTTCTGCTTTGCCCCACCCTTGGCCCAAGCCTCACCCTCAATGTTGGGCAACGTGACAACAACCCTGTGAGGTAGACTGCTTTTAGTCCGGGCCGGTGGAAGAGAAGGGAACTTTTCCTTCCTGCTTATACTAGATTTTCTCCCCTTCTGGTAGCGAGAGAAGAAGCGAATTCTCTTCCTATACAACGAGATGCTGCATCAACGCATGGCTTTCATCATTGTGCAACGGAAGCGCATCATCCTGCGCGCTCGGAGACGCAAAAGAGTGGTGAGTAAAACAGAGCACGTTGGCCCTTTGAGGTAGGCCAAGTGAGGAAACAGACCCCAGAAGAAATATTAGATCTTTGCTTATCGATCTAGATCAGTGTTTCTCACCCTCGGCCACTTTCAGCTGTTTGGAGCTCCCAGATTGATTGATTGATTGATTGATTTATACAAACCTGCTTACAACCACAAATATGGGAAAAAATATCCCTGGAGCTCCCAGATTGATTGATTGATTGATTTATACAAACCTGCTTACAACCACAAATATGGGAAAAAATATCCCTGGAGCTCCCAGATTGATTGATTGATTGATTTATACAAACCTGCTTACAACCACAAATATGGGAAAAAATATCCCTGGAGCTCCCAGATTGATTGATTGATTGATTGATTGATTGATTGATTTATACAAACCAGTTTACAACCACAAATATGGAAAAATATATCCCTGGAGCTCCCAGATTGATTGATTGATTGATTGATTGATTGATTGATTTATACAAACCTGCTTACAACCACAAATATGGGAAAAAATATCCCTGGAGCTCCCAGATTGATTGATTGATTGATTGATTTATACAAACCAGCTTACAACCACAAATATGGAAAAAAATATCCCTGGAGCTCCCAGATTGATTGATTGATTGATTGATTGATTGATTGATTGATTTATACAAACCAGCTTACAACCACAAATATGGAAAAATATATCCCTGGAGCTCCCAGATTGATTGATTGATTGATTTATACAAACCAGCTTACAACCACAAATATGGAAAAAAATATCCCTGGAGCTCCCTGATTGATTGATTGATTGATTGATTGATTGATTGATACAAACCAGCTTACAACCACAAATATGGGAAAAAATATCCCTGGATTCTCCAAGATTTTCCTGCTCGGAAAGCAGATTTCAGAGGGGTTCCAGAAAAACCCGAGAAACCACTTTTACTTCTTGAGAGGTAGCAGAAAAATCTGTTTATTTTTCCAAAATGGATACTGTTCCTTAATTTCGGGAAACACTTTGATGGCGCCTGCAGTATCTTTTCGTCTGGGTTACAAAGTTATAATCGTGACGTTTGTCGATATAACGTATTTCTTTTCCCAGAAAAGTAAATATTTGGGGGGGAACTTTTTGAAATAGGGCAACGACGTGAAATCCCACGCACCCTCCAAGGTGCAAGATAATAAATTCAGCCGTATACAAATCCGTCTGATATTAGATCAAGACTCAGTCGTTTGAACCTGAGTTTTGTAAAATGCAAATTTTGCATTCATTCGCTGTAAAAAAAGAGAAAAAAAACCCCTAAAAGGTGTAGGGTGTCCCCATTTCCAGCCTGCTTATTAGCAGACAGCGGGACCCAAATTGCATCAAATCAGTGCTGACAATTGCTTTTTCGCCCCCTTTACCCCCCAAAAATCCCATTGCTTTCCAGTGTCGTGTCTTCAACACGGTTTCCTTAGGAATAATCACGGTCGGCCTGTAATAATCAATATGGATTATTCATTAGGATTTGACCAGGCTAAATGAATCAGAGGACGAGGATCAGAAACGAAAGGCTTGGTGAACAGCAGCGATCGACGTTCCCCGCCAGCTGAGCCAGGCTCGTGACCTTCCGCACAACTATTTCCGTCGAATTTCTGCTTCTGCAAATATTTTTGGCACGCGGGTCTTGGCTTCCAGCTCTAAGCAGCATTTGAACCCCTGCCCCACCCCACCCTGCCCTATTAGCTGGCAGGCGTTTTCCCTTCCTTTCTTCTTCGGCACCCTCCACCCCAGCGCTGCTCCAGGACCTTCGACGCTTCCTGTTAGCCCCGGATGGGCGTCTCTGTCCTTCGGTCCCCGCAGGATTGTTTCGGGCCCAGCCAAGCTGGTGCACGAATGGCCGCAGCAGGTCGATCCCTTTCATCCTGCGACGTGTGCCGATTTTCCCGGTGCCAAATGTGTGCAAAAGGATGCCGGGGTGGAACGATCCTGGGCTGCTTTGGTTCAGAAAATCCTGCTCCTGTTCATCCCCGCATCTCTTTCAACGTATCTGCTCCGAGCCTTCCTTGCATGTAGAAAGCTAGTTCTTCAGGGGCAACAGGATCGGGGACCTTCCTCTGAGCCAACAAAGCCACTGCTTCGTTGTGATGTTGTGAACGTTGTCAGCGACGGCTGGCCATCCGTCTTGTTCTTTCTCATCTGAATAGCAGCAGCATCTTCAGATCCCAAGACGGGGTGGGGAGGGGGCTTGATTCTGAAATCTGGGAGCTGCGCAAGTGAAAGGATATCAACAGACCTGAACTGTAGACATCTGTATTTTCCTTTTAATTCTCAATTAGCACCACTTTGACAATACATGCCCACATTTTCTCCCAGTTCCCCTTTAGTGTGCAAAAGTGAATCCTTGTGGGATACACCCCCCTTCCTTCATGCAGCTCTCTTCATACTTCCTAGAATAAAAGATTAAAATCACTCTCCCCCCTCCAAATAAACGTAATATTTATTACAGCCCTCAAAAAAACAAACCCACCCAAATAGCAAAATTCAGGTACAATCAAATGGTTTACCTACTTAAAAAAAAAAAAAATTACTACGTTTATAGGCTGCCAATCTCATATAGTTGACTCCGGGCGGCTCACAAGGAAAACAGAATAAAAACGGTAAAAAACTGACCAAATTTAAAAACGACAAAGCCTTAGCCTAAGAGAAAACAGTCTGAGAGTTCACATAAGTTGACTGGCGTTATGGGAAACTTTTAAAAACTCAAACGCATCGATCTTTTGTTTCGATAGTTAACCCCCTGCTTGTCACCGGTGTAATTTTAGGATTTCTGTCTGAGAGGAGAACTTTAGCAACTTTAGAAATCTCTCTTCCGGGCCTCAATCCTAAAACAGGCCAGATTATATCCCGCCCCAAACTCACAACGGAATTTAAAATAGGATCCAAGTTTCAAGGGGAACCCCATTACAAGGGCAATTTCCCTCTTTTTGAGAGATGGGACTCTTCTGAAATTTACCCTCGATTTGATAACTTCCCTGTCCATCCAGCTTTGGATAAACTCTTCTATATTTACAGATATAGACAGATATATAGATAAGATAAACTCTTCTGTATTTACAAAGAACCGTCAATCTGCTCTCAGGTGGCCTATGATAGCCAGGCCAAGGAACCCAGCCCTCTTTTGCCGGGGAGGCGCAGAAAAAGCCCGGCGGATTCAGGGCCCAAATTTCTTTCTTTTTCAGAAAAAGCCCCTCGTGGATCGGATCGGACGCTGGTGTCCCTTTCTGAAGCGGTGCCTGCTCCGGCGATGCATTCTTTGCAACCGGCCCGAATCCCACAATTCTCGCACGTGCCCGAACGCCGACTGTGAGACCGTCTACTGCCGACTCTGCTGGCAAGACATGGGCAAGACGTGTTATGCCTGCAACCCCGACGATCTGCTTTCTGAGGATGACAGCAGTGAAGGAGGAACGGGCTATGCCGATTAAAGAGGCTCACGGTGGCATTTTCCCTGGCTTGTGTGTTAGATGTGGGCTGTTTTTTTTCATTTCGGTATAGAGGGTCCCTGCTTAGTGCCTGCCTTGGACAGCGACTGTTCATAGTTACGACGGGGATGAAAAAGTAACGTGGCGACCAATCCTCACTTTTATGACCTTCGCAGGTCTGTCTCAGACTTACGAGGTAAACCAGACAGGAAACACAACCAGATAAGCTAATGCTACTTTATTGTAAAGCTACATTGACAGGATCTTGCAAGTCTGAAAGCACAAATCTCCCTCCGTCTCCTTCTCAGCCAGAGAAACTAGGGAGGGTCCCTTCTGAGTCTCTTTCTCCTCCCATTATGCAGCTGTGGGCTATGCTCCCTCTTATCTGACTGTTTCATAGGCAGCAACTCTTCACCCTGTTTCTCAAGGCCTTTCCCATATACTGTTACAGTCTGCAAAGCAAACAAAAGCTAAAGTAAGATTGTAAGCACAGTCACGGTTTCACTTAGCAACTGCTTTGCTTAACAACCAAGTTGCCAGTCCCCATTGTGGCCGCTAAACGAGGACAACCTGTATTTATTCAAGAGCTTATACACAAAGGCGCATTACATCACACAATCTGGAGGTTTGGGGCAGGGTACAAGGGGGTCTCCAAATGGCCACAATAAAATAAAATTAAAATTAAATTGCGAGGCTCTAAGGCAGCTAGGTGTCAAGTGCCTTTTTAAAGAAGAAAGTGTTTACCATCTTCTCGAGTTGCAGAAACCAGCGAGTCAGGCCTACCACTGGGGATTACCTACCCATACAAGAAGCCAGCCGTCTGCAGCTAAAGGGATTTTGTTCTCCATGGCTTCAATTAGAGCTCAGGGACGGGGTGATAAAAATTCCAAAAATCTGTGATTGAACAAGAGCATGGTTTGGGTGGCAGATGCGACCCAGGGCCTTGGGATATTTATTGTAAGGGCAAAGACATTTCTTGTGGCCAAAGCATGATCCTCCAAAGCTTATGATCCGTGCCTTCGTTTTCAAAATAAGCCCAAGATTTATTTCCTCCGAGGACAGGCTGATTCAGGCGAAGAAAGGGGAGGATGTGGGTTCTCATCTGCTGGAGACACTTCAGGAGAAGTTAAGAGGCCTTCCAGCTGTGATTGCAAACACTTGTTTAGCCAAGGGTGGGTCTGAATGGTTTCAGTGTGCAACACCCAGCTGTAAAAGCCGTTTCTCTTTGACTAGAAGGGAAACTGACATTCTCGGCTGCCATCCATTCTTCTCCAGACCGGAACGAAACCACGCTAGCAAACAGACCCAACCTATCTGCTGGATTTGCCCAAACCTGGTTGAGTCAAAACTAGACGAGCAAGTGTCCACCTTGGTTAGTTGGAGGAATGGCACCTTAACCTTGTTGGCAGTTCCTTGAACGGCTCCCTGGATGAGGCTGCAGGAGGCAAAGCAGAACCCAGGCTGAAATCCCGGGGCACAAACACGGCTAGTCATTCACACCCCGGCTCCGTTGGGCAGAGGTCAAATCTCAGAGGCTTTGCCCCCCGGTCTTCCACCAACCCTGGGCTTGGAATATTCCCACCGTGCCGACAGGCCAAAGGCAGGATTATTGGCAGCCCGTTTTTCCCCTCCCCAAAAGCACCTCTCTCAAAAAAAATGTAAAAAGCATTTACAAGAAAGGGGGCACTTTCAAGGCTTGTGGGGGGCCAAACCCCACCCCACAGCTGGGGGCTTCTGGAAACCCTTCTTTTCAATCTCCTCCAGCGAAAGAACAATGAAAGCCTCTGCATTTCCTTGATCCAGGGGAACACAGATCCTTGGGCAGTGTCTCTCAATCTTGGCAACATGAAGATGGGTGGACTTCAACTCCCAGAATTCCCCAGCCAGCCATGCTGATGGGGATGATGAAGATTGTAATAGGAACTGGATAACAATGGCTTCTCTAAAATGCCTGGGTGAAAAACCCTTCTTGTGTCCCTAGTCCTTAAGATTTGGCCTAAATCTCAGGAGTTGAGGCGGTGGTGAAATCTAGACTGTTGTTTCTCAACCTTGCAATGTGAAGATGTGTGGACTTCAACTCCCAGAATTCCCCAGCCAGCATGGGGAATTCTGGGAGCTGAAGTCCACAAGTCTTAAAGTTACCAAGCTTGAGAAACCCTGTCCTTGAGGGTCGCTCGGACGTTGCCTGGCCAGGATCCCCGCGGGAGGCTGTCCGAGAGGTCTGGGCCGGGAGCGCACCAAGGGCGCAGCGCAGGACCAGCGCCAACGGTTCCTCCCCTTCCCTTGCCCCGGGCCCGGCTTCCCAGTCGCGCCCGCCTGCCAGCAGGGCAGGGAACCCCCGGCACCCCCTCCCACTCCGCCGCCCCCCCTCCCGGCTGCTGGGACGCGTGTCGAGCGGCGGAAGCGCGCGGACCTCCTCGCTGCCTGCTCCGGCCGGGCGCGCCCAGCGGGACTTGGCAGCGCGGCGCTCGGGCGGAGGCTGGGGAAGGGCGGCCGGGCAGGAAGTTCCCGTTCTCGGGCGGGCCCAACAGCTGCGGCGGCGACGGCGGCGTTGCAATGCGAGGCGGAGGGAGGAGGAGGAGGAGGAGGAAGAGGCGGCGGGGCCGGGCTGCAAAGGCTCAAGAGCCGCCTCCGGCCGCTGCTGCTGCGGGGAGCGACTGAGCCGGACCCCGGTGCGCAGATCGACCGCCCCGGCGCTCCGGCCAGGCCGGCGCCCCCGCAGGCGCCCCTCCGCCGCCTGCCCGCAGCATGGCGCCCTGGGGGGAGGTGGCGCTGCTCCTGGCGTCGTGGGGATGCGTGGCCGGCGGGGTCCGCGCAGCTGGTGAGTCGCGCCTGCCCACGTGCCGCCGGGCGAGGGTCGGCCCGCGGGCGGGCGCTGGGGCTGCAGCCGGGGAGGCGGGCAGGGAGGCAGGCAGGGAGGGCTAGGAGCAACCTGCGCGACAACCCTGTGAGGTAGGCTGCGATGGATGGGCGCTGGAGGGCGCGAGCCTCGCCAAGCGGGGCGGAATGGGGTGCGGGGGTGGGGGCGTCGGGGTGGGGGGCAAAGCCGCCCCGTTGGGGGCCTTCCCGAAGTGACAACGAGGGGGGGTGAAGCACATCCAGGCCGAATTGCGGGAGGCGCTTCCCCCCCCCCCCCGAGTTTAGCCGCCGGGGGGCGCCGCGGGGAACGTGGAAGGGCAGACGAGGTTCCTGCGTCCCTGAACATGTGCAAAGGGCGCTCGGCTTCTCCGCGGAGAAGTGGAGGGAGTCCCCCGCCCTGTGAAACGTTTGGGGAAGAAGGGAAGAAGAGTGAGCTTGGAGCAAGCCGTGCTTGGGATTTGCTTGTCAGTGAAAGAAAGAAGGGGAATGAGCTATAGGAATGGGTTGAAATTACAGAAGTGAAGGATTTTTTTGCGGTGGGGAGAGGCTGAATAGGAAAAGCAGGTCAACAATGGAGGCAGCTTCCCCAAGGGATGAAACTCCCTAGTCTTCCCTAGTCAATCAGGAAGGGGGTTGGACTAGGTGACCTCGAAGGCCCCGAGAACCTTGAAAATCCTTGACTGAACTCAGGATTTTTCCGTTCTTTTCAGTCGCCTCTTTCTTACCAGCAAATAGCAAGCGATTTTTTCTTGCCGGTCTGTTGTCATTTGTGTTGATACCTGATTTGATACCCATGATCTGTTTAGCAACCCAACCTTCAAACAAAGGGAGGGTAATTTCAGCAGCTCCATTTTGTAAAACAATATAACATTGTGAGCGATTATAATATCCGGGCATCTCTCTCTTTCTCCCTCTTTGAAGTTACGGGAAGCCAGTGATGGTTAGGCTAGAATAGCCTGGGTTTCTCCCACATGGACTACAGCTCCCATCAGCCCCACTGGTTGGTCACGCAGGCTGGGACCCAAGGGAGGTGTGATGCAACATGTCTGGGGCATGCCAGGCTGGGGACAATTGGGGGAGATAATAGAAATAAATTCTATTTAGTTGTCTATTATAAATTCACAAATTCTGCCCTGCCTGGTGCCACCCAACCATGCCAGACTACAACTCCCATCATCAGAGAAATGGCTCACTACGTTTTTCCTTCGCTGGGTAAAAAGAAGCTTTTCTAAAATGCCTGTGCGAAAAACCCTTCTTGTGTTCCTAGTCCTTACGATTTGGCCTAAATCTCGGCGGTGGTGACATCTAGGCCAGTGTTTCTCAACCTTGCAACTTTAAGACATGTGGACTTCAACTCCCAGAATTCCCCAGCCAGCATGGGAGTTAAAGTCCACCCCATGCTGGTTGGGGAATTCTGGGAGTTGAAGTCCACACGTCTTAAAGTTGCAAGGTTGAGAAACACTGGACTAGATCCTTTGGAAATGGAATCATCAAAGCAAGGGGTCTGCGGAAATGTCTTCTGGGGGGCATGGATTTGTCTGTACATGACCCCACATTGAGGGTTGCCCCAAGAAGAAATCTAGCTTCAGGAGGGGGGAAGAGCCAGCCCCAAATACCAGCATTTTGCCTGTTGCAGATGCCTCCAGCCCGCAACCATGGCGTAACCAGCTTTGCTCCTGGCCCGTCATGCCAAGGATCCTGCAGGGCACCCGGTCGGTTGGATTGAAGGCGGCAGCGTTGGTAAGTTCCTTGCCAGCTTCGGGGCTTCGAAAAGCGAAAGCAAGGAGACCAGAGAAGCAATACGTTGCAGGCCTGCCGGTTTGGCCGGTCAGATGAGCTCATCTCCTCCTGCCCCCTCACCCCCGGTGTGCCCCCCCACCCCCCCGGATGCTGGGAGTCTCCGGAGCACTTCCGTGTATTACTGTTGGGCAGGAAACGGTGGGTGGGGCAGGGAAGGGAATGCAGCAGACACCTTCTTCGGATGGCCTAGGAGCCCCCACGCCAAGGGGATGCCCAGTTCACCGGGAGCAGCTTCTCCCGGGCCCGGCTGGTGGACGTGCATTGCCAGGCGAGCTCCCTTGCCTGAAATGGGGGTTCTTCGAAGGCTGCTCGGTCTGTTTTCCCCAATTCTCTCTCTTTTCAGGGTCCAACCAGTTTCCCTGCGAAGCTGCAGCTTGCCTTAGAGGTGGAAGGAGAAACTCTACTTCTGGATTTGGGACAGAATCGGTGAGTCGGGGCCAGCCGGAAAGACCCCCAGAGGCTCAGGGCTCTCCCGGTTGGATTGGTCCCCGAGATCCTACTAGCCTAGAGAGGTCAGCCTGTTGCTCCGGACGCAGGGAAGTGTTAAAACCATAAGGCTGTCCTTGAAGTTTGTTGTTATCCTCCATTGGGGGTGCCTGAATGGGGATCCCTGCCCTGAACTGGAGGTTGGGCTTGGTGACCTCAAGGGCCCCTCCGACTCTGGAGTTCTATTTGCAAATATAAATGCAGTTTTTTTAAAAGCGCAGAATGTCTGTATATATATAAAAAAGAGAGAGTCACAGGAAAGTGTCCAGCTTCGGCCTAAGGCACTGATCCCCAGCATTTGATGCTCCAGCAAGCCCTGAGTGTTTGGCGGGGCTTCCATGTTCAGGAGCAGTCTCTCTTTCGAAACCTGCTGCCAACAGAAAGGAGAACTGGGAGTTGGGGGGGAGATAAAGGGAGTCAAAAAGCTGCCTTTCTCTGCTGCGAGGTTTCCACGAGGCGTGTTGGAAACGGGAGGCCAATGTGGAGAGGCCCTGCTGAGCAAAGCGGAAACAGCAGGCGTTTTCTTACGGGATTTACATGCAAAGTTGGCTTGTGCTAAAGGCATCATCTTCATTTCCAGGGAGCTGGTGAAGGGCACCCCAGGGTTACTCTATTACCTCCCGAATGGGACAAGAACCTTGCAGCCAACCAACCCAGAGGTAAGAACCACATTTATTTTCTCGGCTTCACGTGCTACATATCATCATTCAGTGCCTCCCAGCTGAAACTGCACATCCCAGACATGCTTTTAATCCTGGTGGCGCGACTCAGCCCTGACGGAGGACCCATGGAGGGGCTAATCCTCTGCCCCGACTTTTAAAGCCACGCAGTGTGGAAATCCGCACTGGAGACCTCCGGAGTTTCCTTCCCCTGCAAATTCTGGCTTTCGACCTTCTTCCCGGGAAGCTTGAGAATTTCTGTTGAATTTCTCTGGCTGAGGCTCTTGAACCCGTGGCGAGCAGATTCTCTTTCCTCCAACTGGCTCAGAAATGGGAGAGGGAAATTCGTAAAAATTCCTAGTATGTGCAGGAAAGGAATTAATTCCATCATCTGCAAGAGAGATCTTGTACTACCTGCAAACCACATGTTAACTGTGGTTAGGGTTTGCAAAATACATTGGGGAGGTTAGAACAACAGAGGGAACTCGGGATGACCAGCATAGAACTCCTTTGAATCTTCAAACCGTAAGGAGTCTTTCCCAGCACTCTGCGCATGCTCTCTGCCTGTCTTTTCAAGACAGGAGAAGCTTCCCGCGGTCTTTCAGCCATCCCCAAAGGCTGGCTGTATGCAACAAATAAAGAAAATGGTCAGGTAAAATGACCGGAACTGGGATGTGGTGGTTTGGCTCCAGAGATAGACTGCCCCTAGACCTGGAGGTTCCATTTAGTTGCCTCACCGCCAAATTATGGTCTCCTCCTTGAATTTACCTACAGTAGCTGCCTTGGCATAAAATGCCCCACCGAGATTCCTCAAAAACCTGTTTGGTTGCTCCCGGGAAGGTGTGGTGAGTCACGGGTGCCCCACGGCTCCCTGTTGGCTCCTGATTCTGACAGGAGGGGTAGCATTTAGCAGGCACGGTGGCTGAACCTTGGCTTATCCCCCAGTCTGTCCCACCTCGAACAAGCCTGGATCCCAGAATCAAACTCTTTCTTGTTGTGTTTGCCTGATCCGTTGCAGCTGAACCCATATTTAAGCTGTCTGTTCTGTTTTGTTTGGGGTCTCTTTTTAGAGCAACTGCTGTTATCGGGGTACCATTCAGGGGTACCTCAACTCTTGGGCCAGTGTCTGTGTTTGCTCTGGTTTAAGGTAAGAATCGGCAAAATTGGCAGAATTTCCCTTCCCTTCCCTTCCCTTCCCTTCCCTTCCCTTCCCTTCCCTTCCCTTCCCTTCCCTTCCCTTCCCTTCCCGTCCCGTCCCTTCCCTCCCTCCCTCCCTCCCTCCCTCCCTCCTTCCTTCCTTCCTTCCTTCCTTCCTTTTTTCTTTCCTCTCTCTCTCTCTCCCTTCCCTTCCCTTCCCTCCCTCCCTCCCTCCTTCCTTCCTTCCTTTTTTTCTTTCCTCTCCCTTCCCTTCCCTCCCCTCCCTCCCTCCCTCCCTCCCTCCCTCCCTCCCTCCCTCCCTCCTTCCTTCCTTCCTTCCTTCCTTCCTTCCTTCCTTCCTTCCTTCCTTCCTTCCTTCCTTCCTTCCTTTTTTTCTCTCTCTCCCTTCCCTTCCCTTCCCTTCCCTTCCCTCCCTCCCTCCCTCCCTCCCTCCTTCCTTCCTTCCTTTTTTTCTTTCCTCTCCCTCCCCTCCCCTCCCCTCCCCTCCCTCCTTCCTTCCTTCCTTCCTTCCTTCCTTCCTTCCTTCCTTCCTTCCTTCCTTCCTTTTTTTCTCTCTCTCCCTTCCCTTCCCTTCCCTTCCCTTCCCTTCCCTTCCCTTCCCTTCCCTTCCCTTCCCTTCCCTTCCCTTCCCTTCCCTTCCCTTCCCTCCCCTCCCCTCCCCTCCCTCCCTCCCTCCCTCCCTCCCTCCCTCCCTTCCTTCCTTCCTTCCTTCCTTCCTTTTTTTCTTTCCTCTCCCTTCCCTTCCCTTCCCTCCCTCCCTCCCTCCCTCCCTCCCTTCCTTCCTTTTTTTCTTTCCTCTCCCTTCCCTTCCCTTCCCTCCCCTCCCCTCCCTCCTTCCTTCCTTCTTTTCTTTCCTCTCCCTTCCCTTCCCTCCCCTCCCTCCCTCCCTCCCTCCCTTCCTTCCTTTTTTTCTTTCCTCTCCCTTCCCTTCCCTTCCCTCCCCTTCCCTCCCCTCCCCTCCCTCCCTCCTTCCTTCTTTTCTTTCCTCTCCCTTCCCTCCCCTCCCTCCCTCCCTCCCTTCCCTTTTTTTCTTTCTCCTTTCGAGGCATCACAGTCCCAGCGTACGCTGACCTTCTAAGAGCCTCAAGGACAATCCTACTGCAAAGCCCATGATCCCTAGCCAGTGGGTGTGCACTGTAGCATTTTGATGTAGGAATTGGAGTAGCCTTGGAACTGAACCTGTGTGGAATTTGCATTCAACCCCAGGCCACCTAAAATGATGCTTTGCAGACATCCGAGCTCTAGGAAGCATGAAGGGGCAGCCTCTGTTGATTTATTTGGAGGATTTTTTTAAAAAAACGATCTTCAGACCATTCAAAGCAAGATACTGTAGTTCCCACTCTTGTCTTTCCATTCCAGGAGACGCGAAAGGAAAAGGGAGGGAGGAGGGAAGAGGAAAACAGCCCACCAAAACTGACAAAAAAGCATGCCTCGATTGCCCTCTCTGGTGCCTTCTAGAAAACTGGAGTCACTCCACCACCTTGAACCCCAAACAAAGCTAAAATATTGCACTTTTAAACATGGCTCCTTTTTCTTTTCTTTGATCACCCAGTGGCCTCCTCACCGTGTCCAGGTTTAGAAGCTACAGCTTGGAATCTACCCCAGATGGAGACACAAGGGCCTACAGACTCGAGACACTCAAGACATCCACAGGGGCTTGCAGGCCGAGCAGACAGTTTCACCCACAACCGAAGCGGACGCCGCTGCATCGGGTACGGATGCACTTCTAGGACTGACCGTGCAACCGTCCAGCCTCAGAGCTGGAAATCCCAATCTTTCAATCCAGAAAGGCTTGAACGTGTGTGTCTGAATGCTCCATTTTTCCTGCCAGGCAAAGAGAGAAGCGGAGACTGAGCGTGGCTACGTGGAACTGGTGATCGTGGCCGACCAAGCCGAGGTGAGGGATGTCTTCCCCCTCCCCAATTTTCCAAGATTTGACCCCACACCCAAATCCTTGCAGGCTTCTCAGTAATTTCCAGCAGGCATCTAAACGCCTCCTTTGCCAAAAGCAAAGCCCAGAGCTAACGGAAGGGAAGACTGGAGTCAATTGAAATTTCACGTTGCTAGATCTCAGTGAGCAAGCCCTCCCTTTTTTTCCTCTCCTCGCCCCAGCTTCCTCACTGTAGATGCGAGTTTGATTTCCCTAGGAATCCCCCGGATCTATTTTGTCCACCCTCTTCTTTGAGAACCCCCCCTTTTGATCCTCCAGTTATCCCACCGCCTCCACCAATTCTTCGTGCCTTTCAGTTCCAGCTGGATCCTAACATCAGCCGGATTCAGACACGCATCGTGGAAATCGCCAGCCACATGGACGGGGTGAGGAGCAATTCCGATGACAGGCCTTCCCTTTTTCCTTGGCCTAACATCGGAGCGATCGAAGGCTTGGAATTATTCTGTGGGGACGTCGTAACTTTGCTAGGGCGCCGATTTTATAAAGACAGGTTGCCCTCGGGAAAAAAAACCCAATTCAGGTCCTTTTTTTCCTTTTTATTATTTCAAAGGGGCGGGTGGTAATTCTGGTTACCGTTTGCCATTCGGATCGCCATTTCATTATATTGCATTTTTCTCCTGCACTCTGCATAATGTAGCTTGCTCCAGAGGGCACTATTTTGGGGGGTGGATATCTACGTATTTATTTTTTAAAACAGCCTTCTGTTTTTAATCTCCTCCTCTGCAGCGTTAGCAGATTAGACTCACGGGCAGAAGTTTCCCAGCCCGGTGCTAAGTCACCCTTCTCCATGTCGCCCCATTGGTTCATTGGGGTCTACTCCGTGCAAAACCTGTTTTTTTCCTTCCTTTTACTCCCTGTTCCAGTTTTACAGGACGCTGGGTCTGCGGGTGGCCCTCGTGGGCGCTGAAATCTGGAACCAGCGCAACCGGGTGTCAACAGAGGGAGCTGCTGGAGAAGTTCTCACACGGTTCCTGGCGTGGAAAGAGAAGGATTTACTGCCCCGGATCCCACACGACAGCGTCCAGCTCATTATGTAAGATGCCAGCGAGGCTGCACCTCTGGGAATGCATCGTGGTAGTGGGGTGGCAGTAGGCGAAGCCAGGGGCATCCTGGGTCTTTGATCAGCAAGAGGACTAGCAGCTTGGGGATTTTTAAAAAAATGTTTTTAATTAACTAAATGCAAAAAGACAGACAGGTTGGTGTAGTGGTTAAAGCAGTTTTCTCAACCTTGGCCACTTTAAGATGGGTGGACTCCAACTCCCAGAATTCCGTGGCAGGCTGGGGAATTCTGGGCGTTGAAGTCCACCCATCTGAAAGTGGCCAAGGTTGAGAAACACTGGGTTAAGGCATCAGGCGAGAAACCGGGAGGCCGTGAGTTCGAGTCCTGCCTTAGGCACAAAGCCATCTGGGTGATCTTGAGCCAGTCCCTCTCTCTCAGCCCTCAGAAGGAGGCAATGGCAAAGCACTTCTGAAATCTTGCCAAGAAGACTGCAGGGGCTTGTCCAGGCCGTCGCCAGGAGTCCACACGGACTCAAAGGCACGCCCGCACGCCCGCACACACACACACAATGCAAAATGCAAAAAAGGACCCAAAAAACACCCAAAATGTACAGAAGTGAAGTCAGGATTGGTTACAGTCACCCATGGCTGATGCCTATGAATTAATCCTTCAAAAGGACTAGCAGCTTGGGTTGGAACCCTGAGGCTGGGGGCGGAGCCACGCAGAGGGGGTTGTTACAAAGCTGGGGGGAGGAGCCACTGGGCAGCTCTTCCCCTCCCCCCGTCCCTTCCCTCTGCTACAGTGAGATTCTCAATGGGGGGGTTCCCCAATGGGATAAATGTGGGGTAACCCCTCCCACCAAGCCCGAACCCAGAATCCCCATTAGGGGCCCTTCCCTCGAAGGCGCTAACCTCCAGCCCCTTAAAATTACTTTAGCAGACCCGCCTAGCCTCCCCTGCGCCACCCAGCAAAGCTTGACGCTCACTTTGCCTTCCCTCGCCCACACTCTGTCTGCTTCCTTTTCGGCCGCAGCGGTCCCCCGTTTACCGCCGGCGTCATCGGGGCGTCTACCCAGGGATCCATCTGCACTAAGCGCTCCGGTGGGATCAGCATGGTGAGTCGAACGAACCTCTCGGCGCCCGCGAGAGCGGACGGTGGGTTGCCCAAGATTGCAAGCGTGGTCGAAGCCCTCCCCGTTCGGCCGCTCCCCCCGGCGCGTCGATGGGGGGTGAGCAAGAGGATCAGAGCATCCCCACTAAACTGGGTGCTAAAGGGAGGGTATTGGATGCTTTTTCCCTTTCAATAAATCTGGTTAAAGAAGACTCAGGACGTCTCGCTTTAGGGCTCTTAGCTCCTGCTAAGAACTTGAGAGTAAGCGAGCCTATCCGGTCCACTCACCCCATGCTTTCTTAGTAGCAGAGCCCCTGAGTAGAGACTCCTGCTTGTAAACCAGCATCTCCCCCAGGATGGCCTAAGAAAACCCAAGATAACCGCTTTCTATTCAAGGTTGGCCCCGTTCAAGCAACCCCGTGTCTGCAGCATCACCTCGTCCAGCCTGCTCAGACCAAAAGGTCTGTTTCTTCATCACCCAGCTGCTTATGAATTATGCCCATCTTGATTATCTTCTTTCTATTATTACTTTTAAAACTGGCACCATGCCCTTCGAAGAGGATTTTTTCCCAGGGCAAACCTTCTCCAGCGTGGCCAGGGAGAGTAATTCCTCTCTTCTTGTTTTCTGAAAATCCCCCAGCCTACAGGAAGGAACAGTTTACTTTAAAACATGCTTTAAAAAAAAAAAGGGTGAGTGGAAGGTCCTGGGCATTTTTCTTTGCCCGATTGGGAAACTTTGCTCGCTCTTTACGTGGACAGGAGAACTCTTGAAAGCTTTGCACGGAAGAAGGGCCTGCAGTGCAGAAGCGGGTCATCTTTATGGGGCTGGACCCACACAACACCCTTTCCTGAACCCTGAATATCGATTCCTGCTTTCTTTCCTTCTAGGGCCATTCCGTTAGTCCTTTAATCATGGCTTCCACACTTTCGCACCAACTTGGGCACAACCTTGGCCTCGTCCACGATGTGGTCGGCTGCAGCTGCAACAGTTCCATCCGTGCCCCGGGCCGTAAATGCATCATGGAACCCCCGACGGGGTGAGTGCGAATGTCTTCGTTGCCCGTGAAGGAAGCTTCTGTTTTTCCACTTTGTGTTCAGGGAGCTGGAGAATTTCTTGCCCATTTCTTCTGGGGATGATTTGGCGCTTCCGGGAGGGCGGGAAGCGGAGGAGAATTTCCTTTCCTGGCGTCCCTGTGGCATTTGTCCCCATCCCTTGGCAGAGGGCTGTGTGCTTCCCACTTCAGGAAAATCCCACAAGAGTTCCTGCGGGGTGTTTTCCCTGGTTCGTGGGAATTAAGAGGCCGGAGAGAGGATTCGATTGATGATAGTCTTACCCACCCCAAGCTTAAAAATATCACGCACCGCCCTTGAGTATCACTAACATTTTCTTCTCCTTGCCAAATTCTTTTTCAACTGATGGGATGAAAAGTGGTAGGAAAAAAAACCTCAATATTCTTAGAAGGACATTTTTCTGCAGAAAACAACTAAGACCTCTGCTTTCCCGGAGCCCACAAGGAGCCCATCCTCTCCCAAACCAACTGCTCCGGACGACTTTCTCTCTTGAATCTCCCTTCGGGTCCGATCTTTCTACCTCTGCCCTCGGAGGGATAGCAAGATCCACGTGCCTCCAAAGAGGGGACGGTGCCGAAAAACCTTCCTTCCTTCCTTCCTTCCTCCGCTAGGATCATGCCGGGGTTGAGTTTCAGCACCTGCAGCCAGCAGCGGGTCCAACGGATCCTGCGGAGCGATCGGATCGGCTGCCTCCTCGACCGGCCCAAACCAGACCGCCTGGTGAAGTCCCTCTGCGGGAACCGCTTTGTGGAATATGGGGAGCAATGCGACTGTGGCCTCTTTTTGGTAAGAAAGAACAAAAATAGAATGGTCTCTTTCTCGCTTCGGCCCACATCCTTGCTGTGCTGATGGGGCACGGCTTCCTTTATTCATCTCCTACATGCCGGCAGAAGTTGGGTGCTCCCTTTTGTGCCGGCCAGTCAGCTGGGGCCCCCGAGGAAGAGACTCCGTTCCATGTGGCATTCTCCTGCCCCATCCTCAGGAGGGGATGAAAATTATTTGCCTTTATGTTATGTTATGATACTGTTCTGTTTCCAGTGATTTCTCATCCTCCGTTCAGATTGTCTGTAGAAAGAAAGTTGGGCGTTAGATTCTGATGTTGCTTTTCAAAATCTCTTGCTTTTATTTCTATTGCTGCTGGTGGTTTTTGAATACATTGGCACTTCTTGGAAGCACCCAGTGGGTGGAAAGATTCTCCCCACACCTTGCTTGGGGAGAAGCAAGATTTGTGTGTGTGACTTGGGGGGGGGGTAATGCTTTGAGACCAGAATACCTCAAAACCTGCCAAAAAACCCAGTTCGGTGCCTGCACACTGTACGAAACGGAAGCAAACATCTGGAGCAGTGTTTTTCAAACTTGGCACCTTTAAGACGTGTGGTCTTCAACACCCAGAAGTCCCCAGCCAGCATCTTGAAGTTGCCAAGTCTGATCTAGAGCGATTCCTTATCAGACGGGTTTTTCAAAATCTTCATTTTTTCCCCCTTTCTCTTCTCTCCTTCTTCATTGTCCAGGAATGTACAGATCCTTGTTGCAACGCAACCTCGTGCCAACTAATGCCCGGAGCCCAGTGTGCCACCGGAGACCCTTGCTGTCACCAATGCAAGGTAAGTTGCCCCAAAGCGGGGGGGACACCTTCCTTTTCTTCTTAGCCCCCTTCCAATGCAAACCCAGGATCCAGCCAGAAACTCTGTTTGTTCCTCAACCTGGCTCTCTAGAAGAATGCCCGGGTTCCATTCTTGCTCTCCGCCCCCAATGGAAGCCAAGCCATTTGACCGTGCCAGCTTTGCACAGCCTTGCCCAACCCGTGCCCCCCATCGGAAGGGCCCCAGCTTAAGCTGAGGAAACTCCTGAGAAGTTTGCTCCCCAAACTCTTTTTCAAGGGTCCCCTGGCTTAATCTGGGGCCCTTCCGATGGGGGGCACGGGTTGGGCAAGGCCGTGCAGAACTGGCACGTTCAAATGACAGTCCGGCCTCTCTCCCTCCACCCGTCGAGCAGGAATTCTTTGAAACAGAAAACAGGGAAAAGACAATCCCTTTGCGGAGAGCCCCCGAGCGATCTCTCCAACTCAAACCTTGCTGTGCAGAAGCCCCCCCTTTCCGAAAAATAAAGTGGGGGGCAACACCGTCTCTCCTCTTCTCCCCCGTGTAGCTACGCAGTGCCGGACACGTCTGCCGCGTAGCCCAAAACGAATGTGACCTCCCCGAATTCTGCGATGGGGCATCGCCACGCTGCCCTTCCAACGTCTACAAGCAAGATGGCACCTTGTGCGAAGGAGGCAAGGCTGTTTGCTATGGGGGGATCTGCCCCACTTACTTAAGCCAGTGCCAAGGACTTTGGGGTCCCGGTAAGCTGATGTTTGAGCCGGGGACTCAACCGGCTTTGAAATTTCTCACCGTTCCCTGGATCCGCAGTCTTGTCCTTTTGTCTGACGTGTTTTTCTCTGTGTTTCTTTTTTATTTCCCTTCCTTGTTCCTATTTTATTTTAGTTCGCCTGTCGCATTGCGGGCTGTCCAGAGTTATTCTGGAATCAACCTGAACTGAATCCGTGTTTGAGCCGGGAGCATTTCCCTGGATGAAAGAAGGGAAATTTTCCTGTGTTTATAGATGCTTTTTCATGTGGCAGGCCCATCTACCATCCAGTTTTACGTGCATTTTTTAAAAAAAAATCTTTGTTCTTGATTGACCTTTTTTTTAAATTTGGTTCTTGATTCACCTTTGTTTTTTTCCTTTTTAATCTTGGTTTGCTCTGGATTCACCTTACCTTCTTCATGCATTCATGAATTGTTGATGATCGCCCTATTGCAGTTGGGTTTGGGGATCTGCTCCGAGTTGTTGCGGGGTCTGGCGGTGCCTAGATTGAATACGTTAAATGAAGCAGGATGAAGTTGGAGCTGGGGGGCCAGGGGAGGTTTCTCCAGGGAAAACAGCTCCCGTAGCCACCGAGACCAAATGCATTTCGGCTCTGGGTGGCGAGTCCTGTGGCTGGATTGCGTTTGATGGCAAACATTTTTTTCTCTCCGTTCCCAGACGCGGTTCCTCTCTCGGATGGCTGCGTGGCGTCTCTGAATCCCAGAGGGGACGCGCGGGGGAACTGCGGGCAGAACCCCAACGGATCCTACATCTCCTGCGCTAAGAGGCAAGCAGTCCCCCTTCTCCCCACAACTGTGGGCCCCCCTATCTCTGAATCTGCCCTGCTGGTGAATTCTCTCCCCCCCCACTTTCGTGGGTGGTGCCGTGCCAAGCAGAAAAAAATCCAAAATTGCAAGCAGAGAAGTCAAAACGGCGGGCGCTCTTGCTTTTTTATCCCCCATCTTGCTTCATACCTCTGATTTTGGGGTGGGTGCGTTGGCATTCTCCCCAAGGAAATCAGTTTCTGGCTTTGGGGGATTGTGTTTTTAAAATTAATTTTCCAAAAAACATTCTAAAGCAGCGTTTCTCGGCTTCCGCAACTTTAAGCTGGGTGGACTTCGATTCCCAGAATTCCCTGGTGGCTGGGGAATTCTGGGAGTTGAAGTCCCCACGTCTGAAAGTTGCCGAGGTTGAGAAACACTGGTCTAGCTTACCTACCTGTTAAACAACCCTAAAAGTTAGAATGATTGAATCAAGTGTAAAATTGGTGTATAGGGTTACAATTTTGGAACCCCAGTAACGTAGCGCAGAGCCAAATTATGGGAAATTTACAAATGATGGAAAAAGAGCCGTGGAGCAGAAGGACTGGCAGCAGAGTATAAAATCACAATGTCACTAAAATCCGCGTGCAGAATTAGAATTGGCATTGAGGTTACAGTGGTGCGGACGATGATGCAGCGCGGTTTAAAATAGCGTGATAAATGTTAATATATAAACACAATGGAAAAATAGCGAGACATTAGAATGACTAACAGCAGAGTACAAAATCACAATGCCGCTAAATCTTCGTGCAACATTATAATTAACATTAATGTTATTGCAATGTAAACGATGACACAGTGGGGTATAAATAGTGTGATAAATGTTAATATATAAACACAATGGAAAAATTGCTAAACATTAGAGTGATTAGCAGAGCATAGGAAGACACGGTCCCTAAAATCTATGGGTCAGATATAAACTATCACCCAGGGCTGCTTAAAGCAGAGGGGTGTAAACTTTACTACAGTGTTGTCCAAACTTGGCCACTTTAAGATGAGTGGACTTCAACTCCCAGAATTCCCCAGCCAGCATGGCTGGCTGGGGAATTCTGGGAGTTGAAGTCCACTCATCTTAAAGTGGCCAAGTTTGGACAACACTGCTTTACTACATGGAAAGAAATCGCAGTTAAAACTCTCCAGCTAAAAAACTGGACGTGCGTTGGCAGAAATGCCCACTTCAGAGTGCGTGGGGTGTGGGGGGGCATGCCTGCGCTCTTTTAAAGTAAAAACTGAGGACTAGGAGCATGAAGTAAAACAAACAGAAACGATTTTGACGTCTTTCCAACAGTGATGTCCGGTGCGGGCAGCTGCAGTGCGAGAAAAAACGGAATGGGGCGTTTAGGACGCCCAATTGCCTGCGTGATGCTCTTACAATTGCTGTTGCTGCCGATGTGCTGAATGAGGCCGTGGCGCTATCGGGGACTAACTGTGGGTCCAGCAAAGTGAGTGAGCATTGAATGGACTTCTTGCAAAGGGGGGGGGGGATCAAACGCTTCCCTGCCTTAACCGCCACGTATTTTTGCCGGCAGGTTTGCATCGACAAACGATGCCAGGATCTTTCCTCGTTAAAATTCCCCGAATGCAAATGCGGTGGACGTGGGGTAAGTAAAAGATATTTGCCCCCCTACATCTCCCTCTTTCAAAAACTGTCCAGCCATAGAAGACCAAGGGAAATGCAAGATAAAACACTGGATGCTTTTCTTCTCTCCCCCCCCCTCAACTTTCTTTGCAGTGTTGAGGACTAGAAACTTGCGAGAAAGAAGGAGGGAGGGAGGGAGGGAGGGAGGGAGGATGAGAAACTTACCTTCTTTGGTTTCGATCCAAACACCCATCTAAACCAGTCATCGGTTAGGGAAAGACCAATTTAAACATGAATGGATGGGTGAAAACTGAGGACTAGAAGCTTGAAAGTGAGAATTCAGACAGGTGACTTGAATTCCTCTTTGGGTAGGGAAACATAGGGGTGAACCCAAGTCTTAAAGATCAGGGAAGAACTATTTTCTGTGTCAGAGTTTACGCATGGAGATCTTCTAATATGCAACATACACAGCAGAAACCACATAGTTGCATGCGTTGGTGCGCCGGGCCCTGATTTTCCCATGCATTCGCTGCTTCTTCCTCGCACTAGCGTCCCTACCGCATCACGTCTAGTTTTTCAGCCCCGAGCCAGCCTAGGGGCTGATCTGAGAAAAGTGGCTCGTGGGATCGGAAATCCCTGAAAGAGACCCTCTGGGCTCCTGTCCCCCTCTCGTCCCGTTGGGGCCAACTAAGATTCCCGCTTCGCCCTGCAGATTTGCAACAGCAAAGGACATTGCCATTGCCAGCCTGGCTGGGCACCCCCTGACTGCCAGAGCGGTGGCCTTGGGGGCAGTGTCGACAGCGGCCCCCCTGCCCCAGAGGAAGGTAAGTCAAGGCGGGAAGGGTGCAGCGCGATAGCCTCACGGCGTCCATCGCAATCACGCAAATGCATGTATGAATGCCCGCAGATTGCAGACGGGTGCGCACCCAGCTTGTAACACGCAGCTCCTTGCATCAGCTCACCCGTCCTTTGTTCCAGCCGCCTCTCCCGTTGCTTGCAACTTGTTCCCGCATGTCAATTCTCCAGCAATTTCCCTAGCCATTAGTTTCCCATTAAGGAAAGCTTTTCGCAGGCATGCTGGGTCATTAGCGGGTCTACCTGACAAAAGAAACAGCTGGTGTCTCATTTATAACCCCTTCTTCGATGGGGAAGAAGACTCAAAGCGTCTTAACGGATTAAGAAAAAGAAGGCAATCGCAGCCCGCAGAGTTGTGGTCTGGAAGAGACGCCACACTGAAGGAAGACGCGATGGGGAGGGAAGAGGAAAATATATCTATCTGTGTTGTGTGTGTGTGTATGTATGTATATATGTGTGTGTGTGTGTGTGTATGTATGTATGCATGTGTGTATATATATATATATATGAAAACAAGATTGAGGAAGACACGTACCACCCATAAGGGTGAGAGGGGATTTTTATATTTTTATATATAACACACACACACACACACATCTATCTATCTATCTATCTATCTATCTATCTATCTATCTATCTATCTATCTATATTCTTTATGCCCTAAGATTTATATAAGGCCCAGCTAGAAAGGCAACTGTGAACATTATACTGGATGTGTTATTGTGGCATGCTTAACCAGAATTCAGAATTAACTCATCTCCCTGGTTTGCAGAATACGTTGCAATCCAGGGGACTGCCTTTCCGCTAGACCCACAACTATTTAAAGAAGCAAAGCAGGCTAAAACGAACCGAGATCAGGGAATGGCCCAAACGAGGCTGTGAGATGTGCGATCAGCCTGGCTCCGTGTCTTCCGAATCCACAGCTTTCTCTTAGAATTATCGCTTTACCGTGCCCATCCCTGGCTGGGACTTAACCTTGGCGCGCCAGCGTCTTTTTCAATGCTGAACGGAAAAGAAGAGAGGAGGAGGAGGGAGGAAAAAAGAAAGCAAGGAAATGTTCAGCGGAGCGCTGAAAAGAAATGAAACCTTGGCATTTTTCCCCCTTCACCTGCATTCCTTTAGGAAAGGTGTATTTTCCAAACGAGCCACAGGGTAAACCTGGAAGGGCCAGACCCCATGGAGTCGATGCCTTGAAGGCGCTGCTTTGTCAAAAACCGGGACGTTCAAAGCAGGCAGTGACTGTGGGAAAACAAAGGATCTTTTGTGTTAGCAAGCTGGCCAAGGGCCCCCGGTTTGGCATGCGCCATCCTGGGCCTAGGCTCTCCCTGGCGCGGGATAACGCCCTGCCATCCTCTTCTTTGCAGCGAGCCGGTCCACCTCGACGGTGCTTATTCTGATTGCTCTGCTCCTGGTCGCCTTGCTCGTGGCGGGCCTCTGCTGTGCCAAACGGCTCGGGCTGTACAAGCGCCTCTGCCAGTTTGGCAAGGGGACCAGCTGCCAATACAGGTAACCCGACAGTTCCTCCTCTTCCTCGCTCCCGTTTCTGGAGATTTCCCACCCGAAGGGGCTGTCGCTTTCCCCGGCAGAGCAGCGCTGGCTAATTCCAGAAGAGCGTGGCGGGAATATTGGGCGGCCATGTGTTAGGCGGGCCAAAAGAGCCCTGGGTACGTGCATTCACTCTGCAACCTTCCCTCTTTAGGGCTGACCCTGAGTCCCGGGTGGAATTCCTTCACCCAGCTGGAAGGTACAACTGAGTATTGGCTTGGGGGTACACGCACCCCTCGCTCTGCATGTGAAACCCTTGGGGCCTTCCACCAACAAGGATGGGGCTGGTTTCAGCTTGGCTCTGAACGGTGGCGGATTTGGGCTGGCTTGGGGGACTTGACTCTGGAGAGCGAAGCTGGGTTAGCCCTGTGAGGTAGTCCAGGCTAGAAGCACCGGTAATGAATACTATTTCTGTCTTCGTTATCAGGTTCCAGTAAGAGAATCTTGCAGAGTGGAAGTATTTCTCTCCTCCTATCTTTTTGCTCTGCGGAAAACTAGGCAGGGTCCCTTCTGAGACGCTTCCCATGTCCCTTTTCCTTCTGTGGGCTGAGCCACCTTTTACACAGCAGTTGTCCAGTCTGCGGCTCTCCCTCCCGTCTCCCAAGGCCATTCCCCCAGACCATTACATCTGTGGGGGTCTTCTGGATGTATGAATGCCAAGCGTCATCAGCCAACAACCAGCCAAGTGCTTTTGTTCATCCCTGGTGCGGCTCCATTCCAAGGGCGGGGTTTTCCAAGAGAAAATGTTCCCTTTGGGGAGGAAGTTATTTCTAATTAGGAGAAGGGAGAGCCCCAAAGCCCCCTTGAAAATAAGCTAGAATATTCCCATGGCAGTTTCCCATTTTAAAAATATTCAGATGGATGTTCAGTGAGCCGTCTGGATCCCAAGGGAGACCTTTGTGGGCAAATGGTGCCCACGGGCAGCCTGTTGAGGACCCCAAAGCCGGGGGTGTGAACAAGCACATAGTTTCCTACGCTTGAGTTGGAAAGAATAGGGTTTTATGTATACAGGGGGATCTCCCCTGCCTCGCTCTGCAGCTGCTGGGCCTTTGTGCCATGCTGTTTGGGGATCATCCAAGTGCCTCCGTGCTTCTCGGTGCCAGATCATTCCACATAGTTGGCATTCTTCCCACCTCTTCAGTCCTAGACGTTGGCGCTAAACCTCCTGCAAACTTCTGCAGGGAAAACCGAACAGGACAAAATGCCCTCCCATGTGGCAAGCAGCAAATGCAGTTTGCAGCAACAGGGCTGGGGGTGAGGGTCTCCAGCCCGTGGCCTCCAAGCCTCTTTGCCTGCGCGGATTGGTGCTTCTAGGACCCACCGCTCTGCTTTCTGAAAAGGACCGGAGATTTTTCTGCCAAGCTTTGAGGCTGACTTTTTCTCTCTTGGTATGGTTCTTCCTGAATTTGGCCAGGCTGGAACTTCCTCCAGGATTGCTTAAGCTGCTCTTAAACCCTTGGCTTAGCAAAACCTCTTCTGGGGATCTGGAACATCGCTCGCTTCGCCAGCCTGGCAAGGCCACCTGGGAGGGGTTCCCAAGCGGAAAGAGGACACGTGGCACGATGGTGGCGTTTTGGTGTTTTGGATCTTGCAAGCGGGGGGAAGTTTTTCAGCCAAGCTGGCTCCAGAGCAAAGATTAACACTGTTTCCCCCAACCCCATTCCTTCAGGATCACCCAGCCAGAGCCCCGGAGTTACAGCAAAACTCCTCCAAACCGGCCTCGTCCCCCACAGTGGAAACCAAGTACAGAACTTCAGCTTATGCCAACTTCTAAGGTAAATGGGGGGGGGGGGCTGAGAGAAAGCACCCCCCTTTCTTCTGCTCATTCCAGGAAACCAGTATGGCCTTCGGCAGAACGGGACAGAGCTGATCCAAGGAAATTGGGAAGCTCCAAAGTGAAGATTAACGCTGTCTCCCCCTTCCCAGGTTGGGAAAGATGCTGAAGGGAGGCGGGGCTTCGTGCAATGGGGGTGTGGCTTAGAACATGCAATAGAGCATCCATTGGAAAACTAACCACGGAACACCTTTGCAAAAAAGAGAATTTTCCGTTTGCTCGGCCCATTGTCGTTTTGGGTGCCCCAAATTGATTTGAGGGGTTGCACTCTCTCAAACCTACGGAAACCGAGGCTGGGAGGGATCAACGCTCCACATAGAAATATTGGATCTCATTTAGACCTTGGAAGGTTGAGAATCGTATTTCTAAGGTGGTAGATCAAAGGGAAAAGATCAGCCTGGTAAAAGATGTGTAGATTTCCATGTGGGGGGGGGGCACGGTGGGGGATAATTCTGGGTGCAGCTGGATAAAATGAGGGATCCCCTCTTGGTGTTGGCCTCTGGAACTAGAAATCTGGGGTATGCTTTTTCTGGGCTGTTGCTATTGGTGGAAAATCACTGGCAAGAACATTTACGGCCGGTGATTGGGAAGGATGCTGGAGGGAGGCGGGGCTTCGTGCAATGGGGGCGTGGCTTAGAACACGCAATGGAGCAAAGGTTTAGGGTCCCTTCAAAGTTGTATTGGTAGCCCTGAGAAGATTTCTCACGTGTCTTTCCCCACTTCTAGAAACCTGGATTCAGCTTCTGAGTTCTTCCCCCTCACTTTTCCCCTCAGTGTTCCTATGAGCTAGAAACTTGATTTTTAAAAAAAATTAAAGACACCCCCCCCGCCCCAAGCCAAGAGTATTTGGTGAATATTCCAAATTCACCAAAAGGAGGATTAGGAACATGTGCTGTGTTGTGCCAATCCTGTTTCTTCAGCCGCATCACCTTTCTCCCCAAAAGCAGGCCTTGGAAAGGTAGGAATTCCTTGCCGGTCATTAACCGTCATGAAATAAACCTGATTTGGTGGCAGGACTCGAGAGTCAGGATTAACTGTCTAATGGGAGCTTATGGTAAACAGCTTCCCACGGACAGTGGGGTAGTTTTTTTATAAAGAGCGAGATCAGTGGCCAGAAGAAGACCCCTGTGTTGATGGAGAAGTCTATTCTTATTATTCTACTGGTGGGTCGCACAGTTATCCAGATGTTTAGTCTGGATTTGGCCTTTTTACCTACCGATCGAGTCCTTCCCAAGGACCTGGGATAGGCAGATGTTCTTGTTGGATGGGGTTCATTTGATGACGACGATTTTCCACTCCTCAGTCCTGGACCGGTAGGGCCCTCTGCACGTGGGCAGAGTTTGCCCTTTCTTTGAATCGCCCCTGGCGATCTGTGGCTGAGCCACCGAAGAGAGGAAGCAGAGGAAGGACTGAACCGGGTGGCGCGGGTCACGATTCCTGGCCTCCCCCTGAAATCCGGATTGCCCTCCTGTCTCCGTCTTTGCCTTCTCTTGCCCGGGGTTGCATGGTGCATGTTCACCCCCCATGCATGGCGGTCAGCATGTCACAAGCCCGCGATCGAGCTCCTGTCCATTCCTCCTTTCTCTTTCTCTTCCTCCCGTCCCCCCCGCCTTTCCCTTTCCGCCCCACTGCAGCAGCCCGTTGCTCTGGGGGCCGCGCGGCCTGACCCACCCTCCAAGCCGTTGCCGCCTGACCCGATCCCAAAAGATCAACAGGTAACTCAGCCAGGAGGGGGAAAGGGAAGGGGGGTCCTTTGTACGTTCCTTGAGGCCACGGCATGTACTTTGCATGGTTTTACATGGGGGGACGAGGCAGGAGACCCCCAACAGTGGCCCATTTCCTTCACGTTGCACCAGCCCTTGCTGGTCTCCCTGCTCCGGATCTGCAAGAACTGGAGATAGCGGGCACAGCGCGGGATCCTCGCGGGCAAGGCGTCCTCTCTGCTCGTGCTGCGTCCTTCCCTGAGATCCCCTAAGGAAGCTTTCATGCCATGTTCACTGGCCCAGCGTCCAAACAGGTTGCTTTTTTTCTTCCAAATCTGGACCCTCGCTAAGAGGGTGGATGAGTCTCTTCGGGGACTGACCATTCGTCATCTCCCAGGACCTCCCCTCTCTGGAAAAATAACTTCTCTTCAGCCCTGCATGTGTGCACTCTGCTGTCTGAACTTTTTTCTAACCAGGCCTCCGCTGGGGACCGGCCAGCCCCGCCTATACGCCCGTTGCCTCCTGACCCTATTGCTAAAACTCAGGTAATTGTGTCACCCTTTCCCCGTGGAGGGGAACGTACACCAGGGCGGAGAGGGACCCCATTTGCAGAGGGCAAAGCCATTGGAAAAGCGGTGAGAAGAACCCAGGGACTCATTTTGGGAAGGGGGGCTCTGCCTCGATTCACTGCCTTCTGCTCACGCAACTTTGGTTCCTTCTTCCGTAGTCTCCTGCCCCTCCGAAGCCTCCCCCTCCCCAGAAGCCACTGCCTTCGGATCCGCCCCGGCCTCAGCTGGGCGCCGGGCCCAGCTGTGACCCCGAGGTCCAGATGTTGCCATCCAGGTGAGCCCGCAGATGGAAACGGGGCGACGAGAAGATCTGGTTCCCAAGGGAGGCTGGGGGAAATTGGCAGACTGGCAAAGCCCGGCTCAGCCCAATTTAAAATGCTGAGAAAGGGGCACAGATATTAAAAAAATAAACCTAAGGGGCTGAACAGATGAGAGCAGCCCCCAAGTGCCTAACTAACTTCTAAAGCAGTGTTTCTCAACCTTGGCGACTTTAAGATGTGCGGACTTCAATTCCCAGAATTCCCCAGCCAGCCATGCTGGTTGAGAAACACTCTTCTACAGCCATCAGAAGGGAACAATCCCTAGGCTGCAATCTTGCAGATGGCCACCGGAGGGCCGCAGCGAGTCCCCTCAAAGGTGGCTCCCCCTAGTGGCCCTCCCCATTTGTGCAGCCAAAATATTGTCGCCTTACCCATCACGAGATGCCCGAATGTTGCCCCAACTTAAGCTAAGATTCCAGTTCCGTGCAGATAATGCAATTGGGGGGTTGATCTTATTTACGACTGATCTTATTTCTAGATAGCCGCCCCAGTGACACTTTTCCTTCTCTGCTTTTCTGCCAGGCCAGCCCCTCCACCGCCTGGCGTGCTGGCCGGTTCTGCAGGACACAGCGGTGAAATCTAATCGGGGTTGTTCGGACCGAAGGAGCCATCGGCCTTCCGAAGTCACCTCTCGGCCCCCGGCAGAAAGAACCCCCCGCCATGCTTCCTGTTGCTCGCTTGGCTGATTTTGGCTGTAGATTTTGCAGAACGCCGTGTCCATCCTAGCCAGCTCGGATCAGGGTTTGCGTGCCCGGGTGTGTGCGGTGTTTTGCCCCGCGGCCAGAAGTCCTAACTTGCCCAAGGGGACGCCGTTTGGGCTCCGGCGTCCCCCGCTTTGAATCCTGTCCGAAGGAATTCTGGGGAAAGCGTTTGCACCGGCAAGAGGGCTGTCCGTGGTGCTGGCTGGAGGTGCAGTCGTGTGCGTGTGCAAAGGGGACAGCACACGCGTGTCTGTGTTACCTCCTGGAAGAGGGGGGCTATTCTCTACGGAAGCGGATTCCTCTCCCATCTTCACTGGAATATATCCATCCATCTGGGTTTGAGGCAATCTTAATAAAAACAGATGGACTCCCTTGGTTTGGGTGCAAAATGGTCTGTTTCAGGGAGGCAGGAAAAGGCTTTATTTACCCCCCCCCATCTCTAAGATGAATTTCTCTGTTATCCACTAGATGGCATTTCAGTCCACTTTCTCCTCCTTCCCCAAGTGGGGCCTTTCATTGAATTAACTTGATTTATGAAACGGGTGGCCTACAATGCGAAAAGCAGATAAAGGGCAAGCAGAATCAAAAGATGAAGTGAGCAGAAGGCTGTCCAAAGGACCTCATGTCTCCCCCCCCCCCCCAATCCCCCTTTTACATAAAGCATCGTTTTAGGTTTGCTGAGAATCCGGTCAAGGCGGCGGAAGAGATTTTGTTCTACCTCCCATTCTGCACGGGGGAGAATCCGCTTCCATTTTTCGTTCTGCCCCTTGTTGGTCACGAGAGGTCCTTTTAAACTGCGCTTGTGGGATCCAAGAAGCTAACGGAGGATAAAACAAGCTTTGAGAAGGAAAATCGATCGATCATGTGCCATCAAGTCATTGTCGACTCTTAGTAATCACACAGATGGATTTTCTGCATGAGAATCTGTCCTCAACCTGGTTCTTCAGGTCTTCCAACGGTGCCCCCGTTGGTTATCCCCTTGTTCTCTTTCTTTCCACCTGTTATAGACTTCTCTAGAGAGTACAGCCGTGTTTCTCAACCTTGGCAACGTTAAAATGTGTGGACTTCAACTCCCAGAATCCCCCAGCTATCATGCTGGCTGGGGAATTCTGGGAATTGAAGTCCACATATCTTAAGGTTGCCACCGTTGAGAAACACCGGAGTAGAGGGTTAGGATATCAATAATATTCATGGAAAAGCCAAAATGAAAAGATCTTTGGTCTGTTCTGAGCTGGGATTCGCTTTGCCCGAATGCACAAGAGGACTCGTGGTGGCTGGGTGATGGGGGAACATGCTGAATTTTGGAGAATTTTAAGAAGATCCCCTTTCCTCCTCCCCCAACTGGTTTGCAACTGTCTCACTGAATGTCTTGCATCGGCTTTTTAATTCTGGCAAACAGGTAACTGAAAATCAAGGCCTTGCCCTCGCGGATGCACCACTGCAGCCTTGCCTGGACCTGTGAGCCCTACGTGCGTCCCTCACACTCTGGGTACCGACGCCTGCCCTCTCTGCTGTGGGAGAACAAAGGGCAGCTTGTATCACCAGCTACGCAAAGCCACGTTTATGAGCCTTTACACCCTGTAATTTCAAGCAAGGACGTGATTTTTGACAGCAGCCTGACCTGCCAAGGAGAAATTGCCATGACGTGCTGGCTAATTCGATAGCAAGGCCTGGGCATTTTCCTTCCCTAAGATGGCACACAGCAAGCTTTCTACACCGGTTCCCTCCGCGCAAGAAAGTTGATATGCAGCAGAACACCTGGCCAACGTTTTGAACTTTTTGGGATTCTCCCCACCCACCTCCTGGCTCCCCCCTCGATGAAGGATCTGCAATCCAAACGTTTGCACGCTTTCCCGTTGTCGATCTGGCATAGCTGGGCTTCCACTCCGGATAATACGAAGCGTGAAATAACAAATCGATCCCACTTATGTTAATGAGAGCCAAGCAACGAACTGCGTAAAGTTGAGCGTTCAACGCTGGAGGATTATTTTCATGTTTTTAGAAGAAGAGAGCTGCTCCCGTTAAAGGGAGCACATTTGAAAGGACAGGCATTGCATGTCCCCCTTGGAATGTTGTCTTTGTATCATTTTCCAATAAAACAAATATATCAACAAGGAAAGGGGAACTTGGGCGTCAGGGGGTCTCTAGAGCCTCGCCCTGGCTGAAAATTGTGGAATGGAACTGTTGGGAACCAAACTAGGTCTCTCTGCAGGGATTCAGAGGCTTAATCTGGCCAGGAGCCCCTAAGTCTCCACCTGTTTAAAACACCAAGGCTAAGAACTGAATTATTTCAAATGAGAGGCAGGAAAAGAGAGCCTCCGAGCATGAGCAAAATGCATGCCTTTTGGGGAGAGGAGACGCAGGTGTAAAGACAATGCAACGATATTTAATTCCTTCTGTTCTGTTTTGAAGGGCCTAGAAACCCGATCATGCTTGGGTGCTAAATGAGTAGCTTTAAATTCTCAACTTTCACATAATACAACCTGGAATTTAGCAGGGGGGGGGGGACAAATATACTGTACAAGGAAGTTTCCAAGACTTTCCACCCTAACCACGCAACCCTGTGTGTTTATTCCAAAGTAGGTCCCACGGATGTCCCATATCCCTTGGGTATATGGAATGGTATCTCTAACCCCTTTTGTGTTCCCAGGATCTAACTCTGAATTTGTTTAGAAAGTTGAGATTCCACCGGTTCAGGTTCCAACAAACATAAATCAGGGTTTATTCAGGTTGGACCACTCACAAAGGCGATGAACTCATTTAACACTGATTTTAATTGACCCAATTGTGTTGAAACCGTTGGGAGCTGACCTTGCGTTTTGAGTTTGATATGGTCTTCTGACAAATCAGTGCAAATCTTCATTCAAGAGGACGGATTCGGGCCCCCTGCAGAGGCCCAGCGTGGGGGCCACCCCGCATGCAGTTTATCAGCCCTTGAAACAGACCCAGAATCCGCTGGAGAAGCCCAGCGTATAAATCAGTTCTGAAGCAAAAGAAAGAATAAATGGAAAATCTTGCTGGATTAGCTTAACATGCCCAGGGTTATGTACCCAATGTTCGATCAACCATTCAGAGGTAGCCTGTGGTTATGGGTCTCTGGATAATTACAATAGTGAACAACAGGCTCCTTGACAGTATCCCAAGTTGTCACTTCTGAATATGGAGGTTTGGTTTTGTCCAGATGGACTGCCTTTGGAGCTGAAGGTTCTGGTGGATCCAGATCGAGCTTGCAGGTCCCACCTGATCAGCTCTGGAGAAGGTGGTACCTAGATAAACGGTAGGAATAAAAATAAATGGCTTACATTGTACAATCTCCACCTTGCGTAAGTTCACGAGGTCCCAGGGCAAATTTTTGGCTTTCTGAATGTTAAAGGGAGGCGGACTACAAAGCTGGGGGGGCAATGAGGTCGATTACAGCCCCCACCCCCCAGGAAACAAGGATGGGTGGCATCTTCCAAGCAAGGAAAGAAGGAAGGAACTGAGGGCGCAAACAGGTTTTCCTCCTCGCTCGGAGAAGGCGTCTGAGCCTTAATTACGCAAAAGGCTTCACTCTTCAATGGGACTTCTTAAAGGCTTTTATTTTCTGCGCGATGGCTGTCCCAGCCTTTTTCTGCAGGTGGAAAGCGAAGGGCAGGTCTGGAGCCCCGGGGTTGCCAACTGACCAGGTGCTCAAACCGCCCTCCCTCCTCCTCGCGCGTCTTCCCCGGCGCGGCGCAGGACGCCCGGGAGCTAAGCGCGTCCCGAGCTTGGGCCGCCCTTCCCTTCCTTCTCGGGGTGGAAGCGGCTCCTTCGAGGCAGAGGAGCAGGAGGTGGTGGAAACGTTGGCCACTCCCCCCTCCCACTCCCCCCCATCCCTCGCGGCCAGCCGGATGAATGAACCGAGCGCGCCACGAAGGGTTAACCCCCTTCGCCCCCCGCTCCATCCTTTCCTCGAAGTTTGGCTAAAAGTTGGCTTTTTTTGGGTCCAGCGCGGCTCCTGATTGGTGGAAAGTTGCGAGCGAGGTGGGGAGGCGGGGGCGTGGCTCCGGCGCTGCTTTTTCTCCCCTCCCGCGGCTGCTCCAGCCACCGCCGACGCTGAACCCCTTGTCGGAGCGATGCGCCCGGTTGGGGCGCTGCGGGCACTGCCCTGGGGGCTCTTCTTGCTTTGGGGCGCCCTCCTGGGCCGGCAGGTGCGGGGCCTCCGCCACGCCGTCCACTGGAACGCCAGCAATCCCAGGTAGAGAAAGAAAGGGGGGGGACTGGGGAGGGGGCACCGCTAGGGTTCCTTCGCCCATCATCCACTTCCCGGGGGTCTTGAGTAGCCAGCGCGGTCCTTCCTCCCTCCTTTCTTTTCTCCCTTAGGAAAGAAACTTAGCTTTTCCCCCAGGCCCCTCTACGCCCTTGCACCCCAGGGAGGCCGCCTCTTCTTCCTGGCCCCGCGCATTGCTAAGACCCCCCCAAATCCTTGCGCCCAGGAGGGGGACTGGACGCCCTTTGTCCGAGCGCAGGAAGAAAACCCGACATGGAAGGAATTCCTCCCCCCCAAAAAACTAGGGAGGCCCTCCCAACTTAACCCCCCCTCTTTCCCCCCTCCGGGCCCGAGGCTCTGCTTAAAAAAGTTTCCGAAAGTTTGTTCGTGGGAAGGAACTAGTTAAAGCGGCGGGGCGGGGGGGAAGAGGAGGAGAGCTGGGCCGGGGGCTTCTGGTGCGCCTGGCTTCCCCAGCCGGCTCCATGTTGCGCGCTCAGCATCTCCTTTGTTTGAAGGCCGCCCAGGTGCCCGCAGCGCCCCCCGCCCCCCCCCCCCCGCTTTCCTCCATCGGAGCCGCGGCTTTCCCTTGGCTCACCCTTTGGGAGGCTGCGAATTTAGCCCCCGCTTCTGCTTCACGGGCAGCGAATTGGCTGGGGGGGGCGCTCCTTGGCTGGGCCATTTTTTTTTAAATTTGGCACTGGGTGAGCAGGGGCCGGGTTTGGAGGAGACTGAGATTCGGTTTATTATTATGTTTTTGAAGGGGGGGGGATAAGCAGTTTCCTCTCTTGGCACCCCACGGCTTCTCTTTGCAAAATGTGCCTTTTTTTTGGCCAATAGCTCAGGCTGGCTTGTATTATTATTATTTTATTTCTCCTCCCCAATAGCTGAGTCGTCTTCCTCCTCCTCCTCCTCCTTCCCTCCTCCTCCTCCTCCTCCATCATTTGATTCTTCCCATATTATTTTTCTTGTTGTTATTTCAGTTTAGACTGCTTGCTGGGGGGGGGGGGAATACCTGCCCCTGCGAACGGGGACCTTTGAAGAAAGAGGTTGCATTTCTTAAAACAAACCAGGGCCATCTGAGAAATTTGCTCCAGGGGCTGGGTTGGACCAGTTTTTCCTTGGCACGAGTAACTTAAAGGTTGAGGGCCTTGCATTTGGAACAAACCCGGGTTTACTCGAGCAAAGGTGGAATTTGCTGCTCCGTTTCGGTTTAGTTTTCCTCCACGCCTTCCCTGCTGTTTATAATCTGTTGCAGAGGCCTTGTTTTGGGAAAAACACGCTGCATTTTTTTCTAATCCCAGCAAACCTGAGAAACAAAGAGGGGGCTCATACTTTAAAACATCAAAGATTCCTGGGGTGACCTGAGGCTGAAAGGGGCGCCCGACATGGGGGGGGGGAGGTCTAGTTGTTTTTATGCGGGTGGGAACCTGGTGCCCGGATAGGATTTTGATTGTTGTGACCCCCTTTTTTGCCTTCTGCGAGGGGCCCACCCAGGTAGGTGTGGGTGAGTTACTGGGAAACACATTCCAGGGTGTTTTTGCTGTGCTCAGCGTGGGAGCAAGTTAGCTGGCACTTGAGGCCTACTTAAAGCCACACTAGCAGGACTGGGAAGAGCTCTCTGACAACTCCAGCTGCTTTTCTAGGGAGGGGTTGGCAGGTGAAAACTCCCAAAGCGGTTTGCTCCTCATTGCACAACGTAGCTCCCTTCCCCGCACCTAGAAATCTAGTATCTCAGGGAGAAGGCCTCCAATCCCCTCTTTTCCTTTCGACGTCAACTTTCTCAATACAGTTGGGGTTTGCTTTTGAAGCCGTCTGGGACGTGTGTGTATTTCTATTTATGCTCATTTATCTGTCACCTTGATCCAAGCAAGGCGCTAAGCAGCTTGCGGCTGAAGGCAAACATTAAAGTCGAAACGTGGTTCAACACAAAGGCAGACAGTAAAAGAGAAACGTGGCTCAAAACAGTCGAATGGAAACATTAAAAGCAGGCAACAGAATGGAAACATTGAAAGAAAAACATGGTTCGAAACAATAAAATGCAAACGTTAAATCGCTGGGTGCGTTCACAACGTTTGGGGTTGTATCTGGGACGGTAAAGTTACAAGCTCCAGTTATAATGAGGTTCTGCTCGTCCAGTTTTTTCTTCCAAGCAGCGTTGCAAGGAACAGTCTTGCCCCCCAGAAGTCCATGTGGGCGCCGGAGGAAAAGGCCATACATTTGTACACGGTTTTCCGCCCGCGATTGGGAGGCGAAGGGAAGCAAAGGGCAGCCAAGGTGTACGGGAACCTCTCCCTGCGTTTCAGTCTGTTTATTTGCTCTGCTGGGAAGCACAACGTGGCCTTGGGACTGTGGCAGATATCCAGAGCTTGCTTTCCAGTTTGCAAAAAGGGGGGGAAAGTGACCTCCTTGGGAGTCCCCACGGGCAGAAGAGCGAGGGGCTTTTTTTCAAGGTTGCGCACAGATCTGGCAAGCAAGCGAATGCTGGCAGAGAAGCCCCCCCACTTTTCCAATTTCTTCCTCTCCGTTTGCCCCCGTGCCGTTACCCTGTCTTTGGGTTTCAACCCGCCTGAACTCAGAAAGGACTCCTGCGTCCCTTTGCAGAGTGGAGTTAAAGCTGTCCGTCATATTTTCCCTTCTCTGGCCGGGCCCGGTCAGTAGAAACGTTTGCAGAGCGAGTTGCCCGGTGGAGTGTGACCTCGAGTAATGGGGGAGCTGCTCGCCGCCCGACCAGACGGCCCTGGCCTTTCTGCTCCACGTGGGCATCGGAAACCGGCTTTCCAGCAGCCTTGCAGCTTCTCGCAGATGTCAGCTTGCCAAAAAGGAAGCTTAGGGGCCACATCTGTGGTTTAGGATCAATGTTTGACGTTGTCCACTTCAGATTCCAGATGTGCGGATGACGTTTGGGCAATCTGGCTCCAGAGGTGTGAGACCTGGAGCTTGCTCTTCGTCACAGCTAGTCTGGCGTGATCTGTCAGCGTCTAAATCAGCCTTTGTCAACCTTGGCAACTTTAAGAAGTGTGGACTTAAACTCCCAGAATTCTGGGAGTTAAAGTCCAACCCATACTGGTTGGGGAATCCTGGGAGTTGAAGCCCACCCCTTGCTGCCCGGGGAATCCTGGGAGTTGAAGCCCGCCCCTTGCTGCCCGGGGAATCCTGGGAGTTGAAGCCCGCCCCTTGCTGCCCGGGGAATCCTGGGAGTTGAAGCCCGCCCCTTGCTGCCCGGGGAATCCTGGGAGTTGAAGCCCGCCCCTTGCTGCCCGGGGAATCCTGGGAGTTGAAGCCCGCCCCTTGCTGCCCGGGGAATCCTGGGAGTTGAAGCCCGCCCTTCTTAAAGTTGCTGAGGTTGAGAAACACTGCTCCAAATTATGGCTGAACACAGCCGCCATGCAGTTTGGGGCTTTCGGGTCGCGTCTTCCTGCGATCCTCCTTGTTCCCTGGAGAATCAGCGGCAAACATCTCCCTGTTCGTATTTACGGTGGCTTTTGAAACCCAAAGCACCCCAACAAGACTGGCACGTTGCAGCTTTGGAAACGGAGCCGATTTCGGATGGCGCGTCTCTAACGCAGCCCCGTGTCTTGTGTTTGGGGGGTGATGGACGAACCCAGTTCCTAAGTCAAGAAGGGGCGAGTTTGCTGGGGCCGTGCCTCGGAGTCAAAGCGTCCATTAGGCGAGATCGTTTCTCACGTCCATTTAAAGAGATCTCATTATTTGCCTGCCTTTTGGACTTCGCTCTGCGGTTCGGGCTTAATCTGCGCTCTGGCTGTTTGGCCGTTTAGTCATCGTAGTATTGTTATTATTATTTTAATTTGGGCAAGACGTTAGAAGCCTTTTTAGAAAGAGAGAAAGAGGTTGATTCAACTTGCCGGCGCCGGGGAAAGGTGTTAATCTCAGCGAAAGCCCAGCCCTGCTTTCTAAGCCGCAAAACTTGAAGAAGAAATGCTAGGATTAGACAGAGTTCTTTTGATCACGTGCAGAGTGTGGCTGGCAAGTCAGCTTCAGATGGGTGGCCTTTGGGTTTCCCTAGACCAGAATGAATAAACGCTAAAGCAACTCTTTGAATGGGATTCTGCCGGCCAACAAAATACGTTGCTTTTAGGTAAGACCCCAATTTGTGTCCTGTTAATATATTTCTATCTTGCACACACACACACACAACAGCTTTTTCTTCCTCCAACTACTTGAAAGAGCTTTTACGGCTTACAAAGTTAACTTCAAAATCCCTGTGTGTCAATATTTGACTGCATTCATTTTGTCCTCTCCAAACGCCTCTCTGGTTCATGAGCGAGCCCAACTAAAGGTAGATTTTTCTCATTCTTGTTCCAGTTAATTTTCAAGGAATTAAGTGTGGACTGGCTCACTGGGGGGAAATTTAAATACTGGATCAAATCCAGAACTTTTCTACAGTGATATTAAAGCCGAGCCAGAGTAATCTTGAATTCTTTGCTCAGATACCTGATCTTGTTTTCATCTTCCCAATCTCAAAATAGGTCATTGGCATTTCTAGTTATTCGAATAATTATTAGAATTAATAATGATTAGAATAATTATTCTGATTAGAATAATTATTCTAATTCCAGCTGTGGTTTTCTCCACCCTGTGGCCCACTTCCGCTTAATCTCGTTTCTTGCGCAACGGGCACATGTTTGCGCATCGTTCTTCAAAGCCAGTGGGCCGGTTCCCGGGCCACACCAAAACGCAGGGCTGAGAAAATAATTGTTTCCATTTCTTTTGTGTTAATCTGACCGATTTAGCAAAGGAGGACCCATTCATAGCGCGATAGTTGCGATCCATCCGGGGGACGGCAAGCTTTGGGGAATAGAAACCAAGTCCTATTTGAAGGAACAGGATGAGTTGAGCCTAAAAATCTGAAGGCCCTGGAAAAAAAAATGGGAGGAATAAGCAGCAAATAGGGCAAAAACAGTTTTTCTCTCTCCGGTTTTTATGCTTTATTTTTTTTTCCGTGCATTTTTCCAATTTTTCCCAGTGTGTTTCTCTGGTGTCACTTGGAAACTGAAAGGCTGAGTGAGGTCACAAGGATATACAGCAGATTGCACATTTTAGCCCTTTAGAAATTTGGGCTAAGTTTTTTAAAAAAGGGTTCTTTTCTGCGTTGCAATCCTTGAGGGCAGGAAGAGATTTAATTTCCGTGGAAAGGACCATTTCGGCTGCACTGCAGGAGAAATTTGGGTTCAGAGACAAGGAGGTTTCCCGTTTTTGGACTACGGCTCCCATCTTATCTTCATTGGGTGTGCAGGCTGGGTTTGGGGGGAATTTCAGCCTGCGATCAACAGGCACTATGCCACTCAACGTGATTAAGCAGAGGGTGGAAATCCTCTTTTTTGGGCCCTCTCGTGTTGCCTTTTCTCGCTCAAATGAAGACATGAAATCATTTAGAGATCTGTAGCGGTGATGAGATGCTGCGAAGGCTACCTGCCCTCCCCAGTTTTTCAATTCCTCTCCAAGTTTCTTTAGCCCCAAGTTTAAAGACCCACACCAAAATGGATGTCTGCAAATGGGTCCTTCAAAACAGCCTCTCCCACCAGCTGCGTCACCAGTGCCGCCCCTGGAAAGCTGGGTGGAAACCAATTCTCGGGTCTCCGGCCGACAGCAATGGTCAGTGATGCTTGCCTGGAAGAGCCGTTGTTCGCCATAGGCGAGAGGCTGAACACCCCGCTTTTCTCAATGAAGCCCTGGGGGGGAATGTGGTGGGATGCTAAGACATTTCTTGATATTGACCTCTGCCAAATCTACATTTTCCCCTGTTTGGAAGCCCTGATTGATCCTGTTTGGAAAAACCCGGTTCCCGTGCTGGTTTTTGGACAGCTGGCCAGTGGCAACCACGTTTCTCACCAATGGCTAACAGCTAGGCAGGGACCAAGTGGGGGGGGCACTTTCTCTAGGGCCCAGACTCTGGATTTGGTGGAAAAAAACTCAGTGGGGAGACAGAAGGGTCTTCAAGCTTGTTGGAGGCAGAGGAGAGTTGAGGGTTGTTAATTGCTCGAGCCTCTCCTTGAGCAACGTAGGAAGAAAATTCGGACAACTTTATGCCAGCCGGCAAAGCTGGGGAAAGTTGGCTTGATCAGAAAGGCCTATTAGTAAAAACACTCAAGAGGATCAATGCTGGGCGAGGCCCAGTAGCGTGTCATAAGAAATAAATTCATAATTAAAGGCTGCGGCAAGAACCCTGGCTTCCGCCCACAGAAAGAGGAGATCCATTGTTTCTCTGGATGAGCTGCCGATGCGGCCTGAGCTCTTTCTAATCAGCGTCCAGGGAAGGGTTTTTTATTTTAGCAAAACTAAAGGAGTCTGCCTGTTGCTTCCCTGTTTGAGTGTTTGCTCTGCCGTGTCAAGGTGAGAGTGGATGAGTTGAGGAGGAGTCTACCTGTTGCTTCCCTGTTTGAGAACTTGCTCTTGTTTAAAGGTGAGATGAGTAGGTGGATAAGTAGAAAAGGAGTCTACCTGTTGCTTTCCTGTTTGGGTGTTTGCTCTGTCGTTTAAAGGCGGGAGTGGATGAGTTGAGGAGGAGTCTATCTGTTGCTTCCCTGTCTGAGAACTTGCTCTTGTTTAAGGTGAGATAAATAGGTGGATAAGGCGGATAAGTAGAAAAGGAGTCTGCCTGTTGCTTCCCTGTTTGAGTGACTGCTCTGTCCTTCTCCTTAGAAGATAAGGCTGGATAAGCTGAGCCTCTGCAAGACGCTGCGTGAGATGAACTGAGACGAATTTTGCCCCAGGACGTGTGGAAGAGAGAAATCTCTTCGTCCCAGCATCTCCGGAGGGTTTTGAGCCGCGGGATCTGGATTTTCGATGAGCCCGGGGCTCCCGCTTGGAATCACGAGCTGTTTCTCTTTTCCGCTCCAGGTTCTTTGATTCAGATGGAGGCTACGCCATCCAGGTGTCCATCAATGACTATTTGGACATTTACTGTCCCCATTACGAACGGCCGTTGGCCGCGGGAAACCCGGAAGCCTTCGCCTTGTTCATGGTCGACGCTGAAGGCTACCGCGAGTGCTACGAAACGCCGGGAGCTTTCAAGCGCTGGGAATGCAACCGCCCGTACGCTCCCTACGGACCCGTCCGCTTCTCGGAGAAAATCCAGAGGTTCACCCCGTTCTCGCTGGGCTTCGAGTTTCAGGGCGGCCGTGAATATTACTACATCTGTGAGTCGAAGAGGAGGAACACGTTAGATTGTGCCTCTGGCCGTAATAATTTAAGAAGCAGCTAAGATGGTGGGAAGAATGCAAGCATTGCTTTTTCTTATGTATTGGATGGATCCCTTAAGCTCGAGGTGGTATATAGAACAGACCCACCACACCCCTTTTAGCCTAACAACAACCCTGCGGGGTAGGCTGGGTTGAGAAATCAGGATTGATCCCTTGGCACCCACTTGGTGGCGGAGAGTAATTTAGACTTCCTCTGTCCTCGGCCCAGATTTTCACTGCCCTTTGGAGCGCCCCGTTTCTCTGATCGGAGGACACAGGTTTGCAACGCGCCCCAAAATATCCACGTGGCCGCTTTTCCAACCCGTGTCTTCTTTTTCCCCGCCGGCGGGCTCGATGACATTCCAGTCGTTGCTCCTCTGATCCAAAGCCGCCCTCCCGAATTTGATACGCTCCATTAAAAAGCGAAAATCAAAAATAGAAGCACGCAAAGAGAGTCACGGCTCCTGCGGCTTGTGCCGTCCGGCCTTAATCATCACGCCTTTGGGGCGAGTTTATTGAAATAAATACGCCTGTTAGGGGGGCTCTGTTGCCAGGCTGCCAGTTTGGAACGCGCTGAGCGAGGAGGGAGACGTTAGATTTGGGTGGCGCAAAGTTGCATTTCGATGTTCTTGGATCCCGGATGGAGCTCTCCAAAGGTGGACTGGGGCCTTTTATTAAGCAGTGCATAGCTGATGGGGTGATGACTATTATTATGGTCTGCAAAGCATTAGGAAAAAAATGTGATTTGATTAATCAACTTCTCCTGGGCTAAGAAGGGATCCCGTGCCCGCTTCATCGGGTACCGTTTGAGCAGATTAATCGGCTGATTGGAAAATGGGTGCGAGCCTGCCATAAATTCCAGATGTTAAATACGGCTGATATCCAGCCCTTGTATCCATCAATGTGGTGGTTAGCTGAGTTAGGACCGCTCAACCAAACCCAAGCCCCTTATCCACCATCCTTCTGGGTCGCACCGCTGGGCCACCGAGCTACAAATCCTTTTTTAATGAAACTTCTGCCCAACCTTTGCGAGAGCCGGGAGAGGCGTTGCTGCTTTTCCCGATGGATGGGTTTTTAATTTCGTGGGGTTGGGGGGCCCAACCTGGACGTCTGACCTTCTGCCCACTGTCCTTGCTGTCTCTCTTTCCAACAGCTGTTCCTCTGTCGGAGAGTCCTGGACAGTGTTTGAAGCTACGAGTTTTTGTCTGCTGCAAAGCCACCACCAGTAAGTCGGTCTGCCCATCCTGCTGAGGGGGGTCCATGATCGGGGGGTCCGTGATCGGGGGGTCCGTGAAAAAATAAATTCCTCAAAAGATCCCGATCCGATCCTTGGCGTGGCTGAGAACTTGGGGGAAACCTGTATCCAAAATGATGGAGAGGCTAAGTGTGCTTAATTGGGCACCTTCCAGATCCGTTGGACTACAGCTTCCATAAATGGCTTGGCTGCCTGGGAATGGTGGGAGTTGTGATCCAAATACCCCTGGTGGGGTTGCTAGATTGGTGAGGATAGGCTGTATTCAGTGAGTTGGACTAAGGATCTGGCTGATACACGTTCGGAATGTAAGGCCTCCCTCAACACCATGAGGACTAGAGCCCTTTTTTTTTTGTTTTAAATTAGTTCTGGCTCAGGGTCAGAGTTTGATATGCAGCTCTACTGAGCAGGGCTGGGCACGATGTCAACCGCCAGTCTCGAACGTTTGAGCAAGCGCTGAAAGGAACGAGGATAAATGAAGAAGGCAAGCAAAATAAGCACGCGAGCCGAGTTGAAAGTGGGTTCGAATCCAGCCTGAAATGATACAGTGATTTATAACCAGGGTATCCACATTGTGGCTGCATCGGGGCTGTGTCCTCACGAAGTGTTCATCTTGGCGTGGTTTTTCGTGAAGGTCCTTAGGGTATTCTGGAAACTCCACCAGTTTTTTTACTTTAGAGCAGTGTTTCTCAACCTTGGGCACTTTAAGATGGGTGGACTTCAACTCCCAGAATTCCCCAGCCAGGCTGGCTGGGGAATTCTGGGAGTTGAAGTCCACCCATCTTAAAGTGCCCAAGGTTGAGAAACACTGCTTCAGAGGACAATCTGTTGTGCAAAGCCAGAGAAATATTTGTTAGCTTCGTTCAAGGGGGACGCACATGAAGGGGGTTATGTGAATACAATTAAAGTCCAGCAAATCTTATTTAATAGGCCCTTTTTGGAGTGGGTACCGGATTTCCAGCTTCTGAACATCCATTAAATACCGAAAGAGATCTTTGCAGTGATTTCCATCTTGCCAATGAGGTTTTTTAGATTATTTGAAACTACGCGTTGTAAAATTAACGTAAGTGGAACTCCCTCGCCTGGATGACTTCAGATGCGATGGACGTGTTTTATTTTGGGCAAAACGTTTGTCTGTATCCTCCAGAATCAAACAGAGGCCTGTAAACATGAAACGTGATGTGCAATTTTTGAGGCTGTGCGTGGGGGAAGAGGAAAGGGGACCACTCTGTGCTCTCTGCCTTATCCCTGTTTCCTTTCTAGCCACAGACCCTGTGACAGAGGCACCCAAATCTCAACCACGCGGGAGAGGCGGTCCAGAGAGTGAGTTTGGGGAATATGGGTGTTTTAGATCAGGGAAAACAAAAATAGTGTATTAAAGAGTAATGGGCAAATACTGAATGAATGAATTAAAAAAAAAAATCTGGGCTGGAAGTCTGTGAGTCCCGATCGAAAGGGGCAGGGCGCATTTCATAAAAGGCCTGCTTGTGTGTGTAGGTGTGAATGCGCTGTGACTGGGCCCTGGCAGCTTAGTGGAACCTCCCTGTCTAGGTGCAGTCTACCTTGCTCGGCCTAGCCACAAAGGAGGATGGTTTTCTGGTCTGTGTGCTTTACCATCCTCTTGGGGAGGCCTGCAAATGACCCGTCTCTTGCCAGTCGGCGCCAGACACCCAGGCGTGCGACTTCCGTCCTCCAAGCATCTGCTCGAGTCTCATCCGCGCGATCGTCTCTATGGATTTTCCGGTCGCCTCTGGCGATCGGGCTGACGTTTTTAGGAGCGTGGCGGGATTCGTGGCTTCGTCTGCCGAAACGCTCCACGAGCACAGATTCAGACTGGGATCGCCCCGGGACGAACCCCCGCCGTGTTTCTAGGCGTGCCTCCCGTTCCGATCCCGGTGTGGGCTGGCCCTGTGTGAGGGGTGCTTGTCTCGTTGAGTGGGGAATGAATGCCGAGGGATGGGGGGCACCCCAAAACTTTCAGGAAATGTTGCAAAAATGATTCGGAAAGATCTAGGGGGAAATGGGGAAGTAGCTCCAGTTTTCGTGCGGGTGAACCCCACCGTTCTCAGCACTCAGTTTCCTCCCTTTTTTTCCCCCCCCTTTTGCCCCAAGAAGCCGTGGTCGTCCGTGGACACGGTTCTGCCCCGATGCAGCTCGGCGTGGCCTGCCTGGCACTCGTGGTGCTACCCTTCCTGTGGCTCTGACCGCGGGGAATCCGGATTACGAGCTCCCCTGAGACTCAGGGTGGGCAGAGAGCGCTGGCAGAGTGATTCCTCCACCCCACTGCTATCCCCGCGGCAAAGATGCCGATTCACCACTTGGCACTTTAGACCTGGCCGGGGACCCCCCTCCGATTCTCCTTCCACCCCAAAGCTGCTTCTTGGACAGCGTTCCCGGCTGCCGAAGGAACAGGATGTGCCTCTTCAATCCGGGACGCTCATCCCTGCTCCCGTTCAGACTCCGGAGGACCTTCAGTGGGAGCGTAAGTCTTGGGAAAGAGGGAGGGAGGGCTCCTTGGAGGTCATTTAGTCCAACCCCCAAGTTGGAGGTCCAACTAGCCTCCCTGGCTGATGATGCTTTCCTGCCACCCAGCAAACCCCTTTGAGAGTCTGTTCGCTAGCAAGGCGTTTCCACCCGTCTTTAGCCAGAATCAAACTCTGATTTAAGGGAGCTCTGCTCACCAAACTGGCACGGGATGACCAGAGGCTCCCCTCTCCTCGATTGGCATTAGGTCTAAGACCAGCTTCCATAAACACCGTCGCCTCCCATTAAAACGAAACTAGTCCCCACGTTTTGAGTCTCTCCTCTCCCCCTCGTTCAGCAAAGCTGCTTTGACAGCGTTGCCGGAAAAAGCAGAATGTAAATAAGTTTTAAAAAAAGTACAAAACCCTAAATTAAACCTAGAGGGGAGCCGATCGCATCTGCGTGCCCTCCTTCCACCCAGAGCCAGATGCTAGACGAGGCAGCTCTGATCCGTCTGCCCCCTTTTTCCTCTTTTCTATTTAGGCTGCAAGGATAAAAAGCATGACTTTGCTGTTTAAGTGAAGAAAAGATTTCACCTTTTTTTTTCCCCAACGGAGAGTCTAAATTCTCCAAAAAAAAAATCCAGCCAGCTAGCCACGCCCATTGACAGAAGACTCCATTCTGTCCCCTCAACTAATCTGTTGGGATCTTATGGATCCAGAACACACCCCGATCACATAGGGCCGTTTTGGAGATCTCTCTAAGCCGCTTCACGGCATTACAGGGGGACCTCGCTTAGCGACGGTAATTGGGACCGGCAACGGTCGCTAACCGGCGCGATCATAAAGCACGACGTCACGTCACCACGCCGACTTAAGATGGCAGTTCTGGCACTTTGGGTCGCTGGTATTAAGTGAATCCCGCATGGTCATTAAGCGCAATGTCACATGGTTTCCATTTGCAAGCTCCTGCCGGCTTCCCCTTTAACTTTGTTTGTAGGAAGCCGGCAAAAAAGGCCGTGAATGGTGATCACGTGACCGTGGGACGCTGCGACTGTCATAATTGTATGCTGGACGCCAAACGCCCAAATCATGATTGTGTAACTGAGGGGATGGTCAGAACCTCAAGGACTAGTTGTAAGTCCCCCTCATTTGGCACCGTCGTAACTTTGAACCGTCACTGAACGAGTGGTCATTAAGCGAGGACTACCTGTAAGGTATGGGACTAATGGGCCGCCCAAAGACCAGCCCTAACCTCTGGAGCTGAGAAATAAAAGGCACAATAGTAATAATAAAAAAAAGAACTTGGAGCTAATCACAAAACGGCCACAGTTGTCCATTTGCTATCAAAGGCCACCGAAGTTGGAAGGGAGAAGGCAGAAAATTACAGAACAAATTGGGTAATCTGTCGAGGCCGAGCCGAAATCAAATAACAGACCCGTGAAAATGTCAGAAGTCAATATGAAGAAATGGAAGGAAGGGGGACCAGCGGTGTCAGCAAAGGGCGATGCTGAAAACAACAGCCCTGAGAATTGGGCAGAGAATATCTATACATATTAAGAATGCGGAGCAAATTCATTCGGGTCACTGCAAGTCTGTTCACTTCGTCCCCTGGTTTTCGAGGCAAACATAAATCCATTTCTCTGCTGCTTGCCTGTCTTTTTTTGGCTCCAGATCTGGCACTGCGGGTTTGCCTCTTCGAAACCAGGGGCGAAAATCGGTTGGAGGGTTATGAGTGCAACTAGAAGGGGAGGCCTCCCCCCCAAAGGCGTCCGTTAAAAAGGGCACCGAAAATTGCCTCTCTCGGGAGGCACGTGTACGGATTGGCAAACGATCTTTTTGAGGGAAGGGAGCGAAGGCGTAAGGCGAGACCCAGGAATGGGAGGGCGTGGAAATTGGGGCGGTGGGAAGAGGAGAGCGATTCGACGCGGACCCGCGTTGGAGAGAACCCGATTTGCTCATCGTTGCAGAATTGAGCGCGGAGTGCAAATCCTCGTGTTGAAGGTCACGGAGTGGCAGAATCGTGGAACTATTGCTAAGGTGCCCCGGCTAAAAACCGGAAAGGCCGTGGGGAAGAACAGGACAGCTGAACAGGCGCTGTTGGGTCTTCGTGTCTCTCAACCTTGGGGACTTTAAGAGGGGTGGACTTCGACTCCCAGAATTCCCCAGCCAGGTTGGCTGGGGAATTCTGGGAGTCCAAGTCCACCCCTCTTAAAGTCCCCAAGGTTGCAAAACACTGCTCTAAGCTCTGAGTTTTGGCTCTCAAAATTAGAACAGCCTTTGATGCTCCACCACCGCCCCGCCCAGCTCGTTCACATTTCTGCATGCCAAAAGCTCTTCCCGACTTGCTTGTCACAAGCTCTCTCTGTCTTTCCCCTCCAGGCATCGTATCTTCGTTCCCACCGGATGTCGAAGCTGTGCTTTCTGCGCCGGGGACTGGATTGAGACCCTGGCTTCCTCCCCTCCCCGAAAGGAAAATTCAGATCGGAGTTTCTTCCAGGCTCCCGCTGAAGTCGGTCTCCAGGACCGGACGCCAAAGATAGGAGACTTTTCCCCCACCCTGCCGTCCCCGTTTGCCATCTCTGATGACCTAAAATGTTGCTGCTTGAACGGAGGAGGTTGGCTCTTCTCCCCCCTCAAATTTCCTCCTTTGGGTGGCCTTTGAGCCCTGTGATCCTCCCAGCCCCCCCCCAAAAACATCTGGACCATGTCAGCCTCTCAGCCCTTTCTGTTCTCAACGAGAACGACCCTCACGATGGACAACTCCGTTTTCATCTTCTGTGAAGATACCCACTTCCCGTAGCTGGCGCTGCTCGTTTTTAAATTCGGTGGTCCTCCCGCTGATCCCTCGATCGTCGGCGATGGAGCCGAGCAATAAATCCATTTTTAGAAATGCTGTTCCTTGTTTTTTCACTCCTGGGCATCCTTCTCCTTCTCATCGTCCCCCCCGTCCTTGAAAGAAAAAGCTGGGGAATGTGTAGGGAGGCGGGGAGAGGAAAAATGTTGGGGGGAGCGTAGCGGTGGGAAGGAGGATGACGTTGAAAGCTGTAGATGAGTGTTTGCACCATCTTTGCTTTTCGGCCCAGGGCTACCCCAGAGAAGTGGATCTGTGGCAGGCTGGACCTCCGAACATCCATGCTGGGTTTGTTGGGTGGAATTAAAGGGGTTTGTCTCCCTCCCTAACGAATTTTTCCCTTCCTCCTCCTCTGGAAGTACCCAGCAGATCGGCGAGCGAAACCCTTGTCCGTCCCTCTCGAGATGGGGGCATTTCACCCAATTCTTCCCCTTCGTGGTCGCCGGTCTCTCGCCCCAACGGGGATGTCTGTAAAATAGCAAAATCAGACTCGGGGGCATTGCCCCCTCTACTGCGGTTGGATTTTCGAGCCGGGGCCCGGCGTGGCAGGGCCCGGCTTGGAAATACCGAGGCGAGTCTTATAGGAACAAAATGCGACGGTTTACGATTCGGTACACTTCCCCCGCCCGTCCGCCCCCGTTCTGCTCGCCTTGTTTCCTCCAGCCCTTGCTCGGCTCCGCGACCTTCGAGGCGGCTCGGATTAATTGCAGTGTTTGATATTGAGATGTCGGGAAAATGTCACAATGGAAGTTTTAATTACAGATTGCCTGCCAGCAATTAGCGTGGATGGCACGAAAGCTGGGTCTGGCTGAGATGCCAGTGCTGTGGCAACGGCCGGACCCTTCGCCTTTCCCAAGTTGCTCCGGGGATCTTTCTTGGGGAGTGTGGGGTGCAGCTAGAGAGGCCATCCCTATTTCTCCTGTCGGAAAAAAAAAGCAAGGACAGGAAACGGGGAAAGCAGGACTTTTCCTATCCATAAAATATCCTGCGGAGCAAAATTCATGGGAATTTCGGAATTGATGTGTTCCAAAAAAAAAAAGCAAACCAAACAGGTGTAAAATTCTGTCTCGAGTGCTTTCAGGTCTGGTTTGCTCGCAAGCCTGAAAGAACAGGTTACTAGTCCTTATTGTGCAAAGAAAATGAGCGGGGCGCAGAGCACCGGTGTCCAGCAAGGGGGGGGGACTGAAAATTGCATGCCTCTGCATTCTGCACGGGGAGCAAAGCCAGAACAAACTGGGAGAAGCGATGCGTCGCTTTCTGTGCAGACTGCAGGATTTTTCGTGTTAAATCACAATTGCATCCTGCAAAAAGCACATTTTGCCACAGGAATCCACTCTGCCCATCTTGTCTTCTGCCATGGCATCTTAATTTGGGCGGGCTTCTCCTCCGGCAGGAAGCCCCGCGTTTAACACAGACTCTTCCGATGGTCGTGTCTGGAGACCCTCGATTGGACTGGAACGGTCGGATGGGAGGGGAAGCCGAGAAGCCATTGTTTGTCCCCGCATACACGCAGTGGTGGGGTGACAGTGCCGTGGCCCGCCCTCGGCGCTGAATTCCGTGACGCCCCTTCCTGCCTTCCCCAATTGCCAGATGCGTCCCCCGACACCCCTCCCCGAGCCTTCTGCACAGCACGGCGTCGCCGCCTGACGGTTATGGCTTTTGGTCCGTCCGTGGACCTAAACAAAGCAATTAGAGCGATACCTCTCCCCCCACCTGGGTCGCAAATTGGGGTAGCCGTAAAACGAGCAGGTGGCATTTTTGTCCGGCTGCGCCTCCCCCGCCCCAGCCGGATGACTCTAGAAAATGAGCCGCAGTGCAGATGGGGGTGGGCCTGCGTGCAGGGCGGGGGGAACGCGTCTGTCGCAAAACGTTCAGATGTCGCCGTTCTGTCCAGGATTCCGGAATGGGGTCTTTGCTTTGGGAGGAGTGCTCCGGCGCGCATGGGAAGGGGAGCGATGGTGCCTCTGGGGGCGTTAGAAAATGTGCCACAGAATCGGAGCATGGGGAGGGACCGAAGAGGGCCTCTAGCTGGACCGCTTCGGCGATGGACAGGTGGCCTTGGGTGGACTTCGATGCTTCTGCGCGTCGTTCGGTATTCTGCGGCCGTTGCATTGGCCACGGCGTCCTGATAGCTGTGGCCTTCTGTTCCCCAGCCTGAACGCGGCCGGGAGAGGAGGGTGACGTGTGGTTCTGAGTTTCCCAAGTGTGGCGGGCACGGCTCACTGCTTCGGTGCTGAAGGAAGCCCCCCCCCCCAGCTTTGCTGAGTCTGGCAGTCCCCTCTCCTGATCTGATGCGCCTGAAGGTTTAATCGGGGCTCTGGTGGCGCAGGAGGGCAAGGCGATAAACGGCGCTGGCCGTGAGAGCTTGGCACAGCATGTTGATTTCATGGGCCTTGATGTACAAATGAGTTTAGTTTCCTCGGATCCCACCCTGGGCAGCTGGGGAGGGCTCGTCTGCGGCTACCCAACCCCGTTTCCATCTTGAGTGTACATCTTGAACTAAATGCTTCCCTTGGCTAAATACAGCCCCCAGTTTCTATCTTATCAATAACCTGGTCTCATTCCCTCGCTTGATCGTGCAAGAGGGGAAGGCTATAGATTTTCCAGAATGGGGGAATAGTCCTTTTCCCCAGGCCTGAAGACAGAAGATGGGGACTTTGGCGAGCAAATGTGCCTGCTGAGCTAAGGGCTTTTCTGTAACCAAGGGTCTAGTCCTCATGGTTCTAAACAAAGTGATGAAGATGACACGGGAACGTAAGTATCTTCGGAGATGATGTTGACCCAGATGTTGGCGATTACGACTCCCATAATCTCAGACCAGAAGCACCCGCAGCTGGTGGCAACCTGGTGCTCTAACTCCTTTTGGGAGTTAGAGTTTAAAACCCTTTTTTTGGTGGCACTAAATAGCTGCAGTTCCCTGGATTTTGGGCCAGGCGGTTTTTTCCAGCCCTCCCTGAAAATATTGGGGATTGGACTGGGTTCTTAGCTCACAAAGCAGCCGATCTATTCCTGAATGATTGCCCCTTAAATACGTTTACCAATCGATTCATGCTGCCCCAGGCCGCAAACCGTGACAACCGACAGCCCTTTTGCTGTTTTACAACCTCTTGCTGCAAACATTGCCTCCGCAGGTTGTCCTGGTTGGGTGCTCAGCACCACCTGACCTGGGGAGGGGATGGAGAGGAGACCACCAGGCTAGGCCAGGGCAAGGGACCAAAGTGGGAACTCCCAGAGGAGAACCAGTCTTATTGTATAGGCAAAAAACAAACAAACATGGATATGTCTGTGAAATTGCTAGAGTCAAACTTTGCCATTTGACAACCTGAAGTCCCAAGCTGTTAGAGATCTGATCTGATCTATTCTAATTCTAATTCTAATTCTAATTCTAATTCTAATTCTAATTCTAATTCTAATTCTAATTCTAATTCTAATTCTAATTCTCTGCCTTTTAGAAACGCAGCAAAATGCACATTCAAATCCTTCACCCCTAGAGGGCGCTCCAGACAATGCCGATGGAATGCTGGTCAGGTGGCCCAGAATTCTATCCCTACAGGTCAGCTGACAGAGGGCAGCCAATCCGGTGTCACCGCCTGGTATAAATTCCAGGGCTTCGGCCCGCCCACATTTCCAGTCTTCTGAGCTTGCGGGGAGGTTGCATCGGAGGTGGTCCTCCGGTTTCCACCTTTCTCCTCATGTTTCGCTGCTGCCATGCAAACCTCAACTCTGTCTGGGGCTGTTGGCCGCTGAAGCCCGCCCACTGTGTTGGGCATAGAGGCTGGGGGCTTGGGGGCGGGGCCTGTGGGGCAGGGGCGGGGCTATTTGGAGAAGCACCCGCAGCTGGTGGCAACCTGGTGCTCAGGGACCCTTAAAGGGGGCCACTTTCTATTCCACGCCCAAGGGTCTTTTTCCCAGCGGACCACTCTTGCATTGCAGCAGGAGGCCCCCCATCTGGATTTTGGGGGTGGGTGGGGGGTCCTTGGAGGCCGGGTGCTGATCCCAGAGATCTTCCCATAGAAGCGAATATCAGATCTCCAGAAGGTGGAGGAGATAAGAACCCCCCCTCCCTGCTCCAACTCCAAATTACAGAAGCCGGGTTTAGACCTAGTTTCATCCTGGGCGATGCAAGGGTGACCTGCCCCTCAATTGCCTCCTGTGGTCATCCGGGGCCGGGGTGATTCGAACCCTGCTCAGGAGACACGGTTTTTCAAAATCATCTGCTCCCTGGCTGAAGAACGCAGGGCTGCCTCCCCCGTGTGCTGCAGACAGCCGGGCAGTGCCAAGAGGGGGTTTATGGTTTTGTCTGCCAGCCGCTGACATCATCTGCCAGGATGCCGCCTTCCTTCTCCCCGGCCCCCTCCCCAACGTGGCTGCGGGCCCTGAGTCTCGGGGGCTCCCCACCGGCCCGTTGCAATCAACCCGCCTCTGCAAGGAAAGGGGGGGAAATGTGCTTTTCAGGACAACCCCGCCGTTTTTCCAACCCTGGAAAAGGGTGCCCATCGCTGGGAAATGAACGGCGTTTCTGCGATGAGGGGCACGGGGGTTCCTGCCCCGGCTGGCTTTCTGACCTGGTTTGCCCAGGCTAGGGTGTAACCTGGTTAATTTAGGTTGGATGGACGGGTGACATTACGTCTTAGGGGTTGGGGAGCCCAGGAAATTGCAGTTTATCTGACAAACGGGGTGGGAACGTAGGCATAGGGGGGTCTCCAGCTTTTGTCGTTTCTCGGGACCTGGGGGAGGGTGGCCCTCTGCCCATGTTCAGGAGTCTCGGTGCCCGCTTTTCTAATGGGGGACGCTTTGCTTTCCAGCAAATCTTCAGGAGTCCGGCCACCCCCCGCACAAGTTTACGCCGCCAGGAAGATCTCCGGCGGGTCAGACAATGGTGGGTTAATTCTGAGCCGGGCTGCGCCAAAGCTGGGGGCCTCTGCTTCTCAAGGCCGCCCCCCTCCCAGTTGCAGGTTGAACCGTAACCGGTGCAGCTTTGCAGGCTGCCATCCTAGCGAAACCTCCGCCTGACCCTGGTGAGCATCACCAGCCTGGGCTCTGAGCCTGGCCGGTTGGTTTTCTGCCTGGCTCCCCCCATTTAAGGGAGGGTAGCAATTTGCTCGCTTTCCCCTTCTCTCCTCGGTGGCAGATGAGAAATGGCCTCAATAAAAAGCTAATTGACGGCAAGGCCCGGCAAATCGAATTGCTCAGCCCCAGAATGGGGGAGAGAGCATTTCCACCCTGCCCGCCTGAAGCTCCCTTGCTTTCTTGCCGGGCCTCGGGGGCTTCTGCTTAATGCCGCCCCAGGGAGACGCCTGGCCCAGAATCTGTAAATGAGCCGGAAGGACGGGCAGCCGACGTGGGGAAACAGATGAGGCCCGGAGTGTCCGGCCCCTGGGATGAGACTTTGGGGGTGCAAGGCGAACCCCCAAAATGCCAGCCGGACCAGCCAGGTTTGGGCTACTCTTGGGATCCAGTCTTCGTTCCCAACGTCGATGCTTGGAATTCCTGCGGGCTGCAAACGCCGAGGCGAGTTGGGTCTTTGCCTCTCGCCTCCAGCCAGTGGGGCTCGGGGTAGACTGCGTCTGAAGGGGGAGGTTCCCGTGAGCCGCAAAATGGGGATGGTGAGGGGGGGGGGAGAGGGAATGCCGTGATCCTGCAGCCCCTGACTTGATGCAAGGAAAGCTCTCTCGGCTTCGATCCCAGGCGCAGTGGCAGGTTTTAAGATCCCGTCAGGCTGGGTCTCACCCCAAGCCTGCTCGAGCTCCGCTTCTGCTCCAGACTTGAGTGCCAAAAAAAGACAGCCCTCTGCTCTTGCACGGGGCGGGGTTTGCCCGCCGGGGTAGACTGCCTTTGGAGGTGGAGGTTCCGCTGAGTTGTCAAGAGCCCCGGGCCGGGGCTGCCTCCTCCACGTGGGCCCCGGGGGGGGGGAAACAAGGCCCTCTTTTGAGCGTCCACCAGGCTGCTCCGTTCTGGGCCAGGGCGGTTTAACCAGCCTCGGCGTCTGCATCGGCGAACGCTGCCGGCTGTTCTCTCTGCTCCTGACAATGTCATTTATCTCCCTTCGTTTCCTCTGACCGCCGGGAGTCTCTGACGTTTGTATCGCATCAGGCCCAAACGTGCATCTTTCTCCAGCTGGTTGCGCTGCCCCTTGTTAGTGGCGCGCCAGGCTAATTGTCTCCTGCTCCAAAGGTGTGTGTGTGAGTGAGTGTGAGACAGAGCCAGCGAGCCCAACATTTCTCCTTGCTACCCGACTTCGGACTTCTCTGGAGCCAATTGCCATGGAAAAAGGGGGGTGCCTTAAAACATACGCCGCTCAGCTTTCCCGTCCTCGCTCAGGTAGCCTGCTCCTGACCCGTGCTGCTTTGCAAAAAGGTCTGCTTCCTAGCTCCTGGGGAAATTGAATTTTCCTGCAGGAATCGCCTCCTGTTCCTAGAGCGTTGCTGGGCCGTGCTGTCAGAGCAGGGAACCTTCAGCGGCCGGACCCTCCTCCGTTTCCTCCCGAGGCTGTCGCTATTGATTTTTAATTTTTATTTCGACTTCGGCTTCTCGGCCAAGCTGGGTTCTCAGAGCCACTTATAACAATTAAAATCCGAGGCAGAGATATTGGCAACTCCAGGGATGAGACAAAGCTGGAGAGAGAGAGGGCTGATGCAAAACTCACACCCTGCCAAAGCGTGTCTTCCAGGTCAATGTCTAGAAACTCGGGAACGTGATCGGAAGGTTAGCACCGAGAAGCCGAAACGCACTAGCCCGTCCTCGCGTGCGTCCCGAAGTACCTTTTAGGTCAGGAGGGAGGAAATGGTGTCTAATACCTGGCTTGCGTGCAGAAATCATCTTAGTAATAATTTAATAATTAATTAAACGGGTACACCGCCCGACTGTCCACCACTCTGGGCGGGTCGCAACAATCACGCAGATGACACTAAAATCAGTAAAAGATGGCGAGGGGGATGAGGCCAGGGGTCTCCCTCTTGTTAGAGAGTTGGCACCAAGAGAGGGTTAACCCTAAAGAAGGAAGAATTGTAATTTTGAAGGAATGGACTTGGACTTTGGGGGGTTGTCCACGTTTTACCTATCTGTAAAATGGGCTCATCTTGATCAGTGAGTTGTCATTTCCAGCTTTCCCCCCCCCCCCCTTTGTGACAAGGGCCCAGTTTGATTTCATCTCTTAAGCCATGCGCAACGATGCACACGAAGACTCTGTGGCTTTTTAAAAAAAAAAAGCCTAGGATGTCTTTTGCTCCACATTTGTCATTAGGCATCCTCACCGCCTCTCTGGCTCTTCTCTTTGGCCGAGGGACGTGGCTATCGAGTCTGCATCAGGCCACGGTCGTCGGTGCATAATTCCCACCGAGTCCCCGCGTTTCTTGGCCACTAAGTGGAGTTTCTTGGCCACTAAGCCATCGGAGTCACGGTGACGCCGATGGCTCAGCCGTCCAGCTGCAAAGAAGTCATTGGTTTCTCAGCAGAACGCCTTCCTCCTTTCTCGCCTCGGGCCATAATCCAAGATGGGACCTCACCTCCGAAACAGACAAGGATGAGATCCAAGGCAGGGAAAAAGATGTGAAGTTTTTGGAACTCTCCGCCACAAGGTGACGGGGTCAGGCTAATTGTCAGGAGAAGCCGCGGACTCCAACTTTGCCCTGACGTTTGTTTCTGAATGCCAGCTGTTGGGTGACTGAGATTGCAAAGGGGACCCCCTTTTTTTCCACGGGGGAAATGTTTGTCGCTCTTCTGCCTGCTAGGGATTTGATGGGCATCTAGTCTGGAGTCCCGATAAAACTGCAAGCATGGAATCGCCTGGGGCAAAGCCCAGAGTGAGGAAAAGGCAGATTAAATCTTCACCGCCAGACTTTGATCTCCCGACAGCCTAGGAAAATACTTGTCTCCCGGCCCTTTCATTATCTTTATTAGCCCTAAACTTTAATGTTTCCTTGGCAGGGGGCTAGTTGCAGACGTGGCGGGCTCCCAATCCTATCGGCCCAGCCGATCTGCAGTGAGGAATTGTGGGAACCTTGGTCCGAAACAGCTGGAGGGGACCTGGGCATTCCCCCAGGATGTGGGCACGCAGCTGTTTCTGCAAAAAAAATAGCATCCAGGATGAGGAACCTGCATTCAGGCCTCTGGAAGAATGTTCTCTGGATGAACTTAAATTTAGACATCGCTTTGGATTAGGGTGGGAGGCCGCGCGGGTTTTGCACGAGGAATGAGGGTGCCGCTGCAGCGTGCACGGGTGTTCGTTCGGCGATGCGCACGGCAGAGCGCGGCCTGCCGGCGTTGGGCTCGGCATCGACTCAGCCTGCCATGGCTTGTGCGTTCAGCCCGTTGACCCAAACTTGGCACGACGCACCGCATGGCCACCGCGATGCCCGTGCTGGGGAGACGGGCGTTGCGCTCCCGATGGCTTCGAACGGGTGACCCTGCCAGAGTCGATGCGGTTGGAGAGCGAGGGCTGGAACGGACAGGGCGGTGCCGAGCGGTTTCCCCGGCACGTTTCCCCTGTCTGCCTCCCCATCGTCCCCAGCCTGTCTCCCCTCTGCGTGCTAAGCCTGATAGACAGTAATCTCTTCCAGCCGGCTGGAAGTGGTAGCCGTCCACAGCGTCTCTGTCTTCTCCTTCTGCCACTTGCATGCTAAACCCCCATTTCATTGCCCCCAAGAGGAAGACAAAACTTGCCGCAGCACTTAAGTCCAGCTTTATTGCATCCTGTGTGAATGTGTGCGCGCCACACACTTTCCTCCACAAAAGTTTTCTTCCTCGCCTGGGGAAAAGCAGCGGGCCGGCTGGTCTTCTGGGCAAGCACGCCGAGCTTCCCCCCCACGTCTCCCCCCACCACGCGGCATTCCCACCGAATCCGGCATTTGCTTTTTCCGCTGTTCGCCCAGCTCCCAAAACGGCAGTTTGCGACTTTATTCTTTCCTCCTCGGTTAAATTTCGACAGCCGCCCATTTTACCGCTGTTCCCTTTCAGGGCCCAGCAACCTGGCGCCGAGTTTAAAAGGGAGTAAGGAAGAGTAAGCAAAAGAAATCCACGCCAAGGGAAGAATGGGGAGAAAATGCCACAAAATGGAGTCGATGCCAGCGTTTCACCTCTAGTTTTTTACCCTCCTGGCAAACCGTTTTTGCTCCTAGTCGGAGGGCACGCGCCAATCGGCGAGCTTGCTAGATAGTCTCTAGGTTGAGATTGTAGCTTGCGAGTATTCTGGGAGTAAAATGGGGGTTTGGTTGTGCTTGTGGTATCAAACGTGCCCGAACGGACCAGTTCCGTTTGGACCTATTCCTAAATTCCTTGCAAGAACAAGGAAGGAAAAAAAACCTTGGAAGCTGATCCTTGTACATCTAATTTTATAGTTAGTTTGGGGAACTTGCTGTCACAAGTTGCGGGGATCAAGCAAGCAAGGACACAATCAGAGGCTTCCCCTGGATTTGCATATCCTGCAGATCATCTGCGTATCATACTAAGCTATCGAGATCGCTAGTGAACTGCTCAATATGTGGGGTGAGTCTTTTTTCCAGCAACCAAATATTCCTGAGCAAACCACCATCTGCCAGGTGGATCCAAGGTGCCAAGTCCAACCCATGGCTTTGCAGAGCTGTGAGACTGGCCAAGAAGGAGAGACTGCTGTTAGCTGTAGTAGAGCTGCCTTGGTTAGAAACAGTCTACCTGTCTATGCCAGTCTCTTCCAGATAATCCGGGAAAAGGAATTGCTTTCGTATTTTGCTCAAGGCCTTCCTGGGGCTCTGAACGGTCCTGGATCCAGATCCGGTGGGTGGCCTGCTTATTCGTAGAAGCCCGGGAGAAATTGATGGTGACAGGTAACCCTTTCGGCACGATGCGGGCGGCTGTTTTCTGAATTCCCTTGAATAATGGAGCCCCGGAAGATTAGTGCCAACGCGACTGGAGCCGAAACAGAGCCAGTGAAATCCAAACAGGAACGGTGGTGACTTCGTATAAATAGATAATGTTAATTGAGATCTGCGTAAAGACTTATCCACAAATGAGTCTCTGAGTGATTTAAAAAAAGAAAAGGAAAAAAACAGATTTATAAAGCAGCAGTTCCGGGTAACCGTAAGCATAAATGGGATTAAACCACCCTTACCAAGACAGTGTCACCCATCGCAGCGGCGCGTTTGCTGACGTCCCAAATCTGGAATCTGAATAAGAACATTTGGCACCTTGCACGGGGAGCGGAGCAATGCCCTTTTCCCTCGAGGTCGAGGGGGAGGGCTGAGGTTGGTCACGACAGCCAGGGGACCCTGGGGCTCCCCAGTTTGAGGGTCCAACTCTGAGCCCTGAATATTGGCCTTGTTGGCCGGAGCTGATGGGGTTCGGAGTCCTGGAGGGTCGATGCTGTGATGCATACAGCAAATGTCTTGTTTGGAAATTGGCTGTAGGGGAGCAATGTAACCCAGTTAACTTTTGCAAGGCAGTCTTCCTTCCTTCCCTCCCCGCCTCCTTCCCCTCCTCTGTTTTCCTTCCTTCCTTCCTTCCTTCCTTCCTTCCTTCCTTCCTTCCTTCCTTCCTTCCTTCCTTCCTCTTGTTCTCTTTTCCTTCCTTCCTTCCTTTTTTCCTCCCTCCCTTCCTTTCTCTTGTCCTTCCTTCCTTGTTTTTTTCCTCCCTCCCTCCCTCCCTTTCTCTTGTTCTCTTTTCCTTCCTTCCTTCCTTCCTTCCCCCCCCCCATTCTCTTTTTTCAACTCTGCCTCTTTCTGCCTCTTCCCGTTTCCTTCCCTTTCTTTCTTTCCTTCCCTTTCCTTTCACTTTCACTCTCCCTCCCTCACCACCTCCTCCCACACGCATACGCCCCATTTAAAAATTGCATTTATGATCCTGCCACGGAATGGGGTAGCTGGAGTTTTCCCATCTGTAAACATGCACCAACAGAACTGCAAATTGGTTGTCAAGGGAACTTATTAAGGCCAGGAAATACCTCTTTGAAATGTGACTGCAGGCCCTGGTTTGTTTGTAGAACTTGGCTGAATCCGCCCTGCTCTCCCTTGGACCTCGATGGGTTGATTTCTGCTGCTGACTTGAATCCGTTCACCTAATTTCTCCCGCCGCCCCCCATCAGCTAATTTTGCAGCCTACATGAGGTTTAGCATCTTGCACGTGCCCGGCTCCCGTGCTTCCTTCACGTGCAAGACCAAAAAATAGGATAATTCACTAACCAGATTTCAATAAATACAGCCACAGCTGTTCTGGGTTACTTCCACCAACTCAGCCAGGAGAGCTGTGGCAGAAACTGCCTGCATCTTAGTCTCCTAGTTTGGTAACATCAGAAGAAACCCTTCTGAGTTTATTGGGGCTTATTCCCCAGGAACTGGGTTTAATAAGATTACCTGGTTTACGCAGCAATCTTTGTTTAGGGGGGAAAAAATCTTGGTGTGTTAGAATGGAACTGCAGCATTTTCCGTCCACTGTTCTGAAAGGGACCCGGTTTTATCTTGCAATGTGTTTGTCTCCCAAGTCAGGTTCCTAATTCCTCTTTTTTTTTTTTTATCCCCAGCAGTCCAGTCTTGTGGCTTCTGGGAAACTGGGCCACCTTTTCTGACCACCCAGCATTGGTGCAACGTGGACGAGGAGGACCGCCTGGAGGAAGGAGGAACGATTTTCCAAGGACTCGACCCCAGGGCTGGCAATTAGAAATGGGCAGAAAACGAGGAGGTAAGTTTAAAAACACACAGACACACACACAACTGAGAAAGATGTTTGCAAAGGAGTCAGATGGAAATCAGTGGACGTCGTCGTAGTTTTGGGTTTAAGCTCCACGCACTTTGAAAAATGAGATACCGTAGAACCAGACTCTCCCTCCGTACCAATTTACTGTTAGAAAGTGGGAGCGGAAGAACCTGGTGGGGCGACCTGTGAATTTCTTTTATTGTGATCAAGCTTTTGCCATCTTTTGAGAAGCATTATAGACGAACTCAAGATTGCGTGTGTGTGTAGATGCAAGTTGGGAACTGGGGCAAAAAATTGCAGGGTGGTGCTCTTTCCTTCAGGACCAGAGGCCACCTAGCGTAGCCTTTTCTGGGACGTTCCATTCTGTTCTTTTTTTTTTTTTCCAGAAAGTCCATCAGCCAACATGCCTGTTTAGTCTTTTTTGTATGGTCAGAGGCTCCTTGATCAGGAAACATTTGGCCCAAGAAAGAGTGATTTTCCCCCAAATGTTCGGTGATATGAAGAAAAAGGAAGGTGGAGCAAAGCCACAGAGTTAATTTTATTTATTTAAGGAGCTTCATTCTTTTGCCCTGCTTATTACAACCCTGCAAAGTTGAGCTGTATTATTATTATTCCCATAATGCAGGTAGGAGGCAAAGCATCGTGTTTTTCTACAACCATCTGGAAATCCTGTGTAATCGGAAGAGTCTGAGGATTTCTGGTGGGGAGTTAGTTATATTACATTACATAATTGCATTTCTCCAGTGCTAATATCTTCTTTTTTCCCCCTGTAAAAAAGCGATTTAAAGAGAGAGAGAAAAAAATCTTGGCTCGTTCTCAGGGAATTTGAGCTGATTCAGGGAAGAAAAATGAAAAGATCTCATTTCGTTTTGAAAAAGAGCGCGTGGCTTGTAAAGGAAGCATCGAGCGTGTTTGCAATTATTGGAAAAGATTTGTGGGGGAGAAGAATTATCTGTGCTAAAGAACCAGGTTTTTTTTCTTCTTTTAATTTCCAATCCGTCGTGGATGGATACTTTTGTGAAATACAATAACAATGAATGATTATAAAAATGAAGTGGAAAACAAACACACCCCCCCCCCCCCAAAGCGTGCTTAATACAAGCCCGCATTTATTCCTATTAGATTCCACAGACGTAAAATCGCACTGATCGCGCGCTTGGATTTTGCAGCGATCTCAACATGGCTGTTCACATTTCCCAGTTCTTGACTGATCTTGCTGCAAACTGCCACGAACGGTTTGCAGATCAACCCTGGCTCCATGGAGGGGAGAAAGACCCATTTCAACCACATTCCTTCCTTTTGCTTGGGTTGAACTGGCTTAATTTAACCGGGTCAGGTTTGGCCAACAAATCACCCCTAAGGATAAATAGGGGAGGCTTCAGATCTTCAAAAGCCACCCAAGCTCACCGTCGAACCCAAGTGTTGGGTTCAAAGTTTTTTTTTCTCTCTTTTTCCTGGGAGATGCTGAAAAGGATCGAGCTTTTTGATGCTAATCTGCCTTTCCAATCAGATGTTTTAGAGTCAGCAATCCACCCCACCTCCGGGCAAGAGGGCTCCGAAGTTTTAAAACAAGAATAAAACGTTGTCGAGAGAGTGTTAATAACCCTGTATTGTGCTTCTGGAGGAGCAGATGGTTGGGCCTGTCTCCTTAAAGGTTGGGAATGGCTGGGAAGAGGGGGGGGAATACTTGCCTGGCCACACAAATATCGGATGGGGAAGGAAATCAGAGAGATTAGGAAAGGGGTCCAGGCTCAAGGAATTTTATTTCTCTTGATCGGTTGGTTTTCCCAATGTAGATATGCCGCCCGTCTCGCTATGCAATTGAAATTCAATGGAAAATTCAGCCAAGAAGCAGCTGTTTGGCCCCCTCCCCGCCCAGATAGGAGGTTTGGGTTAAATCCACTGGCTTTCTGCATTTTCCCCCATGATGGAGGTCACCGAATGTGCTCACACCACAGCCTGTGCGTTTCCCCACGGGAGCAACTCCCAGGGGTGTGGATTTGAATTCCCAGAATTCCCTGCTGGGAGTGGAAGGCTGTATACCTCGAAGGCGACCTTCCCCTCCCACAATTCTTAGTTGGCTGGGGCATTCTGGGAAAGGATCCCTTTTAGCCGAGAGTTGTCTGGTTGACTCCCCAATGTGTCGGACTGCAACTCCCATCATCCCTAGGCCGCTGGGGGGGTGTGTGCAGATGAGCGAAGGTGCAATCCAGGCTGTTTGAGGGGAGCTGTAATTCTGAATATTGGGAGGGCATCGTCCTGGGAAAGCTTGAACCAGGCATAACTTCTTCTTGGCTATGCCGGCTGGGGCTGATCGGAGTTGTAGTCCAGCCCTAGCCAGCCCTGGTCAGCTTTTTTGGGCTGGGGGCTGCTGCATCGAACCCCCCCCCCCGCTAACCTCAGCCACAGGGGCTGTTAAATCCCTTTAAAAACTAATTGCAAGCATGGGGGGGGGGTTCCCTTCTCCCAGCTGCGATTCTCTGCCACCTTTTCCGCTGCGCCCCCCCTTGCGCCAGCCCTACAAGTGGAAAGCTAGACGCTAGAGCAGCAGGAACAAAGATCGATGGTGTGAATAATTTAGAGGGGAGCCATTGGGGGGGGCGAGTGGGATGGACACACCGCAATGACAGATTCACAGCCCCCATAGGGTCCAGGTCAGCAATGCATTTATGGATCTCCCCCCGCCCCATAAATGCTGACAAGCTAGGGTGGAATGCCAGCCATCCCCAGCTTACTCCCAAGTCAACCCCTTTCCCCCTTGAAAGGGTTTGTGGGTGGTGGGTCTTAGCGGCGTCCCCACCATGCAGGCAGTTTTTCAAAATGATATGCAGGGAGGGGGGGGGAACCTCATTTTTAAATGGAAACCCACTTTTGGGCCTCCAGAATTCACATTTGGCCAGCAAGAGACCACAGAGAAGAGGCCTTCCCGGCTGCAAAGCGGGAAGGCCTCTTCCAGCCGATGCATGCCGTCCCATTTTTTATTTGCTGAAATCCGAAATAAGCTTTTTCTGCAGTGAATCCCTGTGTAATTCGGGGGGGGGGGGGGGTCACCAAAATAGGGAGAAGGCATAGTAGTTTTCTTTTTTCCTCCCTTTTTTCCTCCCTTTTTGCCCCCCCATCTTTTTCTCCTTCTCAACCTCCCCGTTTTCTTCTTTAATGCTTCATTGCTAGAACAGTGTTTCTCAACCTCAGCAGCTTGAAGAGGTGTGGACTTCAACTCCCAGAATTCCCCAGCCAGCACGAATTCTGGGAGTTGAAGTCCACACCTCTTCAAGCTGCCAAGGTTGAGGAACACTGAGCTAGAAACTACATCTGTACAGAATGATAATCTTAATTATTTTAGCCAAGGTTTTTGTGACTTTGCAACAGAGATCTGGGAAATTTTTGGAGGGGGCGATTTTCCTGTCCCAGTTGGCTGATTCGTCTCCGTATCCAAACTCTGCTCAACTTTTTGAGCAGTGATCCGGAGGTGGGAGAGTTTTCCAAATCCCTGCTTCTTCATTTTTCAGGAGAATCCCCCAGAAATGAAACACGCCAGGAGTTCAAAACGGCCAAATTTGACGCAAGTGGAAAATTCTTCATGGATAAATTTGACCCGAGGAAATGTTAACCCTGGAAAGCGTTCTGATTTACGTCGGATCAGGCTGAGCCCAGCCACATAGTAGGTGTATAGTTCTGCAGATTATACAAATAAACTAGAATTTCTGTTGATTTGCAAACTGAATCTTGTTGATAGAGAGATGGGAGCCTAGAGTGACCCTGCAAAAATGCTCTCTAGGATTGTTATCTTGGTGGTTGCAGGTTCCCTGTGTGTTGGGGGGTATAAAATGGGAGCCGAAGGGTTAAATTCTGTCCCCTTTCAACTCTGAGCCTCTGAGATTTTTTTTAAGTTTTCTCCTTCCTTCCTTCCTTCCTTCCTTCCTTCCTTCCTTCCTTCCTTCTTTCCTTCCTTCTCTTTCTTTCTCCTTCCTTCCTTGCTTCCTTCCTTCACTTTCTTCCTTCCTTCCTTCCTTCCTAAAAAGAAAGTCCCCAAATCGGAGGTCTGGTTTGCAAAGAATATGCAAGAGCAAATAGGGTGCCTGTTCCCCATTTAATTGATGCAATTAATTCACGCAGTGTATGTTAACCTTGGCTTTTGGTTAGTGTTATCCAGGCGCAGTGGACAGCCCAGTTTATTGCATTCTTTGAGCATTTCATACTAGCTTTCTCTCTGGGCTGAAAAAAGCAGCTGGGTCTTGCCAATCATTGATTTCTCGGTCTCAAAATCAGGGCAGAGGCCTCAGAGGCAGGTGACTCCCCCTGCTCTGAACCATCTTATTTAAGATTAATTTAAGAATAATAAATCAGCTGCCTGAGTCAGCGCAGGGCTGATCAAGTTGCTGTTTTGTACATGAACGTAGCAAATGAATTGGCCCCAACATTGCACTTCTGGTTTATAAAGCTTGCTGTACTGGGGAATAAACAGCCATTGGAATTGCGGTAGACTGGCTTGGTGTTACCGCTTCGATAAAACAGTTGAAATCTCCCCAAACTGAGCTCCAGGTCCGCATGGTTGTTTGGCAGAGAGACAGGAATGGTGTGCGTCGGGGAGGGTTCTGTCAATCCCGGTGATGACCTTAGGTGTTCCTTGTGGTCTCCCATCCCACAGGCCCCGCCCTGCTGCTTCTTTTGGGCTCCTCCCCCCTCCCTCCCAATTCCTGCTGCCTCTTAGCATTTTCTACCCAGCTCTGAAGGATTTTCATTGAATTTGTTGGGTTTTAATTAATTAAAGCCATTCGGGGGGGTGTGATATTAAAACCCGTCAAAACGACAATTAACAACAACAAAAAAAGACGCCGTGTTGTATTCTCCAGTTCTGTCTTTCTAAGCAGTGTCCGACAAAGAAATATATAAAGCCTCTAGGCAAAAGGGGAATTAATGTCAATTAGATACAGGGGCACAGAATTTGGTCCCTCCAGTAGAAAAGGCCGTGACTTGCTGTCCGCCTGCAGCGACAGGCAGAGGAGCAGAGTTGGGTGGTGAACGTTGGCAACCTGCCACCGTGTGACTTGGAAAGTGGCCATGATAGGTTGTTCTTTTCCCCATAACCGGAGGTCGTCTCATGTCGAAATGGGCGTTTTCTCCCAGGTGGAGACGGAATGTTTCCCTAAAATTTAAAGTTTTGAGAACCGCTCAGTGCTGATGGATGAAGTCAGGGCTGGAAGAACCGAGCCAAGGGAGACCTTGGCACCTTGGGGGAATTCCAAGGGGCGTATGAATAATATATCTAAAACTCAACGTACTGTATCATCGATCATCATTTGTTTAGTTACGCCTATGAATTTTGGCTCTTCTGTCAAGAGGTCAAAGGACCGTACAAGGTGGGTCTGCCTTAATTTCCTCCCCGTAAAAACAACCCTTTCAGGTAGACTGGGCCAAGGAGAGCGGCTGGAAACTCGGTAGGTCGGGGAGATTCGAAACACGCTCTCCCTGTCCCGCTTCTGCGTCTTAACCTCATGACGATGAGTGGGGAATTTTGTCAATGTGCAGATTTTCTAAGGCTTTTGGGCACGGCCCCCCGTGTGCCAATAACCCCTGGAACCACCACAGCTGGTTTACGCCATAATCTTTCAACTTCAGCGTTCAGATCTCGGTACTTCTGGTCTTTTCCAATTCTTTGTCTTCTAGTCTCTGGTCCCCTGGTAGGGCCATCTCGACGACCCACACTTTCTTCTTTGCAACCCCAGTGAAATCCGGTGCGTTCTCTGCCGAGGCTTTATCGGTTTGTATGCAGAAATCCCACAGTATTTTAACCTGCTCGTTTCCGACTGCTTTTCCAACTCTTCAGAAGAGCAACCTCTGGTGGAAAACGGCCGTGATAGGTTTGCGATGTTCCCCACCCATTTTTTTCATTGCCGGGAGATGATTATTTTTACCGACGTCGAGGACCATCCAGTCCCGAGAAGACGCTGGGCGGTATAGAATAATTCCCAAAACCAGACAGATGTTTTGGGCCCTCCCAGCTTTGCACACCTGCTCCTCTTCCTTCTGTGCAAAGGAGATCTGGCCAGCGGGGTGGCGAACGAGAGGTCCAAGGGCAGAGGCAATGGCACACCCGTTGCACGAGAGGGGAGAAAGAAGGGGGTGTGCGTGTGCGCGCGTGCATCTATCTTGTATGGCAAGCCCGGAAAACCGAGCGGTTTGCTCACGCCCTAGCGCCCTTCTTTCTCTGCACTGAGCTTCCAAGTCAAATGACGCAGCACAAAAGGAAAAAGGAAGGGGAGGGGAGAGGAGGAAAAAAACATAAAGATTCCAGCACTATCCTAGAAGAGCGTGAGTAAATCTTAGAACCATCCAGCGGAGCTGACTTGTATTTCTTTGTCACCAAGGGGCCGCAGGCAGATGTTTCCTTGATATGCAGTCTGTGGTGTGCTGTTAAATCCATTTTCCTGAGAAGGAGTCTGTCGGTTGCATCAGATCCCTCTGAGATCGTCGGAATGAGAACAGAAATGATAGAAGCATCGAACGGAGGGGTTGGAAGAGAGTTGGGAGGTCATCTAGTGTTACCCCAACAAACAACCATCTGTTTGTGTAGAAGCACCTCTCAGAAGAACCTCTTTCCTTACCTAGGACATCTTTCCGGCTCCCCACCCAAAATCTATTAACGTCTTGTCATTTCAAGCCCATTTTTCCCGGGCCCCATGTTCAGGGACACCTCTTGGCCGTTCTGGCCCCTCGTCAGCCCGTCTCGAGCCTAAAACCCCAAACGTTTTGCAAACTTCTCCAGGCCCCCCTCTCCACGCTCCCCCACCTCGCGGCACCCAGAACGGGGTGCCGTGTTCTAAGGGGGGGGTCTGTCCGGAATAAAGATTTCTCCGGATCCCAGATCGAAGGAGGAATCCGGCCCGAAGTTGAGCGAGCCGCTTGCTGCTCAGTTGGGGAATCCTTCAAGCGGGTCTCCGGCTGCCGGGTGGGGTTTGGAGGTAGACTGCCCCTGTCCCTGGAGGCTCCGTGTGGCTCTCGGGGGGGCCCTCTCCTCCCGGCGGATGGAAAGGCCATAGAGGGATGCTCTCCCCACCCTTCTCCATCCTGGGCTCCTTGTTTTGCCGCATCCTGATGCGCCCTCCACCCCGTGCTGCCGCCGCCATCAGCAAGGACGGCTTTGTGTGCGGAGCGCAGTCCCGAACCCAGCGGGGCCGTATTTCAGCATTACGGTAGAGCACGCCACTTGGTTCATCTCCTCCTCTCTCTCTCTCGGCCCCCTCTTCCCCCCCCCAGCCCCAGTTATTTATTGCCTCATTTTCTCCTTGGCGCCAGTGGCTGCCAAGGGAGAGAAGGAACCAGCCCCCCCTCCTTCCACCCCCCCCCGACGGTTGCTAAAATTGCTAGATGGCAGGAGGCGGGGGGGCGGCCCAAGGTGTTGGATGGAGAACGTGGCATGGGGAAAGAGGTGGTGCGTTTTGGAAAAGAAGGCAGCCGGGCGCATGCCAAGGAGACATGCTTTATGCCTGGATGTGGGGGACGGATCCTGACGGTGGAGACTTTTCCTGGACAGAAGGATCCGAGGGGCTTTGGGGTGGGGGGGAGCAGTGCCAAAGAAAGCAAGTATTAAAAAAAACACCTTTTAATACTAATTTGCTATTGGACGCCGAGGACTCCAATTCTTCTCCATCGTCCTTTCCTTCTCCTTCCTCAAACATTTTTGCACCCCATTCTGGAGCCGAGCCGGGAAGACTAATCCAGTTCCCGTCCGTTTGCACCCCGCGCGATGCTGGGTTCGTTTTAACTCTCGTTTGTTTAGAGGTGAGTTTTCCTTTGGGTATCTCCGCGGATCCAGCCGACCCAAGAGGTCATGCTTTCCACAAGCTTCTCAGATTCTAGACGCGTCGACATGGCTCGCCCTGGATTCCAACCTTGGATTTTCCTCTGCCGCCTTGCGTGATTTTTTTTCATTTATAAACTTCGTGGCATCCCCCTCCAAAAAGGTACGGCGAACAGCCATCTGTAACCAGCCTATGTTGAACTCCTGTTCAAAACCACTGCGTGTTTCAAAGGCACGTGATGGAAGCTAATTAAAAAAGGAACAAGATACAAAAGAATTTTTTTTAAAAAATGAAAGAATAGAATCCAGCGTTAAAAAGGGAAGCTACTGAAGCTAATTAAAATGAAACAAAAAGCAAAATATAAAAGGGGAATAAAAAAACAATGAAAGAGAAGAACAAAACAATAGAACGGTCGATTCACCCCAAAAAGAAAAAAAAATGATGATAGGACACGGCGGTTGAGATGTCAGACTTTCTCTGTTTTTTCTTCACAGAGCAAATTCTCAAGTTTGTGTGCAGAACCACAGATTAAACTTAGAACGTAAGGAGTCAGATCATCCCGTTTTGCCTCTCCATCAAAATAGCAACTTTACGACCAGTCCTCGCAGTTACAACGGTCCCGCGGTCACGTGATCAACATTTGTGCGCTTCACAGCTGGCTTCAGATAAACAGGGTCAATGGAGGACCCGGCAGTAAAATTGCAAGTTGTGGTGTCTCGCTTAACGACCCACAGTATTCGCTGAACAACCGCAGCAGAAGTGAGGTCGTAAGCCTGTTGCGGTCACGGGATGTTCTGCTTAGCGTCTTTCAGTGAATGATGACTGGGTGGGTTGCATGGTTCTGAATCTAAGATCCATCGTGGTCCGTTGCCGAGTGTTGAGCAAGCCTGACCAAGCGATTCATTCCTGTGCAGGACCAAAGTCTGGACTTTCCAACCCCTTCTCCCATCTTCCACCCCACCGTGGCAGGCAGCGAGGGTCGGACGCTCTTCAGTGTGCGCGTTACAGACGTGCATTCCCATTTCCTGTGTTTTATCTTGGGCAAGGGAGCTCACGGCCTGAGTGAAATAATACAGCTTGGCTGCGTTTGAACTGCACACTTCCCAAGCCAGTTGGAAGGGCTTTGTGTGACGGGCCCACCTTGGTTAGTTTGGGCCTCGGTTACGTTTTTAAGACTTAGGTGGTTGGGGAAACCCAGTCCCTTCCCGGAAAAATACATGATTTGACAATTCTGGCTCTGGAGCAATTAAATGTTCAGAGCTAATATATAACGATGTCCGGCAAGGAGGGGAGGGAAGCCCCAGTGTGTACGTCGGTGCCCGCGGGCTCCAGGTTGCCTGCTCCCCGGCAGGGAGCTTTTGATCCGAATTCAACCCCCTTTCGTCCGAGGCTACGTTGCGTTCCCAACCACTTCCTGAGCATTTTCCAGCATCCTGCGGGAATGGATGGCACGGGGGAACCCAGCTTGCAATCCCTCCTGCCTGGATTTGCCAGCTCAGCAGCTCGCAAGATCGCTGGCGAGGAGGGCGTTTGCCGGTCGGCGCGCCGGCTGGCTGTCTCGCCGGCTCGCTCCCTGCAGAGCCCGCGGTTTCACTGCTGGTGCTTCTCCATCTCTCTTCACACTTTGCTTGGCATGTCCTTGGAAGCTGGTTTCTTGCTGCCTGCGTGGCCTGCCACGGAGCAGCTGGCCTGCCACAGGTTAAGCCTGCACGTTGAGGACAGGGGCCGAGCATTGCTCGAGCCCCCCCAGAACGCCAGGTAGGACCATCATCCAGGTGAAGCCTAACCCATCTGGAGGCCTCCCAAAATCGCAGGACCATTGTTCCCACCAGCGACAGCCTGGCTGTGATGGGGACACTGGCGATCCAGCCCTTCTGGGAAAGATTTGAAGGATGCATTCATTTTGGATCCTAAATTCCCCAAGGAACTTGATTCTCCGTGCCCCGCAAATGATCTTCCAGGATGGTTTTTCCTCTGAGGGGCTCCGGGCTGCGACAGTGACACCCTGACCTATTTTAACCCCCCCCCCCCAACAACCCTGCAGATTTGTTCCCTGGCAAGATAACATGGCTCCAGAAAAATGGGAAAGAAAACTTTTGGGGTCTTGGAGTGGGACCCGACGCACAGATTGCGTTGCGCTGCATTGCAAGGCCTCTCCCCTCCCCACACCCGGTGCCCACAAAGGGTGGGTCTGGCCAACTGGAGGACGAAGGTGTCAGGAAAGGAGAGAGAAACGCTGGTGGAATTGGAAATAACCGGACAGCATTCAGATGTAGATCCGAAGAATTCCCCTGCTATTGAAATCCAAAGCAGAGGGGAACCCCCCCAGCAGAAAGAATGCTAATCCGTTGCCCCATCCATAGCTGGTTTCCATAATCCCTTTTGAGTTGGGGGTCTGGAAGTTGGAAAGGGGGGAGGGAAAGCCCCTGAAGCATTCCCTTGTCCCTCTCTCTTCCAGAGACCCTCCCCTTCCTCTTCTAGGCTCCACCAGCGTGTGAATACCAGCGTTTCTCAACCTTGGCAACTTTACCGTGAGTGGACTTCAACTCCCAGAATCCCCCAGCGTTGAATCCCCACATCTTAAAGTTGCCAAGGGTGAAGAAACACTGCTGTAGACCAACCGTGGCGCTTTGGTTGGGCAAAGTGAGGGTCTTCGGCAGGGATTGGCACGGATGAGATAAGGAGAGGGACTTGCAAGTTAACAATGCTCTTGAGGATCCTTCGAGATGCCAGTCGCTCTGAGAGGCCCTTTCTTGCCTGATTCCATTCCATCCTTCCAGCCCTACCGAGACTCCCGTTCCTCTCCCCTTTATTTTTCTTTTTAGGGGGATACAAGGGAGAAGGCCTACCGATCTTAAAAGGGTCTTCCTCTTTGTTCATACGGTCCCTTGCAAAGCGAATCCGTTTTGGATCTGGGAGCAGGGTTGCTTGGAAAGTGAAGTCGAATCTGAGATGGAAGCTGACCTGGGAGGGTCGAGTTGTGGGGCAGTGCCAAGTCAAAATGTGGGCGCTGGGGAGCCATCGGATGCCCTTCTGGGGGAGGGCAGGAGCCAACGAAAGGGGAGATCGCAGACGGCGTTCGCTCAGATCCGGACGTTGCAGATCTCTTGGGGCAGCGTTTCGTTTTTTGCTCTGCCCGTTTTTTGAATCGGGACCAGGACGAGCCCAGCCTGTTGATAGCGCTGCCCCTGATCCCCAGGGACAGGATCCCGATCTGGCATCTTTCTCCACCAGCCTGGAGTAGCTTTCCCGGGATCTCTGGGGGGATCAGCGGAGCACGGTGTAGCGGCGAGACGTTGAACAAACCCAGCGAACCAGAAGGGCCTCATTCAATTTTAACGAGCGCCGGGTAGTTAAAAAGGGAAACCGGAAATAGGACGGCGGGCAGGAGTTGGGGGAGCCTTGGGGAATGAAGGGGTGAATGATTTGATTGGATCGTCCATTTCGGATTGGCGGAGTCGGACGGCAGAAGAGAAATCGGGCTTCTTTGTCGAGAGAAAGAGAATTCCTCTTCAGGGTTGGCCGATCCTGCACTATAATCGTTTCACGTTGCTTCCTCACCCGCTGGCCTGGGCACGTCTGAACGGCGTTTGGGGATCCTGAGCAGGTGGCCGAATGTCCTTTTAGGTGCTGTTTGCTGCAAATAGAAGAAACAACCTTCGCTTCGATCTGGCGCGCTTGTGAATATCTCGTAGGAGCAGATAGACCCTTTGCGCATGGACAGGGGGCCTCTTGCCTTCTCTCCCACCCTCGCCCAATTGTGTAATTTCACCAACCAGCCTTTGAAAACAACTCCTCTTTGGGGAGCTGAGTTTTGGGGGAACCCCGGCTGCCAACTCTTCGGAAATGGAGCAAGAGTTTGGGGACCCCCATAAAAGACTTGGCAGAAGCCACCTCCTCCCACCATGGGAGGATTTGGGCATGGCCCGGGGCCCTCAAAATGCCGATTCCTCGCCCTGCTCCTGAATCTCCAGTTTCAGTGCGGCCTATCCTGGATTGATCATGCCCCCTTTTCGTATCTGCTTCTCCGGAGTCCGTTGGAAAGCAAGTAGCTGATCTGTGGCCTGCAGAAATATATATATTTTTTGCAAATTATTTTCCAGGAGCTGAATGATCCCCACGGGGTTTTGCACGCCTGCAAGCTGCCCCCAGTTCTGCTAAGGCCTCCGTTTGTGGTCTCCACGTAATTTGTGCTTCCCTGCCACCTCTCTTTGCCAGCCACCTTCAGCTGGGAGCCCTTACGGTGCCCATCCACCCTCATGCCAAGGCCTCTGCGCCACCCCACCGCCCCGGCGGTGCGGTGCTCCCGCCTGCATCTTCTCACGCCCACTGTACGTTTATTTATTTAATGAATAATTTATCCCACTCCGCTTGACAATCTCCATTATCACGCCCCACTCACTGTTGCTTGCTCCAGCTGCAGAGTTTCGCCCGACCCCCCCACTCCCGAGCAATGATTTATTGAACACTGTCTATGCACTACACGAGGAACTGTCACAGGAAGCCATGGTTAAATATTAAGCAGACCAGGAGGAGGCAAATGGCACACTAGGCCTCCTAGTTTTCCCCACTTCCCCCCCATTGCAAACATGCACCCTCGAGATCTCTCTGCAAAGGAGAGCTTTGATATATGCAGATTTTTTCCCCCTTCTCTGCACGTGCGGCTTGCAAGAAATTTGAGAAGAATGGGCGGGCGGGTGAATGGGTTGACATTGTAGTTGCTGACTAGTGGCGGTTAGATCGGCACTCAGTCTCCCGGGCCACCCCGCGAGGAGGAATATGCCACAAGAGCATTTCTGCTATTTTCACACTTCTCACCTTTATCTCCTCGACGAATTTAGTGGCTCGGCTCTCTTTGTTACATCAACATAACCGGATGCTAGCCCGACAAAGGAATTTAGAAAATGAGGGCTCGGGTGCTTCCTTAATAGCCCCATTTCACAGTCCAGAAAAATCAAGGCTGGGGAATCGTTCGCAGAGGCGGAATTTATTAAGGCCAGACCTTCGGCTTTCTTTAGACAGCGCGTCAAGTGCTTCTGAATGACGTTTGGTCACCCAGCACCGGTCTGCCGATCCACGAGAGGGGCCATGGGGTGGCTCGCGTCCAACATGAGCATGGCATCCATTGGCAGGCCGTTTTTTTCTCCCCCTGCCTGGCGTTCTCCCAGTTGCTAGCATGTGGGAACGTAGTCGCCTGCCATCAGCGCGGGGAAGTGAGTCACAGCTGAAAAGCGACCAGTAGCCACCCCCTCGCGCTCCACCGAGCCAGATCCAGGCAGCCGTGTTTGATCCCGATTAGTCGGAAAAAGGGTGGTGAGTTTGGATGGGTCCAGGGTCTGGCACAGGGAGACTTTGGGGCTAACTGGCGTGGGGGGAATATTCCTCACACTGATGGCCGGTAACTGGGTTGGAACGCATGCGTATAAAGTCTCAGCGATCTTCGATACACGTCCTTAGGTCACAAGCATGCCATTTTCCCCACGTGTCTGTATTCTGCAGGTGCCACGTTGGGCCTCGGGTTTCCTGCCGGCGTGGCACCAACCGTAGCGCACGTGGCAGTTTGCATCGAGGGGAGCCGTGTTTGTCTTCTCCCTCTGCAAACGCGCACTCTGTAAGGGGAGTTATTTCTGTGTCACCAGGCGTGTAAGAGTGGGGTTTTCCCCCTCCTGCGCACGGGTGACAGCGAGTGGCAGAAGGTGGTGACTGGCACACTGTGACAGACAGAAAGACAGCACATTTCTCAGTTTCCTGCCACGAAACAACAGCCGGATAACCGGATAACCCGTTCCTTGCTCTGTCTTTCACCATTCCACACACACAACAGCATGCACACACACACACGCGTGCACGCACACACCCTTCTTTGGCTGGCTGCCAAGAACTCATCTCTCCCTGGCACTGCCCGTTCTTGCTTTCGGCACTGGCTGTGCCGTCAGCCTGCCACGGTTCCTGACGGCTGCGCTGTGGGCGGGAGACAAGGGGGGGCCGGTTTAGCAAGCAACGGGGCTCAGTCTTGTCACTGGGGGAAAGCCAACGGGAGGGTGCCAAGCCAGCACTGCTGGAACGGCCTCCGTCACAGGCGTTGGCAAACTCCGCAGCCCCGCAAACAAACGGGACAACGGGCAGTTGGCACTGCACGTCCGTTCTGCGGACGCCCTTGAGAAGAATGAGCGTAGCATTCTCCGGCGAACGGGCGTACCCACGCAGCCGTGCTCCGCGTGTTTCTTCAGTGGCTTATTTATTCCATTTCTCTTCCACTGCCGTGGTACTCCCTCGACCATGTTCCCCAACCTCCAGACCGGGCCAATATTGTCCTCCGTACCCCCGCCCGCCGGCCACGGGGCAGATCTGAAGGTGACGCTCTTGCGTTCCCCTTTCCAGCAACGTTGACTTCATCCCGACGGGGAAAGGGACCGTTTTCGGCTTGGCCGCGCAATAACGGGCCACGCATCTTTCATCACACGTGTTTCTTCCGTGTTCTTTTCATTTCGGGAAAACTGATCGGGCTTCCGTGGGTTTTTCAAGGCCGGACCGCCCATGCGTTATCGGTAGCTTTTGAAGTCCTTGAACTATTCGGCTCCGAAGCCTCTTAACTCGTTCGGCACGGAGTTCGTGAAAACCTCCTGCTGGGTTTTGGGGAGATCCATCTTCATGCATTTTCAGTTTTCGAGGAAGTTCAGCCTTCTGAAAGAGTCAAGTCCTTTGACAGCCCTGATCTTGCGCCCGTCTGGTTCGATTCAGACATAGCTGGCTTGGCCTACGGGGTATCGCAGCGGCACCTTTTGAAACGGGCGAGTTTTCCTAAAACGTGACTTCCGATACAGATGGTGCGTCTTTAACGGGATTCGATCGATCGGTCCTGAATCGTTCGCATAGTCGCCCCCGTAAGAGATGGTGGAATTTTGGTTTGGGTCATGGTCCGAATGGGACGTCTCCTCTGTTTCCAACATCTGTCCGTCCTTCACGCTTCACGTTCTTGGAAGACCCAGCCATGCCTGAGAGGGTGGAGCTGCTGGCCTCGCTGGCTTGGCGATCCTCCTTGGTTGGGGGCAGTCTACCTTGAAGGGAATCTAGAACAAAAGGCCCCCGGGGGGGGCGTTGTTGTGCTGCTCGTAGGAAGTTGGGGCCAAAGAGGGATTTTCGGAAACTCAAATGATCATTCTCAGGGGCAAGGGAAGCCTCTGAATCAGCCGGTCTCCATCCAAGGGCCTCCAGATGTGCAAGAGAATCACTTTTATGTGAGATGGGCGGCTATATAAATATGATAAATAAATGAATTAACTAGGGGAGAGATGAATTAAGAAAGTGGGGGAGCCCACCCCCGTTTCCTTGCCTCCCCCCCAATAAGAAGAGCTGGTTTTGACACGCAGGGACTCCGGCGTGCAGCAGGTTAATCTGCAGCTGTGTCCCACGTACCCTGAACCACCAAATCATCTCGGGCTGCCTCCCCCACATCTCCCTCCCTCCCCCCGCTCACCCCCCCCAGTCTGCTCCAACCATCAGCCCTTCCAGAGCTCGTTTTTTTCCCCCGTGTTGCATTTTCTCCACTTCACTTCCCCAGGATGAATAATTAATGGGTGTTTTTTTGATAGTTTGGGTGGTTTCGCCAGCCACCTCCCTTCCCACCCGTTGTGTCTCCCCCCTCTTCCTCCTCCTCCTCCCCGGTTACCCCCTGGCATTGGAAGAACTTCCTTTTCTCCCTGCAGTGCACTCCCCCCCCCCCCACCGCCGATGGGGCTCGCCTTCCCTTCCTGGGGCTTGCGTCCTGCCAGGGCTCCCTCAATCCCCAGTCAACCCTTTTGCTTTCGGGTCCAGGGAGCAAAACACCAGAACAGGCCGGGGGGGGGGCTTCTGCAGACCCATGCTTGCCTTGCCCCCTTGGCGAGCCAAGCCCCTCTTTGCACCCCGGGCATTGCCGTCTCGCGTTTTTTCCAAGCCCCCCGCCCACCCCAAAGTCCGTATTCATCCTTCGATCAGCAATCAACGTGGGCCCCGAAAGTTCCTGCTTATGCCCAGCTTGCATTATTACGTTTGCCAGTGAGGTGCATTACGCCCGGGTTTGGCCAACACGCTTAACTCGCTTATGGGATTAACCCATTTTCTGGGTTGGCAGGAAAGATTGACTGGTTGGCGAACCGAACGGGCCCGGTTTGAGCCACAGGCTAAGCCACGGAAAGGTGACTCCGCTTGGCACCTGGGAATGGAGCCAGAATTGGAAGCAGCCCGCGTGAGGCCATGGTGAAGGTGTTGGTTCAAGGCCCCCCCACCATGGAACTCCCTGGGGGACTATAGGCCAAGCATGCTCTTAGCTTGGCCTACCTGGCAGGGTTGCCGTTGGGGGGAAATGATCTGAGAAAACCTTACCTACGCCACCTTGAACTTTGGGCTGAAAAGCAGGTTATATATGAGATCAGTAAACAATAAGGCCTTTTTTATGGCTCTCGTTAAACCTTCAGAGCCCAGTTGCTACTGAAAATGGCTAGGCTGTTTTTTGGTCACCCAAAATGGACATCTAACCAAACCCCCATTTTCATCCCCAAGTTCTGGTTTGGTTCATCGCCCCCGCCATCAAGAAAACCCCGACGTGCACATTTATCTGTGCGCCTCCCCCGCAGTTAACTAACGGTTCAGATTGTAAGCTCTTTGGGGCTGCGCCTTGTCCTTGAGAGTTCACATGTGTTTACATGTTCAGATCGTTGCGCAAATGGGCAAAGTGGTCTGACTAACCAGGATGATTTCGTTCAAGCTGGGGATGCCCAGAGGAACAGGTGAGGGCGGGGGGGGAAGGAATGTGCGGTGTATATAAATATATATATGTGGGCATACGTGGGTGTCTAATTTCCCGTTCCGGTTACCTTGAACTTGGCAAGACATTGTACCTGTTGCAGGCACTACGGACTGCCTGTTGTCTCGAGTTGTGCAAGCGAGCCAGGGATTGGGCTCCCGGGGGAGGGGGAGGTTGGGTAAGCAGCACCCAGGGCCTGGCAGAGTTTCTGTTACTCATCCTTTGGCAGGCAGGATCAAGTTGTCAGCAGAGGATCTGCAGAAAAACATGGAGTGGAAAGGGGGATTTGAAGGCAATCACAGAAGTGGGGCGGCCAAAGGGGAGAACGATGCCTTTGGGGGGAGCAGGAGGCTGCGGGAGGAGGAGGAGGAGGAGGGGAATATTCTCTTCTTCCTCCTCCACCTTTTAGGCTAGATATTCTCCCGAGCGAGGGAAGGAAGGAAGGAAGGAAAAGATGGATGGATGGATGGATGGATGGATGGATGGATGGATGGAAGGAAGGAAGGAAGGAAGGAAGGAAGGAAGGAAGGAAGGAAGGAAGGAAGGAAGGAAAAGACAGACAAAGGGAGGGAGGGAGGAAGGAAGGAAAGAAAAGATGGGAAGGGAGGAAGGAAGGAAGGAAAAGATGGAGGGAAGGGAGGGAGGGAGGAAGGAAAAGATAGAAAAGACGAAGGAAGGGGAGGGGGAGGAAGGAAGGAAGGAAGGGAAAGATAGAAAACAGATGAAGGAAGGAAGGAAAAGGAGGGGAGGGAGGAAGGAAGGAAAAGGAGGGAGGGAAGGAGGGAGATAGAAGACTAGAGGAAGGGAGGGAGGGAAAGACAGATGAAGGAAGGAAGGGGGGGGGAGGAAGGAAGGGAGGAAGGAGATCCCCAATATAATGGACCAGAGGTTTGGGGACTGCTAATCAGTGCAATGCAAGATAGACATAAAAGTAGTCGTATAATAATATTTTAACTGCGATCTTCCAGTTATCTGTCTTAATAAAGGCTTTGCCTAACCCTGGGTGTCAGGCAGAAAAAAGGGTGAGGCCGTGGGCGCCCCTGCTCCCGTTTCTCAACCAAGCGGAAACTTTCCTCCAAAGGTTGCAGCCAATGGAGCAGCGTTTTACCTTCTCTCTCGTTGGCGCAGCCCTAAGGAAAGATGATGAAAATCTAATAAGGAAATAGCTGTTGTTTAAGCAAGGAAGGTCCATGCCAGCAGCCACAGTCCAAGGGCACGGCTGCGCGGGGCGTGTGTGCGTGTCAGGCAGGGCGCAGTGCTGTGTCATGGTGGGTGAAAAGGTGGGGGAGGTAAGGAAGGGGCCGGATAGTGGCCGGCTGAAAGAGGTGGGGAGGAGGAAGCCGACAGGTCCTTGGGAGTTGTGTGAACGCAACAGTGGAAGACGCAGGAGAGCGGGCAGGCTCCTTTTAACAGCGTTAGCTTCAGTTTAAACAGAAGGAAAAACACCCCGATGCCAAAATCTGTCCCTCGGGTGGAAAGTCTCGCCTGCGGGTCCTCCCTCTCTGGAGGTTCGAAGACGCGGCTGGATTGAATTGGCCGAATGGGTTTCTCTGCACGGGTTGGACTAGATGACCCCAGGGGTCCTTCCCGCTTGTTCGGTATCAGTGGGCAGGGAGCCCTTGGCACATCTCAGATCGGGGCCTGGTCCACGCAAGAGTCCAGCCGTGACTTAATTTGCTTGGTTTGAGCCGGGCTTGTTTAGGGACCCCCAGCCATTCTGGTTAAACCCAAGCTTGGTCAGGTCCACGGTATTGTCATTTAAAGAAGGATAAATGCCTGTTTGGTCCCCTTACAGCAGGGTTTCTCAACCTTGGCAACTTTAAGACATGTGGACTTCAACTCCCAGAATTCTGGGAGATGAAGTCCACCCATCTTAAACATGCTGGCTGGGAAATTCTGGGAATTGAAGTCCACCCATCCTAAAAGCACACTGGCTGGGGAATTCTGGGAGTTGAAGTCCACCCATCTTTAAGCACACTGGCTGGGGAATTCTGGGAGTTGGAGTCCATCCATCTTAAAATTGCCAAGGTTGAGAAACCTTGGCAAAATAGGAGCCAGCGCTTTCTAGCTCAGAACCGGCCGTACAAACCAGGACTCGAAATCCAACCCGCAACCTCAGCCGTGGGTTTGCAGGCGCCCGAAAGATGCACGTCGCCAAGCCCTTGCACGAACACGTTCCCCAAGGTCTCTCAGCCCAGGATCTTGCTTCCAACCGCGGTCAGCCCACGCCTGGTGAAAAGCTGCCTGTTTCCCTTGTTTGCAGAGGTGCAATTTGGAATTTTTTTGGGGGGGAGGAGGAGCCGCTGTTGGAAGGGTCTGGCCCTTCGGCACGCCGAACCGGACCCACGGCTCGCTGTGTGTCCCGAGCGATACCCCCGTGTTTTGCGCAGCGGAGCCCGGTCTTGGAAAGACTGCAAGCTCTGGGCAAACAGTCTGGGTTGGAAGCCCCCGGAGGAAAGTGCGCAGCTGCTTCGTCAAAGGAGGGCGCCTGACCCACGCGCCCCCCAGGGGAAGGAAGGGTGCGGCTGGCTTCCCAGCCCAGGCCAAGGTCCCACCTTGGCCTGGGGCTTTCGGCAGCATTCCTGGCGCGCCGCGTCCAACACGGCCGCAGCCCGGCGTGTTCGGGCAAGGCAGGCTTCTGCCGAGTCTCCCCGCTGGGTGGGCAGGCGTCTGTCGCCCGGCTTCCCAGCTCAGCACTTCTGGGCGCGCGCAGAGGCCTGGGTGGCCCGGCCCTGACGCTTCCCTGGGCCCTCACCCAAGGCGGACGCGGGGCCTGCAGGGGGCAGGGCGCTGCGTCCCTTCTCTCGCACCCTGCTTTTCTCCTCCTGGGCAAGGGCAGGGGCTGGCGACGGGGGCTCGGCTGCCAGCTGCGAGAGGCGGGCATTTGCATGGCCTCAGTGGCACTCTTGTCTTCCCTTTCGGCGGCCCAACAGCTGGCCCTGCCTCTGCTCTCCTTCCCCTCGGATTTTAAAAACCGGGAAGGCACAGAGAAGAGGCTGGTAATAGGAACGGCTGGCCCCTCTGTACATGCTCAGGGGCCCCTTCCTCTAGGGTATCCGCAGACCGATAGGGGAGAATAAGCGCTTGGAAAGATTTTTTTCCCCTTCCCTACCTACCTGGGGCAGGGAAGTGGAGGGGGGGGGGTCCTCAAAGGGGGCGTGGCGCCGGAGCCCGGCCTGGCCCCGCCCCCGCCGCGGCCCCGCCCCCCCGGGCTGGCAGGGCCGAGCGGCACCCGCGCGCCGGCGAGCGAGCCGGGCGCGCGGGCTGGCGAAGGCGCAGCGTGGGGAGCCCGTGGGAAATCGCCGCGGCGCGCGGGCGGCGGGCGCGCGCCGGCGCGAGGGGGCGGTCCCGGGCCGGGGGCGCGCGAGGAGGAGCCGGGGCGGCGCTGGAGGCTTCGGCGGCGGCGGCGGCGGCGGCTGGGCAGCGCTCCGCTCCGGCGCTCCTCTCCGCTGCGTTGCGGGCGCGGGCTCCCCTCGGCGCGGCGGCCGGTGCCCGGCGCGGCGCCCCGGCCGGCGGGATGGCCCGGCTCTCGCTGCCCCCGCTCTGCCCGCCGCTGCTGCTCCTGCTGCCGCTGCTGCTCCTGCTGCTCTGCCGCGGCAGCGCCGGCAACCGGCACGCGGTGCATTGGAACAGCTCCAACCCGCAGTGAGTACCGGGGCCGGCGCACGGCGGGCCGGGCGCGGGGCGGGGGGCGCGGGCGGGCGGCGGGGGGCGCGCGCCAGGGGACCCGGGGCTGTGCGGGCGGGGAGGGTCCGCCGCCCGTCTCCGAGGCTGGGAGACGGAGACCCAGAAGCCGCCTCCCGTGCCCGTCTCTGACACCCCCCGTCTGGCGGCTGTCTGGACGGGGACCCCCGCCCCTCCCCTCCCCTCCCCTCCCCTTCCCTTCCCCGCCCTCCCCTGCTCCATCCCCCCGAAAGTCAAGGCATCGTGGCCTCTCCGTAGCTGGAGATCAGGATTTGCAGCGGGCGGGGGGGGCGCTTTGCAAAACCCACCGGCGCTTGCTGCCTGCCTGCCTGCCTGCCTCCCCCCCGCGGGCGCCGCTTCTCTTGCCCGGCGGCTGTTCCGCGGTCCGGGGCGGGCGGCCAGGGACGCTGGGCGGCTGGGTGCCGTGTGAACGCGCGCCCTTTGCTCTGCAACGGCGGGAGGGGGGGCTCGTGGCCCCTGCTTCGGGGCGCGCGCTCCTAGCGCTGCCCCGCCGGGGGAGGGAAGGAGGCCAACGCCGCCGGCGGGCGACCCCCTTGCCCGGCGCGGGCGGGGCCTGCGGGCGCGATCGGAGGGGCGCTTTGTGCGTCGGAGCGCGCGTGTCATGACCTATTTTCCCCGATTTTCCTTCCTCCCCCCTCCTCCCCCCTTTCCTCGAGGTAGACGGCAGGCCCGGGCCCCGAGCGGGTGGGTGGCTCGCCCGACCTGACACGGGCGCACCCAGCTGCCTTGATCGCCGCTCCTGCGCCCGCGGGGGAGGGGGAGAATTCGGCACTCCCGGCCTCGCCGCCAACCCCAGGGCACCCTGTGGCACGTGCCCAGGCAACGCCAGGCGTCCCGGGGGGAATTGGGCGAGGTTGTGTATTTCAAGCCGGCTCTGGGGGGAGAGGCCGGGGCTGTAGAGGGGCATGCTGCAGTTGGGTGGCGGAAGGGTCGGGGGGGGGGGGAGGAACCCCCGAACTGGCCTGTCCGGGTGTCTCCCTGGCAGCCCCCCACCTGCCCTTGGCAAAGCAGCCTTCCTTCCAGACCCCCCCCCCCGCAAATCCCTCGAGATCTCCCTGCCGTGCCAAAGCTGGCAGAGCGCACTCTTCGCCCCCCTCTCCGTAAGGTGGCAGATCTTCCAGTAGGAAAAGCGTGGCTTTCTTGGGGGGGGGGGTGTTTCCCTTCCACGCACACATGCACCTCCGTCCCCCACGGGATGTTTGCTCCTGTCGCAGCGGGCGCCCTGATCAGGGTCCTGGGTCAGGTGGCCTCGACCCTCTGGGGCTGCCCGCAGTGGGGAAGAAAACGACGTTTGGCCCCGTGGCTTCTCCTCTGAGCGTGGTGCCAGCTGAGTGCTTGAGAGAGGACTTCCTTGAACGCTCAGCCACCAGCTCCCTGGCACAGGGGCCAGCCGGTGCAGGATACGGCTCTTCCTTCCAGGGCCTGGCAGGGTGAACCGCCACTGTGGGAAGCTGTCTTGATTTTTGCCCGCCACGGCTGGCTGCAGACTTGGTGGTTCTCGGCTGGAGGGCCAGACAGCGCGAGAGGATCGTTTCTTGCATGCACGGTGCCTTTTTTCCCCCCCTTCCCCATGGCGGGGCTGCATTTCCTCTAGCTCTCAGCCAGCCAGAGCAGCCTGGCTGGGAACTCTGGGAGTTGTAGTCCAGCCCTGCCGATCCGGGAACCAGGCAGCCTAGATTCCCTTCGCTCCAAAGGGTGAAAAAGTGTTTTGTCCTTCGCAGGGAGACGGAAGGGACCGTGTTGGGATTCTCTCTTCCTTTGCTTCCTCGGGCAGTCTTTCCTCTTGCCTCCCCCCCCCCTTTTTTTAAATATATGTCATAAATCAATGGCTGGTTGAAGCAATAATTTGGGAATTGTCATGGCTGCTGAGGGAAGCTGCAGGGAACCGGATCGGGGAGGGGGGCGTGTGAGAACGGCGGTGGCATGTTCTCTCTAAAGCTCCACTCCCAGCCGTAGAAAAGACCCGCAAGCCAGGTGTGGGGGGGCACTGTTCCGAGGCTGTCCCCCCTTGGTTTTCAGTGGGCACTCAGTGGCACAGGTGCCACCAGGCTCTGGGCACCCCCGTTGGCTGGGTCCTGCCCAACACGCACGTCCTGCAGCTCCGAATTTGCTCCCGGGTCGTGCACAGAAGCCGAAGAGGGCAAACGGAGTGGGCATTGGGGTCCCTCCCTGCTGGCCTGCCATTGGTACCCCTCTCCAGCCCCCCCGCCTGCTCCGGCGTGTCTCTTCTGCCCCGTCTGTCTGTCCTTCCGTGTCTGGCTCTCACGCCCTCCGTTCGCGTCCCTCCCATCTCTTTTGTATGTCCTGGTAGCACCGTGGCTTTTGAGAATGTCTCCTGAGGCGGAAGCCCAGCGCCCATAAATTGTGCCTCTGAATCGGGTACTGGCGGGCACCGAACAATGGCGGAGAGCGTGACGCGGGGGCCATTTTTTCCCCTTCTCTCTCTTTTCATCCGCGTCTCTGGGTTGAACCTGGCTAACTTGGCCTGTGCGTCGCCGGCAGGGAGGTGCATAGGAATTCGAAACAACGGTTGCTAAGGAGATGCTCAGGTGAAGCTGTCGATGCGCTGCGCCGCCTTGGCGGCTGGGGTCCCACCAGGCCAGAGGTCCCTTGCCTTCATTTGGGGGGAGCCCCCCACAAAGCCCCCCAGTTGAGCTCCCGGAGCCGCAACACGGCCCGCCTCCTTGGGCCCCTTCCCCTTCCGAGTGGGGCACTCCTTGGTGGAGGCCCCAACCTCATTGGGGTCCCATCGGCGCTCTGGCCCTACGACGCCCCGATGGAGCCGGGCCTTCCTGGCCAGCCAAAGTGCATGCGGGGGGGGCACGCGGTTGCGCCTGCCGCAGAGCCGGGTTGCCGGCGCGTCGGGGATATTTATGGTGAAGCAATGCGGCAAAGCTGGCTTCGCTGCAGCCGCGCGGCCTCCCTGGGCGCTGGGGTTAGGGGTGGATTGGGTCTTCCTGGGCCGGATCCCGAGGCGGGCTACGGGCTATAAGCTCCTCTCGACTAGCCGTCGGGCCTCCCTGACCCTCCTCCTGCCAGGAGGCTGATCTTGAGAACGTGGCCTGCCAAAGACGCAAACCTTGAGGGTGCCAGCGCCGTGCTCTTCCCTGGCACGGAGGCTGGATCTCCTCTTCTTCCTCTCCAGAACACCGTTCCCTCTTCTTCGTTCTGGCCCAGCCCTTTGCCTTCCGCTCAGGCTGGTGATTTACGACTAATTGTACGATCCCAGACTCTCTTCCTTCTGTACTTCAGGCACTGTGTCGCTCACCCTTTCCATCCAGCGCGCACCGTTGTGCAAACAGCCAAGGGGAGATCTCTGCCTTAGTTCTTTGTTCTCGCCGGTGCCCGCTCGCAATTACGGAAGGGCCCCTGTCGGGCTGCGGACCTTCCGAGAGGTCCACCGCCACCCCAAGACTCGATCCCAGGATCTGTTGGTGTCCCCCTCTTCTTCCCAGGGGCCTGGAGCTTCCCTGGAACAAGCTTTCTGACTGGGGCTGTGGATCCTGCGCACCGGCAGCGCACAGGCGTGCGTCTGCACCAATGTGCCCCCGTAGACCAGGTCGGCCCTGCTGTGGCTTTACGCCGGCCACGTTTCTCCCAAGCCCACGTGGGACAGAGGTGGAATTGCCCAGGCAAAGTCCAGCTTCTCCAACTATTCTCCATTGAAAGGCTGGTTCATCCTTCTGCTCTTCTTCCCCCTGGCATCTTTCCCTGATTAGATGCTCCACCAGAACCAGATCTTACCCTTTTGTGGGCTGGCAGTGTAAACCGACATTCTGCAAAATCGGTTCTTAGGGACTGGGGCGAAGTAGGCCTTAGTATATTTCCCTTTTCTTCCCAAATCCCATTGGCAGGGACTCCAGGGCGCCTCCTTTGAAATTTTCCAGCTTTAACCCAATCCCCTAGATTTGCGGGGGGGGGGGGGGGGTTCTTGGTTTTGTCCTTAATCCCCCGAAATCCTCAAAGATCTGCATCCCTCCTGATTTCTAAGCTGGTCCTTGTGCTATAAACGTGCGGGGCTGTGTGTATTCTTCCTGGACAAGGGCAGATGTGACTTGGGTACTGATGTTCCACGGAGCCACCCGGATGCATCTAGGCAGGGTGGAAGAGATCCTCGGATCTTCTCCTGCAGCCCTGGGATCTTCCCAAGAGATCAAGCCCTCTTCCCAAACTCCCGATCAGTTCCATAGAGGAAAAAGATGCGCCGGCGTTTTATGCAACGTTGCCGAATGCGATGAGGGCCGTTCCTGATTTTGCGCTCTCCCAGCAGCAAACAACATTAGAAACCGGGACGCATCCTGGAACAATCGATCACCCAAGCGGGGGAATCGTACCTATTTAATTCCACCCTACTAAAGATTCCGTGATGGGGAATCTGCCCCATAGGCAAGCTTTTCTTTTAAGAAAAAAAAAAGTTTTTCAGGCCAGAACAATAGGATGCCTGTTCAGGGATCCAGGTTGTCCCATTCAGATACAATCTGTGCCGGAAGTGAACCCACGATCCATGGATGGTTGGTCATGTTTGACGTTTCTGGGCGAAGCACAGTGGCATCTTGTTGAGCCAGTTTTTAAAAACCTTGTGTTATCAGCTGCCCGGCGGAACCGCAATCAAAGGGTGTTGCGCCTGAGAGCAGAGCCCCTGAGCATGGGCAGAGCGGCCGGCATCTTGTCCGCCTGCCTTGCAAGACGGCTTCCGATGCCGACACGAATTTTCTTGTTCTTTTTTACACAGCCTTCCTCGGCGCGAGCTCTCGTCTCCAGAATGATTCAACAGATGAGCCGATTCTGACATTCAAAAGAGGCACATGATGTGCCTCTGTGTGTCTGTTTCCTTTTTCCCGATGTGACAAGCTATTATCGACGGGAGGGGTTTTTTTCCTCCCTCTAGATGGGGGCTATTTTCAAAGAATCTGCCTTCTCTGTGAGTTTAGAAAGCACACAATGCTTCCGCTTCAACATCTGAGTCTGTACGTTTAGATTTGGGACAAAAGCCCTTAAAAAAATATTAAGAAAAGAACCGTTTTGATTTTTTCCTCCTCCTCCTCCTTCTCCTGCCCCTCTCCAAAAACCAATTTCGAGGGCCAGAAAAACTAAAATGCAAAACAAAAAGGCAGGGATCCTTCCAAACGGGTGCTCAGACATCGAAAGGCAGCCGAATCGTGCTTTTAATTCCTTCTTTCCCTATTATTAGATTTCCATTGTTGCTACTTGGGTTCTGTTTCCACGCGGTTCTGTTTGCGCAAGATTAAGACAACACGTGGGAATGCCAAATGAAAGCTCAGTTTGTACACAGGCAGACCCTCTGTGTGTGCGTGTGGATATGTGTGTAGGGATGCATAAATGTCTACGTACTTCAAGAGGGAATTTGAGACCAGAATTAGCATCCCCACACTTTCAGCACCTCTCCTGCGGTGCTTTGAATACTTTGGCTGCGGTTCTCAGGACAAAAGACGCCAGGGCCGAACTCAGTTCCGCGAGAGGTTTGCTCCCGTGCCACCCACCTTCCTGGTTCTGGTGATGATCTTTCTCCTCTTTAACCTTAAGCAAAATCCCATTAACCCCGGGGGACCTCCGTCTCGCGGCCCCCACCGAACCCGCTCCTGGTTCACACCTTCTTTTCTGTTCTCGGGAGCGCAGCGTCCAGGTGGGATCTCGGTTTGGGATAGTGCAGCCTTTCAGCCAGGAAACCAGGTTTGTGCAATATCTTGAAAGGGTTTGTAAATCAGATGGGCTCGATTTTGCGGTGTTTCTGGAAGCGGGCAATACTCCCGCGCTTGGGCATTAACTGTATTCCCCGGACGGAGGGAGGTTTTCAGAGGCTTTGAGCCTCTTGGGCGTATCCGTCCATCCACGCCCCCCAGAGCCCCCTTTTTCTACTTTCAGCATGCAAAGATGTTCCTAAAAGGGGGGGCAGCCCTCCAACCATCTCGCTTCATGCAGCCCCACCCACTTGTTGCCCCCCGCCCCAGAGCAGAGACCCCCCACACTCAGTCCACCAAATCTCCCTGCTTTTGCAAGCTGCTTTCTTTTGAATCTCACCCCCAACCCAGCTCCCCCCAGCTCCATTGCACGATCCCCCCAAAACACACCTTTTGCAAACCTTGTGGCTGCTGGATCTGCAGGGCTGGCCCTGACATGTGGCCGCGCGCGCCCCGTGCTTGGGGTAAAAGGAAACTTAAGCCCTTGCTGAAAAGCGGCACGGGGTTTGGGGGGGACGGGCATTGGCTTCCCCCCGATGGGCTCTGGAAACTTGAACTCCGTTTCTGGGAGTGTGTGAAGGAGGATCTGGCGGGTTGAGAGAATCTGCCGTTTAGGCCCGACAAACAGCCTGGCTGCACATCCGAAAGAGTTGCCCCTTAGGGACCGTTGCTTGCAAGTGTTGTTTTCTCTCCTCCTCATCCGGGCGGTTGGCACGCTGCCACGGCTGTCTTTTTCTGACGACCTCCTCTGCCCCCTCCTCGGTTGGCTCGAAAAGCTCTCGCCAGCGCTGTGGGGAGAGGAAGGGGGCCGCGGGCCGCGCCAGGTGTGCACGGCTCGGCGGCTTGCAAAGAATAAATGAAGGTTCTTTTCTGCTCCGTTGCTGAGCCCCGCGGGATCCCCAGGGTAGTGCCAGGGCTGTTCTACCCGCTCGGTCTTGGCCTAACGCGGTGAGGATGCTGACGGCGGTGCGTCGGGGAGGCCTGTGGTTTCAAAGGGAGTCAAGCTGCCCTTGTGCCCGGCGGCCCCGGGGTTGCCACGTGGTTGGAGAGCCCACCTCTGCCCATCCTTGCCTTTCGCCAGCTCCAGATGCAGGACGGCTGTTCCCGATCGGGTGGGCTTTGCCCGGGTTGGGTTCCAGCACCCATTATCCTCAGCCAGCCCGCGCTGCATCTGCTTTGGGGAAAGCTTTGTGTGTTGAGGTAGGTTTTAGCCGCAAGCCTGGGTCGGCCAGCCGGAGAAGGGCTTGGCCGCTGGTGGTTGGGATATATGAAAAAAAAACAACCAGACTAGAAGCTGAGTTTCTGTTTTGATCCGGAAAAGCTTTTCCGCAGAAAGCCTCTGTTTTCCATTCCGGTCGGTTGTTTTAGGCTGCACCGTTTGCCCTCAAAAATGGTTGACCTGAGGCATTTGGAATCTTTCTTTTCCTCTTCCCTCCCTTCCCGTTTTTCCTCTCATGTCGTGCCATTCCGACGGCCCGTCTCCAGGGCAGGAACTGACTTGTTTTTAATTGATTGCATGCATGCGCCTCCGATAGCCCTTGGGGGCTAGGAAGAGCCGGGGAGAAAAACGGCTTAAATAAAACATAAATTAATTCCTAGCATCACCGGGGAGGCTTGGCGGGAAGAGCAAAGGTTCTGGATTTTATCCCCTGGATTTGGCAGATTAAGCGGCGGGGAGTATAAATTCCTGCCTGTTACCTCTTTTGCTTTATCTTTCCCATTCCCAAGATTATTCTGCCCTTGTCCCTTACCCGCCCCGAGCTCTCCACTTATTAAGCGTTTTGTTCTTCCTTTGCCCTCCGAGAGGTAAAGCAGCTCACCCAGATCTGGACTCTTACAGAGACACAACAGGTGGCCTCTTCTCAGAGCAAGGAGTTCTGCTTTGCATCCTAAGGCAACCCTGACAGAAACAGTGTCTTCTTCGGAGGTGCCCATTGTGTCCCTGTATGAGTCTCTGCCCAGAGCCAAACTCTTTCAGAGACACAACAGGTGGGCTCATCTCAGAGCAAGGAATTCTGCCTCCTAAAGCGGCATTGCCAGACATGGTGTCTTCTTCGGAGGTAACTGTTGTGTATCTGCATGAGGCTCTGCCCAGATCCAGACTCTTACAGGGACACGGCAGGTGGCCTCTTCTCAGAGCTAGGAGTTCTGCTCTGCCTCCCAAGTCAACCTTGGCGGAAACAGTTCCTTCTTCGGAGGTGCCTGTTGTGTCTCAGCAAGAGTCTCTGCCCTGGGTTGGCTTTCTTCCACGGCTGCAAGAGGCCGCCGGGATCCGAAGCCCACCGTCCCCCGTGGCGATGCTTAAAATGCCCAGATTTGGGACACTTTTAAAAATACGCTTCCTTGGCAGAACCGAAAAGCGCTGGCGTTTTGTAACCGGTTTAAAAGAGAAAGAAAAATAGAAAAGGCGAGCGGAAAGATCTGCTCGATCGTCAAAACGGAGACATGACAGGGTCTTGACGTATTGTCTCGACATCGAGCTGTGCTTCGAAGCCCCCTTGCAGATCTCCCCGTGGGGCGCCCTTCCAGCAGGAAAAGTTTGCTCATCTGAGAAAAACTCCCATCTTAAATTCACACATGCCCCTAAGCCAGACGGGGTTGGGTCTCTCTCTGGCTCGGCACGGGTGCGAACTCAGCCACTCTGGCTTCCACGCGATGGCGGCTTGCGGGAGAAGCCGGGGCTCCCGAAACCGGGGTTTATAGAGCAGGGGGTTGGGACTCCAAGATCCGGGACTTTGATTTGGAGGAAAATCACGGCTGGTGGAGCTGTGTCAACAGCAACCCCCTTTTTTCCCTACCTGTTTAAAAAGGGATTACGGATCAGAGAAAGCAAATCCCAGATTTAAAGGAACAGTTCAAGGACTTGTCCTTTTAACAGTAGGGAATGTTCATCACCAAATTTTGGGGGGGGGGAGAAGATTTGGGGGGTGCCTGTTGGCCGATCCGATCCCCAAGCTGTCTCCAGCAAGAAAACGAGCAACCTGAATCAGCAAAAGAGGTGGGGGGGGAGAGACTTAATCCAGATTAACCTTAGGTTAGAGATTAAAGGGGCTTTCCCTGCGTTCCTCTTAATCCTGTTAAGGCTGCCTCTCTTCCCCTCCTTCCCCGGTCCCCTCCCTCGCTCTTTGCAAAGCCAGCCGAGGCATCTGGTGGAATTGAGTCGTGGGAATTACAAAATCATTTCCAAGGTGCCTTTTAATAAAATGTATTAGTCAGAAAAGGTGCTACCCGACTCCTGATTTTTTATTTTTATTTTTTTGCCACCGTAGGCTAACAGGGCTCTCCTGCTACAATCAAAAGAGAATCCCCTATCGTAGGCTGCAGTTTCTCGCGAGCCAAGTCTTATCATTCCTCCCTTCCTTCCCCCTTCCCCTCCAATTCTTTTTCTTTTCTTTTTTCCTTCCTTCCTTCCCCTTCCCCTTCCCCTTCCCCTTCCCCTTCCCCTTCCCCTTCCCCTTCCCCTTCCCCTTCCCCTTCCCCTCCAATCCTTCCTTCCTTCCTTCCTTCCTTCCTTCCTTCCTTCCTTCCTTCCTTCCTTCCTTCCTCCCTCCCTCCCTCCCTCCCTCCCTCCCTCCCTCCCTCCCTCCCTTCTCCATCTCCCTCCATCTCTTTTCCTTCCTTCCTTCCTTCCTTCCTTCCTTCCTTCCTTCCTTCCTTCCTTCCTTCCTTCCTTCCTTCCTTCCCCTCCCCTCCCCTCCCCTCCCCTCCCCTCCAATTTTTTTTCCCTCCCTCCCTCCTTCCCCTCCAATCCTTTTTCTTTTCTTTTTTCCTTCCTTCCTTCCCCTTCCCCTTCCCCTCCAATCCTTCCTTCCTTCCTTCCTCCCTTCCTTCTCCATCTCCCTCCATCTCTTTTCCTTCCTTCCTTCCTTCCTTCCTTCCTTCCTTCCTTCCTTCCTCCCCTCCCCTCCCCTCCCCTCCCCTCCCCTCCCCTCCCCTCCCCTCCCCTTCAATTTTTTTTCCCTCCCTCCCTCCTTCCCCTCCAATCCTTTTTCTTTCCTTCCTTCTTTCCTTCCTTCCTTCATTCTATACACAAAGGAAGGGAGGGTCAACCAGAATTCCCAACATTTTTCACGAGGTTTAGAATCCCACTTCTATTTTGCAAAATGGGGCACAACCGAAAGGGGTCTTTTTACTTGCAACAGTCAAAAGGGCAGGAAATACTGCCTCGGCCCCGGAGGCAATCTGCGTCCTGGTTTACCTATTACACTCAGCCTTTCTTTGCCTAATGACGGTTTGCTGAATAAACCACCCATTGCACTAAGCCAGAAAGCCTGGTTCCCCAGCCCGGATGTTTGGGCATGTTAGCAAGCTTCCTCAAAGGCAAAGCAGTCGCGTTATGGTTGTACGAATGAGTCACAACACTGGTTCCTGGAAACATGGATAAAGACTAATGCGTCTGTTTGTGGTTCTCTTTTGAGCATCTCCTTGGAAATGTTCCACCGGCCCAGTCGATAATTTTTCCTTGTCTTGAATAGCCTGGGGAAGAATGGGGCAGAAGGCAAGCATTTTGCTCACTGGGGTTCGCCAGTCGCGCACAGCCGTGGCTCTGGCGTTGGGCGGTGCCGTCGTGGTCCCCAACCACGGCTCGTGGCTGACTGTGAGGCCGGACCGGGGCGGTGGGGGCTCTACCAAACTGGAGACGACTATGGTGGCTGAACCAGGGGTGTAAATGAGATCAGAGGCTTGTTCAGCTAACCCAGTGTTGTCCAAACTTGGCCACTTTAAGATGAGTGGACTTCAACTCCCAGAATTCCCCAGCTAGCCATTGCTGGCTGGGGAATTCTGGGAGTTGAAGTCCACTCATCTTAAAGTGCCCAAGTTTGGACAACACTGAGCTAACCTATCACCTTTGCTCTTTGCAAATCTCTTTGCTGAGCGTTATCAGGCCGTCTGTTTATTTGTTTCATTTTCCTTCGGGCTGCCTGTTTACTTGCTTTGTTTCCTTGCTTCCTTTCTCGCTTCCATGGATTGGCTCAGCTGCTTAGGTTTGCTCGAGACCAGTGTTTCTCGACCTTGGCCGCTTTAAGACCGGTGGACTTCAACTCCCAGAATTCCCCAGCCAGCCTGGGAGTTGAAGTCCACCGGTCTTAAAGCGGCCAAGGTCGAGAAACACGGATCTAGGCAAATTAGCAGGGAATCTCTTGGGGGAGGAACAATAGGATTGATAAAACAAGGCAAGACCTTAACGGCCAACTGGACATCGGTCAACAGGTCAACCAGGTTTCAGCCATGTTGGTCATCCCCCAGTCTGGCTTGTCCTGCTCTCCCAGCACCACAAACCCTGGGTTTCCCACCTGAGTCTGAACTTAAAGCACCCTAGATGTAAGAACCCGCTGGCCTCGAGTATCAAACTCTGTTTGCGCTTGCGATATTTGCATTGACATGTTAGCAGCAATAAACCAGGATAATCAGAGCTTGTTGCAAGGAACAGGCCACTGCAGCCAGGGTCCGGAGTCCATTGGGGCTTGTCTCACATTTGCTTAGTTTTCCAAACCGAAAAATCGCGGCCAGCTTTTGAAGGCTTGGACCAAACGCAAGAGAGAACTCGGTTGTTTTTTTGAACGCCCGTCGTAAAAAGAAAAAAAAAAGAGCTGGGGAGGTTTGGTAAATGGAATAGTTGGTAAATATATGAGTTGGGTGTGATAAAGAAGGTTTACATCCTGGCTGTAGATCTTTCTCGGCATTCCCTTCCCTTTGTTTGCTTCAGATTGTCAGTTTTGTTGATAAGTTTATCTTCCTTCTCTTGAGGACTAGTGACTTGATTGAAAAACTGGCAAGCCCGCTGAAAGGGAGTCATTCTTATCCTGTTCGGTATACTTTCGGTGGTTGGCTTCAAGCTTTATCCGGGATTAACTGTTTCTTAGGAAGCTTATCTTCCCCTTCCTGAGGACTAGCGACTTGATTGAAAAACAAGCCAGCCTGTCAACTGAAAGGAGGTCATTTTCATCTTATTCATTGCGCTATTCCTTTCGTTTGTTGGCTTCAGATTTTAGCCGCTATCGCCCTGGTGTCGGCAAGCTTTCTCTTCCCCTTCACGAGGACTAGTGGCTTGATTTGCAAACCTGAGCAAGCACACGAGCAAGCAAACGGAAAAGCAGTTGTTCATCTTATTCAGCCTTCCTCTTTGTACGCTCGCTTTTAGACGTCTCGGCAGTAACGGCCCTTTGCTCGCCAGCTTCGCTTCCCCTTCCTGAGGACTAGTGACTTGGTTTAAAAACTGAGCAAGCGTGCAAACGAAAAAGGGGAATTTCTCGGGAGAATTCTGTGCAAAGATTATTAGTGACAATCGCCATGTGGAAGCTTTGTGAGTGAATTCTGGCTCTTGGGGAATAGAGAAAGAATGATGCTCGGTGGCTTTTGGATCTGGCTTGTGGGCTCCTTAAGAGGCAACTCCCCGTCTGCCCTGGAAAATGCATTATTTTAGAGGCCGAGATTGGCCCTTAAGCCTTTGCAAGACCGGGCATGCTTCTGAGTACGTGCAGAGAGCCTTCGTCCCTCCTCCGCTGCTGGCCTGCACACACCCTCCTGGCACCCATTCCTTTCTCTGGGGTGCCAATGACTCTTTGGCCCTTCGGCCTACCTCACAGGGCTGTTGGTGGGGAAAATTGAACTACGTGCCCTTAAGCGCCTGCAATAAAGGGGGGGATATCTATCTAATAAATAAATACACGTTCAGGTGCATCCTTGGGGTAGAAGAATAACAAACCCAAGTTTTAAAAAAAAGACACAGTAGGGAGAACATTTTTTTCCCTTACTTATTTCATTCTTTCTTTCCACCCCAGGAATTTATATGGAGAGGCAAAGGCGGGTATTGGGGGAAATCCATGTCTACATAGGGTTATGTCTGCCAGAAGAGATGAACAAAAAGGAACTTTGTTTCTTGGGCTGGGGAATAGAGAAATCCTTGTACTTTGAACTGGGAAACGGACCTCGTACTTTTGCCCTTATTTTTAAGAATTAAAATCGTGTCCCAAACAGAGCTTAAAAGGCTGCTATTTTCAGCGCAGGGCCCTATTCCGTCTGCTCCGAAGTTGCGGCTGTTTTTTTAAAGTCTCTGCGCTAAAGAGCATAGCATCTGCAATAAAATAAAATAGGAACAGGGAGAAATTATCAACCCACGTGGAAAAGGGGGGGGTCTCCATTTCAGCCACGTCACTTGCCTGAAACCCGCGTCCCCCTGCTCAAAGCATCAGGTTTCTACACCATACGGAGCCCTGACAGCCTTGCCCGGAGCATGCGCAAAGTGTTTTTCTTCTCAGCCGGCGGCCTGCGTTAACTCTGGCACATCTGGAGCCGATCCGGGTTGAGAAACAAGCAGGTGATACTTGAGCAATTTGCACTCCGGGGCCTTTTCCGTTCGTGGAAACAAAGCACGGCCTGTTGCTCGCGAAGATCGTGGGAAGCGGGGGGCGGATCTGTGCACCCCGCTTTGGACAGGAAGAGGCCAGGCCAGACCCCGCGGGCAAGGCAGCTCCTCGTCGCCCGTCTCGTGACTCATGACATCTCATTCAAGCCGGCTTTTTCTGCCACGTGATGTGGGGAGGGTTTCTACAACCGTAGGTGTGAAAAGAGGTGTGGGCACACGCCGGTACGAAAGAGACAACTGGAAACCCAAGCTTGGCGCGCCAAGAATGCCGGGCGTCTGGACCTGAACGGGGCTCACAAAGGAAGAGGCTTTTCTGAGCGTGCACCGAAGACCCTCGGGGGTCTGCGCGGGCCGCTTTCGACTTCCTGTGCAAGGGACGAGTCAGCCCCGAGCTTGGAAACGGGGTTATTTTGAGAAGGAGCGCTCCCCCCTCCAGTGTGGAACCTCCATTGGCAGAGGAAGTCTATCAGGGAACGTCCAGCCCTGGAGAAATGCAACTGGGGGGGCGGGGGGCTGATTTGGCCACCCAAATTATGGTGCTATGATCTGTTTAGGGGGGCTGGTCATATGTGGCCTCCCGTAAGTCCCAAAGGTGTGCCCAGAGTTGGGCCAGCACTCTCTCACTTTACATCGTCAGGCCTAGATTGATTGATTGATTAAAGCCCAATTAAAAATCCCATTGATCCTGTTATCCCAAGCTGATCTGTTTCAGCTTTGCTGGCCTGCGTGGCTGGGAAGGAGAAAATGCCAAAAAGTGAGTCTGGGCTGGGTTGTTTCATTTTTTATCTTCTGTGGCCAGAACGTAGGGCATATTTTGGGCAGGGCAGTGTGGGAGCTGGTATGCCAGTGGCCCAGGTGTAAATCTCCTGCTCCTTAAAATCCCACCCCTCCCAGGCCCAGCTGGCATTGCATACATTTGAGAAAGGGTTCACGGTATCTTCTGCAACAACAACCTTGCAAAGTTGGCCTGGCGGACTTATGCGCTGGTTGTGGCCCACTAGATGCCAGGGCCGCGAGGGCACACCGTCCTAGCTCCCCTCCCTTCTCAGTCTACCAGCCTTGCTGCTAAACCTCCAAACGGGGCAGAACTACAATTCCCAGCCTCCTTTGCCAGTGCAAAGTGGGGCAGAAATTCCTGGGAAAACAGTTGTGAATCGGTTCCATTCTGACGATCGGTTTCATTCGTTCGTCCACCCAAACCTCTCCGACGTTTTCCCTGGCACCTTCCTCGCTTGCAGAATGTCGGGGGACGGCTTCTTCCTTTGCAAACGAATTGCTGGGGGTCACGGTCGGTCGGCCGTCCTGGAGGCTGAATGCACCCCCCGTTAGGTTTTATTTCCCCCCCTCTTTCTAGCAAAGACCCCCAACGTCCGAGCCAGCCTCTGCCTTTCACACTCATCAAGCTGAAATTAATCCACCTGCAAATGACGCGAAATCCGACCCGGGTTCTTCTCTGCCCCGTGTGAGTTCTGAATTGTCCCCAGTGGGAAGCCTACCTTCCCCTGGCATTCTCAACCCCCCCAAAAGATCAGACCCCCCATTTTTCTGCCTCTTTCCTCTCCGGTCTGGCTTCTGCGCTGTGCCCACCGTGGGAAAACCCAGCATCAAATCGATGGACTGGTTTGGTTTCACCCAGTCGATGTTTTCCCGACCCCGGCCGTGGTTGCGGCAAGAAGGGGCCGGCGAGTGCCAGCCGGCCAGATTTCTCCTCTTCTGGAACGAGGCTGAGGAGGGAGGAAATGAAATGAAAGGTCAGTTGTGCCACTCTCTGCCCGGCTGCTGGGCACGGGTGGCCGCCGTGGGCCGTGCTTGGTTTTGGGCAGGGAGAAGCTGCGATCTGGCGAGCATCTGGATCAAACGGGGCATTTACTCAGTTGGCGAAGGGGGAATTCAGATTGCGAATCAAACAGCAACCTTATAAAGAGGGGAGAGGTATTCCTTTGGGGAATAATTCTGTCTCCTGTATTTTCTCTTTCTCTTCTCGGGCCGGCTACCGAAAGGGGGGGAGCAAAATTCCAACTTGGTGCTGGCACGAGAAACGCCGGAAGAGAAACAGAAATGCCATTGTGCGGTACTTGCCAAATCCTGCCTGGGCCTTGTCGTTCATGGCTTGATCTCGCCAGGACCGTGTTTGGTGAAAGTGGGAAATGGGGCCCCCTCCAGAAAATTTTCTCAACCTTGGCTGGCTGGGGAATTCTGGGAGTTGAAGTCCGCACATTTTCAAGCAGCCAAGGTTGAGAAACAGTGTCTTAACTAGTCTGGGGGTGGTGCCCATGCCTAGACCAGCCCCTAGCATCCACACTCAGTCATCTATAAGCTGGAAGGGATATTCCCATCATGCCTTGCTCTCGATCCCCTGGGATGCTCGCCCTCAACAGCCAAATGGGTTCCTCTCTTAGTCCCGGGCAGATCCATTGCAACGTTTCCGAGCCTTCCCGATCTCCTGCGCCTGTTTCCCCTTCCTGTGGCACCGTCCGTGGAGCCCGAGGGATAAGCTGCCCGCTGCAATGCCCGCCCCGTGCCTGCCTCTCGCTGGCTTGTGCGGCAGCCTGGGTCTTCCTCCTGCGTTCCTGCCCCTTCCTTCCTCCTCGCCAAAGCGTACCGGGGGGCGCTCCCCGGCCCCGGGCACCATGCCTGGCCTCCTCTCCCTTGCAGTAGCCCTGGCAGCACTCTTCGCCCGCCCAGCTCCGACAGGATGATGGAAAATGTCATTGCCGTAAAAGCTGTTCTAAAAACCCAGTCGTGCAGAAGAAATGGCTCTCCGTTCTGCCTCGGGGCTTAACTCTTCCTCTGCCAACCTGACACCGGGGCTGGCTCCAGGGAGCTTCCCAAAAGGGGGGAAAGCAATGCCCACCCCTTTTTTTTTTTTGATGCCCCTCCCCTGCTTCTCAGAGATAGACTGCCTCTGAAGGTGGAGGCTCGGCCCCCGACACCCGCACGTGGGAATTGGCTCGTGATCAGCGGGTCTCCGGAACAGACTGGCATTTCCTTGCGAGGAACTTCTAAGCCTTCTCTCAACCCCGTGCCAGGGGAGAAGCTGCACCTCCCTCCCTTGCCAAATTTCTCGGCATTCAGGGGCGTAAAATAATAATTCTCTTTCCTAACAATTGCATGGAGTTTTGCAGGCTGGGCCCAGCCTGCTTGCCTTACACGGTGATGCTACTGATCCTCGAGACCCTTGCTGAAGATGTCTTAGACCAGAAGTGGTCTAAGGGCCCCACAGCAGTCCTGCGAGGTAGGCCAGTTGTGCCCGAACCCCGGAGCCAAAGACTTTTCCTCTTCCCACAGCCGCAGCTCTCATTCGCTCCCTTCCCCCAGCGCTGCGGCAGTGTGAAAAGTGTGAACCGGAGCCAAGCGACACTACAGCTAAAGTGAGTTATGGTGTCCTTTCGCACAACGTTCTGGCCGGCCGGTGCGCGGCACGTCATACGTTCTGGGCAAAGCTGAGCATCAGAGGGTGGGGTGGGATGTCTGGACACCCTCCGCGTGCTCTCCGGCGACGGCTGTTGCACGCTTGCCGAAGCACAAAGCCGTCTCCAAATCCGCCGCGGCGAAACGTGAACGCAAAAACGTCGTGCCGTCTTTGGGAAGCTGTGAGCTGCAGCTTTGGAGGAGGAAGATGCTTCTAGTCCTCATGGATGTCAGGTGGGGGCAAGAAGGAATCCCAGGGTTAGGCTGAGGTTTCTGGCCTGTGGGTGCCGCGTTAACAAAAGTTCTGTTCTTTTGCCAGAATCGCCTGGGGTGGGTTTGGGTATCGCCTTCCTAATGGAGTCTAATTTGAAAAAAAGGAAGAAATTAGATTCTTTCTGGAAATGCAAATCGGCGTAAAAGGCTTACGCAATCCTGCTTGCAAATTGGCTTAAGATTCCTCCCTGGCAGAGCCCAGATTTTGCTTAATATTCCGAATAAACAATTTGCTTGCTGGAAAGACAGCTCTTTCCACTTACAAAAACCTTTAGGCGTGCAGGAGGCATTTATCTCCATGCAGTCCGCACCTGATTGATCTTCCTCTCTTTTTTTCCCCCTTCTAATTACTTTTCTTTTTTTAACGGGGCCCAGACTTTCCAAAACGTTGGCTCCTAAGACGGCTTCAGAGGGCGCAGGTGGCCCTTGCCGGCTTGCCTTCCCCTGTTCCCCCAGCCTACCTCGCAGGGCTGTTGGGAAACTGAACGATTGTGGTCTGAGCATTCCCTCACTCCAGCTTCCTTTGCTGGAAATAGATCAGTTGGGGATAAACAAAGGGGAGTTTTCCTAGGCCCAGTGGGCACCTCACCCTCTGGGAGCTTTCACATCCCCGCAAAAGTTCCTCCAAACACGTGCAGAGTTTTTTTTTTCCCTTCCTCCTCTCAAGTACACCAGGTCCCCATTTCGGATCGCCACCCTCGCCTGCCTCTGCCAATCTCCCCTTCCCCATCTGCCTGAGGGTTTCAGTTGCTGCTTCTGCCTCTGGGCACGTGCAGAGTGTTTTTATTCCTTTGTTAAGGATCAGCTCCCCTCCTTGCAGATCCAGCGTGGGGGGACATAATTCTTAATTCATAATAATAAAAAAAGTGGGGGAACATGGATCTCAGGGGGGGTAAGGAGGATTAAGCTTGTTTTTTTACTGGCGTGCCGTTCCAGCTTCGGTTCCAGATCCGCACACGCGCCGCTTCCTTGGGGAGAAGCGTTTCACTAACCTTCCAGTTTATTATTGGGCCTGTTTACCAGCCTACCGCAGTTTAATAGGCCCCATCGCAGGAGACGCTCTCCCGAGGTTTGTGCCAAACCCTGGCCGAGGGAGAACCAACGGGGTGTTCTCCGCACACCTTTGTGCCAAACGACAACCCGTGTTGCGAAAGGAAAAGAAAGCCTACTAAACGTCTCCTACCTGCAGAGCAGGCGGCTCTTCCACGGGAGACGTTTTTCGGCGGTCCCCGTTTGGCAAGGCCTCTTAGCAGGCGCTTCAGAAGGGGCAGGAATGGAGCCTCCCTGGCAGGGGCAGTCTACCTGCGCACTCCTAGCCCATCCTCTCTCGGCCGGGCTCATTTTCACGAAAGGCGAACGTCGGTCTCGACACAGAGAGAACGTTTATATCAGGAATTAGGGGAGGGGGGTTGGGATGACCCCCACCCAATCCCACCCCACCTATCCAAAATTAGCCACCCGGTTTGGGGAAGAGGGGAGCCCACATGAAGGAAAAGTGGGGCTAGGCTTAATTTGTCTGGCTTGAAAACCGGATAAAATAAAGACATCTATGGTTCGGCTGCTGATTGGTGAATTCCTTTGGGTTTAATTTCTTTGGCCAGGTGAAAAAGGCCTCCCGTTTACTCCTGTTTTTTGATTTCGGGGAGCCACGGCCAGGCTGGGTTGAAACTTCCCAGCAAGCCGTGGTTTGTCATACGCCACCATTGGCACCTCGCTGATCTTAGAAGGTTAAAACAAACTTCTGAAACAAATCACAAATGCGGTGGGCGCCTCCCTCCATCAAACCCGGATCCTGATGTGGAAAAGGGCTTATGATTTCAGCCCGGCTTTCGTAGCAGGTGGGCGGCGAAGCTGGGCTGGCGAACCACCATGCCAGCCAACCTGCCCAGCCGTGGCTTGAAGGTGCCAGGCTGAGAGTCCCCAGCAGAGGCAGGATCTGACTCACTGGGCGGCATTTTTCACATGCCTCCCGCCAAACCAGGGCCCGTCGAGGCTTGCCGGAGATCTGCATCCCCGGGAACATTCCCAGGCATGAATCTTCGGCTGGTGGGCGGGCCGGCATGTTCCAGAAACCGGGATTGCGCATGGCTTGGAAGAAGGCGGCATCAAGCCGGAACGGGCATGGCCACAGGCGGATCCGGAGCAGGAAGATTCACCCTGATGGAGGGCATCCACGGGGAAAACGAGGCGCCCACGCTCTGATCCTGCTCCTGTTTTTCAGGCCGCCGATTTAGAGGCAGCAGATGGCAGAAGAGGCAGTGTTCTTGGGGTTTTTCAGTGTCTACGTCGTCTGGATGGGTTGCCCAGACGGTCACTGGCGAGAAGCCAGGGCCTTGGGCCCCCGCAGCCACGGCTGGGCTTCTGAGCATGCGCAGAGGGCCTCCGAGCCTTTCCCTCCGAGGCTTCTGGAACCCCAGTGGGACAGTCTCTGCTCTCCGGCTTGTGCGCCAGAAGTCGCGACATGTGAGGAAAAGCGACAGGGCAGGACGAGGGGGGGGAGCAAATGTAGGGGCAACGTCCAGGTTGGCCTGGTGGTTCAGAGCTCACGACGTTGGCCGGTTTGTGCTTTTTTCCATTGTTTCCAAGGGGTTATTGGTTTTTAAAAAGCCGCTTGCAGTCACATCTTGCGGGCACGTTTTAGCGGGCACCAACGGGGGTTTCATTCTGCAGTTTTGAAAGCTGGCTTAGGTTTGGGGGTGGGGGGAGAGAGGGCGCTTTGAAAGCTCCCTGCACCACTGCAGAATGCCACCCTCATCCCTTTCATTTCTGCGGCGTCTTTCCCGGCGCTGCGCAGAAGCCGCTGCTAATTAATTGGCGAGCCTTGGGGTTGGCGCGCGTGTGTGACAGTGGCCCGCGTCTCGGGCTGTCACAGTTATCAAAGCGGGTCTCCGATTAGGCCCGGCGGGGGCCTCCCAGGAGCAGATCAGAGGCAGCTGGTGGCACCCGATCAGCATAACGGAGGCTCCCTAGAGGCACCCTGTTTGCAGGAAGTGGGTAACGGGATTAGCGGTGCTGGAAGGAGAAGGGGGGCGCTGGCTGGCTGGACGCCTGCCAGCGAGCGTGCAAAACCCTGCGGCCCCCTCCGGCATTGCCGATCCCATCATCCCCAGCCCAGGGGGAAATAATTACGGTAAAGACGGATGGATGGTTTAGGAAGTGTTCATTTTTATTATTATTATAATTATTAATTGTATTCATTCCCCCCTCTGCTCCAAGGGACCTTATGCTGAATAGTATTCTCCCTCGGTATAACCCCAGTCCCGTTTGTCCTTTTCGGGGAAGCTCAAACTCGCTCTCGTCTCCTGGGGCTGCATAATCCCATTCAGTGGACCTCTTTGCGCCACCTCAGCGGAGGAAGAAGGAGCAGGAGGACAGAGGAAAACTGCTTTTCGGTTCCCTTTTCTCCTCCAGGAGGCTCTGCTGCAGATTCCTCCCCCCTCCATAACCTGCTTTTTCTCATGAGCACCCTTGTCTTAATTGCTTTGCTAGGTTGCAATTAGCACCTCTCGCACTCGTGAGCATGTTTGGCTCTCCTGCTTCTGCCGAGCAGCAACGGCCCCCCCAGGGAAAGACCCGAGTGTTCTCCAGGGCCCCAAATCCCGCTTGGTCTCTTCGAACCAGACTCTGGAGGCCAGAGATGCTGTTTGCTCGGCGGTGGCAATGCAGAGAGAGTCCAGGTTTGCAAACCGTGAGTTGGGAAGAAAAACTCGGCTTCTCGACCTGAAGAAACTAAGATCAGGCTACGGGAGATCACAGATGGCCGGTCCTCACTCCGCTTGCTTCTTCCAGAGCAGCATTTCTCAACCTTGGCCACTTTAAGACAGCTGGACTTCAACTCCCAGAATTCCCCAGCCAGCCATGCTGGCTGGGGAATTCTGGGAGTTGAAGTCCACCTGTTTTCAAGCTTGCTGGCTGGGGAATTTGGGAGTTGAAGCCCACACTTGTTAAAGCTGCAAAGGGGCAGAAACCCTGCTCTAGAACAAAATTTTAAAAAAGCCCCCAGAATCGTCTAAAATGTTTAGGATTCCTGTTCCCCACCCAGCCCTTTTGCAAAACGCTTTGTTTCACTTTCTTGTTTCGTTCTTCCCCTTCCGTGCACACTCGCCCACCCACACCTGCGTCTTCTCTTTGTGCAAATCTCAGGCTTGCCCCGAACGGCTCCCCCCCCCATTCCTTACAGTTGCTCCCCCCCCCCAATTTTGCTCCCCAACGTCTCCTCATTAGGATAATTCAGATAGGAGAGACGGGACGAATTTGCAGAATTTGCCCACGATCCTGCGTGTGGCTCGTGTGGATCCCTCCGGGCCGCCCACCCCGGCCTGCTGCGCCCCACGAACGGCTTGGATCCGTGAGCTTGTTTGCGTCGGAAACGCGTTGGAAGTCCGAGCCGATCCCGAACGGCCTGGAACGTGATCTTGGCTCCCTTCGCCAGAAAACGTGTTCGGAAAGGCTTTTGCAGAGGGACGGTTTGCAAAGCCGTATTTAGAGACCCCAAATGAATTAACCCAGGTTGATCCATCCTGGTCCTCTCTTTCCTAGACCCCGGGCCGGAAAGCCCCATCTCTCTGCCCAGCAGGGCCAAGGATGTTGGAAGCTGGAGTTAAAAAATGAGATTGCACGGGACAGGCTTACTCTTCGCCTTTCCAGCCTCCCTGGGAGCCCCCTTCCCATCCGGAAGCGAAAGCGCTCTGTGTATGCTCAGAAGCCCCCGGCCCTCGTTCCTTCCCAGGCCCTAGGGGCCAGATCCGGCTCTCTGAGAAAACCCCGGCACCCCCACCCTTAAGTCAGCCTTTGGATCAGGTCGCAGATCCACGCGTCTCTGCCGCTCTCCTTCTCCGTCCTTCCTCTCCAACCCTCCTTTTTTCGCCATTGCATCCAGCGAGGCAAAACTGGGGTGCCCGCGTGCTCCCCCAACCTAGAGCTGGGGAGATCCATTTGCAACATTGGGAAGGCAGAATTAGATCGCTTAGATGGCGGCCTCCTGTTTTTCTGCTCAGATCTGTCAGCTTGTCTCCCTCCCCCTCAAATTCCACATATTTTTTTCTTTTCTTCCCTTCCTACCTTCCTTACTGCATCCCCTTTTTTTAGAAGAGCAAACCTGTTGACTGCTTTGAAATGTCCACGATGGCATCCATCGGCAAAAAAAATCGGGGGGGGGGCATTTATTTAAAGGGTTCTGTTCTCCACCTGGGACTTATACACAAATATTTTTAATCTCTCCTTTTTTTCCCCCTACCTTGCGAGGCACTGAAACAGCTTTAGAGCAGAAGCATTTCCAGTAAAAACGGGCACGGATTTTTTTTTTAATTCAATCTGAAAACATGTAGCGCAGTAAACAGAAGGAACAGTCACATTTAAACAGCAACAGGGGGTCGCCTGCCAAAAATGCGGAGAAAAATACAAACTGTTCTGAACTGACAATGGGAAGGAAGAGGCAGGAGAAGATGATTGAATAATATTTTACAAAGTGGGCTTGTAAAAAACTTGGGCTTTTCGCGGTTGCGCTAACTCCTGTTGGAGTGGAGCACGATCCCTTTGGGGAAAAAAAATTCCCGGGATGGAGGGACATTAAATAATGCATTTAAATTCTGAATACTTTTATTAGCTTGTGAGTTACCTGTTTGGGGGGGGGGGTGTACGTGTGTGTGAAAACATATATACATCTCACATTCCCACCCCTTGACCCTGAACAAGGAACCCCGTTCGGCACGGAATATCCCCGTGGCCCTTCTGAAGCATCGTGCCTTTCAAAACCTGGAGTCGCCCTTAAGTTTCTAGTCCTCAAGAAGTACAGGTTGGGCTCAGGTACAAACGCTGAGGCCCCATCGTGGAGAGGAACGAACTGGATTTCTGGGGCGCAGAGCAAGATTTTGCCCCGGGCCCAAGTTTTGGGCAAGGGAAATAACATTTTAAAATAGATCACATGGAAAGTTGCATATATATTTGCAACTTTTTATATATATATATATATATATATATATATATATATATATATATATATTAAAAAAAGGAGCAAGGGGTAGAATCATTTCTTCTCCGTTCCAACCTGGAATGGAGCTATTTCAGCAAGCTAAATATGTTTCTGCAAACTTCATGGCCACGAAGTCGGGGAGATTGGCACGCGGGTTAGCTCGGGAAACCGAAATGTCTTATCTTGGCTGGAGTACGGATCGGGGAGGGACGTTGTCTGGCTCATAAAGGCTTTACCGAGCTTGTGGCTACTCCAGGCAAGATGATTGGAGACCGATGTCCGGTCCAATTTAATGAGCTGTCCATCAACCGGGGGGGCAAGGGACCCCTGGCGGTATTAAAACCACTGATGTCATTTAAGCAAGGACATCTCGGAGCAAGGGCTGTGCGTGTGCGTGTTACAATAAATAGATTATAAAGCAGATTTTCCCAAGCCCAATACACCCGGCTTGAACAAGGAAGGCCATCTAGGTCGGCCTGGGCGACCAAAAGGCTGGCTGGGGAAGATGGGAGTTGTCGTCGTGGCTGGGGAAGGAGGAACCAACCGTCTTGTGGGCAGTTGGCGAAAAGATGGACCGAAATCTTTCCTTCCTGATCGAAAGGGGCTGCAGTGGAGGGGTCCGATTAAGCAGGGGAAGGTCTAAAATCGAATTATTTTAATAAAAAGTCCTCTTCTGCATGACGCCTACAATCCGGGCAGCATCGGCGTCTGGAGACGCGGTTGCTCGCCGTCGAAAAACGACTCGATGGCACATCGTCAAAACCCATTTTTAGCTGGCTTGGATTTTCAAGCAGCTGGGGCCGTTCCAGGGCTTGGTCCACCAGGCCTGTAATCCAGGAGGATGGGAGTTGTAGTGAGAAGCCTCGTGCAGATCCAAGGTTGCAGAGAGCTCCTTCAGCCCACTTCCAGCATGTTCCTTTTCGCACCTCCTTCAGGGAAGAGGGTTGGAGAAACCCCGTCGACATCCCGGCTTGCTAGAAATTGCAACCCGTCTCCCGCTCGCCGTGCGTCCTTGTTCTTCCCTCCACCTTGAGCGGTTAAAAAAGAATAAATAAAGGGGGTTTATACATTTCATAAATAAAGGGCCAGATTTTCAAAGGGGCAGACTGTAGGGGAAGAGAGCACATGTGCAAAAACCTTTCCCCCCGGCTTTTCATTCTGGTTTCCCCCCGTTTTAATTGGGGGGACTGAAGTCATCCATTCAATCCCCTCTCCGGCTTTCGATGCTGTTCCGAAGCAGCAGTTGCTCACTCTTAAGGCCTAGAAACTTGAAATCTAATCTCTTTAACGGGCGACGAAACCCGGCAGGATCAGGACGTAAAACCCAGGGCACCGTCGGTACCAAATGTACCGATTTGGCTTATGGGGTACGGTTGGCTACACGCAATTCCCCCAAAGAGATTGATCTGTCTTTGTTTTTAATCTGGGGGACGTCGGCATTCGCAGCTGGGTGGGAAAATAGCGCTCGGCTCCGTGGTGGCCTCTAGCGACGGCTGCGCAAGTCGCAGATTCACGTGGCTCCAGAGTGGCCATGGATCATGCTGGGCTGGAGTCGCCAAATTAATTCCTTGCTGTGGACTTGGGGGAGGGAGCCAAAAGGAGGGGGAGAAAGTTGGGATGGGTGGTCTCTCTGCAGGCGCACAGGCTGAGCGGCCGAGACCGTCTCGAGCCCGGGCTGCACGTGGAAATAGTGATGCTCGAAGGAGAGCGCGAGGGCGCTTCTCAGTTCGGAAGTCGCAGAGTTGCTGAAGCCTGCTAAGCGTTCTTCTCTCCCCCTGCCCCAAATGTGAGCGTTGGGCTGGGTCTCCTGCTGGAGATGAAGCAGCGTCAGAAAAATGCAGCTGATGGTCCTCGCCTTCCTTCCTTCCTTCCTTCCTTCCCCTCCTCCTCCTCCTCCTCCTCCTCTCCCTCCCTCCCTCCCTTCCTTCTCCTTCTCCTTCTCCTTCTCCTTCTCCTTCTCCTTCTCCTTCTCCTCCTTCTCCTTCTCCTTCTCCACCACTCTTTCTCCTCTTCCTCTTCCTCTTCCATCCATCCATCCATCCATACCCTTCACCACCACTCCTCCTCCTCCTCCTCTCCTTCCTTCCTTCTCCTTCTCCTTCTCCTTCTCCACCACTCTTTCTCCTCTTCCTCTTCCTCTTCCATCCATCCATCCATCCATACCCTTCACCACCACTCCTCCTCCTCTCCTCCCTCCCTCCTTCCATCTCCATCTCCATCTCCATCTCCTCCTTCATCACCCTTCCTTCTTCTCCATCTCTTTCTTTCTCCTCTTCTTCCTCCCCTTCCTCCCTTCCTGAGATTTCTACTTGCGCTGTATCTTTCCAGAGGGGGAGAGAACTCTCTGCATATGCCCCGATACCGCTGTTGAAGAAGTCATCGTGGGAGGGCCCTTCCTTAGCTCAACTCCTCCGGGGATCTCCAGAGCTAACGTTCTCCTTCTCCTCCTCTTCCCTCTCTAGCTTACGGCGAGAGGGTTACACGGTCCAGGTGAACGTCAACGACTACCTGGACATCTATTGCCCCCATTACAACACCTCGGTGCCCGAGGGGCGCATGGAGCAGTACATCCTCTACATGGTAAGCCTGGAGGGCTACCAGACGTGCGATATCAGCCAAGGCTTCAAACGCTGGGAGTGCAACCGTCCTCACGCGCCTCACAGCCCCATCAAGTTCTCGGAGAAATTTCAGCGTTACAGTGCCTTCTCGCTGGGTTATGAATTCCACGCTGGACACGAATATTACTACATCTGTGAGTTGCACGTTTTTTCTCCTCGCCGGCCCCTTTGCCCTAATAATTCCGTGGTGGGATGCATTTCTTACTGTGCATTGCACTCCAAAAAACGACATGCACCCAGCTCTTGATGGCAGACACTAGGTTGGGAAGAAGTTGGCTTGATTCAACAGGGCCACCTCCCCCTATTAAAAGGAGTTTGGATAAATTCAGGGAAGATGGGTTTACCAGGGGTTATCAGTCATGAAGACTCCATATTACCTCCCAGTTTCAGGCAGTGTTGCTCCAGGTGCCAGTTATGGGGGTATGATATGGGGACGTGTGTCCATCTCGGGCACCACCAGTGAGAGAATCAAACGCCAGACTAAAAAGGGCGTTGCTTTGAGACCACAGGGCGGTGCTTCGGATCTAATAGCTCACTGGCCATAGGATGGTGGTCTGACACAGGATAAGGGGCTTCACATAGGCTGAGTTCAGACGACCCACTGCCCCACCAATTAGCTAACTGCATTTAAGCTCGATGTGCAAGCTCTGGGCTTGTCCACAGATCAGTGGGTGTTGCAAACCTTCGAAATGCAGTTAATTGCATAAACTAGGGTTCAGCGACCTGGGTCACACGTTTGGGCTGTGTGAGTGGGGAAAACCCATCCCCCTGCTTAGCATCTCCTGGTGGAGCTGGGGGAACTTTTACGTGAGATCCAAAGCCATTCCACGTAAATCCGAGCTCAACATATTAGCGGTTTGGCTCTTCCTAAGGCTGATGCCTCTGTCTTTTTTCATTGAAATAAGAACCACGAGGACTAGACCCTTGCTTTCTTTTTAGATGAGCCGTGGCTCAGGAACACAGGCCCTGCTCTGGGTGCAGAAGGCCCTGGCACATTTGCAGTGGAAAGGAGTTTGATTCGTTCAAAAGCCCCTTTTCCATTTTCCTGCATTTTTTCTGCCTCAAAGTTAACGCAGGGACCGGTTTTGATGGAAACCTTCCTTACCTTCCCAGGCAGTTCTAGAAACCAGACGGTCCCCCTTCCCTCTTATTTGCCTGCTTTTAAAAAGGAAAAACTCCCATCCTTTGCAGAAATTTAGTGGCGGAGCTAAAGAGGAGGATAGGATGGTTGGCCACCAGGGGGCGCCCTTGGCCAAGCCATAGGAGCAGCAAAAACCTTCTGCGCCATTGGAAGATTTCCACACGGCGGTGCTGTTCTCTCCCCATTTCTCTCCCCCACAGCCCTGCGAGGTAGGCCAGGCTGCCCACATCGCACCTCACCGTGCCCCACTGAGCGACGTTTTGTTGGATAAGCCAGCAATCCGGGATCACACAACCCACAGGCACGCCACTAAAGGAACCACACAGCTGCTCGGTGCCTTATTTGAATCCGAGAAGAGAAAGCCAGCCCCCCCAAAACAAGAGCCCCACTGCTTCTCTGTCTTTTTGCATCCCCCAGATTTCGGTTACCTCCCGCTGCTGGTGTAAAAACCAGATCTCAAATAACCAGCACGTCGTTCCTTCTCTTCCCGAACGGCAAACAAACCCCGCTGCCTTTTCAGCGGAGCAATGTTGCCGAAAGTGGCCAAATCCCCCCGTAATTACGCCCCGATCAAGCTGTGAGATTAAACATTTTACTCAAGATCAGAGCCCCCCCGTTCCCTCTCTAGCTCGACCTGTTTTTAAAGCAAAGAAAACCCGCCCGAGCCGGTTGCTAATGGTTCAGAAGTCCGAGGAGGAAATAACATGCATTGTGCAGGAGGAGGAAGAGGAGGAGGGTTGGGGGGCCTGGAGCAGGGGGTCAAGAGGGTGGGGGAAAGAGACAGGCTGGACGAGGTCCGAACATCTGGAACGCATCCAGTGTGCTAACTTGGAAGGGGAGAAGGTCTTCCGGTTGGGCTGGGGAACATAGGAGTCGGAGTGGGTAGACAGTTGGAGAAGATGGACTGGGAGGGAGGGAGGGAGGAAGGAAGGAAGAGATAGAAAGACGGAAGGAAGGAGGGAAGGGGAAGGAGGACGGAAGGGGAGGGGGGAGGGAGGGAGGAAGGAAGGAAGGTTCTAGTCCTCATCATTCTAAGCAAAAGACTGATGCTTAAAGGAGACGATAGGCGGTTGCCCCAGACTGAGTCACGCCACTGATGCCTCCCACCTAATTCTGCCCCGGGTTTGCTTTGGGGATGAAATCTTCCCCCTGCCAAGCAAAGGCTGGGCCAGGAGCGACGAAATGGGTCGGGGTGACCTGCTCCAGCTGAGTTCCTGCTCTTTTTCAGCCACCCCGACGCACAACCACCGCCGGTCCTGCTTGCGCATGAAGGTTTTCGTCTGCTGCCGTTCCCGTGAGTGCCCTCCTCCTTCCCCCTTGCACCTTTCCGGGCTCTCGTGCAAACCGTTGTGCGTCAAGCCCCTTCGTTGCCCTTCACCCGTCCTCCCCGCACCCCCCGTGGGTGTTCCCTCTTTCTTCTGTCCAGAAAAAAAAACTCTTGTGGGATTCACACAGGATGCACCTGCTCCGGGGTGTGCTTCTGAGAAATTCTGAACTGCTTTCATCCTTTTCGAAATCACGCCACTAGTCCTCATGAGGGCTGAGATCCCCCCTCTTATTAAAATGCAGCCTCTGAACCTCAAGACCTGCACCTGGAGGTGATTTGTCCTTGCAAGAAACTTCTCCCTAAGTTGGGCTTCCCCGCCAGGTGAAATCCAGGTGCAGAGTTGACGTTGTACGTCGTCGAACTACCAGGCCCCCCAAAAGCCTGTAGTTGGGGCCTGGGGGGCAGTGAAAACCTTGCAGGGAGAGTGGGGGGCAGCCCAGTCCTCTCCAGACCCCCACCCCAGAGGTAATTCCTTCCCCCCTCTCCTGCCCACAGCGTCATTTTCGGGGGACAAGGCGGCCGTTCCAACTCTCCCACACTTCACCATCGGGCCGGAAGTGAAGATCGAGGATTTGGGTGAGTGTCCGCGTACCTTCGGCAGGGGAAGGAGGGCTGAGGGGCCAGGGCCCCTCTCCGAAACACAGCCTCCCACCTCCCTGGGGGTTGTAAAGCCTCTCGCAGGAAGAGGCTAAGGATTCCCCCAAATCCTGCGTCGTCGTAGCGCTTGTCCTGAGCACCGCTCGCCCTGCGCGGCACACCGGGAGTCCGAGAAAAGCGTGGCATTTTGAGCAGGATTGATTGGGGGAAGGGGGCAGCCCTACCCTTCCGGCTCTGATCTCTCCCCCCCCCCTTTTATTCTCCCTCCCTCTCTTTTTCTCCCCCCCCACAGATAATTTTAACCCAGAGATGCCCAAGCTGGAGAAAAGTATAAGCGGGACCAGTCCGAAACGGGAACACTTGCCCTTGGCTGTGGCTGTGGCTTTCTTCCTTATGATCCTCCTGGCCTCCTAGCTGTGCGGATTGCAGCGGGAGGGGGCCCAGCAGCAGCCCCCTCCCCACGCGGGCCCAGTCTCCTCCCCAAGGTTTCCTTGGTGTTGGTTGGCGAACCGAAAAACACAGTATATTACAGTGAAGTTGCAGAGGGAGAGGCTTTCAGGCACACGGTTGGGTGGGAAGGGGTGGCAGAAGGGCAGAAGAGCGAGGGGGTCCTGGGCGTAACGCTTCTCCGTCCTGCCGCTCCAGCGAAGGCAAATCCTCGCCCCTCTTCGGCGTCTTCGTCTTCGCTTTCCCTGCTTGAAGGGGAGGGGGTCTTACCCGGCCCCACCCGCCCGGGCAGGCTCTGGAAATCGAGTCCCCCTGGAAAAGGGGGGGCGACTTTTTTTTGCTTGTTTAAATCCTTCGGCTACGGCGGAACGCGGCGCCTTTGGATCGCGGGCCCGGATCGCCATCATTCTCCCGGAGCGGCGGACTCGCCGCACGACGCGCGGGAGGACGGGGCCAGGAGACGGACCGTTTGTAAGCCTGGCCGTTTCGGGAAGGGGGGGCCGGGGAGAGCCCTGCCCGGCTCGGAGAGGGTCGTCGCGCCCCCAGCTTTGGACGTCGGAGATGGGGGGGGCTGCGTCATTTCTCTCGAGCTGGAAGGACACCCAAAACATAAGTCTGGGGGGGGGGATCCTGTACATATCTCGTATCTGTTCTGTACAGAGAAGCACTCTATTATCTGTGTCTATAGATTATATAAAATTGTTCTTGTAGGGGGTGGGCACGGGGCAGGCACCGGCCTGCCTGTTGAAGCCAGAGTCTTTTCTTTGGGGGGCCGTTCTTCCCTTCTGTCTTCTGTGAAGACCAGACCTATGCAAGCAGCACAGTCACTTTTTTTTTCTGGGGGGGGTGGTGGTAAGGGGCCGGCCGACTCCGCAAGGCCGGAAGAAGAAGAAGAAGAAGAAGAAGGAAAAAAATCTCTCTTTGGGTGTACGTGCGGTTTTCTTTCTTTCTTTCTTTCTTTCTTTCTTTCTTTCTTTCTTTCTTTCTTTCTTTCTTTCTTTCTTTTTTTTTCTTGAACTTTGGGGTCGGATTTGATTTGGTTTTCTTCCCCCGAGAACTTTGGCTTGTGGTTTTCATATACTTCCTCTTAGTCTATTAAAAAAAAAATTTAAATAAAAGGTGAAGAAGAAAAAAGACGACGTTGCGCCTTCCTTCCTTCCTTCCTTCCTTCCGCTGCTGGGGCTGGTGCAGAACCGAGCATCCAAAGAGGCCGATGATTGATAGACAGACAGATTGGCCGATTGGGAGGCGCTGGTGATTCGGGAGGGGCGGAAGACGGGGAGGAGGGTGGGGTTTTTTCATGGATGTTTTTGCCTGCTCTCTTCCTCTTCCTCCCTCTTCCCCTTCTTTTTCCTCTTCGTCTTCCCCTTCTTCTTCCTCCCCTTCCTCTTCCTCTTCTTTCTTCCTCTTATTCTCCTCCTCCTCCCTCCTCTTCTTCCTCTCCTTTTTCCTCCTCCCCTTCTTCCTCTTCCTCTTCCCTTTCTTCCTCTTCTTCTTTCTCCTTCCTCCTCCCTCTTCCTCCTCCCCTTCTTCCTCTTTCTCTTCCCTTTCTTCTCCTTCTTTTTCCTCTTCTTCCTCCCCCTCTTCCTCCTCCTCCTCTCCTTTTTCTTCCTCCTCCCCTTCTTCCTCTTCCTCTTCCCTTTCTTCCTCTTCTTTCTCCTTCCTCCTCCCTCTTCCTCCTCCCCTTCTTCCTCTTCCTCCTCCCCTTCTTCCTCCCCTTCCTATTCCTCCTCCTCATCCTCCTCTGATACTTGCATCAAAGAGGTCTTAAGGGAGAAGCCCCTTCTGATTCCAAATCCCATCCTCCCCAACCATGGCTGGCTGCTTCCGATCAGACTCAGAGTCTTGCAGAGTCAAACGGTCCACCAATAATCTTTGGGTTCTCTGCAGGTTTATTCACCCCTGCCTTGTACCTAAAAGCTAGCTTGGTCGCCAGAGGCGAGCCGGCACGGCAGCCAGGCAAGCCAGCCAAGGCGTGGAATCGCTCTTTCTCTCTCCTCCGGAGCCAGAGAACAGGTGAGCTTCCCAAAGGTCTGTTTCTCCCGCCCAGATGCAACGATCTTCCGTATTTGGTAAAGAAAACCGCGGGCTTGCAAAGTGGGCCGGCCTGTCTGCCGGCCTGGATGATTCGGTTCAAACAGGTGCACTCTATCTAGATTCACTGCAGTCTAAAGTGCAAAGTTGAGTTGGATTTAATTTCATTTTAATTGGATGAAAGATGAATAGCATTTAGCTAAGGTCATCGGATTACGTCCTGCGCCCTGAATACGTTTCCCCTTTCGGAACATAACAAAGTACAATATGAGTTTTCAGGCAGAGGTCCTTGGTTTGATTATTCGCTGCTCCGTTGGCAGGAAAATGTCAAAATCCTGCCCCGATAGCAGTTCAACTGCCTTCTCCCCTGTCCCCAATTTCACCTGTAGCCCTCTTTCTCCCCATGGTCACGAGCCAGCCCGTCTGGTTCCCCTTCATGTCTTCCTCCACAACATCCCTGTAAGGTAGGCTCAACTAAAGTGGGGCATTCTGGGAGCTTCAGGGCTGATGAGAAATTTGAACTCGGGTCTCCAACATATCCATGGAGGCTCACGATGGGGAACTTTCAGTTGCCTTATAAGAAACGGAAAAGGCCTGGAATCGCGAGGCACCCCTAGAAACGCCGTGCAAAAGAACAGGAAACGGGGTGGGGCAACATTTCCAGGCACTCTTGATTTTGCCCCTGAAAAATGGGCACTTGCACGTCATTTTTCTTGCCTACGACTACAATTTTTACGCCGCGCCCGAGACGGACTCTCAACATCTCAGGAGCGAGGCTTCCGGCCCCAAAAGCTGCTTGAGCGTGGATGGGGTTGGTCCAAAATGGGTAACTCGACTTCTGAAGGAACGGATTTTTCCCAGTTTGCACAATGCGTCGATTTGCACAAGGTGTCGGTTTGCACAATGCATTGACTTGTGCAAGAGCCCGCATGGTTCGTACAGGGCCCCAAACAATGCAATCGGCACCTTCCCATCCCGTGTGATGCCCAAACCCTTTTCTGCTTAAGCATCAGAGCAAGGTTTCTGCAGCCTAGGTCAACACATTGTTCAGCACATTGACACCAACTCCGATTTAATTGGATTTCACCTTCACTGGGCCTTTGGGGCGGGAGACGGGGACCCCTCCCTTCCTCACACTTCCATCGATCTGATTCTAATTTATTTCTTCGATGGTCATCGGCTCCCCAGAGTTGCTGAGCGTCCGACGGCATACAAGTTTAATACATTATTATTACTATTATTATTATTCCCAACAACGCCACATCGCAGCAGCCCGCCCTTTAGCTGCGGTCGGCCGTCCGTGTCGAGTCCTTCCCCAAAACCTCGGATGTCGTAATGTATCTATGCACAGATCCCAGCGGGGTGGCCTTTTGGAACGGACGGATGGAAATGGGGTCAAGGCGCAGATTTCCAAGGCTTTTTGCTATGGCCCCAGGGTGCCAACCGCCACGGCCAGTTTACGCCCTAAATCTTCCAACTTCGGCTTTCAGATCTCGATGCTCGATCCTTTCCAATTTTCTGTTCTCCGATCCCTGGTAGGGCCACCTCAACGATCCACGCTTCCTTCTTGGCAACCCCAGTGAAATCCGGTGCATTCAAACGTCATCAGTTTAAGATTAGTGGGGGCGACCTCCACAGAAACGCTCGAGGAGGTGGTTTAAGGGAGTTGTGTGAACGCAATCTACGTGTGGCCTGTCCCCCCCAGCCATCTCCCAGAGGTGCTGGATAGAGCGTTCCCTCCTGTATGAACTGGGGAATATGGTTGCGGTAGTCCAGCCCTCTGGATGACTTATTTGCTTAGATTTCTAAACCGAAATCTATGGCTGGGGGGCTGACGTCTGTTCTCAGGATGTGACCTTGCCGGGAACAGCTCCCGACCAACTCTTCTCTGAAGCATAACAACACACCACCTCTTTTCCCCCGTGGCCGCTGAATCACGGTCTGGATCTCAGGCGGTCTGGAAATGGTTCATCTCTAACCTTTTGCACCACGCTTGGAGACAGATCAGGGGGCAGCTGTCTTCCAGACACCCATCTGCCGTTTGCAAAGCAGATGTGTCTCCCGGGCGCTTCCTGGACGATGCAATCTACACCCAGCCCTTCTGCCTCTCTCCCCGGTCCGGGGCCGTCTTGGGAGTGAAGCTCCTGGGCGTACAACCACCTTGGAAGGTAGGACGCTGGCAGCTGCCTTGGGGCCCGAAACGGTGGAGCAACCTGCTGAAACAGCGAGGGAGAATGCCAGCAACGTTGGGTCGAGCGGAAATTTGCCTTTCCATGTCACGCAGGCGAATTCGCCTCCGTCATCCCGCCCGTAGGATGGCTTCCCATATATTTAACTTTCTCTTTAATCCTTCTGACTCAGAGTTTAAACCATTAAGCAGGCTTTGAAAAGGCTGCTTTGATATTTAGACCAGTGTTTCTCAACTTTGGCAACTTGGAGATGTGTGGACTTCAACTCCCAGAATTCCCCAGCCAGCCAAGGTTGAGAAGTTAAAGTTGCCAAGGTTGAGAAACACTGATCTTGACTGTAAGCTCCTTGCAGCAGAGATCTGATCCTGCGCCCTCGCCGCTGGGGGGAGTTAGCAGACCCATCTGCGTACCTACCCAAAATGATGATTACGTCACCATCAATGCCCTTAATTTCTTCCAAAAATACCCAAAGAGAGCTCTCTGCCCCCCAAAACGTGCCCCCCAGAATTCAACACAAGGCAGAAACGATGGAGAAACTGAGGCCCGGATCAGAAAAAGCAGTCCTGAGGTCCTGTTTGCCTTGGGGGCAAGGGGGGGGGGGCTTGAGGCCCCCATCACAAAGCCACAGTTTGAATTGGAGGCTGGGGGTCCCCTCTTCTAACCCGGGGTGCTGTTGGAAGTAGAACCCAACAGCTGCCAAGAGAGACACGCTAGAGCTTGCCCACGTTGGTAGAAGATGGCAAACTGGTTGGGTGAGTCTTGGCAATAGAACTGAGCAGGGCTGAAAGATGGGTGGGTGGGTGGGTGGGAGGGCCTCCCCTTGCCCCCCCAACAACCAGAGGAAAGGGGGGGCTAAACTTCAGCCATCTAGCAACCTCCTTGCAAACACCAAAGTGTCCAATTTGATGCTGGGTGGACATTTCATTCCGGTGGCCCAAATAAACCCTTAATTCTGAAGGGCGGCTAATAAGCCGGGTTTCCTTGGGGCAGGGGGAGAGCCCCAATTTCTGCCCCAAAGAGTCTCCAACCTGAGGGGTTCTTGCCCCACAGGCCGAGCTTAGGCGAAAACAGAGTCGGCGGTTGTGATTCAGCCCAATTCGGTTTGAGCTGGCCCGGTGTGCAATTGTACGCCTGGAAGGGATCCTCAGGGTCATCTAGTCCACCCCTCTCCCTTCAGCTGTTCATCTAATTCAGGCACGCTTATCTCGCGGCTGTGAGAATTGGCGACCTGGATTTTGGAGCCCATGGTTTGAACTTGGGTGCTTGGCAGCTTTTGCAAAATAAAAGGACTAGATAATTTCATTTTCTGCACCAAAGGAGCCCGCCCTTTCTAGACACCAGCCTGCCCGGCCCCCAGCTCCGACTCGAAACAGAAAAGCCCTTTTGCCCATGCTCAGAAGCTTCCCTCCTCTAACATATCAGGAGGGAAGACCTTTAGAAACCGGCCAAAGCCTATTGTCCCCTTTGATCAGAGATCCGCGCTTCACCCTTCGAACCTGCAAATCGATGTGTCACATTGCTGTTTTTCTCCTTGGGAGCTCACCCACGTCCTACGACAAAACGTGCAAGCCAAGGGTGCTTACTCAAGAAGACTTGGCGCGTGACTGTTTACGAGTCGGTGCCCAGGTGCCAACCTCACCTTTGTGTTTCGTGGCCACGGGTCAAGACTGATGTAATCCATACCAAAGGACCTTTCCCCTTTCCACTCCAAGCATTTTCCCTCCCCGCAGCACGCAGGGTCACCTTTGGGAGAAGGCTGATCCTATTCTTCCCACCTCCTCACACCCCACCCCGAATGGGAAGAGTGGAAAGTGGTCTGGGCGTGACAGCTTCAGCTTGCTTTCTCTCCCCTGTGGCTAAAATCACATTTACACCCTGTCCTAATTTGTTGACGGGGAATGAAGAACATTTCTCACATTTCTCATCGGCGGATTCAGGTTTCTTATCTCCTTTCCCGCCCACCTTTCCAAACAGCCCAGAAAGTTTATTATGATTCAGACGACAGCCCGGCGAGGTAGGCCAGGCAAAGACAGGAGTTGCCACTCAGCCAATGAATGTAGCAGCGGCGTGGGAGTTGAACTCGGCTCTTTGCAGCCCACCCCCCAGGGTATTTTCTTGCGCCGTTTTGACCCGAGTGGCGCATTTGAAGCAAGGGGTCCCCTCTATGGCTTTTACGCCCAGCGTTTTTCTCCGACGGTCTCGTGCACAGCTGCCAAGCGAGTTTCCTGGCCCTGTTCGAATTTGACATTTTTGGCATAATTCCCCCTCGGCACCGAACACGAGGCGGGGTGGTTTCATCGGCGGCCGAGAAAAGAATGGGTGAACTTTGGAGACGAGAAAAATGTGGTGAACTCTGACATCGGCCCCCAGATGAGGTTACAAAAAGCACCTTTCTTTTTCGAAAAGGGAATTCACGGGGTTGGAAGACACACACGCTTTCTGCACCCCCTTTCTGTTTTAATTCCTGGTTAATTATCTCACCATTCCCCTTCCCGGCCACGTGGTTCTGTTTCCCTTTCTCCCTCCATGCGGGACGTGTCCAAATCCTTGACACTTGCAATCCGAGTCGTAAATGCTGTTATCACCTGCTTTTTTACGCAAGGTCACGGCACAGAGAACAATACGGGAAAGTTTGCACGGAGACCGTCGCCCTTGCCGTGGCGCGGGAGGGCTGGGGCAGCGCGGCCTAGTAGGCGCTGAAAGCTTTGGACAGATCGGGAGCTACGGGTTGAGTTTTGGCCCCGAGAAGGTCCCCGGTTTTAAAACCTGAAAAGGCACCCTTGGTTCTCAAGGGTCTGCATTTTCTTTTCTTGATGCATTTGGCCCTGGGCTTGGGTGCAAAATGTTTTTGGGGGGTCAAGGACCACTTTTGGACTGCCCTCCGCAGCGGGCAAGATTGGGGGGGGGGAATCCCTGCGATATCACGTCCTGAGGCTTTAAAATAAAAATCCATCCATCGGCAGGGAAACACTAATTTGGGATGGACCGCATCTGAGGTTTGGGGAGTTCTGGTTCCCGATCCCCCGGCTGTCAAGAATGCTGGCTAGTTTTATCCATGAACTCGGCTTATGCCAACGGCCAGGAAGCCCCCAAACCCCGATCCGTTCCTGCTTCTCCCCGTCTTCCTCAGCATCTTGGCAGAGCGAGCGAGAAGGGTTTTTGCAGAAAGAATTGCCAAGGTGCTGCATCACCAAGGGGGAATTAGCTTACTGCAGCCTGCGCTCTGGCAGAGCCGCGCCACCAGCACACGCTCATTCACTGCCCTATTCCATGTCGGGCATGCAACATTACCCATAATCAATGTCGCATTATGTGATAAACAAGAGGAAAGTTGTTTCGCAGAGCCTAGGCAAAAAGTTATCGCTTTCTCCTTTGCTCCGGCAGCCGTTCAAAGGAAACGGATTGCCAGCCAAGCCTGCGGAGGAATAAGGCTTCGGAGGTCGGGAGAGAACTCGGTGGAAACTGCGATTTTTATGTTTTTAATATCCACCCGGGCAGGAGAACGAAAGGATGGAGTCATCCCAGGGCGAGAAAGAATGAGGCCACTGGGAGCCTGTTGGAGCGCCCCGGAGGTCTGCAGGACGAAACAAGAACGCCAACCAACTCCCCGGAGGGAGAAAGCTAGGAGCGCAGTCTGAGCTGGAACGCTGACCAGCTACGTTTCTACTTGTGGGGAGCTACAATTTCGTTTTCGCTTTTTTCTACATCGGCCGTCCCTTCCCTCCCACGGCATCGATACAACCTCTTTCGCCCACCGAGGCTTAAACTTCTCTCTTTCTTCCTCAGCAGATCATCCAGTTGTTCAAACAGCCACCGAGCCACCCCAGTTTGTCTGAAGGAGCCAGAAATGTAAGTTCTGGGGAAGAAAAAATAATAATAAAACAAGCACACTTTTTGGATTGGAAAAAATCCCAAATCACACATACTCTTAAGGAAGACAGTAGTGTGGGTATCCCTGCTAACTATGTCTATTTTAGGGCTAGTTCAACATTTGGCCCAGGGGATCTATGGATAAATTCAGATTTTGGAGCCCATTCCTGATTATTTGTGTTCAGAATTCTCTTAGCTTTAAGATCATTGTGGCCAATGACTACCTTGAAGTTGGGTGTCCTACTTAGAGGCTTGCAAGATGCTTTCTTCAAATAACCCAGGAGAACCAATCTGCCCTGAGCATGCACAGAGTGCTTTCCATCCCTCCCTCCATTTTTGCCACCAACAGCCCCCCCGTGCCAAAGTGAGGCGTGGGGTTGGCCGACCCAAGACGATACTGCCCTCCTCTCCCGAAAACGAAGGTTTAAAACGACGCTGCGCCCTCGAACTCTTTCTTCCCATGCTTCTGTTCGTCCCCGAAGGCCTCCGTCGTGGCTGAGCGTGATGGGAGTTGTGGTCCAAGCCCCCGAGCCACTGCTGATGTCAAAAGGTGCAACGGCTACTCAGCAGCACCGTCGGACCGCTAGAGAGCCGGGCTGGGGTCTTGGGGAGGACATATCCCCTTGCAAAACCTGAAGGGGCATTGCATTTTTTCCCCAGCCTGCCACAGGAAACGCAGCCTTGCCGGGCGTTCCTTATGAAAAGTTGCAAATAAACAACCTTGGAAATTGAGTCTGTTCTCACCTTCTGACAACACGGAGCGTGTTGGCTTATCGTGATAACAAGCTGTAAACACGGTTCAGAGCAAAGGCCCTTAAATTGTGATGATTATTGCAGACTTGTTTGTTTTCGCGTTGCAAATCTTTGGCAAGCAAGGGGGGGGACCCATAAGTGGGTCTAAGTCTATTTCTTGTTATTTTGGAAGGAGGCAGCCGATTTCTCTTGGGAGGGCAGACCCCTCAAAGGTTTTCTTTCTTGCTGAACGGCCCCGATAAGGATCCGTTTTCCCGTACGTTTGCCGCAGACCAAGGTTTAGGCTTGCAACAGCCTGTTTGCTCTGGGATTAAAGGGAAGGAGATGAAAAGGAATGAGAGAAGGGGGGCCGTGAACGTGGTCTGGACCCCAAACCCGACTTCTGAGGCCGTTTCAGAAAGGCGGGATTTGGGATCGAGCTTTGGGGAAGGGCAGAAAGGTAAATTCCCTGATGAGAAATGCACTCCGCAAGGAGTTGTGCAGCAACCATAGGAAATGCCAACGTTTGTTACAAGCAGAGTCACTCACTGAAATACAATCTTTACTTAAATACAATCCTTGCTTTGACTGTCAATGTTTAAGGCCTGAAAGACAGAGAACCAACCAACCTTCCTTCCTTCCTTCCTTCCTTCCTTCCTTCCTTCCTTCCTTCCTTCCTTCCTTCCCTCCCTCCCTCCATTCCCTCTCTCCTTCCTTCCTTCCTCCTTCCTTCCTTCCTTCCTTCCTTCCCTCCCTCCCTCCCTCCCTCCATTCCCTCCCTCCTTCCTTCCTTCCTCCTTCCTTCTTTTCTCACTTTTTTCCTTCCTTCCTTCCTTCCTCACTTTTTTCCTTCCTTGCTTCCTTGCTTCCTCCCCCTCCTTCCCTCCCTCCCTCCCTCTCTCCCTCCCTTTCACCTTTTTCCTTCCTTCCTTCTTTCCTCTCTCGCTCCCTCTCCACCCATTGCACATTGCAAAACCCCACTCTGCGCTTGACGTCACCCTTTGTAAAGTGTGTTTTCAAAAGAAACGCAGACCTCAGTGCTAAAAACCTGCAGAGGGGCGTATGGGTGTGTGAGGAGGTCCGCCAAGAGCTTTTTTGGCGAATGCTCCCGGTCACAGCACAACACCTGGCTTGCAATGTTGATGTTTTGCTCTAGAGATGGTTTGAAATCTCTTCTCCCCACAAATTATTGGGGCAGAAATGAGGCTGGGGAAAGACTCCGGGCGCAGGCTCGAGCATGTCTAGCTCTGTTCTCCCAAATACATGCAGGTACCTGTCCCGGCATGTGAATTTCTCTGGAAGGGAGAAACCCAAGACTGGTGGCCATCTGTGTGCAAACAGCCCGCCTGTTTCAGGCCTGGCCCCCGTGTTAAATCTTACAGCGGCTGCGATTGTCCCTTTGTAATCCCTGAAATGAATTTCCTTGCATCCAAGATTGTCCTTTGTATCGAATTTGGTCCCTTCACTCACAGTTTCCTAAAGACAAACCTTCCGAGTCTGCTGTCACACGCAAGAACATTGTGCATATATAATTCCAGGTGGAGATTTATATCGTGTGGATCGTGGTTCGTCTTGTTCTGAGCTGAAATTCAACAGCAACACTTCGTCCCTTAACGTGACATCTCTCCCTAATTATTCACAGCTAATTAATGATATTTTACAAAGCTCGAACCACCATGCGTGTTTAAAACCCCAGCTTGATTTTTCTCCATTACATTCTTTATTCTTTTTTTCTCACGTTTCCCTTTGCGCCGGCTTGCCTCTCTTCTTCCAAGCGTTCCATTAAAAAGAATATATTAAAAAGAGAGAGAAGATTGAGGATGCCTGTTGGGGGTCATTTTGAAAACAATCTGAGTTGGACTTTGGGCATAACGTCGGTGTTAATGCCAGACTCTCCTGCTTCCAACTCTAGTGCTGGTGGGGGAGTTTTCTCCCCCCCCCCCACTTCCAAATGCACTGAAGGGTTACAGGGTCAGATTTCCACCCTGTTTTCCTCTTTATTATTATTTTATTTGGATTTTTGGGGGGGGGGGGTGCTAGGAAATCTTTAATTTGGGGCCATTGTTTTCCAGGGCCTGCGTGTAAACACCAAGTGGCTTTTGTGTGTGAACATCTGTCTGCTGACTTCTGTTTGCTGGACCTTATCAGCAAAAAAGTGTGTTTGTTTGGAATTCATGGTGAGGCTCGGATACATCTTATGCCCAGTGCTGATGGCTCTGGGTGGAAAACCCTCTTGCCTGGCGGGCTCTCTCTGAAGCTGCCAGGCAAGGGGGGGGGGGGGCGTCCTGCTCAACCCCCAGCCTGGGGAGATGGGAGGTGTAGTCCAGCACACCCCACGCTGGGACACGCTGAGGAAGGGGGTGCTCCTGCCGCTGGGTGTCTCCTCGCGTGGTCTGGGGAAGAGGCACCCGGAGGGCATCTAGGCCAACCCGCTGGTCTGGGAAAGACGCCATTGTCCAGGGGGAGCTGACTTGCTTGGCAAATGCGGGGCAGGTCCGCGGAGGGGGAAGCTGAGCCTTCGGCGCTCGCTCCGGGCGAAGAGTCAAGCCCCATCCGCCGCTTGGGGTCACCCGGCGCTCTTCCTCCCTCGCTCGACGCCCGGCCCAGCCAGAGGCGTGCCTCCGCCCAGTACTTAAGCCTCCGTGGGGCTGCCTGCCCGGCTCAGGAGAGGGAGCGAGCGTGCCACGGAGCGAAGGCGGGGCGCCCCAGGGCGAGCGAGCGCTCAAGCAAGCAAGCAACCAGGCGGGCGAGCAAGCAAGCGAGCAAGGCTGGTGCGCGCCGTCGGAAAGGCGTCTTCGCCGCTGCTGCACCGGGCAGGAAGGAAGGAAGAGGCGGCCGGACGAGCCGGGGTTTGGGCCGATGGATCTCCCGTGGTGGCCCCCGCTGCTCAGCCTCTGCTGCGCGCTGTGCCTGGTGTCTGGGCAAAGGCACACGGTCTTCTGGAACACAACCAACCCCAAGTGAGTCCGCGTGTGGGCCGCTGGAAGAGGGAGAGAAGCGGGCGCGGAGACCCCTCGCCCAGCCGGAGGTCCAGGGGTCCCCCCTAGCCGCAGATTTGGGGTCTCCCAAGCCGGGCTCGCGCGTCCTCCGCTGGGCGCCCTCCAGGCTGGCTGCGCTGATGGAGAGACGCGCGCCGGCGGGGAAAGCCCGCCGGGACCCTCCCTAGGATCGGGAACGGGGGTCTCCGGTTTCAGCGGAGGCCCCTCTTCTTCCTAGGCCGCGCGGCCACCCGGCTGGCTTTCAGCCCCCCCAAAAACCGGGGAGAGGGGAAAAGCGGCGGCGGCCCCGGCCGAAGCAGGGTTCGGGGGCATCGCAAAGGCGCTTCGCTCCGGAGCGGCGCTCCAGAAGCGACCAGCTGGGGACGGGTGGGCTTGCTCTGAAGCGAAAGGGCCTCCCCCCTCCCCAGTTAGCCCAGCCAGGAGGGCTGAAAGAGAGCTGACCTGCTGTTGGGCCCCCTTTTTTCCTGCAAGGGTTGGAGGGAGGTTCTCCCCTACAGCCTGACCCACCCCAGTGCCCCATCCATTCCAGTCTGGGTCTCCCCCTCCCTGTTTTCTCTGAACCCCCAACTTGGATCCCCAAGCCGGGGCAAGGCAGCCCTTTAAATCTACTGGCAGCTCCAAGGCCTGCTGGCAGCGCCGGGGCGTGCCTTCTTCTCACACGCTGGCACGCCCCTTTCCCTCTCCGGCAACATCTCCCCCCCCCCAGCCCTGGGTCTCGGTGCCCCCTCTGCGCCTTTGACTTTCTGGCCTAGTGCTTGGGTGCTGTGGGATCGACCCCCAAACCTGGATGGGCAGCTGAACCCCCCTCCTGAGCTGGAGAAGCAAGCTTGGTTGGGGAGAAAAGGCCCAGGGGGGCCGTCACAGGGCCCCCCTCTCCACCTTGGCAGGAGGGAAACCGAGCAGAGAGGTTGGAATTTGTAAACATCCACTGAGTAGGCCTGTTCCTGGCACGCAGCCCAGTCTGTACCTGGGCAGAATGACAAGGGTGTGAATCAAGAGGAGAAGGCGGACTTCGTAGGGAAGACTGGGCAGTGCCAGTTCCAGACAACCCTCCCCTCCACCCCTCTGCCTTTTGCCAACCTGAAAAATATTGGTAGCTTTCGCCTTTTAAGCCTGGATGTGCAGCCCAAAGCCCCTTTGTAACCACTTGCATCCAGGGGTGTGTGTTTTGAACCCGGACCCCCGTCCCGGGCGACTTTCTAGTGGCGTGCAGTTCCAACAGCTCCCTTTCTGTTCCTGAGTCTTGCTGCCTTGGCAAGGTCTGCGAACCTGCGTTTTGTTTAAGCAAGGCTCTTGATTCTGTAATTGCTGCTCCCAGATTACAAATGGGGGGGGGTCGGACAGTGCGCGGGGAAGAGATCCAGGTTTGTGCATCAAGGCAGAAGGAAGGAGAAACATCCTTTTAAGCCCTGGAGGCCAAATGGGCGTCGGAACCCCATTTTCGGCGTCTAGTTCCAAGATTGATCCTTTGGATCGCTTAGGTGGGGTTTGGAGGGGGACGGCTGTGCCTCTGAGCATAGGGGGAGTTGCAGCGGTTTTGATTTTGGGTCACTCTTGAGTCTCTGCTGGGACCGGCAGGGTTAATCTCATCAGGACATTGTTTTGAACAGCGTGTTTCTCTTTGCAGAGAAACCGGGGCAGCTGCGTCCTGTTGTGGAAACCTCAAGGGGGGGTCCTCTCCAGGTGGTCTTCTCTCCCTGCCCCCTCCCCAGCTTGAGCCCTGTCCATCCTCCGGTTCTCTGGTTGTTTTTGCAACCAGCCAGAACAGACACACACCCCCCCCCCCCGTTTTTTTTCTTTCCCCCGTTTCTGGGGATTTTCCTTCAGCTGTTCTTCAGGCACAGATCCTTAGCAGGCCGGTCTTTTCCAGATGCGGAGGCTCCACGTTGCCTACTCCTTTGCCACGGGGCCGTATGAGCAGAACAGGAGGGTGAACGGGTTGGACGAAGCAGGGAGACCCGGGTTCTAATCCCTCCTCAGCTACAGAAGCTGACTTGGAGCCAGCCTACCTCGCAGGGTTGTGGTGGGGCAAAAGCGGCGGAGGGAACGCTCTGTCGGCTGCCTTGACCGCCTGAACGAAAGGCAGGGGATCAGCTGGATCTCTGTCTCCAGGCTGGTGACCCACGGCGAGGGAAGGTGCAGTTTCCCCAGAGGCCTCCTCCTTCGCTCTGAGAATCAGGTGTTGGAGTAGGTCACCCTGAGATGTGAGTGAAAAGATGGAGCCTCCACCCCCAGGGGCACTCTACCTCTCTGTCAGAAGTAGGAAAGGCAGAGGAGCCCCCCAGAGCTGTTCAGACGCATGCTAGAAGCACGGCGCTCGGGGAGCAACGTTGGATCTTTGCCCCAACTTTGCAGGGCCGAAAAGGAGCTGCACTCTGCACCCGCTCAGAGGCTCCGGTGCAAAGGGAGCCCCGGAGGGTCCGTTGCGCACAGCTCAGGCAGAGGGTCTCCTGTCTTTCCAGAGGGAGGGCACCATCTGAGAACCCCTCCTTTTTTTTTTTTAAGGGCTGGACTTTGGATCCACATTGCAAAAAGCCAACCAGGTGGAAAATACGCGGGGAAAGAGGTGGGGAGGGAAACCAAGGCTGGCCGGCCAAGTCCCTGTTCCCAGGGCCAGTGCCCTGCTGGCCTCGGGCCTCTTCCTTCCCGCCAGAGTTGGCCAGCGGCCAAGAGACGGCGCCAGGGTTATCCGGGCCAGGAAACCTCTGTTTTTGGGGACAAACATCTTGCTAAGCTTTTCCTTCTTTCTGAGACGCAACGGTTGTTTTGCCAAGAGCCCTGCGGATGACAACTCCTTTCTTGAAGTCCAGGGAAAAGCAGCGGGAGGAGCTGTGTTTTGGGGTAGGCTCTGCCCGGCAGGAAAAGACCGAGGTGGTCACCGTGGGCGATCAGAATTCGGCCCCAGGCGATGCCGTGCCAGAAGCGGAGGCGTCTGGCAAGCACTTCTCCGCTAGTGGTCAGTTGTGTTTCCAGCCGTGGGAACTCAGTGTGATCTTAGGCCTCCGCCACCGAGCTGGCGTGGTTGGCAAGGGAGGGCTTGCCCTCCCCTCCCCTCCCCTCCCCTCCCCATTGCCCACTGGCCTCCTGCGGCCCCCCTTTTTTGATCCCCTTCTCCCCCTCCAAGGTGCCGTGCCCCAAACTCAACCCAGGTCGTTGAACGCTGAGCCTGTTCATTCCAGAAACACTTTTCCAGATGTTTGGGGCAAAAGAGGCGGGGAACATCTGGAGGGCGCCGTGTGGTCTGCCCGGCACTGGTGATTAATTTTTCATCTTTGGTCCGGGCAACCCCCACCCCCCCTTCAAGCCCAGCTAAAACTTCCTTTTTTGCTGTTTTTGCTTCCTGGTTTCTTAAAAAAATGACCTTTTTTCCTCCCCCCTCCAACTTAGCCAGATGTTTGGAAGGCTTTGCCCACCCTCCTGGATGATCTTTGCAAACAGGGGTCAGATCCTGGGTGGGGTGGTCCCCCAGGGCGAGGAGGCAGGCTCGGGGGGAGGGGGGCTCTGGCCACCTGTATCTTTCTCTTTGGAGGCGACGGGAAAGTGGTTTATTGCTCTGCCAAGGCTCTACCACCCTGGCGGGGCAGTCAAACCGGTTTGGGATGAGCAATCTGGCTTTCCTCCATTCTGAAAGCTTAACTTGCTGCGCGTACAGAAAGCGAGCGAGCTGAGCTGTCTGGAAGCGGATAAGCCTTTAATAACAACCAGCTTCACCCTTGGAATGTCACTTTGCACCGGTCCTCCGAGATGGGGATCGGCTCCCTTAAAACAGGAGGATAACTTTCGGTCGGTCATCCATCTTAAGTGACTGCCAGGTTGGAAAAACAACCCAGCCGTCCCCCATTACAAGATTGATGTCTTTGGGCAGTCGGTGCGAGGGGTTCCCCTGCATTTGGTCCTTGCAACTCACCGTCCTGCAGAGTTTTCATTTATGGCGCAGGATGACGGATGACCGGTCCGCCTGGCCGCGGAACGGCAAATGCTGAAGCATAGAAAGTGTATGGGAAATAATCAGTGGAAAAGGCGGGAGGACCGTGAAAATGTCTGAAATGTGGTCTCTGGCAGTGACTGAGAATCAAAAAAAGAAATTTTGCAGAGTCAGATAAAATGTTGCTTACTGTGGCGAGCGCATTGAGATATCGTTGTGGGTTTTTTAAAAACCGTGCAAGGGAGTTTATGTGGAATAGCAACTAGTCCATTCCTTCATTGAAGGGGGGGGGATTGAATTCAATGATGTCATTTCTTGTCCCCCCCCCCCCAGTAAAAATCAAAGACCTTGAATTCACTCTGCAAGTTCACCAGAAGGGAATCTTCTGTGTGCAATGGGAATTTTTCCCTAGCATGTTCCCCACTTATATTTGAATATTTTTTCACATGCTTGTCAGCTAAAAAAAATCTCGCAGGGTAGTTTACATACGTTTGGGACAAGTGGGAGGGAATCTGAAATGCAAATGTTAAAGGAAAAGAGACGGGGAGGGAAGAGGAAAAATTAATCATGTACGGCATGTATAATCAACTTCCTGGGGTCGAGTGGGACATACTCCTGGATAAAAATTGGGGCCTAAAGATGCTTTCATATACCTGAGAAATTCCCTGGCCTTTGCCAAAGTGCAAGGCTGTGCATCGAAATAGATTTTAAGTCAGCTCAGTGCCCCAGCTAGCATTTGGAACCGATCCTGGCTGGGGCTGATAGGAATTGTAGTTCAATAATATTTAGAGGGCCTCTTCCCGACAGGCTCTATTGATATTGTGGGATTACGTCAGTAATTCTGGGACCTGCTTATAAAAAAACAAAACGAAACAAAAAACTCTCATTTAATTTTCATTTATTGGATTTGTAAAGCCGCCCAATTGCAAACGACGCAATTAAAAACAGATTAAGAAACAGCCGCGAATAAAAGACGGTCATACTTACCAAATGTATTTAAACAGCCAACCAAATTTCCATGGGATTGGAGACGCGCCTTGCAAATTTGCAAAACGCGGTGCATCCCCACGGGACGGGGAATTAGACTAAGAGCCGAGAGCAATCCAGACTAAAGACTTCCCTGCAGACTAACTGTTATATTGACGGAGAAGCCTCCTCCATGTTATATAGCTATTGCGGGCCCTTAAGTCAGGAAGACAGTCTTGGTCAACCCGTATAATAGAAGAGTCACGAACAGTCAATTTCGCACTGTGCTGAAACGCCGGAGGGAGCATCGGAAATGTCCACTTATTCATTCATACATTCGTCTCGTCGTATGATTAAAACAGAATGAAATGCAGCTCAGCCAACAATATTCGCTGATCTTTCCCAGCGTACGGATAGAAACCGTATTTTACATTTCGGCAGATCCCCCCGGCCATCTATAAGATCCCTCGTTTCCTCTGGAGTTGCTTGAGGTTGTCTTAGCTCGGCCTAAAAGCTTTGCGACTGGTGGCGGACCACGTCAGGAAGGCTTCGACGTACCAAAAGGCCAACTTTACAGTAAAAAATGGTATGGGGTTTGCCAGCTTGGCAAGTCCAATCAAAAAAACATTTTAGGGCACTTAATAAAAGATGTCCATCCTGGTGCCCATTTTCTTACCTCCAGTTTTAGATATTGGTATTTGTGCAAATAACCGATTCAGGAGAAAAGAATTCAAAAGCCATTTGGTTGGTCTGACAACTCAACGCAGGTTTCCAGACTCCTGAGTCGGCATTTCTGTGAGCTGTTTGACTTTTTGAACCAAATTATGAATCAGGCGAAGCAACAAAGAGGCTCAGTCTTGAGGTTTTAGGAGGCCAAGGGTCCAGTGGGTTCCCTAAAGCGAGCCATTCCTCTCTTGGGGGTCTACCTTACAGGGTTCTTTGTAAGAGTTGTTGAGAAGATGCCGAATAACGTTTTAAAAAGGGTTCTGATCCTCTGCCTCTATTCTAAATGTTCACCTAGGTTTCAGCAGGAGGATTACACCGTGGAGGTGCGTCTGAACGAGTACTTGGACATTATCTGTCCGCACTACGAGGATAACAGCGTCCCCGTTCATTCTATGGAACGCTACACTTTGTACCTGGTGGAACAAGAGGAGTACGAAGCGTGCAAACCCCGTTCTAAGGAACAGATCCGGTGGCAGTGCAACCGGCCGGACGCCCTACACGGCCCCGAGCGACTCTCCGAGAAATTCCAGCGCTTCACCCCGTTCACCCTCGGCAAGGAGTTTCGGGAGGGTCACGAGTATTATTATATCTGTAAGTGTCCAGTTGGATGAACTCTCGTGAGGGGATGAGGTTGGCCATTCCTCCTCTTTTCCAGATGTTGTCAGAGGACAGCCAGGTTCACCTCTGGCAGCGAAAAAGTCAGATTTGTCGTCCTTTTCCCAGTATTCCTTTTTTTAAAAAAAAAATCTGTTTATTTCCATTGGACTCTGACGAGAGGAACGGGGGGGGGGGGGGGCAGACGCCAAGGAAATGTACTCTAATCCTCTAAATTGCCAGAGTCTCTTGTGTGAGACGTGCAGCTATTTCTATCATATAAATAAAAACAGAAATAAAACCATTTTAATGAACACCATCCACGTGTGTTCAGGACGATGGCTTTGCAAACCTGCTTTTTCATGCCTCTTCTTGCGCCGGCGAGTTCTGATACTTTTAAACGGCAGCCGTTTAAAAATATCAAGGAAAACTTCTGCAGATTTGTCCTGAACGCTCCGGGCTAGAGAAAGGTGTATTTATCCTTATCTCTCCCAATCTTCTGCTTTTTCTCTGGTTCTAACCAGCTTTTTCTGCATTTTTTTTCCCCTCTCGCTCTTTGTTAGCAAAACCAATCCATCGGCACGGAGGATTCTGCCTCAAATTGAGGGTGAAGGTGGTGGGGAAAAAACGTAAGTTTTCTAGTGCTTAAATATTGCATCTCCAGTCCTCTTGGTCTCCAACCGCTTCCCGTTTTCTTTAAAAAAAAGCAATCCTTCAGGATTACCTACAGGGAAGGGTTGTAGGAAGTATGAAACAGAATAGCCACAGATACGTCTTTGCAGCGTTTCATTGTTCAGATTTACATCCCGCCTTCTCTTCAGCAGCTCAAGCTGATGCATACAGGTAGTCCTGGTTTAGCGACCGCCTCATTTAGTGACTGTTCACAGTTACGACGGTGATGAAAGTAACTTTACGACCAGTCCTCATATTTACGACCTTCGTAGATCTGTAAAGCAAAGGAAAGCAGAAATAAGGTCATAAGTATAGTTGCAGTTTCACTTAGCAACCACTGCTGGTCCTCATGGTGGTCGCTAAACAAGGACGACCTGTATAGTGCTCCTGCTTCTCATTTTGCCCCACAACTACCCTGTGAGGTAGGCTGGGTTGAAAGAGGGACTGGCCCAAAGTCACCCTGTGATCTTCTGTGGCTGAAAGGGGGTCTTGGAGGTGGGTCTGTGCCCTCACTGCTCCCCAACACTGACTCAGGTCTTATAACCTAGAAGACCAATCCATGTAATAAAATAGGGATGTTTTGCTGACCCAACCCACAGGGAACCAACATTGCCATTCTGCTGCATAATCTGTGCCAAGCTTGTACTTAAAATTGCAAACTAATTTGTGCATGGCATGCCCCCCAGTCACCGTCTGACACACTCCCAGGCCTCTTGTATCCATATCTAGGTCAAAACAGTCTCCAGGTTCCCCTAAGCTGCTAAGGTGCCCTTTCCCAACCCCGGGATTTTGGAAATATGTACCTAGAAGTCCAGGGAAGGGCTGGGTTAGATAAGGGGTGCCCCCAGATCTTTGGGGGCCACAGCTTTCAAAATCTCAAGCCAGCAGGACCTTAGCCCAGGAGCCTGGGAGTTGTAGTTCCCGCCGCTTGAGAGTCCCCAGGTTGGGGAAGGTGATAACATTGGATGTGTTGGGAGGTAGAACTGCCCTGCATTGGAGGATGGGGACTGTAGTCCAACACATCTTAGGACAGAGAGAAGAAGGCTGGGAGATGGAAGCTGGAGGGGGGGGTCTCAGGGTTCGGTGTATCCTGAGTTTTGGGGAGTCTGAACTTAACGGTGCCTCTTTCTCTCCTCATAGCTCAGACACCACCCGGCCACAGCCCCACACAGAAGGGGACACTTCAATCAGGTAGGTCCAGGAACGGGAGTCTGGGAAATTGGGTGGCTGGGAGAAAGATGGAAATCCGTGGGGTGCCTACGAGACACGGGTCCGCGACCCTCTTCCCTGCCTTACGAGATAAACATTCCCCCCTTATCTCTTTCCTTGCTTGTTTTCGCAGACGATCCGGGCGCCCCGATGCTCCGGAGCGTGGGGCAGAATTCCGCCCCCCAGCTTGGCAGCCCCTTCCCCTTCCTCAGCCTCTTGCTGCTCCTCTTCATGCCCCAGGGGCCCTGAAAGGAATCTCGGGCCCGGACTGAACCCCCAGGATTGAGCCAGGCAGGGTGGCCTAAGACGAGGTGCACGAGGCGGGCACCATGGGACCTCCAGCATTCTTGGGCTCGGTCCCCGGCACCACTGGTTGCGTGAGGTGCAAGGAAGTGCGACGCACGTTGGAGCCATGGGAAGAACAATCCCTGTGAGCAAATCCACTCTCTTGTTTTAGAGAGAGATCCTGTGGGACTCCCCAATGTGGAGAAACCAAAGTGGTGGGCAGAAGCCACACAGGTACAGACGCTGGGTGTCCTGCGGGTCAGAGACACCGAGACTTCCTGCCCCAAATGGGGGGCCGCGTTGGATGGAACTGGTGGACATTTCGAGAAAGGTTGTTGTGGACGAATCCTGGAGCCCCCAACTCCCCCCTGGACTTAACCGAGCATGTGAATAATTTATCTGACCTAAAAACAGGCGGGACCTGGATTTGGGGAGGACCTTGTGACGTTTCATCTTCCCTTTGTCGGACTTTCGTCCTTGCAATCCGGACGGGAAGGGTTCGTCCAGAGAAGGCGGATCCAAGAACACTGATCGATAGTATTTATTCGAAGGAAAGGTGATGGTTACGACCCTAGCGTTCCTGCAAGGACCCCGATTTCAAACGAGTCGTTTGTATATACGGCAGATGGAGGGTAGCAAAACTCTCGTTCGTCGGCTTCTGGGTTTTTGATCCGAAGGGGTGAAAACTTGCCTTTTTCTTGTTTCCTTTTTATACAGAGGAGGTTGGGCTGGCATCTCTCCTGTATTTGGGTAATGGCTAGGGTTCTCATCGGCAGGAGAAATCTCGCTCGCACCCTTCCCCTCTCTGCTGAAGTACAAAAGGGAATCTGTTAAAAATGGAGGTGTCCTCAAAAGTGCCGAAGAAAGGTTTAGAGGCATCTGGTTTCCAACGGTGCTCAGCTGTTAAAGCCATAAATCAGGAGTGTTATTGTCTCCCGTGCCACCCTGGGGCTTTCTGTGTCGAGGAAGAATGCCTCTGTTCATGGTGGATCCATTTACCAGTGGATAATCACAGCTCGTCCTTGTTTAGCGACCACAATGGGGACCGGTAACTTGGTTGTTAAGCAAAGCAGTCCCTAAGTGAAACCGCAACTGGCTTACGATCTCATTTCAGCTTGCTTTTGCTTGACGGACCTGCGAAGTTTGTCAGTGCGAGGACTGATGGCAAAGTGAGTTTTTCATCACCGTCATAACTGCGAGCGGTTGTGAAACGAGGTGGCCGCTAAACAAGGACGACCTGTAACAGAGCTCTGTTCTGTTTCTGATTCGAGTCCCAGCCTTTTCTGAGCGATCGGCTCGTTGTGATCTGGTCTTCCCTTCCAGGGCTAGAGCTGTGATTTGTGAATCGGTTCTCCCCGATCTCTGGCTGCTTAAATGGGATCAGGGAGGCAGCTTCGGTCGCAGGGGGTGATGGGGAAGGAATGTGCCACTCAGAAAGGAGTGGAGGGGAAAGGGGAAATTTATTTTCTGTCATGCTTTTTATCGTGGGATTTTTTTTAATTAAAAAAAGAATAAATAACACCCGACAAACTGGCTGTGGTGTGCAGTTAAACTGGGCGACCTTGTCTTCGGGAACCGAGGGGGCGGGGCCTGGAACATCAGAGGGAGGAGCCTAGGGCACGGGGCGGAGCCTAGCAGCAGAAGCGAAAAATCACTTCTCTTGCTGGAAAGATTCTGTAGATGGAATTTGGGGAGTGCGAAAACCAAAATCAGTGCAAGGTGTTCTGCTTTGATTCTGTTCCCAGCTTTTTTATTTCTCACCCTGGAGGGCCCAGGTGGAAACTCGAGGCCAAACCTTGAAGCCTGATATTATTACGGTCGGGTAAAATGCATGACGCGGTTTGTTTTGGAAGTCTTTTGGGAGCCAGATGGCCCAACGAGGGATCGAAACCTACAGGTTGCAAAGGCTGTTCGATGATCCTCGGGTGCGTGCATTTTTAACAAGTCTTTAAATCGCCTTTTCACCTGGTTTTCTCCCTTGCTGATAAAGTACATGTTCCTGTTTCACAACTGAGAACATCAAGCGACAGGCAGCCTTGGAAAATAAAAGCAGGCGTAAACCGGTTTTTGCAATTTGTGGAGTCTAATTTGCAGAACGGTAGAACTCTAGGGCCTGCATTGTAAACCATCCCCAATGAGCTTCTAGTCCTCAAGGACAGCGCAGATCCCTCCTCCAATTCTCAGCCCCAAATTCTGGGAGAAGGCTGCTCTGTGGCACGGCGTCAAGCTTTATGTTTTAAAAATGCCTTTTTTATTGCAATCCTTGAGGGCAAAAGGCCTGGAGCGAGAGAAATGCCTGCAAAGGCCCTTTGCAAAATCAGGATTTGTTTGGTTGCTGAGTTGTTTTAATCTTTTATTTGCTCAAGCCCAGGCAAACAATCTTCAGTTTGCTTCAGGGCAAGCGACCTGGTTTGGGGAGGGGGAGATCTGTTTAAAAGCGGTTTCTTTTTCAACGCGGTGTTGTCAGCTTGCTGTGAGGGCAGGAATAACCGAGCAGGGTGTTCTCTGCCCCGCCGAGCTTACAGATAATCCATCCTCCACCGGCAGGAGTAGCCAGAAAGGGAGAGGCCGGTAAATCATGCATGCAAGTTAATCATCTTGAAGCTTTGTTTTGGGAACCAGGAACCGGCTGCGCCGATGGAGAAAGGTGGCCTTGGTGGGGAAATCTGTCGAAAGAGAAATGACATCACGAGCAAGCGCGCCCGGGTTGTCTGTTCTGTTTTATTTGGGGAAATCTTGCAAGGCGGAGGTGTCCTTTGCATCGCTGTGGGGCTGGATCGACGAGAGGTTATCGGACGGGCTGCCTGTCGGAGGCCCTCGCGGGGCTGTCCCGACTTGTCGGCAGGCGCGTGCGCGTCTGTGCGCGTTTTCCTTCGTTTTGTTTAAATCAGGGTGGTTGCTGCCGCAGCACGTTGGGAAACTGGGAGAGTGACCCAGCCAGACAAGTTGAGTTACTCAGCCCAGCCGCGGCGGCTGCTTTTGCGGTCCGGCTCGAGAAAAACAAGAGGAGGAACGAGTCGGGGCGAGGGTCATGGTTTATCTTCTCGTTTTTCCTTTTTCTTTGGCCGGGACGGTGTCGTGATCCTCTGTCGGGGGGGGCAGCTTTCGGGGCCCAAGTCAAGAACCAAAATAGAAGCGGTGCAGGAAGAGATTCGGGAACGCAGACCCTGAGTCTGCTGTAAAAACTACCCCCTTAAAGGCAAACAAGGAAGAGGAGCAGGAGCAGGAAGATCTGAATTGCATGGGCTTAGGGATTAGGATTAACCTAGGTTAAGATTGGGGGGGGGCTTTCCATGAGCCCAAGCAGGCACAAAAGTCTAAACTGAGTTAGGATGAAAAAAAAGAGTTATTACATGTCTTGGCCCACCCCGTTCAACCAGGTCAATTGTAAAGTTAAGCTTTAACGTGGGTGGGTGGGCAGTGTGATGGACGTTTCTTGAGTTTCTGGTTCGGTTTAGGATGGAAATCCCCAAAATACACTTTACAGGTTGTCCTCGTTTAGCGCCTGCCTCACTTCGCAACCATTCATAGTTACGACGGTGACGAAAAAGTAACTTGGTGACCAGTCCTTGCACTGACAACCTTCGCAGGTCTGTAAAGCCAAGGAAAGATGAAGTCAGATCATAAGCACAGTCGTGTGTTGACTTAGCAACCGCTTTGCTTAATGACTGAGTTGCCGGTCCCCATTGTGGTCGCTAAACGAGGACTGCCTATTGGTAACCAAGTGAAATGCATGAATACAATTTCATGATGGTATGCAGGTTAAAAGTGGTCTCTGTGGCATGAAATCCTGGGGAGGATTTATTTATTTTTAACCCTGCTTTTAGGATAGTCTTTCCTCGTTGGGCATCTTAGCCAGCCTAAGCTAATTTCCTAAACAGGTGTCTTTCCAATGAAAAGGACTACAGTTCCCATCCTTCCTAACCCGCATGGCCCATATTCCCCGAGCGTGACGGGGATTTTATTTTGACTTTCCCAGAGGGTGGCATGTCTGGGAAAACTGGCATAGGTTTTTATGGTTTCCTCGAAGGCCTGACGTATCGGCACCGAGAGAAGAGCTGTGTGAATTCTCCGCAGTGAGGTCAGAAGGGAAGTGAAAGGAGGAAAATACGGGGGGAAAAGGGAACAATCGATGAATGATTAAACGTGGGAAAAATTAACACCAGCCCTCAAGTCACGATAGCAGGGAGTCGGAGCAGAAATTCAGTGTACCTTGAGCCAAACTGGCAAGACGGAGCCAAGGTACAGGAAGTGGAAGAAAAAGTTTTTAAAAAACTTTTTAGTCCCTGGAATAACACCTCCGCGTTACAAGCACAATTTTTTTCTTTTTTCAAAAGCAAAAACAGGGACAGTCACGCGATACCAAAAGCGACCCCGGTCTCTCGTTTGGTTTCTGATCCGAGCAGCTGTGTCCAATTTCGCTTTCGGGAGCCGATCGCAACTCCCCTGCGGAGAAGACCTCTTTCTCAAAGTTGTCTTCCACGCTTCGTAAATAGGAGTACCAAAGGACGAAAACTGTGGGAAGGCAAAGAAACCAAAACGAGAAGAAAAATGGGACGGGCGGCGGGGAACCTCCAGGCCTAAATCAGTAATTGAGGAACCAGACGAGTAAAAATAAGGTCACGCTTTCCAAAGACTTTTCAAGTTCGTTTTAAACTTGGAATTAACCTGAAAGCTGGACACCTTTTCTTATAATGATATCTCACTTCTTGGTTTTAAAAAAAGTGACGGCACTCACTTAAAAGCAACACCCGAGATTCAACTTACGACAGCCGGGTCTGTAAAAGGGTCATGGTGTCGAAAAGTTGTAAGGTGTTATCACTTTGTTTTCCTTTGCTACATTTCGCCCGGGGATTCCTGGAAAACAATGTGCGTGCGCACACACACACACGCGCGCGCACACACCCTTCCCCCCCCCCCGTCCTCCCCTAATGCTAAAGCTTTCTGCAGCGAGTGGGTGATACGTCACACGAACCTGTAACGTGGCTTGCTCCGTTTTTCTTCAATTCGTGGGGCGAGTCTTGCCCCCGTGAGTTTATAACCATCATTCCACCAGGATTAAATTCTTCTAGCACAGCTAGGCTCGGAAACTCGAGTGTAAGTTAACCCTCTTGGCTTCCTGTCTTTGTTGCACAAATTCTGGCTCGGGTGACCCCCGTGGCTTCCATTCCCGCTGCACATCAAGCTATAAACCATGGTTTGTAAACCGCTGCGGCTCTATTCACAGATCCCGCTAAGCAGAATCGTAATTTGCGCAACATGTGGACCCAGTTGCATGCTGATTTCATAGAGCCAGTGATACTATAATTCAGTGTTTCTCAACCTTGGCGACTTTCAGATGCGTGGACTTCAACTCCCAGAATTCCCCAGCCAGCAAGGCTGGCTGGGGAATTCTGGGAATTGAAGTCCACGCATCTGAAAGTCGCCAAGGTTGAGAAACACTGCTATCATTTTGCCCCCACTCCAAAAAAAGGCTTTTGCTCTGCTTCAGTCAGTCCACCAGCTTCACTAGCGCACCGTAGGCTTTTGATATTATGGGATGGAAGAAGGAAAACGAAGTGCAACCTCCCCCCAGGCCGCCTCCCCTCCAACTCAAACAGGCCGCCACATCTGAGCAAGACGCCCTCCACGGCGTGGCTGCTGCGTGAGAACTGGCACGGCCGCCGCGCCACGGCCGGGAACCAGTCCAGCCCCGGAGTCGGTTTAACTGGCAAGTCGGTCTAGACGGAGCCCAACCGCCTCCGAGTCTCCCCCCCCCCCGAGCGGGACAGCCACGCCGTCTTCAGCCACGCCCGGAGCCGGTTTGCCGTTCGGCTTCTGCGCACAAACGGCTGCGTTTCCCCACCTGGGAGAGATGGAGGGGCTGAGTTTTCTCCCAGTCCTTTCAAGCTCCAAAGTTTGTTGTTTAAAGGGGGGGCCTTTTAAACCAACAAACTCTGGAGCCTGAAAGAGAAGCCGGACCCGGCCAGAGGCAGGGCCGCCCGGTGGGCTACGCCAGCCAGGACGGATCCGACTTCATGCTCCTAAATCTGAAAAGTTGGCTTATTCGTTATGCTCGGTGGGATAAAGGTTGGAAGCCACGGCTTTCGGATTGTCTGGGGTGCCTTTTTCTGTTCTGCTTCTTTTCTTTTTCTTGTTTCTGCCCCTTCTGACCTTTTTTTCCTTTTTCCTACTTTTTTCTTGTTTCTGCCCCTTCTGCCCTTTTCTTTTTCCTTTCCTCTTCTGTTTCTTTCTTTTTCTTTTTTATCCTCCTCCTGAGCTTTCCTTTTCCTTTTCTTTTTTCTTCGAGTTTAGTTTGCATTCGTTTTGACACTACGTTGATTAAAAAGCATTAACGAAATCTGAGCCACAATGCTCCATCCCGCTACCAGGGTTAACATGGGTGGACTTCAACTCCCAGAATTCCCCAGCCAGCATGCTTTAAGATGGGTGGACTTCAACCCCCAGAGTTCCCCAGCCAGCATGCTTTAAGATGGGTGGACTTCAACCCCCAGAATTCCCCAGCCAGCATGCTTTAAGATGGGTGGACTTCAACTCCCAGAGTTCCCCAGCCAGCATGCTTTAAGATGGGTGGACTTCAACCCCCAGAGTTCCCCAGCCAGCATGCTTTAAGATGGGTGGACTTCAACCCCCAGAGTTCCCCAGCCAGCATGCTTTAAGATGGGTGGACTTCAACCCCCAGAGTTCCCCAGCCAGCAAGCTTTAAGATGGGTGGACTTCAACTCCCAGAGTTCCCCAGCCAGCATGCTTTAAGATGGGTGGACTTCAACTCCCAGAGTTCCCCAGCCAGCATGCTTTAAGATGGGTGGACTTCAACTCCCAGAATTCCCCAGCCAGCATGCTTTAAGATGGGTGGACTTCAACTCTCAGAATTCCCCAGCCAGCATGGCTGGCTGGGGAATTCTGGGAGTTGTAGTCCACCCATCTTAAAGTTGCTGAGGTTGAGAAACACTGCTCAGGAAGGAAATATTTCTATTTCTCTCTGCAATGGCTTGCTGTACGGTGGGGTGGTAGGAAAATTAAAGCTGGCGGCTGGATTGGAAAAAAGGGAGATAAATTCCTGCAGGAAAAAGGAGAGGCCCATGTCAGGATCTCCTGTCTTAGAAGAGGACATAACCACCGCCCGGATGAACAGGCTTTTGCTCTGATCCGGCCGATTCTTGCTTAACTTACCGTCTTCAATTCCACCCAACTTTCGAGGCAGCAAAAGGTCTCCCACAAACGTCTGCCCCCAAAGGCTGCCTTCCCCGGGAGAGCGAATGAAGCCTGAATGGAGCCTCCACGTCTCAGCGCACTCTACCTTGGAGCCGCGGGGGCTCCAGGAACAAGGCAAAGGAGGTGGAGAAATGCCTTGCTGGGGATAAGTATCTCAGCAAAGACTTTTCAAGGAAGGTGAGTTTCCCCCCCCCCCACTTCGGACGCACTTTAGCGTAACTTTGAAAGGTGTTTTTCGGGGGGCAGGGGGCTAAAACGCTGAATTACTCAGACCTTCCCAACTCATTAACACGACGGTAAAAGTTGTGAAATTTAGCTAGGTTAGAAGCTGGTAATTAATGGGGGGAAACCAGACAGGGTGGGAAGGAGGCATAAATTTCTCAGCTTTTATTCTTTTTCTGGGGAGGTTCATCCCACCCGGGCAGGAAAGATGGGTGGCCAACCGAGAAATGATGGAAGGTGGGTCCTCAAAAGACTACAGGCGTCTTGTTCTTTCAATGAGCTCCACCATTATGAAACATGGCGATTTTCAAACACCCCAAAAAAGGAACTGCCAATGGGGAAAACGCCTTTGAAGGGCTTCGTTCTTTCTTAACTGGGAGAGCGAATGAAGCCTCCATGTTTAAGCGCACTCTACCTCGGAGTCTCAGAGGCTCCAGGAACAAGGCAAAGGAGGTGGAGAATTGTACTGGAGGGTTGCTGTGCATCGCCGGGCAGGGCTCAAACGGGTGCGGGGGGGGGGTCTTCCCCAAAATCTGGGTGCTTTGCCTCCACCCCTCCCACCCAGAAAAGTGCAGTCCCCAAGCTTCTGGGGTTCAGCGTTTTGTCTAGCCCGGGGTTTCTCAACCTTGGCAACTTTAAGAGATGTGGCTTTCCCTTCCCAGAATTCCCCAAGAATTCTGGGAGTGGAAGTCCACCCCTTCTGGGGAATTCTGGGAAGAGAAAGCCACACCTCTTAAAGTTGCCAAGGCTGAGAAACACTGGGCTAGCCGGATGTCTTTGGAAAACTCCACAGCCTGCCTTCCTCCCGTTTCTTTCCATCTTCAGGCCTTCGCTGGTAGACTGCCTCTACACGGGGAGGTTCGTCCCCCACCCTCCTTGCTCAGATTGGTTGGAAGATCGTCTGGCGGTGGACAGCCAGGCCCCAAGTGCCAAAGATGCCCTTCTTTCTGTCGGCCCCGGGCACCTTTCAGGGTGGATGTTCGCCTCGCATGGAGGGCTGGATGAACACGCCTTTGGTGACACACCCATGAGGATAATGCTATTAATCTATGCAAGGTTGTGGGTGGCAGGCAAAAGTGTGTTGTGATAGCTTTTTCCCTTGCCTCGTCCTGCAAGCACCAGAGAACACCCACTAGGTCAGTGTTGTCCAAACTTGGCCACTTTAAGATGGGTGGACTTCAACTCCCAGAATTCCCCAGCCAGCTGGCTGGGGAATTCTGGGAGTTGAAGTCCACCCATCTTAAAGTGGCCAAGTTTGGACAACACTGCACTAGGCTTACACCCCAAAACGGCCAGCATCCCTCCATTCTTCGTGCCCGTGATCAAGATGATTCAATTGAGCCGAAACTGCAGGAAACTCCAAGGCCAGGTGAATTTCACCTGGCGCTTGCCTCGAGCGGCTTGGTTTGGCAGGTCAGCGGGTTGTGCGAAAGCAAACGCCCGGTTTCTGGTTCGGCCTCGTGTGGAGGGTGTTTTTTTCCCCAAATTCGTTTTTTCTTTAAAAAAAAAAAAGCATTTAAAAGAAAAAAAATGAAGCCTTGGGCAGATGGAAAGGGGACGTCTGTCTGGCACTTCCAAAGACAAGATTAGCCAATGCGGGTGGGGAGTATGGCCGGGTTAAAATATACCCCAGGAAGTTTGCTTTTAAACCAAAGATATAATTAGCCCGGAGGTTATTGAAAGGGTAACAGAAAAAAAGTGTGTTTTTGTTCTTCGGTGGAGAAAGAGGAGCAGCAGAAGAAAGGAAATGATGCTGCGGCTCGGCTCGGCTTCTCAAAAAATGTTTTTCCAGCCGCCGGTCGTCTTGCAAAACATCGTTTTAAAAAGTTTGCTCGCCGTCCAGGGTATTGGCTGAACCCCGAAAAACGGGTGAATTGCCGGGCTGACCCAAGCGCAGCCGAGCAGAGGCCCCCAGAGGGTTGGTGGGAGGACTAGAGCACCCATAAGCCCCAGCAGTGCCAGAGAGGGTGGGGAGCGGAGTCCGAAAATGCCTCAAAGGGGCAAGGTGGATTTGCCGTGTCTTCAAAAACGCAGGCAAATTCTCTTGGGGTGTTTAACCTCGCCAAGGATGGAAGAAATGGAAAAGTGAGTGCCGGTTAAGAAAAATGCATCCATTAAAACTAACCCTGCTGGGATGACACGAATGGAACTTTATTTATTTCTTTGAATTCATTAGCCCACCACCAATAGTTCACTTCCTCGTCTCCTCCTAATCGCCTTAGTTCCTGATTATATTTGGGGGGAGCACCCCATAATCAGCACCCTTCAACGCAGGACAGGGGGCCGGAAGCAATCAACCCTGCACGAGTCTTACATTCAGCTTTCCCTCCCGCTTGCCTCCGGCCTCAGTTTTCTCACCTGTAAAATGGGCGCCCGCCTTTCCCTGGGCCCACGACGCCATTGGCTGCCCCCCAACATGGGTAAATGAGATCGGGCCATGCCGAAGTCGGAAAGGCACTGATTTAACACGGACGGCGCACATGGTGATTAGGGGGGACAGTCCCAAAAAGCGGGGAGCCTTTCCTAGATCCAAAGGCCTCGAGATCCCCGAGGATGGAGGGGCCCATTGGTTGGCCGGAAAAATGGAAGAACAGAAGAGTGCATTGCTGTTGCTGGCAGTTTTTGATGCCCAGTAGGCTTTATATCTTCCCTTTTGTTTTTTTTCCTTTTTACAGTTTTATAACTATCCTGAGATATTTACAAAAGAGGCCGCATGGCCCTGGATCTAAATGAAACCTGTAAATCATCTTTAGAGACACAGCGACTGTAGGTTGCCAGTGGTTAATAAAGGGCCCGAGTTTGAAAGTCGCGACCGCCTCTTTGCTTTCCTGCCCCTTGCTCTACCGCTCAATAATCCTGACATATAATTTATTCCCCCTATTCCGAAAATGGGAAATAAAACTCCCCACCTGGAGCGCTTCACATTGCTTAATCTCGCAGCCATCTCCAAATTCTTCCTCGATCCTTTTGTGCATCTTTCGGGGACAACGGAATCTAAATTTGGGTGGGGAGAGAACTGCGTGGCTTCGCTTCCAACGGTGCCAGTTTAATTCCCAACTTTCTTCCTTGATGGATTATTTTTTCCCCAATTTTTTCCCCACAGAAGCGGGAAGAACGTCATTCATTCATTCATTCATTCATTCATTCAATTTATATGCCGCCCATCTCCCCCTGAGGGTGACTCTGGACGGCTCCCGAATAAAATCAAACATTAAAAACTGTAAAAATATAAATATCCATATTGAATTAGCTAAAAAACAATACTATATAAAAAGACTATATATAATTCAAGATGACCGGGGGGGGGGGGGAGAATCAATTACCGCACCAGCCAATTCCAAGAATGCAAGCCCCATTTCTTTACCCCACTTTCTTGGGGGGCGATGTTATACACCTCCCATTGTGGTTTTATGACAAATCCAGATATTATTTTTTTTTTCCCAATGTAATCTTTATTCTGTTTTTTTAGAAGATTCGGGAAAAATAAACAGAGTACCAGAAAAGAAACAATAACTGATACAGTACAAAAGAGCCACAGAACAATGCTAGAGATTGACAACAAAATCGAGGCTAAACCCGAAGTGAAAAAAAATGCACAAATTGCAATATTGAACAACTAACATACATATTAGACAAGTAAACGTCCCTGGTTTACAAAAGATACCTTCTAAAATAAGATTATTGCCAAACCCAAAAAGATTTTAAAAATCACCTAATAATACCACTATATTATTGTAAAACATCCTAAAATCTATATCAACAAGTTGCTTCATACTGAAAATATTGTCTTTTCCAAAGCGGATCAATTGCACATTTCCAAAAGCCAGTCTTGAGCACCTGGAACAATCACCACTTTTCCAATTTCTCAATATAAATCCAGATATTCCTTTGAAGGGGGAAATCTTTGGGGCGGAGTCTTGCTATTTTAGCATTCTTCTATCCCAGCGGTTTGGGTTTTTTCCCCCCCCACGGGGCCCTTGGGGAGTTTGGCGAAAGCTACCGATCCCTCCTCGATATTAAAACGCATAAAAATCAGACCCATAGCTATGGATGGCATTGCAGAGACCCCAATGATGTTCAACACAGTTCTCAAAATATTAAAAAAAGTAAAAAAAAGTTGATGGAGGGGAAGGAACAGACAGTTTTGGAGTCCAGAGGCCTAGGCAGATGATTGAATGCAAACTTCCATTTCGGTTGGAAGCGAGTAAAAAATAAAGGCGTAATTTCCCCCCCCCCCATCCAAATTTAGAGATCCCCTGAAATCTAAGATCAAAGCCCCCCCCCCGCCTTTCTCTGAACCCTGGAAACCTTGAAAAAATGTAGTACATCAGGGCAGGAAAAGGGGACCACAGAAGGAGGGGCAATGCAGAGCAACCCCACTCCTCAGTGATGGCCCTGAAGAAGCCCCTCCCTTAGGCGCTAAAGGGGCGGGGCTTGAGCAAAGCCAGGCTCTGACCCAAAGTTCCTTGCTTGCAGGCAAGAAACAGGCCGGTGGGGCTGTTTTTTGCTGGCAAGGGAAAAAGGAAGTGTCTTCCTTCCTTCCTTCCTTCCCCTTTAATTCTCCTTTCCTTTCCTTTCCTCTTTTTGCTGGCCAAAAAAAGTGACTTATTTATTTAGTTGGCTGCACTCTGTTGGGTTTTTTTGGGGGGGGGAGGTAACCTGAATTGTAACTTGAATTAGTTACAATTAGTTGATTCCAACAGAAGAGCCCGCAGTGAGTTGACTGGCCTCCCTCGCCACAAGTATAAACCATTTTCCTAACTTTACGCTGGTTGCGAGGAAGGGGGAAGTCATTTCTTCGTGTATTCCTTTACGCCTTTCCTTTCTTGGCCTTTACTCCCCTCTTACTCTTTCTCTCCTGTCCCCCCTTTTTGCACGGTTTTTCCCTTGTCCTCCTTTGATTTTCTCTTGGAAACTTCGCGTCAAACTCTTTAATCTCCAGCAGGAAGAGTCCAGCTGCTCGCGCGTCCGCTGTGCGCGGGGGCTCAGCTCGGCGCCCCCGGCCGCCCGTCCCCGCGCAAATCCTCCAGCGGAGCGGAGCGGAGCGGAGCGGAGGGACCCGCGCCGGGACCCGCCGCCGGAGCGCCGCGCCCAGCGCACGGCAGCAGCGACGCGGCGCCATCCGCCCCCGGAAAGGCGGAGCTGCGGCGCTCCCGGCGCCTCCCCGCCCGCCCGCCCGCCCGCCGGCCTGCGCGTCTCCCGGGGCGGCGCCCGAGCCGGGCCGAGGGTCGGGGCCGGCGGCGGTGGGAGCACTCGCGGGGCGCGCCGCGATGGCAGGGGCGCTGCTGCAGCTCCTCTCCTGGAGCGCGCTGGTGTTCACGCTGGGCATGTTTGGCACCGGGCTGTAAGCGGGGCTGGGGGGCTCGGAGCGGGGCTGGGGGCTGGAAGCGGGGCTGGGGGTCTGGGAGCAGGTCTGGGGGACTGGAAGAAGAGCTGGGGGGCTGGAAGCAGGGCTGGGGGTCTGGGAGCAGGTCTGGGGGACTGGAAGAAGAGCTGGGGGGCTGGAAGCAGGGCTGAGGGGCTAGAGGAAGAGCTGGGGGGCTGGGAGCAGGGCTGGGGGTCTGGGAGCAGGTCTGGGGGACTGGAAGAAGAGCTGGGGGGCTGGAAGCAGGGCTGAGGGGCTAGAGGAAGAGCTGGGGGGCTGGGAGCAGGGCTGGGGGTCTGGGAGCAGGTCTGGGGGACTGGAAGAACTGGGGGGCTGGAAGCGGGGCTGGAAGCAGGGCTGGGGGTCTGGAAGCAGGGGTGGGGGTCTGGGAGCAGGGCTGGGGGTCTGGGAGCAGGGCTGGGGGACTGGAAGAAGAGCTGGGGGGCTGGAAGCAGGGCTGAGGGGCTAGAGGAAGAGCTGGGGGGCTGGGAGCAGGGCTGGGGGTCTGGGAGCAGGTCTGGGGGACTGGAAGAACTGGGGGGCTGGAAGCGGGGCTGGAAGCAGGGCTGGGGGTCTGGAAGCAGGGGTGGGGGTCTGGGAGCAGGGCTGGGGGGCTGGAAGAAGAGCTGGGGGCTGGGAGGAGGGCTGGGGGGCTGGAAGCAGGGCTGGGGGCCTGGGCATGCAGGGTGTGTGTGTGTGCAATGCCCTTCCACTATGGGTCAGGGCAAGGGAGTCATGCCCGCCTTTCTCCCCAGTTCTCTGTCTCTGGGGGATTGCACAGTAGCAATGTGGGGAGGGGGGGCTGTCTTTGGCAGCCTCATGACAAAATGAGCCTCCCCCAGTACACCCGTGGGTGCAGATGCTGGCATGGGAGATCGGGGGCTGTGGGGCAGAAATCCCCCTTGCCAGAATCTGCCCCCCACGACACAAGCCCGCCACCTTTTCCCCCAGGTGGGCTGGTGAATCATGGACCAGGAAATAGGTTTATGAAAAGGAAAGCAGGTGGCTGTGGGGCAGAGCTGGCTGGGGGGGCGGTTGTTAGCAGGCCCTGTCCCCAGAAGAAAAGGAAAGTTGGTGGGGCTGGTTTCTCCCCCCCACTCTTTTCCGTGGCTCAGCCCCGTAGGAACACCCCCATGATCCTATAGCTTTGATATGGGGGGCTGAGGGGTCCTAACATAGGGGCAGAGCAGTGGGGCCAGGGGCAGAAGGGTTCCCACAGCTATGGGGCAACAAGCCCCATGTATCTGTGCCTGTGGGTCTGTGCCTGTGTGCCATCTCAACCCTGAAATATGGAGCGGAGAGAGTTGGAGGTCATTAAAGGATTGCCGTGGGGCAGATTTTGGGGAGGGTGGAGCATCAAGGTTGCCAGGTTGAGGAAGTCTACCTGGGGAGAGCTTGGGAAGGAGAAACAGCCACTTTAGGGCCTTAGATTTGGGGCTCGGCCCCTTGCTAAAATCCACTTCAGGATTGCTTGCAAGTAAAACCCGAATTGAGATTTGATGCAAAAAACATTTACAGCATCTCCTGCCTTAAGCAACAGTTTGCAGAACCGGTGGGGGGGAGGGGAAGTGGGGAGAGGAATTAGTTTCCAAGGGGAGGGAGGCTGTGGGGCAGGAAGGGGGGAGATCTCGCTCAACCTCGCCTTTTCTCCCACTCAGGTCTGACCTGCAGAAAATGTTTGCAACCGGAAGCGTGGAAAATATCCAGTTTCTTCCATTTCTCACCACCGACGTAAAGTACGCCCCGTTGTTTGCGGTAGTAGTAGAGTCCTGCGCAGGGGCTGGTGGGGTTGGGCTAGATGACCTTCAGTGTCCCGTCCAAACTCTTACCTTAAAGCAGTGTTGTCCAAACTTGGCCACTTTAAGATGAGTGGACTTCAACTCCCAGAATTCCCCAGCCAGCATGGCTGGCTGGGGAATTCTGGGAGTTGAAGTCCACTCATCTTAAAGTGGCCAAGTTTGGACAACACTGCCTTAAAGGATGGCGAGGTCAGTCGGTCCTCAGCCACGCTGGTGGGAGGAATCCGCTCAATGATCCGGCGCATAATCATCGAGAGGGCCCAACGCCAGGGTGGACGTCAAAGAGAATCCGCTTAAACAATTTAAATTGTAGAAAATCTCGGGGAGGATTTTTGGTGCTGTTCAATGCTGACTTCTGTTTGGCAGCCACGGACAGGCAGGACTGCGGTGACTTCCACTGCTGAAGAATATTATTGGAGATGCAGAGGAACCCTAGAAAGAAAGAAAGAAAATCATGGATGGTTTTATTTTATTTTATTTTATTTTATTTTATTTTATTTTATTTTATTTTATTTTATTTTATTTTATTTTATTTTATTATCTTATCTTATCTTATCTTATCTTATCTTATCTTATTTTATTTATCTTATCTTATCTTATATTTTATTTTATTTTATTTTATTTTATATTTTATGATTTTATGATTTTATTTTATTTTTTTATTCAATTTATATAGCCAGCCATGTCATGAGACTACGGGGCGGGATGGACTGACAACTTTAGGTTGGAATCTGGACAACGGGCAAAGGGAGCCGTTTGTGGGCACAAGCGAGGGATTGTTGCAACGAAGTCACTTGTCGGAGTTCATTTCTTAAATGCAACCTCAGTTGAGCTGGCTTCGCTCAGACCTGTTCCTTTCTCTTTCTGCATCAGCAATCTGAGTTGGCTCAGCTACGGTTTCCTTAAGGGTGACTGGACGTTGATCCTTGTTAACGCCGTGGGCGCGGCCCTGCAGTCAATTTACATCCTGGTCTATTTCTTCTTCAGCTCCGAGAAGGTGGGTGAGCTTGTCCAAAAGATCAAGACCCCTTATTCTCTTTCCCCCCACCGTGGCCAGCCAGACACTTTCAGGAAACCGCCCTCCATGAAGCCAGTGCTTAGAGGTAGACTGCCCCTAACCCCGGAGTTCTACCCTGTTATATGAACATTGTTCGTTGTTGTTCAGTCGTTAAGTTGTGTCCGACTCTTCGTGACCCCATGAACCATATTGCGCCAGGCCTTCCTGTCCTTCACTGCCTCCCTGAGTTTGCTCAGTTTCATGCTCATTGCTTCAGTGATGCTATCTAGCCATCTCATCCTCTGCCGTCCTCTTCTCCTTCTGCCTTCCATCTTTCCCAGCATCAGGGTCTTTTCCAAAGAGTCCTCTCTTCGCATTAGGTGACCAAAGTATCTGAGCTTGAGCTTCAGTATCAATCCTTCCAATGAGCAATCAGGGTTGATTTCCTTTAAGATTGACTGGTTTGACCTCCTAGCAGTCCAGGGGGCTCTTAAGAGTCTTCTCCACCACCACAGTTCAAAGGCATCAGTTCTTCGGCGCTCAGCCTTCTTTGTGGTCCAGCTCTCACAGCCATACATTACTACTGGAAAAACCATAGCTTTGACTATGCGGATCTTTGTCAGCAAGGTGACATCTCTGCTTTTTAATATGCTATCTAGGTTTGCCATAGCTTTCCTCCCAAGGAGCAAGCGTCTCTTAATTTCATGGCTGCAGTCTCCGTCTGCGGTGATCTTGGAGCCCAAATAAATGAAGTCTGTTACTGCTTCCATTTCTACCCCTTCTATTTGCCAGGAATTGATGGGCCCAGATGCCATGATCTTAGTTTTTTTAATGTTGAGTTTCAAGCCAGCTTTCGCACTCTCCTCTTTCACCCTCATCAAGAGGCTCTTTAGTTCTTCTTCACTTTCTGCCATTAGGCTGCATATCTGAGGTTATTGATGTTTCTCCCTGCAATCTTAATTCCGGCTTGTGATTCTTCCAGCCTGGCATTTCTCATGATGTACTCTGCATAGAGGTGAAATAAGCAGGGTGACAGGATACAGCCTTGTCGTACTCCTTTCCCTATTTTGAACCAATCGGTTGTTCCATGACCGGTTCTAACTGTTGCTTCTTGGCCCGCATACAGATTTCTCAGGAGACAGGTAAGGTGGTCTGGTACCCCCATCTCTTTAAGGATTTGCCACAGTTTGTTGTGATCCACACAATCAAAGGCTTTTGCATAGTCAATGAATGAACATTGTTCACCTCCTTTTAAATCCGTCTGTTGGGGAACAACAGATGAATAAAAAGGACTTCTTCTCAATTGCTCCCACGTTAGAAGCCCCGGGGCGAAATGTCTCAAACTGCATCACCCTGGCTTTGCGTTTCCTGATTTTGTACCACTTTACCGTCCCAAGAACATTGCCAGCAAAGTTTCCAAAGAAAGTGTTGAGATCCAGTGTATGTTTTTTCCCCCTCGTCTTTTTAAACCAGTGTTTGACTGACTTTGCATTGGCACGCACCGCTCTCCTTTCCCGAGGCTGTTGATTCAAGAGGGTTGGGGATTTGAGTCAACAAAAGTTCTCATCACCGTAACTTTTCCAGGTTGTTCAACTCCACCTCTTGGGCTCATGTGTCCCGGGTCATTGTCCGGGCGCTGCGGGGCGGAAAGAGAAAAACATTGCATAATTCTCTGCAGAGGCGTAAGTCAATCAGTAACTCCTAAGCGAGCGTTTGTCCCATTTTTTAAACATCCCTCTTTCCCAGCGCTACATTTTTCGGGAAAACAGCCGATAAAAATGGACAGGTGGGAACGTAGGCATAGGCAGGTCCCTTGAATAAATGATGACGAACACTTGGACCTTCAGGAAACCGCCCTCCGTGAAGCCAGTACTTGAAGGTAGACTGCCCCTAACCCCGGAGTTCTACCCTGGCCAACATGCTGCATGAACATATCAACCGCCCCGTGTTGCTGGGAGTTGGGTGGCGCATAAATTTAATATGTTGTCAGGATGGTGCGTCGCACCGTCGGCCAGATGTTGAGGCTGGATTTGAGGTTTTGATCCACCGATCAAGGCCTTCCCAAGGACCTGAGATGGGCAGATGTTGAGGCTGGAGAGTGTTCAAGGTATTGTCACAGCTGTTCCAAGGAAAGTTGCTTTTGCAAGGGACCGATGGGGATTTGGTCAATGCCGATGGTCTTCAAGGGGTGCTCCAGATGTTTTGGGATTGCGCCTAAGGTGCCTATAACTCTTGATACTGTCTTTGCTTTCTTCTGCCACAGTCGTTCAACTTCTATTTGCAGGTCTCTGTATTTTGCGATTTTCTCCCGTTCTTTTTCTTCTCTTCTGCCCTCTCCGGGTATTGCAATGTCCATTATCCAGACTTTTTTGCCTTTCGTATCCACAGTGGTTAAATCTGGGATGTTATGTGGCAGGGGCTTGTCTGTTTGAATTCTAAAGCCCCAGAGCACTTTACTTTCTTCATTTTCTACGACTTTTGGGGTCCCACCAGTTCTTGCTTGCAGGCAAATGGTATTATTTACGGACATTAACTAATTTTAATTTAATGTATTAATTAATTTAATTTCATTTATTCATTTAATTTATTATTTATAAATTTAATTGATTGGTATTATTAAATGATATTATTATTAGGATTAACTAGATAATAACCTTTCAATCCCACGAGACTGAGAAGTATCGGATACTTGGATCCCCGCTCTCCAAAACCACCCTAGGATTTTTTTTTGAAAAAAATTGAATTATGATGAACAAACAATATCAGGTCTCTACATTAACATAAATCCAAGATGCATAGAGGAAAAATAAGATAAAGAAAATGCAGAAAAATTACTACAAGGTCAATAAAGAGACAGGTGCCGTACATGTACAAATTTACCATCTATATAAAGTCTACCATATTATTAGTCTCTTGCTATTGAGATAAGCCATAAAATCCATCCCAGTTTGATAAAATTGTGGCTCCTGCCTCTGAATTTTATTTTAACTTTGTGATTTTTTTCTAACGTGGCAATGGAAGAGGCCTCGTGAAGGTTATGTTATCTAGAGTTTTCCAACACTGGGCAATTATTATTTTAACTGCTAACGTTAAATAGAGAATGATTTCTTCATTTGCGAGCTTGAGGTTTGGTGCCGTGAATAAATGCCATCACTCTTGCGGCCGCAAACAACCCTCGGCATTGAAAAAGAAGCCTGCAGACTTCTGATTTGCTTCTCTGCGGGATAATCTCCGTTTCCCAAATTTCGGACAGCTGAAATGAGTTGGCACGTTAGGCAGAAGGATGTTTCCCTTGCAGAAGGAAAAAAAGACACGGGAGTCTGGCTGACGTGCATCCCTTCTTTTCTTGATCCCCAGGGTGCCGTCTTGAAGAAAACGACAGCCCTGTTGGCGGTCCTTCTGTCCGGCTACGGCTATTTTACCCTGATGGTCCCCGATCCCGCCACGCGCCTTGCCCAGCTGGGCCTGTTCTGTAGCCTCTTCACCATCACCATGTACCTTTCGCCGTTGGCAGATCTGGTAGGTTGCACCCCGCCGCGCCTGGCTTAGTGGGTTTCACCGGCTGGCGCTTGCAGGCATCGACCTTGCCCAGCAGAATGAGATAACCATCAGTCAATCTATCATCTATTTATATCTGTCTGTCTGTCTATTTATCTATATATCATCCGTCTGTCTGTCTGTCTGTCTATCTATCTATTTTCTATCTATCTATCTAATCTATTTATTATTTATCTACCTGTCTTTTCTGTCTATTTTCTTTCTGTCTGTCTGTCTATTGTATCTATCTGTTTGTCTTGTCTATCTATTTTCTATCTACTATCTATTTCCTATCAATTTATTTTCTATCTATTTATCTATTATTTACCTGTTTTTTCTGTCTGTTTTCTATCAATCTACTTATTTTTTCTCTCTCTCTTTATTTCTCTGTTTCTCTACCTCCCTCCCTCCCTCCCTCCCTCCCTCCCTCCCTCTTCCTTCCTTCCTTCCTTCCTTCCTTCCTTCCTTCCTTCCTTCCTTCCTTCCTTCCTTCCTTCCTTCCTTCCTTCCTTCCTTCTTTCCTTCCTTCCTTCCTTCCTTCCTTCCTTCCTTCCTTCCTTCCTTCCTTCCTTCCTTCCTTCCTTCCTTCTTTTCTTCTCTCTGTCTCTCTCTGTCTCTCATTGATTTCAATAACTGCCCATCTCACCTACATGACTCTGGGCGGCTTATAAGGTTAAAATGTATTCCCTGTTTTTCTGCCCGAGCGAGGGGTGCACACACAAAACAGCTAAAATCCCCAAAAAAGCCGCACAATCACGTATTACCTAGGTGTGCAGTCTTCTGATCTAATTCCAATTAAGTTAGTTAATCGTTCCCTTTGACACACCCCTGTATTAAGTAGCTTGGAACACGATGAATCGGGGAATTCATTTCTACTTTTGTACAGATGCCTCATTGATCGTTTCCCAATACTTGGGAGGTGAGCGAGAAAGATTTAGGTGGCGCGAATAGCGTCATCGATACCGAAGAGAGACGTATCGTTTGGAGAAACGTTACGATTTGGAGAACGATACAACAGATTTAAGAGGGGGAGAAAAGGATGTGAAGAGGGAGAACGTTGGAAAACAAGCCAGGAAGAGCAAGTTCTTTTCATCAGTCAGGGAGCGCTGATTAGAAAAATAGAGATATTTTATTGCCTTTTATGTTCTGTGGATTTCCTAGGGGTGCTCGATTCTTCCTTTCTTCCTTCCCTTTTTTGGGGGGTCTGTGTGTGTGAATCTGAACGTTGCTGCTGCTGTTGACCCCTTTTTGTTGGCTTATGGCAGTGTTGTCCAAACTTGGCCACTTTAAGATGAGTGGACTTCAACTCCCAGAATTCCCCAGCCAGCATGAATTCTCCCATGGAATTCTGGGAGTTGAAGTCCCATACCTTAAAGCAGTGTTGTCCAAACTTGGCCACTTTAAGATGAGTGGACTTCAACTCCCAGAATTCCCCAGCCAGCATGAACTCTCAGAATTCCCCAGCATGGCTGGCTGGGGAATTCTGGGAGTTGAAGTCCACTCATCTTAAAGTGGCCGAGTTTGGACAACACTGGCTTATGGGAATCATTTTTCAATTAGAAAAAAGGGGAACGATGGGTCTTTTTTTCCCCGCTGAGAAATATCCAGGAAAGAAACTTCGATGCCCGTGGACGGTCCAAATCCCCTACCTTGCTGCATAAGAAAGAGGAAAAAGGGACATATTAGGTGAATTTACAGCTAAATCAGCAGCTGTTTGGGGTTCCCTTTCCCTGTTCCACTTTCTGCTTTGCTCGGGGCCGCTCACGTGCCTGCACCCGTGCGGTTTTTCCGGTTTAGGGACAGCTCAGAGCCCAGGCGGCCGGAAGCCGAGGCTGCCAGTGAAGTGACTCGGCCAAGGAATTTTAATTTCGTACTTGGAGAAGGGAGGCAGAGTTTGGGCCGCGTTTCAGGCACCTGTCGGGAAACGGAGCCAGCGGCAGAGAGCGCGTGAACCCGATTTGGCGCAGAAGCAGGTTAAGCCTTGCAGAGACAAGCCATGGCCGCCCTCGGGAGTTGCGACGGGGCTCCCGGGAAACCCACCCAAGGTGTTCCTTCAGCTCCGCGGGGCTTCGTGTTCTGCGGTTGGGCCGTCGCGCCCCTCTTGGTGCCGATGGCGTTCGGAGGTAGACTGCCACTGACGCTGGAGGTGCCAGGGAGGTCCGGTTGCTGAAGAGACCCGTTGGATCCGGGTCAGGGTTGGTTCCTGCCAGCAAATGTCGCCCTTCCACTCATAGTCCAACCCTGGGTGTCAGGAAGGAAGTGCTTCCTGGCTGGACGAGCTGTGAGACGGTGGAACAGGCCACGTGAAGTGGCAATCAGCTGTCAGTCAGTGGAACAGATGGCCACGTGTCGTGAGTTTTTCGCCGGAGGCCTTCAAACCGAGGCCAGATGGTCCTTTGCTGGAGATCTTTCGGATCCCGCATTGCATGAGAGTTAGACTAGATGATCTTTGAGATCCCTTCCAGACTGAGATTGCATTGTGGCCAAGCGATAGCTTCTGCCCCGTCCTTCAGCTTTTCCTTCTGATTCCCATGTCTTTCCAGACCCTTCCAAGAAAAGCAACTCGCGTCAGTGGTCAGAAATCACGGCCTGTTAGATCGAAGTTTGGATTAGCCAGGATGTTTAAAGCCGCCGTATCTTGAGCAGTGCAGTGCGCTGTGGCTCCCTTGTCACAGGAGTTAAGTGGCCCTAAACAAACCCCCTATCTTGGCTTAACTTGAGATAGGCACTGAGCCACATTTGGCTTTGTAAGTTGGAGTTCTGTACGAGACCAGTCGATTGTGGCTTTTTCCATAAACTGCAGTTAGGGAAACCACGGCTTAGCTTATGAATATGCTACCTCTCTATTTAATGGCGCATCCGTAAAACCATCTATATAATGCAAGCCTGGCGTGGAGTAGAATTAAAATGCAGAAGATCCCTTACTCAAAGACATAAAACCAGGGCTGATGGGGATTAACTGGGTAGGAACCCAGCCAAAGGGTGGTTAATATTAATTCCCACTGCTTCCAACTGGCTCTCCTCTGCATTAGCCCGTGCCCGGCAAAATGCCATATTATCGCCCATTAATTTTGCCCAAGGGGCCGGGGACAACCGTTGCTCCTGGTCTCCAGCCCCGTTCAGATGACTTTTCTCCCCGCTTGCAGATCAAGATCGTGAAGAGCCGTTCCACCCGCTGCCTGTCCTTCCCGCTGACGGTCACTACCTTCCTGGCCTCGGCCAGCTGGACCTTCTACGGTCTCCTTTTGGAGGATCTGTACATCGCGGTCAGTATCTGGCAAGGTCGGGGGGTGGGCTGAGCTCCAGTCAAATCCGGGGTCTCGATTCGGCTGACGGAACCCGCGTTCCAGGCAGGGGGAGAGGCTCAGCAGGGAGGGAGCGTTTCTTGACAGAGTCCTCGTCTTCCTCCACCAGATTCCCAACGTGCCAGGCATTGCCACCAGCCTTGTGCGTTTCTGGCTCTTCTGGCGTTTCCCTACTGACCAGGACAAATCTTACAAGCAGCTCCTCGCCTGAAGACCGGGGGGGAGGTACAAAAGGCCCCCTGCCCCACCAGCAAGGGAAGACGAAGACACTGAAATCAGCGGGGGCTGGACTGCCCGGCTCTCTTGGCACGCGGCCTGCCCGCCTCTCCTGCCCACCTCTGGGCACCACGGTGGGGCCCTTTTGGTCTCCGCGCACTCTGCCGTGGGAGGAGCGTGTGAAAATTCCCTGGAAAACAGACCCAGGGCAAGACGGACTCGACTCCTGCGTTGGGAGGTTTGCAAACCAAAGGCTGGGGGACGTCGTGGGGCTTCCCCACCAGAGAGGGAAAAACAAAGCTGTTGGAAAAACACTGAGTGCTCTTAAGGTTGGACTTCCAAAGCCCCGTCTGTCCTTCATGGGCTTCATTTGGGTCGCCCAAGGGGCCCCATTGCCTTATCCATCCACCAAGAATGCCTTTTTGACACCCCCCCCTTTGCAACAGGCTCCCTCTTGCAATCAACCGGCTCCCCGCATGGGGAGATCTCCCCGAGGTCTTGACCTGTTGAATGTTAGGAAGCGTCAATGGGGGAGCCCAAGGCTAACATTCCACAGATGTTGCTTTATGAGTGCCTTGCAATAAACCCAACCAAGAGGAGAGATGGCAGTTTTACTTTTAAGAGCTGCCTTTTGACTCCCCCAGGCCCAGCATTTTTTCCCATCATTGAGATGGTAATAAAGCGTCCGGCCTCTCGGTGCAGGAAGAAGAGTTCGTTCGGCCATCGGTCGAGTGGATTCCTGCCCGGGGCAGGGGTTTGGATGAGGTGATCCTCAAGATCCCTTCCATTCTAGGATTCCATGTACTGGATTCTTCCTATGAAGGGGGTTGGACTAGATTGTCTCTGGGGCCCCGTCCAGACTGGGGTTTCATGCAGTGAATTCCTCCAGGAAGAGGCTTGATGATCTCTTAAGTTCCCCTCCAATGCTTCCCTTCTAGGATTCCCTGCAGGGGATCCCCTTGCTGGGAGGGGGATCGGCTGGATGGTCTTCGGGAGCCCGTTCAACCCTTAGATTCTTTCATGCTGTGAGAGGGCAAGAAAAAGGTTGAACTTTCCTGAACAGGGTATCCGCTATGCCAATGCATCTTTTGCAGAACGGGGGCAGAATTGTGCATTTTAGGAAGGACTGTAGGATCCCAGGCCCTGGGTTCTGCCACGAAGCGGAAATCCAAGCCAGGCCGAAATCCTGTTGGGCCTGAATGCCAGAGACACCGAGTCACGCCCTCCTGTCCTTGAACCCACCGGTCTCTCCAGAAAGAGCTAATTGTTTCCTTTGCTAATTACCAGGTTCCTTGGCTCTGCCACGCCAACGTTGAAGGTGTTCGTTAAATAAACCCCAAAATCTCGAATATCCTGGTTTTTGAGAAAGGGACGGCCCAGAATCGTAGCCGATTTTTCGGACACACCCCAAAATGTACCCTTGCGTGTGTCCTCGGGTACAAAAGGCAAACCGGGGTGTTAAAAGAAGGCATAAATATTTATGGATAGTTCTTTGTTTGGGCAGACAGCTGAAGGAGGAAAAAATCACGCCATCTGCTTGGCAGGAAAGGCTTTAGAATCCCAGCTTCAGAGCTAAACTGCCTCTGAACATGGAAGTTCTTCGGTTCAGTTTATCGTACCCAGCTTTTTGACCAGTAGGAGCCAGTGATCTGTTTGAAATACGTGGCAACGTTCAGCCCCAAAGTAGTTTAACAACCCACAGAGAAACCAGAATCAGACATTGAAAAGAGATCAGTGAACACTTTAAAATTAGGACTGGCCCATTCAAACCCGCATTGTGCTCCCGAAGAGTCGCTCGGGCGAAGGAAAACGGGTGGCGGGTTCTTCTAACTATACAGTCATCCCCACTTTGCAGTTCAAAAGCACTTCTCGCGCAACCTGGCCAGCTGCGCCCACAGCCTTTCGACTACAATTCCCCTCTTGCCCGACCAACGGGGATGATGGGCGTTGGACTCCCGACGCCTCTGAGCCCTCCTGAGCTAGAAGAGGCTGTGGGAAACGTGCGTCGGCGGGTGTGTGCACACGGACGTCGCTAGCACAATGATTTCACACGGGTGTATGGTCAGTTCAGGCCCTTTCGTCCTCCGCTTGTGGCGTGCCACTTTGGAGTTTACCCCCAATGTTGGAATGTGGCCGTTTGTGGCTCCGTTTAGTGTGGGAACACAGCTGTCGGTTTAGGGTATGGTACTAACCAGGTTGTTACAATAAACCATCATATGGCTCGTTTGAGGATAGCATGTTCTGTGAACCCAGGAATAGTCATTCCTTAAGGGTTAAGGCACTGTTTCTCCACCTTGGCCACTTTAAGATAGGTGGACTTCGACTCCCAGAATTCCCCTGGCTGGGGAATTCTGGGAGTCGAAGTCCACCTTTCTTAAAGTGGCCAAGGTGGAGAAACACTGGGTTAGGGTGTTGTGTGAACTCTGCCCTGCGGCTGACCTGGATGGTTTGGTCCCGGGAGGGTTTGAACGGTGCCTCTGTTGCAGGAAAAGGGGTTGAATTAAATGACTTATTTCCTCCGTTCATCTTATCCTCTGAATCATTTGCATCCTGTTTCAGGGCCCTTGAAAAATATTCTCCCGTCTTGTGGCAGGGAGTTCCACAAGTTAATTTCGAAATACATGAAGAGTGCTCTCCCTGTCCATTTTTTGCCCGCCTCTCCCGTTGCACGAACCAAAGTTCCCCATCTGTATTTGAAACCGAAAAGACATTGTCTGGCCTTGTTGTTCCGGCCGGCGAGATCTTCCGGGTGACAATTATTTCCTTTTAGCCTGGTTCACATATTGTGGCCTGTTGGATAAACCCCCCATGGGTTGCGTGACCCCCCACCCTGCTCAACCAAAAACTTGTTTCTTACGTTCCCCCATTTTCTGGGGTTGCACAATATCCTGAAACACGAGCGAACGAAGAGAGGGATTCTAATCTAAGCCAGTGTGTGAATGCAAATAAGGTGCGTGTGTGTGTGTATGCAAAATTTGTCGCCAATCTGGCACCTACGTGGCAAACTCAGACTGCAGAACAGTATAGGCAGCAAATTTCACCCGTGGGGCCGCCTGCTTGTTCCAGTCAGATCCCACCCTTCCCCATTCAGAAATGAAATGTTAATTCAGACCGAGCAGCAGAAAAGAAAATCTTGTTTAATTCTACACTCCTTCATCGTTGCCACATTTCTACTACGAGCGAAAGGTTTTTCCCTCTCAGCACCTTGACGTGGAAGTGCTTTTTGCTGACTTGTTTGATCAGGGATAAGACATTTACTTTGACCAAATACTGGAAACCCTTTACGGGCTTTTTGCTGAAAATGGATAGAATTAAATTCGTGATTTTTGGATTTCCCGATTGAAAGGGGTTGGTTCCGGGAAGAAGTGATCTAGATAATGTAATTTCAAAGGGGAAGGGGGGATATTAAGTCTGTAACTGGGAAAGGCAATCGGGGATCACTTCCTTAAATATTTTTTTCTTTTCTCCCCCCCCCCCCCATTTTCTGCACTTTCTATGTTTTCTTTCCATGTTTCTTCTCTTTATTTTCTTTTTTCACTTAATCTGATTTGGTATTCCTGTTTAACATTTCTAATAAAAATTATTTGGGGAAAAAACAGCAGCTCTCTTCTTTTTCCCTGGAATGGATTCTCCAGTCGGGCCCCACCCCAAAGCGTTCAGTAATCGGCCATCCGTCGTTTATCGTCCACACATCACTTCTGTTCCCGCAAAGGCCCTGGATCAAAACTTCATGCCGCGCCGGGCAAGGTCGGCTCGGGCCTCCCGGATTTGCGCCTGCAGCTCGAGCGATGCCGCCTGGCAGTCGTTGAAGGTGGCCAAGCGGTAGCCGACGACTCCCAGCGAGTAACAGCCCAGCGTCACCAGCAGGTACGTCGGCAGGGCCCACAGCACCTGGTACCAGCTTGGGGAGAAGGCGAGCCCCACAAGGTCCAGCATCAGGGCAGCCCAGATGCCACCCAGGAGGGCCAAAGATGCAAGCCACTGAAGCAGCTTTGTCATGATCCTGCGGCCGGAGGAGAGAAAAGACAGCGCAGAAAGTCACCAGCTGAGATTGGCAAGGAGGTGCCCAGCCCAGTCTATTTAGGAACGTCTGCAAAAATTAAAGAATTTTCTTTGCAAGCCCATGCAATTTTTTTTTCTTTTTTTTGCAGCCGGGGGAGTGCCCCAGTCTCTCCCTCCCCCCCCCCCGCAAAATCTGGAATCAACTCGGTGTAAAAAAATATGCCAGGCAGAGAGAGAGAAGCAGGGCTTTTTGGACTACAAGTCCCATCAACTTGCCATTCGCCTGGGCAGATGGGAACTGGAATCCGACCTCTGAAGGGCCAGGAACGTATCGCCAAATGGAAAACTTTGCAATCCTTTCCTGTGCGTCTCCTAATAGCGATCACGGTATTTATTTTAATATAATCATAATTATATCTATTAGTGTAGCTGTGCACCTCCTAACAGCGACCAACTATTATCGCATCTTTATTATTCTATTTATTATTGCCTGTGCATCTCCTAATTGCGATTATGTATTATCATGTCATTATCGCATTACGGCTATTATCCTAGCTGCGCATCTCCTAACAGCGAGGAATGGCTATTATGCTTTTATTCCTACAAAAACCAGCGCCAGCAAGCAAAAGGGGAGGCCCGCCCACCCAACTGTTTGCAACGAGTGCAAAAAGCTCCCCCAGGGCCGACCCGCAACCGCCGACCCCCGCCAAGCCGCCCGTCCTCACGACCCACCGATCCCCGCTTTCTTCCCGGGCGCAGCGAGGCTTCTCCGTCCAGCTTCCGCGGCCTGCCCGTCGCCCGCGGTGACGTCACCGGCCGCGCCTTCCAATCACCGCCCCGGCTGAGCGGCTGGCGCCGGGGGAGCGGCGCGGTGCTCGCCGGGAGTTGTAGTTTTGGCTCCCCTTTTAAAAACGGGTTAGGCTTAGGGGAAGAGGACAGGCAGCTGCTTGAGTGAGGAGTTGCTCCGCTTTTGGGGGGTTGCAGAAGGAAACCTCTCGGGGGTAAGCGTCTGCCTTTTTTCATTTAAAACTAACCCTCAGCTCTCATGCAACCCTGTTGAAGTTATACTGTGCTGTGTTTTCTATGCGGAATCATGAGGACTGGAATCTTGATGATAAATATTTGCATTTAAATCCGTTGTCCATGCAGAACTATGAGGACTGGAATCTTTATGATAAATATTTGCATTTAAATCTGTTGTCCATGCAGAACCATGAGGACTGGAACCTTTATCATAAATATTCCCTTGACTCTGCATGCAAAACGTGAGGACTGGAAGCCTGACATTATTACTTGAGGAAGGGCCATAGCTGCTGGCTTTCTGGTTGGCTCTGTTTCGTGACTTGGCATAAAAAGCACATTTTGGGTGTTCCCGCGCCATATCCCTCCCCTGCCCTCGCGCCCCGTGAGAGCACAGAACCATGAGGACTAGCATCTTGACTTCAGTTTCTTATACGTGTTTCCTTTGGTCGGGAAAAGAGCAGCCGAGAAACACCAGAAGCAAACAGATCAAACTATCAGCGCGGCATCGAGCCTGGCCTCCTTCCCACTATGAGGACTGGCACCTTGCCTCCGTGGGTCGAGGAAGCGGCTTCCTGGGTTGACTCAGTTTTCTGAGTCGGCATCAGAGGCGGCGGGTCCGGCCCTTTCCCGTCGCCCAAGTGGACCTGGCCGTGGGTGCTGGGAACCAGCGGCTCGAGCGTTCCCACTGCTTTGCCAGCCGGCGGGGAAACCCAGGCACTTTGTTGGGCACAGGAAGGCGCGGTGGGGGCTCCTGCGTGGGGACGCCGCCCCCCCCCCGCACTCCCACTGTGATTCCCAGGCAGGCCTTATTCCTGCTCCTGGAATCAATGCTCGAGGAAGGAGGCCCTTCTCTGGGAGAACAGGCGGCAGCGCTGGGCAGGAACCATCTGGTTTCCTCCACGTCCGGCCGAGGCCGAGATGGGACTGGAGCGGAAGGAGGGGTGGCAGCGGTGGGGGGGCGGGAGGGCGAGGAGCTGCAGAGGGGGCGGTTGCAGCTTTGCTGGGGTGGTCTTTGATCTCGTCTTTGGACTTCATCCGGATCTCCTCCTCCTTTTTTCCTTCTCCCTCTCCATCCTCTTGTCCTTCTCTATCTTCTCCTTGTCCTTCTCTTCCATCTTCATTCCTTCTCCTCCTTCTCCATCTTCTCTTTCTCCTCCATCTTCTCCTTCTCCTTCTTCTCCTTCTCCATCTTCTCTTTCTCCCCATCTTCTTCTCCTCCATCTCCATCTCCATCTCCTTGTCCTCCTTCTCCATCTTCTCTTTCTCCTCCAACTTCATTCCTTCTTCTCCATCTTCTCCTTCTCCTTCTTCTCCATCTTCTCCTTCTCCTCTTTCTCCACCTTCTCTTTCTCCTCCATCTTCTTCTCCTCCATCTCCATCTCCTTGTCCTCCTTCTCCATCTTCTCTTTCTCCCCCATCTCCTTGTCCTCCACCTCCATTCCTTCTCCTCCATCTTCTCCTCCATCTCCATCTTCTGCAATTGCAATAAATCTGCCACGGTTCCAACAGTTGTACCAAACCTTTTAAAATGCCACAAACGTCATTAGAGAGTTATTGTCCTGGCAAGGGAAAGGAATATCCGAAACCAGCTGATATTTATACCGGGATCAGCCATACAAGCGTGGGGAAGCTGTCGGCTTTTCCGAGGCTCTTCTTTAGCGCAGACGTTATTCTTCCTGCTTTTCTCTTCTGCTGATGCAGAAGCGTAATGGAACCTCCACGCTCAGGGACAGTCTAGCTTTGAGCTCCAGATAGTTCGTTTTTTCCTGCCGCCGGAGGCCTACAGTCCTATTTTACTGGTCTCTTGCTCTCTCCTTCGCCGTGGGACCTGGCCACGTTCTGGGCTGCAGAGCAGTTGCCCGGAGTTCAAGAAACGAAGCTTCCCCCCGCCAGGCCAGCATCTGCTGAGAGGCCTGTGGGATCTGAAGAGCTGGGAAAGAGTCTGTGGGTTCAGATTCTGCTTCGGGCAGGTTCGCCTAGGTGTCCTTCTGGGCACGTGCAGAGTGCTTCTCTCCTTTTGGTTGAAAAACGAGACGTTCTGGAAGCTTCGGGGGGAATGGCGTCCTCTTTGCAAAATCTGGGTGTCCTTCTCCCCGATCCAAAGACAAGCAGCTGCGAGGTTGCTTTGTCTAGAAATGCCGCCTCCCAAACAAAGAGACGCCCGGGGCTGGCTTCTCCAAAACGCTGAGTCGGCAAAGCTCGCGTCTCCTCGGCCTCGCAGAGCAGGGTGTAAATTCCCCAACCCCGTCTGGTCTCCAGCGTTGCTGCTTCGCGCCCTGGCGCGTGGCCGGCAACGCCAGAGTGCCAAAAGACCGGGCACCGCCCTTCCCCTGCCAAACGGTGTGGCCACTCCAAAGCCCATCAGCCCCGGCCAGCCTAGGCTAGGGGTTCACCCCAGCGGTGTTTGGGAACCCTGCCAGGTCCGGGGAAAAGCTGCCTGAAATATTCTCCGAATAGCTTAGCGTGTGTGTGTGCGTCTGTGCACGCACGCTTGGCGTGACTCACCCCTCCTTCTAAAGCACGAGTTGCAAACAAATCCAACAATGGCTTATTACATTAAAGCGTACCACGCAGCAGATCAAACAGAGATTTGTTTAAAAGGAAGAGGCAGAATCGGTGACTTTGGGGTGATCTCGCGGGGTTTAGAAGCGGAGCCTCCATGCTCAGACATGGCCTATCTCCGAATAATTGAATCACCCCGCAACCTTCCTGGCTCTGGAGTTTCTTTATTTGGGAAACAACTTTCTATCCCACTGCAATTAAAAAACAGACAAACCGATTTTCAGTGGCGGGCGCAGAAGACATCCTCCCGCTAGAACCTCCCGGGTACGATCGAAAAGCCCCACCAAAGGCATTAACAATAAACGTTTGCAAAAGCACCATACACAATTTAGAAAGTGAAAAACAAGAGGGCGGACGTCAAACGGCTTTGCGGTTTTGAGCCATTTGTGAAAAACCGCGCCAAGATTCGGACCACCGAGCCCCCAACAGCCTGTTGGTGCTGCCACGGAGAAGTGCAAATGTAATCTGGTGGATCGCGATGTCCCCCAAGTGTACTCTGGGGGACCCCCAAGTGCAATCTGGTGGATCCCGATGTCCCCAAAGTGCAATCTGGTGGACCCCCAGCGCAATCTGGTGGATCCCGAGGTTCGTCGCCCCCAATCCCAGTAGATCGTTGGCCAGGATCACCAGGATGAAACTGGAGCCTGTGGCTTCGAATCAGAAGGGATCTTGTGGGGGGGGGTCTCCTAGTCTGACCCCCAAGGGCAAGGCCGTTTCTCCTTCAGTTTGCTCAACTAGGATTGTCGTGAAACGGGGTGCAGGTGGGTGTGGCAGACCGAGTTGCGAGGCGTTTCATTGGGGTTCCTCAAATAAACCAGGATTGAGCTGGCCCGGGCTGCTCAACCATGAATGGTGGCTTAGAGACACCCAGAAACCAAGGGCGTTGTGCCCCCGCACGATGCATGGAGCTGAAAAAATTGAGGGCAACCGGTGTGAGTTTTCCCTGGGGGTTTGTGGCTTTTCAGGTGCAAACAGCAACAGTCTTACTTTTAGGTGGTGGGTTGCAAAGCACAGCCAGCCCCCCCCCACCCTCAGGGCAGGGTGCCCTATCTCTCTAAGCCTGGGGACGTCACCGCTTCAACCCTACTGACGCACACCCCGTTTGCACCGACAGACAGACCCACGCACGCCTGGACGTGCTCGAAATAGGTCAGGGGGGCCTGGCCACAGACAAAACCCGTGGCTTGTTTCGACTGGCCCAGCTGGTTCAAACCAGGGCGGGCTGGAATTGCAGATCGGAGATTTCCCCAGAAATTGAATGTTGCAAGGGAACGTAAGGATCACCTAGTCTGTCCCCCTGTCCCAGTCCGGGTTCAATGCAGGAGTCCTCTCGGCCCTTTCCACCTCTTCCCTGGACAGCCCTTCCAGTCTCCCTAGAAATCTCGGCCCCCCTTGATTTTCTTCTCTCTTCCACGCGATCTGAAAGCCTGGAAGACTTTCTGTCCTCTGAAGAGCCGTGCCAAAAGAGAGAATGCCCGCCCATGCAACGTCTCTCTCCCTGAAAGAGCCCTCGGCGTTCCCGCTTTGCATCTCGGTTTTCTGTTCAGCGAGAGGATCTCCGGTCTGAATTCAAAGCAGTTGGTTTTTATCAGCAGGGGTGGACCACGTTTGGCAGCAGGGAAAGGGCAATAGAAGAATATTCTGAAATCTGCGTGGTGTTGGCTCGCTTGCTCCCCGTCTAATTGCTTAGAAAAACATCTTTTCTCGCTTTCTGTTGCTCTCTCTTAGTTTTCTCCTGCTGGAGCAGGTATAACCAGCTCTGAGGACCAGAGATTTGAGGACGATTTGCAGATTAGACAGACGAACAGTGAGGAAGGAAGGGAGGGAGGGAGGGAGGGAGGGAGGGAGGGAGGGAGGAAGGAAGGACAAGCAGAGGAAGGAAGGAAGGAGGGAGAAAGAGAAGGAAGGAAGGAAGGAAGGAAGGAAGGAAGGAAGGAAGGAAGGAAGGAAGGAAGGAAGGAAGGAAGGAAGGAAGGAAGGAAGGAAGGACAAGCAGAGGAAGGAAGGAAGGAGGGAGAAAGAGAAGGAAGGAAGGAGAAGGAAGGAAGGAAGGAAGGAAGGAAGGAAGGAAGGAAGGAAGGAAGGAAGGAAGGAAGGAAGGAAGGAAGGACAAGCAGAGGAAGGAAGGAAGGAGGGAGAAAGAGAAGGAAGGAAGGAGAAGGAAGGAAGGAAGGAAAAAGAAAAGAAGGAGAAAAGGAAGGAAGGAAGGAAGGAAGGAAGGAAGGAAGGAAGGAAGGAAGGAAGGAAGGAAGGAAGGAAGGAAAGAAGGAAGATGGAAAACACAAATTTAAGCCCCTGAATTTCTGCATATATGTGCCCAAGGTCACCAACAGCGAAAGATCCTGTGCCTCTCAGGAATTTTAAAAGCGTAACCCATAAGGACTAGTGACTTGCTTTTCTATTTTCGGGAAAAGTGAGCTCTGGGTTAGGGCTCTCCCAGTATATACCCAGGCTCACCTCTGCCAGGGGCAGGATGCAGACAAAGGCCGCTGCTGGGGATGTGAGCTGCGTGCCCATCGCACGCCCAACCACGTGCCCTCGCGAGCATTAACATCGCTCAGCACCTTAGGCCCAGGTGAGACTCTTTTATCACCTGCTCCCTGCATCAGCAGGATGGGGGAAAGGCAAGCCTCTGCCCGGGAACGGAGTTCTGCTTTCTGCCTAACTCAGCTCAGCATCTTCCAAATCCCCCTTCTGCGACCTGCATCCCTCCGCTCTGTGGATCCCAACTCTCATCGTTCCCCCCCAGCCCTGGCAGACGGGAGTTTTTCTCTCTACTTTTCTTGAGAGACACCGGGTGATGAAACCGGGCCCTTTGGTGTGCTGTTGGCTGACGACACAGGTCAACTGCTGGGAAGCAAAAAGGGTTTTTCTTCCTCCTTGCTTCAAACAAAAAAAAGTTTGTGTGGTGACTTGGGGCCCAGCCTCGGTTCGCCCCAGGCGAGTCAAACAAATTCTTACTTTACAAGCCAAGCCAACCCCCCCCCCCCCGAATCAAAACAGAGGGAGGGAGGTTATTGAAGCTGCTTTTAAACCCCAAGTAAATAAACACTCAACGCTCAGGCCTGTTTCAACCTGCCCGGTTCCCTTGGATTCTCCTGACCGTGCATACAGGTCTAAACACACATCGCTAGCACGTCGCCTGCTTCTCCGAGAGAGAAAAATGATATTTTGGCTGCCTTTCAGATCTGATGCCAGAGCTGTTGGCACAGTCGCCATTGTTTCCCCAATCTTGCAAGGCACGATTGATTTTTTTCTCTCTCTCTCTTTCTATTGATCGGGGTCTCTCTAGTTTTGCTTTACGGTGGGATTGACTCCTGGGAGGGGACGTTTGGCCTTTGCTCCCCCCTTCCCCGCGGTGCCATCGTCTGCCCAAGCATTGCAAACATCTGGCGTGCCCTTTGGGACCCCCGGAGGAGCCGGATCGGTCCTTGGCGATGCCTCCCCAAACTCTGCAACGAAGGCTGGGTGGAAAAGAATCCAAACTCAGCTGCATTTGTGAATCAGCCGCTGCCTTAGGACACAGAAAAGTGGGGGGGAATCTCAGGGTGCATAAAAACCCGATGCATGGGGGGGGGAATGGAAAGTGGTCGCCCTCCCCAAACATCTTTTTTGCCCTTGGGTGGGTAAAGAATGCCTCTATTCTATTACACTTCTATTCAGACCATCTTTGAACATCTCTTTTCCTCCAGGGGTTAAAATACGGATTCCCCCCCCCTGCATGCCCTGTTGGGTGGTTTTGAAGGAGCAAAGCAAACTCTTTTCCCCCCCGGTGGTTTTAGAGCAACACGGACGACACTGCAGTTGTGTAGAACAGGGTTTCTCAATGTTGGCCACTTTCAGATCGGTGGACTTCAACTCCCAGAATTCCCCAGCCAGCCATGCTGTCCACCGATCTGAAAGTGGCCAACGTTGAGAAACCCTGCCCTGGACCTAGCTGGAAACGTGCCAACCTCCTTTCTTTATTAAAAGAGTCTTTTTTTTAAAAAAAAGCAATAGATACATTTGGCAAGTGCCCAAGGAGGGGAAGTTTTAAATATCATCGACCTAGCCATTCCAGATGCACGCTGCAAAGTTGGGGGCCCGGCCACCCCTTCTTTGCTCCCGGCTTTTTTTCGTCGCAGTCCAACGTCTGGAAGAGTTGAGTTCCCAAACGCTCTAGGGATCTCCTGCTCTGCAGGTGGAATCTGATCCGCCCGCAAAGAGGCAGGGAGCTTCCACCCCGGAGGCTGAACTCTCCCTGCGTTAGGGGTCAGGGCAAAGGTGACTGACGTCCCTTGGAGCGCTGGATTTTGGCTCTACCCGGACAGGTTTGGGGCCGGATTGAGACAGGGAAGCCGGCTTCATCTAGCCCAGTGTTGTCCAAAGTTGGCCACTTTAAGATGAGTGGACTTCAACTCCCAGAATTCTCCAGCCAGCCATGCTGGCTGGGGAATTCTGGGAGTTGAAGTCCACTCATCTTAAAGTGGCCAACTTTGGACAACACTGATCTAGCCACAATTGCCCAGGTTGGAAATCAAGCAGGGACCTGCGTCGTCTCTTCGTTGGCAGAAGCATTTGGTTGGGGTCGTGGTGACTTGGGGCGACCCCAGGCCTTGCAAGAAGCGAAGCAGAAGCCTCGGAGGCCGATCCCTTCGGTGGGATCAAACGGCCCTTAATGGTCAAGATGCTTAAGTCGTTCCGGCTTCTTTTTTCAGATCATCCAAACTCAGGGATTTATTTGGAGGATCCAAGCGGGGATCTCTTTAGGCTGCCTTGAAACTTGCGAAGAAAATGTACTTCTTCATTCAGGGCCTTTAGACGTTGGGAACCCTGGGTGGTTTAAATAAATGCACCCACACACCTCCCTTAACACCTTGCTCTTAACCACCATCTGAGATTCCCTTTTAACCAGGACGAAGGGGCGACTTTAGCACATCCTGCAAACCGAGCAGTAAATTAACCCGATCTTTCCTTATCCTACAGCGCGCCCTGCTGGAGATCAGGTTGTGGCACAGGGCTGAGAGGAGACTAGGTAGAGAGCACCCATCGTCCCCGGCCGGCCCCATCCCAGCAGCAGCTTTGGGGAGGCTTCAGCGGCATCAACCGCTCCGCGAGACGATCATGTACGGGATCTCTCGGGGTGGATTTGGGCCAGTCCCTCTCCCTCAATCGAGCCTACCTCGCAGGATGGTTGGGATGGGGGAATCAGGGAGTGCCGTCTTGAGCTCCCGAATGAAAGGCCAGAAAATAAATACAGTATGTAAAAATGTATACTTGGCCCAAGGATAGTCATTTTCTGACGTTTTCCCATCTGGAGAATTCAGAATTTTGCATCCTCTTTCGAGCCGTTGCCCAACCGCAGATAATAAAAATGTGCCTCTGTGCACTCAGGAAATACACTGAATTTGTCGAACGGTGCGTCGTCGCTGGCCTAAATCCCTAGCTGTCTTGGGTTCGAATCTTGCCTCAAGTCATGCATTGGGAGGGTTTACTGAGACGCTCCGTTTCCTAATATCCTAGCTGTGCCCGGCCTTTTACGAAATAGAGATCCCTGCCCTCGCCTCTCGGTGCCAAGGCTGAAAAGAAATCAGAATTTACCTTGGGGTTGCTTTCGGTAAGACAGAGAGGCCAGGCAGTTAATCAGAAAAGATTTGCAGGGGAAAAAAAGTGGATATTGAAGGCTGGAGATTGAAAGGATATTGAGGAGCTGGAGGGTGGATTTATTTCGAGAGGCAGATCCCGACAATCAATCAATCAGAGCAAGGGAGACTGTGCAGAATCGAAAAGAGCAGGATTGGGGGGCGAGGGGGACACTTCACTAGCAGTGTGGGAGAAAATTGGAGGTCAGAGGGCTCCAGGAATGGAAGGAAGAGACGGGAAGAATTTGCAGCCACTCCTCTTGCGCCTCATGCTTTTAATGAAAATTTAAAACCGACATTGAGACCAGTGTCTAACATACCCCTGGGTCAAAAACCTGGTTAACTATTCTCCAAAATGTTTGTACGTGCAGCTCGGCTGCGGAAAGAAGTCTGGGAAAGTTACTAGCCGCGGAAATATGTCTATATCTATATATCTCTATCTCTATACATCTAGATCCGTGTTGCTCAACTTCAGCTGCTTAACGTGGGTGGACTTCAACTCCCAGAATTCCCCAGCCAGCATGCTGGCTGGAGAATTCTGGGAGTTGAAATCCACCCTTCTTAAAATGGCCAAGGTTGGGAACCCCTGGTCTAGACAGATATCGATATATAGACACATATATATTTTTACTGGCTTATTTATAGCCATGGCTGAATTTTAAACAGAAATAGTACATCGGATTTATTCCACAGGACTCACGCTTTTTAAAACAATGATTAATTTTACTCAGCCAGTCGCACTGATGTCATTGAAAATCCAGCAAAGAGCTATTAATGTTCTTTCCCCACATCAGTGCTGTTTGCCTTCCCGACGTGTATTATTTTATTGCATCAGACAAACGCTCAACTACGTCACGTACCCCGTTCCGTTTTTCCTGATCGGCCTCCTGCTCTTTTCCCTTCCTTCTCTCGGGCCTTTTTTTCTAGATGATAAATCCCTCTCCATCAAAGCTGTAAAATACACCAGCCCGGTTGCTTTTGCTAAAAAAACCGAGAGATTTATTGAATTTCATTAAGCGAGAGATGGCATTTTTCCACCCCTTGGAAATCGGAGAGGTTAGGGGGGTTTCCGTTGTCAATTCCTCTTCCGGCTTTTGCTGACCGTCTTCGCTGGCACGGGGACGGGCGTGGCCATTTGGTAGAGCGTGGAGGAGATCTTGTGAATGTAGTAGAGGGCGACCATGGAGAAGATTAAGCTGCAGGGAAAGAGAGCGGCAAAGGATCCCGATGAGGCTTGCAATCTGTGCCCACAAATGCCAAATGCCACTTTAAAGTTTAAGGGATTTACTGCTATAGCAGCTTCCGAGGACAGAAGTCCATTTTATCAAGAGAAGGCAAAGATGGATAGATGGGTGGCTAGACAGGCAGATGATCCTTCCTTCTCAAGGCCCTTCCTTCCTTCCTTCCTTCCTTCCTTCCTTCCTTCCTTCCTTCCTTCCTTCCTTCCTTCCTTCCTTCCTTCCTTCCCATTTTCTTTGTCCGTCCGTCCGTCCTTCCTCTTTCTTTGTCCGTCCGTCCGTCCATCCTTCCTTCCTCCCTCCCCTGCTTTCCTCTTTCCTTCCTTCTCCCTTCCTTCCTTCCTTCCTCTTTCTTTGTCCGTCCGTCCGTCCTTCCTTCCTCTTTCTTTGTCCGTCCATCCATCCTTCCTTCCTCCCTCCCCTGCTTTCCTCTTTCCTGCTTACTTCCTTCTTTCCCCTCCTTCCTCCCTCCCTCCCTCCCTCCCTCCCCCTCACTCACTCACTCTCCTCCCTCCCAGCAAGGAATAAAAAAACCTATGATTTTTTTGCTCACATTTCTGATCCAGGCGGAGTTGCTTATAAACTTCTTTAATTGCCTTAGATGCGGGCCAATTTCTCATTTTGTCCCCCCGCCCCCACTCTCTTAGGCTTAAGGTGTACAGTTATACAGTCATAGGTACAGCTGTGGTGATATTGTTCAGCAGAGAAACACTCCAAACTCTTTCTCCAGACTCAAAGCCAGCGACTGTCTCAGACACGCTGGAATTTGGACCACCCCTGATTTGGAATTGTTCTGAGAGGAGGGTTTGTCCTTGGATTAAAGGCCTCTCTCGTCTCGATCCCTGCGCCCCGGCCCACCCAGCCCACCTCGGCTCTTACCAAGTGGTGACACAGACTCGATGAATCAGTCCTGATGCAAAAAGGGCTAACAGGAGACAGGAAATAACTGTAGATGGGGAAGAAAAAAAGCAGACAGAAGATCAGGATGAACCATCCAAGGGCCAGCTCCCAGCCTACCCAGCCCCTTTTCCATGTGACTCACTTTCAGGAAAGACCTTCGCTTGGAACCCTTTGCCGAAAATCAGGCTTTCGAGGTTGTTGAAGGCCTTGAAGGGGTCTGTGGTCAAGGATAACACCTCCTGAGAGCCCTGACCTATTTTGCAATCCTCCAGTTTGCACCAGACGTTCACCTCGGTTGCTTCACTCCTGCCTACCAGCCTCAAGTTCCCTCATTTTTGCACCACACCCTTGTAGGATTTGAAATGGGGCCTGTTTCATACCTTTATCAATGCTAGTCAAAAAGTTATCCTTTCTCCTCAGATGAGGTTTTTAGGCATCCAGGAGTTTGCTAGATAGGATTAGCAAAGGCCAGGAAACTTGCTAATGTATTTTATTTGGTTTATTTGGAAAATTTATATAGCCGCCTATCTTACATTCATAACTCTGGGGGGCTAACAACCACATTACAAAAGACATGTTAAAAAAATCTGTCACTGAACAAAGATAGAATTAAAAAATAATCCTGTACCAAAAAAAAAATAATTAAGGTACAATACAAATCTGCATAGATTGGACCTCTCAAACATCCAGGGAAAAAGCCTTAAAAGTAAGTCTTAAAAAGTCGTTCAGAAGGCCAAGAGCTGTTCCATAGTTCAGAGTGACGTTATTTATAAAGTATTGTTTGCAAGACAGCATAAAAAAGACCCGATTTAATTGTCACACTTGCAGCGTGATGTTCTGATAAGTTTATAGCACTTTATCCTGTGGGTTTTAATTCAATCCTGACTTGATCTCAAGAGGGGATCTGCAACAGATAGTTCCTAAACTCCGCATCATTTTGCATCCTTTATGCATGAACACGCGTCCTCAATTGTAGTAATTTGAGATCTCTACCCGGGTTAATAATCCCCTCTCCTCCCCGCAGCAGACTTCATCCTTTTTGATTGCATACCCTTATCCGTCTAAATCAAGCGTTTCCCCCCAAAATATATTTATTTCTTTATAAACAATATACCAGTATGACTGTATTAATACAGCCTGGATGTTGTAAAAAATTCCTCAAACGGAAATTTAGACAGGAAGGACGAGATCAATCCACGTGAAGAGACGATGCAATATTTTCTTCCGGCAGCCCCCTCTGGAGACCCCCCCAGCCGAAAGGATACGGTTAAGGAAAAAATGAACAGGGCTGACCCCAAGAGGCCACCCTGGATGGTGAGCCATTCGCTGGAGGCAAGGTGGCGGCTGTACATCTGCATGCCGGTGAAGAGCAGGAGGGACAGGAGGGAGGAGAGCACCAAGGATATTCCTGTGCTGACAGCTGGAAAGGCAGAGAGAGACGGTCACGGTAAGCCACGCTTCGCCTTGCTCTTGGGGCGGCCTGGAGGGAGCTCCGGCCGATGGCGGTTTGTTTGAGGAGACGAATCCTTGCCTATCCAGCGTTTGACAGGGGATGCCCCCTCCTGGCGTCACGCGGCTGTGCACGGGCGCCGGGCAGGTGGGGCTCCGGGGAAGCCGAGGAGCAGCTTCGGGTGGGGCCCTCCTGGTGTCTCCCCTGCTGTCCGTCGGGCAAGCCGTTCCTCTGGGGGAGCAAGACCCATCGCAGCAATGTCGCTCTTGGTCGGGGAACCGCGTCCATTCGGCGTTCTCCCCCAAAGGAATGGCTGACATTTACGGGGTAAAACTCGCAAAACACTAAAAATATATATTTAAATCTTAAATCTTCCAGTCTCATTTGAGCCACAGTGTCCCTCTACCCATAGTTCCCCTCTGTACACAATGCCCCTCTACCCATAATTCTCCTGTGCCCACAATGCCCCTCTACCCATAATTCTCCTGTGCCCACAATGTCCCTCTACCCATAATTCTCCTGCACCCACAATGCCCCTCTACAATATCCACAATGCCACTTTACCCATAATTCCCCTCTGCCCCCAATACCCCTTTAGCAGGAGAGCAAAAACAATGGCGCAACTAGCTGTGCATGCCCAGGGAAACAGTGCTGGGTGGGAATGATGAAGATTATAGTCCAACGTCCCTGGAAGGGACCAGTTTGGGGGATTCTGGGTAATGACATGGCGAGGTGCCCCCCTCCCCCATTTGCCTTGCCTTACCCACAGTGCCACAATACCCAGGATGCCCATGACTTACAACGGGGGCCCTGACGCCCACCTCTCCCTTCCCAGAACAGCACGTTACCCATAATGCACCGCACGACGCGCCCCCGCTCCGTCCGCCGAGCAAACAATCCCCCTTCGGTTTGAACCAGAGCGTGTCTTCCGTGCGCATGCGCCGCTGAGAGAGCCTCTTCCCCCCACCACGCCGGAGCCTCTCTCGCGCACGCGCGGGACTGCCCCGGCAGCCGAGCTCAGACGTGTAATTTTCCTTCCGCGCGTGCGTACGAGAGGCCCGAGAGGAGGGGCGAATGCCGTGGCACATGCGCAGTGATCGACCCCGCCCGCGGGGCGCAAAACGCTTCGTAGTCAGTCTGCGTTCGTTTCCACCGGCTCGCCGCTAGGGGGCGCGCGCGCACGCACACACGCCTCTCCCCACCCCCGAGTGGCGTTGAACAAAGCGAGGGATGAAATGCAGCCGCGGGTTCGAGACTCGCCCCCTCGCTTTTGCAAAGGGGGGGAATAATAAAAAGCAATTTTAGGTGGGCGCCTTTGCAAGTCCCTTTGGAAGCTCGCTTTCAACCGCTGCCTGCCGAAGCGGACAGGCACTCTGCGTAGGCTCAGAGGCGGTCTCTCCACCCGGCTGCGCGTGCCTAGCTGGAGACGACAGCCTCTGACCTTGCGCAGACGGCCCCCGGGGCTCGCCCTGATGCAGAGCGCCGGTTTCAGCGGCCACACCCTGAAGCTGCCCACGGCCCCGCCTGAACTTGTAAGTTCTTCGGGGCAGGGACTTGCCCTGCTCACCCTCCCGTGCACGGACCGCGCGCGGGCGCATCGGCGACGCAGAGCAGCAGGCGAGCAATTCCCCCATCCCTAAAGCGGGGGTGGGCGGGGGGAGCCTCTGTTGGACCGAGCTTCCCCTGAGCATGCGCACTGATTCTTCCTCCCCCCACCCCCCCTACGGCTCAGCCCGGCTGCAATAGACCGAGGCGTTCGCCGCCGCCGCTGCAGGCGCGGCGCGGGGCCGCCCGGAGCATCCCCGCCCGCTTCCCCGGGAGACATGGCCGAGGGCGACGACCTCCACTCCATCACCTCCATCATGGATGCCCTCGTCCGGATCAGCGTGAGAACCGGGATGGGGGGGCGGTTGGGGGGGCGGGGGGCGTTGCACCGAAGACGGGGCGCGCGCGTCGTAGCAGGACGCGGACGCCCCCCTCCCTCCGTGCAATCCATCCAGGGCGGGGGGGGTGGAGTGGGAGGGCGAGGTGGGGCTTTGAGGTCCCTGTGGGGCGGGGGGGGCCGCGAGCAAGCCGGAGGCTGCTATTGTCTCCGCGCGCGGGGAAGATCGCGTTTCCCCATCCTGGGAAGGAAAGTGCCGCGGCGCTTCTTTCTCCCCTCCCCCCCCAAAAAACTTGGGATCCTCCCCCCAAGGTGGGTGTTGGCCTCCTTCCCCCAACTGTTGGCAACCTGCCTTGTGCTGCTCCTGATTCGGCCCCCCCCCCGCCTTCCATTTTCCCCCGGCGCCTTGCTTCTCCCTCCGGGCGAAGCGAGGATGCTGAGAGCATCCGAGCACAGCCGCCGTCGCCATGGCAACCTCCTCCAGGCCGTGGTCCAGCCTCGGCTCGGGCTCTCCCCCCTCCCTCCCCGCCCTTCTCCCTCTCGGCTTTGTCCCTTTTCGCATGCGCGCGCCGGGGAGGGAAATGGCACCCAGGCAGAGGGCGGGCAAGGTGAGACCCGTGTCCCCCTGCCCGCCCCAAAAGGGAGGCCCGTTTTTCCCGCTTGGCTTTGAGTGGGGCGGGGCTCGGCCGTCCCATTCCACATTGCAAAGGTTGAGTTTGTGGCAAGGGGCTTCCATCTCGTGCTTGAAACTTGCAGGCCCTTGCTTGGGAAGGCAGGGTGGGAGGAAGGCTAGCACGGCCAGAGGTGCGCTGAGCACGGGGAGCTCCCAGTGGGACGGCAGGAATGCCCTTGAATGGCTCGTGGCAGAGGGACCGGGCAAGCCGCCAAGCTGCTGGCAGGGGGGGCATCCTTCCATGCCCAGCGATGGGGAGAAATTGGCCATCCTAGAGGCTGGGGGTCAGAGGGCATACCTAGAAAGAGAGAGGCCTCCTGTCTGCCCTTGATCCTAGACAGAGCGGAAGTTCGAGTCAGATCTTGGGGGAGAATCTTGTTCTCCCCCCCCCCCGCAAAGCACCCAGGTTCATAGCCATGCTGTGGTCTTTTTTTTACTGAGCCTGGAATCCATCGGAACCTGGTCTTCTCAGATAGACTGCCCCTGGACAGGGAAGTTCTCCTAAGGCTGCCCGGCCGAGTGGTGGCCCGTTGAGTTCTTCCACGAGGATTGGGAGAGAGAAAACGTTATTTATTTTTGACATGTCCCTCTTTCAGGTTGATTGGGCGCGTTCCAGACAGTCTCTGAAACGCTCCTGTGAGCTGTAGGACAGCTTGGTGTTATTCTTAGGAAGCCAGGATGGGGTCACGGTTACGATGTTTGACTTATTTGGGGGATCTGGGTTCCAGCTCGAGTGAAGGTGTCTATTTAGCAATTTGGATTGCAAGTCTTGAGCAGCGGGTCCTGTAAATCTTTCGCCACTTACAAAGGTCCCTAGCAGCCGAGCGGCTCTTGTGAAAGGGCCGTAGTGCCAAAGCAGAGCGTTATTTGCAGAAATGGCTTTTCCCCCCCCAACCTTGCTTCTCCCTCCCACCTCTCCCCCCTCCTTTTTTTTTTTTTTTGCAGACCAGCATGAAGAACATGGAAAGAGAACTCCTGTGCCCACTTTGCAAGGAGATGTACAAACAGCCTTTGGTTTTGCCTTGCATGCATAACGTCTGTCACATCTGCGCCACCGAAGTCCTCCTGCAGCAGGGTTACATCTGTGCAGACCCCACTTCGGAGCCGACGTCCCCGGCTTCCACCCCAGCCACCCGGAGCCCTCGCCTGGGGCGCCGGGTCGTGCCGAAACCAGAGCGCCTGGACAGGCTCCTCAAATCAGGTACGCCTTTTGGAAGGCCGATCGGATCTTTGGGAATATTCGGTGACGGAACCCGAAGAGGGGTTTGCTTTATGAAGTCTCAGATCCCGGCCCTTCCGAGACTGTCGGACCACAACTCCCAGCAGCCTTCGAACGGCTGAGGGAGGCTGGGAGCTGTAGGTCAGCGGCATTAGAAAGGTTTCGGGCTCCCGTTCCGCGGCAGGGAAGCGCCACCCACAGAGAGTGCAAGAAAATCTGCGTTGTGAGCTTGGTCGTAATGGTGAGACCTGAAGGGCCAAGTGGGGACAGATGACCCTGGAGAAGGTCTACCTATATGGTTGCTGAGAGTGGACACCAGCTTGAAGGCTCGTAATCAAAATTTGCAGAAGAATTCAGAAAGAGCAGAGCTGTGGGAGAGAGAAGATCCCCGAACGGACCTTTCTGTCTGGGTGTTTAGAGATAGGCTACTGCAGCCCAGGGAGGTTCTCTTTTTCTCTCCTTTGTCAAGCTCAGTCCATCTCCTGTGTAACGTTAAGAACGAATTTGTCCTCTGCAATGATGTCCCCACCGCCTTCCGTCCCACCCAGGTTTCGGCACGTATCCCGGGCGGAAACGAGGCGGCATCTTGCACCCCCAGAGTGTGCTCTTCCCGTGCCCGTTGTGCCAGCGAGACGTGGACCTGGGCGAGCGTGGTTTGAGCAGCCTTTTCCGGAACCTGACGCTGGAGCGTGTCGTTGAGCGTTACCGCCACACCATCAACGTCAGCACGGCCATCATGTGCCAGTTCTGCAAGCCGCCGCAGCTGGAAGCCACCAAGGGCTGCACCGAGTGCCGATCCAGCTTTTGCAATGAGTGCTTCAAACTCTATCACCCATGGGGTACCCAGAAAGCACAGCACGAGCCCATCCCTCCAACGCTCACTTTCCGGCCCAAGGTAGAGGTCCCCTTTCACCTTCAGGGGCTCAAAATGTGCCCCAAAATTCCTTTACCGAAGACAATGTTTATCTGTTTATTTGTTAGATATATATCCTGCCTTTCATTCGGGAACTTGAGGCAGCGTATACAGGTAGTCCTCATTTAGTGACCACAGTGGGGACCAGCAATTTGGTCATTAAGCAAGGCAGTCGCTAAGTGAAACCGTGACGATGCTTGCAATCTTCCTTCCGCTTTCCTTTGCTTGACAGACCTGTGAAGGTCGTAAATGCGAGGCTTGGTCGTAAAGTTACTTTTTCATCACCGTCGTAACTGTGAACAGTCGCTAAACAAAGCAGTCACTAAATTAGGATGACCTGTATAGCATTCTCGCTTCCTGTATTTCTTGTTCTTTACTTGCACAATTTGTGGGTCCAACCTGGCTGTGAGGCACTCCAGCCTGCTTCGGTTTGTCTTCTTCGCAGGGTCTGCTGTGCCCAGAACACCGAGAAGAAGTGACTCATTATTGCAAAACCTGCCAGCGTTTGGTGTGCCAGTTATGTCGAGTTCGTCGCACGCACACGAGCCATAAAATCACACCTGTGCTCAGCGCCTACCAGGCGCTCAAGGTGAGACTTTTGGAGAACGTCGTCCGTTTCCTTTTTCTCTTTCCGTCCCCAAAGTCCTTGAACTTGATTGGCCACAAAGTAGAAGCACTAAATTAAAACGAAAAAAGCAAAACACCATCTTGGATTGATGGCTCCTGGCAGGGAAAGCCGCCCAGGGTAATTCAACCCAGACTCAGGATGGTCTACAGGATCCAGGGTGGATTCTGGGAGCAAGGCTCCTGTGTTAGCATGCAACGAAACCAGACTTTTTCCTCTTAAAATTTCCTCTGCAATAGAAAAGCCAGATTCCAAATGCTTCCTCGCTAGAGTCGTTGACTTTGCCACGAGATATGATAACCCTTTGCAAAAGGAATCTTTATCGACGAGAGTTTTGAGAGGATTTTTAATCTTCGGGACTAACGGGGAGGTCAAGGGACCGTGGGATTGCAGCCCGCCGCCCCGCAGCTTCACCTTTTTTTTCGCTTGCAGGAAAAGTTGACCAAAAGCCTTGCTTTCATCCTGAGCAATCAAGACACAGTGCAGGCTCAAATCAACGAACTGGAAGAGACTCTTCGGCTCACAGAGGTAGGGTAACTTTCTTTGTTATCCTCTTGGGGTTGAAGCCCGTCGCAAACGAGAAAAATTCAGGGTACGAGTTAGGCGCTTCCTGTCCTAGTCCCCCCTCTGCTTTCTGTAAGATAACGGGTTGTCCTTCAGAAGAACCCAGAGGTTGAACGAATCCGTTCAGAGAGAGATACCGCCTTTTACGGGCGAAATATCTGAACAGAGGAGGGAATGGGGACCTTGATTGGGGCACCCGTTCGGCCAACGGTTGGTCACTTCCTTGCAGGTGAATGGCACCCAGGCGAAGGAAGAGGTGACGCGGCTGATGAACAGTTTGAGCAACCTGCTGGAAGACAAGCGAGCGGCTTTGCTCAGCGCTATCGAGGATTGCCGCCAAGACCGGGTCTCCAACCTGCAGGCCCAGCTTCAGGAGCATCGGGCCATGATGGAGAACTCGGGTATGGTGGGCTACTCGCAGGAAGTCTTGAAGGAAACCGACCAGCCCTGCTTCGTCCAGGCCGCCAAACAGCTTCACCACAGGTGCCTTCCGCGCGGTGCGGCGTTCTTAGAAAAAAGAAATAGATTAGAAATCGGGAAATCTGTTGAAAGGGAAACCGGAGGGAAAAGCAAAATGACCCGTAGCTGTGGACGCTTCTGATCGAGGACAAACGTCTAGTCCGCCAGGAGCATTTTTCAAGAAAAGGATTTCTGGCTTGTCGTAAGCAATCGTGCTTTAGAGAAGACCCGTTTAATCGCTGGTTTGTGGAGGGTTGGTGGCAGTTTACCCGGAGGAAGGTGGCAAGGAGCAAGAAGCCTCTAAAAATGATTGACAGGTGCCAGTTTTAAGAGGACTGTCCTTTTTGTAAAGAGAGCTCTGTTCTCTTGCGCACTCGCTAACCCGCTTACGCTTACAAGCTTTGCGTCACCTTTTAAACTGGATTTCTCCAGCCTGTGCTTTTCGTGTGCTTTGGACCACAGCTTCCATATGCATTGTACAATAGCCCCCATAATGCTCCAGGCCACCCTAGGCGGGGGTTCTGGGAAACAGGTTTGGGGAGCAGCTGATTAGCAAAAGTTGTTTTCAACTAAGCAGCAAAAACCTTGGGGTATAACCACTTGTTAATTAGCGATTCACCACCAAGGAAACCATTGAGCAAAGGTTTATTAGGGTCAGTAACAGAAAGCACCCCACTTCTTAACAGGGCCTGATATCCACAAATGTTATTACTGACTTCGAGGGCTCGTCAAGGGCTGTCAAGCAAGCAAAAGCAAGCATTCTGTCTCTCTGTTCCTCCAAAGCCTTAATTGCATTTTAACATACAGGGAGTCCCCGGTTTAAGACGAGTTCCGTTCCCAAGGTTTGTCCTTAAGTTGAATTTGTACGTAAGTATATGTAGTATTGTGTAATGAACTCGAATCGTTGTGTATTTAACGCGTATCATTGTGTCTTTAACTCCAATTTTGCTACAGTAGACTCTGTCTTAACTACGAGTCGTCTGTAAATCGGGCCTTCTTAACCCAGGGACTCCCTGTAGTACAATATAAATATATGTGTATATCTGGTGCAATCAAGTGAGTGATGGGTATTGATCTATGTTCAGAGGCCATTTTTTCCTCTGTCTGTCTCTCTGCCCCGATCTTGGCTGCTCCCTCCTGCCGGCAGGATCCTCAGGGCGACCGATTCACTCCAGGCGTTCCGGCCAGCGGCCAGCGCCTCCTTCAGCCATTTCCAGGTGGACGTGAGCCAAGAAGTGAAGCTACTTACGGACCTCACTTTTATTAAAGGTGCGTAAAAAGTGGGCCTTGAGCGATGGTTGGCCTGCTTCGGGGATGGGAAGAGATCTTACAAGATTGTTACCAACGGTGGGGCGGCTGCCATGCCCAAAGGAAGCTTCTTAAAATCTCCCCTCTTCCTGTTGCTACAGCCCTCTTTCCCAAGTCACTACAGGTCGTCCTCGTTTAGTGACTACCTTGTTTAGTGACCGTTCACAGTTAGGATGGTGGTGAAAAAGTAAGTTGGCGGCCAGTTCTCGCATCGATGACCTTCGCAGGTCTGTAAAGCAAAGGAAAGCGGAAGGAAGATCGTAAGCATAGCCGCAGTTCCACCGAGCGATCGCTTCGCTTAACGGCCGCGTTGCTGGTCCCCATTGTGGTCGCTAAACAAGGACGACCTGTAAATGGCAAGAGTGTTGGTTATGGAAGTATTGTTTCAGAGGGTGAGCCCATTCCTCTTTGCGCAGGGCTATCTGTAGGTACCTGTAGATCAACAGATCTTAATATCTCAGAGCTTCCTGCAACAGGAGTACCAACGTAAGCCTGTGCTGTGAGCCCCCCGGGGCACGTATTGTGTTGTTTTGTGTTGTGTGTGCGTTGTATGACCCGTCGAAGAGCTGGAGGAACATGGAGCTTGGAGCAGTCGGCGTGGTGGTGAGTCCACCTTGGCTGGGTTGGGCTGCCCGTTACACATCTCCCTTTTTGCCCCGTCACCCTCCCCACCTCCGGATGGGAGTGGGAGAGACGGTTTTGATAGATAGATATATTTTTTTGCTTTCCCGTCGCGCGTATCGTTTGACCCTCAGGGCCTCTTGGCCCCAGCCAGCTCCCCTCTTCCCCCCGGCCCCTCCGTGATCCACAGCCAACCTGACACTCGAGGCACAGTGCCCGCCTGCCCGCCCCGAGGCCCAGTTCCCCGAGGTGCTTGGCTGTTGACCCATCTGCTTTACCTCTCTCTGTTTATAGGCTGTGGCTGCTGTTGAGACATCATCGCAGTAAATTGAGGCAAGTCACATCCCACTCAACTGCTCCCGTCCCCCCCCCGATCCTTTCCCATCCTCCCCACTTCTTTCTTTTCCTCCACCCCGTTGACAGTCTCTCTGGGTCTGATCCTGCCCTTCCCACCGCATCCATCCTGCACCCCACCCCCTGCATCCTCAGGCCTCGTTTTGGGACTTTCCGATCCAGAACACCCTGGATCGAGGGTTTGTTAGTGCCCTTGTTGAAGTAAGCATTCTAGTCCTCATGGTGGCAGAAAGATCCACAAGATTTGCAGCAACTCTGGCACGTGGAGATGGCGACGGATAGCGTTGTAGAGACGTTCCGGCCTTCCCTACCCGGCCAGCTCCCTGCATTTCCCTTCCGTTGCCTCTCCCAATTTTTGCAAAACTCCCCACGGCTTCTTTTGTTGAAATGCTTCTGCCCTGGATTGGCTGGGCTGAACCTGGGTGGGATTTCAGTGGAGGGAAGGCATGTTAAGAGGGCTTTATAGGGGAGGCAGGTGAACAGCTCAGGAGGTGTTCTGGATGGTGGAAACCTGGCTGTGGAGCCCCAAAAAGAAGGCAAAGCGAGGGCATCTTTTCACTCTAGATATGATAGGGATGGAATGGAGTATCGCAGAGAGGGCAGAGACAGATGGCTGGCACAAAAAATACCTGCCTTCTTTGCTGCAGTGTCCTGTTGCCAAGCCTTTAAAGTTGACGTCCTTTAAGAGTTATAACTGCTTTCTCCAATCTGATGCCTTCCATAAATGTAGGCCAGCAGTACACATTGTTCTCTCAGCCAGCAAGCCTTGCTAGGGGTGCATTATGGGAACTGTAGTCCAACTGAACATCTCATCCCCATGTTTTTCACCACTTCCATACGGCACTAGTTCCAAGCACCAGTAAACACATAAAGCTCAATATATATATTGAAAGAGGCAGAAATGGCCATTAATTAATACAGGTCATCCTCGTTTAATGACCACAATTGGGACTGGCAGTTGAGTCATTAAGTGAAGCAGTCACTCACTGACTGGGCTTACGATCTTCCTTCAGCTTTCCTTTGCTTTACAGACCTGCGAAGGTCGTAAATGTGAGGATTGGTTGCAGTTACTTTTTCACCACCGTCATAACTGCAAACAGTCGCAAAACAAGGCAGGTGCTAAATGAGGACTACCGGTAAAGCGGTGTCTGATTCAGATTAGGTTGCTGTGCCTCTTGCCCTAGCTTCCTCTGCAGGGTTGGGAATGTCACTTTAGCTCCCTCTGCAGGGTAGTGGTTAAGACCGAGAATCCCATGTAGCTCCTGTGCATGTGTTGAGTGCCTTGCAGACTATGAGATGTTTTGAGGCCATAGTTCTAGTTTCTTAGGGAATGAATCCCATTGAAAGCAACGAGGCTTGACCGTGCCAACGAGACTTACTAAAGCATAATAAGATTGCCCTATTAATAAAAAACCAGGGATTTTGGAAGACCGTGAATATATTCCTCTTAAGTTCTGGCCGCCTTGGGTTGGAACTGATGAGAGCCAAATTTGCCAGCCATCAGGGGAATTAAAGCTGCCGTAAGTAAGAACGATCTTTGTAAAACCTTTAGAGAGCGCCAGCCAAGTTTTCTTTGAAGCGTTCACTTTTTTGCCGATTTAATCAGACCGTGGAGCAAAGCGTGCTTGCCTCATCAGCTGAAGACACCCCTGAGCTCAAAAAAGCTTACTTCTAATCATCATCTGTAGCTTCTAAAAGCACGCGGCTGATTGCCTGCAATTCACCAGTTTCTCCTCGATTGCTTTTCAGGGACTTGCGTCCTTCAGGGGTGGGAATCTTCGCCCCCGCCCCACGTTGCCCGAACTTCAGCTCCCAGCATTCTTCACATTGGAAGTCTGGGGCTGCTGGGAGTTGTAGTTCAGCCACATTGGGCAGGGCACAGGTTCCATCAAGGGGCTTGTGGGCCTGCTGGAGGTTTTGAGGGCGTGCTCTGCAAAACACGGGCCAGGATCGCTCGTCAAACCCGGGTTACCTAGAAGGCAAACGAGCGCGGTTGCACTCTCCCACCCCAGCGTGTGCTGCTGTCGTGAGATGCTCCCCTCGCCTTACCTTTCTTTTTCCCGGGCACGCTTCCAGACAACCCTCTGGCTGCAGTCGCCCGCTCCTTCAGCCCCGGGTCGTCGGGAGGCCGAGACTTGGCTTCGCCATCCCAAATACGGATTTTTTTTTAATGGATTCGTTTTGGAATGAATTTATTTGGAACGAAACCCCGGCAGAGGGAGCCCGGCAGACCGCGGGAACCCTGGGGACCTTGGCACCCGCGGGAACCACGTTGGGGGCCAGGGCTTAATTGGTTCGCTTTTGCTGGTGTCCCAAATCAGCCTTCTCTCCACACCCCTTCCTCTGTCTTCACGGTCTGTCCCCTCGAGCCATTCTTCTCTCGCCTTTCTCAGCCCCGGTCCTCCGTCTCTCTTCCCTTCTCCGCCTCTCCCCCCTCCCCTTCCCTGCCCTTCCCCGACTTGCGCTCAGTCTCTCTTTGCCCCCCGGATTCTTCTCAGCAGCTTGCCTGTCCCCCGACTCTGTCCCTCTCCTCCTCCGACGTTCCTCTGGGCCCACGCCCGCCTCTTCTCTGCCTTCAGAACCTTTTCCTGGTCGTCTGCGGTCAGTCCGGAAAGCGCTCGGATCTACCGTGCAGCCGCGGTCTGACGTCCCGCGCCTTCCTCTCTCCCTCTCCTGTTGCAGCGCCGGAGGCCCCCGTGATCGACACGCAGCGCACCTACGCCTACGATCAGATCTTCCTCTGCTGGCGTCTGCCGCAGCATTCCCCGGCCGCCTGGCATTACACGGTGGAGTTCCGGCGGGCTGAGCCCAAGGGCAAGGCCCTCAAGCTGTGGCAGCGGCGGGAAGAAGTGCGAGGCACCAGTGCCATCGTGGAATACTTGGACACCGACAGCGTCTATGTGCTGCGCGTCCGAGGTTACAACAAGGCCGGGTTTGGAGACTACAGCGAGGAAATCTACTTGCGTACACCTCCTGCACCCGGTAAAGCCTCTTGTTTTCCTCTCTACCAGTCCAGTCCTACAAAAGTTAGGAACAGTCTGATTTACAGCAGTTTTACCCAACCTGTAGCTTGGACTCACCCTCTCCTGTTCTCATATGGTTTAGGGTCTTTCCAATTCTCGTGGCTCCCTGCTCCCCTCTCTTGTTCTCATATGGTTTAGGGTCTTTCTAATTCTCGTGGCTCTCTACTCACCTTCTCTTCTCATATGGTTTAGGGTCTTTCTAATTCTCATGGCTCCCTGCTCCCCTCTCCTGATCTCATATGGTTTAGGGTCTTTCTAATTCTCGTGGCTCTCTACTCACCTTCTCTTCTCATATGGTTTAGGGTCTTTCTAATTCTCATGGCTCCCTGCTTCCCTCTCCTGATCTCATATGGTTTAGGGTCTTTCTAATTCTCGTGGCTCTCTACTCACCTTCTCTTCTCATATGGTTTAGGGTCTTTCTAATTCTCATGGCTCCCTGCTCCCCTCTCCTGATCTCATATGGTTTAGGGTCTTTCTAATTCTTTGTTCCCTGTTCTCTTCACTTCTCCCATCCCCTTCCCCCCGAAAGTGCTGAATTTCTTTCTGGACAATCGGTGGGGGTTCAACCGAGAACGCTTGGCGATCAGCAAGGATCAGCGGGCGGTCCGCAGCGTCCCCGGTCTTCCCATGCTGTTCGCCGCCGAGCGCTTGATGACCAGCTGCCATCTTTCAGTTGACCTGGTGATCGGCGACGTGGCGGTCACCCAAGGACGCAGCTATTGGGCCTGTTGCGTGGACCCCAGTTCTTACCTGGTCAAGGTGGGCGTGGGGCTGGAGAGCAAGCTGCAGGAGTGGTTCCAGGTGCCCCAAGACGTGGTGAGCCCCAGGTGAGCAAACGTTTGGAGGGATGGGAAGGAAATAAGGGTAGAGGGTGTTCAGTCGCATCTCTGGAGGTCTTTTCTCCAACTTGGCCACTTTAAGACATGTGGATTTCAACTCCCAGAATTCCCCAGCCAGCTTAAAGCGGCCAAGTTGGAGAAATACTGAACCTATAAGTTCAAGATATCGCATCTTGGGTGAAGCTGTTGAAAATTCTTGGGTAGGTCCAACTCAGAAAGGCACAAATTTGGGGCTCCTTTTGCCAAGTGGGGGTGAAGGGGAGTTTACCGAGACCCCATTTCACCCCAAAGACGAGAGACAGCGTGTTCTTCTAAACATCAGCATTTTAGCAATGCCATCTAGTGCCCCGGTTGAGATTTGGAGAGGGGGTTGTGACCTGCCCTGTGAAGCAGTGTCTTTCTTCTTCTTCGGTTCCACTGAAGAAAAGTAGGAAAAGTTCATTTCCAACTCCGTTTGTTTTCCCCTGGCTCAGGTATGACCCGGACAGCGGGCACGACAGTGGTGCCGAAGACACCACCCTGGAGTCGTCGCCGCCCTTCGCCTTCCTGACCATCGGCATGGGCAAAATCCTCCTGTCCCACGGGGTGTCCCTCACCTCCCGGGACCCCGGCAACTCCACCATGCCCTTGCCCCCCCGGGTGGGCATCTGTCTTGACTACGAACACAGCAAAGTGACGTTCTTCGATGCCGTCTCCTTCCGCAGCCTTTGGGAGTGTGGGGTAGACTGCTCGGGGCCCGTCTGCCCGGCCTTCTGCTTCATCGGTGGCGGCGCCCTGCACCTTCAGGAGCTGGTGGTCAACCGCCAGGAGCGGAAAGTCACCATCAGCAGCTTCTCCAAGTTGGACTGAAGTGGCCGGTGGCCGATTCTGAGAGTCTTGAGGGAGAGGATAGACGAGCAGAGGGGGCCTTGGGGGGCTGGAAAGGTCCAGAAGAGTGGCCGACGGCCTCCCCCCCCTTCCTGAAGAAACATCTCCAGGTGAACGAGGAGAAGGTCTCAGCCATGGGACTGTTACAGGCCCATTTGTCCAGCTGATGGATAGATGAACTTCCAACGGATAGATTCTTTCATTCTGATTGTGGGGGTGCCCTCTTCCCAGCCAGCCCCCCATCATAAATGACCATCCCAGCTGTGGGGACGGAAAGCTGCTTTCCCCCCACAGCCGCCCCACAGAGGGGGATTTTTTAAAATACCCAACATCATGTCTTCGTTCTTTGTTTTCCCATCTTCCTCAATGCGCCCCCTAAACGTCTGGGGGAATCCAGCTCCCCCCACCGTGGGGCAGGAATCTCAATCTGTCAAGAAAAGGAAAAAAAACTGGAACAAGGCTGAGCCTGGAATGGCCTCTAACGCCTTTCCCCGTTTGTCTTTAAAAAGAAAAAAAATATTTCTTCTCCCTTGTCCTTTCTCTGATTCCTCGCAGGACAATCAGTCCTGCTGTACTTCTGCCGTAGTCATCCTTTTGAATTAATCTTTTTTTTTTCCTAAAAGTCCCTAGTCCTGCTCCTCAACTTGACCGCTCCTGTGAATCGCCCTGTGGCCCGTTTCCTAATTTCAGCCATTTCCAATTTCTCTTTGGCTCCCAAGTGGGGGTTTCCGAAACATTCGTCCAAGGATTTATAGAGCGACTGGCAAAAAAATAAAATTGTTGGGGAAATGTACGTCATTCCTCCGGAACAAGAGCAGGTGGGAAAATATCACTGGGACCCGCAGATAGCTTCCAAGCGGGTTTAAATTTCGTAACGTAGATTTCTTGGTTTCGACGCGGTGCGCAATCCGTAAAACGAACGTGGCGTCAAAATTACCCTCTTTGTTAAAACGATAACTCGATCTTCCTCCCCAGAATGGTTCCTCGTCATAAAACTAAACGCAACAGGTCTTCATTGTGGGTTACTTCTTAATTTCTTCTAGGGTGAAGCTCGTTTTGGTTCCTGAATTTCTGCTCCCTCCAGCTGTAGTTCTGGATCCATTTGATCTTCCACCCAAGCAAAGCAGGAAAAAAAGAAGGGACTTCTTTTCAAAACCAGGATTCCCCTGATGATCTCTCATCATCACTGAAAAAATGCAGAAGTCACCCCCATGGAGGATGGCCAACTTCCCACTCGGAAGCTACTTCTGGGGTGATTTTTGCATTCCCACCAGAAATGCAGGAGCGGAAATCGGTCAGGCCAGACCCCAAAGGAGAAGGCAAATTCTGCTAGTTTGATCAACCCTCCCCAATTCCTATGCAGGCTAAATCAAGGTTTGCAAAGCTGGGCGTGCTAAATGCCCAGGAGCGGTGATTCGCTTTTGTTCTTCAAAAAGGGGGTCTTTTGTAAGTGTTGAAGTGTTTGTGAAGATACGGAGCCACATTTCCCCCTCTTGACCCCACGTTCGTCAAACTTTCCTCCTGGGCCCTGGATTTTTTGTCCCAATTTTTCCCAGTATGGGAAAAGAGCTATGTTGACTGGTGTCATTGCAGAATTTCTGGCAATTAAAAGGGGGAGGGAAATGTATGCCCGCAATGCCGGGGGCTTGCGTGAAGGTTTGGGGGCTTGGCAGAGATGGGCAAGGCCCGCCGAGGATCTTTCTCGGATCCAGAGGCAGCTTTTTGCAAGGGAGGTGGTCAAACCAGCACAGGTTGTTCAGGACGTGGCAAGAACCTGGGGTTGAAATCAAGCATGTCTGCTAAATTTGCTGTTGAGATAAACGATCGGTAGCGATTGCTCCAGATTGGCCGAGACGAGATTCCCGTCCGAAAACCCAGAAGAGCCTTCAGCAGTGGACTCCATACCCCCCGTTTTTTCATTTTAATTAGGCCTCCCCCCTTCCGAGCGCACAATGAGGACTAACATCTTGTTTTTCAGGAGAGAACCACACCATCGCGTAGAGCTGGCTCACCAATCTTGTGCGATCCGTGAACTAGGTTTAAACCGACCTAAGGATGGACAGAGGGTCTGATGGGGTAGAAACCTGGCTACATCCCCCCTTCTCCCATTTCTTAAGACTTACTGTTAACTCAAAAAAAAAAAAGTTTTAATTGTCGGCTTCGGTTGGGGTTTTTAAACTCTTGAACAGATGTGTAGTGCCAATCCAAGCCAGTAGAAGGCGCCGCGACCACAAGATTCTAGAGAATAAATTCTTTTTTTTCCTCTTAAGAAACTTGAGTTTTGCTCTTGGCAAACGTTTGGGGAAGGAATCTTGGTTTTTGTGGGGCCATGAAGGCTTCTGTCTCCTTCAGCGGCTTAGTTACAGCTCTTCCTAGCCATGCACGGCCATCAAAAGCTATTGAGCAACATCCACTTGTAATGATGATCCATTGAAAGCTATATTTGTGCCTCTGATGCCAACAAGGGTTTTATTTTGTGCCTGGGTAATGTCTATTTGTAATATAAATCAGCAGGGGAAAATGTTCTTTGCTCACTGGAGGGCAATAGCCCCAAACAGCTGGGTTTGGAGAGGGGAGGAACATGCCAGTGGCTGTAATTGGGAATAAATAAATTCCCAGATAGGGACTCCATTCATTCATTCATTCATTCATTCATTCATTCAACTCTTAGTCATATGTTCCTGCCTTTCTGTGTCCCAGAATGAACGTTTCTAGGTGGGCAAATGCTGAACATCGGCCTTTTCTGGCTCCCAAGTTGCATACTTCGTTATTTTATTCTATTTTTTTATTTTTCTGCCATCCAGCCAGCGTCCGTTGGGATTGTTACGTCCCTCCTAATGCAGACAGATGCATTTTTTGATCGGAGGAGGAGGAGGAGGAGGTGGTAGACTTGGAAGTGGCTGTTAAAAAAAAGTGGACTCAAACATCAGCTTCCCTTTTTCTGCTTCGGGGCTGGTAACCAGCTAGTCAAGGGGACCGGTTTTAATCGTCTTGCCCTCTCGTGGGGCGGTCCTGCTTGAACCGTAGGCCTGCAGGGAACGGAAAGAAATTTGATCTGGCTTCTCAGCCCAAAATAAGACCCTTGTTGAGGGTAACACACACACACACACCGCCTTCCTAGGAGGCCTGCAATTCGGGCCTTTTGAACAAACGGGTGAACGAAGAGGTTCAACCCGTTGGGAACTGGGTTGGGGTTGTAGGTCACGCGGCGATTCGCTAAGCGCGTTGGGCCAACTGAACTTTTGCAGTTTTTGCCCGCTTCGCAAATGATGTGAGCCCTGCAAGTGTGTTTTTTTTAAAAACCTGGGTTCTGCGTGAAGTGTGAATGAGTGACGTGGTGCTAGCAGTACGCTTTGCTTGATAGGGGTTTTTTCCCTCTTTTTTTTCCAAGGGTTTGCGTTTTCTTTTTCCAGCCGCCTTCTCCAGCTCTCCTCTGGAGAGGTCGGACTACAACCCCGATCGTCCCCAGCCCCTCCGGCCAACAGCCCAGCACGATCTGAGCAACAGGGCGACGTTTGTCCAGCGACTTGATCACAGAGAGGTTCTTCTCCATTTCCTGATCTGGGGATCCAATCTGAACATATCCGTCTGGACCTAAGTTTCTAGCTCTCATGATCCTCAACCCACGATGACTGGTAGCAAAGTGCACGCAAAACCGGCTTGTCCGTTCACCCCGTGACTTACACTCTGTCCTTTTTCGGTTCTCTCACTCTTTCCCTAGATGGCTAGAATTAGGCGCTGATGGGACAGACTTCGATTTTTCTGCCCCTAAAGCTAATTTTAATGTCATTCGGTCCCCCGTGCTTCGTCTCAACCCCACGATCGGCCGGGCCCAGCATTGGCCAGACTCCGGCTTGTCCGATGGCGCTCCCCGCTTTTGGGACGGCCACAGGTCACCCTCAACCTGCACTTGTGCACGGAGAGGCGTGCGGTCCCCGTTTTCATCTCGCACGGGAAAAGAAGGAGATGTTCTTTGCAGGCCCAGCTGGAGCTTCGCCGCCTCCTCCCTCGGCTCTGCTTTCACTCGCCCCTCTTAGATTGGGTGCCAGGCGAGACCGGGGCCAGATGGGCGCCCACTCAGCGTGGGCTGCTGACCTGGCCAACACCGGTCACTCGCCGGCCGGGGACAAAACGCCTCGTGGGTTTGACGGGATTCCACTGACCTTTCAGCTGCTTTCGGCCGGAGCACAGCCTTGGCAGAGCCAGAACAGAGAGTGACCATTTCAGCAGAAGCAGGGGAGGTCCGGAGCCTGCCCAGCGGCCACCCTCCTGCCTGGACGCAGGCCAAGAGCTGCAGGGAACTCTCCCTACGGATTGCTTTGGCTGTGGCTCAGCGCCGTGACGTCCCTTGTCAGTCGTGGGTTGGAGGACAGGAAAAGCCTGGCTTTGCCACCGAGTCTTTGCTAAGTGCCCAAGCTTTGCCAGAAAGAAAGAAAGAAAGGAGGAAATCTAATTGTGCATTGTGTACTTGCACCCACGCACACCCTTTCTGCGCCAAGCCATTCCCTGACACTGCCCGAAGACGGGGGGGGGGGGGTTGTTTTTCGGTTGCAAAGTGAAACCCAAGTTTTTTCCCCTTCGGTTTCTCTTGCAGACCGCTTAAGTCTTCTTTCCCATCCTTCGGTCAAACCCTTCATGGTTTTGCTCCTCCAAGGCTGGCTTGCAAGAAGGAAACAAATCCATAAGCCTGGGGAAACGGGCTGTGAGCCGGAGAACTTCCAGGGGCTGGCCCAGTCTACCTTGGAGGGGCGAGGTCGCCATAGGAAAAGCGAAGGGAGGTGGCGTCCCGTCTTCCGTGAACCCAAAAGTGGCCTGCTGTGGCCTTCTGGAGGGAGGTTTTCCCCATTTGCCAGCCTCCCTCGAACTCTGACATTGGTCCCCCAGTCCAACCCTCACCAGGTCTGACTTTGGAGATGAACCAATTCTGTTAAGTGAGTTTGGACAGGGAGGAGGTAAATCCTAAACTTGCATTTTGTTAGAATAAAATAGGTACCCTGAAGCAGTGGGTCTGGCAACAGGAGGAGGAGGAGGCGGAAGAGGAGAAAGAGAAGAGGGAGGAAGAAAGTTGTTGGTCTTAAATGGTTTTGCAGAGAGACGTTCTTTGCAGAAACAAGAAACGCCAAACTTAACGCCTTTCACATTCCTGAAATTTCCACTGGCCGGCCGGCACCGGGGAAATCTTTTTAACGTCCCGCTGCTACGTACACCAAAAGGCCTGCAGCTCAGGGAGGGGTGGGCCGTGATCCGCCCCCCTCCCTTTGTAGCGGGAACCAGCGAACATAAAGGGAACAATGCTCACCCTGTGCATATGCACACCCACATTATTTGCGAACCATTCATCTCCAGCGATGCAAAACCCACAAGGTCATGTCTCGGTTTTCTGGGCGTCTCATCCGTGCCTCTGGACGAAACCCTCACCGGGAATGCCTCATCAGGAAACCGCCGGGTGTAAAAATCCACATTCTTGGTGCAGACCATGGAAATCCATTGCCCGGCCTTTTGGCCGGCTTCCTTGTCACTCTAACCAGGATAAAGCCAAGCTTAATTTATGGCTTTGTTCTTTGCGGTTCCACCAGCCCGGATGGGGCAAAGGGGTGGGGTGGGGCGGGGCGGGCGGGCAGACGGAGGATCACTTGCAAAGCCACCAGGTCTGGTTTCTGCACCGATGAAGGGCGTGCAAGAAAGAGATCTTTCCACATTTTCTCTGTGAGATCTCCCCATCCTGCTTGGAGCCTCCGAATGCTCCGGATTGACTTGGTGAGCCTCGTCTCAGGGATTCTCCCGATGGAAGCCTCCCTAACCTTATTTTAATTTATTTGCTGTGCAGCGGCCGGTCCTCCACGCAGTCGACGCAGCTGGAGGGTTGCATAGCTGACAGTTAGAGGCATGGCGGTTTTACGGCGCTGGCGTCCAGCAGGGGGTTGGGCTAAATGACCTCTACGCTCCCCCCGGCTTTAACATCTCACGATTCTAGGCCTCGAGCGATGAATGGCACAGGCCAACCTTTTTGCCTCAAGTTGCACGCAACAAGGAAAGCAAATCAGACTCGTTTCTGTCTGCCTTGGTCTGCCCACCGCGTCACCGGAGCTTTCGGCTCACCCGCGGCCGAAGCCAGGCCAGCCCTGTTCTCTCTCTCCCCTCTGACCCCCCTGCCATTCATCGTAGCCAATTCAAACATTTAATTTTGCTTCCTCATTTTTCTCAGCCTGCTGTCGGCCTGGCAGGTGCTGGAAATGTCTGGTTCCAACGTTCGGCGCAGGAAAAAAATCCTGGTTTCCAAAGAGGCGCTGGGGCCCAGCTTCTCCCCAGGGATGGGCACGGCAATGAGAACAAATTCTCCCAGGAAGACCAAAATCCTGGGATTGAATGGCGGTCAGAGGCTGGGTTGGCCTCTGGGCATTTCCTGCTTTTCTGATTGAAAGCAGGAGATGCGTGACGTGGTCCATCTGGATGTGCGCTGGACGGGCTCAAAAACACGTAGAATCACATATGGAGAAGTGGGCCCATTTATTGCACACTGGACCTTCTTTCCCCCCTCCTCCCTCTTGTTATGAACCAACATGGGCTGGTTGAGGAAGCAGAAGGGGGGGGAACCCTGCAAAAAAGTCATTTTGGTGCCCTTGAACCCAGACCCCTTTTGGGTAATGTTTTACTGCCCGTCCGTCCTGCTTCAACAGGCAGAGCAATGCTTTTCCTAGCTGAATGTCTTCCCGGTCGTTCAAGACACAGAAGCCTTGTTCGTGTTGATTATGGTCTGTGTTGTTGTTCTTTTTTTTAAAAAAAGGTTTGTTTGTTTTTAATTGGCAACTCTGTTGGCAAAGCAGGTTTGGGGGTTTTCCTATCTGAACTCTTGCCAGCTGCCTGCAACGCAATTTTATGAATCCTTACAGTAACCTTGGTTGGAGTTAAGTCTGCTCGGCTAAAGTTGTTTGTATTGGGTTTTAAAGGTGGTTTATCCTGTCTTCTTGGCACGGTAGCTAAGATTTCTCATGAATGCGCTAATCGATTGGCAAGATTCCTGCCTGTCTTACTTTCCAGCCCTTTCTAACTAAAGTTTCCTAGAACTCTACCCACTCAAGGATGGGTGGAAAGTTAAACTTAGCTCCCCCAAACATATGGATCTGATTTAGGGACTGCCGCTGCAAAAGCCAGCTCTGTGCAAAACTTTCTTCCCTGCCTCTAAAAATAAGTTTCTAGTCCTCAAGCCTGTTTGGAATATTCATACATGCAGCACCCCTGAAAACTGCAGCCCAGACTCTATTCTCCATAGAACCTTTTCTGCCTGGCTGAAGATTGCCCTGCCTTCCTCATTGTGCTCATACATGATTCAAATTAAATTAAAATAAAATTTAAAAAAAAAAAATGGAAAAGCTCAGGGTGGATGCATAGGGCTTCCAGAATTCACAATTTCTTGGATCTGGAGTTTGTAGGTTGGAGATAAAGACGTGCAAAGAGTTACAGCCCTGTCTGCACATTTGTATAGATTCTGGTTTGGTCACCATGCGCTTGCCGTGCGTCAGGTTAACTCATGTTTGGCCAAGAAACTAGGAAAAAGGTTTGGTCCAGCAAGATGGAGGAATGTGAGTCTTTGTTGAGATACATTTCTAGCCCAGAAGCCGCTGTTCAGGTATTTATTACTTTATTCTTATTGTTTTATGGGCTATTTATCTTCAGTGGATAGATAACATCTGGCTTCTGTGGAGGCTGAGCTGCAGCAATGCATTGTGGGAAGGCAGGGAGATGCTCAGGTTGTGGTGCATTGTGGGAAACTCTGGTATCTGGTGGCTTTCTGGGAACGGTTAAGACACAAACGATGGGGATTCTGGGGATCTTACCCTTTGAGATGTTGAGACTCTTCAAAAAGCCAGGGGGGTGTTTGTATGTTGGTTTTTGGGTGAAAAATAAGATAGCCGACACCATGAACAACTAGAGAAAATTACCGTAGACGTTGCTTCTCCCTTTTCCAGAATATTTAATTTCATTGTGAGGTTTGGGGGCGGGGGGGACGTGTTTTGGCTTAGGTTATTCCCCCCTTCCCAAAGTGCGTCGTTTGGTTGATGATGACAAACTTTCTTGTTTAGTATATTTTCCCAAGTTGCTCCCATTTGTGCATTTTTATGATGTTCTTAGCCCTCTAGGCCACCTTGGATCTTCCGATATATTAACATCTAATATATTAACGATGATCATTTGCAGAAACAAGTTGCAGAAATCTGTATGATGCAAACAACTTACCAGTTGCAGAAAGAATCTCAGAAATCTGATTTGCAGAAAGCTCATTTGCCCAGATCGAATACCTGAATAATGGTCTTTGGCCAAAAGAAGTGCCGGAAATCTAATTTGCAGAGATCATTTTAGTTGCAGAAAGAATGTCAGAAGTCTACTTGGCAGACCTCCAGTATATTAATGACGATTGGTTGCCTAAAAAAAAATATTTATATATATATTTTTTTCCTGGCAGCCTTGGGGTTCCTCTGAGTCTGTCCTGGCACACCCACACGGCTCTTTTCCACGCAGAAGGTCCCCAGTTGATCCACTGGATCTCTGGGGAGCAGGGAGGTATGTGGGAGACGTTGCTAGAGTTGAAATGTGGATGGATCCAGATACTTAGATAAGAGTTGGGGGGGGCTCTTCTTCCCAGGTCCTACCCCAAACAAAGACTTTATCCCTCAACGTCGAAGGAGTTTATTTTATTCTACAAAGTCATGAAATATATAATTTCCCAAGGATGTCCACCTTGCTGGCTTCAGCGCTCTGTTGATTCATAATCAAGACCCCACCGTTCCCCGATTCCCACCCATCCTAAGCCTGGTGGGGGGGCAGAGATGGCCCCCTCTGAAATCAAGAATTGGGGCTCCCTTTATTCTTCCCCCGGCGGATAAAACTGCCCAGGATGTTTACGAAGAAGGTGCTGGGAGTTGAAGTCCACCCATCTTAAAGTGGCCAAGCTTGAGAAACACTAAATTGTCATCTGGAAGCGGTGGAGAAGCAAAGCCAGCCCCCTGAAAGATTTCGGGGATCCTACATTCTCCTTGTCTTCCCATTATTTTTTTATTTTTTAAGAATGTCCTCATTTGGTTGGTAGGCCGCCCGCTCCCCCAAAGACCCGGCGGGGCCAGGATGCGGGTGCCGCGGGAAGTGGGACGCTCTCCTTCGTTACGGAGGAAGGATGCTCCTCTGCCAGAGAAGCTTCTGCTTTGGGGGGTTGGACTAGATGACCTCGAAGACCTTTCCCCACTGGTGCTTTGCTTCCTGTTTATGCATGTTCAAATTAAGGGTATGAAAAGCTGTCGGGGGGCCGGGGAAGGTTGGGGACGTGCAAGGAAAGATGCCCGCCCGTCTTTTGAACCTCATTTGTTCCGTTCCTTCATGTCTCCAAGTCTGGCTTCTCAGGAACTCTTCCTTTCGAGGGGGGCGAGGGACTGGGAGGGGGGAGGCCACGAAAAACCCACAAAATCGCAGCCCCCTAAAACCTTCCACCTCCAACTCCTCTTCCCCAAAGGCAGAAGAGAGATGCGGGGACACCTTCTCTGGCTAGGGGACTTCCCCCTGCATAAATTAATACCGTAAAGATTGGCTATAAATTAATAAAGTGAAGAATTCTTTCTGGAGAGTGGACGTGCCCAGCCCAAGAGAGTTCATTAGTTTGGGTCCCCGGCAAGATCCTCGTGGCAGGGACTTCCACTGGCCGGGAGCGCACCTTTCCCTGCTTGGGAGGAAACGGCCAGCGGGGTCAATAAGTCGCTAAAAGCATCTAGTCCTCATTGTCTCAGCATTGCTCCCAACGCATTCATGGCAGCTCCTTGGTGGCCCAGAGACCCAGTTCCCCTGAGAAGAACCATCCGTCATCCTGCTCGCGGCAAATGGAGGGGCAAGGGGAGCCGAAATATAGCCCCCCTTTCTCAGGAGCCCAGCAGCCGTTCCAGCGGAGTCCAAAAAATGAACTTTCCTTGCCCGAGTTCAATTTTCCGATCTCCCCCCCTCCAAAGTCTGGCGGTAGGACGTGCGCCCCCTACAGGTCATCGTTGGCCATGGCAGGGTTGGTGTAAGAGAAGGGCCTGGCACCGTTTTTGGGAAGAGTCTGTGGAGGAAGCAGAGAAGAATGATAAGTCCCCCTGATTCGCAGCTGCCCCCCGCCTCAATTTCCCTCCAGGTATTTTACGAGACGATACGGTTCATGCAATACGCTAAACCCCGGTTTGGGCTGAGCGCAGCTGAACCCAGCTTTCACGCTGGTGCAGATCCCGCTCCAAGCGGCTGTCGCTGAGCATTCTGGGAATTGAAGTCCCCACATCTGGTGGCCGCCCGTCTCAAAGATGGCAGGCTTTTCCCTTTCCATGAATGCCACTCGTGCCTTTTGCAAACTTGGCGGCTTGATTGCTGGGTGAAGACTACTGTGTCTGGCTTATTCTAGAAACCATGGCTTGGTAGGGTGGGTGAACCAAGACTACAATGCCCATCCTTCCCTGCCAGCACACCTTTGGTCTTGAACTACCATTTCTGGGGAACAGGAGTTTGCAGAAAGTGCAGAAAGTCGTATTGATAGAATGCAATAAGGGAAAGAGTCAGAAATGGCTGATTAAACTCCCCAAATTCTTTGCCAAGGAGTGCCGGTGTTCAAACACCGGTGACAAGCTGGGAAGCTCTGTGGTCTCTAGTTCCTGGGAAAATGACTGTCACATAATTAAAAAAAGATAATAATAATAAACCTAAACCAAATATACCAGTTTGCGTATTACAAAGATCATTAGAACATTGTGGAAGGAGAAACATGGAGGCGGAGTTTACTGCAGGTGGAAAAAAAGGTGACTGACGGGGGGGGCACTTCTGAACAGCAAAAGGTCTCCGAAACTCTGTGTGCTTTGCTGCTGGGTCATTTATTAACATGAAACAAAAAAAAAGTTGTGGTCTGTGATTCAGTGGGGCCTTTCTTGCATCAGCTAAGGTTCAAGGGGAAAGAAGAAAGAAAGGGAAGGAAGGAAGGAAGGAAAGAAGGAAAGAAAAAAAAGGAAGGAAGGAAGGAAGGAAGGAAGGAAGGAAGGAAGGAAGGAAGGCAGGCAGGCAGGCAGGAAGGAAGGAAGGGAAAGGAAAGGAGGGGAGGGGAGGGGAGGGGAGGGGAGGGGTGGGGTGGGGTGGGGTGGGGTGGGGTGGGGTGGTGAGGGGAGGGGAGGGGAGGGGAGGGGAGGGGAGAAAGAAGGGAGGGAGGGGAAGGGAAGAAGGGAAGGGGAGAAAGAAAGGAAAGAGAAAGAAGGAGGGAGGAAGGAAGGAAGGAAGGAAAGAAAGAAGGAAAGAAAAAGAAAAAGAAAAAGAAAGAAAGAAAGAAAAAGAAAGAAAGAAAGAAAGGAAAGGGAGGGAGGGGAGGGGAGAAAGAAGGGAGGGAGGGAGGGAGGGAGGGGAGGGGAAGAAGGGAAGGGGAGAAAGAAAGGAAAGAGAATGAGGGAGGGAGGGAGGAAGGAAGGAAGGAAGGAAAAGAAAGCCCCCCCCCCATCTATTTAAGAAAATTAATTTCCCTGTGAAAACCAGCACATTGCTTCTAGTCCAACCTTCCTCTCTTCTCCCTGGATTCCTACTTTCCCTGGAGGCTTAAAAACTCAAGAGGGCCTTTCTGGATATTCCAACGAGGACTAGAAACTTGCTTGGGCTTCTCCGTGCTGAGAAAAAGCCAACCACCCCTGCAGGGCCAATTCAGCCCTCCCCAACCGCCCTGGCTTGGATGGTTGAACCCCGGCGAGGAGGCAGTTGTTGTTGTGGAAAGCTTGGGCAGCATCCAGAAATGTCAATGTCGTGTGTAAACACCGCCTGGTCACGAGGGTGAGGAACAGCAGGGCCAGCTGAGGGTTTGTCCCCCCCCCAGCCATCAAGGGCAAACAAGCGGGCTGGCGGGCTGGGAAACTCCCTTGGAGGGATCTGGGGGGGCAGGAAGACGAAAAAAGGACCCTTTTCTGCTTGCTTCCTAGCCTGCGCTGGTGCTGACCTGGATATTTGCACAGCCACCAGTGTTTACCCAGCACAGCCAAACACGGCGTGGAACAGATGTGGCCAGCTCAGTCAGGAAGTAACCGGGAACGGGGCAACGGGATATTAGATTCGCCTTGCCGCTGGCCGGCTGCAAAGAATTCAAGAATCGCTCTTCTTTCCTTTCAGGCCTGCCAGGCTATGGAGAATCAGCGCCACTCAGTTGGGCCTCAGTTCAGCCTGGCGCAGTGCGGGCCCTGAACCTTCCTTAGGGTCCGGGGCCTGGCAGGAAGGGGGGTCACTGAGAAATGACCCCCCCTCCATCATATTGGGCCCTGGGATCAGTGGGAAGAAAGAAACGAAACGCTCACTTTGCTTTCCAGACTCCAGCCTTGCCGCAGCAAAGATACAGCCGCGTCAAGCTTGGCTCGCTCGGCCGCAACGGCGGCTGCGCTTTTCACACTGGATGGAGGATGGGCAGGCTGCCCCATCGGAGGGCGGAGATGGCGCGGCCCGCGGGCACTCCTGATTGGGGATCCGCGGACAGTTTGTGAAACCTTGCTGTAGGGAACTCAGCAGCTTCTGCTTTGGGGGACGTTGGGGGTATGCTTGGCGCTCACCTCGTTGTAAGGGTTTTGCTTGTTGCCGGGGGCCACGTACTGGCTGTGGGTCTGGTAAGTGGGGTACTCGTTCATGGGGTGGTACGAATCTTTGTTGCTGAGCAGTTCCAGGCTTCCCCGGTGCTTCCGTCGACACCAGTAGATGAGCTGCGATAGAGCGGAGAGAAACGCTTGATGGGGGGATTTGGTTCTGCAAATAAGGGGCAGCGACAAGCAATGGGTGCCATTCTTCACCTACCTCCTAGGAGGGGTAAACAGACCCAGATAAGACGGGCCTGTGAACTCAGAAACTTTGAGGAAATATAAATACAGACAGTCCTCTACTTACGAACAGGTTACATTCCAAGAGGCTGTTCATGAGCCCGTTTTGTTCCTAAGTCCAACCAAGTATAAAACACTCAGCCTCCTAATGTGCGACGGCGCTGCCAAGTGTACATATGCAGTGTGCCGTAAACTAACCCTTTCCTGCCTTCCATGACCTTCTGGGTTGGAGTTGCAGACAGGTTTGTTCGTATCGGCGAAAATCCGCAACTCGAAAGTTCGCAAGTAGAGGACTGTCTGTAACAATGTGCAATGCCTAAATATTCCATTCTGTTGGAAGGAAAGGCATCTTAAGGAGATGCTTTGATGGGCCTCCATCAAGAGCATTTTGGCCATTCTACCTGGATGGAGCTTCCATGTTGCAGAGCAGTCTCCTCCCCCAATAGCAGACACTAGGGGCAGATGGCCAGGATAACTGGTTGCTTTTGAACGCTGCTTGGATGAGGAGCTCCACTCTGGGAGCTGATGGGTCAGACTACATCCCCCTCTGATGTAGTCCTAGGGTCTCCTTCGCTTCTGGTTGTTGAATTGCCCAGAGGACACCGGACCAGACACCCACACACCCCCCAGCAAGGACTCACCAGCCACAATAACGCGAGGAGCATGACGAACACAAGGATGCAAACGAGGACAAGGAGAGCAATGCCCCAGCCTGGAACCGTCTCAGGGGCAGAGGTTGTCGGTTTGGTGGTGCTGACTGCAGAAAGGAAAGGGAAGAAATCAGGCTGGTGCGGGAATCGAGCAGGAGGACAGTGAGAAAAACAGATTTATCGAGTTGGTGGTTCTAACGCGGGGTCCTCGAGCAATCCGCCGACCCCAGAGGTCTGTTCCTAGTGTTTGGCCCGCACAGGACGGACGGTAGGCCAGGCTGAAAACTCAGAGCCAGAGGCCTGAAAGTCCTACTGGCCTATGGTTGTTATAATAAAGATTTGGGTTGCGCTGGGCTGGAGAAAGTCCTCGTCGAAAACTAAAGCGGGGAATTTTAGTTCTACCCGAGCAATTCCGGACGCGGCAAACGGGCAGAAGGATAGCAGGATCATCTTTGGCACAGCTGATTTTGCATCAGATCACCTTGGGCTTCGTTCCTGCTGGGTCTTTTCTCCTGGGTGGGCACAGCTAGGGGAAGGGGAGCCTTGAGGACTCCAGCCCACCCTGCACCCCCTTATTCCTGCCTTCCAGGGCCTCCCACACTTCTTGCAAAAATTGGACAGCAAGAGCACGCTTTCTGATTTTAACGAGAACCTAAAGAAAATTGCTGGGTTGCCTCTCTGGAAAAATAAACACACAACTTAAAAAAAAAATCCTTCTCGAAACAAAGCCAAGAAAGGGGGGGGGGGGGGGGACACACCAAGCTTCCTCATCTGAAGACAATGTTTTACCACATTGCCACCCACCACAATGGGCAGGGAAATATCGATTAAAAGTGACTCCAGCAGCCAAGCTGTTGCCCATCCCTGTCCAAGAGCGCTCTCTGCCTGGCTTCTGACGGGGTGCCTCCCTTGGCTGCCATGAGGACTAGAAACTTGCTTCCGGAGTGAGAATTTCAGAAGCTCCGTTCTGCCCTGCTGCCTCCGGTACATTTAAAGAGACTTGGGGGAGAGGGCAAATGGGGTGCTTTGCTTGGATTCCCAACCCATCCTCCTTTCCCAAGCCCATCCTTCACCTTTCACGTCTGTCAGCTCTAACCCTTCGAAGTCTGTGGTGTTCGCATTCTTCAAAAGTTCCTCTAATTTAGTCACTGACAGGGCAGTCTTGTTGTGGAAGAATAACTCGGATTGCACTGCCACAGAACCTTGACTGTTGGTTTAAAAAGAAAAGGAGAAGATTAAGAGGTTCAAGAAACGAAGCCGTCCCCCAAATCTTTTACTGCAGGAATAGAACCAGTACTTTGCAAAAAAAAAGACCCAAGAAACTGAGTGTAAACCACATTTTCCCCTCTTTGAACAACGCACTTTTTTTCCCCTTCCAAGAAAAGCGTTCCCATAAATAAGTATTTTCTCTCCCACTGCCCAGTTTTACTGATAAAAGAGTCAGAACACAGTGTAAAAGCAAACAAAATGAAATTCCTCTGCAAAATCAAAAGCAGCGTAAGTAGAAGGGCAATCAAATAGAGGTGGAGGTAAAGTGGAGAGGCATAACTTGAGGGAATGATTTGAAAGGTTGGGGAACGCGTCGTAATCGGTGCTGGTTCTGGTAGAAATAACCTTATTGGAGCACCTGGTTTGGGATTTTTTTGGTTTTTGGTACATTTGGCGTGGAATGCCTTGGAGTTAATTGAACGACGCTAAAGGCGGTTGTGGTGCGCTGCCTGCTTAAGCTTGCAGCTGCCCTTCGTTTGCTACTGCAGCATTTTGGCAGCCCCCAACGGGGTTTTCTATTTAGTTCTTTTTCCATACCTGAATAAGATTATCTTGAAGGTTATATAACCAAATGTGCACGAACGACAGCTGTAAACATTTCTATACTGTGGAAAGAAAGAAAGAAAGAAAGAAAGGAGAAGATAGATTAGATTAGAAACAGAGTTATTGACTTGGGATTCAGAGTATAACTGCTTTGTTCATTTTCCGCCACTTCTAGATGATGATTTAGATCAGTGTTTCTCAAACCTGGCAACTTTAAGGTGTCTGGACTTTAACTCCCAGAATTCCCCAGCCAGCATGCTTTAAGATGGGTGGACTTCAACTCCCAGAATTCCCCAGCCATTTGAGAAACACCGATTGTGATGATTTCTTTCCCTTCCTTCCCCCTCAATTTGTGCAATATTCCCAAACTGATGAGTCGATTCTGTGACAGATGCAACACGCATGGAAAAGGTATCAGCTTGCGGTTGGTCTCTGTATCTTTTTGCAAATCTGCTCGTCCTTATGGAGGTACCGATAATTATCCTCCGCACTAAGGCCCGTCTGCCACCCCCAGGCGAGAATATTACTAGGCCTCCTTCTCATTTTGGAGCCTTTACTATCCCACTTCATCCAAAACTAATTTTGCAGCAATGAGGACTAGAAACCTGATCCTGATCTGAAACAAAGCCTCCTCTCCTCAAATCCACAGCTGTTATCACACTTTTTTCTCTTGGTGACAGAAATGTACCATTTCAGGTTTGGTGATTGGAAGCTTAATTTTGGTGGGGGGGGGGGGTCAGAGGGCAGCGAAAAAGAGAATTGGGGGGCCAAATGAGACCTGCCAGCTTCTGGATCGGCCACCCCAAGCGAATCTGAAGCATTTCTAAACTTCAACTCCAGTTTAGAAATAAACTCTGAAAAGAGGAGCTTCTGAAGCATGGGAAGAGTTCTCACCTGCACAGAATTCAACAATTTAGTTCTATTTAAAGAGCCATAATTGTTTCTAAATCTGCCTTGGTATCGACTTTTTAACATCTGCAAACCTCACGAAAGACGGCGTCTTCCGGTGGCAAATCCACGGCCATCATGTTAAGCGAACATTAGAATGGTGGTTGGTGGATCTCCATAGTTGTACTGAAAACTGACCACCATATTCCTGCACAGCTCCTCTTAAAGAGTAACTCTTAAGAAAGGTTGGCCTGGCCCACACTATTGATTCTCCCTGCTAGGACTAGCAACACTCACCATCTTTCCGATTGTAATTTGCAATGCAATGTAATATGCGCTCGCTGGATCCTGTAAGGAATCGTTGTATTCCTTATTGATGATGCGGAAGCTGATATCAAGTGTTGTCCATTGCAAGAAAAGTGCCGTGGTGGTGATCGCACTGGAGGCTCTGCTGGGGGTAGGTGATGGTTTTCTGGAAACCTCGGATGATGGAGATGAAGTTCGTGTCACCTTGACTTCAGGGGTCACTGTAGATATGCCGGTTGGTTTTGTCTTAGGGAATGCATGAGTGGTCTCAATTGAGGGGACCGTTTCTGCCGTGGGGGACGACAGAGAGACTCCGGGAACAGTAGGTGGCTTTTCCTTCGTCGTTGAGTGAAAGGTCACAGCCGAGGTGACCTTTTCTGTCGCAGGGGACGAGTGGGGGGTCCCGGCGGTGGCGTCCGTTTCCATCACGGGGGGCGAGTGGGGGGTCCCGGCTGTGGCGTCCGTTTCCGTCGCGGGGGGCGAGTGGGGGGTCCCGGCTGTGGCGTCCGTTTCCGTCGCGGGGGGCGAGTGGGGGGTCCCGGCTGTGGCGTCCGTTTCCGTCGGGGGGGGCGAGTGGGGGGTCCCGGCTGTGGCGTCCGTTTCCGTCGCGGGGGGCGAGTGGGGGGTCCCGGCTGTGGCGTCCGTTTCCGTCGGGGGGGGCGAGTGGGGGGTCCCGGCTGTGGCGTCCGTTTCCGTCGCGGGGGGCGAGTGGGGGGTCCCGGCTGTGGCGTCCGTTTCCGTCGGGGGGGGCGAGTGGGGGGTCCCGGCTGTGGCGTCCGTTTCCGTCGCGGGGGGCGAGTGGGGGGTCCCGGCTGTGGCGTCCGTTTCCGTCGCGGGGGACGAGTGGGGGGTCCCGGCTGTGGCGTCCGTTTCCGTCGGGGGGGGCGAGTGGGGGGTCCCGGCTGTGGCGTCCGTTTCCGTCGCGGGGGGCGAGTGGGGGGTCCCGGCTGTGGCGTCCGTTTCCGTCGGGGGGGGCGAGTGGGGGGTCCCGGCTGTGGCGTCCGTTTCCGTCGCGGGGGACGAGTGGGGGGTCCCGGCTGTGGCGTCCGTTTCCGTCGCGGGGGGCGAGTGGGGGGTCCCGGCTGTGGCGTCCGTTTCCGTCGGGGGGGGCGAGTGGGGGGTCCCGGCTGTGGCGTCCGTTTCCGTCGGGGGGGGCGAGTGGGGGGTCCCGGCTGTGGCGTCCGTTTCCGTCGCGGGGGACGAGTGGGGGGTCCCGGCTGTGGCGTCCGTTTCCGTCGCGGGGGGCGAGTGGGGGGTCCCGGCTGTGGCGTCCGTTTCCGTCGCGGGGGGCGAGTGGGGGGTCCCGGCTGTGGCGTCCGTTTCCGTCGCGGGGGACGAGTGGGGGGTCCCGGCTGTGGCGTCCGTTTCCGTCGCGGGGGGCGAGTGGGGGGTCCCGGCTGTGGCGTCCGTTTCCGTCGCTGGGGACGAATGGGGGGTCCCGGCTGTGGCGTCCGTTTCCATCGCGGGGGGCGAGTGGGGGGTCTCTGTTGTGCTTGTGCTCGAAGAAAAGTTGGATCCTGTCGTGCTTTCAGCTGAAGCAGCTCCTGAATGGATTATAAAGATGATTTTTAGCCACTTTCCCGGAATGCCTGATCATTTGTTGAGGAAGTCTTGGTTTTTATTTAGAATCACGTAATTCCCTTCTACCAAAACAGCCTCATTGTTCCTTCCAGAATGTCTGGGAATTGGAACCCAGCAGACACTTTTCCACATCTCCTTATCCATTTGCCCCCCAATGAACACCTTCAAAAAATGTGTCCATTTTAGGATTCACATCTGGGATAATCTTACTACTTCAGGAGCAGATACCCTTTTCAGATGCCAACAGCCCCAATTATTATTATTATTATTATTATTATTATTATTATTATTATTATTACTATTTTGGACATGGAGATCTGAAGGGGTATACAGAGATACAGGCTTTTATCCCCAGAATCTGGGGCAAAAAAATTCGTTCTCTTCTGTGGCTTTACATAATTATTCCCCCCATTTCCACCCGTTCCCCCGCAAAGCAGAAAACGATTTTGCTGAAAACTGGGGCTGAATTCTGATAGCCCCATCTTCAGGGACCACCCAAAACTTTGTGACTCGTTCTGGCCCGACCTATTTTCGAAATCCTAATAGTTATGATTTCGTTTGGATTTGGAGGGAGTTGAACGTACCCCATTTGGTACATACCCCAAATGGATGTACCCCATTTGATGCGCCCCCCCCAGGATCCCATTTCAACATGACCCACGGCCTGATTTGAAAAAATCCTTTGCAGATGGATGGCTTGGCGTGGCTGCCCAGGAAGGAACAAGGAAGTGAACAGAGAAGTTCTTTCCCAACAAAGAGAAAAAACGGAGACCGGAAAGAGGAGGAAAAAAGGGACCTCAGCTAGTGTCATAGGAAGATGCCTCCCAACAGAGAACGTCTGCCAGATCCCTTCCCTACTCCAAGAGTTCCCACCCGCCCCCATGTGCCTGGCCAACGGCGAGGGACGATGGGAGTTGTGATCCAAAACGTCTGACCGAGCACCAACATTTAGCCCGGCTCGTCTCTCGAGTCAACCCCTTCCGCCCAGTTTCGAAGGTTTGTTCTTTACACTGGCGCCCGACGGTGCCCTTGCGTCCGTTGCCCAGATTGTGGAGGTAGACTGCTACGGAATAGGGAGGTTCTATAAGGCCGTTGCTGGCTGCAACGCCTGGGTTAATCCGTTGGGATGAACTGCCTGATTAAATTGGGTAGTAGGGTAGGCGCACACACAATTCCTCTGCTGCTTATTTTTCTAAACGGGGAAGGGCATAATTCACGCAGGGAGCTATTGTCCACCGATTTCTCCTCTGTCACTTCTCTTGCATTTTTGAGTTTCTCACCCGCTCCAGATCCCAGGCTTTCAAACCAGTTGAAGGCAGTTAACGCTGCTAACTCTTCGAAAGCGGCCGTGCTGGGCACACCCTCCAAGCCCAAACGATACAAGAATTGAATTCTCCTTCGCTGGCTTTCTGCACAGGCCCAGCTCAGCTGAGCCCCCAGTATGGGGTCTCTCGACTGTTCTTGGGCGAGGACACAACCCCCCCCTTGCCTTGCATTTTGCCGCTTTTAAAATCTAATTAAATGGAAGAAATAGAGTGACCCCCCTCCCATTCCTGTATTTAACCAATTCCTTCTTTGCTCACATTACAGGGGACAATTTGGCCACCGCATTAGGGAAATAGGAAGGGGTTCGTGCTGGGGTCTGCTGAAATGTTTCGGTGCCCCGTAACGTTGGTCTCGGAGGAGTTGGGAAGCAAAGAATTCCAGGAAAAATGGATCATCAGGGGCTGAATTAGCCCACCGGCTGCATTTCAGCTGCTCAGGGATCGCAACTCCTAACGTGCATCTTCAGTGACTTATGGGCGTTGCAGTCCTGCACAACTGGAAGGCCCCAAGGATCTCACTCTACCTCCTTTGGTGGGTAGGAACCCAAAGTGGCCCGTTGGCAGGACGGGGCCAACCTTGGGGGCCCGGAGGCTTGCAACTGGCCTCTTAAAATTCCCCACCAACTTTTGAAAGGGCTCCAGTCTCCTTGAGCAGTTTTTACGCACCTGGGTTAGAAAAATCTAACCACCCAGGACAGAGGTGAGGGGCCAGATCCATTGAATCATCAGCCCAGATCAAACCAGGAGCCTTTCCAGAATGCCAACCGGTTGATGCCAGCCAGAAGAAAAGAAAACAGAGTTGACCTCTTTGGACGTTAAATTATCCCAGTTCAGCCCTGCTTTGCTTTCATCTGTGATCTGTGCGGTATCACCGTGTCCTGCACCCAGGAATTCAGATGAAAGGGTAAAAGGAAATTAAAACTCTGTGTGGGAAGACAGCAGATTCTTGGTTCTTGTCCGTGAAAGATTATCTTCCACTCAATCAGCAGATTTTGCCCGAATATTGGCAGATCCTCATCTATCGCCCCACCCCGACTCTGAAGCTGAGAACTCTTCCTTCTCCTCCACTTCTGCTTTTCTCCAAATGCCACATTTTTTTTCAGGTCCGCCCCACCTGATCTCAAGTCTACCACTTAGAAAATGCAGCAATAATAATAATAATGATGATGATGATGATGATGATGATGATGATGATGATGATGTAGGGAATTCGCTCCAAAAGGGCACCCTGCAAAGGGCAGGGTGATTTTTAATCAGCTATTTTTGGGGGGGAAAAATCGAAGAAAAGGCATCGACAGATTTACTGGCAAGACTCTGAAAGGATCACAGAGACAGGGGGATCTGTTCACCATCGGGAATGTGTGCGGGGGTGGGTGGGGGGAGAAGACATTTTTAGCCACTTCCAAGCCACTAGGCGTGTCAAGTGCCCAAAAAGCACTTCTCCTTTTGAAAACACGCCTCAAGGGGGGAGTGCCAGCCAGGAATGAAGAACCAATGTCGTCAAGGCACGAAAGGAGCAAAGGTTCTTTTAAAACAGAGGGAGCTGTTGAAATGTACCCCCCACCCATTTCTCTCCCACCTCCCACCCCCAGTTCCTGGCTTCAAAATCAGCCCTGCCTCCTCGAGGTGCCTCTCGGCCGCTCTTTCAGCATCCATCTGGAAGGATCCCACGCCCGGATCCCAAAGGCGATTCCAAACTGGGTGGAACAGAAACCCACTGAGCTTGCTCCTGGATGTGGAGACCCTAACCCTAACCAGAAAAGATTGCAGGGGGGAAAGATCGGTTGTCCTAGATCTGCCTCCATCAGCTTTCCATGGGGGAAAACTGCTTCTCTTTTAGCATCTAACCGCGCCCCCCTATCCTCCCACCCACCACCGCTACCTTTCCTAGATTCTCACCTGTAATCATCAATCCCAGGTTCAAAAACAGGAGGATCCGAGCCATGGTCAGTTTTCTAGCTTCTAATGATCTCCTGGACAGGAGTACCGGCTCAGCTTCAGGATATTGGCAGGCGAGTCTGTTCGGTTAGGGTTTATAAGTCCGACACCTGAGCCCAGGTAGAGCCAGGCCACACCCCAGGGGCTGGTCCAGGGGTAGGAAATCTAGCACCTGGAGGCCTGCTGGCTTGGGAAAGAGAATTTGTCCCTTCCCGCTTCCTCTGTGGTTTTCCACCTGAGTCTGGGGCACCTGTAGGTATGGGTGGGATCCATAAATCCGTCCAAAGGAACCCCCCCCTTCTAAAAACAGAAGCTGGATAGGGAAGCACAAAGGGGGTATTTGCACATCCCCAGGCCATCGCCTTGCTCCTCGGCCATGGCATACGTTACAACTCCCCACCCCTTCAGCGCTGCTTTTCCAACTGCTTTTAGAGGGAGCTGGACATTTTGAGCAAGCTCAGCCCAGGGAGAGGAAGGAGATGAAATGGATATATTGAAGACGATATTGATGGTCGGGCTAGGAGTGAAAAGCAGAGAAGGAACCAGCCCCGAAGCTGAAGGAAGACGGACGGAGCTTGTGCAAATAGGCACCCGTTGAATTTCCAAGGGCGATTATCTGTAGGCAGAGAACACCCATCCAAGCCTTAACCTGTTTGTTTGGTTTTAGGAAATTGGAGTTGGAAAGCGCTGCGGGTTGACTTAATTTAAAAGTCCTTAATGGGCACTTAATGTGTATTTAACGTGCGGCACTTTCCAGCTCCAATTTCTCAAATGAACTCAACCCGCTATGGAGAAAGTCCGGGAGTGGCAGCTCGATTGCGGCGCTCAGAAACTCCCTGGCTTAGCTGTGGGAGACTCACCACTCCGCTCTGTCCGTCAGGAAGTTTCTAGTCCTCATGGGCTGCGAAGGAATCGTAGAGTCAAGTTGTGCCCCAGCGTCTGTTCAAAAGCAAAGCTGTTTCCCCAAGCAACATATAAAGACACAAGCTTTTAAAATCTGTCTTTAAGACTCAACGAGGAAACAGAAGAGAAAGGTTTTAAACTGGAAAATCTAAAACGGTAAATTTCAAACTCTTCTGTCCTTCGGTCCCTTGGAGAGGACAGTTGTTTGTCAAAATGGTCTGCAGGAGTTTCGCGTGATAAACCCTCATCTAAAAGGCATTAAAGTATTAAATACTGCAACAGAAAGGGAGATGAATCAGCCATCCGTGGAAGAAAGTTGAATTTGTCAAGTTAAAAATATGTCACCTCAGAGCAAAAGCAGCAAGCTGTTTAAAAATGTAGCCTGCAGAGTTAAAGCTGGTAGCAAAGGATACCAGAGAGCAATTAAAAGCAGATTGGAATGTATTATGATTATTTATTGACGGTTACAAGTAAAATATATCGTTGTAATGTTTGCACTGTTCCAAAAAGCATCACCTTTTGTATTTGACGGGTTGGGAGTCTATCCTCTGCCTCCTCCTCCTCCTCCTCCTCCTCCTCCTCCTCATTATTATTATTATTATTATTATTATTATTATTATTATTATTTAAAACCTTTTCTAAACATTACAAGAAAAAATTGCCTTTGTGCGGATGTTGGAGAGTGATGTTATGTTAGAACAGGAAGGATACAGTTGCTAATCTTTAGGAAGCCAACAGCTGCCTTATGGAGATCTTCAACCTGCTTACCGTTTCAGTCTTGCAAATTCTGGTTTGAAGGAAGGGAGGAAATAGAATGGGGAAAAAAAACTCTTCAGATGTGTGGCCCGTGTTTAGGGGGTACAGAAGGGTGAAACATGACCTCACTCCAGATCCCATCGTTGGTATTAAACCTGGCGTTTTGTGCTTGCTTGCCCCTTCCCTTCCCTTCCCTTCCCTCCCTCCCTTCCCCTTTCTCTCTCCTTCCTTCCTTCCTTTGCTTGTCCCTTCCCCCCTTCCTTCCTTCCTCCTTCCTTCCTTCCTCCTTCCCTTCCCTTTCTCTCTCCTTCCTTCCTTCACTTTTTTCCTTCCTCCCTCCCTCCCTTCCTTTGCTTGTCCCTCTCTCCCTCCTTCCCTTCCCTTCCCTTCCCTCCCTTCCCTTTTCTCTCTCCTTCCTTCCTTCCTTTGCTTGTCCCTTCCCCCCTTCCTTCCTCCTTCCTCCTTCCCTTCCCTTTCTCTCTCCTTCCTTCCTTCACTTGTCTTTTCCTTCCTCCCTCCCTTCCTCCCTCCCTCCCTTCCTTTGCTTGTCCCTCTCTCCCTCCTTCCCTTCCCTTCCCTTCCCTTCCCTTTTCTCTCTCCTTCCTTCCTTCCTTTGCTTGTCCCTTCCCCCCTTCCTTCCTCCTTCCACCTTCCCTTCCCTTCCCTTTCTCTCTCCTTCCTTCCTTCACTTCTTTTCCTCCCTCCCTCCCTCCCTTCCTTTGCTTGTCCCTCTCTCCCTCCTTCCCTTCCCTTCCCTTCCCTCCTTCACTTGTCTTTTCCTTCCTCCCTCCCTCCCTCTCTTCCTTCCTTCCTTTGTTTGTCCCTTCCTTCCTTCCTTCCTTCCTTCCTTCCTTCCTTCCTTCCTTCCTTCCTTCCTTTCTCCCTCCTTCCCTTCCCTTCCCTTCCCTTCCCTTCCCTTCCCTCCCTTCCCTTTTCTCTCTCCTTCCTTCCTTCCTTTGCTTGTCCCTTCCCCCCTTCCTTCCTCCTTCCTCCTTCCCTTCCCTTTCTCTCTCCTTCCTTCCTTCACTTGTCTTTTCCTTCCTCCCTCCCTTCCTCCCTCCCTCCCTCCCTTTGCTTGTCCCTCTCTCCCTCCTTCCCTTCCCTTCCCTTCCCTTTTCTCTCTCCTTCCTTCCTTCCTTTGCTTGTCCCTTCCCCCCTTCCTTCCTCCTTCCACCTTCCCTTCCCTTCCCTTTCTCTCTCCTTCCTTCCTTCACTTCTTTTCCTCCCTCCCTCCCTCCCTTCCTTTGCTTGTCCCTCTCTCCCTCCTTCCCTTCCCTTCCCTCCTTCACTTGTCTTTTCCTTCCTCCCTCCCTCTCTTCCTTCCTTCCTTTGTTTGTCCCTTCCTTCCTTCCTTCCTTCCTTCCTTCCTTCCTTCCTTCCTTCCTTCCTTCCTTCCTTCCTTCCTTCCTTCCTTCCTCCCTCCCTCCCTCCCTCCCTCCCTCCCTCCCTCCCTCCCCTCCCCTTCCCTTGCCTGCCTGCCTGCCTGCCTGCCTGCCTGCCTGCCTGCCTGCCTGCCTTCTGAAATGTCAAACAAACGTTTTCCTGTAGCATTTCTTTGCCACCCCAAACATCTATTTGAACAGGGCGAGTCTCTTTCAGGGAGTCCCACCACGTGTGTGTGCGTGTGTGTTTGTGAGTCTCTGCAAGGAGGCGCAGGCAGGCGCTATCTCTCTTGGGGGGGTCAGAGGTGTTGACCCCCGTCAGCTGCTTGCTCTGATACCATCCAGATCTCAGCTTGCGCCACCTATTTTAAGGGCTTCGGTAATGTTTGCAAGTACAGACAAAGTCCAGATGAAGAAAAGCAGAAAAACAATGCCGGATCTTTTCTGCAGTAGCCAAACGGCTGCCTCCGAGGGGAACACCCGTCAGTCGGAGCTCGCCAGCAGCTGCTGGGCAGAGGTAGACTGCCCCTGCACAGGGAGGTTCCATTCCGTTCAAAAATGGGTGCTTCTGGATTTTGACCCCTAGACCCGCCCAGGCTGCCTTTGCCCCATCTTATTCCAGTGGCTAAGCTCTTCCTTTTTCTGACCCTGGGAATCTGGCGTTCTAGACAAGAGGGAACTTTCTCTTCTCCATTTTTCTACAGCCCGTCCATCACCTTCTCCAGCCTTGGCCTCTACCCCACATCGCCTTCCCGGTCCTTTCTCTAGGGCCGGCCGGCAGATTGGGGCTGCCAAATGCCAGGCAGAGGCCGGCAGCGCCCAAAGAGAGTTTTCTGGGTTACGCGGCCACCGTTGACGGGGAGGCCTGGATGTCTGCAGCCCTGATTTGGGGGGGTTCGGTCCCACTTTTCCGCAATGCTGAAAAGTCCCTTTCGTGCTTCCTGCGATGGCAATTCTGGGGCAGGGAGGGGAATTCTGCCAGGCCAACGTCTGTTTGCTAAGAGGGAGGTTGGAAGTGTGAGTTGCTTCGTCACGAGTGGCACAGGAAGGGTGGGCGAGTGACTCTTTCACAGAGGCAAAGAGGTGGCACTCAGCGTGCCAACGCCATCTGTGGCCTGGCGTCCGTTCGGCTTCCCCCCTTTGCATTCAAACTGCCCTTCCCGGTCCGGTGCCCTCTGCCTTGCAGGACTGCCACCCCCAAAGCCCCTGCCCGGCCAAGGATGAAGGGCTGTGGGAGTCAGGGCCTTCCCTTCGGGTGGCAGGCCCTTGGCAAAGGTCTCCCCAGGGCATTGGGGTTGCAAGGAAGGGGACGCCCTGCGGAAGCGTCTTCTCGCCCGTTTTCCCTTCCTCTTTTCCGTTTTCTGTTCAGTAGGAGGAAAGACAGTTTGCTTTGGAAAAGGGCTGTAAAAGGGAAGAGAAAGGCAGGGAAATTCTCACTAGTCCCACTGGAAGCACCAGGTGGTGGATGATCAACAGGGAAAGCTGGGTGGGCCTTTTCCTTTTCCTCTTCCTTTTCCTTCCTTTCATGTTCCTCCATCTCTCGCGGGTGGCAGACTAAACATCTCCTGCTGGAAGATGCTGAAGTCCTCCTGGGAGGATGGGAGACCCCATGGTGACCCTGAGCCGTTGGCAATTAAAGTGCCCTGATGTCTTTTCTGCCGCTGCTTATCGGCCGGATTGTCCCGTGGGCGTCTGGCTGTTGTGCAAGGGAGCGCTGATTTGGAGCAGGGGTCAGAGAGTGTCTCTCGCCGAGGACCAGCCGGGCTCTTGCGTCTTGTTCTCAAGATTTCCATCTTTCCAGCTTCAAGGGAGTCCTTCCTGTCTTATCACCAGCCGAGGATCAAGGGTGGGGATGGAACAGCTGTCACTTTGTCACACCTGGGAAACCAGGTTTCCTCTGGGCCTGTGAGAAATTGAGAAGGTTGGGCTGGCCTGCCCTCCCTCCCTCCCCTCCTCCCTCCCCTCCCCTTCCTCCCTCCCTTCCTTCCCTCTCCCTCCTGTCTATCTCTTCCTTCCTTCCTTCCTTCCTTCCTTCCTTCCTTCCTTCCTTCCTTCCTTCCTTCCTTCCTTCCTTCCTTCCTTCCTTCCTTCCTCTACTTGTCCTTCCTTCCTTCCTTCTTTCCTTCCTTCCTCTACTTGTCCTTCCTTCCTTCCTTCCTCTACTTGTCCTTCCTTCCTTCCTTCCTTCCTTCCTTCCTTCCTTCCTTCCTTCCTTCCTTCCTTCCTTCCTTCCTTCCTTCCTTCCTTCCTTCCTTCCTCTACTTGTCCTTCCTTCTTTCCTTCTTTCCTTCCTTCCTCTACTTGTCCTTCCTTCCTTCCTTCCTTCCTTCCTTCCTTCCTTCCTTCCTTCCTTCCTTCCTTCCTTCCTTCCTTCCTTCCTTCCTTCCTTCCTTACTTGTCCTTCCTTCTTTCCTTCTTTCCTTCCTTCCTCTACTTGTCCTTCCTTCCTTCCTTCCTTCCTTCCTTCCTTCCTTCCTTCCTTCCTTCCTTCCTTCCTTCCTTCCTTCCTTCCTTCCTTCCTTCCTCTTCTCAGAAAAATATATTCAGCCGCTTGACATAAAATCCCTCCAGATGGCATTGCGGAGGCAACCACTGAAGCTCAAGGGCACTTACCAAAATAACCGAGATAGATTGATTGATTGATGGGAACAAACATGCTCGGAGTCTTGAGGCCATCAATTGTTGCACTGCCTCCATCCCTTATTGAACAAAAGCCACATCTCAGTTGGAGGCGAGTGGCGATGAAGCTGTAATTTTTCCTCCACCGAGTTCAGGGCCCTGCTGGCCTCGCTCTTATTTCCAAGGGCGCCTCTGGCCTCGTTTCGGGAGTTTTGGCACAGGAAAAGGATGAGAAGATCCTGCCTGGGGACTGTCTGCCCTGCGAGGCTCGATGGGGTGACGGGGGGCCCGTGCTTGCAGCATTATCAATACATTGCGTGGATCTTGCCAGCCCCCCTTGCTTTCTACCTGGGTTCTCCAGAGAGGTGCGGCTGGAGCAGACAGACACGCAGCCCTGGTCAACAGCGGGGAAAGAATTGGGGATACACACAAATCACTTCCAACCGAACACTGAGGCACAAATACACGGAGACCCAGTGAATTTGAAGTAACGGCAAAACTTTACTGGTTGCAAGGTACGTTTGCTCTTTCTCATACACACGCACGCGCGCTCATCCACACTTACCCACGTCCTTCCCAACGAGGCTGGCAGGCACTAGCCAGAGGGATGGAAGCCGCCAAGTCTGGATCCAAAGGTGACTCAGCCGACTCCGAGCGGGTGGGCTTTGGGACCCCTTTTATCCCCCAAAGTCTTTGCTGAGTTGATTTACAAGTGGATGGGATTGGGGTGAGGGTTTCCATGTGCTCAGGCCCAACTTCCTTTTTCTGGTTCGGCTCCTTTGTTTGTTCCTTAACGACTTGCTTCCTTCTTATCTACCTCCCTGGAGGGATCTCATAGACAAGATCCCTGGCTTTGTCCTCTCTGCTTACGTGCCTGTTTCATCTTTAGGTTATGGCAGCTTCAGCCTAGTCTCACACTACCACATGGATGCTTTACATCCGGACTCTGAAGTTCACCGGACTTTCTGCATTCCTCCCCCCAACCCTGCGAGGTAGGACAGACCAGCCAGTAACCACTGGCCTAATATTGCCTGTAACCAGGACTTAAGAGTGGGAGCTGAGATTCCCCGGTCCCCATCGGCCTGCCTTCGCTGCTCGGTGCAGAGGGGAGAAGGGCCTCTGCCTGCGATTGGCCGAGGCTGCTGTGATGTCACAGCAAGGCAGGAAAGCCTCTGGCTTGCAGGAGACCAGCGTGGAGGGGACAGAGGAATGCAACCGCCTCGTGCAACCTGCACGGTTGCTCCAGAGGAATTCTTGCCGGATGGAGTCATGGGTGAAGATGCAGAAGGCGGGCGAACATTTCTGGCTCGGTGTTGCAGGGAAGAGAGGCAACTCCCCACCAGTTTTAACCTTCCTCCTCAGCGTGGTGGAACAAAGCCCATTCTTCCTTTCCTCCACCCTCTGCCCATTGTTGGCTCGTGGCGTGTTATGTCCCGTAAAAGTTGGACACAGGGTGGGTCCGCTCTGTTTGCTTACATTTTTGCATGTTATGCAAACCGGTGGGGTGGGGAAGCGGGAGACAGGAGGAAAAAAATCGAACGAAGGAAATTCCAAACAGTCACTAGAGCTGCACATCTGGGGACGGACAGCCCAGGAGGGGTGCCCAGCAGGAAATTTGGGGGTATTGGGGGGGAAAAACAATGCACCGCCTTCAACTCTTCTTTTTGGGTTATTTCAGATATTCCGCTAGAATATCCAATGCCCCCCGCGAATGGGGGGAGCTGTCATTTTGGTTTCGGCGACGTTGAAAAGGGTCCTACGTTCCCCCGCTCCCCAATTCCAATGAACCAGGATGGCCTGGCTTTCAGAACAAACCTGGGTTTATGCTAAGATGGCTGCTTCCCCGCCAAAGCTGGCGAAGCATTTGGCATCCTGGGGCGAGAGCCAAAGTTCTAGTCCTCTGGAGGCCCCACCTAGAATAAGATGGATTCAGCTTATCCTTATTCATACCCTCCCAAACAGCCTAAAAACTCCGGAGGGTCTCGAGGAAGACCCTTTTGACATATTGTGCACGAAATGCAAGCGATTTCCACCACCCCCCCGCAAAAAACTTTTGCCAACACGTCACAACGGTTCCCCGAAGGATCGTCCCACCCCTGGCTTCCCGGCACAGAGAGGACAGCCTCCTATTAAAATTATTTTTATATTGCATTTTAACTGATTTGACCTCTGCTGCAAACTGCCCAGGGTCGTTTCAACGTGACGGGTGGTGGCACATTTGATCTATGAATAAAAATAAAGAAAAAAAAAACTTGCAGGCTGGGGGAAGAGGGTTTGGGGGTTATCAAGAGGCCCTCCTTCGACGGTGATTTACGGTGCCAGTTGTTTAAGAAATGGCCCGTTTCACTGGGCATTCCTGTGCGTCGTGTGCCGACATCCTAACCCCGCGCCCGGATGCGGTTCATGCGCTGTGACTTGCGAATCTCTCGCTTTCGGTTTTCCGCTTTTTTCTTCAGTCCTCCTGATTGCGTGCCATCTGGGCCTGGCTCGGCTCGAGTTGGCAGCTTTGGCAACTGAACAAAAGGAATTTGTCAACACCCACGCCCCCCAAACTAAGAGATTTTCTGCAGATATCTTAGTTATGCATCGTTCATACACCCCCCCCCCTTCCCTTTCTCTTTTTCAATGGCTATTCTTGGGCAGGTCGTGCCTTCTCCGTGCGCGTCCTCCTCGCCGTTGGCATTTTCTTTCTTTTTCTTCTTGGCATGGCCTTTCGTGCGCATTTTTTCCCAGCCGCAAAACTCCAAAAAGGGTGGATTTTTTTTGGGGGGGGGAATGCCATTGTATTTTGGTTTTTACACCGAAGTTTGAAAGGTGTGAACTGGGTAAGTATGCATAAAAATATTTGAACCCAGGCTGTCCTTCCTTCCTTCTCTGTTTTGCAATTTCCTAGCCCAGGAGAGGAGAAACGAAACTATTTATTAGTGAAGGGCTGTGCGGTAGCATTTGAGGTTTTTCAGGGCGTTTTCATTTTGGGCTGGCCTCTTACGCAAAATCAACCACGCGTCACGCCTTTCAGTTGGAAGAATAAACTTGTGATCGTTCGCTAGCCGAAGTGGAGAGTGACATGTAAGTTCAGTATCTTTCGCAAGTGGAGCTAAAGCGGGGTTACCTTTCAACCGTGGTTTGTTGAAGAAGCCAGGAAGAGGCCCCTGTGCTCAGCTGAGGCTTACTTCACCTTGGTTTGTAGACCAGACACAGCGTCAGGAAGCCGTAAAACACGGTCGCCCATTGCAATAAGCCGTAAAACACGACGACGCATAGCAAGCCACAAAACACGGTTACCTTTCCTCACACAGGGCAGCCACCACTAGAAAACATGGTTTACAAATCAAACTATGGGTTGGCCCATCCTTCTAAGCCAGGATTGAAAAAATCACATTCTGGTCTCGTACGATTGATCACAACCTCTCTGTGGGATTTAACGTGGACATTTTGTCATTTTTTGTAATTTCACGTGATTTAAATGTCACCTGCTCCTCCCCTATGATCCCCTTTTGGGATGGGAGACTTTGTCTCTTTGAGGAACAGATCCATGGAATCCAGTAGAAGGAGCCAGGGATCCCTTGAAGGTTTGGAGTGATTTCACTGGAATGATTCCCAAACTATTAACTTGGTTAGGGTTAGGGTTAGGGTTAGGGTTAGGGTTAGGGTTAGGGTGAGCTCTCTAAACCAGTGTTTCTCCACCTTGGCAGCTTGAAGATGGGTGGATTTCAATTCCCAGAATTCCCCAGCCAGCATGCCTGAAGTTGAAGTCCATACATCTTAAAGCATGCTAGCTGGGGAAGATGGGTGGACTCCATACATCTTAAAGCATGCTAGCTGGGGAATCCTGGGAGTTGAAGTCCACCCATCTTCAAGCTGCCGAGGTGGAGAAGCACCGCTCTAAACTAAAAAGTTCCACACGAGCGAACTTCGTGTCCTGTTAATCATAAAGCCAGCCTCACGTCAACTTTACACCTGAATTAGTTTCTATGATTCCAGAAATAGATTCACAATTAATCACTCTGCCGTCTTGCGCAACGCGTCGGCCAGGCGTGGTTCCACTTCATCTCCCGTTTCGACACTTCGCCTGCACTCCCGCCTTTCCAAGGCTGGCTTTCTGAGAAACGGCGCTCTGTTTGCATTCCTTGGCATCTGGAAAAAACATTTTTGCTGCTGGAAAACTGCGCCGCTTCAAGGACGGGGTGCCAAAGCAAAGATGCCCCGCGAAAGCCCGGCTTGGCCAGCGAGCCGTCCCGTTCGGCTTGGCGAAAGGGCTCCGTGGCTCTTTTAAGTCGTGCCTCGATCTTTACAGCCTTTGTCTTTGCAATTTAGGACCCTGCGATTGAGCACGGATGCCCTTTCTTTGGGAAGTGGCAAGGGGCAGGCGTGGGAATCCAACCGGTGGGGTCCCCCGGGGTGTTTTCGGTTGATGCTCAGAGGCGGCGGGAAGGATGGCAAGGCCGGGTACCGCGATGCGCCATCCAGTTTGGGGCTGTCCCCAAGCCGACTCGGGCTGAGAGATAGAACGTCGGGCGATAAAATCCAGGGAAGGCAGGGGAGAGCCAGAGATCGCGCAGGGGGCGAGCAAAAGCCGATCCTGGATCCGCGCAATAGGAAGTGCCCCAGTGAGCAAACTGGATGTCTCTGGCGGCCAGTTCACACAACCCCCGAGCGTAAAAGATCAGGGGCTTCGCCCTCCTTGTTCAGTTTCTAACACCCCTTCTCCCTTCCCATGGTCTCACTTTCCGTTTTCTCTTTCCAGCCCAGACTTTCCTGCTCCCTTTTCTTCCTCTTCCTTCACCGGTGGATCCCTAAGGGAGAGGCTCCCTGTTAGGGAAGGCCCAAACTTCTCTCTTGAAGGCACGTTACTCGGTCAGAGGGAAATGTTGCTTCCCCAACCAAATGTCCTAACTTAAATTCCCAGAATCCCCCAGCATGCAGGTATCCTAACCATAAACTCCCAGAATCCCCAGCATGCAGATGTCCTAGCCATAAACTCCCAGAATCCCCCAGCATGCAGATGTCCTAGCCTTAAGCTCTGAAATCCCCCAGCGTGCAGATGTCCTAGCCATAAACTCCCAGAATCCCCCAGCATGCAGATGTCCTAGCCTTAAGCTCTGCAATCCCCCAGCGTGCAGATGTCTTAACCATAAACTCCCAGAATCCCCCAGCATGCAGATGTCCTAGCCTTAAGCTCTGAAATCCCCCAGCGTGCAGATGTCTTAACCATAAACTCCCAGAATCCCCAGCATGCAGATGTCCGAGCCTTAAGTTTCCGAAATCCCCCAGCGTGCAGATGTCCTAACCATAAACTCCCAGAATCCCCCAGCGTGCAGATGCCCTAACCTTAAATTCCCAAAATCCCCCAGCATGCAGATGCCCTAACCATAAACTCCCAGCATCCTCCACTGAAAGCATTCTGGGAATTGAACCTTAAAAAGTTTGCCAAAACCCAGCTGGGCAAATGCGTGCGCTACCTGTGGTAGAACTGCCTGCATCTTTCAGATGCCACATGACGTGCCCCGTCAGTTTGTCAACACAGAGGGTGGAGGCAGCCCTGATACGTGGCTGGGATGTTTTTCTTCCAATTTATGACTTCCTGGCTGTTCTATTTCTTTTTCAGGGTTTGTTTATGGTCTATTTCTGTGTTCTGTTCTCTGTCCCTCTGTTTACATTATTGAAAGGGCTCGCGGTAAAAGAATACAATTGTTGACTGTTGGATATAAAAATGTATGTAAAAATATTACAAAGGTCTCCACTAAACACTTTCAGGAAACTGAGCATCCTCCTTTGCACTTTGTCCGCCTTTTCTTTGGGGGTAGACTGCTTCTGAACAGAGAGGCTCCATCTTTCCCGCGCCAACGGGCTAGCTTCAGGCTTGTCCCACCAGATCCCGATTTTGACACCGCCAGCGTCTTCTTTCCGGGTCAAATCTGAACTCCAACGTGGGGAAACGGCTTGACCCCCCCCCCCGATTCCGGTTTCGGATCCCAAGTGAAATCCGTGCAGCGGAAACTTCGCACGTTTGCGGCACGTGGCAAACGCTTCGAAGACAATCTTTCAAGGCCTGGAGACCTTTTTTTAATATTTTCGGTAGGGGCAAGCATTCCCATAGGAGTTGTTTCCATTTTTAGGGGAAAAAGAGGCACTTTCCATCTACCTTTGGGATTGGAGAGGAGTCAAAAATAAACTTTTGCTCTGCTAACCGGCCAGTGACATCTGCTCAATTTCAGAGAAGGGGGATTTTTAAGGGCCAAAAATGGGCAACCAGATTCTGGATGTTTGGCCAGATGGAAGCATTTTATCGACCCATCAGCTTGCACCCAGCCACCTAAAATCTAGATCAGTGTTTCCCAACCTTGGCACCTTTAAGATGTCTGGACTTCAACTCCCAGAATTCCCCAGCCAGCACAGCTGGCTGGGGAATTCTGGGAGTTGAAGTCCAGCCTTCTTAAGATTGCTAAGGTTGAGAAACACTGATCTAGACCCAGGGCTGAGTCTATTCCGAATTTTGTTGAGGAGAGAGGAAGTGAACCTTTAAAATATCTACTCGGAAAAAAAGTTTCGAGCTGCAGAATGGAATTGTAAATGGGAGGGGTGCCGAATGGAAATAGAAACCCATTTCTCCAGCCCTTGCGACATTTGGGCTGTTTGTTCATCCCCTACTTAGCCGAGCCAGCGAAGCGGTCAAGCGGCTGCCTTGGCCAGGATGGTAAACCTGGTTCGTGGTCAACCTCGGTTAAGCTGACGGTGGCGTAGCGAGATGAACATATTGTGCCCGAGCCGCTCCCTTAAATCAGCGGCCCCAGATTCTAAAAATAAAACATAATAAGTTGCACCTTTTATACGCATTTTAAAAGTTGTCAGAGTGTTTGCGGAACAATATATACATCGTTCTGCAAACATACGTGAGGGGCTTCGAGTCCAAGAAATGCAAAAGAGCCCTTTTAATCTTTCTCACCGAGCAAACTTTTCAAGGACTTCCTTGTTCTTTATCATCTCCAGATCAGCCCACACCCTTTGGGGAGTGAAACGTAGGAAAAAATTGAACAAGAAGAAGGTGAAGAAATCCATTACTCCTCAAGGAAGCACAGATCCTTTTCGCATCACGGCGGGCCGGGTTGCAAATGCGACTCTTGCTCAACATACACACAAGGCCCACCCCCCAAATTGTATTTGAAAGTAAAACATTTCACAGATTCTGTTTATTAGACTCAGGGATCCATGCAAGGAAACTGAGGTTAATGGAGAGGGGGGGCAGGAAAAAGCATGGAAGGCGTCTCCTGGGTCCTGGAACCCCCCCGAAGAAGACTTGACGCATCGGGGGGGGGGTTCGTGCCGAAAATGGGCTTGCGAAATAGAGCCTCCCTGGTCAGAGGCAGTATACCTGACTGTCGAATAGTGGAGAAGGCTGGCGGGGGGAACATTCCCAGCTTGAGGAGTGTCAGAAAGGGGATGAGTGGTTTTGTGGGTTTTTAAAATCAGATCCGCACCTGGGAAGCGGGGGGTGGGGGGAGAATGAAAAAAAAAAAATCGTCGTCGTCATCGTCCTGCTTGTCAGAGTTGGCCTCGCGCCTGGAGATCTCTTGGGTGAGCTTGGGGGGTCCCCTTTGTGCTGAGAAAAGGGCACCAAGGGGTGATCGACCTCGCAAAGATAGCATCCAATCCCCCCCCCCCCATTTTAATCCCCTCCCCAACAGGGCATCTAGCTGGGCTGGGCCCAAGACCTGGACTCTGCAGCAAAGAAGGGGGCCCGAAGCGCTTCCCTCTCCCCGTAAGGGACGTGACTCTCCGAACCCTGAAACGGGGACGTTCAGCCCCCCTCTCCAAAAAATGCGGGATTTTGCAAAAAAAAGAGAAAAATCATCCCCCAGTTTTCCCAGCTAGGCAGGAAAGGCAGAGGACTTCGCCGGTTGAGCGCGGCCTGCGTCCTCTGCAGCTTGACGCACGCCGGGAGAGTTTGGTCAGGGGCTGACCCTGGTGGTAGACAGAGAGGATTAAGTGTGTGGTGTGTTCCCCTAAATCCTTGGACTTTGTACAAATCCACAGGCTTTGCCGGAGAAAGTTCATTGCTGCTGGGGGTGAGCTCAAAAGGAGATCTTCCAGGGGGGCTGAGTCCCTGCCAGCTGTCTTCAATTACAGTTCCCATCAGGCACATCCCGCAAGGCCCATCGATTCCCCACACTTCAGTGAGGTCACCCTTCCTGTGGGGTTATGACTGGCACGTCTTATTCCATAAATGTTGCCTTTGGGCGAGATAATTTTATATGCCTCGAAAGGAAGACGCGGGGGGGAGGGAAGGAGAAAAACGAAGCGCGAGAGTGCTCCTGAGCACATACAGAGTGTTCCGCCTTCCCGGGAAAACCCCCTTCCCATCTGAGAAATGAGGCGGGACGAAGCACGATTCCCCGCTTGGCTTGGCTTGTTATTTTAGAAATTAAGATTTTTCCTTCGCCGGAGTCCAAATTCCGGAGCCCAGCTACGTAATCTGCTGAATGCTGGTTTAATGTTAGTCTTGTTAATAATTTGCAGTGTTGACATGCCACCTACTGGTCATCCCTGGCCAGCATTTTTCAGGGCAGCTGGATTTTCAAATCCTCGAATTTCTGATTTGCAGCAAAAAACCCAGCATTGCAGGGCTGAGATATGAGAGATATAAACTTAGATGGAAGATATAATCTTAAATATAAGATTCTAGTCTTATAGACAGCTTCTAGTCCCCCCCCCCCACAGCCATGCAGGCTCCCTTCCTCTTAGCCCAGCCTACCTCACAGGGTTGTTGTGGGGTAAAAACCGATCTTGCGCTATGTTTGCATAGAAATGCACGTCATGCTCCGATATGCACCATCTGCATTTCTCTTAACATAAAGCTTTAATATGTCCGGTCTTACTTGACTTCTTAAATAAGGGCCAACTTTTTTAGATCAGATAGAGGCTGTTGCAAATTGTTCCTTCTGATTTCGGTTACCTTGGTAAATTCTTTGTTTTTATTCCGTGGTTCTCAACCTCGATAGATTATATGATTTTAATCCAGCGATAGACATGCAGAAGTATCGCTGCAACGCTGCGTATTTGGTGCAGGATAAATAACCCGCGTTGGTCCAACCTCCCCAAATTTCCACTGGGGGATTTGATTTACTTCCGTGCATTTGTGAGGAGGGGGAAAGCAGCTTTGAAAACGATCTACGGAAAGCTTTTTCCGAACCTTTGCGAGCCTCTGCCGTGTCCCCTAGCCTTCCTCTCCAGAGGGGCCCGACCACAACCCCCATCATCCCCAGCCAACCCCGCCGCGGTCTGAAAGAGGCAGGGGTTGCCTGGGCGGGCTCTGCCCCGAGCCAGTTCAAGGGAGCAAGGATGCCCAGAGGAGCTTAAAAAAACCAACCTAGGGAGCTTATCCACCCAGACACAGGCGTGCGCACCTATCAACATGCTCAGAGGCACCCTTGCCCGAGCGCTTCCTTCCTCTCGCCCTCTGCTCAGCATCCTCGTCTCTTCGGGGACCTTGAGCATTGCCCTTTTAAGAGCACACACTTGGCTGTTTGAATGGGCTCCGGATACCCAGCGCGTCCATTGTTGCCGGCACGCCTTCCCTAGCAACTTTAGTGCGCCCAGGAGTGGAGCTGGGAGGCCTCCCTTTCCCGAAGTTTGGGGCCAGGGACCCACTGAAGAACAAGCCCAAGGAAAAGAGCTGTTGGGAGAAGAGAAGAGAGTCGGCTCCCCCTTTCCTTCCTCGCCCAGCGCATCTCAAACGGCAAGTAGCTAAATTTCCAACTTCTGAAAAGAGACCGGGAAGTGCATCTCCTCTGAGCTGGTCCCGTCCCTTAGTCTGGCCAACCTGGGGGCTGGTGGGTTGCCAACTTCCTCCCTTTTCCAACCGCCCACGCTCCTGGGCCACGACGAACGAGAGGACCACAGGAGAGAGGGGTCTTCCTCCCCCCATTCTGTGGCAGAGAAATCCCACGTCAGTTTCTCTCCGTGGTCGGAAAGGCGGAGGAGCAGGCCCCTTTGCAACAGGTGGCAACCCCCTGGCACTCTGCAACACTGGGCATTGCCCGCTCAGCCCAGGGGACGTGGGCACCACCCTTGTAGGCCTTCTAGCACGATGAGAGAGGGCTAATGCACACTCTCACACACGCACACACGCACACACGGCTGCTTGCCACCGTCTGCAAACAGGCGTTCACTTAGCCGTTGCTGGGACACAGATCCCCACAGCAACGTCCGGGCGCTGCAGCCAGCGGGCAATTCTTTAACCGCATTCCCAGCTCCTGAGCGCCAGGGGCAGCTTTGGCATTTGGGGACCCGAGGGGAGCTTGGGGGGAAGAATCGGGGGGGGGGTTCCAAACAGCCCAGCTAATCTTTCCAACCTTTTTCGTCTCGCAAGGCTCTGGGTAGCGTCCCCTCCGACGATGACGCCGCTGCCGAGTTTCCGGGGCCGAGCCCCCCGAGTGTCCCAGATTCCAGGTTGGGGGCAGGGTTGGGGCTGAGTGCAATGTTGTGATTTTTCCCACGAATATTGCACTTGTCCTGGCCTCCCGCTGTTCTGGACTCACCTGCGGGGGACACACCTAAGCAAGCACACCCACCTGACTCCACTTCCCAGCTGGAGCGCTACGTCGGACCGAATTTTGCCCAGGTGGAGGGCAAATCAGGTGATGGGCCACGAGCCAGGTCCGAGAGCTACCCAAGACCCTTTAATGAGGGGTTCCGTTTTCCCGGGGCCCGTTTTGTTCCGCTGGTCCCCCCCGATTTAAAAGTGTGCGGCCACCAAGATCAATCCCTCCTGCCGACAGCGAAGCTAATTTGGATGCGTAGAAATTTCTTAGCGGACCCAAAAATGCCTCCGTACCGGGCTGCAAAATGCAGATTCCTAACGCGCTTTCAGCTCAAATCATTCTCGAACTGGAGGAAGAGAACCTTCTAAGTATCTTTGACAAACTGAGATTCCAAAAATGGGGTTTAGGGCAAGTGAACAGTGCGCTTTGGGGATCCAGGAGGTTAAAAACAGGGGACCTAGCAAGTAAGTTTTTTCTCCCACCTTCGCCCCTTGAAGGCACGGCTTTGGGTAGAAATCTTGAAGGTCCCAAGGTCTAGCAGGAGCATGGCAAACTCAAAGCAGGGTTTAATCTCGCCGGTTAAAGTTCATTTATTCCCGCTCCCCACCCCCAAGTACGACAGGTGCCGAATTTTAAAAAAAGAGCCAAAACTTTATGAATGGATGGAGGTTTCCTCTAAAAACAACCCCGAATCAAATCCCTAGCCAACCCCGGTGGTGTGTCTCTCGGGGCCTTTTCTATTTGAGTAAAGAACCACTCCAGCCTTTGCAAACACGTGCAAGTGAGGTTTGCAGGTTTTCCAATCCGTGATAGAATCAGGTGCATGGTGGGGGGGGGCAGCGAGATCTCCAACGGGTTGGCCACGTTCTTGGAGAGATCCGCTCGGAATCCTTTGGGTTGACGTTTTCAGCCTGGGAAACCACCCCGCGCCACGGTTCTCTTCAAGGCTGTTCTAATATCACCCGCCGGAAGGGCTCGAAATCCACGGGGATGGTATCTAGCGAGAAAGCAGAGAGAGGTGAAGGAAGAACAGCCTGGCAGCTTCACGTTGGACGTGGCAAGATGCAAAGGCCCCGCTAGTTTGATTTTTTCGGCTTCCCCACTGGAGCAACGAAGTTGGCGGAGGAAGATCAGACCGAAGAGATTGTGTGCTCGGCTGCGGTGACTGTGGGCCCGGCCGGGGCTGGATTCGCACGACCCACTTAACCCCAAACTTGGGGGTTAACAAGTACGGCGTTCACAGCGGATGCTAAATCTCTATTTGGGCTCCCACGGAATGGTTGGGATCCCGGCCCACGCTGAATTATAAGTGACCCGGTTCCATTTTATCCTATTTTGCTGTCGTGGCCCACAGCCAGGCGTTAGGTCTCAGGCCATCCTACCTCGCAGGGTTGTAGTGGAGGAATCCTAGAATGGAAGGACTGAAACCTGGGGGGTCATCTAGTCCAACCCACTACCCAGGTCAGGAATTCACTGCTAAGGTGCCCCTGACAGATACCGCAGCCTCCCCAGGTAAGGTGGCGTGCAAAATGACGGGACGGTGAGCTAGCCTCTCGGTGCCCTCTTCCAACCTGCGTCGCCCTCCTGGCAAGCACAGAAATGCCCCCTGCTCTCCCAACTTCTTGGCAAATGCCCCCTCCCACGGAGGGTCTCCAAGCCCACGATTTGTGCTAGCGGCACGACCTGGAGCCGGCCGGCCTCTCACCGTTGCAGCGGTATTGCAGGTTGGACCAGATGATGTTCTCCTGAGAGAAGCAGAAGACGCCCAGGCGCCCTCCCCGCATGGTGGTGTCGAGGATGACCCCGGAGTCGGCCACCAGCTGGGGCCCTTCGTAGAGCAGCACCCTGGAATGGGGGGGGGCAGAAGCAGAAGTGGGAGGAAATTAGGCGTGAGCGCGCGGCGGATGGACGGGAGGCGTCCAGGCACGTTTTCAATTTCTTTTTTGGAAAGGGGGCCGCGAGACCCCTTTTGCAGGGCGCAACCTTCCGCGAATCTGGCTGGCTGGAGGGGGAGGAAATTCAACACCGGTCTGACTCCCTTGTTCCCTTTCTTCTCCCCTCCCCATCTCTCCCCCACGGTCTTGCTGAGCAAGAAAGGGGGGGAAAAGTTCCCAGCCTTGTTCATTCTCTCTCCTTTCCCCCCGCCCGCCCTCCTTCGACCTTTCCTGCATTGTCCGGCCCTGAAGGGCCGAGCGCATTAGCACATTCCAAGCGCATGGGATTGCTATGACAACTAAGACAATGACTTGGGGGGCCCTGTCAATGCGTGGCGGTTGGGGGGGAAGAGAGCAAAGGGGTGTGTGTGTGTGAGAGAGAAACAGAGAGGCTGAGCACAGCCCTCTCTTTCCTCTTGCTTCCTTGCACACCAACACACACACACACACACACACATAGAGTTGACTGTGGGACCAGCCTGTGCTTAAAGAGGGAACACAGTGAGTTTGTGCCAGCTTGTAAGGAAAAGCTCAGTCACGGCTGGCCAGGATTCTCTATGTATCTTTTGCTTCTCAAGAAAGAAAGAAAGAAAGAAAGAAAGGAAGGAAGGAGGGAGGGAGGGAGGGAGGGAGGGAGGGAGGGAGGGAGGGAGGGAGGAAGGAAGGAAGGAAGGAAGGAAGGAAGGAAGGAAGGAAGGAAGGAAGGAAGGAAGGAAGGAAGGAAGGAAGGATTCATTTCATTTCATTTCATTTCATTTCATTGCCTCTTTGAGTTGTGGCTGAGTTTTCATCCATCATAGTAAGCCAGGGTTTATTGAATCTACAAGGAAGACTTAGCTATCGATTGGGGTTCTCTGCATGCACAAGGACGACTTAGCCATCAGTTGGGGTTGGAAAACCATGGTGGCCTTGTCTGCACAGGGCACGAAACGAAAACCAACCTGCCGTCTGCATCTAGCCACTAATTTCATTTCTAAATCAGCTTTTCCTGCACAGATGATGTCATCGTACAATGACATCATGTCGCAGGGGATGGCACATGGTCCCCAAGAACCCTCAGTATCCTTTGCTGTTTCAGAAAGCTCTAGCAAGCCAGCCAAATCATACAATTTCAAAAGGGGTGGGGGCAGGAATAGCAGGCTTTTTTTTTTTTAAGTCCTTTAAACTAGCGTTTCTCAACCTTGGCAACTTGAAGTTGTGTGGACTTCAACTCCCAGAATTCTATGTTGGCTGGGGAATTCTGGGAGTTGAAGTCCGCACATCTTCAAGCCACCATGGTGGAGAAACACTGCTTTAAACCCACAACAGTGGAAAAGAGGTTGCTCAACCCAGAAAAAACACAGAGGGCAGAGAAGGACTTCTGAAAGTCTCACCCTCCCTGGCTTTGGATCGGTCGGTGTTGCTCTGCCTAGCCTACCTCGCAGGGTTGTGGAGAAGATAAGGTGGCAAGGACCCCGCTCGGTTCTCTCTTCTTGGAAAAACCAGCGTTGCAGTTTGAGCTGCCATGAAGCAAGGAAACCCAAACAGAAAACCGAATTTCTCCTAATTAATCTTACCGGATGTACCCCACTTGGGGTCTGTGCAAGAGACGCCAGCGATAAGAGGTTTTGTCCTTCCACCCCACGTTGCGGGGATCCTTCCAGAGCAGCTTCACGTGGCCGGGCGTGTTGCCCGTGTGCCACAAGGCATTGCGGAGATATTCGCCGGGCCCCGTTTTGGATTTGACCGCCTGCCAAGACAAGAAGGGAACAACCACATTGGCATTGGAGGCACCAATCGAGCCAAATTGTTTGGCCAAATCTTTCCAACTTTGGGAGGTTTGTGACCTGTGAGTTAGGATGGGTTTGGATCAGCCAGCAAAAAAAACACGGTTTCAAATTCTCCTTTTATTGGCTAGTGTAGGCTAGCGAGGAGACAAAGCCTTCTATATTTATTGGGAAAATATAAATATTCTTAGAAAATAGAGTCAAACAGGATCCTGAGATTGGGGTTAGGCAGAACTGGGCCTGACGTTCGGAAGCGTGAAGCCAAAACTTTGTTCCTGTTCACGTTTATTTATTCCAGGTTTCCAATCTTGATTGATTGATTGATTCCAGGTTTCCCCCTTTTTCTCCTTTGCAAAAGGGTGCATAGGAATAGGAAGAGACTCTAACATAGATATAGCTAGGGACCGGTCTTCCCAGGTAGACTGCTCTTGAAAAGGGAAGCTTTCTTCAGCTCGTAGGATTCGTGGGTAGAAGCAACATACGAGAATGACAGGGGAGGGGACTCAAGTGGATTTAGCGAATGCTGCATTAAGCTGGGCCCTGGGTTAAAAGGGGCTCGAAGGCACACAAATTCTAAAGCGACTAAAAATAGTTGGTAGCTGGTCGGGCTGAAGGTTTTGGAGCACAGAGATGCTCTTTCTGGAAAGCAGGTAAGGCTAGATGACCTTTGGGGTACCCCCTCCCAGGCCAAGCTGGGGGATATCACTGACCTTCAGCTGCAAGCTCGGTTCAGCCACGGCCCGGAAGGGCGTGGCCTGCCAGTAGGTCTGCTCGGTTTGCTTCCACATGACCACGTAAAAGCTGGCGCTGTCTTGGTAGGCAAAGATAAAGCCGGCGTAGTCGTCGTCTGTGACAGTGTTGACGTGGAAAGTGCCTTCGAAGTCCACACCGTTGAACGCCGTGTATCCTGCCCCGCAGAGTCAAGTGGAAGGATTAGGGGGTCAGGAATTAAAGAGGGTCAAAATCCAGGGGGTCAGGAACAAAAAGGATGAGCTAGAACCATTCTTTCACTTTCACTTTCCCAATCAGCCAAGGGAACTCCTTACAGGTGGTCCTCGTTTAGTGACCGCAATGGGGACCAGCAACTCAGTTGTTAAGCGAAGCGGTCATCTTCCTTTCGCTTTCCAGACTTGCAAAGGTCGTCAGCGCAAGGCCTGGTTGCCGAGTCTTTTTCGTCACTGTCGTAACTGTGGACGGTCACGAAACGAGGACCACCTGTATTTTCTAAGATCATCTTAGGGATCTATGCCATGAAAGCTCCTTCTTGTGTAGTCAAAAGCAAACAACCTAATATCAGACCTGCCTGTCACCGAAACAAAAAAAATCAGAAGGAAGTAGGTTTTTTTAACTCTGCATAAGCACCTGAAACAGACTACAAGATCTGCCTTGCCCAGGGAGGCCTGACCTATGTGAGACCCAGAGACATTTGAAGAATTGTTTAAAACAGAAAAAAATTGGTACAGCAGAGAACTTGGAGGCAGACGATTATTAATATTGTTATTATTGTCATTATTAGCGTGAAACCTCAATTAACCAGGCCTTGACAGAGCAGACTAAACTCCTGCATAGAATGACATCACTGATGACATCGTGGCCTCCATGACATCATTTGCATGGTGCCAAGGATGTCAACTGCTACGATGATGCGCTCTGGGATTTCGTGGAGAATCAGGAATAAAGTTTATTTGAATTTGAATGGATTAGCTGCCCAATGCCAATGGACTCCCCCCTCCCATGGCCCATTAAATTTAGGTTGATAATTATTGCTAGCATTATTGGGTTTCTACAGAGAACTCAAGGCAGCTTATAGGCCACTTCCTCGCGAGATGGGTGGTGTCAATTCAAAATATAAATAAATAAATAAAATGTAGGTGACCCCCTACTTTTCTTTCACAACCATCTTATAGAGTAGGCCAGGCTTAGGGAAGGCCTGATTGAGTCTCCCTGCAGCTCTCAGGTCCAAATTCAGCATTTTAACTTCTGTGCTAAAACTGGCTGCCACGCTGGGGACCCAGGATCTGGCCATCTTGTTGTCAACCTACCTTGTTAATTCAATGGAGCCTTATTCGTTAGTTCACAAGTTAGTTCAAGGTTAGTGGGTTCAAGTTTGTTCAGTGGGACCTTATTCCCAAGGAAGACAACCGTGGGGTTTGTGGAATGAACCCCCCAAGAGGGTAGCACGTTCTTCTTCTCTGGCATTTTCGCTTCCCGTTTCATAGCAACTTCCGTAGAATCTGCCCACCACATTTGGAAGGATGGAATGAAATCCTTTCTGCTGCAAAAGGATTGGAAACCCAATGTCTGCTTACCCACAGCCAAGCCTGGATCACTGTTCATGGTTTGGACAATTTCCATGCCCTGAAAGTAGAGAGAAGCGAATACAAACATCAGAGAAAGGATGAAGCCTCCATCTTGGGCTAACATCTTGGCAGCTTCAGAACTGACTGCTAGAAATGCTATAAATGCCAGGCTGATCTTCCAGCTTCTTCCTTGTACCTGATTGAGGACCACCCAGTTGGGATCAATCTGGGCATCTCCCTCGGGATCCAAGATGACCGTCTGGTACGCCCGGAAGTCGGTCAGCGTCACTTCGGAACTCTCTGGACATACGTCCATCGGATCGGCCACTGTGTCGTTGTCAAAATCCTCCTCGCAGGCGTCCCCCACGCCGTTGCCTGCAGGGGTCAAAACACACGTGCAAACTCATTAGCCGAAGGAAGGTCCCTAATGAGCACTCTTAATTGAGCCTTGCTGGGAAAGTGTAATGATATGTGGAAAAGACCTTGAGAGAGGGGCCAAGAGATGCTGCCAAGGGAACGGTCAGATAAGAGACAGCTTAGCCCTCAGCTGCATAACGGGTGGAGAAAGAGACTCAGAAGGGATGCTCCCTAGTTTCTCAGGCTGTAAAGGAGACGGTGGGAGATTTGTACTTTCAGATTTGCAAGACTGATGTCAGCCTTACTAGGTAGACCAGACAGGAAACATGACCAGATAAGTTAATTCTACTTTATTGTAAACCTACAGTAACAGAATCTTGCAAATCTGAAAGTATAATTCTCCCCTCCACCATCTCCTTTTCAGCCTGAGAAACTAGGGAGGCTCCCTTCTGAGTTTCTTTCTCCACCCGTTATGCAGCTGTGGGCTAAGCCGTCTCTTATCCGACCGTTCCCTTGGCAGCGTCTCTTCACCCCATTTCTCAAGGTCTTTCCCACATACCATTACAGGAAGACAACCGTCCCAGCATCACACATACGATAGAGAAGGCAGTGATGCTCTCTGCACAAACACGGAGGTTTAAGGTATCGTCGCTCCCTCCCCACAAGGACTGTTACCATCAACATCTTTCTGGTTGGGGTTGGCGATCAGGCGGCAGTTGTCTGGACCGGGAGGCAGATAGTCAGGGATCCCATCGTTGTCATCGTCATTATCGCAGTCGTCGCCCTGCCCGTCGTTGTCTGAATCCAGCTGTGAGCTGTTGGGAATTTCTGCACAGTTGTCTTTGGTGTCCTGGTGGCCGTCACCATCGCTGGGGGAGAGAAGGGGGAAGCAGCATGAGTGAAATGGGGGTGCTTCTTCCATCCAATGGATTGAGAACCCGTCAAAAGATATACAAGCGATTTTTCTCCCCCAGCACTAATTTGTTTTCCAGGTTGGATCTCCCCATGGCAATGTCTAGAGCAGATTTCCTAGGACACTATGTTCCAGCAGGACAACAGTGGTGTTCCTCCTGTTCTTGAAGCTCTTTTCCTGGGGTGAAACTGACTAGAACAGATTTCAGAACTGACCATCTGCTTCAAAATTGGCCAGCCGAGAGCAAAAACACTAAGAACAGGGGCTTCTTTATATATCCTAAAAGGAGGGTGAATAGGAAAGGATTTTTTATGACCTCTATCATAGCAGCAGCAGCAGCAGCAGCCTGGTGTCCTGCAGAGGTTTGGGACTACAAATCCCATACTCCTTTATGGAGACTTTGAGAGTATGGGTCCCCTCTCAATTTAACCTTTTCCTCACAGTTTTTCTCAAATGTTTCCAAGCCACAGCATTTGGTCTCCCACCTTTCCTATCACCTGTTGGGTTTATCCTGGCTTACAGACCATTAAAACCTTGACACTAAAGACCCCCCATCCTAGTTTTATCGTAGTTTTTCATTTGGAGGGGACAGAGTCTGTTTTTAAAACAAGGTTTGCATTTTCAAGCATCTGAAGTTTGTTTCAAGTTACCTGTCCTCATTGGTGTCACAAGCATCTCCCACGAGATCACTGTCCATGTCTGTCTGAAAGAGACCAGGATGTCAGGTGAGCAAGCGAGCATCTAGAATGTGTACGTTTGTGCGTGCCCCGGGGTAATCTCATGCGTCAGAATGGGACTGGATGAAAATAAAACCAAAGTAATCTTGAAGGAAGGACTGTTATCTTGAATGCGTCTCTGCCTGGATCTGTAAGCAAAAATACTTAAAATATGCAGATGGTTGGAGACGGGGTCAGCTAAATCTATTTAGGAATGTTTTATTTTTGAATTTTCTTTTTATCCTTCCAGGCCTACCATTTAGCTCCCCGCTCACTAGTCTTCACTCCTAAGCACAATTTTGTCTCATTTATTTAAATTGATCCACACCTTGGTTGTCCACATTTAAGAAAGTAAGAGTATAATAAAAACATGGTCCTCGCTATAGGCAGCCAATTAGCATTGTGATGTGGCTGAACCACAATTCCCAGCAGTTCCAGCCAACATGGCCCACTGTTAGGGATTCTGGGAGTTGTAGTTCCATAAAACCTGGGAGCCTCAAAAGCCGCCCTCTCCCAAATGGATCGGAGCAGCTTTGTCTTCCAGAAGGATGAAGCACTTGCGAGAGGGCGGCATTTGAGGCTCCCCAGGTTTTAGGGAATTACAACTCCCCAAATCCCCCAATTCCAAGATGGATCATCAAGTCTACCCTTCTCTTGACTCCAGCTTCCTGGGTGCTCAAACCTGAGTTGGGTTGCTCATTTCGGGACAGCTGTCGCAAGCGTCCCCAACACCATCTTCATCACGATCTGTCTGCAGCGGGTTGGGCACCTTTGGACAATTGTCCAGCCCGTTGGGGATCCCTAGAGAGGGGAACAAGAGTTAGCAAACTTTCCTTTTCAGGTTCCCCGTGCCCAAGTCTTTTTCGGTATCGTTTTCCTTGCTTGTAGCAAACGGTACCTTTACAAGTCAAAGTTTTTAAATCTTCCCCCAAGGCAGTCGAGTACACCACTTAGAGTCACCGCTCTGAGATGGGTAATCAATCAATCAATCAAGTAAGTTTATTTGAGCACACTCATTGGTTTACTCTTTGGGGCTATAAAAATTAAATCACAAATAATGGACCTTTCCCTGCCCTTTCATAACACTCAGAATCTGCAACCCAAGACAATTTCTCTCCTTGGTCTAACGGTAGGGCTGGCCCTGCCTGCATCGGTGCTCTGACATCACAGAAGCTCAGCCCATCAGTGCTCAAGGATTCATAACTAGACAAGCATTCCTGGCGGGTTCGCTCTCCTCCGGAAAGCAGCGATGCAAGGCTAAGAGACACACGTCCCTTGTGCCGTTCTGCCCCTGAGCCGCCGAATTCCTCCAAGGCCTTACCATCGCCATCGATGTCGTTGTCACACGCATCCCCTTCCCCGTTGTGGTCCGTGTCCTTTTGATCGTTGTTGGGGACGTTGGGGCAGTTGTCACAAGCATCCCCAAACGAATCCGTGTCCGAGTTCTGCTGGTCTTTGTTGGGGAAAAGCCGGCAGTTATCCTGTAGAACAAGAAGGGGTCCGATTAAGTTCCAGCAGTGAACGGCCTTGTTCGATCTCGGCCGTTGTACCATTTCCTGATTTTGAGATCGGGGGAACCAAGCGATGCGTGCCCGTGGTGGGCGCTCTTGCACACTGTGGGCTGCCCGGTGGGCATAAGGGAGGGCTGCCTCTATTTCCCAGAAGGCAAAGGGGCAAGGCTCCCCTTCACCACACCTTAAAAGCAATCTAGCACCACTGAGGCTCCAAATGCTTCGCCTCGTTTACAAAGAAGTAGGGGGGCGTCTTTTCAAACAGAAGCACTGTTCTGCAGCCCCCCAACTCTTTTTATTTTCTGGGGGGCCTGCAAAGCCCTGAAAATAGCCAGCTTTCTGTCGACGGGGTGGGGCTGGCTTTGCGGACGCCCACCCAGGGCACGGGGTTGATGTCGGCGACTGAATTCTGGCGCACCTCCACATTCTTGATCCCGTCACCGTCGGCGTCATCGTCACACTGGTCTCCGATGCCATCGTTGTCTGCGTCCTCCTGCCCGGAGTTAGGGGTCAACCGGCAGTTGTCCTGAAAGAAGTGGGCAAGCGTGAGACAAACTCAGACTGCTCCTTGAGCTCCTAGTATTTGCGCTCCCATTACCCAGCGAAGCTTCCTTTTAAACTTGGCTAGTTAGGGGAGGCAGTTCATGTGCCACGCCAGTGCAAAAACAGTATAAGATCCTCTACCCACAAACCCAAAAGGGGTATTCAACTTATAATTCCAATGAAAAATATTAACTCTGGTATCACATACTGCTGAACACTGATTGCCTGGAGTTTAACAACTCAGCAAATGGGCTGTTTTCCTGCACACACAAGACCTGAGTGCATTTGTTGGAAGATCCTCCCGGAGTAGCGTTTTACCTGTGCGCAATGCTTGTTGTTGTCAATGCAGGGCAACGGTTCATCTGGGTAGCCGTCAATGTCGGTGTCCCTCCCGCACACGTTTCCGTTCCCGGCCCAACCCACGTTGCACTGGACGGGCAGAGGAAAAACAGCATGGTTTATTAAGGATATGGGCAACCAAGGTTTGGGTATCTGTAAGTACGCGCGTGCAGAACGCTGGGCACAATGGCGACAGCTCCGTCATAAACCTGGAAAACAGTGAACGGGAAGAGAAAGGGGCCGGAGGTGTCTCTCCAAGGGGAGATCAATGAGCAGCCCGCACACCACAAGGGGCCTAATTTTAAAAGCTGTTTGCAAGGGGGAAGAGCTCTTCTGATACCCCCCTCACTAGCAGCCTGCCATCCTGTGTGAAGGAAAAGGGTGCCTGCAGACAGAATCACTGGAATTTAGGGTTGAACTTGGGAGTCCTTGGCGCTCTCTGAGTTGGGTGGTTTGCTTGTAGACGTTTCATGACCCAACTAGGGAACATCATCAGGGCTGGGGAGGGTGGGGTTTGCTCCCTGTTTGTAGAAAACAATACCCTAATCAAGGGACTAGCAAGAAGAAAACTGCACCTCCACCCAGACTGGTGGGGCAAGCAACTGTATATAAACAGGGAGCAAACCCCACACTCACTAGCCCTGATGGTGTTATCTAGTCGGGTCATGAAACGTCTGCAAGAAAACCACCAAGCTCAGAGAGCCCCAAGGACGCCACGGAAGAGGGAGGAAAGGAGGTGTCAGAAAGGGGGGAGGAGAGAGAGAGAACGGGTAGCCCCACCCACTTTGGGGTCTGGAACTGCCCACCAGTGGGAAATGATTCTCCTGGGGAATGCAGCCCATCCGGTGAAGAAACCTCAGCTGCTTTGGCCCTCCAAGAACTGCTCACAGCTAAATGGAGCCTCCACGCTTAAGAGTAGCATACCTTCCCCCTCCCACCTAGCCCCTAGCCGTTCCATGAGCATCAGAAAGGAATGTGATTGTGCTTTCAGAGCAGGACCCCTCGGCTGGGAGAAATCTTACCGAACAGGAAACGTCGCCGTTGCGTTCGAAAAGGCAGTAGCCGTTGATGTCGCAGGGATTGTGACTCGGGCTTTCGCAAGCCTTCTGGGGAGTGCAGCTGCCTGGCACCTTCTCCACAAAGCCGGATTTGCACGGCCCACATTTGAAAGACCCCTAAGGGAAGGAGTGGGGACGCCCGTGAAATGAGGGAGGACCAACCTGCCCAGCATCATGGGCTTCAAACTGGGCCAGTTTCCCAACCTCACAGTGAACTCGCAGTCGAAATTCTCCCCCATGGACAGAATAGGAAGAGGAAATCTGACCTACCTTACGAGGTGGTTAAAAGACCACCAGGAGTTCATGTGCTTTGAATGCCTGAAAACCCCATAATATAGAATTTCGAGGGCTTTTCTTTTCATGTAGAAAAATACAATAGCCCTGTTTTTAAGTCTAACTGATTATGATCTTTACCTAGAGCCTTTGGCAACTCATTTCACATTTGGCATGAGCCACTGGAACCCCCCCGCACCTTTAAATCCCTTTTTTTTGCTGCCACCAGAATGGAGTACTATCAGGCTGGCCTCCCTGAACAATTTCCTGCAGAAGGCTTGGAATTGTCTTCTCTTGTGCACTTGCTCCTTGGGGGCCTCGCACATTCATTTTGTCCCCTCCCTGCCTTCCCCAAGTGAGCTACTCACCACCGTGTTGGTGCAAATTGCATTGGGGTCACACCCTCCATTGTTCCCGTCGTTGCATTCATCGACGTCTGTGCAAATCTGGTGGAAACAGGAGATTGTTTAGCTAACCAGGAGCAGGGCGGACAGTACGGCATTCGAATCCTGAACCAAAGGGGTCGGCATCCTACTCTTCCACATGTGCCCCTCAGCTAAATCTTGGCTTGTACCCCAACCAGTTAAAGAAAGGTAAACTGTTGCCCATCTGATTGATTGATTGATTGATTGATAGATATTTCAAATTTGTCTCCGCCCATCTCACTGCAGAGTGACTCTGGGTGGTTGGAGGAAGGTAGACCTGGTTTTGGGGAGGGGAAAGGAAGGAGCAAACCATTAAGGGGGGAACTTTCAGAAAAGATTTGATAGTCCTGACAAAGAGGGAGACGTGAGAAGTTTAACATAACCCTGCCTCGATTTTGCTTGGTATAAGACGCAGTAGAGAGAAAACCAGACAGGCTTTCAAGATTCAGCAATTCTACCCTACAAAGGAACATTCCTGGAATTTCTGCTGCTTCTCTTTCTTGACCTGTCCTACCTCAAAGGGCTGCTGTTTGGGCTGGAAGAAAAAACATAAGCCTAAGTTCCTTAACCTGAAGTTTGAATTTCAGTTTCTCACCTGCTTGCTGGCTTTGGCGTAATCGGCCCCAACTCCGGTGACAAGATTCCCCTTGTAGCCAGGCGGGCACGGCTCGCAGCGAAAGCCGGGTGCGATGTTGAGGCACTTGGACCCAGGAAAACAGGGGTTGGCGTACAAGCACTGCAATCAGGCAAGAAACATGGAAAAATAGACATTGCACATTTCTCCACCACACTGGCTCCCACCTAGTGCCATCCCCTTTCAGCCCCTCTGCTTTTGCTATTAATTTTTTATTTCTTTATTAGTGAAATAGAAACTAGGCAAAAGAGGGGGAAAAACAGACCCGGGTTATATCAAAATGAGATAAGTTCAACCCTTAAATCTAGTCACATCAACACGTAGTGTTCCATTTTCTCATTTTTAGAATACAGAAGTGGAAAATTGAGAACAAACGCCTCTCTTGAACCCGTTCCTTAACATCAAGAGAAGCCATTTCCTTCCATCTACATAAAACGACGTGTATAAAATAATATACGTAAAATTATAGCAGATGCAACTTTCTCTTTTCTAAACCCAAGGCTTTCGAGAAAGGCCAAAGTGTTTCTAAATCGCCAGATTCTGTATTTTAGGAGTGCTATTCAACATGTTATACCTTTTTCCCAGCACTGTGTTAAGATATGCCATAACGTGAAATCAAAAGAGGATCTATGGAGGGACAAGACCAAATCATATGAGTCAATGTGTCTTTACCTCGTTGATATCAGCACAGTGGGTGCCATTCCCTTCAAAACCAGGAGGACAAGGCCCGCAACGATAACCTGGATATTCATATGTCTCCATGCAGTCCACGCCGCTGAAACACGGGTTCGGATTGCAACGGGATCGGTGTTCATGAAACCCTAACGCGGGGTAAATGGGAAGGGAGGGGTCAATTCCCCAGACGTTGGAACAGAGGAGTAATCACCCTAGGGGAACACACTGATGATCTGGCAAGTTTCTAGTTCTCAAGAAGCCTTAAGCTGAGATGGAAAATGCACAGCCCAAACCAGAGTTGGTTTTCTACAGCAGAATATGGGAGCGCATCCTGAAGGTGAATCCTACCTATTCGCGTGGAAAATATAAACTTCTTTTTTTCCCCCAGAGAATTTTAATAACTTTGGGTTATTTCACTGCCTTCCTCTGTTGCTTTGTATGTCCCTAGTTATAAAATTCAAGGCACGAGAGACGGATCTCTCCGAGATAGGAAAAATAAAGTTGAATCAAATGCCCCACAAGGGACTCTTCCCTACGCACTCCCTATGCCCATTTTATTTATCGACTTTATCGAATGCACTTTTCCCTCACCTTGCCTGATTGCTAATTATATAGCCAAAATGGGGAGTTGGAAGGAGTTTCAAGGGTGTTATCGTGGCAGAATTCACTTGCCAGAGATCTCTGTATCTTCCCACCCTGCTTTTCCAACTCACCGCACACCTGGCATTCCATGATGGTGTTCCGTATTAAAGACATCTCCTTGACCTGGGGGGGAAAAATATCAATATTTTATTACCTATAAAAGAGTTGTGGGGGGCAGGATTCTATCAAGGCATTCGTTATTTATTTAGTCATTAAATTTGTATGCTGCCCATCTCCCCCAGTGGGTGACTCTGGGCGGCACCTGGAAGAGAAGAAAAAGTCGCTTGGGTGCAAAGCTCACCTTTCACCAGGTCTCACAAGGACTGTTTATTTGTGGATTGAATAAGCTGTGATTGAACCTGGTTAATCTGTGGTTTACTCGACCAAGCAACAGATTCACACGCTCGGAGGCCAGATGGGGACGATCGATACACCTTCTTAGCCCCCCTCCTTTGATCAAACTGGGGCAAATGAATGGTAAACACTAAGACATGGTAACAATGTTGGGGTCCTTTTCGGATCTTAATGCAGCTCCCCTTAAAGCAGACTTAAAATGGAGAGGGAAAGGTTTCCACGCCCAGAAAATTTAATCCAACCCTCTTGGCCACATTCACTGGGAACCACGAAACCTCTTTATTTTTATTTATTTATTAAATTTATAAGCTGCCCATCTCCCCCAGAGGCTCACCGTTAAAATCCCAAACAGTAAAAATATAAATATCCACATTAAATTTAGCTAAAAATAATTCTCTCTATATATATCTATATGGATTTATCTATAGGAATCTATAGTCCAGGGCTGCTGGAGAAGGCAGCCCTTAAATTAAAAAAAATAAAATAAAACCACACCCTTTCTGGCATTTGTTGCAGCTTATTTTTACTAAAACTGTGGAGTTTGTGTCTTTGGCACCAGGCAGGATATCTCTGCTTTTAAAAATATTTAAATATTCCCATGGCTGGTTGCTATATGTGATATACAGACATATATATATATATATTTCATTCTCCCCCTCCCTAACTCTTCAAGGTTGCAGTCTTAAAACTAGGAAAAAAGCTAAAGGCAAGGGGTCATGGTAAGATGCATGAGTTTTACGTCTTAATATTATTCTTCAGCTTCAAAAATTCCCTGGGGTCGAAAAGGCGTGTTTAAATCCTCCGTTTGTTACCTCGATAATTCAGATGCCTGAGTGCGACCTCACCATCCTCCGTGCCCATGGGGGAAAAAATGGGTATGTGTATCTGACTTTAACCTTGGCATTAAAAAAAAAAGTCTTTGATCCTAGCACTGAAAGATTTCAAACTGCACAGACTTTCCAATGATCCCCAACTTCTCCGGGAGCTCTACCTGGTCTCTGATGTCTTCTTGAAGTTCCATCAGAATTTGGTTGAAAAGCGTCAGTTGCCTTACGAGGGCCTTGGTCTGCTCACCTGTTGCACAAGGAAAATGCCTCTTGTTGGTTCTGCTTCTGGGCCACGTTCATGCCAAGCCCCAGATGCCTTCTCTGTTAGCGCTTGTCAACAAGACCCTCTACGGCTTCCCCGTGGCTCAGGGGCCTCCCCGTGCTAAATCCATCCCCAAACGCAGTGCTATCTGCGGGAAACGGGGAAGAGACTATGCGACAGGAGGCCCTGATTCAAACTCACCAAAGAGAGAATTGATCACATTGGACACTGGAAAAGACAAAAAAGAAGGGGGGGGGGACAGAAAAGATGTGAGAGCAAGATTTAAAAGAATCCAACAACTCGTCAAAAAGAGGACCCCATTCGAAGCCGAGTCCCGTTCTCGGCGAGATCCAAGGATAGCGTCCCCAAACACCGTAAAGCGCACACCCGTTATAATTCACACTTCCCCACCTAAGATGGACCATGGGACAAGGAGAACTAAGAGCCCTGCTGGTTTTCTAAAATCCTATGCCGGGGCGTGGGCTTTTTCCCCTGACTCTTACCCGTGTTCTGCATGGATTCGTCCTCTTGAAAGGGACATTCGCTCAAAGCTCCTACTCGACTTATTGACCCTCCGAGGATCAGTTTCAATGATTCCACGAAGCCCTGAAAATATGAGACAGGAAGAACAGCACCAGTGGAAAGAAACATATCCTCCCCGTGTTTTTCCACTGTCCACACGCTAAATGGGAAAAAAATTCCCAGTGTAATACAGTGAAATTTGGAATGATTATTTTGCTCTGATAAACCTACTCGTTTATCCTTACGGGGACTACTCGTTAAAGCTGGATGACTTCCCTTTAAATATAATTTGACTTTCACGGCAGAGATTTTAACTTATCTGTTTTCCTATGCACAGCCCCATCTGGATTTATACCCCTCGTTCCCCTGAATGTGGGAACAGGGATGACTGTATTCCTACCTGCATTCGAAGATAGGTTTTCTGTCCCGTTCTCACTTCAACCGCCTCGTTTTTCCCTTGGTCCACAGCTGCCATTTCGGGCAACCTCGTATTGGAGTCCAGCTGCTTACAGTCCATGTACAGTTCTAGGGAAAGGCTGCTACCTTTCAGGCCGCTGACCCGCAGGAGGACGGTGTGGCTACGCCCATCAGACAAGTTGGAATTCTGCAGGTTGACCGAGTGGAGCTTCCCGTCGGCACGCAAGTATCGGATGAGGACTGTGCGCAGGGCGAGCGAGAAGGAAAGAAGATGCTAGTTCCATGCCAGAATTTTCTTACGCTTTTGATGCATTTCATTTTCAACATCCCCTTTTTATTTATAATTCCCTTTATTAATTAGATCAATAGGGTCGCCCTGTCCTCTAATGATTCAAAGCGCTTATAAGAAGCTTGGAAACATAAACCGATAAGGGGGTAAAACCTTCCATGGGGATTTTTCAGACTGAGAGTTGGAGGCAATCATAAAAGAGGAGAATTCAGTCCACAGTGCTACCACCACAAGCTAAAATCACCAGCACCTCCCAAGGACATTCAAATTTCTTCTAAGAATGAGACTGAAAAAGGGAAGGGTGGCTGGGGATCAGGCAGCGTGCAAATCTGATGAATAAGTAAATAAAAATAAATAAAGGCTTTTGCGTACGTTTGCGGGAAACCGAGAGATAGATTTTGGTGATTAGTTGTGATTAAGATAGAAGAGAAGAAGCTGGATTAAGATAGAAACTGGAAGATCGATCTCAGCATTAGTCGGCAATTATCAATCTATCGATCCGTTGGTCAAGTCTATTACGGTTATAGGCCAGCATAGAGTTGGCGATTAAAATTAGGCACAATTCTGCAGGAATAGGGGAAGAGCATATCACAGAGACAGAAGCTAGGAAAATATTGATGAGGATATCTGTTCGATCGTGTCCAATTCTTGGCGATTCTAAGGACTAGGAAAAGACTAAGGAGACTGAAAACTAGAAAATCCCAGCATTTCCCATTTAAATAATCAAGATAACAGGGAAGACCATTCTCTAGAAACGCTGTTAAGAGCTGGTTAATGTCTTTGCACTTCCTGTCTCTCCCACCTTTATTCGTCTTGCCAACAACGGAGACTTCAAACCATCGGCTGTTGTCCTTCTTGTAGTAAAGGCCAAACAGCACCCCCCCTTGTTTGGGGGGCAGGCGGAAGGTGGATAAAAGGTACATCTCATGAACCGACAAGAGCTCCGTCCGGATTTTGTTCGCAACGCTGGTCATATGTCGAGCTTCGGTGGCCGCCAGGAGGTCAATGACTATGGGAGGAAGGAAACGAGGTCAGCGGTGGACCGACACGAGCTTTACGTCCAGCGTTTTGGTGATGTCTAGAAGGGCCGAGTTGGAAAGGGAACCTCGAGATCGCCTACGCCACCCCCGTCTGAAATTTTCCCATTGAAGGAGGGAGCTAGAATCCCTCCGGCCAAAAGGGTGGGGTGTTTCCCCAGCAAGAGGATTGTTAATTTCTTTTTTTTATTTTGGGGACCCCCCGCTAAGCCAAATTTTGCAGCTCTTTTGGGGTGCAGAGAAAAGGGGCATTGCAGTGTTTAGATTATTGAGGGTGAATTTTTTCCCTCCTTAGAGGAGATTTCTCCTCTTTCAAACCCAGTCTCAAAGCCCCACAAAAGAAAGGAAACCCTCTCGCCGAAGCTGGATTTTAAGAGCACAGTCTTGGAGAAAGGCTCCAAAAGTGGGCCTCTGAGGTTTAAAATATCCGTCGGAAAGTATCTTCCAACTCTGAAACCAGCTGGCTACGGACTGATACCAGCCCAGTCTGTTTCTCCTGCCAGAAGTCACATGAAATGCAATCTCACTTTTCCCCACCAGGGGGGGGCCCTCAACGGGTATCCTGCCTGTGTTAGAAATTAAAATATGTCTTTGCTGGACACTTCTCTGCTCCTTCACCAGAAACAATCAAATAAAACTCATTATCCCTACCGGATTAAAATGCAACTAAGGGAAAAGCTGATTCCTCTTTTTTTCCTTGATCAGAATCCCTGGATGTTAAATGTCTGCAAAAGGGGTTCAGCTAGGTCAGTGTTTCTCAACCTCAGCAACTTTAAGCTGTGTGGACTTCAACTCCCAGAATTCCCCAGCCAGCCATGCTGGCTGGGGAATTCTGGGAGTTGAAGTCCACACGGCTTAAAGTTGCTAAGGTTGAGAAACACAGCTAGGTTATAAAAGTGAAAAAGGAGAAAGCTTTGAACACAGACACACACACACACACACAACCCTAGAATACTAGCACCCCGGGCATTTGGAGGAAAAGATGCTTTTTGTACATTTTATTGTTAAAATTAGAAGAATGAGGTGAGTTGTCCCCACCTTTACTACATTCTTCCAAATGGCTTCTACAGTAGGGCGGTCTCTGAAGAATAAAGCAATCGCCAGTGGAATAAACTAGCCCACCTTGATTAACCCTGGATTATCCTAACTCTCTGCCAGCCTGTGGCAGGGGACAATGGATAGTGGAGTAATCCATCTAACCCATCTGGGTTGCTGAGTATGAAAGATGGGGGTTCATGAGGGTCCTACCCTCCCTGATAAAGAAGACTTTAAATCTTTGGTCTCGGTGGTGGATACTGTCTAGAACCTCCATGTTTAGAAGTAATCTACCTGGGAGTCCCTTTTGCTGTGAGGCAGGAGCTGCGGGGGAGGGGGGGCGGGGAGCAATAAGGAGAGACCATTGAAAGGGATTAAATAAGCGGTTGGCCTGATCCAACAATGCTGCTTTGGCATCCTGATGCCCCAAACTGGAGACATCCGGCCAGCCGACTTCCAGTTCGGTATTTATTCAGGAGAATGGATTTAACATGCGGCTTCAGTTGAAACTGACGTGAGCCTCTGGGATCCCTCCAGCGATCTGCGGTTTCCTCTTGCACAGAAGCACAGAAGCGAAGCAAGCCTCCCAGGCAAGGGGGCCCTGAAGGAAAATCCCACCTGGACCCAGGACGCAAGGAGGGAGGGGCAGGGCTTCTGGGGCGAAACCGGGAAACCGGAGCCAGGCATATGGTGAACTCCACGTCAGTGCAGAAAGGAAGGCGGAGGGGAGGGGAGGGGAGGGGAGGGGAGGGGAGGGGAGGGGAGGGGAAGGGAATTAATAGGAAGGAAGGAAGGAAGGAAGGAAGGAAGGAAGGAAGGAAGGAAGGAAGATAGAAAGAGGGAGGGAGGGAGGGAGGGATAGAAAGAGGAAGGAAGGAAGGAAGGAAGGAGGAAGGAAGGAAGGAAGGAAGGAAGGAAGGAAGGAAGGAAGGAAGGAAGGAAGGAAGGAAGGAAGGAAGGAAGGAAGGAAAAGATAGAAAGAGGAAGGGAGGAAGGGAGGGAGGGAGGGAGGGATAGAAAGACGAGCGAAGGAAGGCAACGGAGGGAGGGAGGAAGGAAGGAGAAGAGAGAGAAGGAAGGAGGGAGGAAGGGAGACAGACAGACAGACAGGCAGACTTTATAGATGCCCTGAGTTCAGGTTAACGGCTGCCTTTCACTGCCTCGCTTGGTGGAAGGCAGATCCCTTCCTCGATTATTCCCATCTCCCCCTCCCCACTTTGTTTGTAAAGAAACCCGCGCTCCCCGCAGCAGCCTCAGTCTTCCCGCCTGCAAGATGGGGACAGCGAGCCCGGCGGCGGCGGCGGCTTTCGTCCCGCGGCCCCCCCAGAACCACCAGAGGCGCGTCGGGCCGTCGCCCCCCGCCCAAGCCAAGGCGGGACTCGCTGCTTCGCCGCCGCGCTCCAGCTCGGCTGGCCCGCGGGCGCCCAGATGGACCGCCGGCCGCCGAGCCGAGCCGAGCCGAGCCGCCGAAGGGGACTCCCCCGCTCCCGGGCTTGCAACCGGGCGCCCCCGGGAGCCGGCGCCCGCTTACCTTGCAGTTCGCGCCGGGCGGCCTCGGCGGCGGCGCCCCAGAGCAGCAAGAAGGCGGCGGCGAGGGGGCTCCGGCGGAGGCAGGGCGCCCGGCGCTCCATCGCGGCGCCCGGGCAGCGGCGGCCGAGCGGGGCCCCCGAGGAAGGGGCGGCGCGGGCTGGGACGAGGGAGGCGGGCGGCCGGGCGGGCGACTGCCTCTGGATGGCCCCGCGGCCGCAGCGCTGCCTCCTCCGCCGCGCCGTCCCTCCCCTTCTGCAGCCCAACCCGGCCGGCCGGCCGGCCTCCCTCCGCAGGCGCGGGGGCGCGGGGGGCGCGGGGTCCCTGCAACCGAGCCGGGGCGGGCGAGGGGGGCTCCCCACGGAGCCCGGGAGGCGTTTCCGCAGCAGTCTATCTGAGAAGAGCGGTGGGCAGGACGAGACTGGCTTGCCCCCCCCGCCCCCCAGCTGAGGGGCTTCCTACATCCTCGGCCACTCGCCGCCTCCTGCGCGGGTCCTGCTAGCGGGTCCTCCCTGCCGGTGGCGGGGAGGCTCCCTCAGTCCTGGAGGTGGAGAAGTGGAACCTCCCTGGCCAGGGGCAGTCTGCTGGGGCAGGCGGGCGGCGTGGCGGAAGGGCCGGGAGGGCGCGGGGTGGGAGCATCTCTGGGGCTGGGCAGAAGCGGGAGGCGGGAGGCGGGTTCCGCGTGCCCCCCGTGACGCCCCTCGGGGTCCACCTCCCGGCCGCCTTCAGACGAGCAGCGGGACCCGAGGGGCAACGTTCGTCCTCCCACCGAGAATGGAGCCTCCCCTTTCAGGAGCACTCTGCCACCGGCGAGGCAGATACGCCCTGCAGACCAGCAGCCCCAATTCTCCATCCTACTCAAAAACGGGGGGGGTCATACTTCTGCCCCCCAGGACCCCCCCCAGTGGGTTGGTAGCACAGCCCAATCTCTGCCTCCTTCTTCCCACCCCCCCCCCATCCCTGTCTTGGCCCTTCACGCATCTTCCAAGATGACCTCATTGTTTTCTTGGTGCAACCCTGAGGAATTGGAGGGCGGGGTCCCCCCGACCCCCCCTTTGGCTACCAGCCCTAAACTCTTGTTTTCCTTCCTTTCCTCCACCCTCCAAAGCACCTTTGAACAAATGCCCTCAATTTAAAACTTCCAAGGATGGGAATTATTTTCTGCTTTTCGGGAGGGGGGGGGACCTTTTCTGCAAGAAAACATTTCCTAAACCTAACCCTGCACCCGCTTCTCTCTTAACTTTCCAAGTTTCCAAGCCTCCCCCATTCTCCGAAAAATTTACCCCCCTCCGCCCCCAGGCTTGGAAGATTCTCCAAGAGGAACCCCCCAGGTATTAATCTGCAGGAATGATGTGATCTCATAATCTTCCACGGCTCCAGCATCTTGTTGAATAAGTCGTAAGCAAAAAAATCTCCGACGGGCCCAAACCTGGTTGGGCTTCAGTGGTAGACTGCCCTGGGACAAGGAGGCTTTGTCTAGCTCACAGCCCTCACTCCCTTTCCTCCTAAACTGTGGTTACATGTTGCCCCCCCCCCCAAATTGTTGGGCTTCGGAGTTCATGCTAATACAATCGTCGCCTTGCCCAAATCCTCTCTTTCCACATTTGGCAACAGTTTGGCACGGATTTCCCCTTCCCAATATTCCCCCTGTCCTGTTTTCACGCCGCCCCTTCAGACAGAGGTGTTAAAAAGGGAACACAACCCTCTGAACAGCCTTTTGTCTCTATTTACCACAAAGCTTCCTTGGTTTCAATATTTACTTCTTTGAAGTTGTTTGCAAAGCAAAAGTGTCCGCTGGGTCAACGTGATCTCTGAAACATTTAATTCAGCTTCGGAAGGGAGGAAAACCCATTTCCAACTCCACCAGAGAAGCGTTTGGAGAAAAATGCCATTTTCAGGCATGCCAGAAGGAACCACATGGCTTGTTTTTGCTTTTAGTTTTAACCTGGGTTAACTGGGCTGTTTTAACACATACCCACCCGGTTTGCTGGCAGAGTTGATGGATCAACGTGTGCTCCAACCCTGGAAAATATTCTAATTCAGGAACTGGGGAATTGTGGGGAAGCTTTGAACCCAAACATCTCCAGGTTTGAACCCCCATCCCCCAGCTCCTCCGTTCTGCTTTCCTGAGCTGATGGCCAAGCCACTTGGGATCTGTAGTCCCAAATCCTTGCTCAAAATGGTCAATGCAAAAAAAACAACAATCCGAAATGTTGCAAGCAACTCCAGACCTGAATGATTTGGAATTCTGCTTGTGTGCAAACCGACACAGCTTTTGCCAGCTGCCGAATGACGGGCCGAGAAGGCCCCCGAGCCGCCAAGCCCTCATCTGGATTTGCAACTGGCCAGAATCTGTTTGTGCTTTGTTGTCATGCCACCATAACAACGACACCGATTTGCACCTCATTTGAGCCGTTCCTGCCTGCCTGAGCCGCGCCAAACCACACAGCTTGCGCAGGCCGAGCGTTTGTGGCCTGGGGGTGCCCGCTCAAATCTTGAATAAATGGGGCTCCTTGCAGGAGCGAACCTGGGAAGGGCTCTTTCCCTAGATTTCCACAGCCAGAAAGGATGTGTGCGCGTGCTTTCCTTTCTCCCAACGGCCTTGTTTTCTTTCCACGGCAAACTTTTCGGAAAGTGTGGCACCGGCCCAGTTTGGAGCAGAGCGTAGCGGCGTTGCCCTGGGAAAAAATCTGGAAAGTCAAAACCGGATGGACAGGAGAAAATGCCCACAAGAAAGGCCAGCCGAGAACACAAAGGATGTTTACAGATGCCGCAGGATTATATTCTCATGCTCTGGAAAGACTTTCCCCTCCTTCACCGCCTCCTTCTTTGGTGGTGTCATTCATTGCAGGATCTCAGCGATGGGAAGGCAATCTAGACAATTTTTATTTTATTTTTGTATTGACGATTTCAGTTGATACAGCCGCCCATCTCTAATCCAGGTCACAGCCATTAAGCCCAACCTTTTGTCATGTGCAAAAACTTTGCCAAAATAATCCTTCGAAGATGATCTCTGCTTCCACACACACACCCTGGTCAGTGATGGGTTGAAAAGATTTCTCCCTCGTCAATCTTGTTGCAGTGGCTTCCGCAGGACGACATCTGAAGAATAGATGTGGGATTCATTCAAGCTTATGCCGTAATACCTTAATTAGTCATGAAACCACAGGATTCTTCCTTATTTTTGTCACAAAAGACATCTGGAAAATGATGCACAGGGAGACGTCTTAAGGATAGAACTGGGATTTGTTCAAGCTTAAGCCATAATACATTAAGTAGTTCTTAAACCACAGGCTTCTTTTATTTTTGTCACAAAAGACTGGGGGAAATTTCACAATCTTTACTTAAGGGATCTGTAGAGAAATTTATTCTAGGTCTACTTAGTGCTGTGCTGGAGGTAGGAACTAAGCATGAAACCCAAGACCGGCCTCTGAAATTAGCTAGGATATTGACGTTTGGTTGATCTGTTTCCGTCTAGGATGTCCTAAGAGACAATGTGATTTAAACCTGGTAAATAATCAGCTAACTTCAAAGGCAGAGAGACACCCATACAAATCTTAGATAGTGTTTCTCAACCTTAGCAATTTTAAGAGGGGTGGACTCCAAACTCCCAGAATTCCCTAGCTAGCATGTCCCCTGGCTGGGGAATTCTGGGCGTTGAAGTCCACCCCTCTTAAAAGTTGCTAAGGTTGAGAAACACTATTTAAATTATTGCATAATATAAGAGAACGACCAGGTTTGAAGATGAAAAATCAAGTTTTTGGACCTTACAAAAAGTCGCGCTGCATGGAATTTCAAAAGCTAGAGAGTTGGCCAAACAGTATTTGTCAAAGTTAAAAAGCTTTGTCATTTGAAGATACTGCTAAAGTAGAAACAGAACGAAAAGAAATGACTGATTGCATTTGGCTGGTGGGAATTTTCTGCAGAGTTGGCGATCTGGACATCCTTGATGACGACTCATTATCAAGTGGGCATTAAACAATAACAACAAAGCAGCCAATCTGCATTATTGTCTCTCTCGGCAAGAAATTTTGTTTTAGGACTTACAGCGAAATCTGTTTTCAAAATCTCAGCCGTATCCTTCCCGATTTGTGGCCTCCTGGATGCATTGGACTACAACTCCCAGAATCCCCCAGTGGGTCGAGGGATTCTGGGTGTTGGAGCCCAACCCACCTGGAGAATCCAAACTGGAGAGATGTCATTCTAAGATAGCTAGGCCCTTTTTTAAAGAACAAAATATAAAATTGCATTTTGCATTAGGGAAAGGAGCGGAAGGTTCATCTCAACCCACCCATATTTTTTGGTTTTGAAATCAAGTCGAGCACGTAGCAGGAATGCCAGATTTTTCCTTGACCCGATTCAGCGCGCGGCATCAGGACGTTTTGACTCTTTGCGAAAATCAGAAGAGAATCTGCACGGGGACCGATGACCGAATCCCTTCCGCTGGCCGACTCTGCGACGTTGGAGGGGGGCCGTTTGAACCTCTTCCTCCCTCCCATTTTTCAGAAGTGATCATTCGGCCTAAGGATGTAATAGAACGATTTCTGGGGTCCGCTCCAAATGAGGTCATGCGGGAGGAATGGCTTGCAAAGGGAAAGGAATATGATGTAACCCACAATGGAATTTTGCTGGCCACCTGCCTGGGGCAAAATCGGTTTGGAAAATTGGTTTGCTCCTGGAGCAAAAAAAACCCACAGACCCAACCTGGGTGGGGGGCTGAACAGGAGGACCACCAGAGGCTGCAGAGCTGACCCTCGGGGGGGGGGTTTGGGGTGGCCCAGCCAGCGCGTCCGAGATTCCAGGCGTAGCCTCAGTTTCCCCGACTCCCAAATCCGCGACGATTGCCACCTCTGGGGTCAGGCAGTTTAGCGAGGCCGTGGGTCAAAAAATCAGGCTTCAAGAGCCCACGAACCAGAAGGGCACTTAGTCCAAGCCCCTCCCCGACCCCCAGCCATGGGGAGCCCCACGGCCTCTTATTTTCAGGGCCCCCAATGTTAGGGAGTTTTCCCTTTATATTCAAGAAGTGGTTTTTGAATGGCCGATCAGCATCTCACACAGCACATCGTCTTCCTCTCCGCCTCCCCCACCAGGAATTATTTGCAATTCTGCTTTTAATATCTCCTTTTTTTTGGAACTCCCACCCAGCTTCGGCTTCCTTTTCTCCATCCGTTCTCCTGACCCGGACTCTGGCTGGTCCCTGCTGCGAGTTTACGAAAATCGGCTTTCTTGGAATCTCAGTGACCCCCTCGGCTTCATTATCCCTTAAAATTCAGAATTCCAGCATGACGCGGTCCCTTTCCCCAGCGTTCCTACCGATGGATTCCAGGCCATCAAGCCCACCGATAGACCCTTCTCCCGGAAGAGAAACCGAGTCTGTTCAACGAAGGTTAAGCCATCCAGCCTCAGTCCTTCCACCCACAAAATGGGAACATCTGGGTCAACTTCCTCCCTGCAGCAGAAACCCACTTAAAGCTCTAGAGCCGCGATTCTCAACCTGGGCATCTTCAAAAGGTGTGGACTTCAATGCCCAGAATCCCCCAGCCGGCCTGCTCCCGAGCTGGCTGGAGGATCCTGGGAGCTGAGCTCTTAAGGTTGCCCAGGTTGAGCAACGCTGCTCTAGAAGTTTGCAAGAGGCAGAAGAAGACGGCCCAGGATTCTGGGCTTTGCAATCCATCCACCCCGTTAACGCATCCCCAAGCCCGCGTCTGTGCACGGGTGGCAAGGCGCGGCACGGGTCCGCGCGACCCAGATCGCTTTCCAGCCTCTCCTGCGGTCCTAACACGCGTCTGCTCCGCAGCAAAGGCTGCTAGAAACGTCGGAAGGGTCGCAAGCAAGCGGGGGAAGGGCTCGCGCTTTGCAAAGCGGGTCAGCCGGGGCGGAAGAGCCCCGGGCAGCCCAGCGCGGGGCTGCGCGCGCGCGCCGAAGGCTGGAGCGAGCGGAATCGGAGTCACTCCCCTTTTCTCCCCCTCTTTCTTTGCTGTTCCGGGTTATCCCGGCTGGAAGATGGCGGCGCCCATGGAGTTGTACTGCTGGGCCGGCGGGTGGGGGCTGCCCACGGTGGACCCCGATTGCTTGGCGGTGCTGGTGAGCGCGCGCGGCTGCGGCGCCGCTGCAAAGCCGGCCCGGGCGTTTTGCAAGCGCCGGCCGCCCTCCTCTTCCCCAACGGGGCGCCCGCGGGGCCATCGCAACTGCCCCGCTCCCGGGCTCTCCGGCCAGGGCGGGAGGTGGGCGGGGGCTGCCCCGCCCGCAAGTGGGGAGAGGGTCGCCCGCTCGGCCCTTGGGGCAGAGCCCGTGTTTCGTTTCAGAGCAGCAGAACCTTGGGAGAAATTCCTCTTCTTCATCATCATCGTCATCGTCGTCATCATCATTTTATGATTAATGAGTGGGCGGGCCGAGTGGTAGAAATCAGGGGGGGAGTCAAGGGAAGCAGAATCACATTGCAAGAAAATAATAATAATGTTGGGCTGAGTGGTAGAAAACAGGAAAGTCGAGGGAAGCAGAATCACGTTGCAAGAAAATGAATGGAGTGGCTGTATAATGTATAATGAATAGATTGATAAATGAAAGAAATTAATAATAATTAATAATAATAATAATGTTGGGCTGAGTGGTAGAAAACAGGGAGGAAAATCAAGGGAAGCAGAATCACGTTGCAAGAAAATGAACTGAGCAGTTGTATGCATTGAATAGATTGATAAATGAAAGAAAATAATAATAATAATATAATATAATAATAATAACAATAATAATGATGTTGGGCTGAGGGGTAGAAAACAGGGAGGAAAGTCAAGGGAAGCAGAATCACGTTGCAAGAAAACGAAACGAGCGGCTGTATAGATTGAATAGATCGATACACGAAAGGTGGTTGGAGCAGAATTAAACCTGAATTGCGGATCCAGTCGCAAAGGAATAATTTTTCTTCCGGACGCTTGGCCTTCTCCCCGCCAGACGGATTATTAATATTGTAGTGATTTTGATTATTTTACCAGGCTTGCGCGCCCCTCTAAGCCACTCTAAGCCAGGCGGCTCTGAGCAGCCTACAGGGCCCGTCAGGACTGTCCTACCTTACAAGGTTGCTGTGCAGAGAAACGCAGGAGGAAAAGGGGAAGGTTTTTCTTCCGTTGGTTCAGATCTGTCGGGAAAGTTAGATGACATCGAGGATGTCAGCAACAGCTGGCCCAACACATTCGTTAATTCGCCTCTTTTCCTCCGTTCCAGACTTACGCCCGTTTCACAGGGGCACCCCTCAAAGTTCACAAAATCACCAACCCGTGGAGAAGCCCCTCAGGTAATTTTTTTGGGAGGGCAGGAAAGCCTGTTAGGAAACTTTGCCGTTTTAATGGCTTGAAAAGCAGGGCGAGTCGTCAGGTTTCTAGCCCTCAAGAGGGATGGGAGAATTGGTAGGGGGGAGAATTGGGCCTGGATCCTCAGAGGGGGCTCATTCTGTCTCCAAACTCTTTCCCCGTGGTCTCCCTGCCCTTTTTTTTCTCTGCACAGGATCCCTCCCAGCACTAAAGACGCAGAACGAGGGGGTTATTTCCGACACGCAGCAAATCATCACCCATTTTAGGAAGCAGGTACGAGCAATCCTCCAGTTTGGGCTCCTTCCTGGCTGGAATTGGATGATTGAAGCACCCTGAGACTGTGGTAGCATAATGGCATGTGGGAAAGACCTTGGGAGATGGGGCCAAGAGACGCTGCCAGGGGAACGTCAGATAAGAGACGGCTTAGCCCTCAGCTGCATAATGGGTGGAGAAAGAGGCTCGGAAGGGACCCTCCCTAGATTCTCGGGCCGTGAAGGAGACTGCGGGAGAATTGTACTTTCAGACTTGCAGGATTGATGTCAGCCTCGCGGGGTGAACCAGACAGGAATTGCAACTGGATGAGCGGATTTTACTTTAGCGTAAAGCAACATTGACAGAATCGTGCAAGTCTGAAAGTGCAAAACTCCCCCAGTCTCCTTTACAGCCTGAGAAACTAGGGAGGGTCCCTTCTGAGTTTCTTTTCCCACCCATTATGCAGCTGAGGGCTAAGACGTCTCTTATCTGACTGCTCCCTTGGCAGCGTCTCTTCCCCCTGTCTCCCGAGGTCTTTCCCCCGTGCCGTTACAGACGGGTTCTGTTTTTTAAGCGTCTCCCCCCCGACTCCCTTGCCCCAAACTGGCCCTGCCCGATGAGCGTGACTGGATTTTCAGATTCCTGCCTGAGCGGTGATCCTTTTTCTCCCTCTGCTTTAGAAATTCAACGCAGACTACGACCTCTCGGCGTTGCAGGGAGCCGACACGCTGGCCTTTGTCTCTCTGATGCACAGGAAACTCCTGCCGATGCTGGTGAGTCGGGAGCCAGAAAAGAAATTGGGGTCAGGAATGGGGAACCCAGGGCAATCAGTGATTGCACCTGCACGATTGCGCCCCTTTTAAAATAAACCCCCCTGGAGAGATCCCTCTTCCAGCAGGGTGGATCCCTTTCTTCTAGATCTGTGACCCCCTTCCCTTTTCCTAAAATGCCCCATTCCCTCCAATTGGAAATGTAGTCTCCAGATGGAAGCGGGGCGAATGCTCTTTTTAAAGGCGAAGGTATATTTTTTATTTACTTACTGTTTTTGGCTCGGGGGATCAACATAGCTCGCGTGGGGTGAGTTAAGCAGCCGTTGTTGCGCTGTTTTGCCCTGAAGCTGAGATGGCAGACTTCGCCGGCGGAAGGCTGCAAATTTGGCACGTTTCCCCTGTTTTTCCTCCTCGGTCGTTTTTCCGTCCGCACTCTTGTTCGGGAGGCGCGAATCGTTATCTTGGGTCCTGGCATCTCCCCTCGCTGGTTTTGGAAGAACCGCGATCCCTGGGCTTTTGAGGTCTCTCCTTTGAATCCTGAGGACTAGAAACTTTGCTCCTCGGCTTCCCCGGACCCGACGCTGAGGGGGGTAACCGCTGGGATTCTCCCGTTGGCAGATCCACACTTTCTGGGTGGACGCAAAGAACTACGTGGAGCACACGCGAAAGTGGTACGCGGAAGCCATCCCGTTCCCACTCAACTTCTTTCTGCCGGGCCGAATGCAGAAACGCCAGCTGGAGCGTTTGCAGACCGTCTGCGGGGAAAACTGGCAGGACAACGAAGAGGAGCTGGAAAAGCAGGTGAGGAAGGTCCCCCAGGACAGGGATGACCCAGAGTAGGGTGGTGGCAAAGAAGCAGAGAGACTCCTCTTAACCATGGAAGCTCTCCACAGCATCTGCACTGCTGCCCCCTGGTGGCTCCATCTGGCAATCACAGCTTAAAAGGGAAAATCACGCGGAGCAAGAAATGTCTAAGTGCGGGGCGGGGGGGGCACAGTTTTCCTTTTCTAAGGATGCCTGTGGGAGTTGCAAAGGATTTCTGGAAAAAAGATGAACCCGGGGTGGGCATTTTGCTTTCCAGCCATCCCGTTCCCTAAATTTTCTTTAAAAAGAGACACAAGGTTCAGGAGATGCATAACTGACCCATTTTTCAAAGGCCATTTTTTCAGGACTGGCCAAAAAATGAAATATGTTTCCCTTTGGCACAGAAGTCGCCATATTTATAACCCTCGAATACGATTAATGCTCTTCAAATGGAAAACGTTGGTAGAATGTGTAATATTTGGGCATACATGCTTAGATAGCAAATTCTTTTTTTTTTCTTTTTTTATTGTTAGTTTGTTCTTGTGCATTAGCTGGCCTTTCTTTGTACTGGGGTGGTTTTTCCCTATTTTGTGCATATGTTTTGGTAAAAAAGATTGCCAAATCGTTTTTTTAACAATGAAAATATTCGATAGAGAGTTGGCCTGGAGATCGTCAGCATTTGCAACACTGTTCTCCCCAACTTCTCAGACCTGTGACCCCAAGGCTATGGGGTAGCCCCTGCTAAAGGGCCTGGGAATGGAGGTCTGCCACTCAGCCTGGCTGGGGACGATGGGGCTCGAAGGGCAAAGGAGTGGTGGAATAGGCTGGGGGATGCCAATGCGCTGAAGAGAAAGCATGGTGCTTTGGAGGCTCTCGCTCAGAGGCAAATGCTTCCTCTTTCTCTTGTTAATACGAGCTTTATTAAGTTACAAAAAGCATAAAGATAAAAGCAACCAAAGAGAGAAGCAGAGGACGAGAGAGCTAAAAAAGAATACAAAAGTGCAAAGTAAAGGGAAGAAAGGAAAAGTGACAGAAAGAACAACTTCAGCAAATCTAGATAAATCCCAGAGTAACCTCTTCCTCTAAAACTACATCTATTTTGTACATTGAACCAATCCTCCAATCATAATGTCATTTTTTTCCGCCTCCTGCCCAAAGTGGCTTCCGATTGTCAGTGTTTTTTCTCTGAGCGAAGCGGTCGATTTTGCCCTCTCGGCTAACGCCATCATCTTCCCCCTCCGTTCTTCCATCGCGGGCATCGTCGACTCTTTCCACCGTATCAGAGTCTAGCTCAGGGGTAACGCTTCCTTGATACCCACAGCTTTACCAAGAAGGTTGCGAATGTCTGACGCTTCTCTCCCAACGCCTTGGCCGGAAGAAATTCTTCTTCGGAGACTCGTAAGTAACTCGGGGGCCGTGGGGCCGGGATCTGCCTACCCGTTTCTCCCGCAAACCCTTGTTTTTTAACCCTGCCGAAGCTAACCTTCTTCTTCGAGAACAGATCTGCGCTTTACGGCCTTTTTGCTCGCCGACGTTTGATTTGTTTCGAACTTTCTCTCTATTTTTTTTTTTAGAATATTTTATTGAGATTTTAAAGATACCTATTTAAAAGTTAGGAATGGAAAGGGAAATTTGAAATGCAAAATATAAAGAAAAGGAAAAGGAAAAGGAAAAGTGAGGTAAAGGAAAAGGAAAAAAGATAGGAAAAGGATAGTAGGACTAGTAAGATAGGATAGTAAGGCTATCCTAAGTGCTAGTTTTTAATACATTAAATAGGAATAATTCTTTCTCTAAATATATCCCATTACATTTATAATCTATTCTTCAAATCCCCATATAAGCTTCACCCCACCTGCATTTTGCAAATAGTCCATCAATGGTTTCCATTCTTTAAGGTAGTAGTCGTTGAGTTTTCTTTTAATAGGCGATTTGTTTCAAATTTTCTCAGAGCCCTTTCAAACATTGCATTCCCCCCCCCCCCCCACTTCTCTCATCTTTATCTCTCTGTGCACGGCTGCTTCGTTTCAATACTTCTGGCTTGTCTTTTAAACTCTCTGAGATCTTTCCTGGCGAAAAATCCTGCATTCAAAAAGGTTTCAAATCAGTAGAACTGTGTCGTTCCTGGGATACTATTGTGCGAGTCAGGCTAGCTCGTATATATATATATTTTAATCACAGTATCTTGTGCGAATGCCACTGCTCCATTTTTTAAACCAGGACTGGGGGCTCCTTTAAAATATTTGGATGCCGCTGCTCCTGATGAGGATTTGCAATCTGAGTGATGCGTCAGGCCTACTCTCCATGTTAAGAATCAAAGCGTCCTTAATACAGTCCATTTTCTGCAACCTATTTAAACTCTAAGCTCACGCCTTCCACTTTTTAAAATTAATTACACAGCCCGAGACCTGCAAAATAGTCTTTTTCCAATGGGAGAGAAGCCCAGAAGGTGAGGCTGAACCCAAACCTACAGAAAAATAAAATGGATCAGCCCGGGATAGCCTTTCCCCAAAACGGGGCAAAAAAATGGGCCACCCTTGGCTCGTTGGAAAGTAGCAGTCCAGGGATGCTCCCGAGGGAGCGGATTCAAGTAATCAATCAAATTAAAGTAATCAGAATGAAAGCAGGTGGCTTTAGTTTTGCAGAAGAGGTCAAAGTTAAAACGGGGTTGATTCTGTTGTGGGTTCACGGGTTGCGGGGAGCAAGGACGTTGGTCCCCCGTCTGGGACGCCCCGGTGAGAAGATCCGTCCTGTGATCGTGTCCTGCTCTGTCTTCCCGTTTTCAGACCGGCTTCCTTGGATGTATCTGTGTTCAGTCTCTTAGCCGGGCTCCTCCAAGCCAGACTTCCCAGTGGCAAATTCCAGCAGCACCTCAAATCTCTTCCAAACCTGTGCAATTTCTGTACCTCTATTTTGAGCCTTTACTTTCCCTGGGACGGAGGTGAGTTTCCTGCCACGTCGGCGAAGGTTGATATTTATTTACCTATCTTTCAAATTTGTCCCTGCCCATCTCGCTATGAGAGTGACGCTGGGCGGTTTACGGTGAAAACAGAATAACGTTGATTAAAATAGGTGAGCATTAATTAATTAATTAAAATGGGCTAAGAAGGACAAACGTCCTGCAGAAGATCCCCTTTGGCAGCGCTCGGCCTTCCCCCTTTCGCCCGTCTGCTGTCGGCGAGTTTGGAAGAAATAATTGCTGAGGGATCAACTCGGCTGCGATGCTCCTCTGTCCGGAAGAAGCCAAGCCGATAATTTTAAAAAGTCAAATTTTTGCTGCCAGGAAATTGAAATTCCAAAATTGCAGGGCCCCTTTGCAAGCCTGGGTTGTGGGGCAACGACGGGCTTGCAACCCGTTGCAGTCCTGCCTGGAATGACATTGGTTTCTTCAGCGAAGCCACGTTCTGAAAATGAATCCCTTGCGAGGACGGGATTTTATTTTGGGATGGTTCAGTGGTTAGAGCACGCTCGGCCTGCATTCTCCTTAGACGGTTAACTTTATTGCGTTAATCGATTCTCTAGTTTCACGCGACGCCCTGCGTCATAAACTAATCCAGCAGGCTGGTTCCTGCAGCGTGCCAAGCCTCCAACAAAACGCTTGAGGTTAACACTTAGCGTTTATTTAGCATACCGTTTGAACATGCAAATGTAGCCACTTTTGCCTGTACGGGTAGTCCTCGTTTTGCGACCACAATGGGGGCCGGTACTTCGGTCATTAAGCGAAGCGGTTGCTAATGGAAACCCCGACTTTGCTTACGATCTGACTTCAGCTCTCCTCGGCTTTATAGACTTGCAAAGGTGGCCAATGCGAGGATGGGTCGCAAAGCGACTTTCCCATCCCCGTCGCAACGGCGAACGCTCGCGAGACAAGGCCGTCGCTCAGCGAGGACTAGCTGTACAAAGTTTCAATCCCTGAGAAGGCTAGGGGAGAATATGAATTTTGGGGAGCCTCTTTCCCCAAACTGCCCTTCTGTCACTACGAGGGATACCTTTTTGCAATGCAAAGATAAGGACGGGAGGAGTTTGCTGGGGGGTTCCTGGAAGAGAACTCCGCTATGCAAGGCAGTCTATCTTAGTCTGGCGCTGCGTGGATTGGACTGGGAATCCTACTTCCGCTCCAGGGGGAGCTTCCTCCTAACTGAGAGTAAACCTAGGCCAGTGGGGTATATAATCCACCCTTCCACGTTTTTTTTCTTCTTTTAACGCCACGTTTTCATTGCTTGCCCCCCGGATCCAAGCCATTTCTTGACGGGCGTTTGCCTCTTCCGCAGGGGATCCACCGCCCGCCATCTCCAAGGCGGCTGGGGATGGGAGCGACACCGAGGAGGAGACCCACAAGCGGCGCAACCAGTTCCTCTCCGTGCTGGTGGCTCTGGTGGCCATGGTGGGTTACGCCTTCGTCACCGGCATTGTCTCCATCCAGAAGCAGGTCCCGCGCCACGCAGAACCGCACGCCATCACCCTGGACGATGTGGAGGAAGAGGAGGAGGAAGAGTGAGGGGCGGAGGGCTCCCAACAGACTTGATTTCTTTTGTATGGCCACGCCGGGCCCTGCGCCCCCGTCTCTTTGCAGACTTCCTTTTTATCCATTCCAGGGGGAGAGGGCCCCGCCAAGGCGAATAAACCTGAGCGAGCTGCCATTTTAGCGGCTGGTCTGTGCTTTACCGCTTAGCTATATTTGGATGACAGGGGACCTGTTTTTGGGGTGGGGAAGGGGGCTTGGGAATGGGGGTGGGATCCTGGCTTTGCAAAAAGGAGATTAGGCTGTTTCAGGGAAGAGAAGAGGCTGAACGAAGCCTCCTAGAGCAGAGGCAGTTTATCTGTAAAGATCCTTGGCGGAAGGCTGGGTTTCTTCCAACAGTCCTGGAGGGGGCTGAGTTCGAGACGTGCCTTTTTTTCCCCCTCCTTTTTTCCTCCGTTGAAAGTTTTGATCTGTCTCGGTAAGGCCGGGTTCTCCCTTGCCTTCTGTGGTTTGGCTCTGCAGGGGTAGACTTCCTCTGCTCCTGGAGCTTCCATTTTACTGTCGGGATCCCAAGCGGAGGTCCAGGGTTTAGCCCAGATAGCACCATCCATGCAGGTAGAGGGGGAAGGATCTATAGAAGCCCCCCCCCCCATAATCTGTAGCCCAACATTGTGTCTTTCCAAGGGGTCCCTTACATCTTGGGGTGGGGTGAGTGCCGCAGGGCAAATCAGTCTCCTTATTCTTGCCTTCTCTCGCCCCTCAAAGCTGGGGAAAAAAAAGCGGGATCGTGGCAGACCTGCCTCTGTGCCCCCCTCCCATTTCTCCCTTCTTCCAGGCGCCTCCTGCGGACCAGGCTGGCATCACGTTTATCCAAGTCGGCCTCGGTTGGAAGCTGGACCGCTGCCCAGACCGGAACTGGCTTCCCTTGGCAAGAGAAGACGACGTCGGTTCCTTCCTTGCCAAATTCCTGAGATGCTGTGGTTGACCCATTTATTTGGGGCCTGGCTTCCCACCCCCCCCAGCCCGCCTGTTTCTCAGGCCTTGCCAGTTTCCATACATCATTCATTCCTACCTACCTAGATAGAGAGACATATATATTTTAGATCTTGGGGTTTCTGAATCACTGCTCAGTTACCGGGTGGTCTGGGGTTTGCTATGGGAAGGGGAGGGGGCAAGAAACAGGGAACAGCTTTCATCTGTTCCCTTGAGCCTCCCCCCACCCCTTTCACACTGTGAGGTTGTGAATGGCGCTCCTGATCTCCGTGAATTAAATTGAGGGAAAAATTTAATCCCTGCTCGATGGGCATGGAGTCGGGATGGGGGACCCCCGAATAAGGGAGGGTTTGTATTCTGAGTTGCTACAGCTTGCGATGATTTTTACTTCGTTAGATTGCAGTTTAGGTATGCTCAGGAACCCCTTACTCTGTCTTATTTTAAGACTCTGTGGTGGTGGGGGAATGCAGATCAGGCATTCTTGGTGATCTCCAGAACTGTCCCCCAAGGCAGACTTCCTGCAATGTGCCTTCCCTGCCCATCTTAGCCAATGGTAGACTGCCTCGGACTGTGGAGGTTCCACTTAGGGTGGCGATTTGGCTCTGCAGCCATCCATGTATCCATATGTTTTTCAAAGTGAGGCTTGTCTATGGCGCAGGATGGGGCTAGACCTGGCCGGTGGGCAGAGGTCCAGCCCCCTTCATTGGGGGGGGGGTCCCCAAATGATACCCTCCAGCTTACAATGAGGATGATGGGCTGTGACATAAAACCACCTAGTGCTCTTTGAAAGCCTGCGGAACTCTACTTTCCAGCAGCCCCAGGATGGGCAGTGCTGAGGGATTCTGGGAGATGTAGTCCAGGAACCTCTAGCGAACGACCGATCTCTGCTCTGGTGGGAAGGAAAGCCGTGGCTTAAAAAGCAAGATCCGGCCGTTTGCAAAGTCGTGCGGATGAGGAACAGTTGCACCTCACCCAAGACGCAGCTCTTAATTCTTAAACCGATGCGTTTTCCAGCTGCAGGTTTTCCCGCAGAAAAAGTTAACTAAACAGACAGTAGGGATTCAGATAATCCTGCTGTGGACCCCAAGGGAACTGGGTGAGTCCAGGCAACTTCTGAGCTTACAAAGAACCCAGCTGGGCACATCGGACCGGCTGCGAAGGACCCATTTGGAGACCAGACCTCTGCAACGGCCCGTTGGCTTCCAAGACATTGCCCCTAAATTAGCCCAGGTCTTTGCAACCAGACAGCCTTCATCCTCACCAAGAAAAGCCGGCACGGTGTGTTTTTAGAAAAAAAAAAATTTATTCTGAAAATGATTTCGGGGAAAAAGAGACGTGGGAAGGTAACAGAGGAGAAGCAGGTTGAAAGCTCTTAATTCAGCAGATCATCATTCAGGTAGGATTTAGGGCAGTGCCGACACCCCTTTTGACCTCCCTGGTTAATGCAGGTTTTCCACCAAGTCAGCAGACCCGCAGACCCTTCCCCAGGATTCTGTCCCCCCCCCCATTATTTTTTCTCCCTCCTCGTGCAAATAAAGTGTTTAATTCCAGAGAACTGCCTCTGGGTGCTTGGCCCCCAAGCTGGAGGCTTCCTGGTCTTCCGTGGGACGCTGCCAAAGGTAAGTCTGGATGGAGTCAGCGGTCGCTACCGCCTCAACGTAGCCCACGCCGGGATCGGAGATCCCAAAGGGGATATCCTTGGAGGCTCTGCAAAGGAAGAATGATCACCGTGAGAAGGAGCAGGGAAAGACGCCCTCGATAGTCCAGGCCAAGCCCCACGAAAAGAGGAGGCTGTTTAGGAAAAAAAATCAGGGAGTTTAAATACAGAATACCTTTATGGATACAAAATGGGATGTTTCGTTTGGGGTTTTGCAAGCACGGCTGAAACATACTTGGATCAATAAACAAACCCATTCATTTCCCGTCCTTTTAAGCGTGTTTGGAAAACGTCCATCCACCCCACCGGAATTTGGTACCCAACCCCTTTGGATCACCCAAAGTGCACCGGATTTCACCAGAGCGCTCTGAAATGCAATGTTTGCATAAAACTAAGTCAGTTAGAAAAGTCAGAAATATCAGAGAGGTGGATTCTGGATCATTCAGATATCTTCCAGTGGATCTCAAATGGACCCCGAGTGTTTAAAGCACTTGGGGGCCATTTGAGATCCACTGGAGGTTATCTGAATGATCCGGAATCCACCTCTCTGATATTTACAGCAGATGCCCAGCAATTTAATCATGAGGTTTGCTCACACGGTTACTCTCCCTTGCTGGGATAAAGAATATTCCTGGGATCCTGGTGTCTGTTCCTTGACCTGCCCTCCCTCGAAGGGCCGACCCATCTCTGGTTTGGGGGCATGGAATTTCCACCACAAATGCCCCTGTGGTGATGGCACGTGCCACACCCATTACGGGCCACTCACCTGTTCAAGACCACTACCGCCGCCGAGCCGTCTGGACGGAGAAACGCGGAGAATTCCAAATTACTCCAACTGTTTTTCTGGATTTTAATGCGTTGGGTTCCCTCTGGGAGGAACTTGCTACATGGGGAGAGAGACCCAGAGGTGGGCATTACTCAAAAGAAACAGAAAGGGTGCTTGGGGCACTCGATCCAAGCTTGATCCTAAACTCAGCTTCTCACTTACGAAAGGAGGCTGAAAAGATGACGGGGAAGAAATGCTTTCTAACATTTTTCAGCAGGGACACACTTGGAATTTTGAGACTGGGTGGGCACACTCCTAAAATGGGGAACGGGCATGGCGAATCCTAAATCGACCGTTCGCCAGGCAGTGAATAGCCCCAAGAGGTTTTTCCCCCATCTTAGAAATCTTTCTAGGGCAGTGATGGTGAACCTTTTGGGTTCAGTGTGTCAAAAATTCCGAAAATGCCTAACTTGACTCTGCTGGCGTGTCACACATGAACAAAAGAGAAACAATTCTTTACTTATTCATTTATTTTAAAAAATACAGTCCAGTCATGTGTGGTGCTATGTATTATATTAAGAAACGTCAAATAATTACAAAAATGAAATATGAGTAAAACAAACTCAGTTTCTTTGGTAACTCAGGCAGAGAGAATAGTTGTTGAGTGTTGGTGAACACTGGTGTGTCACCCAAACTGTTGTGGCGTGTCACCTTTGACACGCGTGTCATAGGTTCGCCATCACTGTTCTAGGGCCAATAATCGAGTGTTTGAGGCCGATACTTTTTTAGAGTAAATATCTAGGGCAGTGTTTCTCAACCTTGGCCACTTTAAGATGTGTGGACTTCAACTCCCAGAATTCTGCCGGCTGGGGAATTCTGGGAGTTAAAGTCCACACATCTTAAAGTTTGGAGGCTGAGAAACACTGGGTTACAGCAAGGCACCCCAGTGCTCAGGCAGCTATTTTAGATTTTGCCACAATTAAGGCACATGGGAGTCCTAGTCCAGAACCCCCAGAGTTCCCCAGCCTCTAGATCAGCACCCCAATTTCACCTGGGCGCAAACCCAAGTTCAAATCCCCCCCAGATCAATTCACACAAATTCCTTAACCTAAGTTCCTTAATTAAACCATGTTCTGGATTACTAACCAGATGGGTTGGGTGAGTAGACCCCTGTTTCACCAAGAAACGAACCACGGCTGGATGACGTCAGCCCAGACCTACCTTGCAGGGCTGTTGGGAGGATATAATGTTGGGGGGGTGAGCCAGAAATGTTGCTGAAAATACATAACGTGCTTGCTCTTATTCTGAATGAAGGCGCTTCCTGGGACGGGCGAGCCGAATCTCAGCTCACCTGAAATGGGCCATATGGTAGAACATGGGCTGCTTGTAGAAGACGTCCTTGTCTTTGTCTACGATCACGGGGCTGTCCACGTAATTCTTACTCCAGTTGGGTCCCCCTTGCATATCCAAAACGAGGTTCCAGTCCGTCCATCCTGTGACGTAGTTGTTGAGGTTCTGTGGAGGAAGGCAAAACGACGTCGTTTCTCTGTCCCCCTCTTTTTCCAAACGGTGACAGCGGTCCCTGCCTGTCAGCCTTACCAGGTAGGCCAGTCAGGAACCACGACCAGATGAGCTAATTCCACTTTATTGTAAGGCTACATTGATAGAATCTTGCAAGTCAGAAAGTACTTCCAAAGTCCTCCCCCCTTCACTAGTCTCCTTCACAGCCTGAGAAACTAGGGAGGGTCCCTTCTGAGTCTCTTTCTCCGCCCGTTATGCAGCCGAGGGCTAAGCTGCCTCTTATCTGACCATTCCTTGGCAGTGTCTCTTCCCCCTCCCCGCCTCTCCAGGTCTTTCCCACATGCCATTACGCCGCCATACCGTAAGGATGCTGTGACTGTACTTGCTGCCACGATCCCAGCCGCCCAGGACCACACGAGGCTCCCAAAAATAGGACCCAGTAGAGGCCTCTGTGGAGATGAGATAATATTTCGGGAAGAGGTGGTGGGTGATGGAGAGTGTCAGATCAATAGGTGCCAAGAAATCGAGATACCAGTGGATTCCGATCCCGTTGATGTACTGGGCAGCCTCGGGGTCTTTGAGAACCTGGAGAAATAATCAGACCGAAGGATTATTTTTCTGGCATCACTCAATAGGCAGATTGCAAGAAATTGCAAGAGAAACGGATTGGCTTGCAAGAAACCTAAGAACGTCTGATCATATTTATGGAAAAAAGTTAGGAAGCCATAACTAAAGATTTTCTGCAATGTTGTGATTGAAGAACAAGCCCCATATATGGAAACTATGTTCCAGCCCCCTTGCATCGTTTTTCTCTTCCCACTCTATGGAACTGACGTTTTTCTTCTTTTTGCCTCCTCTGTTTTTTTCAGGGAGGGGCTTTGCCATCCTGTTGTTTTCCCCTGACTGTGTGAGAACTAACTCTTACCATTGCAGGTTTCAAGTCTGGTTTTGGCCTGTCCCCTTGGACAGTTTTCTAGACCTCATGGTGGAAAGTGGAAAATAGCGTCAGATTAAAGAAGTCCTCCCAGCAATGGAAGACACATTTGCAGGCTGCCTTGAGGAAATGCAAAGTCATCTAAATTGGGTTCAGAGAAGCAAACGGCCAAAAAGCCAGTCTGGGTTGGTTGGTTTTTTCACTGATTTTGCCTGTTCTGCAAACCCAGTTGACTGATTAGTTGCGTTAAGGTTTAACCCTTGCATTCCCTTGCAAATTATTTCATTTTATTACTTAGTGTTTTTAATGACCCTGGCAACTCTCGCTGGCATATGTATTTTCTTCTTTTTTTCCTTTCCCTTTCTCTTGAGCGTTGGCAGCAAATCAATAAAATAAAATTCAATGTATGAACCCAGAAATGGGGTTGTTCAGCAATGCAATTAAGGGGCATTTGGGGAATGTATAAGGCAGTGGGCTAAGGAGAGCTGGTTGGGTTAAGAAGTTGGACCAGAAGTGTGCAAACGTAGGATCAAATCCACTTCCAAGTCCACAATGCTCTGTTTCTGTGCTTGATTTCCTGGTGGGAAAGCAGATGATCCATCTATCAAAGAGTTGATCCGTCCGAGTATTAAGAGCAGCAACATTCCTCTGCCTGGATAAATAGCTGTATCATAGAGCTTACGCAGTTAAACAGACTTTTCTTGAATCATTCACAGGGAGGAATTGAAAAGAAAAGGCAGGGTGTTTGAAAATGGGGTGGACCCAAAGTATATTTAGGGTTTGGAGTTGGGTTTACCCTAACCCTAAAGCATTTTTTTTTTTGAAAAGGTCAGCTTCCTTCCGTCTGTTGTGGTTGCCAACTTACCACTTCAGCCCAATAAGGGAGCATCACCCTTTGGTCATCCAGAATGATCAACTCGATGCCCTTGTATGTGCTGTTGGCTAAAGCAGGGCCCAAATCTTGGGCAATGAAGTCCCGCTGGTGCTCAGGGGAGAAGCCAAGGCATTGGAAGGGGTAGAAGATAAGGTCCCCCGCCGTGGGTTCGTTCCCAGCAGTCACGGCCCAGAAAGTCAAGTTATACTTGGCGTATTCATCGAGGAACCTGGGGTGGGGGGAGCAGGGAATGGGGTGAAATTGCTGGATCCAGCTGAAGCCATTTCTTGCGGAAATTAACATTCAGATAGACTGCTTCTGGCTTTGGAGGAGAGACCAAAGGAATATTAAATCAATATTCGGGGCCAGCAGGGGCTAATCAGAGGCCGAATCCCCTTCCCCTTCTGCGTAGCTGATAAGGAGGAGATGAACGCCCTAGCTAGGTCTCTGCGTTGTACCCCAGCCACTGAGAAACGCCATGCTTTCAGGATTTAAAAAAGCAAGTCACGCTGGAAGCAGGAAAAGAAGCAGGGCTTCCGTGAGCAGCAGTTAGACACGCACAAGCTACACGTGTATTGCAACACTTAATGTGCCAGCAAGGCTGGGCAATCCGAGATGCAAAGCAGGAGGGGCAGCCGGCCAGCCCAGAGGCTTAGGGTGGGCAGCTGGTCAGGCAAAGCTGCACTGGTTTGGTTCTTCAGACTTTCGGAAAGGAGCAAATCAAAGACCTGGGAGTCTTTCCTCCCCTCCCCATGCAAGAGCAGTCTATCTGAGCAGGGCGACCAGGGAGCCTTCGGAACAGTCTCGCGTGGAGTTTCAGCTTGCCCCGCTGGTCTTGGAAAGCCATCAGATGGTGCAGCCTGGAATGAGGAGAAACTGCCCCTCTCTGCACACGTACCTGATAAAATAGTTGGCCCAGGTCTTGTGATATCTGTCCCCTGGTTTCCCCTTGAGGGTGCCTCGGCCAGTCATGGCTCCGTTGGTCTTCATCCACACCGGAGATGTCCAGGGACTGGCATAGAGGGAGAGAGGACGGGGAGCCACGGCTTGGGCTTGCTGAAGGATGGGGATCTGGCGTGCAGGAAGACAGAGGACCGTTTTACAATATAATACAATACAATACAGAAATTACCTACGCGTTAAGCCCAACATGTCTTACCTACGCGTTAAGCTCAACCTCAGTTAATCTTGTGGCAATAAGAAGGCCGTTCAAGGAACCCTTTCTGCCATCGTCCCCTCCGTCCCCCATTGCACATCCAATTCAGCGCTCCCCGCCTTGATCCCTCCAGAGGACTACAATTCCCATGACCCCCACCTAAGCCTTCCACCACTTAGGAACGACAGATCTGTTTTTCAAGCCACGGCCTTCCCCATACTCATGTGGACGTGGCTTGCGTCTAACCGAGTTTTTTATTTTTTTAAACTTTAAAAGAGTTTTGATTAAAAATACTTTTCCAGCCCAAGGCCTTCATCTGGATAAATGTCCTCCTAGACGCCAGTCTGAATTCTGGATGTTTCCACGTTCCTATATCTGCCGCTCCTGGACGACGTACCTTCATTTTGATATCTTCCTCAGTTAGGCTGAAGTTGTTCAGCTCAAAATCGTTCACCACGTCAGCGTATGTGTAGAGCCTCACTGAGAAATCACAGCTCGCCATGGGCACACGGACCAAGGTATATTCGATCCCTGAGTCAAGAGCACAGCGGAAGACATGGAGAGTGCGGTTAGCCATAAAGCTGCAAAAGGAGATCCCGGGTCCAGACCGCTCTGAGACCTGCGGATGTCCAGATTGCTGAATTCCACCTCTTCGGCCAACCTAGACCCCAATGGGGGATGATGGGAGCTGTAGTTCACGCAGCAGAAGGGGGGATACAAGGGAAGGGTCCCACCCGGCCTGCATCTGCATTGGGGGCCTTTCAGGACCTTGGACAAGACCTCTACATTTCGTCAATGGGTTTCAGGACCACGGCTAGCAACCTCCGGTCTCAGCACCGCCCTGGCGAAGAGACCAGTTGTCCCAGTATAGACCTGGTTAATCTACTGGGATTTTCCAGCCACGCCAAAACAATCCCTTTGGGAGCTCTGCCCGCGCCAAAGGCTGGAACAAAGTGACATAAACTGAGATAACTCAAGGAACTACGGAATCAAGGGTGTGAATTACTAATTAACCCCGGGCAACCCAGCCCTGCTTTCCTGTTGGATCTTATTTACCTTCAGTGGAGAAATAAGATTTGAGCAGATTTTTCTGACTCTTTGGGGACAAGGCCAGGATATTAATGGCAGCCGAATCCGTGAGAGCCCCACCAAAGCCCTTGATTTTTTGATATTTCTCGGACACCTTGAGCTGCAGAACCAGGTTGTCTGGTGAAAGGAAGAAAAGAAAGGGGAGGAAAAGGCAATTTTATGCAGGATGATACTTGCTTATTCCCTCACCCCCCGCCACCCCCATTAAATTATTCATCCATTTTTACAACTGCTCCATTTGCATAACACGCTGAACGCGTCTAGAGAATTGATCCATCTGCTGGGTTTGTACAAAATGAGCAGCTAAGCCAGCAAAGTGGGTTTGAAAAACCAGCCAAGCCTTCAGCCCAAATCTCAACAAGATTAAAACTAAACAGGTTTAGCATGTGGTGAGGGAGAGGTGATTCCTTTTATTTTTGTAAACGTGTCTTGTTGTAAATTTTAATTGTATATTTATTTATTGTTTTAATATGTCGTGAGCCGCCCAGAGTCCCCCATTGGGGGGAGATGGGCGGGGACAAGTTTAATAAATAAATATAAATAAATAAACAAACAAATAAATAAGGTGAAACAGATTGCTGGGTTTTGCATGCCAACATCAACTAGGAGAACCCCAACATAGGGAATTGTATGGAAAGTTTACTCAACTTTCCAACTTCAGACATCTTTTTAATCACTTATTAGTACAGCGGCCATACAGCCCTTGCTGTAAAGGACAGTCCCTTATTTCAGAAAGCGGTCCTTTCAATTTATTTCTTTTTCAAAACCTCACTTTGGCCCTTTATTTTGGTTACTTAACTTCGGTCACGCTACCCACGTCACGCACGGTCTTTCGCATGCGTGTGAAAACGATGGAAATCGAATCGCCTTTTGGAAATGCATTGACCTCTACGGTTTGAGTTTAGATGTTTTTATCAGAATATACGTTTTTGTGACGTGTTTCCTGGTTGGGACTCTTGAAGACTCTTTGGGAAGCAACGTTATAAACATAAACAATTATTTATTTTGGGGGGCCCTTAGGAACCTCTTTCCGATTTGCCCCTCTTTCAGGTCGGTCCTCTGTTTTTTCCGAGAAAATAGGAAATTTGGTACTACCTGGATCCATTCTGTCCTCCACTGTTCAGAAGCCCGGCTCTTTTGGACTAAATATTTACATGTATTTGAGGCAGCAGGATCATCTTGCTGTTTCTCATCGACAGCTCAAATAGAGACCGATATTGTGATAAAATCAATGTAGGATGTTGGGACATTGTCTAGAAACAACTGCGTCCAGGCACAGATTAGAGAATGTTTGACCAGAACCGGGAAAATCCTTTGCATTCGGCCCTCCAGGCCTACCTTACAGGGTTCTTATGAGAATAAAATGAAGGTTTACATTCCTGTTGCCCTGGATTCCTTGGGGGAAAAGCTTACTTGTGGGTCTAATCTGGTCTCACCTTTCTTGGGAGGATTATCCAGAAGAGGCCCTTCACTGCGCTCCAAACGGTGCCCGGCTTTATTGCTTTCGTACTTGACAAAAGACCCCAAAGCTGGAAGAGAGACGGGCTCCAACGTGTCACAGTAATTGGCACCACATTCACACACCAAGGAGCCGTGCCCAAAATTCCTGGGAGAACATGGCCGTCCCCCTGGGAAAAGGAAGGAAAAGAGGCTGGCATTTTGCTTGACGAAGGTGAAGGAAACAACTCCTTAACAGTTTCTCAGACATTTTCTGAGGCTTCCGTTTTTCTGCTTTCTTCTCAGGACGCCTCCTGGGGAAACCTGCTTCTCTGGATAGTATCTTTTTTTTTTGACTGGGGGGGGGGTTTCCACAGGCCCCTTTCCCACCCCTTTGCAGCCATCCTGTCCACCCCACTTTCCCCAGTCTCCAAAAGGCTTTTCTCGTGCACAAATGAACAGAAGCCCCTGGAGATGGTTGGAACGGAGTGGTTTGGAAAGTTGGTGGATAAAAATAAAATAAAGCCAAGGGAAGTTAGAAGAATGTGGATGACACAACAGAGGCTTGTACGATGAGAAAAAAATATATATACACCCCTTTTCCACCTTGGCGCTAAACGGATTTAAAAAACTGCACTCCATTCATAAGCATTTCACTGAAATTTGCTTCTTCCATGAAAAAGTTCTCCCCTACGATCGAGGGAAAATTGGGAGAAAGAAAATGCCGGTTTATTATTTTTCACTGCAGGAACTTTAGCCTGCAGCTCTAGGTGTTTTCTAGAGGACAGCTAGACTGCCTCTGAACTTGGAGGCTCTCTTCCAGGTCGCTGTCACAGCAATCCCTGGGGTGGACTTTTCACTACCCTGATTGTTTAATTCAAGCCACCCCAGCTGAAAGCTTTGGAGCGCATTTTGTAATTAATTGTGCAAGGCAAGGCAGCGCTCGGGACTTGCTGACACTTGATTTCACACCCTCACCTGTTGGGGCAAAATTCAGCTGCAGAAACAAGAAAGAGGCGAGGATTCGGAGGGCCCCACAACACATGGCTGGGTGTCCCAGGACTTCTCGGTGTGTGATAAAGGCCGTGTCCTTAAAGCAGAACAGAAAGAAGAAAGAATTGCACATTTATTTTATTTTACTTAAAAGATTCGTACGGCTGTTCCTCTGAAACACACCTCGGGGTGACTCACCATGTTCACTTATGCAAGCACTAAGGTTGTGATTTTGGGGAGCAGATTCACAGGCGCCCCAGGGCAGCCTCGTGCCTGCAGAATGTTCTCGCCCTGCCAAGAACCCCAACACAGTCTGGGCCCTTGAAATACCGTGCTTCCCAACAACCGATGTCAGAATAAATCCTTGCCCAGGAGAGCGGTCTTGTCCACGTGGATGGTCTGTTATTAGCGCAAACCGAGACCCTCTTAAAACAGGCAGACTTTGGGGCCCCGCAGAGCTCTTCGGCCGGCAAGGAGGCGGGAGAAAAGCAAGGGATCAGTGGGGGGGGGGAAGAAATCCTCTTAAAACAGGCAGGCTTTGGGGCCCCGCAGAGCTCTTCAGCAGGCAAGGAGGCAGGAGAAAAGCAAGGGATCGGTGGGGGGGGAACCCTCTTAAAACATGCAGGCTTTGGGGCCCCACAGAGCTCTTCAGCAGGCAAGGGGGCAGGAGAAAAGCAAGGGATCGGTGGGGGGGGGAAACCCTCTTAAAACATGCAGGCTTTGGGGCCCCACAGAGCTCTTCGGCAGGCAAGGGGGCAGGAGAAAAGCAAGGGATCAGTGGGGGGGGGGGAAGAAATCGTATAGGAGAAATGTTCTTGCAAGGAAGGGACAGAGACTGATTTTAACTGGAGAGGATTCTGATCTGGTCTTTTGTTGTCTGGTGCCTTCCAGGTGAATTGGATGTCAGTTCCCGTCATCCCCAGCCAGTCGAGCTGGGCCAGTACTGGCCAGTCTTCCTAAGTTCCCCCAGGGTTTGCTTGTAGCCCTGTGCCATTCAGATAACAAAACGAAACACCCCATTCTCTACTTCCACCCAGGGAACCTGAACGCTGCCGAAAAGCCGTCTCCAAGCCCCGAACGGCCAAACGCCCATCTTCCCCCAAGCCCAGCAGGCAGGAAGAACAGATTTAAAATAAGAGATTCTTTTGCCCCAGAGCTAGAGAGCAAGCAGGCAAGTTTTCTCATCCAAATTGGGACGTTTCAGCGGGGAAGGCAACAAGGCTGAACAGGCTAACCATCCTTTGGGGATGCTGAGTTACAGAAGAAGAGGCTTTGCCAACCAAATCAGCAATTAAGTCTAATTTAATCCAATTTGGCTCAGCAGTCATTTTCCAGATTGTTTTTAACCTTCCCTGAAAATCCAGTCCGGAGCCTTCTACACGGCCGGTGACCACGGCCTTATTTCACCCCTAAAGGTGAAATAAGATTCTAGTCCTCATAGTTCCGAGCAAAAGAGGGTCCATTATCTCTCTAGATTCCCAAGAAAGTTGATGGTTTTCCCAGCCCTTCTGAAGCATCAAACCTGGCGTGTTCAGCTGGCAAAGCAGGTGTTCCCCCACTCCCTTGGCAATCAAAGTTTCTAGTCCTTATGGATCAGAATAAAGGGACGGTTGAAGCAGAACCCAGAAGCTCCTTGTTCCCCATCAAACCATGTACCTGCTCTCCAGAACGTCCCTGCTGAATGGGAGAAATTAAACCAGATCCACACCTGATTAAACAGCCTTTAGTACAACTACCAGCATTTCTAGCCTGAATGCCTTTTATGGGGTGCGTGGCAGGAGTGGCAGTCGACCCCCCAAATTAGGGGAAGCGAATCTATCGCTGACTGCAACATCAATCCATGAAGACCTCTCCAGATAGCCCCAGAGCCGGGCAGGAAAAGATCTGAACCTCTGTCTCTGTTGTCCACGCGGAGGTAGATTCCTCCTGTACATGGAGGTTTCATGGACTGATCCCTCTGCGGCCAGCTTCACGGTACGAAAAGATGGGAAGTGTTCCACCTTTCGCAGCACTCACCTCTCTCGCCCAAGATCTGACAAAGGGTCCTCTCTGTGCAGAAGACCGTCGGAAGCTGATCTCTTGCGTCTCTCCACACCGCAGGGAATATCTGCCGCCAGATCTCGGCTGGCTGGTTCAGCCAGAAAATCTGCTCTTTCTTCAGGGTTGAATGCACAATTTCTCTGGGAATCAGAGGCTGGATTTTGCAAGCTTTGCTCCGCGGCGAGGCTGGCTGTGTCGCACCCAGCGTGCGGAACCAGAAAAATCGTCCAGCCTCTGCAGAAAGTGATGCTGATGCTCAACCGAAGACTTTATGCAAAGTAAGCTTGAGCATTGCAATTCAAAGCAGATCAAATCTCAGGGAAGGGAGGAACGAAAAACTCAGGGATGTGCTCGGCTGCCTGGCGGAACGTTAAAAAGAAAAGCAAGTTTCTAGTCCCTCTGATTCGGAATGAGAGAAGGAAAGTAGAAGGGTGGTTGAGGATTCGAACGGAGGTCTTAAAAAAAAAAAAGCATAAAATGAGCCGATTTCTTCATAATCGGATGGCGGATTTGAACGTTTGAAAGGGAGGGGAGAAAGGGCGGCTTTGAATCTTTAAGAAGTCGCTCTGCAGAGGCTCGGCGTCTTTTGCAGTTGCTCCTGTTATGCAGAAAAGGGATACAGCTGAATGCAACTAAATTTAAGTAGTATATAAATATTAAATGGTTAAATATCAACATATTTGATATTTAAATATGAAATCTCTAAAGTATTGAATATTAAACATAAATTTAGTTGCATTCAGCTGCATCCCCTTTCTGCATAACTTGAGATGATGCTCAGCTTTCCCTGTAGACTGCTCCTGTACATGGAGGAACGCTCATGGCTTGTAACTGTTAAGCAGCAAGGTTCAGACCAGCATGTTAAGGAGGAGATACAGGCCAGCATGTTCAACCACTCATAGGCACAGTTCAAAGTCTTCCCAAACACTAATGCTTAAGTCTTTTTGAAAGCTGTGCCAGCAAGTAGGAAAACATCGTAGCACAGACTGCTTTTCAAATCCCCAGATCAGCGTTCAGATTTCATTTCCCAGCTAATGTTGCAAGCCAGGCGCAGCCAAAATAACCCTTAAGTGCTAGAAGAATTAACCAGGTAGCAATTAAACAACCAGTTTGGTGCAATCCTTGACTATTTCCTAACTGTGGGTTTAGGCCTAGATTTTCAGCACGCTGAATAGCAAAGATCCCCCCCCCCCCACTTTTATTTAATTTCTTTATCTCTGTAACAAAACCATCGTTAACCTTAAAAAAAAAGTAAAAAAATTAAAAGATCTAAATTAAAATTAAAAAAGGAAAGGTGACAAAGGTATTTTGGAAAGTTCGGAGCCTCCCATGCTAGAGGTTGTCTACCAGTGAACGCCAAAGGTTGGGACAAGCAGTGCCTTGCTTCGGCTGGAAGCAGGATCTCGCCGGCTTGATCCTGCAAAACGGGGAGGCTCCCAAATCCCCCCGTATGGGGGTCCACAGGGAGAGACCCACAAAATTCAGCCTGATTGGGGAGTCTAAACATCCTCTATCCGTGTTCGGAGAACATCCCCTTGCGTAGCTTCCCGCCCTGGCAAACCTTACCTTTGGAGCCATGAGGACTAGAAACTTAAGCAGGCAGGGCTGGGATTAATTCAGATTTTTCCACCTCCGTTTCTGCAAAAGGGCTTCAGGCTGATGGAAAAGGCTGTGGCTTTCCTCCAAAGTGATAACAGCCAAATCATTCTCTCCCGGGTTGCAATAATTGCCCAGGTCCACCCACCTAAAAATTCCCAAGTTTGAAAACCACTGTTCTGCTGTGACTGTAATCAAAGTAACCTTCCCAGAAATACTGGGAACTTTGGGATTAATTAGGCCATTAATTAATTGAAGCATCAGTGAGTTCATTAATTAGGGCAGCCCGTGCTGAAATGCTGAGAGTTTTAAGGTAGCCCCCTCAAAAAAATAAAAATTAAAAAAAAATCCAACCTCACAGTTGGGTGGTTTAAAACTAATCTAAGTTTTTGGCAGAAAAGCCCCATTAAGCTATTATGAGTAACAATCACAAGATATGGAAAGAGTCAAATGTGTTTGCAGTTAGCGACTTTATTAGGGATCAAAGGCCAGAGCCCAGTCAATGGGCCTGTGGGGTTAAGGGTGAGCTTGTTAAGGACTGAAAAATTTGAAGGACATTTTGTAGATGGCCATTTGCCTCTTATGGACTAGCAACATTTTGAAATTCTGTTGATTCCTGAGGCTGCAGCGGCTCCTGCAGGACAAAGCATATAGCGATTTTCTTTTTTCATTTTCTTCCCTTCCCTTCCCTTCCCTTCCCTTCCCTTCCCTTCCCTTCCCTTCTTCTCTCTCTCTCTCTTTTCCTTCCTTCCTTCCTTCCTTCCTTCCCCCCTCCCTCCCTCCCTCCCTCCCTTCCTTCCTGCCGTTGTAAGAGGGGTATTAAAGACTTCTGGAGATCTGTCCGTCCAGCAAGCAAACCTGAATGGAGCTTCCACACATAGGAGCAAAATACCTGTAAATGTCAGGCTCCCAACAATGGGCGCTGATGGGACAAGAAAGGGAGACTCTCCGCTCCGTGCTTTAAGAGCTTTCAAAGACATCTGCCTGTTTAATTTGGAAGATGAAGCTAGAGCAGTCCAACGACTCACTTATTCCACACAATTTGAGACCGGCAAAGTGGGAATGAAAAAAAACCAGCCATTAGTGCTGTTATTCCCGGACGGACATTTTTCCCCCTAAAACTCATGGAAGTGGCCTATTTTCACTCCCCTCCTCCCTAATCTGTATGGCCACTGGCTAAGGATGATGGGGCCTGGGAAGTTGCTTAATACCACTGGATAGAAAACACCTCCCTCGTCTTCCTCCAGTAGGTAATCTGGACATACCCCAACTGGGAAGAAACCCCATAAGCGAAGGATTGTCAATGTGCAAACATCCGCTCCCATCCCTCTGCCCATTTTTCTGTCCTGACTTTTACTGACAGTGTTTCGCTTCATTCATGTTTCACACTCAATTAATTCAGATTTTATTGGGAGAATAGGAAGAGGGTTGTGATGATAGGAGTTTGCTCAGTCCCAGCGTCACTAGTTCCAGATGGAGCATCGTAAACCTGGTCCCAGGAAGAAGGCTGCATTTACACGTATGGCGTGCAGGGTCCTTATCCTTCCAAGGCGTCTTCTCTGCACAGCCTGTTATTCCTGGGTGAGATGCCAGTTTCCTTCCGAGTCTCAGGATCTCAAGGGTGCCGTCTCCACAGATAAGTTTGGACGGAGTAAGCCGGCACGCGGTCCTCGATATAACCCACGTGGTTGTCCAAAATAGAAATAGTAACATCGAGAGACCAGCTGAAAAGAGAGCAAAAATTCTGGTCACGGGGGAGTGAGGGAACATCTCAGAGGCTTCCGGTTGGCCAATGGAGAAATAAAACACCGGATCACAACGAGGTTTGGCCTGATCCAGCAAACTTGTGTGAATTTCTGGTGACCTCATTGACTGAATCCTCAATGAACGGATTCGCCAGAGGACTCTTTCGGTTCATCCCAAACTTCACGCGAGGGACCTTCCGGCCCCAAGCATTTCCACTGGGTGGGCATTTTCCTTCCAGAGCCTCTCCACTTACTCGTTCGACAACACCACCACCGCGACGCCATCGGGCCGCAAGAAAGCTGCGCTCTCGAGCTGGCAGGAGAAGAAGCAGTTGGAGGAGAGCGCGACTCGCACGGAGCCTTCGGGGATGAATTTGCTGGCCAGAAGAGAGAAAATTTAGCTGACCCCACTGGACAAAGATTAGGATTTCATCCTCATTCATCCTACAATCAGCAATCTATGTCAGTTCTGCCAGCGTTGGCAAAAAGGGGCCCTCCGTATCCAGGAGAGAAATAACAGGCTTGGAGACCTCCTTAGTTTGGCTCAAGTGCAACAAATGTTTGGGGAATTTAAAAAGAAAAAAGAAAAGAAATTTTATCTTCGGGTTGCTTCTCTGAACGCCCCCCTTGTTTCTTGTCTATTGAGTTAGAAGGGAATTCAGGCAGAATCCCTTCCTGGTTCCCGAAAGGGTGTATTCAATAGCGTGGAATAATGATTGACTTTGGATAATTGGGGGGGGGGGGGGAATAATAGAGAAAGAAGTGGGAATTGGAATGTTATTGTGGAAATGATTGCTTGGCTGGCAGCCAGAAGAGGAGCCGTTCAAATAAATCCATTGGGAGATAATGAACATTATCACTGGAACCAACACACTTTCTGGACGGATCAAACATGCCGGCTCTGCACAAAAGTATGAACAGGGTTCCAGTTCCATGAATTATTTTCTCTCTTAACATAAAAAGCACCTCCTTCTGTAATGGTATGTAGGAATGACTTTGGGAGATGGAGGGAAGAGATGCTGCCAAGGGAATGGTCAGATAAGAGACGGCTTAGCCCTCAGCTGTATAATGGGTGGAGAAAGAGGCTCAGAAGGGACCCTCCCTAGTTTCTCGGGCCGTAAAAGAGATGGAGGGGGACTTGTACTTTCAGACTTGCAAGATTCTGTCAATGTAGCTTTGCCATTAATTAGAATTAGTTCATCTGGTTGTGTTTTCTGTCTGGTCTACCTGGGAAGGCTGGCACCTTCCCTTCCAAATTTCCTCGGCACCCTGCAGAATTCTCTGCCCCTGGACGAGTCCATTTCCCTGCAGCGGTATTGCAATTTTTCTCACTCCCCCCTTCCCCAACACCTTGGAAAGGGTCTCTGCCCAGTTTACCTGAAATGTCCGAGGTGGTAGAACATGGGCTGTTTGTAGAATTCGTCTTTCAGGTGGTTCACAATGATTGGACTATCGACAAAATTTTTTATCCAGTTGGGTCCCCCTTCCATGTCGAGAGCCAAGTTCCAGTCAATCCACCCTGAGACAAAGTGGTTGAGATTCTGCAGGAACCAAAAGAGACTTTGTTTGCATGCAGAAGGGGAAAAAAATCTCTGGCTTGTTCAGATAGGGCTGAGCCAAACCCTGAAGAGACAAGCTTCAGACCACGATCTGGCTTGGAATCATGGAATCCTAGAGAGGAGGGGCTCCCTAGAGTTCATTAAACCCACCCTTTGCCTAGGGCAGGGTTTCTGTTGACCTATTCATCCATTCCTCCATCAAAAGATTCTTGGGCTGGTATCCATTGCATCCAGTTCAAATAAATCATCTATGTTCAGATGATTTATTTGAACTGGATGCAATTTGTTGTTGTTGTTCAGTCGTTAAGTCGTGTCCGACTCTTCGTGACCCCATGAACCATATTGCGCCAGGCCTTCCTGTCCTTCACTGCCTCCCTGAGTTTGCTCAATTGCAATTGATACAGTTCAAATAATCATCTATTTAAGATTTTTTTAAAAAGCAATAAAATAACCACAGGACCCGATGGATTAAAAAAATGCAAAGAGCCCCCCCCCCCCCATATGATCAATCCATAAATCATTCAAAGGCCCTCCTTGTTTCCTAAGACCGAATAAAGTGGGAGCTTGTGAGAGTCAGAGCGAGAGGGGTTAAGAACGTACTCTCATCACCAGAACAACGAGGAAGAGATAAGAGAATGAGACTGGCCCCTCCCTAAAGAATACAAGGGAGGTTGGGAGGGTGACCCTGGAAATTGCTCTCACTCTGAGAAGATTTCTGTAACGGGACTGAAGCCAATAAACTTTGTTGGATTGAATCTGTACTGTCTCCTGGAGTTTCCTGGGCTAATCCTGACAGAGCTGATTGAATTTCACGGAAAGGGCTTTTCGAAGGACCAGCATCGTGATAGAGACCCAGTCCTTCCAACATGTAACCCCCCCCTCTCAGCTTGAAAGGACCCTGCTCCACACAGAAATACCCAGACTGTTGTTCCACTGCCCCACTGTTCTTCTGGACTTGGACGTTTTCCTAACGCTTGGCTTGAATCCGCCTTCCAGTCACGTTGGACGATTCTCCTCCGTCTTGCCCAAGGGGTGAGAAAACTCACAGTCTTCTCGCTTTCAGTTCTTGAAGGGGGCCATCACAGCTCCCCTTAATTCCCTTCAAGGCTCAAATTTCCCAGTTCATTCGATGTCACTGGACTTCAGTTTTGATCCCCAGGTTTAGCCGCTAACCTTTCTGAATCTTTCTGTGCTTTGGGCACAGTTGGCTGATGGCCTCTTCCTACGTTCTTCTCCCTGTTCTGTAGTCCATGATCAAGTGTTGTTGGATAAGATTGATTGATTGATCGATTGATTGATTGATTACGTGCCATCAAGTCGTTGTCAGCTCTTGGCAACCCCATTGATAGATTTTCTCCCCAATGATCTGTCCCTAACCTACTCTCAATGGTGCCCCATCACACTGTCTGGCCAAGACATGTAAACTCACTCACCGCATCCTTCAAAACATATCTTTGAAGCAATCCACACGCCCAAATTCCCAGAGGTCCTCAAAGGAAGGACAGGAGAATAGATTGCTCCAAGTCTTGATTAACTAATTTGTCTTTCCTGCAAGCAACTCGTTCCACCATAGCTCTATCCATCCACAGAACTATCACTTATTAGGGTTGGTCGCACAGTCGGCCAGATGTTTTGGCCGGATTTGGCATTTTTATCCATCGATCGAGTCCTTCCCAAGGACCTGGGATAGGCAGATGTTGTGGTTGGACGGGGTTCAAGGAATCGTCACAGGATGGAAGCCGTTCCAAGTAAAGCTGCCTTTTGCAATGGACCGATGGTGATTTTGTCAATGCCGATGGTCTTCAAGGGGTGCTCCAGATGTTTTGGGATTGCACCCAAGGCACCTATTACTATTCCTTCCCCTTCCCCTTCCCCTTCCCCTTCCCCTTCCCCTTCCCCTTCCCCTTCCCCTCCTCCTCTTCTCCTTCTCCTTCTCCTTCTCCTTCCCCTTCCCCTTCCCCTTCCCCTTCCCCTTCCCCTTCTCCTCCTCCTCCTCCTCCTCCTCCTCCTCCTCCTCCTCCTCCTCCTCCTTACTATTACTATTATTTATTGTTATTCCTGCCTTTTTTATATATAACTCAAGGCAGCAAACATATCTACTACTCCTGCCTCCTATTTTCCTACTTTTCTTCCTTCCCTGTCACCTCTTCTTTCTCTGCTGCGTCTCTGTAAGATACAAAGGGGACGGTTTCCTAAGTTGGAAAGCCGCTCCAGAAATCTTTCCAGCCGGAGCGTAAGGGACTGCCATTTTAAATCAAGAAGCGGGCGTTTATCATGCCGAGAATGAACCTGGTTCGAAACCGCGTTGGCTCAGCTTCCCAAAGGAGCTTCGACCCTCTGAAGGATGGGAAACTGGGAACGCCTTCCGATAACTTGTCCATTCCTGCTACTCCTATCGTTAAAGACGCAGATCTTTGGTTGTGGCGATGGGGCCTTACCGTCAGGATATTTTGGCTGTAAGCGGCGCCTCGCTTCCAGTTTCCCAGATCAACTTTCACGTTCCAAGGTAGAAACCCGTTGCAAGATTCTGTGTACAGCATAAAGACATTGGGGTAGAGGCGATGGACGGCGTCTAAAGTGGGTCCTGGAGGGACAACGGGGTCAACGTACCAATGGATTCCAATGCCCGACACAAACTTAGCAGCGCTATGATTGCCAATCACCTGCCAAGGGACAGAGGGAGGAAGAAGAACCTCAATGTACCTCTCAACACCCATCATTCCCAACCTAGTCCTTGAGACCCTTCGGCCCCCCAGCTCCCCAAATTCTCCACCAGCATGTCAACATTGGAAAGGTCCTGCTTGAGAGGCACTCCACAGTTTGAGAGGCACCTTCTCAGCCAAGATCCAAAATTTGGATATGTCCTACGGTACCTGAGATCTAAAGTTTGGAGCAGGACCCTTGTTAACATCCAGATTTTGGGGGCATGCTAGTGGAGACGAGGTCTAAGCGTTGGAGAGACCCCGCCTGGTTCAGATCCAAAGTCTGGGCACCTCGTCGTGTAGACGTGGCCGAAAGTTTGGAGGTGGACCCACTTGGACAAGGTGAACATTTACCACATTGGCCCACTTCAGCAGGAGAGCCCTTGTGTCGTCCAGGGTGATCAGGTGGATGTTTCTGTGGGAGCTGGCAGCAAGGGCAGGGCCCAGGTCCTTAATGAAAAAGTCACGCTGTGTTTGGGCTGAGAAATAGTTGCCGGGGAAATCGTTGATAGGAAGAAAAATGGGGCTGATCGGCTCATTCTGAGAAGAGATTGCCCAGAAAGTGATGTTGTATTTAGAATATTCATCTAGGAACCTGGATTCCAAGACACAGAAATTTGCAAGGATGTTAGTTTAGCGTGCCACCTCTTTGCCTGGAAAAAAAAATTTAAGACCCCTTGAATTTATGAAAGCCCTACCTCCCAGCTCTCTAGCTGACCGGAAGGGGTAGTCTGTTTGAATCGGCAAAGAGACAGAAATAAATCCACCTGCTTTCAGTTAAAGATCCCACATGTAGGATTCCAATTTGGCTTTTCGCAACTGATGGACAAGGATTGGGGAAATGCAGGATCAAATCCTCATTTTGCCACAATGCAAAATGAACTGTCCCATGGACAGTCCTCCAGATCCTCCAAAGTTTTCAAACTTTAAGAGAGGTGGACTCCAATTCCCAGAATTCCCCAGCCAGGTGCTGGCTAAGGAATTCTGGGAGTTGAAGTCCACCCCTCTTAACGTTGCCAAGTTTGAAAAACACTGGACTTCATCTCCCAGAATTCCCCAGCCAGAAGCTAGCTAAGGAATTCTGGGAGTCGAAGTCCACCCCTCTTAATGCTGCCAAGTTTGAAAACACTGCTCTGGAGGAGGGAGAAAGGACTGTAATAAAATAAAGAAATAAAAATGCAACGGGGTCAGCTTGAAACGGTTGCCCTATTTCTGGGGAGAGGGTGGGAAAGGCAGACGTCTGAACTGACTCCGGGACTAAGTTTCTCCCTGATGTCTGGCTGATTTGTTAATCTTTAACTACAGCTGCTGGGTTGGGAGTTTCAAGAAGCGGGGCCAGATCATGATTTGAGGGTGGGGCTTGGCTAGGGAAGAAGCCTGCTAAATTCAGGTTTGTAAGAATAGCTCATGAGTGGGACGAGAGTGGAAAAAATGCCATTACCTGATAAGATAGCGAGCCCACGTGTTGAAGTAACGGTCGCCCGGTTTTCCCTTTAACCAGGATTTGTCTTGAACCTTGTTGTTGGCCCTTAGCCAGCCAGGACTGGTCCAAGGGCTGGCAATCAGGGACAAGGGTCTCTTGGAGGCTGCCATGAAACGGTAGAGCAGGGGGATCTGTGGAGAGACACAGCAACTGGCTCCAGGGATCGGGACCCTGCAGGACTGGCCTGATCCAACCTCAACAAGAGCATTCACTCAATCTTCCTCCCCCCCAATGGGTTGATTGACTTCGACTGTGTCAGTCCTGGAGCTGAATGGCAAGATGGGGGAGCAAGGACCGGTGCGGCTTCGTTTTTCCTTTACCCTCCACAGCCCCTTTTCCTTCTGTGTCGTGTCTGGTTTTGACATAGTATAAATGACAGCCAATAGGGTTCAGTGGGGAGGGTGCTGGATGAGGAGTGGGGAGACCCAGGTTCAAGTCCCCTTTCAGCCATAGAGGCTCCCTGGGGAATTTGGGGGCTGTCACCCCCTGCCCCCCCCTTCAGCTGGGAAGCTGAAAATCATTTCTCATCCAGCCTGTTTTGGACCAGAAGCTTTTATCCTGCAGTGGATTAATTTGGGCTTGATAATTACAGTAGTAATTATTATGTTATGTTATGTTATGTTATGTTATGTTATGTTATGTTATGTTATGTTATGTTATGTTATGTTATACTATACTATACTATACTATACTATACTATACTATACTATACTATACTATACTATACTATATTATATTATATTATATTATATTATATTATATTATATTAAATTATAATTATAATTATAATTATAATTATAATTATAATTATAATTATAATAAGAAGCAGCTTGCAGTGCCTCCAGAGAATTCTCGTTGCCGGGCAAATGAAAGAGATACGTTCAAAGAAATGGCACACATCCCCAATACAGGGATTTATGCTTTTTCAAACGAGGGGAGGCATTTCTGCTAATTGGGAATGACTCCCCAATCTGTGGGTGGTGCACGGGGAGAAGTCTGTTTCTGCTGCCTGGCAGAAACCAGCCTGCGATGCAACCAGGAAGCCATGGGTGGGTGAGCGCTAAGCCCAGCCAAGCTCACCCTAAGTTTGGTATCTTCCGGGGCCAGGCTGAAACACTTGAGTTCAAAGTCATCCACGCAGCGGTCGTCATAACTGTACGGCCGCATGGAAAAGTCGGAGCACCCGATGGGCCAACGCAGCAGATTGTACTCAATTCCTGCAGAGGTGGGGAAAAAGGATTCAGGTCGGCTACTTTCTAGGATTCTAATTTCCACAGTTAAAAAGAAAAAAGGAATACAGAACTTATGTCCATAAAACATTTGATAACGTCATCAACGCCAGCTCATAAAGAGGGCTCTTTGCCCACGCTTGTCTTATTCCTTTTCCTTCCCCTTGCCTTTTCCTTTCATGCCATGCCTTTCAGTCGATCCGTTTTCATTTCATGATATTTTCGCTGAGTTTTCTTCTAGGTTTGCATTGTCACCTTATCTTTCTTTTGGGTGAAAGCCCTCTCGAGGATTCGGTTTCAACTGACAGCACATCCGTCGAGTAAGTTAAAAAAGCAAGATTTTTTTTTTCCCCATCAAAAGTTGGCACAAAAGTCAGTAAAACAGAGAAAGAAAGAAAGAAAGAAAGAAAGAAAGAAAGAAAGAAAGAAAGAAAGAAAGAAAGAAAGAAAGAAAGAAAGGAGGGAGGGAGGGAGGGAGGGAGGGAGGGAGGGAGGGAGGAGAAAGAAAGAAAGAAAGAAAGAAAGAAAGAAAGGAAGGGAGGGAAAGAGAAAGGAAGGAAGGAAGGAAGGAGGAGAAGAAGACAGACATAAAGAGGGAGGGAGGGAGGGGGGAAGGAAGGAAGGAAGGAAGGAAGGAAGGAAGGAAGGAGCTTTCTGGATTGTTCCACTTTAAAGAGATGGCCATCCTGCTTTCAAAGGCAACCTAGCCCTGCTAGCTTTTAATCCTCGCCTTAAGAAAGCTAGGGCCTCAAGATACGACCTTCCCCTGAGTTGCTAGCTTTCAACATGACCCCATTTCCCAGGCTCTCACCTTCTTCAGAGAAGTAAGACCGGAGCAGGTAGTTTTGGGCTGCAGAAGACAACTTCATGATGTTAACGGCGGCAGCATCGGTGTTCGCTCCGCCGAAACCTTTGATGCGTTGATACTGGACGTCGGGATTGTAGGTGTAAGAAAGGCCGCCTGAGATGCAAGAAATGGAGCAAACGGAGTAGTGGACGAGAAAAAGGTTATCAGAGGAGACCCTCCCTCCTTCCCGATCAACGGAGGCTTACTCAGAACTCCCCGCTTGGGACTTATTTTCCCTTCGCTGCGCTCCAAGCGTTGGCCGGCCAGGCTGGTTGTATATTTCAGATAGTTGCCGACATCGGGGAGGGAGACCGGGTCCAGCGTGTCACAGTAGGTCGCGTTGCAGACACACACCATTGCATTTTTGCCAAAAAGTTTAGGGATACAAGGATGGCTGGCTATCGACCAAAAAAAACGGGGGGGAATGGGTAAATTTAGACCCCGCCTCCCAGCACCACAAAGCCCTGCCCCCTTTTCATTCCGGCTCCCCCCCACCCCTATAGCACCCTCCCGCCCTGGAGATGCTTTGCCACTGACCTCTAGCCCCGGTCATCCCTTGAAGGATGAGGAACAGCACCCCAAAAGCCTCACGCGTCGGCATAGCAGCCCGGGCACATCAACTTGCTTGCAGGGGAAAAAAAAAGATGAATTTTTTGGCTGAAATTGAGTTCTGTTGATTTATTTCATGCGCAGCTCTTGTAGCCCAAATTAAACCTGGCCGTCATCCAAGGCCGGAAGGGTAGCAAGCGCAAACGAGAGCCTTGAGTCCCCAAACTGGGTTTGCAACTAGAAGCTGGAGCCAATCAGTTGCAAAAGCAATCTGGGGTTGCTGTCTGCAGCAAATGAACTTGCTGACCCGGTGGTTTTCCTTCGAACCGGAGATCGGCCAGCTCCAAAATCTATACGAGAGCAGATCGACTGATTTTTTTTAGCTGGATCGTGGGGAAAACAAGGAGAGAGAAACAGTACCTTTGCACAGGAAAGCAGCTTGCTTCCCCACGTTTGGGCGCCTGAAAAAAAGATGGCCACCGATCAATTTTAAATCTTTCTCACCTTCACGAACGTCCTCTCCAACTCTTGGAAGGGAGGTGTGGTTTTGCCCTGTCGTTTTCCAAACTTTAACTCCCGAAAATTAGAGCCTGCTTCCAAATGTTTTCACTCCTCCCTGGCTGCAACGCTTCTGGGGTGACAGACAAAGAAGCCAGAAGCTGCAGGGATAGGCGATCCAGCCGGAGCAATCAATAGATCGCAAGGTGGTGTTTTCAACCTGGAGGAATTTAGACCCAGTCCCGCAGCAGAACCACAAATTTAATTTCCTTTTACTGGGACAAAACTAGAGCCCAGGTGTAATGGTATGTGAGAAAGACCTTGAGAAACAGGGCGAAGAGACGCTGGTAAGGGAACGATCAGATAAGAGACGGCTTAGCCCGCAGCTGTATAATGGATGGAGAAAGAGACTCAGAAGGGACCCTCCCTAGTTTCTCGGGCTGCAAAGGAGACTGGAGGGGGAGGACTGTACTTTCAGACTTGCAAATTTCTGTTCATGTAGCCTTACAATAAAGTAAAATTCGTTCATCTGGTTGTGTTTCCATTCGGGGTCTACCTAGTAAGGCTGACACCAAGAGGATCCTCCATCACTCAGCGCTGTGGTTATAGATCAAATCAATTCATCATCTTCTAGTTCCTCATCCAGCATCTTTTCTGGCTCCACCAATCTGGCGCTCATCCCGTATTGCATCTATTCACCTTTATGGCGACGGTATTATTCCAAGGAAGTTTAATAGAGTTTCCTTGTTTTGCAACCGGCTTTTGGAGCCTGCTCAGCGTTATGTGTCCCACTTGGCAAGAGGAGAATGTGAATTAAAATGAATCAGCCTCCTACACTTCTCTATATTTTAATCCAGAGTGGAAAGATCCTCTGCCTGCTTTTCGCTGCGTTTGCATTGGGGGAGAGCTCGGTAAATTTGGGGAGAAAAGCCGAAACGTGAATGAAGGAACCCTCTCGACCGCCTGCCGCTTTTCCCAGGAAAAATGGGAACATCTGTCCAGCCAGGGACGTGGACACCCTTCTTTTTTTAATGATCAGCATTTGTCAATCCAGTAAAAGTCTAAAAAAAACTAAAGAAAAGAAAAAGAATTGAATTGAATCATTATTACGGTCCTAGACCAGCATAAAGAAAAAAAGTGAAAAAGGGAAGAAAATGTAGAATTATGACTTCCTCCCTTCTTTCTATCGAGGAATTGACATCTGAATTTCCTCCCTTCCTCTTCAATCCTTTTTAATCCCCCAGTCCCTACATCATCAATTCGGTCTTTTCTTTCCACAAAAAGTCCACAGAAGGCTTCCTGTCTTTTTAAAAAGTTTTATCATTTTGTTTTCCTGACTACGGAGATTCCCGAATCATCGTTTTCTCCAATTCAGCTTCCCTTTTCCAAAATTTTCAGCAAGCTATAGAGAAGAATACATCTTTCTATCCTTTATGTCTTTCTGTTCTTCTTTCTATCTTCTTCTTCTTTTCTATTTTCTTATTCTATTTGTTGTTCAGTCGTTAAGTCGTGTCCGACTCTTCGTGACCCCATGAACCATATTGCGCCAGGCCTTCCTATCTTTCACTGCCTCCCTGAGTTTGCTCAGTTTCATGCTCATTGCTTCAGTGATGCTCTCTAACCATCTCATCCTCTGCCGTCCTCTTCTCCTTCTGCCTTCCATCTTTCCCAGCATCAGGGTCTTTTCCAAAGAGTCCTCTCTTCGCATTAGGTGACCAAAGTATCTGAGCTTGAGCTTCATTATCAATCCTTCCAATGAGCAATCAGGGTTGATTTCCTTTAAGATTGACTGGTTTGACCTCCTAGCAGTCCAGGGGACTCTTAAGAGTCTTCTCCAGCACCACAGTTCAAAGGCATCAATTCTTTGGCATTCAGCCTTCTTTGTGGTCCAGCTCTCACAGCCATACATTACTACTGGAAAAACCACAGCTTTGACTATGCGGATCTTTGTCGGCAAGGTGACATCTCTGCTTTTTAATATGCTATCTAGGTTTGCCATAGCTTTCCCCCCAAGGAGCAAGCGTCTTTTAATTTCATGGCTGCAGTCTCCGTCTGCAGTGATCTTGGAGCCCAAATAGATGAAGTCTGTTACTGCTTCCGTTTCTACTCCTTCTATTTGCCAGGGATTAATGGGTCCAGATGCCATGATCTTAGTTTTTTTAATGTTGAGTTTCAAGCCAGCTTTCCCACTCTCCTCTTTCACCCTCATCAAGAGGCTCTTTAGTTCTTGTTCACTTTCTGCCATTAGGCTGCATATCTGAGGTTATTGATGTTTCTCCCTGCAATCTTAATTCCGGCTTGTGATTCTTCCAGCCTGGCATTTCTCATGATGTACTCTGCATATAGGTTAAATAAGCAGGGTGACAGGATACAGCCTTGTCGTACTCCTTTCCCTATTTTGAACCAATCGGTTGTTCCATGACCGGTTCTAACTGTTGCTTCTTGGCCCGCATACAGATTTCTCAGGAGACAGGTAAGGTGGTCTGGTACCCCCATCTCTTTAAGAATTTGCCACAGTTTGTTGTGATCCACACAATCAAAGGCTTTTGCATAGTCAATGAAGCAGAAGTAGATGCTTTTCTGGAACTCTCGTGCTTTCTCCATGATCCAGCGAATGTTGGCAATTTGATCTCTAGTTCCTCTGCCTCTTCGAAACCCAGCTTGTACATCCGGTAGTTCTCAGTTCACGTACTGCTGAAGCCTAGCTTGTAGGATTTTGAGCATAACCTTGCTAGCATGTGAAATGAGTGCAATTGTGCGATAGTTTGAGCATTCTTTGGCATTGCCCTTCTTTGGAATTGGAACGTAAACTGACCTTTTCCAATCCCGTGGCCACTGTTGCGTTTTCCAAACTTGCTGGCATATTGAGTGCAGCACTTTAACAGCATCGTCTTTTAGTATTTTAAATAACTCAGCTGGAATACTGTCATCTCCACTAGCTTTGTTGTTAGCAATGCTTCCTAAGGCCCACTTGACTTCACTCTCTAGGATGTCTGGCTCAGGGTCAGTGACCACACCAGCATGGACATCAGGGACATTAAGATCTTTCTTGTAGAGTTCTTCTGTGTATTCTTGCCACCTCTTCTTAATCTCTTCTGCTTCTGTTAGGTCCCTGCCTTTTTTGTCCTTTATCATGCCCATCTTTGCACTAAACGTTCCTTTGATATCTCCAATTTTCTTGAAGAGATCTCTAGTCTTCCCCATTCTCTTGTTTTCTTCAATTTCTTTGCATTGTTCATTTAAGAAGGCCTTCTTCTCTCTCCTTGCTATTCTCTGGAAATCTGCATTCAGTTGCTTATATCTTTCCCTTTCACCCTTGCTTTTCGCATTCCTTCTTTCCACAGCTATTTGTAAAGCCTCATCAGATAACCATTTTGCTTTCTTGCATTTCTTTTGGGATGGTTTTAGTTGCTGCCTCTTGTACAATGTTACAGACCTCCGTCCATAGTTCTTCAGGCACTCTGTCTACCACATCTAATCCTCTAAATCTATTCATCACCTTCACTGTGTACTCACATGGAATATGATCTAAGTCATACCTGAGTGGTCTAGTGGTTTTCCCTACATTCTTCAATTTAAGCCTAAATTTTGCAGTAAGAAGCTCATGATCTGAGCCACAGTCAGCTCCTGGTCTTGTTTTTGCTGTCTGTATAGAGCTTCTCCATCTTTGACTGCAAAGTATATAATCAATCTGGTTTCGGTATTGACCATCTGGTGATGTCCATGTGTAGAGTCGTCTCTTGTGTTGTTGGAAAAGAGTGTTTGCTATGACCAGCTTGTTCTCTTGACAGAACTCTATTAGCCTTTGCCCTGCTTCATTTTGTACTCCAAGGCCAAACTTGCCTGTTATTCCGATGACTCCTTGACTTCCTACTTTAGCATTCCAACCCCCTATGATGAAAAGGACATCTTTTTTTGGTGCTAGTTCTAGAAGGTCTTGTAGGTCTTCATAGAACCGGTCAACTTCAGCTTCTTCGGCATCAGTGGTTGGGGCATAGACTTGGATTACCGTGATGTTGAATGGTTTTCCTTGGATACACACTGAGATCATTCTGTCGTTTTTCAGGTTGTACCCCATTACTGCCTTTCCCACTCTCTTCTTGACTATGAGTGCAACTCCATTTCTTCTAAGGGTTTCTTGCCCACAGTAGTAGATATAGTGGTCACCTGAATTAAATTCACCCATTCCCGTCCATTTCAATTCGCTGATTCCCAAGATGTCGACGTTCAGTCTTGTCATCTCATGTTTGACCACATCCAGCTTGCCTTGGTTCATGGATCTTACATTCCAGGTACCTATACAATATTGTTCTTTACAGCATCGGACCTTCTTTTCGCTTCCAGATACATCCACAGCTGAACGTCCTTTCGGCTTTGGCCCAGCCGCTTCACTCTTTCTGGAGCTACTTGGAATTGCCCTCCACTCTTCCCCAGTAGCATATTGGACACCTTCTGACCTGAGGGGCTCATCTTCCGGCATCATATTCTATTACACTTCTACATTTTCCTGTCACTTCTTTCTTTCTTCTTCAATTTTTCTCTTCTGATTTAGTCTGTCATAGTCCTTGTTATGGTTTGTAAAACTTTTAATTAAAGTTATATAATATATTCAGCAAGCCAGTCTCCACCTAAAATAAACACCCTCCAATTCTTCATGGAAAACTTTAAGATCTTCTGCAAGCCTTGCCAGAGGCTTATGTAGCCCCCCAGACAAGTGGCTGTATTTATGCATTTATCAGCCGCTTCCACCAAATCTGAAAAACTCCAAGCGGTATACAAAACAGCATTTCTTGTGAGTCAAAGTCCTGATGACCAGTTAAGCTATTCTACCACCTTAAGGCAGGAAATTAATAATATAAACCCTGGTGCCATGGGCTGAAGTTTCAAAGTGGATCGGAAACTATAATTGCACCAGGCTGGAAGGGTGACACGTGCCTAATTCTCAAATTTCAGAGAGTTGCCTCTCTGTGCACTTGCTTTCTGGTTCAGCAGGTTGTGGGGACTGAATAAATCCTTTGTAATTATATCTCTGGAGCATTTGTGCCAGTGCATCAAAAGGAGATTGAGTTGGGTGTGAAAAGCCATAGAAGTACCCCAGGGCTGGGCAGAATGGCAATTTTGGGGAAGGCGCTTTGCTTTAAGAACATCGCCTTCTTTTTCTGCAGCTGCAGCATTAAGAGGGCAATTGGGTTTGGGAAAAGCGTGCGGCTGCAAAATGCAGGGAACATTGGATCCTCCATCTGGGATCGCCTGGAAAGAAGAGAATTCAATTCAATTCAATTCAAGAACACAATTCAATTCGTTTGGGAACTCAGGGCGACTTGAGGCAGGAGAGTGGATGGGTTCACCAGAAGGAGGAAAGACCGGGGTGGGGGGTCGGGTCCCAATTCAGGTGCATTTTACCTTTGGCGGCCGGCAGTGCTCAGCTGGGGAAGTTGAGGTGATGGGAAAGGGTGTTCTGGATGGCTTCTGCTCTTTAGCCTTCAGGGCTTTACCTAGCTTTGCCCACTGTTTTTTGCAATATTGAATATTATAATGCTGTTTAAAATGGGAGGGGAGGGGAGGGGAGGGGAGGGGAGGGGAGGGAGGGAGGGAGGGAGGGAGGAAGGAAGAAGAAAGAAAGAAAGAAAGAAAGAAAGAAAGAAAGAAAGAAAGAAAGAAAGAAAGAAAGAAAGAGGAAGAGAGGGAGGGAGGGAGGGAAAGAAGGAAAGAAAAGCAGAGAAAGGAGGAGAGGGAGGGAGGGAAAGAAAGAAAGAAAGGGAGGGAGGGAGGGAGGGAGGGAAAGAAAGAAGGAAAGGTAGAGAAAGGAAAAGAGGGAGGAGGGAAGGAAAGAAAGAAAGAGAGAAGAGAGGGAGGGAGGGAGGGAGGGAGAAAATTAATTGATGTTTCCTGATGGGCAGGTTCTTTGGCTATGTTGCTCTGTTAATTTTCTTTTAAAGCCTCATTTTAATGGAAGAACTTCAGCACACAATTCAAGCCATTCCACGCTGCAGTGCTTCATGGTCTAAAAGCGCAAAAGGAGCTGATGGACGATGTCCGATCATCTCTGTTGACTCTTAGTGACCACCCAGACGTCTTCCAGGATGACCCAGTGAGCTAAAGTCTCCTAAATTGCCCACTGAACCAATGAAGAATGGAGCCTCCCCCATCAGGGGCAGTATACCGAAAGGAAGGCAACTGTCACACAAAATCTCATCATGGGAGGCAGACATCAGCCTAGATTGGCTCATGATCCCAGGTATTATCTTGATAAACAGCTAAAAAGGGGGGGCGAAGCCTCCATGTTTAGGGATAGTCTACCTCGAATGCTGAGCTCAAACAGCACAAGTCAGCTAGCGCTTCCAAGGCCCAACTTCGGGGTCTGATCTACCACAGCCTCACCTCCGTTTCATTGCTTCTTTGCTTCCATGTTCAACCTACTGGCCCCGAAGAGTCTCTAAGGGTGGATGTTTTCCACAAAAAGGAGTCAACATTTGCACCCTGGACTTCTGGTTTTCCTCTGCCGTCTTTTAATCACAACCCTTTCAGCAGAAGAAGTGGGATCCCGTGGAAGCAAACGGATGGTGCAGGAGAAGCCAGGTCTCCTCCACGCCTATGCCTCAGTTTCCCTACCGTACGGCGGTCCTAAGCACGCCCGTTTTGCAAAGAATCCGTTGCCGTATTTCCCCCCCCCCATTCTGCCATCCCGAAATAACTTTTTCCCGATTCTGCCATCCTGAAGTAATGTTTTTTCTCCCGATCTGTAATCCTGAAATAACGCTTTCTCCATTCTGCCATTCTAAAATCATTTTTCCACATTCTGCCACCCTGAAACACCTTCTTTCTGCATTCTGCCACCCAGAATTAACTTTCCCCCCATTCTGCCAACCCGAAATAAACTTTTTCCTTCTCCCTGGCACCGTCACAGGGTGGCACGCGGCTCCCACCTGTCGAATGCCAACCTCACCTCTTGGAAAAACGTTGGCACCCTGCAGGGAAGACGGAGCAGGAAGAATGCCAACCGAGATGCTGCAGAATTTTACGACTCGCCAAGTGTGGGAGCTGAAGGGCCTCGCCCGCTCTGCCAGAGAGGCAGCAAGTGCGAAAACCTCCTTCAAATGTCAATTAATACCTGGATGGCATTGAAGGGAGGCGGAGACAGAAGTCTTAAAACGTATGAGAATTCTTATTAGGGTGGTTGGATGTGTGCCCAAGTGTCTCTCTGAAGCCCAACAGGATGACCAAGATTTTCCACCCCAAAGACGACAGCCCAGGGATTCCTCGGATGCCGCAGGGCGATAGACTACCTCTGATCGTGGAGGCTCCATTGCTGAAGGACAGATGGAACCCAGGGGAAATGCGGATGGATCCAAGGGGAGGTTTTTGCTTTGGGGGGGAGGGAGGGGGGCTATCAGGGGCCTTCAGGAGCCCCCAGTCATCTTTTTGCCCCAAGAACTGAGGACTGTATAGCCGCTGGATCTCAGGGCCGTGAAAGGCCCCCAAACCCGCTTTTCAAAGCCATCTGACCACCGCTGCTCGTGGCAGGGAGTTCCACAGGCCGACCCCGCCCTTTTAGCTACACTTGGTGGTCTCATGTCCTAAGATTAGAAGCAAGCTGGGAAATCAGCTTGCTGTCGCTTTTCCACCCCTGGCGGGCATCATTTCACATCCTTTCCTCAGAACAGCCGCAGTAACGATGCCAATTTCTGGAGCGAAGGCAAAATCGCAGCAGACCGTCCTTTCGATCTGTTCCCGGTTTCCCAGAAAAAGGAGAATGAGGAAGGCAAGACGATGCTACGCAATGAGGAAACCGCAACTAGGAGATCTGGGGAAAATCAGAAAGCAAACAGGATGGCTTTGATTCCTAGCCCAGCTTTAGATGCCAGCAATGAGTCTCTTTACTGGGCAAAAAAATGAGTCACTTTTAATCTGTGCCCAGTGTCTTTTTCAACCACAAAATGAGTTGACAGGGGAACTCAGGAAGAGGTTCAGATGAAATTAAAGCGATTAGCTGGTTTCTTCCCATAGGAAGCGTCAGTGTGTACCCTTTTTGAAAGGCATTAATAAAGGCTGTAAACCAGGGATTTTCAAACTTGGCAACCTGAAGATACGGGGACTTCAAGCCAGAATTCCCCAGCCACCATGGGTGGCCTTCAACTCCCAGAATTCCCCAGCCAGCACGGGTAGACTTCAACTCCCAGAATTCCCCAGCCAGGGTGGGTGGCCTTCAACCTCCAGAATTCCCCAGCCAGCGTGGGTGGCCTTCAACTCCCAGAATTCCCCAGCCAGGGTGGGTAGACTTCAACTCCCAGAATTCCCCAGAGAGCATGCAGGACGATCAAGATTTTCCACCCCAAAGACGACAGCCCAGGGAGGTAAAATTCCTCAGATGCCACAGGGCGATAGACTGCCTTAGATTATGGAGGCTCCATTGCTGAAGGACAGATGGAACCCAGGGGAAATGCGGATGGATCCGAGGGGAGGTTTTTGCTCTGGGGAGAGGGCGGGGGGCTATCAGGGGCCTTTAGGAACCCCCAAAGTCATGCATGCTGGCTGGGGGATTCTGGGAGTTGCAGTCCACACTTCTTAAAGGAACCAAGTCTGAGAAACACTGAACATCCCAGCCAACCGATCCTGTTCCGCCGTGAGAAATTTGGACTGTGGCCTCTCCAACAGATCCTGCTTCCGTTCCCAGGACGCTCCTTGAAATAAGTTGGCTAACCTTTCAAACGATCTGAAACTGGCATCTGCGTCTCCTTTTTCTTTTTCCAGCTCAACCCACCCACCCACCCCATTTGGACTGGAAGAGTTTGCTGAAACAGGAGCATGGGCTTCGGCGTTCCCTAAGGCTGAGAAGCCAATGGATGAACCAAATGAAGACCCAGGCAGTGATTCACACCCGGTATCTGCTAAGTCTATTGCAATTTCTCCTGTGTGGACCTGCCCTGGAAGGTGCCCAGTATTTGCGGTTGGTATGCAACGCACTCATTCAGCTAACCTTCAAGCCACACCAACTTTGGGTGTTTTTCGACACCTAGCTTGTGTCAGAAGCCGCCCCAATTATGGTGCCTTAACAAGAATAAAACTTGCTACCGTATCTGTAGCGAGTCATGAAAACAAAGGTAATGTCTGTTTCGAACCTGAGGGCAAATCTCATTCACATCCAAAATGTTTTTTCCCGTTTTTCCATCTCCTTCTGGAAAATGGGTTGGGGCAGGGGGTGGAAAATCTGGAGCAATATTTCTCCCTAAAGGCAGGCATCTTTCCAATGACTCCGGCTTCGGATCCAAAGCAGCCGAAGTGAAAAATGAACAATATGCAAACTTTTCTTGCCTTTATCTTAACCCACTCAACTTGGGCACTAAAACGCGTCCCAATCTGGTTCTTGCTCCCTGTATTTAGAGATGTCGTCGGCTGGTTCGTTCTCCATCTTCGATGCTGAGATCTTATCCTTCTCCTGCAACCAATTCATACCTCGAGTCAATCCTACACAACCCCCCTGCGAGGTAGGCTGGGTTGAAAAGTCACACCGCTTTACCAACGGAAGCTCGGCTTTCACACCCAAACGCTTCCTAACGCACGGAACAACTTCAGCTTTAGCACACCCCGCTGCTCAACCGGGTGCCATTCGCTGATGCTGTACAATAGGGTCTCCCATAGTTCCCCTGGCTGGGATTATGGGAGATGTAGTCCAACATATCTGGACTACACTCAGAGGAAGCGGAGTTTAAGCCAGTTTAGCTGGATCTGGAAAGATGATCAAAGACGACATAAATTATGCTAATAATCCTTCTACGGATAAACTAAGTTTTATGCGTCATCCGTGATTGAATGAGATAGCTTGCTCAGGGCTAATGTTTTATTCCTGTTTCTTCTCCCGTAAAAAAAGTAAAAACGGGTCATATGATGGGCAACACAGGCTTTGCTTGGACGTACTACAGCAAGCTCAAAAGCGCTTTAAAAAATGTCCCGGCCTATCCAAAAACTCAGCACAGGCTTTGTGTCAGAACCTGCATCAAGCCACAATTGTTAATTTACAAAGCATAGCAGTCAATGGGAGTTTGATTGACTTGCTTCTGCCAATTGTGACTAGGGAGGGGGGCTAGTAGCTAATGGTTGTAATAGGAGTAGTACTGGGAGATGGTGAGGAGCTTAACCTTATATGGGCAATGAGCCCGGACCGGATTGCAGGCAAGGCCAGTGGGGGCCTGATGGCCAGGAAGGAGCTCTGGATCCGTGGGAGGAAGGAAAGGGCACCACCAGGTGACAAGGAATTGAGGCACCAGGGCAACAAGGGGAGGGGGGATAAATAGAGGGAAGTTTACCCAGGCTTTAGTTTTAGCAATGCTTTGCTTCAAGCTGCATGTACCGCACAAGAAAGGCGCATTGATCCGAACCAGGCCGGGTTTCATGAGAATTCTTCTGAACTGGGGTTTCTGGACACTTTGCTTGGACGTTGTGCAGCAGGAAAATGTCCGGGCCTATCCAAAAACATCGGGGACGATCTGGACCCCTTTGCAGCCACCAAACCAGCTTTGAAAGATGCTTCCCGCGGGTCTCTCAAAGAGGTCCTGTGGCCGAGGACCCGCCCAAGATGCGCACACTTGATGAGAAGTGGGAAGAGATCCAGCCGATAAGTCACACCGCGTATATCTCATTTTCCAACCTGGGGATAAACGGCAGCCTCCTTTTCGGTCCTGCGAATGAGGATCTACCCACGCACGTATCGTGTTCCTGTCCAGGGGAGAACCCCCGTGAAACCCTCCCTCACATGCCACCACAGCCCAGTTAGGTAAATAGCAAAAATGCGATGCATTTCCAAAAATGCTTGGAAAAACCCTCCCTGCCGACACAGTTCCCAGTTGCTACCTCAAAGGACAGGCAGAACAACAAGAGGATGTGGAATGCGATTTTTTGCAGCAAGAAAAGTATTATTTCTAAATCACAAGAGGTCGTGGATCCCCTCCGGGCTGGGCTTGCCAAACTCCAACTGCAGGGCGTCCGTTCTGCACAGCCCCGTCTGCAAATGGATTTGAAAGCTCCACGGAGCGAAGGATATTCTGGATGATGGTCATAGAGAGGAAACCAAGTTGGGCTGGAGAGCTGGGCTGGAGATGCGGGGGGGGGGGCACAAAGGCCCCCTTCAGGTACCTAGAAGGGGCTGTGTGCAAATGAAACCAAACATCTACACCCTATTTTAATTCTCCCTTGCGCAGCACCCGCGATCTGAATTGGAGAAAGGCAGATCTTAGTGGATTAGAATAAGCGAAGGGTCAGTATTAAGCTGTGGAATAAAGGGGGGGGGATTGAAGATGGGCACAGTAAAAGTGGGAGAAAGATGGTCCCACGGGCTTAATTGCAAACACCGACCACGGAGAAGCTAGGAATCTGGAACGGGAGGGACTCAGCCAACTTCATCAAGGTTCAACTCAACGAGATGAAACTCCTAACTTGGCTTGGAGAGAAGCAGCCTCTGCGGCTGGTAAGCCAGGATTTGTGGCTTAATCAGGCGCGCTTCATAGCTTGGCCAACAGTCTTGCCAGGAAAAGCATCATAATACCAGAAAATTGGGGGGGAACACCTTGGTTTCGGTTCATGGGAACTATGCCCGTTTAAAAAAAGAAAATTGAAAAGGCATTGGCAGTCATTCCGGCCCACTTGGTCTGGTTCACCCCAACAGCCCAGCGACCATCAAAACTCTGCTTCGTCCCTCATTAGAAAGGTCTGTCTCCCAGTGCGGGGACGAAGAACATAACCCATTGGGATGAGCCAACCTCTCCGCTCCCACGAAGGCTAGCAAACTCTCCGGGCGGCTCGGCCTTTTTTTCCTCCCAGCCGGCCCCCAGTCTGGTTCTCCTTCCTCACTGGCGCCGCCAGAGATACGTCTGGATGGAATTGGCCGGGATTTCTGTTAAAATCAGACCAAGGGAGTCGGAAATGCCAAAGGAGATGTTGACCGAAGACCTGTGGCGAAAGGCGGTAGAGAAGAAGGGAAGGAAGAAGAGATGGAGAAGAAGAGGAAAAAGAGGAAAAAAGAGGAAAAGGAGAGAGGAGAGAAGCGGAAACACGGTTACAAAACTTTGGGTAAACTCCAACTGTTCCCTTTTACTTCCAACATATTTATCAAAACATTTCCCAGCTGGTAAACTACAAGGTTTCTAAAGAGGACTTTCTAAAATACAGATACAAAGCAGTAAAAGCAGTCAGACGGCAATTGAAATTCCCTTTAAAAAGCTGGGCTAAGGTCTCCGGAGGAAGGTGAGGTTAACATCGGGGAAGGGACCGCGTTCCAAAGCTTGGAACAAACTGTCATGGTTTCCCCCGCAAACTGCCTTGAACAAGTCCAACCTTTTAGGGGCTAAGAAGCTTTAAGAAGATCTCTCGCCGCCTGGCCTTGAAAGTGAGCCGGTGCGGCTCTTAGTTTGAAAAACTAAAGCCAGGGTCAGACCATCGAAAGCAGATGTGCTTTTGCCGCCCATTTGCAAAAGCACATCTGCAGGGGAGCAAAAGTCATCGTGGCTGAATCGAGATCATGCTAACTTTGTGTCACAAAGCTTGGGTAGCAGGCTTTGGGGGGTGTTTGAAAATTTTTTTAAAATGCCTTCATGAGAACTAGAAACTTGGCTCCTGAAAGCTTCGGCTAAATACACATTTGGAATACGTGACACTCACCGGTTAAGGACAACCACCACCACGGATCCATCGGGGCGAAGCATGGCGACGTGCTCCAGGTTGCAATTAAGGGATCTTTGAGTAACTGTCAGCCCAACACGCTGAGAACCTTCAAGAATGAATTTGCTAAGAAGGGAGAAAAAGAAGGAGATGATAAAGGGATCTCCCTGGGTAGAAGGCAGCAAGGATCCACCCTGGTTTAGCAACACTGGAGCACAAATTGGGGGAACGTGATTCCTTGAAAAGCTGTCTTAAGACAGTACTGGAACACTCCCCTCTACTCTTTCCCAAAGCAACGATCCTGTAGGGTAGGTTGGTAGGTTGAGCTTAAGGTTAGTAGGTTGATTTTAAGATTAGTAGGTTGAGTTTAGGATTGGTAGGTTGGGTTTAAGGTTGGTAGGTTTTGTTTAAGGTTGATAGGTTGAGCTTAAGGTTAGTAGGTTGACTAAGATTAGTAGACTGAGCTTAAGATTGGTAGGTTGATTTTAAGGTTGGTAGGTTGAGTTTAAGATTAGTAGATTGGGTTTAAGATTGGTAGGTTGACTTTAAATTCAGCAGATTGAGTTTAAGATTAGTCGGTTGAGTTTAAGGTTAGTAGGTAGAGCTTAAAGTTCCCTGTTGAGCATATATGATCGAGGGTGGGCTTAAACCTGGTATAACCTGGGAATGCTCCCCAGAATCTATAGAGAGAGGCCTTCCTATCCCATCATTTAAACCAAATTGAATTTCACCACATTTAGACTGAGTTTGCACGAGGCAGAGCCATTGTTGAATTTGTCCGAGCCAGCTCCCTTGGGGTTCTTCTTCAGAACCAAGGAGACCAGAATCGTATTTGAAGTTTCATCGCTAACCCTAACCCTAACCCCCTAATCCCCCTCTTCTGGGGCTCAACAGCCACTTAGCAGTTGTACCTGAAATGCCCCAAGTGGTAGAACATGGGTTGCTTATAAAAGATGTCGCTGCTGGTGTCCACGATGATTGCACTGTCCACAAAGTTCTTCACCCAGTTGGGCCCTCCTTCTAAATCCAGCGCCAGGTTCCAGTCGATCCATCCGATGACGTGGTGGTTCAGGTTCTAGAGGGAAGACGGGGAAAGAATCAGGATCTCTGGGGGGAACAGGGAAGGGCATGCCACACCCTTCCCTCCCTATCTTATCAATTCGCCTTCCTTCCTTCCTCCCTTTCTTCCTCCCTTCTTCCTTCCTCCCTCCCTCCCTCCTTCCCTTTTTCCTTCCTTCCTTCCACCCTTTTTTCCTTCCTTCCTCCTTCCCTCCCTCTTTTCCTTCCTCCCTCCCTTCCCCCTCCCTTTTTTCCTTCCTTCCTTCCTGTTTTTTCCTTCCTTCCTCCCTTTTCCTCCCTTTTGCCTGCCTGTCTTCCTTCCTCTGGTTTTTCCTTCCTTCCTCCCTCCCTCCCTTCCTTTTCCTCCCTCCCTCCTTCCCTTTTTTCCTTCCTTCCTTCCTTCCTCCCTCCCTCCCTCCCTTTTCCTCCCTCCCTCCTTCCCTTTTTTCCTTCCTTCCTTCCTCCCTCCCTCCCTCCCTTTTTTCCTTCCTTCTCCCCTTCCCTTCCCTCCCCTCCCCTCTCTCCCCCTCCCTTCCCATATTCCCCCCCCCACCTCCAAGATGCTGTGGCTGTACTCTTCCCCTCGGCTCCAGGACCCAAGAATAACGTCCCGTTCCCAAAAGTGGGACCCAGCACAGGCTTCGGTGGCGATCAGGAAATAATTGGGGAAAAGATGGTGGGTGGCGTCTACCGTGTCCTTGATGGAGGTGATGAAATCCAGGTACCAGTGCACACCGATGCCATGAACGTAACGATAGGCTTGGCTGTCGCTGTCCAACACCTTGCCAGGGAAAAGGACGGATCACGTCATGGCACAGTCGGAAGGCAAAGACCGATGCCGGCTGACCTCACAGAGGTCCTCAAGTCTAACCTCTGCACAGCTGGTTAGAGGATTAGCCAGCCTGTTTCTAAACCTCCAAATTAGCTCGCGTTCTCGCTCTTAAAAAACTTGGAAAATCTCAGACCGGTTGGCTCACGGATGGGAGACCACCAGGAAGTCCCCAAACACCACCTTCCATTTCATGGCCAAGAATACTCAGCTCCTCGCCTAAAAAGACTTCCAGAAGGGCAGAGAAATTAAGGAAGAGAGGCAACGCTTAATAATCTTTAAAAATGAATGCAGTGAGAAAAGGTGACGGGGTGGGGAAGGGAAATGAGAACACAACGTTCCCTTTCTAAATGTTTCTCAGCCCTCTTCCTGTTCTGAAACTCTTATGCCATATGAATTAGTAATTCATTTTCATTTAACGTTAACTTTAATCATGTTCTTCTTCATCTATTTTGGCTTTGTTTTCCCATCATCTGAAATCAGAGTAGCCTGAAGCCTGGCTAAATAGGTTCAGACCGCAATTAAGGTTCCTCCTGATTTTTGCTTTATCTGTTTCAAAGTCTACACTGCCGGACAGTTGTAAGCAAGTTGAAAATCCTGGCCAGTCAGTTTCTCCAGGAGATAATCCTTCGTTCTATTTTTTTTCCCAACTGCCTCCATATCTTCCAAAAAGTTTGGCCCATCAATATACAGTTAAGCCTGTATTTTAAACATGCTCTCAAAAAACACTCGGATATGGTTCCTTGCTTTGAGAATGGTGGGGAAACGGCGCAAAAGACAGAGGATCATTTGTAATCGGACGCATTAAGGGTAGCAACGGAAACACGGGTTATCCAGCAAAAAAAATCAGAATTTTACAGCGCAGCCCCGCACGCTGAGCTCTCAAGACAACCGGGAAGGCGATTAACCTATTTTCTTTTGCTATGGAACCCTGGCACCACCCACCTCCCGAGCCTTAAGGACTAGAAGCTTGATTTGTGAAAACGAATTAAAAAAAAAAAGTTAAATAACTGATGAGGGGTGGAAGCGGAAGGGGTGGATTCCCTGGAATCACCACCTTTCTTTGAGCTCCATTTCTGCAGTTCTAAGATCACTCACCACTTTAGCCCACTTTGGGAGATGGACTCGGTTGTCATCTAGGACAATGAGGCGGACGTCCCTGTGCGAGCTCTGGGCCAGGGCAGGGCCGAGATCCAGCGCAATGAAATCCCGTTGCAATTCTGCTGTGAACCCCAATGTCTGGAAAGGGTAATCCATTACGAACCCAGAGGACGGCTCGTTTTGAGCGGTGACAGCCCAGAAGGTTAAATTCTCCTTGGCGTATTCATCGAGAAACCTGGCAAAGGGAAACCCACACCGTTGTTCACCTTTAACCAGCCAAAACACTAACCACCCAGCAGGCGAGGCTGGGTAAGTCTTCAACGCCGTTAATTTTTGCAACTTCTGGGCAAAAGGTCCGGGTTTCCGATTCAGAAAAGGAAAAAAAAAACCTGTCTGAAGTTCAGGACGTCTGATCGGCCTTGACAACACGAAGCTCATTGCAATTTGGAGTTGGAAGGCAGCTCCCTTAAAAACCAGCTTTTTATTTATAAGGATCATGAGGACTAGAGCCATGCAACGATTCCTACATTTTTTCAAAAACAGTAAGAGAGAGACCATACTTGGCTGGAAGATTTGAGCTTTGCAAAATTCCTCCAACTCGTTAAGTGCGATCCAAGTTAACGCCGGAATTGAGAATTTCGCGTGACCACACATTTATAAGGCAAAGGTTTATCTAAATCATTTTCAGCGGCTCTCGATCAGCCTGCGAGCTGTTGTGATATCATCTTATCCTGGTTTTTCAGCCGGGCTTGGAGCAACTTGGAACCTGAACTCGAGACATTTTTTTCAGCCAACGCTCTTAATGTAGCTGCCCTAAAAGAACAAGGTTTGTTGAGCAAGCCACGGTTGCACGGTTCACACATTGCTCCCGAGCTACAGGATGCAAATCAGCACATTGCACATCGCATCATGGCTTCGCGTGCAAGCTGAATCAGCTGTATATATTGGTGTACATGAAGGATATACACTTTTTTCAGACATCATGCTATTGCACGCTGAACAGACGACAGTATCGTGTCAATATAACTTGTATATGCTCTCAGAAACCCCAAAATTCGTGTGACTTGCTCTATTGCAATATTCGCTTTATTGCAGTGATCTGTAACCGGACCCACAACATCTCCAAGGTACGCCCATATTCATTTTGATTTCTCAGGTGAAGTTTCCAACATCCCACAAAGAGGGGCAGGAAACACGTTAAAATCCAGACCCCTCACCATGCATAAAGCAATTCTTTTCACAAGAGCTGCCCAAACTGGATTAACGGCCTGGGACCTGTTTCGGTATGCCATGGAACTATTTGCAGTTGAAGGAATGAAAAAAAAAGTGTATTTCAATACATTCGCTGGAGCAGCCCGCAGTTTAACCATCTGGAACATTTTCTTCCCTTCCTTCTGCCTCTGCTTCCGAACAACCACTGAATTTCTCCAGGTTAAGCCAAACCGTTGAGAACCAGAGAGGATTCGGGCTCAAATGTCAGAGCTGAAGCGGGCCATCAATACGTCCTTTATTTCAGAATAGATTTCCTTTAGATTTATCTATTTTCCCAACCTTCACTTTTTGGAGGTTTATGATTTATGACCTCGTTTGTTATTTATGAATTAATTGATTCTATTTGATTTGGGTCATTTAACTTACACCGTACCCATGGACTGGACTCATGCCCGGTCTTTCATGTTCATGGGAAAAATATGGAAATTGAATTGTCTGTAATATCCATCTCTGCCCATAGAGGACACTCTCCCTCCTAAATAAAGACCTGCAGACATTCCGGTTCTCATTTTACCTGACGAAGTAGCAGGCCCACGTTTTGTGGAAGGAATCTCCCGCCTTCCCTTTCAGAGATCCCTTTCCTTTCCACTCTTCGTTGGTCTTCATCCAAGTCGGAGAAGTCCACGGACTGGCCATCAAGGAGATGGGCTTCTTCGACATGGCCTTAGCTCGATGCACAAGCGGGATCTACGGGGAGAAGGACGGGGGAGTCAACGGAGACCAGCCACGGCCCAAAGTCTTTGGTGAAATGACAAAGGGGGATCTTGGGGGGGGAGGAATGGGCCTGTTCCAATTTGCCCAGCAAAAAGAGATCCCCAACATTCAGAGAACCCCAAATCCAGTTCTTTTCCTGGGAAAGAAAAGAAATGCAATGTGTCCAGAAATAAAACCATTGTATCGAACAAAAAAGAGATGCCTGGGGGCTTCATAATGTCCAAGCCACATCTATCAAGTAGTTAGGAAGGTAGAAGGAAGATAGATAGATAGATAGATAGATAGATAGATAGATAGATAGATAGATGAGAAAATAGATTAGAAGATAAGTAGATTAGATAGACAGACAGATTAGTAGATAGATGATAGACAGATGGATAGAAATATAGATTAGAAGATTAGATAGATAGACAGACAGACAGACACAGACAGAAATATAGAAGATAGACAGATAGATTAGAAGGAAGGAAGGAAGGAAGGAAGATAGATAGATAGATAGATAGATAGATAGATAGATAGATAGATGAGAAAATAGATTAGAAGATAAGTAGATTAGATAGACAGACAGACAGATTAGTAGATAGATGATAGACAGATGGATAGAAATATAGATTAGAAGATTAGATAGACAGACAGACAGACAGACACAGACAGAAATATAGAAGATAGACAGATAGATTAGAAGGAAGGAAGGAAGGAAGGAAGATAGATAGATAGATAGATAGATAGATAGATAGATGAGAAAATAGATTAGAAGATAAGTAGATTAGATAGATAGACAGATTAGTAGATAGATGATAGACAGATGGATAGAAATATAGATTAGAAGATTAGATAGATAGACAGACAGACAGACAGACACAGACAGAAATATAGAAGATAGACAGATAGATTAGAAGGAAGGAAGGAAGGAAGGAAGGAAGGAAGGAAGGAAGGAAGGAAGGAAGGAAGGAAGGAAGGAAGGAAGGAAGGAAGATGATAGATAGATAGATAGATAGATAGATAGATAGATAGATAGATAGACAGACAGATAGATAGATAGATAGATAGAGAAAATAGATTAGAAGATAAGTAGATTAGATAGATAGACAGACAGAGATTAGTAGATAGATGATAGACAGATGGATAGAAATATAGATTAGAAGATTAGATAGATAGATAGATAGATAGATGAGAAAATAGATTAGAAGATAAGTAGATTAGATAGACAGACAGACAGATTAGTAGATAGATGATAGACATATGGATAGAAATATAGATTAGAAGATTAGATAGATAGACAGACAGACAGACAGACACAGACAGAAATATAGAAGATAGACAGATAGATTAGAAGGAAGGAAGGAAGGAAGGAAGGAAGGAAGGAAGGAAGGAAGGAAGGAAGGAAGGAAGGAAGATGATAGATAGATAGATAGATAGATAGATAGATAGACAGATAGATAGATAGATAGATAGATAGATAGAGAAAATAGATTAGAAGATAAGTAGATTAGATAGATAGAGAGACAGAGATTAGTAGATAGATGATAGACAGATGGATAGAAATATAGATTAGAAGATTAGATAGATAGATAGATAGATAGATGAGAAAATAGATTAGAAGATAAGTAGATTAGATAGACAGACAGACAGATTAGTAGATAGATGATAGACATATGGATAGAAATATAGATTAGAAGATTAGATAGACAGACAGACAGACAGACACAGACAGAAATATAGAAGATAGACAGATAGATTAGAAGGAAGGAAGGAAGGAAGGAAGGAAGGAAGGAAGATAGATAGATAGATAGATAGATAGATAGATAGATGAGAAAATAGATTAGAAGATAAGTAGATTAGATAGACAGATTAGTAGATAGATGATAGACAGATGGATAGAAATATAGATTAGAAGATTAGATAGATAGACAGACAGACAGACACAGACAGAAATATAGAAGATAGACAGATAGATTAGAAGGAAGGAAGGAAGGAAGGAAGGAAGGAAGATAGATAGATAGATAGAGAAAATAGATTAGAAGATAAGTAGATTAGATAGATAGACAGACAGATTAGTAGATAGATGATAGACAGATGGATAGAAATATAGATTAGAAGATTAGATAGATAGATAGATAGATAGATAGATAGATAGATAGAGATAGACAGACAGACAGACAGACAGAGAAATATAGAAGATAGACAGATAGATTAGAAGGAAGGAAGGAAGGAAGGAAGGAAGATAGAAATATAGATTAGAAGATAGATAGACAGACAGACAGACAGACAGACAGAAATATAGAAGATAGATAGATTAGAAGGAAGATAGATAGATAGATAGATAGATAGATAGATAGATAGATAGATAGATAAGGGGACAGACAGACAGACAGATAGATTAGAAGGAAGATAGATAGATAGATAGATAGATAGATAGATAGATAGATATAGAGACAGAAATATAGAAGACAGATAGATTAGTAGATAGATAGATAGATAGATAGATAGATAGATAAGGAGACAGACAGACAGATAGATAGATTAGAAGGAAGATAGATAGATAGATAGATAGATAGATAGATAGATAGATAGATAGATATAGAGACAGAAATATAGAAGACAGAAGGATTAGTAGATAGATACATAGATAGATAGATAGATAGATAGATAGATAGATAGATAGATAGATAGATGAGTCTATTGCTTTCCCCAACATTTAGACTTTGCAACCATCATTCCAGATCTTCCAACAAGGAACACCTTCTCCCGACGCTCAATCTGATTTACTCGGCTGCAGCAACACCGTCCCAGACGAGATCTCAGCAAGGCTGGGGGAAGCTAATGTTTGCAGGGCTTGTAAAACTTCTTCACAACACCCCCCCCCCACCCCCCAAAAAGTGGTATCAAGACAGGATGGATTGGCGCATCCTCAAACTGGGCATGGAGGGCTGGCAGGCAGCCCCACCTTGCAAGACTGGAAGTTGCTTAAGTCCCCCATTAATGGCTTGAATTAGCGGTTAAGGGAACAACGCGATCAGTAGGGAGGAATACAGAAGAATCAAGACCCCCATATTCTTTCTGCAGGTCTGGACTCACACCATGAGCCTTCTCCCTGATGCAGGGGGGCTCCCATCACCCCTTGCCCAAGGCTGAGACCAATGGGAATTGGAGTCTTCCAGTTGCCGGAAAACCGAACACACCAACACACCAAAAGCGTAGCGCGGTGCAAATTCTACACTGCAACTTCTCCCTACATTCCCAATTCCTTTTCTCGGCAGAAGGCCTCGCCGGGGTCAAGCGCCCGCGTCCCCCCCACCCCGAGCCTGCCCCCCACCAACTTGGGAAACACTTACTTTCATTTGGAGGTCTTCTGCAACCAGGCTGAAATTCTTCAGCTCGAAGTCGTTCGGCCAATCGTCATACGAGTACGGCCGGACGGAGAAGTCGCAGCTCGCCATCGGCAGGCGCAAAAGGTTGTATTCGATCCCTGCGGCGCGCGGGCGATAGACAATCAAAAGGAGGAAAACGGGGCGTCTGACCATAACAACTTAGCTTATATGCGATCAGACCATTGTTTATTCGGCCATGCCGGGAAGCGACCCTGAGATTTCTGGTTTGCAAATTCTACTTCGCATCTTTACAGCGCGTTTGCCAAAGGGCCGCGATACTGATTGGACTGGCCGGTTCCCGCATTGTGCTGAGCCTGGCAGGAATCTGTTGGCTTCAGTATCACTTGGGTTGTAAACGATGGCTTGCAGTTTTGCTGGCGCAAAGCCATCCCATTGCAGTTTACTCAAATCGACCCCAAAGAAGCGAGCCGCACAACGGACTTCTCATGCTAACAGAGGTTTGAAACAGGACAGGTGCAGTTTGTCTCACTGTCGTGAAAAAGAGACACGCTACCCTCTACCCTTTTAAATTAAAAAGAGAGAGAGAGAGAAAAGGGATAGCAGCTTGAACTGCCTACGGAAAGGAATTCTCTATGTCACCACTTTAATCATATTTAATGAATGCCATTAATCTGTCCTCTTAAGTTCTTTTTCCTGTAATTAACTCTTTCCAGTCCGGGCTGTAAGGAAAAAAACTGGATCCTTTCATCATAAACAATCAGCATAAGGTAATTATCCACCATAGTTCTAACCCATCATTCCACTAAACGACTTGTTTTTCAGCCCTGTGGCCATGCTAAGAATCTGCATCTTCAGAAGCAAGCCTGTCCTTGTTTTTTTCCTCCTCCCTCCCTGTTTTTTTTCCTCTGTGTCACGTTCTCAAATTGAAACTCCAAAGGTTAGGACAGTTCCATTAGTCCCATCTGCAAATTGTTCTGGGAGCTAGGTTCGTTTTTCCGATTCAAACGTAGAGCAAAAATGCACCTTAACTTCTGTCTGAACTCAATTCGTTGCAGATCCCTTCCGCATCCCTCCTTAATCACTAAACCCTCTGCACTGGTGTTCACCTTCTTCCGAGAAGTAGGAACGGAGTAGATTTTTCTGGGTGTTTGGCGTTAGAGACAGGATGTTTATGGAGGCTGCATCGGTGACGGACCCCCCAAATCCTTTTACTCTTTGATACCGTTGGACTGTCTCCAAAAGCAGAAGAAAATCTAAGAGTGGGAAGGATGGAAAGGAGAAAGGAAAGAACACAGGTAGAACATTATTACCACAAATGTACAATGGAACGACTTCTCCTCTTCCTTCCCCAGCTGCCGGCCACTTTGGCAGGGAGTGCTGGGAACTATAGTCCTAACACATCCAGGCGAGAAATACCTGGAATCGATGTTTTGTTCTGGAAATACCCTTCGCTGCGCTCCAGCCGATTCCCGGATTTGCTGCTCTCATACATGACGAATTGGCCGAGGGGAGGGAGGGAGACAGGATCCTGGGTATCGCAGTACGTGCGGTTGCAAATGCAGACAATAGCATCACGGCCAAAATACTTCCGATTACAAGGCTTGCTGCCTGAATGGGAGAAGGGGGCAATCGATGTGAGAGAGGATATTGTAATAATATGTGGGAAAGACCTTGGAAGACGGGGGAAGAGATGCTGCCTAGGGAACAGTCAGATAAGAGATGGCTTAGCCCACAGCTGCATAACGGGTGGAGAAACAAACTCCCTAGTTTCTCGGGCTGTACAGCAGGAGAATTGTACTTTCAGACTTCTGAGATTCTGTTAATGTAGCTTTAATAAAGTAGAATTAGTTTATCTGGTCGTGTTTCCTGTCTGGTCTACCTGGGAAGGCTGACAGATATCCTCGTAAGCCCCAGGGTTCAACATATCACTTATCGCCCTACAAAAATGGGGGAGAAATTTCTCAACCCCAGGATCTTTAGGGAAGCAGAGAAGGAAGATTTGCCAGTAGGAAATTGGTCGTCCTTCTCATGTAAGCTGGCCAACTGTGATCAATTCTCCCCTGCTTCCCAAGATCTCTTGTATTTGCTGCCGATCTGACTTTCTTGATTCCCCAAAATATCTGCAACAAAGTTTGCCATGCTGAGAAGGAGTCTCAAACAATGCCAGGCCAGCCTTTCAAACTTACTGATTATGTGCCAACAAGTTGTTTTCGACTCTTAGCGCCCACAGAGATAGGTTCTCTCCCATCGTCAATTATTCCATATTTTCGATACTGCGATGCTAAAGGCCACAGCCATTACAAGGGCGAGTCGCAAAGGAACTGCACAGATTCTCAGAAACAGATTTTTTAAAAAGCCAAAATAACTGGGCCTGGATTCTGATTCTTTATGATCACATCCAGGTAGTCAGAAGTGGCGTATTCGAGTCAGAGGTCACCAGATTCATTCTACATTCTTACAACGTCCCTCGTAAAAAAAAAAACAGGAACTGCCAGTTTAAATGAAAGATCCACCTTTGCCCTGTGTTTACAAACAAGAACAGCCAGATGCCTACAAGAAACACCTCCTTCAACAGCATCTAAACACTTCATTTTTTTCAGAGGTAGACTGCCTTTACCCATGGAAATTCCACAGTCACGGAGATTTACAGCAAATTCATTCTCCAATTTTTTACCCAGCCAAAACGGCCGACAGGAAGTCCGACTGGAAGGAGTTGCGTGCTTGAGCAAGAGGGTCCTTTCCCCCAAACTCACCCATTGCTCCCTTGGCCAGGCCCAGCAAGAACCCCAAAGCGAGAAGGTGGACCGTCACAAACGCCATAATCACCCCAATGCCCAACGCTGGGTTGCAAAATCAGGAAGTTGGGACCTCGGAGACCCCGGGTGGTTCTTCGCAACTGCAAAGGCTCTGAAATGAGAACAAGACAATCCAAACTTCAGTACCAGCCTGCTCAAGTCAAGTAGCAAACTAATGTGATTTGAAGGGAAGGTGGGGTCCACAGACTTCATCTTCTAAGCCTTAAATGTTCACAAGGACAGTGACTGCAGCTCTGCAAACGAGAGACGTCTGCCAATCTGGGCGGGGGGGGGGGGGAATCAAGCAATTCTAAACATCACAATTTATTCTTTTTTATACCATGTGAATGTCCCTTCCAAAATTCTTTTTAAAAACAACTAAGCTGTTTTCCAGCCAGGAAATTAACTAGCTGGTTAAGGGAGCCACCCAACTGGCAGGGAGAAATACAGAAGAATCAACACCCCCATATTCTTTCTACACGTCTGCATTCGCACCATGAGCCTTCTCCCTGATGCTGTGGAGTTTCCATTGCCCCTGGCCCAAGCCAGCTGAGACCAATGGGAATTGGGGTCTCCCAGTTGTTGGAAAACCGAAGGTAGCCACACACCGAAAGAATTGTTCAGTGTAAATTCCAGATCTGTTTCTTCCAACTGAAACCCCCTCCCCTTCCAAAAGGGATTAGCCTCGGAGATTAAGAAGAAAAGATTTGGTAAAATTTGAACCCAGGACATGACCCACCTGCTCAGATCTCGCCGTCGATTTTAGCCAGTCTATCCTTCGCTGCCTTCCTTTGACTCAAGTTCTCAAGCTCATTCTAACCCTTGCAAAATTTTACTTCCAGACCGGCTTTTAATCAGATTTATGACACCTTTGATGGAAATCTGTCAGTCGTATCCTTCCTTAGGTTCCGTGGCATTCCTGCCCACGCCTTGCCTGTCTCAAAATCTTAATTATCCTCATCACAAAAAAAGGGGCGGAGAGATAAAAAACCCAAATAGGATTAGAAGCAGGACTGAGATTTGTTCTCATGGATCTCCCAAAACTTTTCAGAAAAGTTGGCTGTCTCCATTGGGGCAGAAAAATCTTCTCTAGCTTCATCAAATACAAGAGCAGTTATGGGGAAAGGCTCACTTTCTCCCCTCCCTTTAAAAAAAAAAAAATAACAGTATTTGTCCTCTTAAAGATGACTTGCAAAGAAAGATAACCAGGTTCAAATCAGTCAAGAGTTTTTTTCACCTAGCTAGAATTAAAAAAAAAGAAATAGACCTACCTTTGGGTTTTTTAGCCTAACCACGGGCATTAGAAATATACAAATATTTCTCTTTTTAGTTCTAGAGATGTACCTTACTGGTAATAATACTGACAATAATATTCTGTGTTATTCCTTTAGTCTGTGTTTTATAACCAGCCCTCTCCTTTCCCTTTTAAACGGTTCGTTCATGGTTTTGTTCGATATTGGTCTTTGGACCGAAATACACTTGATTCCAAAATATTTTGGAGTACAAAACGAGGCATTTCTGCCCCCTTTCTAGCAGGTGGGATCCCGTGGAAGCAAACAGACGGTGCAGAAGACAGGTCTCCTCCCCACCTACGCCTCAGTTTCCCTACTGTACGGCATGACAAACGGTCCTAAGCCTGCCCGTTTTGCAGAGAATCCGTTACCGTATTTTCCCCCCATTCTGCCATCCCGAAATAACCTTTTTCCTTCTCCCTGGCACCGTCACAGGGTGGCACGCGGCTCCCACCTGTCGAATGCCAACCTCACCTCTTGGAAAAACGTTGGCACCCTGCAGGGAAGACGGAGCAGGAAGAATGCCAACCGAGATGCTGCAGAATTTTACGACTCGCCAAGTGTGGGAGCTGAAGGGCCTCGCCCGCTCTGCCAGAGAGGCAGCAAGTGCGAAAACCTCCTTCAAATGTCAATTAATACCTGGATGGCATTGAAGGGAGGCGGAGACAGAAGTCTTAAAACGTATGAGAATTCTTATTAGGGTGGTTGGATGTGTGCCCAAGTGTCTCTCTGAAGCCCAACAGGATGACCAAGATTTTCCACCCCAAAGACGACAGCCCAGGGATTCCTCGGATGCCGCAGGGCGATAGACTACCTCTGATCGTGGAGGCTCCATTGCTGAAGGACAGATGGAACCCAGGGGAAATGCGGATGGATCCAAGGGGAGGTTTTTGCTTTGGGGGGGAGGGAGGGGGGCTATCAGGGGCCTTCAGGAGCCCCCAGTCATCTTTTTGCCCCAAGAACTGAGGACTGTATAGCCGCTGGATCTCAGGGCCGTGAAAGGCCCCCAAACCCGCTTTTCAAAGCCATCTGACCACCGCTGCTCGTGGCAGGGAGTTCCACAGGCCGACCCCGCCCTTTTAGCTACACTTGGTGGTCTCATGTCCTAAGATTAGAAGCAAGCTGGGAAATCAGCTTGCTGTCGCTTTTCCACCCCTGGCGGGCATCATTTCACATCCTTTCCTCAGAACAGCCGCAGTAACGATGCCAATTTCTGGAGCGAAGGCAAAATCGCAGCAGACCGTCCTTTCGATCTGTTCCCGGTTTCCCAGAAAAAGGAGAATGAGGAAGGCAAGACGATGCTACGCAATGAGGAAACCGCAACTAGGAGATCTGGGGAAAATCAGAAAGCAAACAGGATGGCTTTGATTCCTAGCCCAGCTTTAGATGCCAGCAATGAGTCTCTTTACTGGGCAAAAAAATGAGTCACTTTTAATCTGTGCCCAGTGTCTTTTTCAACCACAAAATGAGTTGACAGGGGAACTCAGGAAGAGGTTCAGATGAAATTAAAGCGATTAGCTGGTTTCTTCCCATAGGAAGCGTCAGTGTGTACCCTTTTTGAAAGGCATTAATAAAGGCTGTAAACCAGGGATTTTCAAACTTGGCAACCTGAAGATACGGGGACTTCAAGCCAGAATTCCCCAGCCACCATGGGTGGCCTTCAACTCCCAGAATTCCCCAGCCAGCACGGGTAGACTTCAACTCCCAGAATTCCCCAGCCAGGGTGGGTGGCCTTCAACCTCCAGAATTCCCCAGCCAGCGTGGGTGGCCTTCAACTCCCAGAATTCCCCAGCCAGGGTGGGTAGACTTCAACTCCCAGAATTCCCCAGCCAGCACGGGTAGACTTCAACTCCCAGAATTCCCCAGCCAGGGTGGGTGGCCTTCAACCTCCAGAATTCCCCAGCCAGCGTGGGTGGCCTTCAACTCCCAGAATTCCCCAGCCAGGGTGGGTGGCCTTCAACCTCCAGAATTCCCCAGCCAGCGTGGGTGGCCTTCAACTCCCAGAATTCCCCAGCCAGCACGGGTAGACTTCAACTCCCAGAATTCCCCAGCCAGCACGGGTAGACTTCAACTCCCAGAATTCCCCAGCCAGGGTGGGTAGACTTCAACCTCCAGAATTCCCCAGCCAGCGTGGATGGCCTTCAACTCCCAGAATTCCCCAGCCAGCGTGGGTGGCCTTCAACCTCCAGAATTCCCCAGCCAGCACGGGTGGCCTTCAACTCCCAGAATTCCCCAGCCAGCACGGGTAGACTTCAACTCCCAGAATTCCCCAGCCAGCATGGGTGGCCTTCAACCTCCAGAATTCCCCAGCCAGCACGGGTGGCCTTCAACTCCCAGAATTCCCCAGCTAGCACAGGTGGCCTTCAACCTCCAGAATTCCCCAGCCAGCATGGGTGGCCTTCAACTCCCAGAATTCCCCAGCCAGCGTGGGTAGACTTCAACTCCCAGAATTCCCCAGCCAGCGTGGGTGGCCTTCAACTCCCAGAATTCCCCAGCCAGCATGGGTGGCCTTCAACTCCCAGAATTCCCTGGCCAGCATAGGTAGACTTCAACTCCCAGAATTCCCCAGCCAGCCTGGGTGGCCTTCAACCTCCAGAATTCCCCAGCCAGCACGGGTGGCCTTCAACTCCCAGAATTCCCCAGCCAGCACGGGTAGACTTCAACTCCCAGAATTCCCCAGCCAGCCTGGGTGGCCTTCAATTCCCAGAATTCCCCAGCCAGCATGGATGGCCTTCAACTCCCAGAATTCCCCAGCCAGCGTGGGTGGCCTTCAACCTCCAGAATTCCCCAGCCAGCACGGGTGGCCTTCAACTCCCAGAATTCCCCAGCTAGCACAGGTGGCCTTCAACCTCCAGAATTCCCCAGCCAGCATGGGTGGCCTTCAACTCCCAGAATTCCCCAGCCAGCACGGGTAGACTTCAACTCCCAGAATTCCCCAGCCAGGGTGGGTGGCCTTCAACCTCCAGAATTCCCCAGCCAGCGTGGATGGCCTTCAACTCCCAGAATTCCCCAGCCAGCACGGGTAGACTTCAACTCCCAGAATTCCCCAGCCAGGGTGGGTGGCCTTCAACCTCCAGAATTCCCCAGCCAGCACGGGTGGCCTTCAACTCCCAGAATTCCCTGGCCAGCATAGGTAGACTTCAACTCCCAGAATTCCCCAGCCAGCGTGGATGGCCTTCAACTCCCAGAATTCCCCAGCCAGCGTGGGTGGCCTTCAACCTCCAGAATTCCCCAGCCAGCCTGGGTGGCCTTCAACTCCCAGAATTCCCCAGCTAGCACAGGTGGCCTTCAACCTCCAGAATTCCCCAGCCAGCCTGGGTGGCCTTCAACTCCCAGAATTCCCCAGCTAGCACAGGTGGCCTTCAACCTCCAGAATTCCCCAGCCAGCCTGGGTGGCCTTCAATTCCCAGAATTCCCCAGCTAGCACGGGTGGCCTTCAACTCCCAGAATTCCCCAGAGAGCGTGCATGCTGGCTAGGGAATTCTGGAGTTGGATAAACCAAAGGTAGCAATAGAAGAGAACATGTGTAGCTCAGGGCTGAACTGTGGGGTCCTCGGGGTTCTCCAAGCTTGGCTGTTTTCTTGCAAATGTTTCGTTACCCAACTAGGTAACGTCTTCAGTGCTAGAAGGGAGAGGGGTTTGCTCCCTGTTTACATGCAATGGTTTGCCCTACCTGTGTTGCTGCTTTTTTTCCTTTCCCCCCCTCTGGTAGTTCCTTGATTAGGGCATTGTTTACCACCATCAAAGAAAGGAAGACCAGGCAGTGATTCACGCTTGGCATCTGCTAAGCGTACTGCAATTTTCCCTGGGTTGACCCTGCCCTGGAAGATGCCCAGTATTCGCGGTTGGTATGCAACGCACTCATTCAGCTAACCTTCAAGCCACACCAACTTTGGGTGTTTTTTGACATCCAGCTTGTGTCACAAGCCGCCCCAATTATGGTGCCTTAACAAGAATAAATAGTTTTTTTTTTTAATTATTCCCAGATTTTTAAAACGAGTTTTGCAACCTGGGGGCAAGCAGCATTTCCCCCCGTCTTCAGCATCAGAGGGTCAGGCCCTAGACCCAGAGGTCGGCGCTGAGTTTCCTGCTCCAAATTCACCTGGCAGAGCTCAAAAAGGAGGTTCAAAAGAAGGGAAGGGTCCCTCAAGTGGGAGTCACACTCTTCTGCCCACAACTCACACCCGGAGTCAACGCGAGACCATCTTTCCGATCCGAATCCGGCCATTTCCAAGTCACAGATGTTCCAAATTTGCACAATCCTAGCATGGTTTGTCAACGCATTAACAACTTAAGCACGCTTAAGCCAAATGTGTTGGGCAAATCCACCTGAGAATTTATGATCCTCTTAAACTCTTGTGCAAACTCCAGAAATCGCACCGTGTAAACACGGTTCAGTTAATATAGATTAGCCCTGCATTCTCATCGGCTGGCCCAGAAAAACTTTTCTGACGACTTTTTAATAAAGTGGCCCATTCCTGAAGCCACAGAACCACGAATAGCATCAGAAACCTGATTGGAAAGTGTCAGACTTTGCACATTTACACAACCACCCTCTGTTTGCATTTCCAACTCCAGCGCCGGGTCCCGTGTGTGTTCTCAGAAAGGGGGCGAAAAATAACAACCCTCACACTCATTTTGTAGGAAAGGACAGTATTTCCATTCCTCCAGCACTTTAAGAATCAGGCTGGTGAGATTTCTCAGAGCGTTTTGGTTCCAATCAGCTAGAAGGGGCTAAATTCGATGGGCAGTGACTGAGTTTGAAATCGAAATAAATCAAAAATAAATAAAATGAAAACCGGGTTAGATCTACAATTCGGCAGCGGAGTTCCCACGCTCGTGCACTCCAGTTCTGCCAGCTGTTGAAGCAGGAAGAATGCAGCAGTTGTTAACTATGGTTTGGAAGAAGGGTTTGAATTCATAAAGAAAATTGTGGGCAGAAAAAAAGTTTAGTGGGTTAGGGAGGAAGGTGCTGGAGGAAACACGGGAGTTGCTGTCCTGCCGTAGGCCTGAAAACTGACTGAGTAATCATCAGTCCTCCTTTCAAGCTTAGGAAAAGGTGTTAGCAAATTATTTCTGAAAAGGTTGCCCAGAAAACAATTAATGAAAACGATTATATAGGAATGCAGTCTTACAAAGCAATCCACAGAACTGAAATTATGTTCTTCCCTGTAATTTCCATTCTATCCTTCCAGGACCGGTTGGTTCCACCTGCAATGTCTATTTTTAAAATATTTCCGTCCTTTTCAAAGTTTTCGAGACCGCCAGCCACACGTATCTCACAAGCCGGCGTGAGATTGTGGCTTTTCGCAGCTCGATAAAGAATCTGACACTCGCCTAGAAGAAATACTTTTGAACGGGTTAGAAAAGACGGGTTATACGGTACTGAGTGACCTTGAGATTTTATTACGTTTTGTTCCACCTTCCTTTTTTTTTCATTTTTCACTTCCGTAAAACACCCATCTCAAAAAAGACCCCGCGCCACCATTTTTTTCCTGCACGTGCGGGGAAAAAAGTGGGGATGCGTTTGGAAAAATTCACGTGGCTTTGGCCGCTCCCGATGGTAAAGAAAGCGTTTGAAAAAATGCAAAAGAGAAAAAACAACACAACTCAAGGGGTGCTTTTCCCATCAAGGGAAGCAGAAAAGAACATGAAAAAGGGAACGAACTAAAAGATTTGGAAAACAACACACAGACACAAACCCACATCCACACCCTGCAGAATTTTCTGGGGCTCGCTTCGTCTTAAAACGAGAATTTTTAATTCAAAGAAATGGTGATTTGGGGCTCTGAAGGCTTATTGGCAAGATCTGAGATTGCTCTTCTGCCTAAAAAGTACAACTGAAAGATATTTGCAGGTGGGTGTTTAGTTAAATAACTTCCTGGGCTTCTGCTGCACAAGTCACCAGCCCAAAAGTTAGATTTTCCCCAAATCCGAGTATCCAGGTTTACTGAAAGGGGAGGGAAGAAGGGAAAAGAGGGGGCCGTGTTTCCGAAATCTCAAAAACGGGGAATTTCTCTCTCCTTAAAGTGCAGATTTAACTCCTTCAAGTGCAGATTCTTTGATCTTCTTGCTAACCGTCCTTCTCACACTCCGGGGTTACGGCCCTGATCACGGAAGAAGTTGATCTACACGTGCAATAGTTCGTCAACTCTTCCCGAGCTTCGGAGAAGTCCCTGGCCGCAAAGAATATATCCTTAAAAGGAATAACATCAAGAATCAAGTCCTAAAGCCATGTTTCCCCCTGCGTTCTTCGGCACTGGGGGCCCTCTATTCATCGGGGAATAAATAGGATATTCTGTTCCTCTCCAACCTCTTCCTTTCTCTTCCCACCTCGTCAACAAAAGGCTTAGATCTTCCCACCGTCGGCTCCTCGCACATCGCTACTCGAGACAGCGAACAAACCTGAAAGGCCACCCCGGGTCCAAAGGTCACGAAAAATCAGCAGCACCAGCCATTTTTCAGCAAGCCAGGTTTCCCAGGGCCCCAAACGGACCCCACGGCACCCGACGGCTGAAATGTTGCGCTGGGCTGGTTCTCAGGTGGACCCTTTGCCAGCCCCAGCCAGGGCGACTTTCTGACCCTGCCGGCTCACTCGCGTGGACGAGCAACCCGAATTGGGATTTGTGGCTGAGCTAGCCCTTGTTGTTGTTCAGTCGTTAAGTCGTGTCCGACTCTTCGTGACCCTGTGAATCGTATCGCGCCAGGCCTTCCTGTCCTCCACCACCTCCCTGAGTTTGCTCAGTTTCATGCTCATTGCTTCAGTGATGCTATCTAGCCATCAGCCTGCAGGGCTCCAAACGTTGGTGTGGCCTTCTAGGCAGAAGTTGTGGTTTTCAAGAGGTGCGTTCTGTCCTAACCGTACGAACCTGAGTGTGTTGGATGAGTGTTGATGCCAAGGTACATTCTGAGGCGTTGTGTTCTCCAGTGTCTCCTTCAGCGTGTTCTCCAGCATGTTCTCCAGTGTCTCCTTCAGCGTGTTCTCCAGCATGTTCTCCAGTGTCTCCTTCAGCATGTTCTCCAGTGTCTCCTTCAGCATGTTCTCCAGTGCCTCCTTCACCATGTTCTCTAGTGTCTCCTTCAGCATGTTCTCCAGCATGTTCTCCAGTGTCTCCTTCAGCGTGTTCTCCAGCATGTTCTCCAGTGTCTCCTTCAGCATGTTCTCCAGCATGTTCTCCAGTGTCTCCTTCAGCATGTTCTCCAGTGTCTCCTTCAGCATGTTCTCCAGTGTCTCCTTCAGCGTGTTCTCCAGCATGTTCTCCAGTGTCTCCTTCAGCATGTTCTCCAGTGTCTCCTTCAGCATGTTCTCCAGTGTCTCCTTCAGCATGTTCTCCAGTGTCTCCTTCAGCGTGTTCTCCAGCATGTTCTCCAGTGTCTCCTTCAGCATGTTCTCCAGTGTCTCCTTCAGCGTGTTCTCCAGCATGTTCTCCAGTGTCTCCTTCAGCATGTTCTCCAGTGTCTCCTTCAGCGTGTTCTCCAGCATGTTCTCCAGTGTCTCCTTCAGCATGTTCTCCAGTGTCTCCTTCAGCATGTTCTCCAGTGCCTCCTTCACCATGTTCTCTAGTGTCTCCTTCAGCATGTTCTCCAGCATGTTCTCCAGTGTCTCCTTCAGCGTGTTCTCCAGCATGTTCTCCAGTGTCTCCTTCAGCATGTTCTCCAGCATGTTCTCCAGTGTCTCCTTCAGCATGTTCTCCAGTGTCTCCTTCAGCATGTTCTCCAGTGTCTCCTTCAGCGTGTTCTCCAGCATGTTCTCCAGTGTCTCCTTCAGCATGTTCTCCAGTGTCTCCTTCAGCATGTTCTCCAGTGTCTCCTTCAGCATGTTCTCCAGTGTCTCCTTCAGCGTGTTCTCCAGCATGTTCTCCAGTGTCTCCTTCAGCATGTTCTTCAGTGTCTCCTTCAGCGTGTTCTCCAGCACGTTCAGCCCACCCACCCAGCTGCAGCCTGCCCGAGCGCCGTGTTCGAGACGGATGGGTGGTGCAAAGAAGCTCACGAGGGCTCGTCCCTTAACGCGGACCACCCCTTCCCCGGTGCCAGGCGTCGCTTCCGCGTTTCCCACTAAATTCCCCTTCTTCGGCCGGGGAGGGGAGGGCAGGAGCAAATCCAATACTGGGCTCCGCCAGGAGGGGGCAGCACATCCCCCCCGCCCGGTTTTTCTGCAACCGGCTGATCGCCGACCCGGGTTTTGGCTCCCCCGGTTAAGATTTCTGCAAAGCGCGGAAGCCTTGGGAAAAAAGGGGGGGGGGGGCGTCCCGCTGCAAGAGAAACTCTCACCCCCCCACCCTCGCGATATTAAAAGGACAGGCGCGCCCTGCATACCTGCGCCCATTATCCCTGCTACGTTATTATGAGAGTCCTATTCTGATGATCCTCCTCCCTCCTCCAGGCAAGCCCCCCGCCCCGCCCCGCGTCGCGTACCTGGCCCGATTTCCGAGGGACTAGCGCCTTCGCCGCCAAAGAGAGGCCGCGGCGCGGGCACCCCGGCCCGGCCCGGCCAGCAGGCAAAATGGATCAGCTGATCGGGCGTCACGTGGGCTGTCTGTGGCAGGAGGGAGGGGCTCGCAGGGGGAAGTTTGCACGGGGGGCGGTTTCCCTTTCGTTTTCCCCGGGCCGATGGGGCGGGGCCGTTTGCAGCTGTGCTGCGCGCCCCGCGATCCTGCCGGAGCTTGGCGCCTGCGCGGGGGCGGGCGCCGCCGCGGCTGGGCAGACCCGGGGGCTTGGCAGGGCGATGCCCGGCCCGGGCTGGTGGGGCTCCCACGCCCATCCGCCCCGGCTGGGGAGGGGAGAGTGCCGGGCAGCCGTTCACCCAGCTGCCCGACATCAGGGCTGTTAATCGCTGTTACTATTTACCTTCCCCTGTGTAGGTCCGGAATTATCATCATCATCATCATCATCATCGCCTCTCTTTAAGACCAAGATTATTAGCCATTATTGCTATTTTACCTTCCCCTGTGTAGGTCTGGAATTATTATTATTATTATTATCATCATCATCATCATCATCATCATCATCATCCCTCTTTAAGACCAAGATTATTAGCCATTATTGCTATTTTACCTTCCCATGTAAGTCCAGAATTATTATTATTATTATTATTATTATTATCATCATCATCATCATCATCATCATCATCATCCCTCTTTAAGACCAAGATTATTAGCCATTATTGCTATTTTACCTTCCCATGTAAGTCCAGAATTATTATTATTATTATTATTATCATCATCATCATCATCATCATCATCATCATCATCATCCCTCTTTAAGACCAAGATTATTAGCCATTATTGCTATTTTACCTTCCCATGTAAGTCCAGAATTATCATCATCATCATCATCATCATCATCATCATCGCCTCTCTTTAAGACCAAGATTATTAGCCCTTATTGCTATTTTACCTTCCCCTGTGTAAGTCCAGAATTATTATTAATATTATCATCATTATCATCTGCCCCTCTTTAAGATCAAGATTATTAGCCGTTATTGCTATTTTACCTTCCCCCGTGTAGGTCCAGAATTATTATTTATTATTGTCATCATTTTCATCATCTGCCCCTCTTTAAGATCAAGATTATTAGTCATTATTCTACCTTCTGTGTAAGTCCAGACTTATTATCTGCCTCTGTTTACGATCAAGATTATTAGTCGTCATTATTTTACTTTCCTGTTTAAGTCCAGAACAATTAAGGTTTTATCTGCCCCCGTCTAAGATCAGTATTATTGATCACTATGAATCTATTTCTCGCCCGTCTTGAAATCCTCCTCCTCCTCCTTCTTCAACAGAACAGCAATATTGCAGAAGTGCTTGGAAAACTTACCACCCTCCAAACACTTTCCTTTGTCTCCCCGCTCCACCTTTGCTGGGGCGGATGGGCTTTGTAGTCCAGCTTCTGTTCTCCCAGGGCCTCCCTCGGTTTCTGGGGGAAGAAAAGGAAGGGAACGAAAAGATTTCCGTTTTCTTGGCGGGAGGGCTTATCGAGGCGGGCGAGTTCCTCCGTGGCATCCGGCGGTGCGATTGTGTTCTTGTGGTTAAAAGCGGGAGCAGCTTTCAAGAACGCCGTTGGTGAGGTCCGGCATTATAATTAAAATAATAGGAAGAAGATGATTTCTGTTGTCTGGAAGGAACGAAGTCTTCAGGTGCCCTTGCAGGAAAACCAACGACTCGTCCATAAAGGTTCTTCGTGGGGGGCACCCCGATCTTCTTGGCTCTTCCTCTCGAGGGCTTCGGCGATGGGCGTTTGGGGGTTTTGAGCATGGAGGAGCCCCTGAATTACAAGTCCTTCCTGGCACCTTCGCTGATTGCAACTCAGCGCAGGATTAACATACAAAGCAGCTCAGGGGTGGGGGGGTGGGGGGGAGAAGCCGGGATTTGCACAACGCTTAATCCTTCCAATGAACAATGGGGTGTTTAGGCAGCCCCGTTTCCCAATCCGGCAATGGGACACCTAGGATGAGCGGAAGCAGCTTACCAGGCGACCAGCATTGGTAAGGGCCGCTTCGAAGCTGGGTTCGAAAGCCCGTCGGCCGACTCCTTTCTTGTTCTCCCGGTTCTAGGTTTGAAGTGTGGGGGGGTCCTTAACGCTCGCCCCGGGTGGGAATGGGAAGAGCTCGGCCCCACTGCGAAATTTAAAAAGCATCGGTAATGTTTTCTGCAGATGTTTCGCCTCCCCAGGGCAGCGAGGAGTCCACCGTGGGATGGTGCCGCAGCGTGTAAGAATCTGCATAAGATTTGAACTCAGGAGAGAGGGTTTGGGGACGTGTCAATTTATTGGGTGGGAACGGCGTTCTGACCGGCCCGCCTCGTCTGCTTGTTGTGCATGATTTGGATCAGGCGCCTGACGTGTGGCAAATTGTACCCAACCCCCTCACCTGTTAATGCACATTTATTTTCCTGCCAGGCTTCTAGGAATACGGTGTCTCTTCTGCATTTTCCCAGTCAAGGGCGTGATTTGTATTCAGGGTGTGACCAACTGTCAAGTTCTAGTAATCTCTGTTCTTTACTGCACTTGTTGCAAATTTTTTGCACATGGGTTAGTTGCAATCTCGGCACTTAACTTTGACATGACATTCTGCCAGGGTGAACTTCTGGACCTCGTTCAAGACTTGTGCGACGGATTGCTCTGCTCCTTGGACTGCATTTCCCACAGCCGCCCGCGTGCCTTGGGAATCCCCCAAAGGTCCCCAAAGGGTGCCGCAATCCTATAAGACACGCCACAGGAGGGGTCGGCTTCACACGGGGACTGAAATTCGTCTAACTGAAGGACGCCGTTTCCAGCAACCCCGGAGCCAACGAGGCATTCGCTCCAAGGGAAGGAAGGAAGGAAGAACGGGACAACAATTTTACATTTTTACAGGTCAAAAAGAACGAAGGCCCTTCGCAGAGTATAATTTGAACCCAGAGTAACAGAGCCTCTGAGCACGGACAGAGTGTTCGGCATCAACTAGGGGTGGGGAGACCCGGTCTCAAATCTTCACGTGGCCGTGCATTTCAAATTTTCACAGTGCCATCCCTTAGCTGCTAGATTTCCAGATTCACATCCTTGATGGCATCGAGTCAGTCTCTTTTTGATTTAGAATTAAGGAAGCTTCAGTTCTCACCGCCCCACGCCCACACCCACACTCACCAACTCGAACATGATCTGATTTGTCTGCTTTTGCATTTCAATAAGATGTCAAACAACACCAGCAGCTTCAGGATATTAACCAATTTGGATAGATATGGCTTTATTGTTCTTTCTCAGTGAGTATTTGTGCATCTCAAAGACTGGCAAGACCAAGGAAGGTTGCCAACTTTCCCCCTTCGCAGGGATCCTCTGTCTTTCCAAACACAGTGTGGCAGGGAGAGATTTGACAGGTGATACTTCGGGCATCTCCTGGATTTCACATGCAGGCTTGGTTAAAGAGCAGAGGCACCCAGCGGGGGGGAAAGTTGGCAATCCTCAAACCCCCCAACTCCCCCCAGATTGAGGAGCTGGGAATGGTGAGAGCGGGATCTTATCGCATGCGCCCTCCAAAAACTGGGAACCCAGATTGGTTTGGAGCGAGAGCACGTGCCAAACGGCAGAAAACGGCTCTTTTTGGAAACAGAAGCGTCTGGATGTTTCGCCTCCTTTGCAGAATCTCCGAGCAGAAAGCAAAATATGTCAAAGTTGGGAGCAGGAAGGGATGGAGGTACAGTTAATCCCCTTTCCTGTCCAAGGCAGCTGGACCCCAGGACCGTCAGAACTTTCTTATTATGACGGCTCCGTGGAACATCCAGGTTTAGAGGCAGTCTATTGTCGGAAAGGGGTTACCCTCAAACCCTGACCCGAACCTTTTTTTGGGCGCTGAGATGTCAGCCCGTGGCAATCTGGGCCTGCTTTGGAGGTGTATCCTCTTTCCCCAAAGGGATTCCCCAGAATTCACCCGGTCCCCTCCCAGTCCCTGGCGGCCTCTCCGCGGGAAGCACCCCCAAAAGGCACGGCGAAAGTGAGGTATCCATAGGAGAGGGAGAAACGCGAGGAACAGATGTACAAGGGAACTGAACACCGGGACACAGCGAGGGTATCTTGGGGGACAGGAAGACAGAACAGCAGCTTGAGGCAGTGAGTCTGGGATAGAACAAAAGGGTTATCAGTTCAATGGTGCATCCAAGCCCTTGGATCGGTCTTTCCCCTCGAGACAGATAAGAAACTCGTTCAAGGGGCAGCTCTCCCTTTTAGATCAGCAGGACGTGCTCGTCGAGACACAACCGCCGCGCCTGGATATCCGGGACCCCAGAACAAAGGGTGGAGCCCCTGCAAACGAACCCCGATTGTCGCGTTCGACAGCGCAGGCCAGCGTCTTTGTCCTCTTAATGTGCCAGCAGCGAGGCAAGCACTCGCTCCTGACCCCGCGCAAGGGTTGTGGTTCCCCCAAAACGATTCTTGGAGGTAACCATACGGGAGTCCCAGCCGGACTCCCTGCTTTGGTTTATAATGAATCCTGAGCAAGGCAGAATAATTTCCAAGCCGTGGTATAAGTTGACCTGCAAGGCCGTTCCTGGCCATCGCCACGCCTTTCCTACGGCGGGAGAGAGGAAACGAGGACGCCACGGTCCGTTCCCCAGGATATCCATCGTGGGCTTTTCGCTCGAAATCCGCCTCCGCGCAGGGCAAGCACCAGAGGCGGTCTTCAGAGATTGCTTTCCCTGAGAAGTCCGCTAAGGCTACAGGGACGTCGTTGCTCCAGCCGGCGACCTGACAGCAGACGCCGCAACGGGGAGGTTGAGTTCAGATCTCCACAGCTCTGCAGGTGGATACCCTCAGCGGGACTCCCCAGCCGTAACACCTGAAAAACCCACAGAGTAACTTGAAAACTGCTGTGAAAGGCTGTTAGCTGGGAGGGAAAGGGTAGGTGGGAGGAGAAAAAAATGGTCAAGGGTCCCTCAGTGTTAGCCTTGCGAGGTAGTCCAGAGAAGAAGCACCCCCAGGAGTACTAGCTCTATCTTTATTGTAAGATGCCATGAACAGAATCTTGCAAGTCTGAAAGTAGCTCTCCCATCTCTTGCTTTTGCTCTCCCGAAAACTAGGGAGGGTCCCTTCTGAGATGCCTCCTCCATCCCCATCCCTCCTTTGGACTCAGATTTCTCTTCTCAGACTGTTGTCTAGTCTGCGGCTCTTCCTCCTGTCTCCCAAGGTCGTTCCCATGTACCACTACACTCGAACCGCAAGAAAAACAGATCGCGCTGTATTAGAAGTAAAATCAGACAACTCACAGTAATGGTTGGAGAAACCTGATGATTATTTCCAGTACAATGATCTTCCTATGAAGTTGTTTTCGATGGGATCAGGTCAAGCAAGAGACTCCTACCTGTCCTGGCCATCTTTAAAGCTCAATTTACCATCCTGATGTGACCTTGTTTATCCACCGCCTCTTTTTGACCCGCCACATTGCAAACCGTGGCTTGCAACATAAACCACCCCAACCCGCCCCAATCACACCATGGCTTCACAGGGTCGGAATTTAATTTTGCACAAAAGACCGAGAGAGTTTCCTCTCATTAAAGGTAATTTACCGTGGGCTTGCTGACAACCTTAAGAGAGAGGCTTAAATTATTTCAGTAACACTACATAAGTGTTTGAAAATAATTAGAATTCCAGGCAGGGTACCCTAGATTGGAGTCATCTTGGATAAGGGCACACCAATACTTGGGAAAAAAGTAATCTGCCGTGAAAATATGCCCCGAACAAGCCAAGATCATGTCATCTGAACTAACCAGGTCCTGATGAGGAAAGAATTGCAAGACCAAGGAATTTAGACTCAGGCATTCTTTAGAAATTACGGCGTGAAAAACAGACCTTATGAAGCAACTTCTGAATTTCAAACAGGAGAAATTCATTGCAAAGCTCCAGCCATTTAAATTCTGTGCCATCCTGTTTCACGAAGGCCTCCTCTCCCAAGAGCCCTGCTAATTAGATGTTCATTAGCTGACTGGAACATTCCAGGCTCAATAGAGCAAACTCTATGGGGGGAAAGGGAGGTTCTTTAATTATTGTCTTTATCTTTGTTACTGTTCTTTCCAATGCTTGTCGTCTTTGTTTGCAGTGGTGTTTTAATTAATCGGGAGGAAAGGAAAGGAAAGGAAAGGAAAGGAAAGGAAAGGAAAGGAAAGGAAAGGAAAGGAAAGGAAAGGAAAGGAAAGGAAAGGAAAGGAAAGGAAAGGAAAGGAAAGGAAAGGAAAGGTGTTGAAAAGAGAGAGAGAAGGAGAGAGGGAGAGAGAAAGATAGGTATAAAAAGGGGAAATCAAGAATAGAAAGGGAAGGAAGGGAGGAAGGGGACAGGAGGGGAGGGAGGAAGGAAAAGAAAGGAAGAAAGAGGGAGGGAGGGAAAGGGAAGGGAGACAAGCAGATGAAGGAAAGGAATGAGAGAGAAAGAAGAAAAAGGGAAGGAAGGAAGGAAGGAAGGAAGGAAGGAAGGAAGGAAGGAAGGAAGGAAGGAAGGAAGGAAGGAAGATAGATTTGAAATGAAAATTGCCACCCAGAGTTGCTTGCTGGTGAGATGAGAAGGCTATATAAATTGGATAAATAAATAAAGGTTGCCTGGTTCATTTATATCTGATTCAAGTCTTTTGCCAGCTTCCTTATCCACATTCTTCCCCTGCATTGCTTTTAATTCCAAGCTGTTTTTTTCTTCTTCTTAGAGGCCCACTGGATTAACCCCATTCCACACTCAATCCAGCCCAACAGTTGGTGGGAAACAACATCAGGAACAGAGAAGTTCATTCCAGGTTTAACTGGTCTGCCTGCATCTTGGTTTGCAATTCCAGGAAGTGAGGCAAAAGCAGTATCACAGCTTCAAAGCCCAATCTTAATTCCCAATCCATCAGAGAGACTCACAAATTGCTGCTGTCCTGGAATGTTTAATGTAATAGAAAGGGGTAAAGATCAAATACACATTACAGGTGGTCCTCGCTTAACAACCAACTTGTTCAGTGACCGAACTTACGACGGTGCTGAACAAGTGCTAGTTAAAACTGGTCCTCATACTTATGTCGGTCACAGCGTCCGTGCGGTCATGTGATCACAATCCAGGCGCTCGGCACCTGGCTCACAGTTATGACATTGCCGTATCCCGTGGTCACGTGATCACTATTTGTGACCTTCTTTGCTGGCTTCCCACAAGCAAAGTCAATGGGGATGCCGGCAGGAGGTCACAAATGGCGACCACGTGACATCCTCGCTTGACAATCCACAGTGATTTGCTTAATGACAGCAACTGGAAGTACCAGCATTTCTGTCACTAAGTGGCGCGGTCACGTGACATCATGCTTTACAATCACGTCACTTAGCGATGGAAATTCCAGTCCCAATTACCACTGAGGACTACCCGTATGTGTTCTGTAATATGTATTAAATGCATATTATATACTTCTTTAAATATATGTATACCAATCTATACATAAATATATCAATGCGTGCATAGATATGTATTTATTAAGAGATGCCCTCCATGTCCCCCCCCCCCGAGTTTTCTTTCGGTTTCGGTTTTTTGGTTTTTGAAAGGTGGTATATTTTGAGAGGTGAGGGGGTCGTTCTATTTCATTTCATGTAATAACAATAATAAAGGAACGAGAGTGTGGCGGATCGCAGCAGAGAGCGAGGCTGTCAGGAAGGAGGGGTGCATCCCAGGAAGGGCAAGGAGACAAAAGACAACACAGTCCGGAGGTAGGGCGTGGGAAACAAAATAAGATCAGGGTGGCCACTCCCTAGAATCTCCCAGGGCATATTCACTTGTTGCACTAGTACAGATTTAGTCTAGCAAGATTCTGTCTCTATGGTATAAGCACATAAAGGAACTGAGCTCAACTGGACTGTTTGCCATTGTTTATTGGGCTGGGCCCGACAGAGAGTAAAACCTGGACTTAGTGGAGTGGGAAGAAGGCGTGTCTGCAATCTTTGCATCCATTTAGGCCGTTTGCACTGGCTTGCACATCACTGACATCTGTTATGTTAATTGCATCAATGCATGTCCTCTACTCAGATTTGGGGAATTGACATACATGATGCTGTTTACGTTCCTTTCCAAATTGTTCTTGGAAGTAACAAATGTTGCCCATCGTGCGGGGGTGAACAAAGATTTTCTCCTTGGCATGCAAAGGCAACTGAACAGAGGTCCAGATAATCAGTTTTGCTGAATTCACAAGTATGTGCTGGGGGGTGTCCCTAACTTTGTGATGGGGTAGTCCTGGCTTAACGTCCGCTCATTCAGCGACTGTTCAGAGTTACGATGGTACTGAACGAGGGGGACTTACGACAGGTCCTCATAGTTGCGGCCATCACAGCGTTCCCATGGTCATGTGATCCTCATTTGCGACCTTCGCTGCTGGCTTTCGACAAAGTCAGTGGGGAAGCTGACAGGAGGTCGCAAATGGTGATCATACGACCGCGGGATGCTGTGACCACGCAGGATTCACCTAACAATTCGAACTGGAACTGCTGTTGTAAGTCAGCACGGTCACGTGACCTCATGCCTTACGACCGTGTCCCTTAGTGACGGAGTTCCCGGTCCCAATTACCATCGGTAAGCAAGGACTACCTGTAATTTCCTTTAAAGCAAACCGTAGCTTTCTCTTTCTTCCCGTCTGCTTCTCCCCATCCCTTCCAAGTCCGTTCTACAGAATTCCAAGTTTAGATCATACGGTCCTCATGGAAGAGACCTAGTTCTGTCCCCGTTTCCTGAATCCACACGTCAGCCACAGGCCCCGATTTGGCTCCAATCGTTCCCACTTTATTTCCATTTCTGTGCTATTGTTCCTACTAAGGGAAGCCTCCTGAACTTTTGTAAGCCCAGCAACCTCATACGGTACCTGCTTATTCCCGCGAGAAGCCATGTCTGCCCCCAGCAAGGTCAGGTTGCGTTTGGATCTGTGCAGGAATCGGGCCATCAGTCCGCGAGTCCCACGGCACGCCTTCAGGTCCCCCAGGGAGCGCGTGATAGTCTTTGATAGGTGATGGGGCACCTTCTGTGGGGGCTCTGGCTTGGCCTTTCCAGCCAAGTGAGCCTGCAAGGGCGGGTCACAGAGCGATGGGTGCAAGAGGCAGGCCTCCGAACACGGCCCTGAAAAGAGATACCAGAGAATTTAAGTTGCGGGTGCAGTCAGCACATTCTAACAGTGCCATCAAAACTTATTCATCCAGCCAGCCAGAATACATTACACCAAGTTGGGTTATCGCACCACCTGAGCACTACTGCCCTCACCTGTATCAGCTGAGGAATTAGATCCATCATCCCCAGATGCTTTAGTGCAGAATACTTCTTGGTAATCACTTTCTGTGGGGTGGAGGGTGGGGGATGAAAACCAGAAGAGACAGAATTAAATCTGGGGGTTTAGTCGCTCGGGGGGTAGAAGATCTGATTGGGGCTGGGAACAATGCTTAGGTGAAAGGGGACCATTGCTCAGCTGAACTCAGAAAAGGGGTCGGCCGTTTTCTCTTTCCTGCGGCTTCCCCACCTACTCACCAATGTCCCTGGGCATGGCAATTCCAGGATCGCTGTGGGACCGCAGCAGGGGACCATGGACCACAGCTGACTGGCAGGAGGCTTCGCTGCTCCGGCGCTGCTGTCGGGGCACTTTGCGTCCCGCCACGGACGTCTTGGCTTTCACTCGCACTTCGGGGAAACAAGGCCCCACGCTGTGGCCGAGGCCTTCCAGGCGGTGGCAGCTGTGGGTGTGAGCGCTACTGGCCTCCAGCAGGCCCTCATACACGGTGCCTGGCGTGGAGCAGGAGAAGGAGCGCTCCCCGCGCAGACGCACCTGGGGAACATCCTCGAACGGGCCCTGGGGGTGCAGTCCGCACTGCCCACAATCCATGCTTAAGCAGTAATCAGCTCGGCTCCGCTGGATGGAGCGGAAGAGGACGTAGTCCACCGAGCACGCCGACCCACTGGCTTCCAACAGGCACGAGTCCTCGGACGGGCTGCTATCCCCGGGGATGTCCACGATTTCCGACATGACCAGGGAGTTGCTGTCCACGGAGACCGCTGTGCGAAAACGAGACCAGAAAGAGGTGCACCTGTGAAGCAGGTTCGTCGAGTCCTCGGAAATCATACTAACGCTGGATTCTGAGTGGATCGGACCCCGTCGCAAGCTCAGGGTCCAGTGTCAGAAGAATCAGACCAACGGGAACTCGTGATTGTTCTCGTTTGGTTCTAGTGGGACACAACCACTTTAGACCTTCCCTCGAATAAGGCTGCTTTCTGAACGTCCCCCAAGATTGTGCGGAAGCATAGAAAGATTGCCGGGAAGTGGATCGTAACAATAAAATGGGACATCCACCCTCTAAATTTCAGTTCTCTTCTCAAAGGATGAGAAGTTTTCAGCCCGCTAAGAGACCTTCTAATTGAGGCCACTTCCTTGAACTTACAAGGGACTTTAAGGTGGAACAGCTACCACAAAAGGGCCTTTTCCAGCTGTGCATAAAACCAATTGTGTGTGTGTGTCTGTGTGTGTGTGTATTTACCTTCACCACTAAGCACAACAGAAGGGACCTGGTTGCAGGAGCATGGCCCATGAGACGTGTCCGTAAACTGAGAGTCAAACAGTGTTACCTGCAGAATTGAGACAGAAAAGGTCCATAAATTTAGCTTTACGGATGACCGTGAAGCTCTGTTGGATTGACACCAAGGGTCTGCTAAACCTCCATCTGGTTTCCCCTGCCGGCCCATAGGAAATTCAGGGGCCTAATGCAGCAAAACTTCCTTGGCAGTTTTCAAGGTATATGCTGTTGTCCTTGGAGGCTCCACAGTGGCCCTAGATAACAGCTAGTCACAGGATCTACCTTGTTTATCCTTTGATAGCCTATTTTACCCAGTATCTTCTTTCCTAGAGTCTCCTAGTCAGATACCTCTAGAAAGCCCATACAGGTAGTCCTCGACTTATGACCACAATAGGGACCAGAAAATTCATTGTAAAGTGGTGCAGTCATTGAGGCATCACATGACCGCACCCAATTTTATGACCTTTTTTGCCGCAGTTGTTAAACGAATCACCGCGGTCATTAAACAAGACATCATGTGACCATGACTTGCAACCTTCGCTGCTGGCTTCCCCATTGACTTTGCTTGACAGAAGCCAGCTGGGAAGGTTGCAAATGGCAATCATGTGACTGCAGGATGCTGCAACCATTGTAAATGTGTGATGGTTGCCAAGCGCCTGAATCACAATCACCGTGGGGATGCTGCAATGGTCGTAAGTGTGAGGACCAGTCGTAAGTCACTTTTTTCATCACTGTCGTAACTTCGAAAATACTTTTTTGTGGTCAAGGCCGTTGATCTTCTTGAATTTAATTCTCTTTCTTGCTACAATCCAAAAAGAACGACAGGCACATGGAAAGCCAGCCTCTGCTCAGCCCAACTGAGATGACATCCAAACTAAATCCACTCCAGTTTCAACTCCCTTCCCCCATCTGGGATTTCAAAGGTGCCCCTTTTAAGAAGAAGGGGCATTTTGCACAGGCTCTGCAGTGGTCTCTCCGTCCATTTATTTATTTTCAACGCCAGCAAGAGCATCTTAAACCATACCTGGCTGTCCCCACGGAGCCCCATAACAGCCTCATAACTTGGGGGGAAGTCAGTGGGATACAGGGGCACGGGGCTATCCATGGAACCGTTGTAGGTAATACTGAAAAACAACAAAAAAAGATATTATCCATTCAATACGTTAAATAAATAGGATTTAGGGAACAGCTCGGCAAGGCCAACGCGAACCCTAGAAGTTTCATCTCATCTCACCCAGGTTGCCACGTTCTTCCAAGCCTCCGCTCCTGTGCCCTGAAAGATTTTTTTTTAGACTTTCCCCATTTTCGTTTGTTTTAAGCTCGCCGAGGGTCACTTTACGGTTCTGGTTTCACACGGACCCAGCTGCTTGGAATGGTTTCAAATTCGGTGTGTGTTTTTCAGCGCCAGAAAAGGGGTTCTTTCGGCAATCTGGGTACAGAGGTGGACCGGCCCCACCCGATTAAGGTTCTCTTCCCCTTCGGATCAGGGTCTTGCTGCCAGCCAAGCCTCCCTAGCCCTTTTGGCTATTGTTTTTCACAGAGCCAAAACTTTTTTACGTGCCGTGCCACCCACGTTTCCCACAGTCTCACCTTTGGGCATCTGTCTCTGAACTGCAGGTATATTCTGGGGGGTAATAAGGGGGGGGCGGAACCGGTGGTACAAACTCGTCCAGATCCAACATGTGTTGCAAGAGTGTGTCCGGGGGTGACGTGCAGTCCAGCGTCACGGAGCTTGACCGAGGTGGAGAAAGCTGGAGAAAGGACCAGATGAATAAATCCATACATTCAATTAAACCAGGCAGGAAACAGCTAGCAAAACTCCCCATTCTTCTGCACTGACGCAACTTCAGCCCACGTTGGGTCATAACTCTGAACTGTATGACTAGATTTAGGGCTATACTTCCCCTGAACATGGAGGTTCCATCTTTCCATTCTCGAAACCAACCCTATTCAAGCCAACCCTTAACCCCCAGCTTTATCCCCAGGGCCTGGGTCAGGAGTAGATAGCAAACCCCTCATGGGACTGTCCCTTCGGATGGACGCTCTGATTTGCTGGCGTTTTTCATTTTTGCGTTTTGTCAGCCGCCCAGAATCGTGACGGGTTGGGGCGGCCTCTAAACCTCGTAAGAAAACGCTGCTAACTTTTTCTCATAACTCCAAGGTGATGAGCAAAATGGGGAAAGGAATATAAATACAGTAATAACATCAGATAGTTAGAGAGAGAGATAATAGATAGATAGAAGAATATTATCAGATAGATAAAAAGAATATAAATCCAATAATAATATCAGATAAATAGATAAAAAGAACATAAATCCAAGAATAATATCAGATAAATAGATAAAAAGAATATAAATCCAAGAATAATATCAGATAAATAGATAAAAAGAACATAAATCCAAGAATAATATCAGATAAATAGATAAAAAGAAGATAAATCCAAGAATAATATCAGATAAATAGATTAAAAGAAGATACATCCAAGAATAATATCAGATAAATAGATAAAAAGAAGATAAATCCAAGAATAATATCAGATAAATAGATAAAAAGAAGACAAATCCAAGAATAATATCAGATAAATAGATAAAAAGAAGATAAATCCAAGAATAATATGATAAATAGATAAAAAGAAGATAAATCCAAGAATAATATGAGATAAATAGATAAAAAGAAGATAAATCCAAGAATAATACCAGATAAATAGATAAAAAGAAGATAAATCCAAGAATAATATCAGATAAATAGATAAAAAGAAGATAAATCCAAGAATAATATCAGATAAATAGATAAAAAGAATATAAATCCAATAACATCAGATAATTAGATAGATGATGGAATATTATCAGATAGAGATAGATAAAAAGAACAATATTTAGATAGTTGATAGATAGATAAAAAGATACAATAGTACCAGATATAGAGAGAGATAAAAAGAAGATAAATACAATAATAGTATCAGAAAGATACTATTATGAGGCTATTCTCCACCTAGTTTTGTGCAAAATTCCAGCATTACAAAAGAGACAGAAAACCGTTTTATGCTCTCGATTGTGTAAACCCTAGACTCCAAACACAACCCACCCACCCCAAATCATACGTATTTTAGAAGCCCCAATTCCGGCTGGATTTCCCCATGCAAATCCAGACGATCCGGGCTGATGAGCAACCAAGATATCTTTGTGCCTCGGTTCTCCGACTAGCTTGGAAATCCCCATCGGCTACAATCCAAGTCTTCGGCGGCGGGTGGAAGCCAACCCGGTTTCTGGGCCACTCACCGCGTGGAGGATGTCGACCGAAAAAATCTGGATGCAACACACGATCGCCGAGAGGGTGCACACGACGATGGAGAAAATGGTTAAGCCGCAGATGCTGAAAAGCAGGTCCTGCGGAAAAGAATGAAGAGATTCGATGGAAAATTGCCAGAAAGGAATATTAGAGAAAGGGAAGTTTTGGAGATAATATTTTAGCTAAGATCTTGCAGGATTCCAAATTGCATTCTTCCTTGCCAGGAGAGCCACACGGATGGGAACTTTCATTATTATAATTATTATTAGCAATCTGCCATGAGATTCACAGGCCAAGACGGGGGGAATCTTAATCATTCAAGTCCTAACCAAGGACCGAAGAATTCTTAGTTCCAAGTAGGGTATTTTCTGGTAAAATGAAGAGGAGGTGGTGGTGCAATCTTGTCCTGCAACTCACCTTGAGGACTAGGAGAATCCTAGAACAATTCGAATCCGCGTCTGCTTTATTGCCACAGGCGGGGATCCCTGATTCGGAAGGTGAGTAGATGCATTTCTTATACAGGAAACTAGTCTGCAAAGAAGACAGAAACCATACAATTGAGGTTTTTTCCTCGTTTTACGCACTCTTTTTTTATACCATCATTTTTATTAAAGCAGAGAGACACAGAGATAAACAATGGATGCGAGCTAGGAAAAATATAAACAGTAGGAAGGGCAGTGAAAAAAATATGTATCTTTTTTTTATATTTTTTGTCTCAAATGGTTGCGTTTTTGTGCTAACGAGCTTCCAACAGCTTTGTACACAAATGCATCGCTCTCCTCGCTGGATGGTGTGTTCCGCACAACGGCCCACAACTGATTCCTCCAAAGTTTTAGGGGTCACCCTTTTAAGCCCACCCTTTCCAAAACCCACTTTTCCGCAAAGACTTTGGCACAGCTCTTGTGACTGATTAGACCAGCGTTTCTCAACCTTGGCAGCTTTAAGATAGGTGGACTTCAACTCCCAGAATTCCCCAGCCAGCCACTCCAACGCCCAGAATTCCCCATGCTGGCTGGGGAATTCTGGGAGCTGAAGTCTGCCTATCTTAAAGCTGCCAAGGTTGAGAAACGCTGGATTGGACCATCTCTCTGTAAGTCACGGATATGAGTTCCTCCCCATTCCTTTAATTGATTTAATTCTCCATCTCCCTTCCTTGATCTTCCCTGTCACCCCTGTGCAAAATTTCCAGGTGGGAAACACGGAGATTTGGGACACCCCAACGTCAGTGCCCTGGGACTCTGCGAGTTTTCAGGGGCCAAAGGAAAAACCAAGCAATGAGGCAGATTCATCTGAAAGGGCGCTTTGCTTTTCTACTTTAATACAACTGCTAGTGGGATACAAGCTTTGGGGATCTCTGAGCATCATGAGAGGTGGGATATGGGCTTTGGTGCTCTCTGGGTGGTGTCAGAAGTGGGATATGGGCTTTGGTGCTCACTGATTGGTGTCAGCAGTGGGATATGGGCTTTGGTGTTCTCTGGGTGGTGTCAGAAGTGGGATATGGCCTTTGGTGCTCACTGATTGGTGTCAGCGGTGGGATATGGGCTTTGGTGCTCTCGGGGTGGTGTCAGAAGTGGGATATGGGCTTTGCTGCTCTCGGGGTGGTGTCAGAAGTGGGATATGGGCTTTCGTGCTCTCGGGGTGGTGTCAGAAGTGGGATATGGGCTTTGGTGCTCTCTGGGTGGTGTCAGAAGTGGGATATGGCCTTTGGTGCTCACTGATTGGTGTCAGCGGTGGGATATGGGCTTTGGTGCTCTCTGATTGGTGTTAAAAGTGGACTATGGGCTTTGGCACTCTTTGGATGGTGTCAGAGGTGGGATATGGGCTTTCCTGCTCTCTGGGAAAGGATGAATCAGCACTCCTTCCCTTCCCGCTGCCCCAACCCTCGCTCCTCCAAATGTTACCCCTCCCCGTCCCCCGTAACCGACCCGCTGCGCCCCCCACCTGGGCCTTCAGGCTCCGTCGCCATCCCAGCTCCTTCGGGATCGAAGACCCGTCTCGCTGCCGGACCCGCTCGCAGGCCTCCAAGGACTTCACCTGCTGGGCGTGCTGGCAGGAAAGGATGGAGCCGGCCAGGGTGAGCATGACGCCCAAGACGGAGAGCAGGGTGAAGAAGGTGATCTGCAGGGAGGGAGGGAGGGAGAGCAGAGCGTTCCGGGTTCAAATCTCAGAATTGCTGGGAAAGAAACCCTAGATCACATCAGCCTGCCCTGAAAAAGTCAAGGGTTTACGGAGCCTCGTGATCGAATTACACCAAAGGGTCTCCTCTGTTCCTCTCTGAATCCTGAGGACTAGAATCTTACCGGTTATGAAAAAAGCCAGAAAGTGGCATCAGTGCCTTTTCTTTTAGAGCAAACGATTAACCCACACGCACCCCACCACAGAGGACAGCTTCTTGCTTCTTCCGCGAAGGAATTCGTGGCCTGGCCAAGGAATCGGTTCTATTTGGGAAGATACACTGCTCCTGCCTAGGGAGGTTCCACTGGGAACGCTCAAGGCCAGCGTCGCCGTTCGTTTCAAAGCGGCACAGAGAAACAGGTCGTCCGCGCGAGGATCGGTCGCACAGTTACGTTTTCATCACCGTCGTAACTGCGAACGTTCGTTAAATGAGGCCGTTGCTAAATGAGGAATATCTATGTATATATAAAATATACATATATATTATATATATTTATATATATATCATCATATATATATATGATTCGTTTTTGTTTAAGAGATGCAGGCTGCTGCAGAGTCCCCCCCCCCTCCCTTTCTTTCCCTTTGCATACAGTTTAACAAAACCGTTAAAAAAAAATAAAATCATATTTTCCACCATCGTGGGAAAAGAGAGAGACCGCCCAGGCGCTGTTCGGTCTTGCCCGCTCTGAGAGGGGTTCTTTCTTGGGGCAAAGGGGAGAGGCACGAGATGGCCCTGGGGAAACGGTGAAAATCTCCAGTTTGCCTAAGAAGTGCAAAGGGGAGCAGAGGAAGGGCGCCTAGCCTGGGATCCAACGGGAGCGACGGACGTGTCCTCTGCGGCTTTTCTGCTTGCAAACGAAGCTTCGCACTTACCACGGGGGTGAAAGGGCGTCTCCATGAAACAATACCGACCACCCCGGAGAAGGCCAGCTAGAAACAGAGAAAACAGGCAGGAATGAGCAACTGGCATAACCCAACCCAAACTTGTACCCCGACTGTCTTTGCAAAGTTGGGGAGAAGAGGAGAAAGAGCGAAGCCTCCGTGTGCCACGAAGCCATAACCGCTCCTCCTTAACCGCCGATGATCCTCAAAAGTCCATCATTCCATCGGCTCTCCTGAAAGACGGGGTTGTCGCTCGAGCCGAGGCCTGAGCATGTGTGTGTTTTTTTTTCCTCTGCCCTCCTCAGCGCTTCTTCCTTGCGTGTGTTGACTTCTCAACCAGAAGCCCGAGAGAGAGCAGAGCGTGTCTCCTCCTCGCCTCTGCAGGCGACTCAGAAAGACTCGGGGCTCCAAGTTCTTCAGGCCAGCCAAGAATTAGATGAACAATGTTTAATTACATGCAATTAAATTAAATGAACACAATTACGTGAACCTTCCCCATTCCACCAGCCTGATTCGCACCGCAGGTGATTCAAAAGAGGATAACAGCCAAGCGCTTTCCCCTTTCGCCTTATTTTGGTTACAACCCATCGCCCCTAAAATCCTTCCCTGATTCCTCTTTTTTCACTTTAGACGATTCTCTAAGTTCCTCGGGCACGGCCCCCCTCAGCTGCCTTTGGGGGCTTCCAAATTTCGACAAATGAGGGGGACGCCGCAGGAAGGTTGCCAACCACAGCCGCCTTGAACCCGTGACTTCGCCTGCATCCTATCACCGCTTCGGGTTTTCGGGAGCCCGGGGTGCTGGATTTTCGTATTCCTGGCCAACTGACCTTAGCACCAGCCTGACTAGGTAGACCAGACCGGGAACTCAATTCCTTGGCTTTAAGGCCCAAATCTTGCAAGTCCTCCCTTCCCCCTCCTATACTCCTGTGAATTAGGGAGGTGTCTGCCTAATCCTCCTCCAGAGGTTATCCGCTTATCTGGACTTGAACACGCTTCAACCCCCGGAGAACAGCGCCATCCTGACTCTACACGAATAACTCCCCTCTGCCGCCACCAAGCAACCTCTCGGCCCGTGCCCGCCAGGGCACCGATGTGCCAGCTTGAAAAACTAGATTCCTCGCTGCAGGGGAACGCCACTCCCCACTAGACGGGGCTGCCGGACCCAGCGGCCTTTCCAATTCCCCGCTGGGAAGCCCCTGGCACCCGTCCCTCCCCGCCCCACGGCGCGGCCTCTTCCAAACTCCTCCGCCGAGAAGCTGCGCAGCGCAAGGGCAGGGCCTTTTAATGGAGTGTTTTTGCCCTGAATTATTTATCATTGCGTCTCGAGGCAAGCTGAAACGTCGTTAATGCAAATGGCTTTGAAGTTCGGCAGCGCACGCAGCAGCCTCTTTCAGACCCAGGGAGAGCCGAGCGCGCTTTCCTTTCCAGAAGCGGAGAGTTTCGACTTTCGATCTTTCTGGAAAGAAACTCTCAAGAGCCAGGAAAACACCGCCGGAGATGGGCGCAATGTGAACATAATCTGCTTTATTTTCTTCTTTTTTCCCCTAGCGAAGGGCGCAAAGTGCCTTCAGCTAGAATAAAGCCAATCGAATACAAACAACAAGCAATCCTTTGCCTTCTTTAAATATCTCACTCCAATCGATCTGAGAGGCCGCGTAAGAAGACCGCTTTGCAAATTGTGACATTCTCAGCTCTATTGATATTTTCCATTATGTCCTGATCTGGTGTTGGAAAGGCGGTTTTAGTGTTTGGGGCCTCGAACGGACAATTCCTGGTTGGGTTTACTCATCAGGCCAAAACATGGTTGATTTAATGCGTCAATGGATAAGCCGCCATTGTCTGGATTCCCACAACACATCCCACCCATAAACCTTGGTTTAGACATCACAAGGGCTACGTGAACAGAATGTGTTCAGCTCAAGCCAACTCACTGCATCCGAGGTTTGTCCAATATGGAAATCAAACCAAGCTGGTTAAATAAATAGTGATCTGTTTCACAGCCTGTTAAACATCACTGGAATATTCAGCATTTATGACTCCATTTATACTTCTTGCTGGGAGTTTGGGCCGATGACCCACCCACCCCAAACTGAGCTTTTAGAGGAGACTCACCGGAAAACCGGCCCAGATGGGACAGGAGTTCCCAATGGGGTGTTGGGATGGGATGGAAGTGGTGACTAGCAAACTCAGCGTCACGATGAGGACTCCCAGGATCATCTGGATGAAGCCCAAGAGGAGGATTATTTGCAGCCAAGCCCGTCGGACACGCAAGTGGGTGAAGCTGTGGGACGTTCGGCCCGTCAGAGAGTAGCTGGAGTCGCTGCGGGAAGGCATGGTGGCCCCCCAGGAGGAGGACCACGGAAACCCCAAAATCTAGTCCCGATCCCTGGATATCAGCTTCCAACCATTATAAAATACAGTCCGTATTTTGAAGCTGAGAACAGCAGTTCCCCCCCTCCCAATTCAAGGAAGTCTTTTTTCCTTTTATTAAAGGAAAGCGAAAGAGAATCCCACTTGAATTCTTTTGGCTGCTTCCGAGGTGACCCCCATATTGCAGAGGGGGGGGAAATGCGGTGTTTTAGCCGGGAGAAGGGTTCATCTTCTGCTGGGGGGCTGATCCCGACCTCCACGAACAGAGCGCCTCTGGGCGCGTGCAGAGAGCCAGGCCAAGATCGGGGGTTCCAGATGAGAAGGCGATGAAGCTCCAGATGCCTCTTATGATCTAGAACCCAGGGCGGGCCAAGAAGCTGAGGGATCCTGCAGGAAACGGAGATATTTTTGCCTTCCTCCAACGCTGCTGAAAAACGCAGAGATCATCGGCGGTTCATTTCCAGAACGGGATCCCCCTGGAAAAAAAACCAAGTCCAAAATAGAAAAGGGTTCCTTCCTAACCCCCACCCCCCCAAAAAAAAGGACCTGGAGGGGCACCATCCAGAAATATCCTAATAATAAACGAACGTTGGCGTGGTGCGAATAAAAAACGCAGCCGCTAATCCAAACCTCAGCTTTCTTTTCTGGGTGAACCAGCCCGTTTCCTCCCGGATCATCACCCCTGGACCAAGCAAGAGGAGGAAATTGATCTTTCCAGGGCTAGAGGGCCACCGGGCCTTGGAAAAGCACAGTTTCCTAGTTCCCTGGTGGCAAGCGGGCATCTGGGCCCGCCTGCCCGGGACGTAGCCCCCCAGGCTGCAAAGGGATACTGAAATGGATCAGGAAAGCTTTCCGTCTTTTCCCATCACAGGCGCAACGCCTTCCCTCTCCAGGCCCTGGAGTCACAGGGTGGGCTGAAGTTGGCGCTTGCCGGAGAACCACGGAGAAGGCCAGGGCCCTGTCTTGCCAGCCCACCTTGCCCCCTCCCCCAGATTCAAACTCAGAAGCCAGCTGCAAAGACAGTGATGGAGTCACAGGCAAACTCAGCTGTTTGAAAAGCAACTTTCTCTGCACCATGTCCTTCTCCTTTTCCTTCCTTCCTTCCTCCCTCCCTCCCTCCCTCTCCATTTCCATCTCTTTCTTCACCACTCCTTCTCCTTCCTCTTCTTCCTCCACCTTCTTCTCCTCTTCCTCTCTTTTCTTCCATCTCCATCTCCTCCATCAGTCCTTCTCTGTTCCTTCCTTCCATCCATCCATCCATCCCTCTTTCCTTCCTTCCATCTCCACCTCCATCTCTGTCTCCATCAGTCCTTCACCTTCATCTCCTAACCTTCCTTCCTTCCTTCCTTCCTTCCTTCCTTCCTTCCTTCCTTCCTTCCTTCCTTCCTTCCTTCCTTCCTTCCTTCCTTCCTTCCCCCCGAGCTCTCAGCAGCTGGCCAACATCTGTTTCTGCAGTCCCCAGTCCACCCAGAGCAAACGGGGGGTGAGGGGAGAGATAGGGATGGAAGACAGGTGTGGCAGGCGACACTCGCTGCTGCCAGCAAGCTTGCACATCCCCGCTTTGTGCTGTTACCCGGGAAAAGTTTGTGGTGCGGATTTTGTGCAGCGGCCGTTCGAGGTCCCAGGGCAAGCGTGGGAACGTCGGCCCCCCTCCCCAAATGTCGGGATGCTTGCAGAGGGGGTTTTTCCGTGGGGGAGAGCTCTGGAATTTGGCCCTCCCAGAACCCAATCCCCAGGAGACCCACAAGTGAAAGCGAAGAAAGGCCCCGCTTGGCTCTTCTGTCGGGGTATTGGCTGCCATGGCTTCTTCCTAGAAACTTGGATCCAGCCAGCCCAACCCTGATATCCCCCACCTTGCTGCAAAGCCTTCGTGCAGAGATCTTCCTCCCCGGATGGAGGGACCCCCAAGCTCCCTCCACCAGGGCTGTCTCTGGCTCGCTCCCTGAAAGATTGATCCCCCCGCCCTCCCCGCTTTCCCCATTTTTCTCTCGGCCCCAAAGAGGAGTTAAAATCGGCTGCAGTCTTACCCAGGATGGGTGGAGCCTCTCCTCAGCTGCAGGACCGCTCTGAGCCAGGGATGCTCCAGGCCCCGCCCTCCTCGCTCGGCGCCTGCATCCCTCTCCACTGGATGCTCTGGCTGGTCCTGATGCTGCAGGGAGGGGGGAAAGAACACACCCTGCCCAGGTGCATCTTGGGAGTTGTAGTCCTCCGGGCAAAATCCTGACCCCAGCCCAAAGCTAGGGCCGAAGAACTGGGGTGAGATGTGAGCAGAGGAAAAGAATTCATCCGAAGGGTTCATCTTGGGAGGGGAGTTGCTCCCAGGCGGGGGGAGCAGCCCAGTTTTTAGGGGGGAATCTATTTGAATTACTCAAGTTTTGTTTTTCTTAACGTGATTCTACGAACTGGGCTTAGCTAAGATGTTATCCGAGGAGCACGGAGCCCAAGGGTGATTCATCCTGGAATATATCAGTGGGAGGGAAAAATGCCTCTGAGCCTGCAAAGTGCAAAACAAGGGCTCCAGCAAAGCTAATTGATTTTAAACTCCCAGCAAATTATCTTTTTGTATGGAGGGGGGTGGATCCACATGTGGTTTTTCTTCCCTCCTTCGCTTCGCTTTGCCTCCTTGTTCAAATTCTGTTTTGCAAGATAACATTCAAAAGGCATCTCTAACCGATCTGAAGCTACTCGTCTGCTCTTGTGCGAGCAGAGACCTTGGCCGGGAGGGTGTCGCCGACTTCTCCTGCAAATCCTCCCTGGGCGGAAGCAGTCTATCTGCAAAAACATGCAGAAAGAGGATGGGGCCTCATCGGCACCCTCTTTGTCAGCTTCCCCTGGCTGGAAACGACGTGCTTTGATCCATCCGGAGCCGCACCGGAGGAGAAGTCAGCTGGGAAGACGGTTCCCGCGAGGCCTCCAGCTAATGGAACGAGGTCCGTTGCCAAATTTTTCATCTTTTCTGCCCGGCAGCTAAATCCAGCCGATGGAAATGTCAAACAAGGCCAGCAAAGCCGTCTTCTTTTCATGCCCTCAGAGCAATGTTTCTTAACGTGTGGTGCAAGGACCCCCGGGGGTCCCCAAGACCCTCTCAGAAGCCTGCCAAATCCACAAGATCGGCCAGAGATTGAAGTGATTTGCAAAAATTTAAAACAACGTCCCCCTTCTCCTGATTCTCCTTGGTTTGCTAAAAAGATCTAGTTTTTTTTCCTGCAAAAGATGTGACTGATGTTACTAGCGAATGGGTTTCATAGAAAGGTTGCAATTTTAGAGAGTGGATATCTTCCAAAATCCAGGCCTGGATTTAAAAAAAAAAAGATTTATCCTCAGTTAGGGGCCAACTAGAAAGGTTGCGAGAGGAAAAAATCCATGTATCCTGCAAAGCAGCAGCAAAAATCTGGATTTTTTTTGCTTCCGAGCTTCTCAGAGATACCTGATTTTTAAAGACAGGGGCAAGACAGAAGGGAGAAATAATGAAGAGGAATTTAAAAACGAACCGTTCTGTAGCTTTTTAAGTATTGATTCTGGAGGTGGACCCTCTTTTTTTTACAAAAGTATTATTATTCCTTTAAATCTTCAGAGCCTCCACGCGGCAAATACATTTTTGCACCCTGGCCTCTAACGCGAGACGTTTTCCGCTGCAAGAAATTCACCGTACAGAACGGCTGGCCGTCAGCCCGGCCCCACCTAGACGGATAGATACTCATCTTGTAGTCAAGAGAGGGTACCTAAAATGTCAGAGGGGAAGCCAACTGGCAGATAAGCCAAGATTTTGTAATGGGCTTCATGCATCCAGCCGGATGCATAGTTGGTGAAAATCGGCATTCGGACTCGTTCTGAAAAATGCAACGTGGGGCTAAAACAGCAAACGGCAGATCAGGTTGAACGCAGCCAGTTTCATATTTCTTACTGGAACTAGTCCAATTCCTTCTTCTCCATCGATACCCGTGTTCAAAACACCTCCCCAAACCCTTCAGCAGCTTTTTCTCCCCAAATTTCATTCTGGAGGGTGGGGGATTTTCAGGCAATTACTCTGCATTTGGTCCTGGAGGAAAAACACTTAATTTGTCTGTCTGGGTGAAGGGTGTTTTTTCCCCCTATTAGCGATGCTTTCCCTATTCTGCAGCTCTCACGACGTTTTAGTCCATCAGCCTGACTCAAAAACAAGGAAGACAGCCCTGAACAAAGGCAAATAAACACGACAATTCCCAATTCAACCTGGCTGCAATCTCACACCGTTGGAGTCTCTTTTAAAAGAAAAAAAGAACTTCTTTTTAACTCGGCCACCGATGAAGCCTCGGCCAGAACACATTGGAGATGAACGGGACAGCTTTTCATCTCCATTTCCCCCCCTCTCCAAACAACCTTTTCAGCTAAACTAACTTTTGCTCAACTAAATCCGGAGTTAAGAAAATTGTTTCTCCGTTTACCTCGTTTCAGCCTGGTTTCCCGGTATCGGGGAGCGGGGACATTCTGCACACCGATGGTGTCACATAAATCATAATAATGAATTATTCAGTGAGATGGAACATGGTAAGAAAAACTAAGTTAATAATAGAATAGTGTTTTCTATTTAATGTCTATTTCTTTCCTTTTTAGCATCCCCAGATCTAAACATCAGCGCCCTCTGGTGGCCCAACCAGCTTCCTGCAGGCCCCATCATCAGGCATAGTATTTTTAACTAAGCTTGTGGAAAGTCTGGACGATGCATTCCCACGACTTGATTCGCCTTGTTTAACCTAGATGACTTGGGAGGTGTGCTTTGCATCAACCCAGCCTGTTTTGATCGTTTATGGCCAAAGGGCAAAACATGAGTTTAAGCCAAGTATCAGGGTTCAAATGTTGGGAAAAGAATCGTAACGGCGGCGTCCTTGGTGCTCTCGGACCTTGCAGACGTTTCGTTACCCAGCTAGGGAACGTCATCAGTTGTACTAGTTCAGTTGCACAAGGTAACAACATCATTGTTACCTAGTACCCTAACCCTCCGGCCGGGATATTGCTGCAATTTTTACACCGTTCAGAAGCTGATCCTATGCAAAACACCAGAGATGCTAACTTTAGCATCTTTAAGACGTATGGATATCATCTCCTAGAATTCCCCAGCCAGCTGGGGAATTATGGGAGTTGAAGTCCACCCAGGCTGGCTGGGGGCTTCTGGGAGTTGAAGTCCACCCATCTTCAAGTTACCGAAATTGGAAAACGCTGTCCTTGGGCATTAAATACTAGGGAAAAAAACCTTTTAAGGCTTCCTTAAATCAAATCTCGGGGGGGGGGGGGGCTTTTCAAATGCACTGCCTTCCAAGCAGCTCCCTCTCACGAAGGGCTGACCCCAACAACCCCTCGCCATTTGGGGAAGGGGCTGCAGCGCTTCCCCACCACGAGAAACCTTCCCTACCCCACAAAGCCACCTCTGAGATAAAATGTAGTTTATTCCTTAAATAAAGTTCCACCGTCCGTTTTGCATTTGGCACAGCAAAATCATAATGACAATAATAATAACTGGGGGGGGGGGAGGAGGGATCAACGCACACTGATAGACGCACGGAGAACGACAGGGCCGCCCCACGGATCCTGGGCAGGGAGAGGGACGAGGATATTACGGAAGAGGGGGAAATGTTGGGAAAACAGTAGAGGGTCTGAAACTTCAGACACCAACAAGGGGGGGAACAGGGGGGCAGTCAGATGGGTTGGGGGGTGAGGCAAATAAAACGAGGCGGAGAAGAAAGGGCGGGCAATGGCGAGGGAGAAACATGGAGCCAGCCACAGAGGGGGCAAAAAAGACACGGGGCAGAAGGTGGAATTTGGGAAAAACCCATCGGCACTTAAATCCACCCAGGGCCCCAGGGCTGCAATGCGGTGCAAAATTAAAGTGGGGTGCATCCCTCGGCCCTCCCTCCTCCCCCCCACCTCGAGCGGCCCCATTTCCCAGGCTCGAGGGTGATCGGAGGAGCAAAGCCTCCACTGAAGTGCCCTTTCGCTCCGCCTGGGCTGCGTGGAAAAGAGAGGGGTGGGGAAGGACCAAGACTTGGAGGTTCACCCCCCGCAGCCAGAAAACAGAAGGGGCTGCAGAGGCCAGAGATGGCCACGCCGGGCTTTCGGGCCAAATAAAACCATTCCTGTTGCTAATAAAACAGCAGAAACTGAACTGATCTCCCAGTGGCCGGCACTGGCAGAAGCAATCGAAGTAAAAGAAAGGGATGGGGGGGGAACCTCTTAATGGGAGAAACGAACGGGGCGCGCTGGGCTCAGGAAACTGGCAGGAGACGGGGGCTTTGCTGCAGCAGGAGGCCAAGGAGCCATCCAGCCTAAATTAACACAGGGAGGATCGGCGCCGATGGGGGGGGGAGCGAAGGACAAAAAGGCAGAGACACCCAGTCCAAATATCCTGGGGGGGGGCAAGGACGAGAGGGGGAAGGAAAGGCCCCTGCTCCTTCCGGGCTGCGTGAATTGGGGAAGTCGCAGGGAGAGGAAAACAGGGGTTCCGTCCTCTGTAGCTCCCCGGTGGAGGGAGAAAAGATTCAAGCAGCTTTCTGAGGTCGGGATCTTCAGCCCCAGGCGGGCCAGAGTCCCCACGGCCGGGGATCCGTCGCGAGCACCGAGTCCCTGATGAGGTTGCGCAGCAGAAGCTTCTCAAATCAGCAAAGGAAGGAGTTCAAGGTGGGGAGGGCAGTGTGGGGCACCCGGGGGGGTTCAGCGGAAGGTGCCCTGGCAAGAAGAAGCCGGAGGACCAATTTTTGCAACCCACGCGCCACGGCTTCTTTAGGGGCCCTGGAACGTGTTGGTGGCCGCCCCGGCGGCGGCGTTGGCGGCCGCAGTGCGGACGGCCTGGTTGGAGAAAACACCGGCGGCAAATTCGGCCTGGGCTTTTTGGAAGCTGGCCCCCGTGCTGCGGTAAAGGGAGTGGATCTGCGGGAGAAGAGAGGGCACGTCAGCTGGGGAGGGGGGAAACATTTGATTCTGGGGTTAGCAGGATGAGAGGAATGGAGGACTCGCCCCCAAAGCATCCCCATTCGATCTTCGGTCGCTTAACGACTGGGGTGATTCGCTCAACGACCGTCGTAAAAATGGTCGCAAATCGCGATCATGTGAATGGACCCAAATTTCGCACCAAATTCAAAAGGGCCTCCATTTTGCAGAACTCATCCGTCTCTTTTCCCTCGCCAGGGATCGACCCAAAGCCCTAACTTAGATACCCAAAGGCCACCCGCTTGGAATCGTTTTTCCAGACGCCCCTTCCAACCCAGAATCCCCCTACCCCGCGGACCACGCCCCTCCTTGGGATGTTAGCTCCGCCCCGAAGCCACACCCACAAGGAAGCAGGCCCCGATGCAGCTTCCGACAGAATCTGGAACCGGCTCCATCGTCCCACCGGGAGCTGCAGGGAGGAAAAACTGGAGAAAGTGACTACTTTTTCCTCCACTCACCCGTTTCAGCATGAAGATGCCCAGCGCGGCCACTGCTGTGAACGACGTGGCTACTAGAACCATGAAAATGCCCACCCCAGGGTGGTCCTTCAGGGCTTCGAAGCTGAGCACCCAACCACTGCAAGACAGAAAAACAAGAACAGGAAACACCAAGGACCAACAGGCAGCAAGGATAAAGCCAGGGGCGTGCAGTGGTTTGATCTGCTCCCGAAATGCAGGATCACAGAGGAAGAAAAGGCACTGCGAGTCCAGGAACCAACCAACGTGGCCTGATTCAGCTCAGGACCCACCCCTACCTGAAGCCTGAACCTGGGATCCCGATGGCCTGCACGACATACATCACGTCCTGGGCGAAGAAGATGAAGAAGAAGATGAAGAAGTTGAAAGAGCTGTCGCTCCTGCAGGGGGAAGAAAGGCACGGGGAGAAATAAACATCGCTTGCTAGGCAAACTCTGCCTGTCTCGCTCCTTCCGAAGTATGATGGGCAGTCCTGCCACCAGCCACACTTCTAAGCAAGGTGGAGCATGGGAAGAGAATGCGTTAGGACCACGGGGAGCAACCCACGCTAGTGGGGAGGTGTGACTGCTGCTCTGAAGCCTAGTGTCTGCAAACCAGACAGGAATCGCAACCGGATGAGCGAATTTGACTTCATGGTAAAGCTGCATTGACAGAATCTTGCAAATCTGAAAGTACAATTCTCCCGCCGTCTCCTTTACAGCCTGAGAAACTAGGGAGGGTCCCTTCCGAGCCTCTTTCTCCACCCGTTATGCAGCTGAGGGCTAAGCCGCCTCTTATCTGACCATTCCCTTGGCAGCGTCTCTTCGCCCCGCCTTCCAAGGTCTTTCTCACATACCATTAGGGAGGGGGTCACTATCACATCACCCATCCGGAGGGGATCTGGCAGGAACGGCTGCCGAAATCCCACCCAAGGGTTAGGAATGTCCTCGCTTTCCTCCCAACCCAAATTGCCAAATGTCACCACCTCCACATTCTTCTTCTTCCTCTAACCCTGACCTAAGCCAGGGGTGATTTCTGCCCCACGCCCACCGAGTGAGAACGCTGCGACGGTAACATGTCCCTTCAGATGTCGTACCGGAAGGCTTTGTACATGGGCCGAAACCAGCAAAGGAAGGAGCAGGGTGTGAAAATCAGGGCCCAGAGGATGGAGAGACCAAAACCGGAACCGCCTAAGTTGTCTACGCAGAACCAGGTCAGACAGGCCAGGAAATTGAAGAATAAAGTCACAGTGCTGGCTGTCAAGGAAAGAGAATTATGCAAGAGAGAGCATGGCCCGCAGCTATGAGAAAACGGGGGCCAAGCCAGGCTACAAACAAAACTCCAGATGCCCAGTTGTTCTTAGTCTATATTGCAGGAACAAGAGGAAGTCTATTTCTAATTAGGGAAATTCACAGATTGGACACATTAAGGTTTTTTTCTCCCCAAGCACCCCAATTTCCCCAAGGCAGGTTTTCGAGTTTGATGCCAGCCCTTTGAGGGAGACAAGGCCAGGAAACACTTGGGGTCTTAGACTGCATGTTCAAATGCTTAGGGTACTATAATGGAAACTTGAAAGACCCTCTCTACAGGTAGTCCTCGCTTAATGACCATTTGTTTAACGATGGTTCAAAGTTACAATGTCCTTGGAAAAAGCACTTTACAACCTGTACTCGCACTTACGACCCTTGCAAACTGTCGCACCACTCCCTACAGTCACGTGATTGCAATTTGCGACTTTTTACAACAGTCGTTGAACAAATCACCATGGTCATTAAGCGAATCACGTGGTCATTAAGCGAATTCCGGCGAAAACCATCCATTGGGGAAGCTGGATTCGCTTAACGATCATGGTGATTCACTTAACGGCCATTGTAAAAATGGTCGTAAAATCGGGTCCAGTCACGTGGTAACTCGCTTAATGACTGCCCCACTTAACAACCAATTTTCTGGTCCCTATTGTGGTCATTCAGCGAGGACTACCTGTACTTCGACTTATACCTAGCAGAATCAAGGCGAGAGAGGTTGGTGTTGACCGTCTTCAGCAAAAACTGGGCACTGCTTACCCATCCAGAGGTAGTACATGATGGTGACTGTTCTTTGAAACTCCACGGGAATCTCTACAGAAACATCCTGATAAAAACAGGGCTTCACGGGGCATATGGAGGGCAGCGGCGGCCAGTTGTTCTGCCTGGCTGTAAACAGAAGGGAGAAGGTTGTGGCCGGCGTTTTAGCGGGGAGCATTTCTGGAGAGACCTCGGGGAGGCGGGAAAGGAAGCTGTACCTGCCCCGCCGCCAAGAACGGCGTTCTGCAACTCTCGCTCCCTTCGGTCCAGCTCCTCGGCTTTCCGATTCAGCTCTTCCTGGCGTTTCAAGAGTTCAGCAGTAGCTGCAGTGGACGCCTCCTAATCAGAAAGGGAGAAGGAACTAGGGAGACGCAGTGCCACCTACGCACAGGGTATAGCCACACAGTGCACTTCAAGGCAGCTTGGCGGCGCCAAACTAACTGCAAAGGATCCGACCGGGAAAACGACAATTTGTTGGTAGGCCCAGAGAGAAATTTAATCAGCACGGCAATGTTTGAGGATGCCGTGGCAGCCCAGCAAGGCAGCAATGCATTCTTACGCAAAGTACACAACCGGCCACACTATCTGGTTGAGCCAACTGGGTGACTAAATGCACCCATTTCCTGGATTCACATAAACAATCAAGATCTTTCACAGCATCTGTCAAACCTACACTTTGTTTTTTAACTCCCTTTTTTCAGGTCTGCTTTTCAACGCAGGATCCAGCTACTGTCCCTCAAGATCAACTTGAAAGAAGACAGTAAGTAAGTAAGTAAGTAAGTAAATAAATAAATAAATTCTCCCCAAACCAAAATCCATTTTTACAGTACACACTTTCCAGAGGGTGAACGAATATTTCCACACTTCGCACCATCCGCTTTTCATGGCCCTAATCAAAACGCGGTTTTGGAAACCCCAGGTAATCGTTGAACCTGCAAACTGATTTTTCAGCGCTGGTGTTTGGGATGAAGAAATGCTTCCAGGCTGCTCTCACCTCTCCTGAACACGCTATCTCGCCTTACCTGGGTCCCGTACGAGCCGTAATTCCTGGGCTCTGCGGATATTGGCTTCTTGGGGGCCTCTGAGACAGAAGCTGCAGGCATGGATGGGATGGTGGGAACAGAGGTCGAGGGCTTGTACGGCGGGGGAAGCTGTCCCAAGAGAAAAAAGAGAAAATTCGGGACCCCGCAGAACAACATGGATAAATACAAATGCACTAATAACTCCCTGCGAGGAACAAGAAACAACTACAGGTAGTCCTCACTTAACAACCACAATAGGGACCAGAAAATTAGTTGTTAAGCAGGGCGTTTGTTAAGAGAGTCGTGCCCAATTTTACGACCTTTATTGTAGCGGTCATTAAGCGAATCACTGCGGTCATTAAGCGAATCAAGTGGTTCCCCACTGATTTTGCTTGCTGGAAGCTGTCTGGGAAGGTCACAAGTGGCGATCACGTGACTCTGGGACACTGCAACCATCTTAAGTGCGAGTTAGTTGCCAAGTGCCCAGAGCACGATCATATGACCGCGGGGGTGCTGTGACAGTTGTAAGTGCGAGGCCCGGTTGTAAGTCCCTATGTTCAGCACTGTTTTAACTTCGAATAGTCACTAAACAAATGGCTGTTAAGTGAGGACTACCTGCATTGCTCAGAAGTAAAGTGCACGGAGATCCAGAGTTTCAAATTCCCAGTGCTTCCTCTTAAAAAGGGTGACATAACAACAAGACTGCCGTTTCCAAGCTTTCAAAGCATTTGGCACCGATTCCCTAGCAGGGTACTCTTTCACAATCGCCGTGGGAGGCTGGAGAGTCGCTATTATGCCCATTTTACAGGTGGGGAACACTGAGGCTGAAAAAGCCAATTATGGCCGCCTGGTACTTTCTGAGCAGAACTGAAATTCAAATCAGGGCCCATTCGATTTGCAGCTGTTCCTTAGCCACTGCGGACTGACGCGTCCTTGCCCACAGAGAAGACCGAAATCCATCTTTTTTTGGGGGGGGGGGAACTACCGCTTCTCCTGCAAGAAAAGCCGGCTCATGTTTCTAGACCTCATGAAGGCAGATTCTGAAAGCTCGGAGGGGGATCCGCTTCAGGAACGTCTCCTCCAAAGCCCTCAGCGAAGCCAACCCAGAACGCACCTAAAATGTAAATGCACCGACACGTTCCCCAATTCCAGAGGCGGTCAAGCAGTTTACTCACCCCTGAGTTGTCAAAAGGATTATATACATCCAGGGTAGCATAGTCTGTTTTCGGCCTGTGCTCAACTATGCCCGGGTCCTCCGAAGAAGAAAAAAGAGAACGAGAGTGTAAAAGAAGGAAATCTAAACCCTCTCATTCGTACCATCCCTTCCTAGAAGCCAAACCGAGCTTCTCTTCGTGCCTTTTGAAGCGAAAGTGGAATCGAAGTTCCAAAATCCACCTTTCCAACACTACGCTCCCCCAAAAGAGACCTTTTCCCCGAAAACCAGGAGGAATCTGATAGCCCCTTTTCCGACCAGCAGCTTTGATTAAAAGGCACCAGTTTTCCTTCCCGGACGATTGGTTTTCTACCGCAAGGCTATTCGATGCACAAAGATGGAAAAATTCAGAATATCCACCACGGGAGGAGCGGATCGTGAACTCACAGAAATGGCTCAACTGACGCGTTTGATTAGGGAAGAAACAATAATTAAATGTATAAAAGCCTGGAGACTCTTTAGGGGGGTTTTGCTGAAAGCAGACAAAAGTGAACAGACAATTTTGGGATTTACTGATTAAAAAGGGCTGTTTCTGGGAAGAAGAGAGCCATGATGATGTCATCTGGGAGGGTGGAAACACTATTAATTATGTTTGTAACTGCTGCAAAGAAGATCAGAAATTGTCTCTTGAACTATTTCTTTTCGTGATCTATACCAGTGACGGCGAACCTATGACACGCGTGTCAAAGGTGACACGCCACAACAGTTTGGGTGACACACCAGTGTTCACCAACACTCAACAACTATTCTCTCTGCCTGAGTTACCAAAGAAACTGAGTTTGTTTTACTCATATTTCATTTTTGTAATTATTTGACGTTTCTTAATATAACACATAGCACCACACATGACTGGACTGTATTTTTTAAAATAAATGAATAAGTAAAGAATTGCTTCTCTTTTGTTCATGTGTGACACGCCAGCAGAGTCAAGTTAGGCATTTTCGGAATTTTTGACACACTGAACCCAAAAGGTTCACCATCACTGATCTATACCGTTGTTCGCTTTCTCTTTTAACTTTCTTTTCCATTTTTCTTTTCCCATCTTTCGTTTCTATTTTTCTTTTTATAACTTTCTCTCGTTTCCCTTTTTTCTCTTCCGGTGGCTTTTCACTTTGTAAAAAAAATCCTTTGATGAAAACGATATATACCTACATCAGCTTTCGGGAGCCACAGCTCCCTTCGGCAGAGGCATAGACTCCGGTGACTCTATGCGGCTGACGAATTGAGTGGCAGGTCCCAAAAGCTGGTGCCTTTTCATCAGATCTGCTGATCGGAAAAGGGGCTACCAGATTCCTCCTGATCTTGGGCTACTGGGAACTAACAGGGCTGTCCTCCAACAGTCTTTCACCAACGTTTCTCACAAAGTGACTAGCCAACACCGACACATTTCAACCCAGGATCTCCTCTCGGTCGGTCCATCTGGCTCAGCTTCCGAGGAAGGCCTTGAGCCAGATGTGAGGCATCCTGCTTCTAAAGCTGGAGGCTCCATCTTGAGTCACACTCAGCTCGCACACCCGTTTTAAGAACAAGGTCTCCAAATATGAGTTAAGCCCTTTATTTACTTTCCACCAATTGGGTGCCATGCAAAAAACACGAAATAAACCTTATGAATGAACAAGGCCAGCCAGGTTATTCATTGTCTACTTATTGGGTAATAAGTTGGGGAATTTTTATTTCAACCTCCCCCCTCCACTCCAAGAACGAGCTAGCCCAAAATCTCAGCTGGCTTGCAAAGGAGGAAGCCGCAAGCACGTTCTGGAAATACTTTCCGCTCCCGCAAATCGTATTTTCGGCCATGAAAACCACCTCACCGGAGAAGATAGGGGCAAAAATCTGTCTGGGGAAAAGCTGGAAAGGCAGCCAAAATCTCTCAGGGAAAACAGCTCCCTACCTCTTCTCTCTGATAATCAATGAGCAAGATACAGTCAGAGCAAAAGTTTTTCATTTCGGCAGTTGAACAGGAAATGAAAGGCATTTGTTTTGTGACGCACATCTTGCAGAAACCGGGGTGTTAAAAAGGAGGCCAAATTAAAGCAGGAATAGATGCAGAAAGCAACATTATTTGAAGAGCTCCCTTTTTCAAAGGCCTAAGTGTGGTTTCCCTGCCTTCCCACCGTTTTAAAAGCCAATTTGTATCATCCAGAGAGGGAGCAAAACCCCAAATGTGACTGGGCCAAACAGAGTTTAGCAAAGATACCAGGCCAGTCCAGTTAAAGGCACGATTGTGTGATACACACAAAACCCCTTTTATTTGCTCAGTCACAGGCAAAATCTTGTTAATTCCATTTTTTTAGTAACGAAGAGGAACAGAAAAGCAGCTGCTTTCTCTGCTTGTTCCTCCAAAACTCAACCGAGCCGAAACCCAGCAAGGCAGAAACCGAGTTAGCCTCCCAGCCAAGCTTGGCTCCTCACCCCAAAGGTGGCTTGTGTGGGTTGGGTTCCATTGTGGCTTACTTGCCAAACTAGGATTAAAGCGGAGAAGAGCAAAACGCCAGCCCAGCCACCCACCCGACGGGGAGAAACGAAAGAACGTGAAGTTCCTGCTCTCTTTAGGAAGTTCATTTCCTTTCCTCTGGTGGGGAATCCGATTCACGCAAGAGGCCGCTGAAAAAAGTAAAGATGGTAACGCCAGACGCAGATGAGGGCTTCTTCTGCCAGCGAGGCGGTCTGAAGGACGGGAGGGTGCTTTTTTCATTTTTTGGGGCCCTGATGTCCCTCAGGACGCCCTTGGATGGGCGAAAAAGACCTCACGCGTGTCCTGTCTTCGTGCTGCTGTCCCACTGAGGACTAGAGACTTTTGCTTCCGTTTTTACAGGGCACAGTTTTGCTTTCCCTTTCCCGAAAACACAGCCAGGCGGAGGCACGCGCAGTGTTGGCCGGGGGGCCGCATTTAAGCCCAAAGAAGTTCCCGGGGGGAGGTTTGGGCCACCCCCGCCCCTTTCCCAGGCCAGCCGACCTCGCAGGGTTGTTGTGGGGGTGAAAACAGGAGGGGAGTCCGACCCACGCCCGGCAGGTGAGCTTTACCGCGGAGGGCGGGGAGGCGGCTAAGGAAAACGCAGCCCAGGGAGGGGCGGGTGGGCAGGCTGCGAGGGGGGCACCCCAGGATCGCGGGGACGCACCCCACGGTCCAGCTGCAGAGACACCGCCTGGGACCCGGGAGGGGTGAGCAAGCGAGGGGAGGACCCCGCTGATCCCGGGCTGTTGGCCCCCCCGGGCGCCCCCCCGGGCGCCCCCTCCCCACGCCACGCACCTGGAAGGGATTCCCCGGGTCTCCCTCGAAGGGGTTTCCCCCGCCGTTCTGGGCCATGCCTGCTGTTCTCCCTCCCTCCCGCCGCGACGGCTTCTCCTGCGTCCGCTCCCTGCGCTGCCTGCGGAGACGCTCGGCGCTCATTGGCTGCCCGGGCCGTGCGCGTCATCCGCGAGCTGGGTGGGGATCCCCACGCACGTGACGGGCGGGGCGGCGGCCGGCGTGACGCCGCGGAGGGCGCCCCGCGCGCGTGGGCCGACGGGAAGCGTAGTCCGCTCCGGGAGCAGGCCGAGATTCGTAGTTTTTTCCCCATCAATTAGGGGAAGGAAAAAGGTGGGGGGGGGAACTTCAGGTACCCAATTTAACGAGGGCCAGCAATGAAAAAGCCTACCTATAAATAATAAATAATAATTTACATTAATCGTTATTAATTAAATAATTAAATAATAATATAAATAATATAAATAATAAATAATATAATTAACGAACTGATTCATAAAAAATAAATAATAAACTATAAATAATAAAAAAGACCGCTTCTGCCGAGGTCCTATTTATATCCACGTTTAAATTCTTTTTAAATGGGTTTTAAACATCTGAACGGTTGAATTATGCCGTTGTTTTAGGGTTGTTTTATCTGATTGTTTTATTGTGCGCCGCCCAGAGTCACCTACGTGAGACGGGCGGCTCCATGCATTGAATCCATCCATCGATCCAAGGCTTAACATGGTTAGTGAATTAATCCATGGCTTAGTCAGGCTTGTTTTATGCCCACAGCGAGGTGTCCCCCGAGAGCAGAAGATTGATTCTGAGCAGACAATCACTGTGACAGGCACATGGCAGCTTTGAGGGTGGGCTAGACAGGCATTTTGGTGGAGACACAGTAAACCATGGTTTACAGAAAAGGCAGGTGATGGAGGGCACCCCCTCCCTTAATCTTTCTCATAATATGGCAAAGATCCAGACCAGAGTTTTTCAAACTTGGCCGCTTTAAGATGTGTGGACTTCAACTCTGCTGGCTGGGGAATTCTGGGAGTTGAAGTCCACTCATCTTAAAGCGGCCAAGTTTGAAAAACTGGTCTAGACTAGTCCACCAGTTATAGTCACACCCCTGCTGTATTCAGCATTCCCTGCTCGTTTTAAGGCAGCTAAAGGACAATACCAGCAAGCCTGGCACATTTTGGTCAATACGCCACAAGCCCCGGCCTCCTCCCATGGTTCTCCGTAAGCTAGGATCACTAATTTGAGATGGCCTTGAGGTATGACAGCCTGTAAGGTAGACACGGTGTCCAGATGCGCTCCGAAGATGGATTGGTGTATGAAGATGATGTATTGTGATGGCTCAGGATGATGGGCCGGACTTCAGGGCTCGGGTCAAACATCTGCTCCAGACGGGGCCACGTGCGCCCTTAAGGACAGATGTGCCGGCTGGGGTTCTCCACCCGTTATTAGCAAGTGGGGAATCTCTTATCTGCTTTGGCTGATCAAGTCAACTGGATCTCCCCTGGAGGAGTCTTAAAACTGGGGACTCAGGCGCGTTAAGGCTGGATTACGGGCACAAGTGTCCTTTAAGGACCATCTCCACATCACAGCTGGCACAGAGGTTGAACAGCGACCTTCAGAAACACCACATCTTTCCACGTTGAGCAGCTTTGAGCCACGCTGAGATCCACAAAATGTTCGGTCCAGGTCTTCAACTGGAGGCCTCTGGCAAGTTCCACTCTGGGCACATCCCATTTTAGCCGCAAATTCCATTTTTCCCACAGCAGGGCCTGGATTTCACCCCACCTGCCCTCCTATAACGTGTCACACATTAGAAAGGGGCTAAGCGTTTTATTTTTATCCGAGGCAGCTTAGTTTGGAGATGTTTTACACCGCTGGGTAAACAGTAAGGTGCCTGGCCTGAGCCGTTGGTAATGCGTGGCCTATACATTGTAAATAATAAATAAATTTTTCAAAAGTTTACACGCACTGCAGGACACCTTTTCTCATCCTTTGCTTCCAGGTGCTAGGTCACCGGAGGCTGAAACATGGCCACGAGCCCGTGATGTCTTAGTTGTGATCATTTTTGAAGATCACCTCCTGCTTAAAGAGGGTCCACCAAGGCGTGGTGGAGTTGCTGAAGTGCATCCGGGAGATCCCGGTTGAGTTCCCATTCAGCCACAGAAGCTTCCTGGATGACCAGGGACCTCTTTCTCAGCGCAGCTCACCTCACCAGGTGGTGGTGGTTTTGGGGAGAAACAGGAGGAGGAAACACCACATACACTATCTTTAGCTCCTGAAGGAAAGGCGGGATTTTAATCTAATAAATAATCTCATACACAAATTGCATTTCAATCGGTGTTTCGGGGCAAGGCTTGGAAAAGCTACTGAGCTGAGCTGTGGGACGTGCACGTGATCCTCAGGGAATGGTCGAAAAAGAGAGATATAGTGATGTACAATGGTTATAGGATAAGGCCACCCTATTGATGATTTGATCCACCTGTCTTCTCATCGGTCTTTACCAAAAGCTCCCTTCCCACTAAGATGCAACATCTCCAAAACTGGATGAGATGACATTCACTGAAGCGGCCTTACCGATGGGCCCTGCTGGAGGATCACCCTACCAAAAGATTTCTCCTGCATCCTCTGAAATGTGGTGTTCACATGATCAGACACTGCCCCAGACGCTGGAAAGACTGCACTGGGCTTTGGAGGGTTGCTTGCAGGGAGTCAAAATCTATCCCCCCGAAGCTAGGGAAGTTAGAAGGGATTTGCAAGGCAACGCTGGGTTGCACGATGGTCAGAAGATCTCGGGGGAGCTGGGTCTTACCCCCAACGGCTTCCAACTGCTTTTCATCAGCCAGGTTCTGAAAGAGGAAGGAAACGGGAGACCAGGGGGACAGAAATGGCAACCCATGAAGTTAGAACAAGAAAATCTTTGCATTTTACTTCAGAACATCTGGGAGGCATCAGGTTGGGGAAGGGCAATCTAGCCCACCGTCCCTCTGATGGAAAGTTCCTCCAATTGAATAAAAATAAATCTGGGGGAATCTGTGTTCCATCTTTCTGCTACAAAATCGCTCTGCTTCCAACATTCGAGCAAATGAAAAATGTTAAAGAAGGAAGGGTACACAAACCACCCCAGGGAAATCGAACTTGCTAAGTACCTAGGAGAACGTCAGCCGTTCAAGGAGGACGATGAAAAACCGGGAAAGGCGGGGGTGGAATGGGGTTACCCAGAAAAGGACACCCTGAGCTGGCTGGCACACCGAGCAACTCAACACTGCAATGCTTCCTTGCAAGCCCACTGAGTTGTGTGGGCAACAGTTCCAGTAGGAGTCAAATGGGTCAGGGTGTCAAACTCCCAAAAGGCCATGATATCTTTAAGTAAGTTTTCTGGCCTCAGAAAGGGAGAAACTGCCTAAAAGAATCCCACCAGAATCCCCCAACAGGCAGAGTGGGGTCCTTTCAGGAGAAGGGGAACTCTCACCTTTGGGAGATGGTACTTCTCCCGCAGATGGGTTCTCAGGGAGGCGCGCTGGGCCTTCTGCTGAGCAAACGCTGCATCCCGTTCTTCCCTGGCAGGGGAGGAGAAGAACAGAGATTCAGGAAGAGGCGGAAGGAAACAACAATATCTTGACGGCCTCCCTCACAGAACAGAAAATGCACGTCGCAGCGCATATCCAGACACTGTTTTTCCTGAAAAAGCCCCCTGCTTTTATGCCGCTTCTACAGAATTGCAGATTTCACGCCCTGTAAAGTACAAGAAGAAGATGCTGACAGTTTTATTATAAGACGAGGCTTGGGGAAAAGGCACACTCTTGATAAGGAGCTGTGAGAGGAAAAGTATTAGTGGCCTGAAACTTATTTTAATATAGATATATATTTTAATCACATTTAATAATAAAAAGCAAGGGCTAGCTTGGAGATGCCCTTTGGGGCAATGACAGGAAATAAGTAAAACTTGCAACTGAACTTTTAATAAAGGTTTTAGAATTTTGAAGTGACTTATGTTCTGGTGTGTCTGTCTCCCGGATTTAACGTGGTTTTTCCCTGACAAAGGAAATTAACCCCAGAACTGTGAAACTGACTAGATCAAGTATTCTGGTATGAACAGTCCCAAAATTGACTAGAGGACAGGAAAGGCAACAAGGGGAGGGTGAATGGGTAGGTTTATCCTCATCTTTGCTTTCCCCAAGGGATTGATGGAAAACAGCTGATTTATTAATAATTTAAAAAAAAACTGTATCGAATGCCCAGGAAGTATCAGTAATCTGTGGTTGGTATAATGCTCTATTCGGGAACGTTAGTGACAGCTCCCTTTGAACACATATTGGTTTGTTTAAACTATCCATCCATCCATCCATCTCAACAAGGTATATAGCAATTTATATGTTTAATTTCAAAGACGTGTTGGCTCGGCTGCCTTGAACCTCTCCCAAAAGGGATCTTCTCAACTGCACTCACTTCTGCCTGGGGCGGGCACGTGTCTCGGCGGGTTCCCAGCTGTGGCCCCTTCGGACGCCCATCTCTTTGTCCTTGGCGGCATCTGCAGACACGCCGCACAACAGTTGCTGGACTGAGATTCCAAACCGCGATCTCATCGCCAGGATAGGAGTCGAGAGAGGAGGACAGGGCGTCCAGCACGAGAACTGAAAGGCAACCCAAATCAGCACAGTAAAGACGCATTCAAAATCTTCCCCCTTTAATCAGAACAAAGCAATAAATCCACCCAGCCCAGAATTCTCGTTTTCCGTGAAAACCATGGACTCACGTACAGAAATCTCCCTAGTTCAGCTTCCCTCCTCGGTGTAGACAGATCTTCTCTCTCTGAACATGCCCAAAGAACGATTAGAGTCTTGTCTGCTCAAGTTCTTTAAGTGGACAAGAGGGGGGAGCACAGGTTTTCCTTGATCCACTGGCGTGACAGCTGGCAAGCCTCAGCACAGATGGTACAGCGAGCAGAGCCGTCGTGAAGATCGCTAGGGACGCGTCCTTCTCTAGAGGACAAACAGCTTCAGCTATTTCCCACCAATCTTTCTGGAGGATCTCAAGGAGTTGGAAAATAGCACGTTACTAGTCCTTAATGGATTTTTGCCCGAGAGAGCAATGGCTTAAAATGGCCCAAACCAGCTTGTGGCACCTTAAGGACTAGAAGATTTATTACAGGGCAAACTTATATGGACCCCCTAATGTCATTTGGCCCAGCTGGGGAGAAACTAGCCTGCTGCCAGATTTACCATCAGTTTCCCATCCTAAATACCACCAAACATTTCAAGTACTGCTGTTTAATCCTAGAAACGTTTAATTTACTAGAATAACGATGACAGTTCCAGCGCCAGCAGCTGTTGAATTAACTCAAAATGTGTCTCAACCAACGTATTCACCACCAAGGGACCAGCGCTGCCCATATGACAGATGTCCTTTCATTATGGACGCAGGCCACAAATCGGTTGCTTGTTCTCAAACGTCACTCAGGCAAAACTGGAACGTGCGCCTTGGGCTTTCCTGTCTGAAGTGATCTTTCAACGATGGCCCTTTGGAGCTGAATGACCCCCTGGGGGTTTAGAGAGGGATAAAGGGTTTATAAAACAAGGTGAAGGTCAAGCTACAGCTGGTAGGACTTGGGGTTTAAGCTTCTTACATCAAGCATGGAAGGGGGAAGGAAGCTGCGAATCTCAACTCCCATCCCGCCCACTCCCCCCTTTCCTGGATTTTAGCCTTAAATCGTTTCCAGCTCAGATGCCCTTCTCTGGAACTGCAATGAAAACAGTACAACAGGCAACTTAAGAGAGAAATGTTGGCAGATCAGCTGCTTGTATACACAGGAAAACGTTTTGCCTGAGACAGCTGATCGGCACCTTTTCTGAAAAAACAGAAGCTAAATTCAGCCTTTCACAGCCTGATGTCTTACAAATGTAGGCTAGATCTTGGAAGTCACCGTTCGGTCTGTACGACGGGTTTTGGAAGATGCCAAGGTTGAGGAAGGCTGGAGAGGAGCTAAAAGTTTCAGGCAAAGGATAGACCAGCCGTTTATGAATAACACACCTGTTTCCCCTTCAAAAAAACAGAGTTATTTTGACCAGCTATCTATGTTCTTGTAACACGCACAAGCCTTTGCAATTTTAGCCAGAGAAGACGGATCCCTGCTTTAATCAGGTACTAATCTACCTCTGAACACAGGAATGTGGGCTGACCTCACTTGAGCTTGCTGATTTGCAAAGCTGAGAAAAATCTAGCCGCCCAGGAGCCATGCTCTTTACGAAATTTACAACAGGGGATTTACAATATTTTCTTAGAAGAGGAAAAGACAACCCCCACCATTAATGCTGCCTTTGTCCCAATCAAAGGAATTGCATATTAAAAAAAAAACTAAAGAAAAAACAAACCGATGAATTTTCCTCTTCCTAAGAAAAGCACATTGGGACAAAGAACACAATGGGACGACTAGAATCTTATCAATGTTGCCAGAAATAATAATAATTATTATTATTTGCAGTGAGGGAAGAAAGGAGGAGAGCAAAGAAACGGGCAAGCATAACGTTCACAGAGCAAACTTGGCATTCGTTGACATGATATTTTTATTTTTCCCACAAAGACTGTACAAAAGTCATATAAAATCCTGGCATTTGAAATGGGATGGGGTCCGTTATCCAAAAATAATTGTCCAAGAGCCGTGGAATCCGCACAGGGTAGAAGATGGGCTAAGGAAAGAGAGGCAGGACATCTGTACAGCAGAAAGGGAGGACAGGAGGGGGCAATGGTAGGGGGAAGAAAATGGCACAAGATATCTCATGTGTTTTGTATATAATTTATATATGTATATATATATATATATGTGTGTATATTCAATAGAGAGATATATTTACAAACTATTTCACATATCAACAAGCTTTACATGATAACAAAAAGGAAGGAAACCTGCAACAGGTGAGGGAGAGATGAACCAAGATTTCTTCTGTATTCTTCGGTTGTTCTAAAGCACCAGAACGGAGAAGCCGTGCTAGCCACCACAGGGGCCGAATGTACGGCGGGGGGGGGGAGATCGGGGAGCGGGGGATTCAGGAAAAGACGCCAAGAGCCTCAATGGGTCACCGGCTGATGTCCCGGCTCGAATCCCAAGGTTTGGGGCCGGGCTGCAGGTGGAGGATGTCGAAGAAGGGGTGCTTCAGGGCCTCTGACAGGGTGAGACGTTTGGCTGGCTCGTACTCGAGCATGCCCTCGAGGAGGTCGAACAGCTGGTGGTGCTCTTCGGCTTCCGATGCCAGGTATCTCTGGGAAGAGGAGCAAAGAGGAAAGGATGGGAGGAAGAGAGGGCTGAAGCGGGGCACCGGTTAATCATGAGAAGCGGGCGGTGAAGTGTAAGTTCCCCTTTGCAGGAAGGAAAGGCTGGGTGGTCGTCTGTCAGAGACGTTCTAGTGCAGTGTTTCTCAACCTCGGCAACTTTAAGCTGTGTGGACTTCAACTCCCAGAATTCCCTAGCCAGCACGTGTGGACTACAACTCCCAGAATTCCCCAGCCAGCATGGGAGTTGAAGTCCACGCATCTTAAAATTGCCAAGGTTGAGAAACACTGTTCTGGTGCATTCCTGCATGGAGCATGGGGCCGGGCAAGAGATCCTAAGGTCCCTCCCTTTATGATTTTATAGCTCGGGGTGAAGAACGCTGCTCTCCCATCCACCCAGAACCTGATCCATCTCTTCTCCCAAATTTAAAGGCAATCCAGACCACACACCGCCCCCCAAGGCAGAAGCCAGGCTCCACCTTACCCGCAGCGGCTTGCAATTCTCCCGCACGTAGCGCCCTGCAGAGGTGTTTTCATCCCAGTCCAAACGGCCATGGTAGAAATATTTCTGCTTCCTATCCAGAACAAAATCGTTACAAGGAATAATCAGTGGTGCAAAGGGCCGGGGGGGGCGGTGTTCTTTTTTATTTTCCAAACATAAATGCGCCTACAAATACATGTCATGCTGAAGAGACAGGCCCATCGCCAGATTAATAGATGGAAACTTAAGCTATCCTTTCACAACACAACCAGAAAGCTCATTTCTATCAGCAGTAATAATTCAATGCATGCCGTGACACCATGAAACGTTCCCTAAAGTTTTTGTTCCTTGTAGGTTATATTCAGGCTGGGGTAGCGAATACTCCGATGTGGCCTTTATACTGGCCCCAACTAGGTCCCTCCAGAGTTTCCTAAGTTGGCCATATTGAATAGGAATTCTGGGAGTTGAAGTCCACCCATTTCGAAGTTGCCCAGGGATAAAACCCTGAACTCCCAGGGGGAATGAATGCCCTGACACATCGAGGTATCTGCTTAAAACCACAGAGACTTTGTTTCAAGGACCTGCCATACCCTGAAACTTGCCCAGTGACCTGCAATGATAATTCTCAGGTCTCCTCGGCAGGGAGACAAAAGGCAGGCGGGTTGAACAAGGCCAAGTTTCTGCAAGATGAGGATAAATAGGTAGAAAACATTTTTAGAAATTCTCAGTCTACAGAGCAGCACTTAACCACTCCTTTTCCCCTGCGACAGGCTGACAGATCCCTCTTCTGTAATTGCAATTTCCAGTCGGTTGTCTGAGATAAACAATTTCCATTCCTAATCCACAGTGGGAATGAAGCTGCTGTGAAGGTTACAAGCCTTCTCAACCTTCCCGGAGGACCATACCCCATCCTCCACTGCCCCAAACACTCCACCTTGTTTTTCGGATCATCCGTGACGGGATGGGGCCTAAGATGCGCTCCATCATGGCCAGATGTTCGCGATTATCATGGGTCTACAAGAAAAAGGGGGAAAAAAAAGCTTTGTTTGGAAAAAAGGATTGACTGAAGGCCTGGAACTGCATGCCTGTTAGGGCTCCTGCCATCACTGATGGTTTCCTGCCTGTCAGACCCACCTGGAACAACGTGAAGCCCATATAGTACTCAAAGATGATACAGCCAATACTCCAGACGTCGCACGGTTGGGTCCAGCCGAGTTCTGTGGCAGCAAGGAAGGAGTTTCAGGGTCTGCATTTGCAGTATCCACAGCCCACCCCTGAGGGTGCCAAGGTACTGACCTAGAATGACCTCGGGTGCCCGATAGTGCCGCGTGGAGACAATGGTGCTGTGATGCTCATGGTCAAAGGTGGCACTGCCAAAATCCACCACTCGAATGGCCGTGCTCTTGACGCTTCGCTCGTCTCGTTTCTTGAAGGCGGGGGCACGGACGGAGCGAAATGTAGTTAGCAGCACGGGGGATATTCTCCCATCTTTAATCTTTTGGCCCTGGCCTAGAGGCCCACCAGCCTGAAGGGGAGTAGCGGCACGCCAGAAAGGGTGGCATTCCCCACGACACAAGCTCACCTTTTCCAGGTTGTAGGTCATCTCGTAGTCCGAATTGACAAAGAGGATATTTTCTGGCTTGAGGTCTGTATGGGTGAGCTTGTTCTCATGCAGAACTGGTGGGGGGGAGGGGGGTAAGTGGGAAGGGAGGGAGAAAGAGCAGCTTGACAATTCTTGAAAGAGCCGAAGGCGGGAGGAGTAATCCTCCAAGGAGGAAGCAAAGGATCTGGCAAGAGTTCGTGCTGCCGGTTGGCCATGCCCACCAGTTTTCATGCACCCTCCTGCACTCAGGAAGTAGCAATCTGAACTGTTAGTCCTCGGAGTGAGGAGAACATCCAGCCACTGGGACTCAGGGTCCCTGACAGCGAGGGAATTGTGGATCCTTACTTTTTAGAATAACCCCCCTCTTCCCTCAGCCCTCCACCGTACGTCCACCCCGGACACTCACATCTGACAGCCTGGCACACTTGGTAGGCCATGTGCCTTATCTGGTGGAGCGGGTACGGCAAATAGTTGTTATCCTTCAGGAAATCAAACGTGCTGAGGCCCAGCAGCTCGAAAGAAATGCACATGTGGCCATGGTAGTCAAACCAGTCGTACATCTGGACGCAGAGGCTGAAAGGAAAGAAGGCAAAGATGGGGAAAGAGGTGAATTAGCTCTCTGCGTTTTACTGGCTCCCAGAAGAAGGCAGGCTAGGTTGGGGCAAAACACGGCGATGGGGTAAAGGTGATGATATTCTTATGAAGCGTTCTGTTCTGCTTCCTGGCCCCGCTCAAATGTCCTTTTAATGGTCTTTCAAGCTGCCTTTCTTTAAAAACCAAGTGGGGGGAGGAGGAAGCAATCGCTACAGCCAAGAAGGATATTGAACGTGGGAAGGCAAGTTGCAGAGGACCTGTGCACCTGACAAGTGGGACCAGGATGGACCTTGTATAATTAGAAGGGTGACACTAAATGAGTCAGAGACAGGGACAGAACTGCAGTTTTTTCCTTAGAAGGACGCATCCTTTTGATTTCCAGCAGTAAGGCTTGCACACGGTAAAACCGTACAATCTCTGGCAGGGCCCCCTGTGCCAAGCCAATCTCCTGGCACGGGAACCAATCGTCCCACGCAAATCAACGCAGAAAGCCAGGCGCCCCTTGGGCCTGCATACAAAAACACACAGCCTCCCTCACTCCTAGGAGGCTTGAACCCCACTCACTTTTTGTTGTCCGGATCTTTCTCGTTAATTTTCTCCAGCACGTTGATCTCCAAGCGAGCGGCTTCTTTATATTTTTCTACATTCTTGATGATCTTGAGAGCCACACGTGTGCCGCCTCTGAGGGGGGAAATGGCAGAGAGAAAAAACGCGGTCGGGATCGAGGCCCTGGGAAAGCAACCGAGGGCGTGGGGACTGACCGAGCCTTGCTTCTAAATGCACATCTCTTCTCCGCGGCTTCAGTGCCAAGACTGACTAGCTTTTGCACGTTATGCCAAACTGCATTTTGCTTAACTGTTTTAGGGCCCTGGGTGGCTGGAGGAGGCTGGGAGTAAGATATCTGACGGAGGTCAGACGTATTAGCAACCTTTTCTTTCTTCGGACCTGACTTTATGATTAATCAATTTCACTGAGGATTCCACATCCCTGGAGGAAATGTTTCACTCTAGAACAGCGTTTCTCAACCTTGGCAACTTTACGATGTCTGGACTGCAACTCCCAGAATTCCCCAGTCAGCATGCTGGCTGGGGAATTCTGGGAGCTGAAGTCCAGACATCGTACAGTATGCCGGCTGGGGAATTCTGGGAGCGGAAGTCCAGACATCGTAAAGTTGCCATGGTTGTGAAACGCTGCTCTAGAAACACTTCTAAGTAGGAATCTATGGTGGCCAGAATGCCAAGCAGGCCCCAAGCCCTCCAGCCAAGGAGGAAAATCTGCAGCCTGCTTGGCTTCCATATTCGCTGGAGAGGCAGCGCCCTTTTTCCACAATCAACTTTTAACTTGATTTTTTAAGTTTTTTTTAACACAAGGCTGGTCGTTTTCAACTCACCTGCGGTGATCAATGCACTGCACCACGCGACCAAAGGTGCCTTCCCCAAGCGTGCTAATGATCTCATCTGCAAAGGGAGACAGAGATTTGGGGGCAGGGGAGGGAAGAACGGGAGAAGGTGAGAAGAGGGCCGGCATCTGGTTGCCAAACAACAAAACATCACCACAAAAAGGCTATCTTGGCCGGTTCATAGGACCGGCCTCTTTCCCTAACGCTTTGGATATCAATGCAGAAAGATATAAAATGGGAGAAGGGAAGGGGGCAAAATGGGGAGGGGGGATGCTTAAAAGAAAAAAAAAGAAGAAGAAAAGGATGTGCTTTGGTCTTAAAAAAAACACTGCAAAGGAAAACAAGAATGAACAGGGAAAGGGAGAAAGCTAAGAACAACCGTGTAACTGCGACGGGAGCTTAACTAGAGACTAGATTATGTTACGATTTCGCAGTACATCTCTCTTGGAGACAGTCGCCGATGGCATAGATGAGATGGCCTTCCACGTCGTCTTCCACGTTCTTGGCTCTCCTGCTGCCGGGACGACTCTGCTGCCGGGGGGCCCCCAAGCGCAGCGACGGGGCGGAGAGGGGAGGGAGTCATTCATTCATTCATTTCAGCCGGCCCATCGGGGCGCGTTTTCAAACCGGCGAAGGGGGAAGCCAGCCAGCCAGCCAAGCGTCACCCGTGGAAACGGTGGGCCCGCGGCAGATGTGGAGGAGGAAGGTGGGACGAATTCCAGGTCAATTCATACGGCACAGAGGCGTATATGTATAAACAATATACAACACATATGAACAATAAGGGATATTGCAAGGGGGGGGGAAGGTCAACACACACCAGCTCAGGGTCGTCTTTAACCAAAAGAAAATCATAAATAAAATTTATGGGGAATATCTTCGGCAGACAGGGCCCCCCAGCCCAGCCCAGCTGACAAAAGGACCCAATGGGCCATTCTGCAATTCTGCACAAGAGGAGTTCAGCGAGCGGAGGGCAGAAAAAAGACCAGCGTTTTCCCCACCCAACCCGGAGGCCTAGCAAACCGTTAGCACCATCCAGCATCAGAATCTGGCAGGGCTGTTCAAAAACTGGGGGCAGAGGATGGTGCATCAGAATGGCCCCACTCGCCAACGCCTCCCTTATTGCTTCTAGAGGAGAGCAGGCAAGCTGGCAATTGAAGCCCTGGCTTGGGTTAGGATCTCCCCCCACCCCCCCCATCAGAAGCCAGAGCCATTCCTGGGAAGGGGTGGGATGGCTGAAGACTCAACCAGCATTTTAGAAGCCAGCGGTTCCTAAGAGGACAAAAAAGAAATTTGTGTCTGCCACCACCACCAGGGCATGGGGGGGGGGGGGGAAGAGAGAGCTCCCGCCAGAGTCTAGAGTTGTCCCCACTTAAAATGCCTTTGCTCGCCTGTTAAAGGCCTAAACTCCTAGAGGTCATCCATTCTGACCCCCCGTTGATGGAGGAATGCAAATGAAAGCATCCCCACAGATGCAGAGACTGGTGTTAACTTTCCATAGAGTGACAGTTAAAAAGTACAATCGTATTCCCCCTCTCGAAGCAGAACAATCCCTACTTTCAAGGTTTCCCATCCCCCTGAAGGGCTTCTCATCCTGGTGGTCCTTCTCTGCATCTCGTTTGTCTGAATTCTCCTTAAAACGCGGTGCCTGGAATTAGACCTCGGCCTCGAGACAGGGCCTGGGTTCACACAGACCAGAGGCAACTCTGACTCCCTACGATTTCTATTAACGCAAGCTAAAATCGCTCCCTAGGCTGGGAACTGAGTCACATTCGAAGATCCTTTTCGCTGGGATGGTAACCGAGCCCAATTAACCCAACCCGTACCTGGGCATTTGATTTCTTCTGGCTAAGAGTTTTGCATTGGCTGCTGTTAACCCTCATTCTGTGGTTTACAGCCACGCTTCCAACTCATCAAGATCATTCCAAATTTGGTTTCTGCTGTCGAGAGAATCAGCCATCCCAGCCCTCTCAGAAGCAAGAGATATGGTTTGACTTAGACTCTTAAGAGCTGCTGCTGCCAAAAATAAGCCAGTCTGCTCTAAACAAGCACATCACCTAATAAACTGCCTCACACGGTCATTGTGGAAGGAAAACAGGTCGTATAGTGTGGTTAGATATAAGTGCATACCACCTAAAAATCCTAAATTCCAACTAATACATAGACAGAAGACAGCTTCTAGACCAATGTTCTTCTACCCCCTCACCAGGAAAACCAAGGAAATTAAAGATTTCAGAGAGGGCAAAGGATCTGCGCCCTGTACAGGTGAGTCTGCCTGCCGGGCCTAGCAAGGTTTTGAGACTCTCTGCTGCCAGCCTGTTCTTGAAGGTAGAGTTTTATGACGTGAACAGGTATCACCAACCTCGGATCTTCCCTTGATCTGGAATATACTGTTATTCTTGAATTGAAATGACTTTTATTAACTGTTAGGTTTCATCCAATGTTGTACTCTGCTGTGATGGAATGGAATTATGAAGGCCAGGCTCAGGGAGATAAACATTTTCTTAGCTCACCAGAGGAGCGTGGGAGCTACAAGAGGGTGAGACTGGCACCCCCCTGAGGAATTCACACTGTTGTGGCTGGCTGGCTTGGGAGCTGGGGTTTCAGTCTGGGAAGATTCTTGCTAGAGGTTGTAGCTAATAAACATAGCTGGACTGAATTTGCATTGTCTCTTGGAGTTCCTTGGGCTAGGCCTGACATCTGCTCAGAGATTATTTATCTATCTATCCATCCATCCATCCATCCATCCAGTTTATATCCATCCATCCAATTTATATCCATCCATCTTATATGGCTGCCCAGCTCACCAAACCCACAATAAAATAATAATCATGAACAACAGAGCAAACCAGACATGCTTCCCTAGTGCTTTTCAAAAGGTTAACAGGATTGGACCCAAACAGATTCTTGGGGGGGTGTGGGCTGGCTTGATCATTCCAAAGGGCAGGCGCTACCGCAGAAAAGGTCCTAATCAGATTACTGGTCAGGAATGTTTCACGTTGAAATACTTCAACATAAATATATAACTACCAGGCTGCCTGGATTAGTCACTGCCCCGGCTTTCCATTCAGGAGTCAGGCTCAGAAGAACAACCCCTGCTCCCCACACACAAAACCAGATGCTCTTATTCTTGCAGAATGTAACTGGAAACATTTGCGGGAGTTAAGAATCATTTGTCTTTCCCTGTTTACCTCCCTGATGAGTATGCAATGCTGGGTTAGATACCACGAAGTGTGTGCAAAATGTTTCCAGTGTGAAATGTTCGTGAAATCCTGTTTCGGCTGTTCCAAGGGCACTTTCTGAAAGCATCCCAAGCTCTTAACAGAGCGTTTCAAGATCAGAACATTTTCTTTCAAGTTCAGGGACCGCTTCCAAAACCCTCGAAACAAGCCGTATCACACTCAGAGCAGCTGCTTCACACTCCAAACAGGACATCCGCACATTCAAAGTGGTTTGAAATGAATTATTTTACACATCCTTCGATGCTACCGTAAGAACCGTGTCTGTTCTGGGATGGGCCATGGGAGAAGTTAGGCCCGGGCAGCGTCTCTGTGATGCAGAAAGTGGCGTTTCTGCCCTTTTCTCACCAGAATCATTTGCTACAAGAACTCCGTTCTGCCTCTTGATATCAGGGAAGGCAGATTCTGGCAAGCTTTTTTGCTTGTGCTACAGAGTGGGCCGAAAAAAGAACAAGCAAAGGTTTTTGCTTTTGTTTTACTTTCTTAACTCGGCTGTAAGCATCCCAAGTCAGAGCCGGCCATCACTTTTAGGCCTCTCTGCTTGTTGGAAACTCAGACATTCCTTGGCACCAAATCTCTAGCTCTTTTCTTTCTTGCTGTCACATTGTTTACTTGCTTTTAAGGAGAACTTAGAAAAACTTCCCGATTTTGAGGACACTGATCCAACCTCAACAATGATTTATTTGAGCCTTTCACAGCGGCAGATGCTTTACAAGAGGGTTTAGGGGGAGAGCAGGGCCTGCTATAGATAAATCACAGCGCTCTCTGCTCCCTCCAGACCAGGCCTATTGCCCTATTCTACAATGCACTGCTTCCAAAAGCAGGAAAAATAATACTCCGGATTAAAAAGGCCTCCAATCCAATCCAGAGGTTCCTTTCTTTCGGCATCCCATAATTCCTCCTTACCAAAAAAAATTTGGGGGGGGGGAAGGTCAAGGACTACTGGAGCTATGAAAATCAGATCATGTTTGGGGACACATCTCCCACCCACCAGCGCCTCCTTAAAGGAAACACATTTTCTTCTAGTATTGTGCAGCAGAAACTTTTGGAAAAATAGAAGGAAATTCAGGGACCGTTTTTTGGACTCGAAAGAGAGGAAAATCAGATTTTTTTCTTTTTCCAAGCCTCCCTCACTGCCAGTCACACAAGGATTTCGATTGCCAACCAACTAAAATGCAACATGAACGTCCCTAAGCCAGAAGCTGGCCCCCGCTCTGTGATACTGATTCCCATGCATCTAGAATGCCATGCCTAGCAGACATGCTGCTTCCAGAAGTCTGGAGAGGTCAAAGAGACCCTGATGGTGGCTGGGTCAAAGAGATCAGAAGAGGCGGAGACTACTCACCGAGGAAGAATTGCTGAAGGAGCGGCTACGGCGTCGTCTCCGCCGCCGTTTCCGCCGGTTGCTCTTGCAGTTCCGGTAACTGCCGTCCTGGGAACGCTGGTACTCATAAGAAGGGTGGTACTCAGGTTCGTAGTAGGCATCTCCCCGCTCGCTGTAGCCGTCTCGCCGGTAATCATCCAAGTATCGCCGGTCGTAGGCACGCTGGTCAGACGAGTGATCGTCGTAACTAGGGCAAGCGCAAAATCGAGGGAGAAAGGGGAACTGCTTAGCGTCAAGAAAACACTAGTGAAACGTTTAAGTTTTGATCTGCAAACTTTTAGGTTTGGGTTTGCGATACCAATTTGGCCCCCAGTCCATGTTTCCTAGACCCAAAGGCATGGAAGAGTCACAACATCCAAGAGGTAACATTTCTAGTGCTTTTTCAACATTGTGATATACAATGCCATAGCACCCTCCAGATGGATGGACTACAGTTTCAGCTCCCAAAATTCTCAGTCCTGCTCACGCGAGTTGAAGAATTCTGGGTCTTCATGTCTACACATCTGGGCAAGGTTGCTCTGCTGGGCCCTCTTTATGGAGCTCCTCATGCAGCTGTTGCAACAAGTCCTAGCTATATTAGTTCTCCTGCCAATGGAAGAGCTGTGGAACCTTTTTCACATTTGTCCCAACGTAAATTAGTTCAAATCTCCGTCAAGGCAAGCTGGATTCCTAGCAACTTCCCGGACCCACCCGAGCAGTTTTTTGTTTTAGCAACAGAACTGAAATAAAGACTTACATACACACCCGTGACAAAGTTTTTTTAAGATCAGTACTTCAAAACTTTAAAGCGCGGACCACATGAACCATTTACAGTCCTCAGGGACACATTCACGTGGCAGAAAAATAGAAGCTGTTGCGTCTCAAAGAGGAGCATGTAATGCCAGGCTCCTAAAGTTAAGAGACAGACAGACAGAGCCCAGTTCCACCACCCAGAAGCAGCTGTCTTCATCAATATTGTATCTTCTCCTTGCAGAGCCCGTTTTGGGGACTCACCTCCGGGATCGGACGTGATAGCTGTCCTCCCGGTGACGCCGTCGCTCGCTGCTACTCGACCGGGAACGACTCTGTCTCCGTCTGTGCTTCCGGCTTCTGTAACATTCGCGGTAGCTGCCCCGGCTGCTGCGTTCCGAAGACTGAAACCTTCTGGAACGAGGCATCTGCAAGTGAAGGAAAAGAGTCAGAAAACCAACTGAACTGCCTGAACCTTACAGTGCCAGGGAACCGCAAAAAAAAAAATAAAAATGATATTTTAGAAAATGATGTGGTAGAGCATTAGCATCATGGCTAGCTCAGCTCTCAGTAAGATGAAGACACTAGGAACAGCCTCTCACTAGTCCTTTTTCAATCAAATCAACAAAATGTGGAATTTCTGTTAGCCAAAAACAACCAAAAAGAGGGTTGATTTTGTCTTTGCAAAACAGCGAACCCTGCACCTGCAGGAAAAATGCTAGGAAGGGAAAAAATATAGCCTGAATGTCAAGACTACTTGTTCAACAGTTATACAAATTTTCCACTCTTTACAGCCAGAGAATATAACCTTTGATAAGGACATTTTTGCAAGTAAAGGAGGAAAGTTAGCACGTCGACTGAAATAATCCAGTTTTAAGTGCAAAAGCTTTAAACTTTCTAAAGCAGTATATCCAAGTCCAAAAACAGATACATGTACACAGACTGACCTATGCATAGTTTAAAAAAAAATAAGATCATGATTAAAGAGAAAAAACTTGTCTGCTTCCATTACCACATTCTCAAGAAATCTAATCCCACTTTGAAGTAAATTATTCAACATCCTATATCATAACCATCCTTTGTATGCTAATGCTGTGATCAGAGAACAGATTAAAAAGTGGGTGGTGGCTCAAAATGAGATATGACTCCATGTTCAAGGTATCTCCCCTGCCAGGTAAGTATTAAATATTTGACTTGATTTGAGGTAAGACTCCATATTTACCACCTTGAATTTCTTCAGTAATAAACCTCTCAAGTAGAGCCGGGGTCCTGGTGACTTCATTTTATACATTTTTATATACCACTTATTAAGGCAGTTTTCAAAACAGAACATAAACAATAAATAATAAAATAGGAGCGGATAATAACCATATTCTAACTAATAGGCAGGTCACATATTGTTAGGTCCCAAATGCTCCAAGTCGTAAACAATTTTTGAAAGATCATATTCAGGGCAGTTTGTACGTTGGGGGGCTCCATTGGGTGGGGGCAGTTTTGTGCCTATAGAAAAAGCATGCTGCTGGGCCCCCATTCCCTTCACTTCACATAGGGTGGGGACCCTCAGGAATGCATAGGGCAGGCCAGATCTTGATGGGAAAGACAGTCCCGGAGTTATCTGAGAGATGAGCCACGTCAAGCTTGGAAGGTGATGATCCCGCTTTGAACTGGACCTGGAAGCAAATCAATCATTCATAGATCCCTCGACATACAGGTAGTCCTTGTTTAGTGACCACAATTGGGACCAGCAACTTGGTTGTCAAGCAAAGTGGTCACTAAGTGAAACTGCGACTGTACTGATGATCTTATTTCAGCTTTCCTTTGCTCTACAGACCTGCAAAGGTCGTAAATGCGAGGATGGGTCGTAAAGTTACTTTTTCATCACCGTCATAACTGCAAATGGTCAGTGTCCCAGGCAGTCACTAAACGAGAACGACCTGTAGCCTTCCCGGCAACCATGGGCAACTCTAACACGTTTCTTCAACTTCCTGGTCTATTGACTGATTAATTGATATCCCACCTTTCATTCAGGAGCTCAAGGCAGCACCCGTAGTGCCCTCTCCTCCCATTTTTTAACCCCCTACAACAACCCTGTGAGGTAGGCTGGGTTGACAGAGAACGACTGGCCCAAAGTCACTCTGTGGGCTTTGGTGGCCAAGCAGCAGCTTACATCTGGGCCTCCTGGGGCCAATCCAACTATACCACACTGGCTTTCCAAGGGAATCACCCTCCCTATTTATATAGATTGACATATCGCTCCTTCCGCCTCTTTCCAGCCTCCTCTCACGATACCGCAGCCACCCTGTGAGGTAAGCCAGGCGAAGAGAGAGAGGCAGGTCTGGATCCCAGGCTTTCTCGCCCAGCCCTCGAACGGCCTCACCACCCCCTCCCTTCAAGAAACGTATATCTTTTTGTATGCTTGCCCTTGTGGACAACCCCGTTCGTTTATTTCTTACCCCTTCCCAAATTCTCCCCGCCACCACCCTGTGAGGTAGGCCGGGCTGAAAGAGAGCGATGGGCCTCAAGCCTCCCAGGGAGCTGAGGGGGGCCTTGAACCTGGACCTCCCCCGAGGCCAGGCCAACGCCTTCCCTATCAACCCGCTGCGGGATTTCTTCGTGGTCTCCCATCCCTGCCACGAAGAAGGCAACGCAGTGACGGTCCCCGAGGGACTCGTCTACCCGGCAGGGGTCTTGTCCACGAATCGGCTCGCGGGTGTCATATTCGCCTTCTCTGCCGCCCCCCCGGGAGGGGGGCCGCGCCGGCTGCTGCTCCGGCGCGATTCGGGCGACTCAGAGCCGCCGCCCCGAGGCCTCCCCTGCCCGGCCCGGCCCCGCCGCGCCCCCTCACCCTTTTGGCCGTCAGCCCGGTGCGCTTGTCCCACAGGAAGTCCGTCTTGGCGGCGGCCCGTCCCCTTCCAGCCGCTCGTCGCTTCTCCTCCTCCTCCTCGCCGCCGCCGCCGCCGCCGCCGCCCGGGGTCGCTCTGAGGAACTAGCTGAGGGGACGGGCGCTCCTAACGCGCATGCGCCGCCACGCACGGGCGGCGGCGCGTCACAAGGCGTCGTGACGTCACGGCGCCCAGAGATAGTAAACCAATAGAGGGGTCCATCTGGTTTCCCGCACCGACAGCTTCTGGGTGCGCTTAGCACGCCTATCTCCCCACCTCCGACACGGGTTTATTTTGGTCATGTGCACCCCAATATCTGGGGTTTACTATCCCTAGAGCAAGTGAGGTGGCCTTCTGACCCAGCTTTGCAATCGCCTTCCCCTTGCCTGTGTTGGGCTCGCCACCCTTTTTCAACGGGACCACAATACCCATCACTCCGCGCCCGCATTAGAAGCGGCTGCCTCTGTCCTCCGCGCTGCTGGATGGTTTAAATTTTCATTATCCTGCTGCAAGCAGTGGGTCTAAGGTGGCTGTGATTTCCTCTCTGTTTTTTTTGGCGGGGGGGGGTTGCTTAAATTTAATACTTTTGTAGGAACTTGGATTGGCTTCCCATGTTGGCCCAGATGCTTCAGGGGTCTTGCCCTTGCAAGTTGAAATAGGAGTCTCCCAAAGAAATCCACAACGATAAAATGAAATTAACGTGCTTCCTTTTACTTTCTCTATAGGGAGCAAACTGGGCACTGAATACGCATGCGTAGTAGAGACGGGAACGAGCCGGAGCGGGCGAAGGAAGCGAGGGGCGGGGGAAAGGCATGGCCACGCCCCTGGGCCACGCCCCTTCGCGGGGACCGCCTTCCACGTGGGAAAACATCAGAAAAGCAGCTTTTCGAGGCGCGGAGGGCGCTACAATTAACTCCTGCCGGACTAATCATGATTACTACAATGAAAGCAATGATTATTTACTGATCAATCACCAGTAAATTAAATTAAATTTTTAATTGAATTAAAATTAATTTAATTTAAACTTAAGTTAAATTGAGGAGGAGAAGCTGTCAGAATAATTATGTCACCCACCTACACGGCCAGGGGCGTTACCCAAAAGAGAAGGATCTTGACTTTTTGGGGGTGGGAGCCTTGAAATTTCCCACGCCTGCTGTGGGCACCCTCACAAAATGGTGCCAAGGTGGGCATGACCAAGGCCAATCAGAAGGGCAACCCCTGAGCTGCAGACACGCCTTTTTATTTTCTAAATAAAAGGGTTTGGCGCCCTGCTTTTCCGCCAGTTACCTCCCATTCATTTGGATTTTGTGAATCAAGAGGAGTTTAAGCCATCAAATAAGGACGGGAAATGGGCAAGGTGTGGGCTCAAGCTTGATGTCCTAGACGACGCCCTTAGGCAGCAGGATTTACTTCTCCCTCAACACACACAGCAACTCAAAGGAATCCAGAAAAACCACGCCGGAGAGGCGTCCCGTGATGCTTATTACACGTTTATTTTTAAGCTCAGCGCGCCTGGGCTGGGGAAAAACAAAGCCGCCTTCAGTGGTTATCTGTAAAATAAGTCACGTATTTAGTTCGGGCAAAAAGAGTCACTGGAATGAGGAAAAAACAGTAACGGTAGAACAGAACTGTTGACACGAATAGCCCCAAATATTCAGGATAGGTTTGTAAATAGTTATCTACTCGGTAAGAGATACGGCTCCAGTGATTTGTTGCGCGTCCGTAAGAGCCCGTGCGACGGGAAAATTCGATTCCCGCTTGATTTGTTGACTCTCATTTCTGCAGAAGCCTTCAAAAAATGTTTAAGAATCCAATAAATCCATACCTCTTTTTCTTCATTTTTTAGCAGCAATGAGGACTAGTCACTTAGAGCCCTATATAGGCATCCTGTTATGATGGAATCAATACATTACTGTGTAATAAGACTAGCCCTGTAGAGGCCTGCTGTTTTCAGCCCCAGATTCTTCATCTCTTGGACTCTCGTGTTTTTAAATTGAGGCTTTATCCATTTATAGACATTTATGGTTTAATGTTTGTTGAGTCACCCAGAGTTCCCCCACTGGGGGGAGATGGGCGGGGGAGAAATTTAATAAATAAAATAACACCTTGGGATGACAGAGACTGTGAAACCTGTAATGTTCATCTGTTCCTTTTAATATTTGCTTTATGTACAAAGAGAGAAATAAGGTCCAGCCCCAGAGAAAAGTGTACAAGTCAACAGATTTGATGTCTGCTGGAACATCAGTCGTGTTTACCCATTTCCTTCCCATAAAAGCCATATATCTATGATTCTTCTTTCCCTGGACTTCTTCCATTCCTTCCATTATTCATTATGATCATCATTTAAATTACATCTAACAGCACATGAAAACTCTTCCCTGACCCAGAAGTCACGCATAGAGATTGCTGCCTCACTTCCACGGAATCAGCTGACAGTTTAGACCTCTCGAAAATTAGACGGGATCACAGAAAACTAATAATCCCTCTTTCCTTAAGACATATAACTACTTCCTTCACAAACCTGTCCTGGCACTCTTCATTCAACATATTTAGTTTTATCTTATTTAATTATAGTTGTTCCGCAGGGATTCACAGAACAGGTCACGCTATAAATCCCCACGTGCAAAACGATTGGCTGTTTCACATGACCTATCCTGCAGGGTTGTTGTTAAGAAGGAAGAGCCAGGATTTATCACCGTGACCTCCTGGAGGGCTACGCAATTTCCCAAGAAGTCAAGCCACTCAGGGTTCAGTGGTGCTTGTTCAGATCAGTGCATGAATCTAGCCTGTATTTGTTTCCATAGTCACGGTCTGCATTTACAGACACCCAAAGGTGTTATGTGTTGTTTTAATGTTGAACTCTCTCAGAAAGTGGCTTCTGTTTTTCTGATGCCTGCAAGATTACTTCTTTCCAATTTCCTTTGGTTGTTCTGAGCGGACTTTTGGAGGTGTTTCCCTTGAAGCATTTTTCCACATCTCCAGCTTCCCTGGCTGCTCGCATTTCCTCATCTGAAAGGCCCCTCCCCCTGGGAGGAGTTTCCTTCTGATGTCATCCCTTAGGACTGGACAGAAGCGTGGGAAGCCAAGGAAGCTGTAGACCAGTGGAGAGAGGATGGTGCAAGGAAGAATCGGATGTACACACAAGCCCCTCGGCCACCTCACCATGAAATAATCGTGATAAATGTTCACTCTGCACACTGAAATATTCCTCTCCTTTGAACATACTGCCAAATGCAACTGTTTTCTCATCAGAACGAATGAAAAAAGTAGGAAGAAATGCAGAAGGCTCTAGCTGAGTTTGGCCCTGGCAGAAGACAGAGGGTTAGATGGGCACCTGTGAAATGACAAGAAAGGAAAGGATATCATACGAAGGAAAGGACAGGAGGATGGGGAAAGAAAGGGGAAGAAAAGAGGTTGGCAGGATGAAAGAAAAAGAAGAGGACAGGACAGGAGGGAAAAGGCAGAAAAAAAGGATGAATGGGGAAAAGAAGGGGAAGGAGAGGGAAAGGAATTGAAAGATGGACAGGAAGGGGAAAGGAAGAGGAGGAACATGGGGGAAGGGAGAAAGATGGAAAAGAAATTTGTATGATGGAAGGAAGGAAGGAAGGAAGGAAGGAAGGAAGGAAGGAAGGAAGGAAGGAAGGAAGGAAGGAAGGAAGGAAGGAAGGACAAGCAGAGGGAGGGAGGGAGGAAAAGAGGAGGGAGGGAGGAGCAGAAATAGAAAGAGGAGGAGAGAGAGGAAGGGAAGGGACATAGATGGGGAAGGGCAGAGAAAGGAATGGGGACTGGCAAAAGGCGAGGAAGGAGGGATCGCGAGGAAACAGCCAAGGCCTAAGATTGGGGGAAGGAAAAAATGAAGGTGGGAATTGCGACTGAATGAGCGACGATGCTCTGGATATTGGTGTGAATCAAGAGCCCGACCGACCCTAGAGACGCCCCCTCCGGGGAGCATCTCCTCCGTCGTCGCTTCCCCTCTTTCCCTCCGGGCTCCCGTCCCGGTTCTGCCCCCCAGCCGGGCACCAGGCGGGCGGCCGTGGGGCGGCTGTCACCCTGGGCGGCGCCTGCCCGCCCGCCCGCCTGCCGCTCGCGGGTGCGGTGCGCGCGCGCGGGCGGGTGCGCAGGAGGGCGGCTGGGCGCGGCGCGGCGCACTCGCCCTGCCTGCGCTCTTGGCGGGCGGCTCCCGCTCGCCCTCTCCGCCGCCGGTCGGGCTGAGCGAGGCCTCGCGGCGGGCGGCTGCGCGGGCGGGCGGGCGCGCGCGCCCGCAGCGGCTCGTCCGGGAGGGGCATGAGCCCCTGCCCGTGCCGGCCCCGCCCCGCCTGGCCCTCGAGGCGCGCCCGCCCCGCCCCGCCCCGCCGCCGCCGCCGCCGCGCCCTTCCTGGCGCCGGGCCTCCGCGCGGGGCGGCGGGAGGGATGCGCCCGCGGCGCCGGGGGGGCCGCGGCCGGGCAAGGGCGTTTGAAGGAAAGGCGCCCGCCTGAGCGCCATGGACGCCGCCGCCGAGCCCCCGGAGGCTCCGGCCCGCCGGCCCTTCCCGGGCCCCGAGCCCCGCCGCAAGGCGCCTCCGCCCCTGCTGGACGGCGAGGCCGCGGGCCGGCCGCGGCCCGCCGGCCTGCCCAGCGACGGCGCCTCGCTGCCGCCCACCCGGAAAGGATCGGCGGCGGCCAAGGGCGAGATGGCGCCGGCCCGCGTGGCCGAGCAGATCGTGGCCGCCGACCTGGCCGCCGCCGCCGCCGCCACCGCGGGAGCCGACGACCCCGGCGGCACCTTCGTGCAGCGGCAGCTGGGGGCCATGCTGCAGCCGGCCGTCAACAAGTTCTCGCTGCGCATGTTTGGGAGCCACAAGGCGGTGGAGATCGAGCAGCAGAGGGTCAAGTCCGCCGGCTTCTGGATCATCCACCCCTACAGCGACTTCAGGTAGGGGAGGCTCCCGCCGCCTGCCCTCCCCGGGGGGACCCGCCGGGGCCCGGCGGAGAGCGGGGAAGGACCGCCCGGCGCGCCTCGGGCCAGCGCGCCCTTGGGCAGGCGGGCGAGCGAGCGAGCGAGCGCCGGGCGGCGGCCGCGGAGCTGTCCGTGGTGCTGAAAGTTCCTCCTGCGCGCCGCCCGCCCGCCCGCGCGGCGCACTACAACTCCCATGGATCGCGCCTGGGGCCGGCCAGCGCGACCTGGCGGGGGGAGCCGCCGGGCTGGGAAAGGCTGGTTGGACATTATATTCAGGAAAAGCGACCCGGCCCTCTCTCCCTCTTCCCTCCCTCTCGGCGGGGTGAATGCTCTGATACGGGCCGGGCAGGAGAAGGTTTGGCTGTGCTCTGCATGGTCCTCGGGGCAGGGGCCTGGCTGAGGAGGACAGAGTACTGCTGTCCACATCACCACTAATGTGAGGGTGGTCACCTTGCCCACGCCTGTCCCTGAAGGAAGGGGACATCCTGTATTTAAGCCAGAACGACGGCCTCGTTTTGCTTCAGTTCCTTCATTCACAGCATCCCATTTTGATCAGCGTGCGGCCGAACGCCTTGTCCCCCCTTTAAAAAAAGAATTAAAATAGAGTTGCTGGTTATCAGGGCGCTTCTGAAAGCATTCAGAGGCTGTGTTTTAAGACACACACACACACACACACACACTGGTTGTGAGCTAAAGGCCTACCTTGCAAGGCGACTATGAGGATAAAAGCGGGAGGCTTTCTTGCACCCAACTCCGTGGAGGAAACACACAATGGTTGCTAATTATAATGAAAAGCTTTATGTTACTATTGGAATCATGAATTAATTGCAACTAATATAGTTGCAGATGTAGGTAAGGGATAAAGGGAGCTGTACTTCAAGCAAATAATTCATGATAATATCTTGGGAGGGATAACTCCAAACATAATGATCAGGTTCACATATCACACTAAATCAGTGTTTCTCAGCCTTGGGAACTTTAAGAGGTGTGGACTTCCTCCCAGAATTCCCCAGCCAGCATTCCATGCTGGCTGGGGAATTCTGGGAGGAAGTCCACACCTCTTAAAGTTCCCATGGTTGACAAACACTGTGCTAAGTATTTATGTAACTTCTTTGATTTGGGGTTAATGTGATGGTGGAACCCAGCCAGTTCTAGTTTTTACAACCAACTGGGGTTAAAACCAACCCACCATGTAGCGTGTAAGTTTGGCATTTAAAAAAAAGTGAGACGACTGAAGCTTCTCCCTGGAGAACTGTCATTGGTCACCATAGACTATTATGGGCTGGAAGCGTAGCTCAGCTGCAGTTATAGAAGTTATAGACAAGATCTCCTTTGCTTGAACTAACCAATGCATCAATCTGGTGGCCCTTAGAAAACTTCCACTGAGTTTTATCGCCTTTGTCCCCAGTGTGACCAAACCTTGTCGAAGTCAGATTTAATCTAATATCAAAAAGACCTGCGTGTGGTCTGCAAACGCGCCTGAAAATTGCCGTTAATGTGTGTCTGTGTGTTTCCTATCTAACCAGATCATGCCCCAAAAAAGTGTGTTTTGATTCATTCTTTTGTTGTACTTCCCAGATTCTAATTTTGGGATTTGTTTATGGAAGAAGTAAGAGGCTGGGGCAATGAAGAGAGAGAGGAGGGACACAGAAAAATGTAGTTTTGGACTTTGTCCAAGCAAGCAAGCTTGAGGTCATAAATGTTGGTGACTGAGAAGCCAAATTTGTTCAGTGCCAAATTTTGTGCCAGAATGAACGCCCATCTTGTATTTGCAAAACAAATCTGTAGTTTGACATGAGCGCATACAGACAGAGCATCTTTGATCTGCCTTCTTGTTCTTGCTGGATCCTGAAGTTAATCCACAGGTTGGTACATCTTTCCTCCCACGTTACTCCAAAAAGAAAAGATGGACCAACCTGTGGATTAACATTTGGGAACCTGTTCCATACCTGGAGTTGATCCAGTTTGCAATCGTACAACTTGGGAATGTGCCAGGGGGAGGCACATTGCTCATTTCTGCAGGAAAAAAATAAACTGGCCATCAAAACTTGTGGTGGCTACAGAATTCCCTCTCCCCAAATCAACCAGAGCGTTACAAAATTGTCAGCAAGGCTCTGAATTGTCCAGAATTCTTCCATCCACCTGAATGTATGTGAGAGCTAAAATATGAAGAAGCCATCGGTTGGATTCACACACAGGGAAAATATAATCCATAGGTTGAGTTTGAGCATTGTGCTTGGCCAGGATTCTTTTAAATCATGGTTTGTTGAAGCAGTAAAGACCGGGCTTGCACATTGCAATGAACCTCCATCAAGCACACCGCATATTGTTACAGTGCAATGAGAGGCCATCAACGCTTTTCTCAGACACTTGAAGGAATTCCTGGGGAATTCTGGGAGTTGAAGTCCAGATGTCTTCACGGTTGAGAAACACTGTCCTAGAGGTTAAATATGGAAGGCAAAAGATCCATCAGTTCGGGATGGGGGGAAAATGGGGAGGCAGAGTAAGGTTGGGTTGGCTTTCGCCAAGGGAAGTTCACCCCGATGGAGCAGCAGAAAGCGTAGCTTTTATGTGCTGAACATTCGCTATCCTGTAAGAAGTTGAAAGAGTTGGCCTTGCTCCCAGAATCCCTTGCTCAAATGTCTCCATATGTCTCTCGCACTTGTCCATTGATCCCAGACAGATGGCACTGCAGGAATCGGATAGAGGTTTTTGACTTTTTCGTTAGGATCTGACCCGAAATACGATTAAACCCGTGGATTGCATCATGATCTTTATTCGATAATCAACATCTGGCCTCACCGTGCAGTAAGCTTTTCAGCTCCGCATGGGCCGCTTCCAAAAACCAATCAGCCGATGAGTTTGAAATTTCCGCGGTGTTAGTTTCCTCACTTTGGGGTTCGTTTTTGGTCAGAGCGCAAGGAAAAAAAAACAGGTTCATCCCTTCTCCTGGATGAACAGCTCATTCAGTCCCCGGGACTCAAGAGAGAGAATCAAAAAGAATAAAAAAGATGAATATTTGAAATGGATTTATTCTGGAATGTTTTGAACGGAGCCCCAGAAGCCAGCGTCTGTCAGAGTTAAGGTGGATTTCTGGGTTCATGTGAAAGAAACAGGAATAAGGCACCTTTGAACCCAGGCAGAGCGCAGTTCCTTCCGTATGTTGACTAGCTGTTACCGTTTCTTGCAAAGAAGTGCGGGTGGGAACCCCCTGGCAGAAAAGCAATTGAAAAATTGGAAGAGACAGCTAGCAACCATGAAAAGAGGGTGATTTACAGCTGAAGAGAGCCATGCAACCCCGCTTAGATATCGCTTGCTTTTTCCGAACAGGCATTCACCACCCGATGTTGCCATGTTAAAAGCAGTGTAGGATCGTGGTTAAGGGGCTGGACTAAGAGGGGGAAAGCTAAGTCCTAGTCCCCATTCATCCATGGGGGACTTTGGGCCAGGCCCTCCCTTTCAGTCCAAGAGCAAGTCTGGTCTAGTAGAGAAGATGCTGGCCTAGGAGACTCAAATCCTGATTCCCCCTCCGGACAAATCCTCTGTCTCAACCTGGCCTACCTTCCAAGGTTGTTATGGGGGGAAAAAGAGGAGGGGACACTCCTGAACTAGAGGTCAAAGTGGGTCCTCTATCTACAGATCCTCAGACCAACCCCGGTCAAGGTTTTGGCTCAGGTGAGACTGACTGCTCCCCCCCGTTTCTTGCCTTCCAGATTTTACTGGGACTTAATCATGTTGCTGTTGATGGTGGGGAATTTGATTATCCTGCCCGTGGGCATCACTTTTTTCAAGGACGAGAATACTCCACCCTGGATCGTCTTCAACGTCCTCTCGGACACTTTTTTCCTGGCCGACCTGGTGCTGAACTTCCGCACGGGCATCGTGGTGGAGGATAACACCGAGATCATTTTGGATCCCCATACCATTAAGATGAAGTATCTCAGGAGTTGGTTTCTGGTTGATTTCATTTCGTCCATTCCCGTCGATTACATCTTCCTCATCGTAGACCTGGAGACCCAGGTGGATTCTGAAGTGTACAAAACTGCCCGGGCGCTCCGCATCGTCCGTTTCACCAAAATCCTTAGCTTGTTACGCCTCCTTCGGCTGTCTCGGCTCATCCGTTACATTCATCAGTGGGAAGAGGTAAACCGGCCGTAAGAATGGCAAAGAAATCAGGGCCTGGATTTTGGGGAGGGGGGGGTGGAGGGATCAAAAGGCAACAACTTTTGATAGAAATCCCTGCTGCGGCACAGTTGCTAACAAGGGGTGCCCCAAAGCTGCACTCAAGTCTTGATCGAAAAATGAGCTTGCTCATACATTTCAGAACAACGCAGAAAACAGAGTATTTAAAGTGTCCTGTATTTTGTAAAAAATAACTATCTATTAAGGCTGAATGGCTGTAAAATAAAAAATCTCCTGAAAGTTGGGTAGATTAGAACGCTCGTGACCGTGGGATGCTGCAACCGTCGTAAGTGTGAGCCGGTTGCTAAGCGCCCGGATCACGATCACGTGACCATAGGGGTGCTGCAACAGCTGGAACTTCAAAAACCGGTTGTAAGTACCACTTGTTCAGCACTGTTATAACTTTGAACGGTCGCTGAACGAATGGTCGTTACCCGAGAACTACCTGTAGTCAGTGCACGGAAAGAACATGGCATTGTTCAGCTTACCACCTCCTCCTTGCATTCCCAGATTTTCCACATGACCTATGACCTGGCGAGCGCCGTGGTCCGCATCTTCAACCTCATCGGTATGATGCTTCTCCTGTGTCACTGGGACGGCTGCTTGCAATTCCTGGTCCCCATGCTGCAGGACTTCCCGGAAGATTGCTGGGTTTCCATCAACCACATGGTGGTAAGTTTCTTCCCCTCCAGCGTTTGTTGGACAAAATGGGCCAGGCTAAGCTGGAGAAATTCTAATAATTCTGCGGAGTGGAACAGAGGTAGCCTTGGAACTACATGAAGCTGTTACAAAAAAATCAGCTTCACCCAGGAAGACAGGACAGGGTGAGGAAGAAACTCAAGATTCCCTCGCCTTGATTCTCTATGGTATAAAAGAGAACGAGTGGGGGGAAATTTTTGTCAGGCTTTTGAGTTTCAGTTATCATACCCCATAACAAAAAAGTACAGCTCCATTAGTTCTTGCAGTGTCTGTTTCCTGACCTGGTCTACCTCGAAGGGCTGAAGAATTCTTCTCAAAAGATGTGAGTGGGTTCAAGAGTGTCTATTTATCCTAAGGCAATGTTTTTCAACCTTGGTAACTTTAAGATGGGTGGACTTCAACTCCCAGAATTCCCCAGCCAAGATGGGTGGACTTCAGCTCCCAGAATTCCCCAGCCAAGATGGGTGGACTTCAGCTCCCAGAATTCCCCAGCCAGCATGGGGAATTCTGGGAGTTGAAGTCCACCCATCTGAAAGTTGCCAAGTTTGAAAAACATTGTCCTAAGGGATTCCAAGGCTATTTGGAAAAATGCTACAGGTCTTCCAAAAACACACCGGTGAGTCGAAGCTCTCTTTTTCCCCATCCTTTAGAATGACTCTTGGGGGAAGCAATATTCGCACGCCTTGTTCAAAGCCATGAGTCATATGTTATGCATCGGGTACGGGCAGCAGGCACCTGAGGGCATGACCGACGTCTGGCTGACGATGCTAAGCATGATTGTGGGCGCCACGTGCTATGCCATGTTCATCGGCCATGCCACCGCCCTCATCCAGTCCCTGGACTCTTCTCGACGCCAGTATCAGGAGAAGGTGAGAAGATCTTCACCCCCTCGCCTCTGGGGCAAGCCTGTGCCAGCTTCTCTCTGGCGAGATAGAGCGTACCTTTTCGAAGCACATCCAAGAGGGATCAGTTCCCCAGTGATCTATCTCCAATGGTGGGTAGCTAGAAACTCCGAGGGTGGATTGTAAGATCAATCCAGGCCAGGCAGTGAGGTGGGCAACCAAAAATCTCCTTTCAATGCAGGAGTGAGACGCTGTGGAGCTCTTGATATTGCTAATTTACCTTTCTGGGCCTCCCTGCTAACAGGGACGGGGTTTTTTTTTGTCTGCGCTCAGTCATTACTGACCCTGCAGTGACTGCCTGGACGAATCCTTGCAGTTTTCAAGGCAATTGTTTTTCGGAAGTGGTTTGCCAGAGCCTCCTTCCTAGAGCAGAGCCCAGCTGGCGAGCGCAGGAGGCGGGGTTTCCGTTGCTTCGCGCCTTTTTCGGGCGAGTGCGGTTTCGCGCTTACCGGCAACTGGTCCCGTCTCTCTGTGCAAGGCGCTGCCAGCATTTTTCCTCCCACCGGAGTGAGAGTCCCCATTTAGCTACTCACGTGAGTTTTCGACCTGTTGGGTTGACAGGAGCTGGGGAGGAAACAGGAGCTCACCCTGTTAACACGAAGGCTGGACTCGAACCGCCGAAGCGTCAGCCATTTCTGGCCGGCAACTTTCAGCGTCATTAAGCCGCTGCGCCACCGCGTCCCCTGCTAACAGGGATGGTAGAGAGTGTCAAAATGTGGTTTCTCCTTCTTGACCTCAACTGTATTTTGGTGGGAAGGGGGCTGAGCATTTTCTACGGTACTCCCACTCAGTTGCAGCTTTTATATCAGCCTGAGATTGTTACTAGCCAAGCAGACAAGGGAGTTTCCAATATTCCTCAGTGTCTGGAGTTACATTTTAAATCATGCCATGTTTCAGGAATAAGGGGCCAACTCATGCCATCTGAACCCCCAGCATTAAAAAAGCTTTCCTTGTACACCAGTGTTTCTCAAGCTTGGCCCCTTTAAGATAGGTGGACTTCAACTCCCAGAATTCCCCAGCCAGCATGGAGTTCTGGGAGTTGAAGTCCACCTATCTTAAAGGGGCCAAGCTTGAGAAACGCTGATGTACACAATGGGCTTCAACAAGTCAGGGCAAGGCTGAATGGCTGCATTCACACAACATAAGGCTTGCTTACCGTTCAAGCTGGGTTCGATTTCCTTGGTGATATCACAGGTTGTGGGAAGCCAAAGTAGATGGCCTCCATCATTCCTTCCACCTTTAAGTCCCAGATTCTCCGAGTGGTCCGGTTGAGTGCTTGGGCAAACTCAGCCACAGGCCAGCTGCCGGCTTGCTTAGCTCCCTGGGAGTAAGAGGACTAGAAACTTAAGCAGGAGCTGACAATGCCCAGAGCAGCCCCAAATTTGGGGGGGGGGAGAAGACTCCCACCCACAAATTGTCTATTTGGGGGCTGACTTCCTACTCCTTCCTCGAGTCTCCTTGGGAGGAAGAAAGAGAAAGGAGGAGAGATCCAGGAGAGATCACTGCAAAGGGGGAGAGACCCCACCTGCCGTGGGGAGAGACTCTCTTGGCTGAATTTCAGATTTCCTCCATTCTTCCAATTTTCTAGTACAAGCAAGTGGAACAATACATGTCCTTCCATAAACTACCAGGAGACACGCGCCAGCGGATTCACGAGTATTATGAACACCGATACCAGGGGAAAATGTTTGATGAAGAAAACATCCTGGAAGAATTGAGCGAACCCCTTAAAGAGGTACAAGCCGGGAAGGAGGAGCAATTACCCTCATTACGACAACTCCAGTAATGTTAGAATTACCACTGCGTGATGGTGGGGTTCCCAGCATAGCAAAAGCTTGATTTAACAGATTAATTGGGGGAAGTGTCCTGTTACAGGTAGTTTTGCTTAACAATGATAATTGGGACCAGGATTTCCGTCGCTAAAGGATGCGGCTGTACAACGCGGCGTGATCTGACCGCGCCGCTTAGCAACAGCAGTCCCTGGTGACTGTCCCGAAGCGCATCTCCGCAGGTCATTCAGCGAGGTCCTCACGCAATCGCAACTTCTGACTTCCTGCCAGCTTGCCCGTTGACTTTGCTCGTGGGAAGCTGGCAGGAAAGGTCACAAATCGCAATTGTGTGACCGTGGGACGCTGCGATGGTCGGAAATCCTGGCTGGCTGATGAGCACCAGGATCGCAATCACGTGACCGTGGGGGCACTGTGACAGCCGGAACTTGGAGGACCGGTTGTAAGTCCCCTTCGTTCAGCACCGTCGCAAGCTTGAACGGTTGCTGAATGGGCGTCCATTAAACAAGGACCACCTCTATGCAAACGTCTGTTAAGTATGAGGGTTCAGGACATACCTCGTTGATGTGACAGTGTCAAATGTCATTTACACTGTGTTGCATCTTCAGTGGGACGATCTGAAGCAATGGCCCACAGAAAAAAAATGGGAATTAGCCTGCGGGCAGTATTTGGCCCAGAGGCCCCCGGTTGCGCGCACCTCTTCGTTAACTTAGAAGGATTCAAATTCACTGAGAATATCTCGGTGGGGTTTATAACGGCCGTTTGCTCAGAACGGAAGCCTTTTCTGGGCTGGGGGTTCCTGATTTTGTCCCCCTCGGAATTCCCTCCCATCCTCAGGAGATCATCAACTTCAACTGCCGGAACCTGGTGGACAACATGCCCCTTTTTGCCAACGCCGATCCCAACTTTGTGACGGCGATGCTGACCAAGCTTCGCTTCGAGGTTTTTCAGCCGGGAGACTTCATCATCCGAGAGGGGACGGTGGGGAAAAAGATGTATTTCATCCAACACGGTGTGGTTAGCATCCTGACCCGGGGCTCTAAGGAAATGAAGCTTTCGGATGGATCTTATTTTGGGGGTAGGTTTTTTGCAGGGGGGGCATTTTGCACTGCTTCTCCAAGGGGGCTTGTAAAGAGAGTTTGGGCCTTGCAAACAGAGATATTTGTCTGTAAATTATGGGGGGGCGGGGGGGGGACCTAGTGCTTCTTTGCTTTCCTTTAGAAAAGGAAGAAAATATTCTTCCGTGTTGTTATTGCAAGAATTTTGTAGAGATCATCTACCCTGCTGCCCCCAAGCCGCAAAAATATCCCTCCCTCTTATTTAGCACAGCCTGGAAGTTCCTTTCTGAAGGTAAAACATTCAGATTGCTTAATTCCTTTCGCCAAATGATATGTCAACGCTTGCTTTTCTTCCTCTCTTTCTGTTCGATCTGTTAATTTGAGGTTGGGTGGGATAAGCCGAGGTTAGATGGAAGGGGGTACCCATAATATAATTCTTCCCCTTTGCCCCTGCAGAGATCTGCCTTCTGACACGGGGCCGGCGCACCGCCAGCGTCCGTGCCAACACATACTGCCGCTTGTATTCCCTTTCCGTGGACAACTTTAACGAAGTGCTTGAAGAATATCCAATGATGCGTCGGGCCTTCGAAACCGTCGCCATGGACAGACTGGACCGAATCGGTGAGGGGCGGGGCTGGAGGACTACAATGTCCATGTTGTCTTGCCAGGCCCTTGAGACTCCTCACGGCCCTCACAAATCAGTGAAGTCCTATCCGAGGAAAGGTCCTGCAGGAGACCTCGGGGGGGTCTTCCAATAGAGGCAGAATGGACATTAGCCGGGGACGTTCCATCCGGTGACGTCCTTGCGGTTCTCTGAGCTTGGTTGTTTTCTCGCAGACGTTTCGTTATCCGGCTAGGTAGAAACGCCTACAACATTTGTAAACGTTTCTAAAACATTTCCCATTTTGCTTCCCTCTGGCAGGTAAGAAGAACTCCATCCTGCTCAGGAAACGGGCAGAGCACAGCTCCAGCACCGTGAACAACGAGATAATCCAGCAGATCGTCAAGCACGACCAAGACATGGCGCACACCATCCAGGACCTCCAGCCTGTGACTGCTGGCCGGGAGCTGAGTGGAAAACCGGTTATCTGGGAGCCCCTGGTCCACGCGCCGCTGCAGACTGCTGCCGCCACCACCAGTGTGGCCATCGCATTGACACACCAGCAAAGTCTGGCAACGCACATCTTCCTTCCCCCTTCTTCCATCGCCAGCCCTCTCTCTCCTGACTCGGTTGCTCTCCCACGCCATCCCCGCCGCTCCCAACCCAGCCTGGGGGGCTCGCGCCCGTCCTCCGTCAGCTCACCCGCCTCGGGGGCGCAGTCCCACTTACAGACGCCCGCAGCTGGCTCCCCGTGTTCTCCCGTGGTTCAGTGCACATCTCCCTTGGAAAGTACGGGGTGCAAAGGACAGGTCCTTCCGCGGCCGATTCCAAAGGGGGAACCCATCCCTGGAACAAGCCAGCCTCAGCTCTCCAAAACTCGGGGCACGTCGGTCTCCACGTCTCTGTTGCAGCAGCCAGCAAACAGCACATCCGTCCCACCTGGGCGAACTCTCCACTACAGTCTCTCCAGGGCCACGGGCTCCCACATTTCCTTGATTTTGCAGCCTCAGCAGATGGTCAAACATCGGAGCTCGCAGGGCCTCTCGGTGGGACGTCTCACCCAGGACGTCCGGCCGCTCTCAGCCTCCCAGCCTTCCTTGCCAAACCGGCTCACCCAACACTCGGACATGGTCTCTTCCCAGCAAGCACGGAAGTCAGCCAGGAATGTCACGTACCGTTCCTCTCCTTCGGTCCCAGGTCTCCTAGGGAAACCAAGTGTGGGGGCCACCGGGCCACCTGTTTCCCCCCAGCAGGCCCCTTCAGGTTCCAGCCGGTCCATGAGTGGGGCCAGCACCCCCCAGTCCCCTGTGTCTGTTCCGCGGCACAGTGCCACCCCTTCCCGCAAGGGGTCCGTAGCATTCAGCCCCGACGTCAACACTGCAAAACCCAAGCTGACATCCCATATGTGAAGCCGTGGTCAGAACAGGGCTGCTCCCTTCCTGGCGGGGGGGGGGGGAATCAGGCCTGGGGGCGAGGAAAGAGAGACTCGGCACAATCAGCATGGCAGCACAGGCTGCCAGGCCCAAAGGAAGTCTGCTGAAGAGGGAAAAGGACCTGTTTCCACAAGGAGATCCTTTGCTATCCAGGGCTGAAGGAAGAGCGGAAACCATCAGACACCCAAGATCTGATCCTCAAAGGTGGGTTCTTTTGGAGAGGAAACTGCCCTGGGTAAGGGAAGACTGTCTTGTCCATCATTGGCTTTGTATCGTTCGCCTCGCAAGTATATTTGGACCCTTCCCTGGAGGGCCTGTCTGTCTACGAGTTAAGTCAACCTGGACAGCGAACTCCTTTGTGACCTGTCTTGCGAGTCCCGTCTAGGGGAAGAACCCTGAGACGTGAGCCAGAAGATCTGCGGTGCGCCGTTTTCAACCCCACCGAAACGGTCTTCCCGTAACTTTGCGGACACTCCGAGACGAGTGCTCCCCCCCAACCCCGGCCTTTTTCCTGCCTTTCGGGATATTTTTTAACGACAAGATAATTGATCTAGCGACCTCTCTCTCTCTGTCCCCCCGCCCGCTCCTCTTGCCCAAATCTGTGCAATATTCATCTCAAGATGTCTCGTGCGAATGTGCGTAACTGTAGAAGCCCCGGTTCCGCAAGAGAGAGGGAGGGGCGTGCCGGCTTGGGTTCCCCCATCCCCAAAGCTCTCTCCTCTCCCCCAAGCCATCTTGCTTCTATGGGCACAAGCAGAGGCCTTTGCAGTGGAAGGCAAGGGACACAAATGTGCATTGCACCTTCCCGATACAAGCCCTGACCCCACAATGCAAGAACGAGAGGGCACAGCTTGCATTATGACGTCACAAGGCATCTTCTGTCATTGTGGCATTATCGTGGCGAGGAACGGACGCCTGTGGCCGTACGCTCAGTTTTTGCACTGAGCCAGACTGAATGTCACCTCCTACCTAGCAGGTTTGGGTTTCCCAGAACCCCTGGCTCAGGTAACCCCCTTACTTGAAAGTGTCTGAATGCCAACTTCCCTGCTAAAATTTCTGAAACCGTTGCGATCTTGACCTGCCGCTCTAGGTTTCCACCCGCCGAAGGGTTTTCTCTAAACAAAACGAAAAAGCAAGAATACTAGCTATCATTTTGGAGTACCAAAGCTGGTTAAAGTATATTAAGGGGCCCTTATTGGTCTCGTACGTAACTTGCGTTCTTGGAGCATCCACTCAAGGCCGGTGGTGTGATAAAGGGTAGGACGTCATTCATGAAACTCCCTCAAAGAAGGGAGCCGATATCCTAAGACCTTGTTTGATTAGAAATTTAACTATTGTGAGCGTAAGCCTGTGCGTCGTTACCTAGGTGCAAACGGCATTCAATTTAGTGGTACTTCTCTGTTGAGGTAAGACACAGTTGGCAAAAAATCGTTCACCTGTCGACGGGCAGCCTTTAAACCATCTCGCTAAGGAGTAGCCACCATCGAGTTAGAAGGCCGTATGAACCCCATTTCAGAAAAAAAGTTTAAGCTTAATTCTTTTCTGGTTCTCTAACTCCCTGCCTGCTGATAGGTTGTAATCGTAGCCCAATTGGGAGAACTTGCGCTCTCCATCACCAGAAGGAATTTACTGGAACAAGGAAGGTCTGCGCGTTCGAGCAAACGACGTCACAGCGTCTGCCGTAAACCGATAGTTCTCCAATGACGTTCCGCCACCACTCCGCCTTGTGCGAGGCCGTTTAAAGCCCTCTTAATATACTGACCCCTTTGCTTTGCGGACTCGTTTCTAAGAGCGCCAAGAAAAGCAGGATCTGATTTACCTCGGAGCCATGTTTACGGGCATAGTGCAATTTTGCAGGAGCGTTAACCATTCCGAAACGGGAAAACGAATACAGCGTTTATTCTCAGATGGACCCCGCACCAGAGGAAGATGTGCTCCTTGGATAAGCCCAGCAGTCTTTCGTCTCCGATAACGGTCCCCCCTTTGACTCCTTCCTTTGAATTACACCCCCGAGTTGTGAAACCCAAGGGAAGTTTACTTGTGTTTTGAAGCATATTGGAATGAGTTGTCCATCTGCTATTGTTGGGTGGGTTTAGCCCTGCTGCAAGTTGGTCCATGCCATGAGCTACAGTGTGGGCCATTGAAGAAATCCAAGATACCCCTGTGAGTGGTCCCACCCTTATTCCTGCCCACTTCTATCCTGGGGGAGCTTTTCCAAGATGCCCTCACCAGCCATGAAGGGTCCTACTAGAGTAGCAGAGTGTCTAATTCGCCCTCCTTGTGCCTAAACACTATCAGGGTTGGTCAATCCTTCAAAACCACCTGCACCTGATCTCCCTCCTCTTCAGGAGGGGCGTCCCAGAGACCCCTCCGTGATCCAGCCGTCCTCTCCAGGAACCGTAGTTCGTGATGTGCATTCCGTGTGGGCTTTTGCCCAAGCAGCCAAATTCGGTGTGACCAATGTTGCTTTCTGATCCAGCCAAGTTACCGATTTAGGGTAGAGTAGCTGCCTGGAACTTTTTCGACCTCTCTCTGATTTTGTTTTCCTCTCGTAGCGAGCTTCACTGCCAATCTTACCCCTCGCGCTGTAAAATGCTTTTCACTTTTAGTACTTGGTGCTGTCGGGGAGGGCGGTTTCAAGTCAGGAAGGGCCAGGAGGCACGCGGCGGCGCGGGCCTGTCTTCTCCAGCCGGGGGAAGGAGAGGGAAGGGACCTTTGGCGTCTTCTCCAGCAGGACCAGCCCCTTCCTTTCCAGATTGGGGTTAGAAAAGACCGTCTGGAGACACGCTAGGCACCTCCCGTGTATCTTGGGCAAGTCGCGGTGCTTCTCTTGCTGCTCAGGGACGCTGTCCCTGCTGGGTGGGTCTCCACCAGCTTGGACCAGCCTAGCAGACACCTTTGTGCTGTGCACCGCAGCGGGAGCAACATGAACTGGCTTCCTGGCCCTTTATTCTCCAGCCCTTAGTCTCCTCTGGTAGGAGTGCCCAGTTTAATCGTGTAGGTTCAAAACATTCCAAAAGTTCTTGTTTACACTTGATCTGGTAGAGCCATCTGTAGCTGCTGTTCCCCATAGATATGCAGTTGGGGGGGGGAGAAAGGGGTGCCTCCCTTTTGTGTCAGTGGGCCTAGGGTGCAATAGACCATGGTGGTGTCCTCACTTGGATCACGTTAAGGATAACGTCCATCCGTAAGAGCGGGAGATTGGAAACCATGCTCCCTCTGGTTCGCCTTCGAAGCCCTACAGGGAGTCCCCACAGAGCTTCCTCCCAGGGGGGGTTTCTTTTTATGGGGCCCAGCAAGCACCTTTATCCAGCAGGTCGTAAGGGAGCTCCAAAGGGGAAGGATCCATTGTGGGGCACTCCCTTGTGAGTCGGCCCTTCTGAGCTTGAGTGTATGTGTGCATTGGCGTGCCCGTCTCCGTGGCATGAGTTGTGCGTGCCTGCGTCTGGATGTGTGTGCAATCTAGGCACCAAAGACCATGATGAGTTCACCACCTTTGCACTCCGCGTCGCTCGGTGTACGGAGCTTGTAGGTTTCATATCATGAGAACATTTTAAAGCTGTTTGTTTTGTTTTTTTAAATTAAGTTCAGTTTAGTTCGGTCATTGTACCTAAGAGTTTTCAATAATAAAGAGAGACTCGAAACCCTGGCTTCTGCGCATTTGTCAACAGCCAAAGCAGATGACGGGACCGTAGTGAGGCCCGCTATGTCTTCATAGTCAAGAACTACGTAAAAAAGAGGAATATATTCTGATATAGTCCCTTTTTTGGTGGGGTGGAGTCACGAAACTCCTAGTAGTGTTTCTCAAGCTTGGCAACTTTTGTGTAGACTTCAACTCCCAGAATTCCCAGCCAGCATGCTTTAAGATGGGTGGAGTTCAACTCCCAGAATTCCCCAGCCAGCATGTCTTAAAGTTGCCAAGGTTGAGAAACATTGTACTAGTATGAGAACATGTCATAAAATAACCGTTTTAGGGTCTAAGATTAACTGTAAAGACCAAGCTAATGACAACAGGTACAGAAACCAGCTTTAGAACTGACAAGACATTGAAATAGTGGAGAGCTTCCGGCTCTTAGGGTCAACCATCAAGGAACCAGCAGTCAAGAACTAACACCACTGGGTAGAGTAGCAGTGAAGGTCTTGGAAAAGAGATTCAGGCGCCTACAAAGCTCAGAAGACCTCAGGGAGTGGTTTCCGCTGTGGCGCTCCGTGGAAGCAGAAGTTGGACGTGGAAGAAGCAGGATAGGAAGAGTGTTGAGGCTCTGGAACGTTGGGGTTGGAGAAGACTCCTCAGAAGACCGTGGACAGCCAAGACAAGCCAATGGATCTTTGAACAAATCAACCTGCTCAAGGCATAAATGTCCAGGCTCAAATTATCATACTTCAGAGGAAGGGAGGGAAGGGAAGGGAAGGGACAGATAGATGGAAGGGAAGGGGGAAAGAAGGCAGGCAGGCAGGCAGGCAGGCAGGCAGGAAGGAAGGAAGGAAGGAAAAGAGATGGGAGGGAGGAGGAAGGATGGAAGGAGAGAGGGAGGAAGGAAAGGAAGGCAGGCAGGCAGGCAGACAAGTGAAGCAGAGGAAGGAAAGAAGGAAGCAAGGGAGGGCGGGAGAAAGACAAGCACAGGAAGGAAGGCAAGCAAAACAGAGGGAGGGAGGGAGAGAAAGGAAAGAAGGAAGCAAGCAAGCAAGCAGAGGAATGCAGGAAGGCAAGCGAAGCAGAGAGAGGGAGGATCAACTCCTGGATGAAGCGAAGAGGCAAGCAGATCACCCCCTTTGAAAAAGAGGCCTCTTCTGCCCAGCTCTTTCCCACCTCTTCTCCCGCTCCAGCAAGCCAAGGGGGCCTCCCCTCTTTCCTAATAGTTTAATGCCCAGCATCTGCCTTTCCCTTTTTAATCCATCCACGGCTGGAGAGCAGCCAGGAGGAAATGACTTTCCGCATTAAGGTGATGGCTTCAAGGTCAGGCAAGGAACGGAGCAGACAAAGCCCCCCCCCCTGATTTCATCGGCTGCTGTCCAGCTGTTTTCCTGCAGCCCTTCCAAGGACCCAGCCCTGGCCCACCAGAAGAGCAGAAAATACCTTCTCCCCCCCCCCCCCCCCCCAATAAAATACATGCACAAAAGGAGCAGAAGCTGGATTCTCTGCCGGGGGAAGAATGTATTGGTTGCATCTGCACTCTGCACTAACTCTGGTTAGCAAACCTGGTTAGTTTGTTTGGGGCTCAGAGTGCTGTTGTATTAAAGTTGGGTTGATGCTCATCCCTGCAAAGTCAGTCCCATTAAACCAGAGTTTCTCAACAAGTTTAAGATGTGTGGACTTCAACTCCCAGAATTCCCCAGCCAGCCATGCTGGCTGGGGAATTCTGGGAGTTGAAGTCCACACATCTTAAACTTGTTGAGAAACACTGCATTAAACCTAACCGAGCTGTTCTACTAGCTGCTGTCCCCAAAAGTTGCTTTTTTCTTACCCGTTTTTTTTTTTTGAAAATGGACACCTTTTTGATTTTTTAGCCTGCAAGTTTGGGACAAGACACCTTGAGAAACAGGCTTCAGGGGTTCAACGGTCAGGTTGGATTCCGTTTTGGAAAATCACACCCTTCTGCTCAGGAAGCAATGTGTCTTTTTATGTTCCCGGCAGCCCTTCAAAAAAGAACCCCTTGTCCCCACTTGTACTGCGGTTCATACTTCACACGGCCCTGCTTCTTCCCTTCAAGCAAAGGTTCTTCAGATGGAAAGAAACACATTGGATTGACCGCTAAAAACCATGAAAATCGGGATCAGCGACAACCCAATGCAGCTTTCCAGTTCCAGGGCTTCCAAGCAGCCAGCCAGGCCCGATTCCAAACTACTCTATTCCAGCCGAGGTTTTCAGTGGCTGTCCGAACTGAAAATTCCCATTAAAAAAGAAAAAAAGATGTGGTGTCAGTAGAAAGTGGGTTCCCACTAGATTGCTCCCTTAGCTTTCTTTTTTCCCCCTCCCCAAGAATTTTTTCAGTCCATCAGCATCATTTGACCTCTTCTCGAAGACCTATTGCCAACCTGAATTCCATATGGAGTGGTCACTCCAAAGGTACGAAAAGACACAGTCCACCTTTGTCAGGTTCAGATGGCTACTTGAAAGCTATTTTTCCCCCTGTCCTGAAGGGTCTTTGCAGGTCTTGTGTTGTTATCCCCCCATCCCTCCCCTTGGGTTTCTGAATGGGGCCAACAGTTCTGCCTGGCACACTGGGAGCCCTTGGCTGGGCTGAGTGGAGATTTAAAGCTCTGGATTAAAGTTGGTTTAGGGGGTTTATGGGCTCAGAGCAGATCAGGCAGGTTGGCCTTCAGCAGAGGGACGGAAGGAGGGAAGGGCAGAGGAAGGAGCAAGGAAAAGAAGGAAGAGGAGAGGAAGAAAAAAGGAAAGGTAGTAAGAAGGAACGAAGGGGAGGAGAAAGAAAAGGGAGGGAGGAAAGAAGGAAGGAAGGGGAGGGAGGAAAGAAGGGGAGGAGAAAGAAAAGGGAGGGAGGAAAGAAGGAAGGAAGGGGAGGGAGGAAAGAAGGAAGGAAGGAGGGGGAGGGAGGAGGGAGGGAGGGAGGAAGGAAAGAAGGAAGGAGAGAGGGAGGAAGGGAGGGAGGAAGGAAAGAAGGATGGAAGGAAAGAAGGAAGGAGAAAGAGGGAGGGAGGAATGAGACAGGGAGGGAGGAGAGAGGGAGGGAGGAAGGAAGGAAGGAAGGAGACGGAGGGAAGGAGGGGAAGGGAGGAGAGAGGGAGGGAAGGAGGGGAAGGGAGGAGGGAGGGAGGGAGGGAGGGAGGGAGGAAGGAAGGAAGGAAGGAAGGAAGGAAGGAAAGAGAGGGAAGAAGGAAGGAAGGGAGGGAGGGGTGATCCTCCCTGCTGTGCAGCTATGCAAGATCATAAACACGCGTAGACCAGATATCATTCTAAACTCCTTATAACAACCCGCGCCTGCCAGAGCTGCTCTGCCCTGCACCCAGCCCGCCCTTCCCAGAGCAAGCAGCCCCTCGGTACGTTTTGCCCTGGAGACAGATTGACGGACAAGAGTGCTTTCCACAAGCATCTTTAAGCAAAGGGCGAACCCGCTTGGGGCTTCCCATTCGGAGCTGCTGCGGGGGGCAAACGACACAACTGAAGCACGCTGAGCACGGCCTTCAGCAACGGGAATAAAGCTGGGGTGGGTTTCAGCCGCGAGCCTTGGCACTCCTCCACGGCGCGATGGTCACGGCACCTGTTGCACCCTCATGATGTTGGTGAAGCCAGCCCCAGGCCTCCAGCCGGTCACGATGATCACCACGTCCTCCGAGTGCAGGAAGCCTCGCACTCGGCCTGCGATGGGGACAGAGAAAGGAGATTCAGACACGCCAGCCACAAATATGGAACGGGTGCCGTCGAGACAGCGTGACAAACTCTTCACACAAGAATGCCAGGCAAAAAAAATTCTGGATTTGCATCATTCCCCCAGGCGGTCTCGATCAATCAATCAATTAGCGGGTTGTGCGAATCCAGACAATGTGTGTGACTCTTGCCCGGCTGCTAGGACCTTTTCCTCCTTTTAGGAGGCTTTGACATCTGCCTCTCCTCCACCCTGGGAGAAAAGAGAGGGCCTTCCCCACGGCAGCCCCAGACTTTGGAACTCCCGCCGACGGAATCTCGGTCCCTCTAGCAGCCAGCAAAGACAGGTGGATTTAGGCAGCTTTGCATTCGTTTTGCAGAGGAAGATTAAAAAAAAAAGGGGGAGGATTTCCATGTTTCCTCTGACTTTCTATTGCTGGATTAGTTAAAACAAGAATAAATTATTTTGTTTTAAAAGGTTTCATTTATTTATGTATTAGACATATAACTCACTGTAGGAAGAAGGAAGGAAGGAAGGAAGGAAGGAAGGAAGGAAGGAAGGAAGGAAGGAGGGAGGGAGGGAGGGAGGGAGGGAGGGAGGGAGAGAGGGAGGGAGGGGGAGAGGGAGAGGAGGAAGGAAGGAAGGAAGGAAGGAAGGAAGGAAGGAAGGAGGAGGGAGGGAGGAAGGGAGGGGGGAGGGGGAAGGGGAGGGAGAGAAGAGAGAAAGAAAGAAAAGAAGAGGAAAGGAAAGGAAAGGAAAGGAAAGGAAAGGAAAGGAAAGGAAGGAAGGAAGGAAGGAAGGAAGGAAGAAGGGAGGGAGGAAGGAAGGAAGAAGGGAGGGAGGGAGGGAGGGAGGGAGGGAGGGGGAGAGGAGAAAGGAAGGAAGGAAGGAAGGAAGGGAGGAGGGAGGGAGGGAGGGAGGGGGAGGAGGGAGGAGGGAGGGGGAGGGGAGGGAGAGAAGAGAGAAAGATAGAAAAGAAAGAAAGGAAGAAAGAGAAAGAAAGAAAGAAAGAAAGAGGGAGGGAGGGAGGGAGGGAGGGAGGAAAAGAGAGACTAGATATATTCAGATAGATAAATAAAAGTTAGAATAATCCATGGGATTCATATTGGGTGAACGTGTGTCCCCTCTTAAGTCCTTCAAAACAGGAGATGAGTTAGAGGACCCTGCTTTCCATGAAGCGTATTATGCATTTAATATCTGCTGGAGAAGCATGTTAATTCAACAGGTGCTGTCTTCTGACTAGGCAGTTCAGTCACCGAAAGGGCTGTACCAGTGGGATATCAGCCAGCCACAGAATTAATAAAAGGCCCAAGAGTCTCTGAGGGCAGAAATTCTTCTTGGAGAGAGCAAAGCTCTACCGACTCACCCATCTCGATCCCAAACTGCACCCGGCGGTCGACATCTTCTGCCCAGACGTCCTGCTTAGCGCCGTGCCACATGACCGGGAAAACACCGCGGCTCAGGTGAGTCTGGCGGGCCACCTGTTCATTACGGGTCACGGCGATAATGAGAGCCCGGGGCCGGTAGCGGGAGAGGATCTGGGCAGACCTGAACCGGGGGAAGACGCAGAGGGGAAGTCAAATGGAATCGCCGCAGCCAAATCTGTGGGAAATTCGAACCCGGGACTTTGTAGCTGCCTTCTTGCTGGCTCAGTGTATGGATGGGAAAACGGGGGTGCTGGAAGGGGTCTTGGGCACCAACCACCAAACCGACGCGACGGGAGCACGCCGTGCAGCCGCAACCGGAAGTATCCTGGACGTCGGGGAGGAACCTGGATGGCATCTTCGCCACCCCACAACGACAGGCATGTCTATCGACCTGCAAACGCTCACCTCCATCACGGCAGCCACCTTGTACGGCTTGCCAGCTGCCCAGCGGGACCCCCCACCCCAGTCGGCAAGCAGGAGACCCCATCTTTGGCTCGCCGACTCTTCTCACCTGCCCGATGTGGTGAGGACGATAATGGCAGCGGCACAACATTTGAATGAGGCCTCCACCGCGCCAATGGCGGTCACCTCGGTCGGATCTTGGCTCAGGGGCGTCAAGCGACGTAACTCCTGGAAAAGCTGATGGTGGTACATCGCGGCCTCAGCCTCTCGGGCGATCTGCGCGCAAGGAGAGGAAAACAAGGAGTCTTGTCTCCTTGCCATCATGGGTCTGCACAGTCTCTAAGACTCCTGCGTTCCTAGGCTCCACTTTTGTTTTCCTCTTCCCCCCTCCTCCCTTCTTCCTCTTCTGTCATGGCGATGCTCCTACCCACGTGTTGGAAGTTGGCTCCCGATTCCAAACGGGAAGGACCGCCTTACCGCGTGTTGCATTCGCACAGCCTCCACCACGTAGGCCCCCTTGGCCGTCTCCCCAGACAGCATGATGCAGTCAGCCCCATCCAAAACCGCGTTGGCCACGTCGCTGCTTTCTGCCCTTGTGGGACGGGGTTTCTTGATCATGCTGTCCAACATCTGGCGAAAGAAGTGGTCTGTCAGCTCCTCAAGGGCAGGGACCTCTCGTGCAACTCCTTGGGGTCAGAGTTGGGGGGGGTCTCCCTACACCAAGGGGCAGTACGAGAACCCAGTTCACCCCAACCCAACGCCGTTCACTGTTATTTGCAGGATCAATTGGAGACCATGATCGCTATTCGCCTCCAATCATTTCTACTCGCCCCAGGAGATCGGACACAGAGGCCATCCCTTCTATGAAACAGCCTCACCTGGTGGGACCCAGGCAGTGTTTCTCACAGCACCTACCCTAAGGACCAGCATTCCCCCCAAGGTTTGGAGGGCCTTGATCCTGCTGGCCTTCGGTGAGATCCCCAAAACGTAGCATTGCCCTGCGCCAGAGCGTGGGAGGAACCCATCCAAAATGAAAGGTTTTTGAATAGACTACAGTAATCATGTTTCCCAACCTTTAAGGGGTGCGGACTTCAACTCCCAGAATTCTGGACTTCAGCTCCCAGAATTCCCCAGCCAGCTTGCTGGGAGCTGAAGTCCAGAATTCTGGGAGTTGAAGTCCTCACATCTTAAACGTGCCAAGGCTGAGAAACGCTAGATTTTACAATGGCTAGCCTTGTTTATTCGGTTATCTTCCTACTTTGTTATTTTATGTTTCCATTCTGGATGCTGGCTGTTTTTTTTTAGTTCCTCTGTTTTATTCTTCTTCTATCCCACCGTAAGCCCTCCAGAGTGGCTTTTGGAAATCAGATGACCATAAATATTCAATCAATCAATCAATCAATCAATTTTATTTCGGTCATAGACCAGCGTATGACCATAAATATTCCTTTATTCAAGGGAATAAAGAATCGTATGAGCAAACTGCCTACTTCAGCCATTATCCAGTAAAGCATTTCTGCCAGAAAGCCAGCCAACGTCTGTTGGACGATCTCTAGCAGACCAGAACGCATGGCGGGTTCTTCCACCCATACAGACTGAAGGATCCTAACCCTTCAGGTGCAGTTTACCTGCGTGGCACAGATCACGGGTTTCCCCGCACGGTTGCAACGGCCGATCATCATCTTTTGAGCCAGAAAAACCTTCTCCGCGGGGATTTCGATCCCCAGGTCACCGCGAGCCACCATGATGCCGTCACTGGCTTCCAGGATCTCATCAAACCTCAAGGCGAGAACAAAGGTTACAGCCCAGCCCAGCCTGCTGACTTGGTGACAGGAGGAAGGTTACCCTGCAAGGAGAAATCTAGCCTCTCTAGAATTAGACCAGACGAAGAATTAAGCCAGGCTTCCAGGCTTTGGACAATTAGTCCCATCAGCTCCATCTGGTGGTGGGCAAGTGGTTTTGGGAGTTGTAGTCCAAAGTATCCAGCCTTAGATTAAACTCTATGGGCTTAATTACATTTGGGGGCTGTTTTACACTGAGAGCCACATGTTCTCTGTGAATGTTATGCCAGGGGTTACACTCCCAAAACCTGGAAGAGGAGGGACAAAAATGAATAAAAACTTCAACTGGATTGAATTTAATTAAAATTAAAATTCAGTGGAGTCCACATGGCACCTGCTTAACAATCCCCCTCTTTTTTTCTGGAATAGGAAAAATTACAAAAGGAAGGTTGGAGCAAGGGGAGAAGTTGCCCCTGATATATAAGCAAATTGCTTCTTACTTAGTTAGACCGTCGATGAATCAAGGCAATTATGACCATTCGTCGATCAGCCATGTTTTTCAACCCTGGCCGTTTTAGGAGGTGTGGACTTCAACTCCCAGAATTCCCCAGCTGACTGGGGAATTCTGGGAGTTGAAGTCCACACGCCCCAAAGTTGCCATGGTAGAAAAACACTGCATTACAGGGTCCATATCTGGCCTGCAGGACTCTCAAGCAACACTAGGGGGTGGGAAATAGTTTCTTTATGTTCCTTTGCTGCCCCCAGTGGATGTCCGATGTTCTGCAGCCTGGACTTAGCCTTATAGGTGGATTCCGAAGGTCTTAAGCAAGGCTCTTTTCGAGCCGCAATGCCCTTCGGTGTCGGTTCTCCATAGAACAGGGATGAGGAAGGTTCAACCTCTGAGCTTAGCAAACGGCTCTTGCTACGCATCGTGAGGGTCCCAACATGGATGTGTCAGGAAGGATCCATCGGGAAAATGATAAGGCAGGCCGAGAAGAGAGATCCGTGTGTTTCTTTCTCATTTGGTAAAAGACCTGTAACGGTCTGTGGGAATGACCTTGGGAGACAGGAGGAAGAGCCGCAGACTAGGCAACGGTCAGATAAGCGTCTGCTGAGCCCACAGAAGGAATGGGGGTGTGGTAAACGTCTCAGAAGGGACCTTCCCTAGTTTCTTGGGCTGTAAAGGTGGGGAGGGAGGTGGGCTTTCAGATTTGCAAGCTTCTGTTACTGTCACCGTACAATAAAGTAGAATGAGTTCATCTGGGCGTGCTTCCTGTCTGGGCTGACAGGACCCGAATCAGACCTCAAAGAAGCATCTGAAGACTACCTTTTGACCCCCTCGTGGTTTTCGATTTTGCTGATGATTTTAATGTTGCGGCCGCGCTCCCCCAGCACCTGCCGGATCGCGGCCACGTCGCCGGCCTTGCGGATGAAGGAGGCGAACACGATGTCAACCCCCTGCTCCACGCCAAACTCCAGGTCCCGTTTGTCCTGCTGCGACAGCGCCGGCAGGTCCACTTTAGCCCCCGGCAAGTTGACTCCCTTCCGGCTACAGAGCATCCCGCCGTTCTCCACCTCGACGACACAACTATTGGGGCCTAGCGGTTTGTGCACAGACCAGGGTGGGGTGGGGGACACAAGATGGAGAATCAAGGTTTCGACTGGCAAGGATGGATGTCTTTTTGGATCCGGAAAGCTACCAGAGATGTATCATTCCCCCAAAAGACCCATTTGGAGGCCCCATATTTCCTTGAGATTGCACAGCTAGACATGAGCCCCCAGGAAAAGATGCTGTTTCTTTAAGACGGTGCAAACAGTGCGGCGCGCGTGGCTAAATCCATCACAAGTTCAGGCAGCAAAGCAGGCCAAACCACGGCGAGCTCCGCCTCATGACCTCACCAAGCCCCTCCTTTATATGGCTGCGTTGCGACACTGCGGCAAGGCGGGGCTTTGCATAATGAGGTCACTCCACACGGTCAAGTGCCCCAAGAGCGCCTCTTGCTCCTTGCTTGCCGGTGAAAAACAGGGCAGCCAGCCCAGCCGGCTTGTTTTCTGCTGGTAATTGTTAATACTGGCCAAGAGCGGGCCTGTTTTCTGCCGGCAAGCAATAACGAAAGCGAATCACGAAAAAGAACATCCTGGGAATCAAATTACCTCTGCTGACTTCAACTGGCAAATGTGTGGATTCTGATAGCAAAGTGTAGGGAATATTTATTCAGGATAACAAATTTATAGGATGTTGCTCAAAAAATGGGACTCCCTGACGGTCTAAGGAAAGGAAGAGATCCTTCACACAGAGGTGGGCAGGATGGGGGGCGAGAGATCCAGCCTAACAATGGGAAAACACTTACGAAGTTCCTTGACCAGTAAGGAGATGAGCCCATCGTCAATGAAGATCCGCCCGCCAACATTAACCACTTTAGGTAAGTTGGCGTAATCCATCCAAATAGTGTGCGAATCACATTTCTCCCGGAACGCCGGATCGGTGGTCACAATCAAGTGGGATCCTTTGACCAGTTCCACTTCTTTGTCCTCACCCTGGAGAAAGATCACGAGCCAGATGCAAGGAAGCGTTACTCCCCTCAATACAGGTAGTCCTTGCTTAACAACACTAACTGGGACCGGAAACTGTCGTTAAGCAATGCAATCATAAGTCAAAAAACCACATGACCGTGCTGCTTAGCGTCGGTCGTTCTGGCAGTCCTGGCAGCCACGATTAAGTGAGGACCATGTGGGTTGTTAAACGAGGGCCTCACATGACCGTGACTTGCAACGTCCTGCCAGCTTCCCCACTGACTTTGCTTGTCGGAAGCAGGTAGGGAAGATCGCAAATCGTGATCACGTGACCGCAGGATGCTGCAACAGCTGGAAGTATAAGGACCGGTCATAACTACCACTCATTCAGCGCTGTCATAAGTTTGAATCGTTGCTGAACAAGTGGTCGTTAAATGAGGACCTGTATTTTATTGGCTATTGAGTCATTGCTTCAATCGAGGTGAGCTGCATGGACACATTTCACAGATCACAAACATCTGCTTGATTTGCAGATTTTTTGTTTTACGTTTAAATATAACAAATCTGCTGAATTCACCCAGTGCCCAACTAGATAAAGCATTTTTTCCTTCCAGTTCTCTTGTTTTCAGTGAAGCTCCAAGGTAGAACTGTTGGAAGAACTGATAGAAACAGATGTGACTGGTTGGCAAAGATTTCTTTAACGGGGGAGAAGTTTCAGATTTATCCCTGGTACGGATCTTACCCCTTTAATCAAACCCGTCCGGATTTCAGGACCTTTGGTGTCCAGGGCAATGGCCACGGGCCGGTAGAAGAGAGGATTAGTGGCAAAGCTCTGGGTCGCTTCCCGGATATTTGCAATGGACTTTGCGTGGTACTGAAATGGAATGAAATTGAATCCCAGTTAGGAAGGGTCTGCACCCCTGAGTCCAGCTTCCTGCCTCCACTCCGCTACCAGCTTGCAAAGCAGTCGTTTTCGAGAGAGGTGTGAGCGATCGAAAAGCGAGCTGTGCATTCTCTCTCTGCCAGCCTTGCGAGGTAGTCCAGCCAAGAAGCACACTCAGAAGGACTCGCTCTACTTTCTCGTAAGGTGACATCAACAGAATCGTGCAAGACTGGAAGTCCATCTCTCCCCTCCCCGACTTTACAGCCCAAGAAACTAGGGAGGGTCCTTTCTGAGACGTTTGCCACGCCCCCATTCCTTCTCCGGGCTCAGCTGCCGTTTATCCAACCATTGCCCTAGCTGAGGCTCTTCCCCATCTCCCGAGGTCATCCCCACAGACCGTGACCCTCTCTGAGTAAAATAAATGAAAGGGCTCTTAGTCGGGCTAGTTCCCCAGTGGTGGGCGTTTTAGAGATAGACTGCTCCTGGACATGGGGGCTCTGCTCCCGATTACTGGGGTTAGCGGCAGAAGAAGAACCACCACCAAGCCCTGCCTAATCCAGAGGGGAGCAGCAGACACTCTTGGGCAAGATTGGGACACAGAAACTCTCCTGCTCTGGGCTCGAAAGGTTATAGGCGGGGTGTAAATCCGATTGGGCTTCTTGGATTGTTGGGCCTTTGGCCTTCCCTGTTCCTCTGCTGGTCCTCGAGGGGCCCTGATTCCCCCCCCCCCACTTTGGAAAGTGATGCCTCCCCTCCTTCCTCCCCTCTCCCCTTCCCTCCTTGGCACCTCGTGCGACCCGTGCGAGAAGTTCAACCGTGCGATATTCATGCCGGCTTTGATCATTTCACGCAGCATCTGCACCGACTGCGAGGCAGGACCTGTAACGGGGGGGAAAGTACGTTCTGGGGGCCTCCTCAGGGTCCCCTGCAAGGGGCAGAAGCAAATCTGCCAGGATGAGGCCCCAAAATTCAATGGCATTTTTTCCTTCTCTCGGTTGATTTTGCCCAAAGCAGCTTTCTTGCAAAATTGGGCAGGGACCGAGGGATAGACATGTGTGACCCTGTCCTTCGCTGCCCATCCTGCCCCCCTTCCATTCCTCCCCCCTTCCCATAATGCACCCCACATCAGAGCGATGCCTCACCAATGGTGCAGACGATACTGGTGCTCCGGGCAGTGATGGGCTCGGAGTCGATGTCCAGCAGGCAGAGGTGCTCCAAAAATGTGTCGGCCATGGAGGCGGGGAGCTGCTGGCGTTGGAAGAACGCCGTGCCCAGCTCCTGGGTAAGGGCAGCCATGTCGTGGGACTGGTTCCCGGCACCTGCTGGCGGGGAAGCCAAAGATGGAGCCAACTACCGAGCAACCCACTAATTAGGGCCAGGCCTCCTACTCCGTGCACAAGATCCTCCTTTCCATTCCACCCTCAGAAGCCATCGAGATGCCCGCCAACCCCTTTCCCCAGGCCCAGCTTGTGACACACCATCCATCTTGCTCCTCCTGCCTTCTAAAGCTTTTTCCAGATTGCGCCTGGAAGTTCATCCTGACTCTCCTGGTTAAACAGTGACCAGCTAAGACCCAAGTTCACAGCCTCTGCCGCCGCGGCTCCAAGCCGGCCCCTCACAAAAGAACCTTTATTCCCCAGTTGCCCAATCGGGCAGGGGCATTTCCCCTTTCCTCCTGCAGCAGCAGGCAGCAGACACTGCGGGGGTTCCCCCTCTCCCTTTTATCCTCACCAGGACCCTCTGAGGTAGGCCCCTTCCTTTGATTTCCACGGGGAAGGAAAGGAAGAAAAATCTGGAGAAGGGAAGGGAATGGGGTGCAAAGGGGAGGAAATGAAGGGTGCAGGAAGAGCAGGACAGGAAAAAAGAAAGGAAAGCGAGAGGTTATAATTAAACAGAAGGGGAGGGGAGGGGGAAAGGAAGAAAGACAGAGAGAGAGACAGAGAGAGGAGGGGGAGAGGGAGGGGGAGAGGGAGAGAAGAAAGAAAGAGAGAGAGAGAGAGGGGGGGGAGGGAGTCAGGAGACTTAATGCCCAAGCAAACAGTTCCAGCTGACTTTCATGCAAGCTTTGGCCCAATTGCCCAACCTTTCTGGAAGGGATCCATACATATCTTAGGAATGATCTCTCTTTCTCTCCTCTGCAATATAGGAGGGAGCAAATCAAATTTCACAGCAGCTTGAAGCCAGCACACAGCCTACTTGGTGCAAAGCTCACCCAGCTGGTCTCTTGCTGCAAAGGTCAGAATAATCAGACCTTCGCTGGGCGTTAGGATACCCACACCCATCCCGTTTCGCAAGCGGAGCCATCAACCTTTGCTACCAGAGGCACAGGGCTGGCGAGGGAAGGCTCCGCTGGCCCTGGGACATCGATCCGAGCCCTCCCCTGCCCGCTGCCCGCGTGCGACAGCCTTGCCACCAGATAAAGGAGTCATACAGGCCTGTTGGGATCTCTCTTATTTTCTTTTTTCCTGCTTTCTCTGGACCGCAGTGAAGAGCAAGAAAAGCGGAAGGGACGGCCGTTGCAATTGCTCTAGGCCAGCCCCTTTCCCATGGAGATTTCCACCCCTGGCTCAAAAACCTCACAACCACACCCAGCCACAGCCGCCTGTTTCCTATCCAGAGCTCACACTCCTCCTTCAAAGCTGCAGTCAAGCAGCAGGACCCGCGGGTGCTTCTGTGTGGCACGCAAGTTTTCCAAGATTATTGGCGGGGCAAGCCCCCAGATTGCAGGCCGTGCCTTTCCTGCCTTCGCAAACAGAGAATGTGCTGGATGGCGCAGACATAAAACAGCCCCGGAGTTCATCTTTGGCCGCGTTGTGCAAACCCAGCCGTTCAATGAGAGCTGAGGCTCGGCACGGGGTTGGCACACCCGGCTGATGGTGGTTTATTCCACAAGCCGAGCTTTAACAAAGAAATGGTTTACTGGCCTGTGAAAATCAGGTTGGCTTTCCACACAGCCTGAAAGTTTAGTTCTGAGTTTGTTTTCTGCCTCCCTTGAGAGGTGAGATGGCACTGCTCGCGGGCACGTAATTCACAGACATTAATGGAGAATTAATCTATTTCTTCTTATAGCCTGAAGAGGACTCTCAGTTTGCCTTTTATGGGAAGGAAGGGGAAGAGGAAGGGAATTTATTTATCATATAAATATGATAGATGATGGATGGATGGATGGATGGATGGATGGATGGATGGATGGATAGATAGATAGATAGATAATGTTTGACAGAGAAGGAGGAGGAGGAGAAGGAAGCAAGAAAGGGTGAGCTAGAAACTTTAATCTGCATTATTATTCTTATTTTATTGCAAATGCTTATCAGTCCCTTCTCATGTTGCAAAAGCATTTTATGCAAACTCTCTTCATCGTTACCAGAACAATTAAGCTGTGCCTCTTGACCGTGGCCTATAAAAACAGTTTGTTTATAGACTGTATTCTTTCGTAGCCTAGTTTCTTCGGGGGGGGGGGGGGCGGGGAAATAATACAGGACAACCCTGAAAAAGGTGCCTAAGGATTAAAAAACAAGAAGTGTTTATGTTTCCACTTTGCTTTACAAAGGGACATTCCAGAGCCCAGCCAAGAAAAGAAGTAATTAAATCAAATCCATCTAAGGGCCAGCTTTTGAAATAAAGGACTGTCTTCATAATAAAGCACGTAGGGTCGCTGTCACTATAAACCCCAGTTACTTCAGAAGAAGCTGTACAATGTTGGCATATATTTTGGTTTTCAGCAGCAGCATTTCTGCATTTTTTAATGCTACTTGGACCGTTCTTTGAATGCTAGAAACAGAACCAGAATCGTTGCAAAGTTTTCGGCGACGCCAAAGGTGCAGCTGGCCTCATATTTCTTCTTTAGCTTGTCCCTGGCACAGCTGGGGAGATTTATCAAATTGGACGCCCGATGCTCCCTTTTCGGGATCTTCGAGCAACCCGCTAGATTCCAGATCACTTTTAGCTGCTTCCACGTCTGTATGTATTGATATTTTATTTATATTTCAAGTTTGTCACCGCCTAGTCTCACTGCACGGCTCCAAAGCTGCCGGCCAGAAAACTTTTCCATAAAAATAAAATGAGGTCTACGATGTCCTTTCGAACTGATGATATCAGACAGCCAACGCTGGTTCGAAATTCACCAGAAATACAACCGATCCCTGGAAGGGACAGCTGGGGTCCAGCTTGCTAGCTTCACGGTTTAACAGAGCGAGCAATTTTCTAGGGATCCACGCTGAACCATTTCTTAAAATATTATCACTCACCCTATACCAGCTCATCGACAGGGAAGGAAGCAATTTATTTATTTATAAAAACAAGCCAGCGATAAAAGCCAGCATCATTCAAGAACCTTGGCTTTTAAACCAGGCTGGTTAAAAATCAAAGTGTTTTTTCGCTCCCCCCCCCCCCCCCCATGGACAATTGGTTAAGTAAGCAATATAGTCTTCATCATCCTTCAGGCTTTTTAAGCATCCCCATGACTACTGTTCCTATTTTTGTAGTTACAAGCACCTTTCTATAGGCAGCCAAAAGAGAGAAATGGAGCACATTGTTACTCATGGAAGATTGTCAATCCATTCATAAGATCGATCCCAATCCTTGATAAATACAAGGTAACTTTTCTTCCTTGAAAAAGCAGGATGTTTTCCCCCTCCCAAGCACATTTCTATATGCAGGGGAAAAACAAAAAATGAAATTGAACACATTGTTACTAATGTAAGATGGTCAACTCACAAGATCTATCCTTTCCCACTCCCTGATCAATGCAAGGCGACTTCTGTTCCTTGAAAAAGCAGGATATTTTCCCCCTCCCAAGCCATTTACAAACGGCAGCACCTTCAGATCTCGAGCAACAAGGGTTCTGTGTCCTTTCCAGCCAAGAATCCAGATTAATCATAGTTTGTTTAGCCTGGCTTGGATGTGACACTGAACAAGCAAGCAGGCTAGATAATACGGTTTGTGTCTGGCTTAGCAAACCATGGGAAGCCACCTGACTTTAGCAAAATATTCATTTAGCAAAAGAGGCCCCCGAGACTTTGTTCAACAAAAAGAGGGGTGGCCCATGGACAGTTTTGCACCCCGAAGGTGCCCCCATTTTGCAGATTTTGGGGGTCCTTTTTTTCCTTTTGCAGTAATAGCTGGGGATGATGTCTGTAACGTAACGTGCCCATGTCATTTTAAAGGATTCTTCAAGATCCTTCCCCCCCCACCCCAAGGAGGAGGGCGAGATGGTTTTCCTAAGGGAAATCACTCTACACATGCTCAGAGGCACACTGCTCTTTTTATTTATTTGCATTTATGTCTATTTCAGATTTGTCACTGCCCATCTCGCTACAGAGCAACTCTGGCCGGTTTACAGCAAAAACAGAATATATATGAATTGAAATAGAATAAATAGCAATTAATTCAAATGCACGACAAAAGGACTCCTATATTATTGGATTTTTATTTTTATTTTTTTTACTTTTGACGCTCCTTCCAAACGGGGGAAAATCTTTCGCCTAAGGCGGGCTGAGACAAAACAGATTTAAACTTCCAAAACTAGTCGGGCAAGAAAGAAAGATTGAAGCCAACCTTGAAGACAGGACGCAGCTTTTCCGCCCCAAACAGCATTTTTCTCCCCACCCCATTGCAATAAGATCTAATTGAGTCCCGCCTTTTCCCCCTTATTGGACCATTAAGGGGATCAAAAAGGAAGCCTGGGAGTTTTGCCAAAAAAAAAAAATTAAAGAGAGAGAAACTTTGCACCGCCCAAGCACTTCCTAATTCTGTCCCCACCCTAGTGGGTTAATCTATTCAGAGGTGGCATGAGGAACACGCCCACCCTTTTTTTCCCTGTGAGCCAATCCACAGCTCTCTTGAGATTCAAGCTCCTCCTCCCCCTGCTTCTGATTGGCTTTTAACTCCATGGCCCGTCTTCATACGATGGAGAAGGCCAATCAGGAGGGTGCTGCATCTCTGATCTATACTTACCTCGACGGCCTCTTTTTTTCCCCTCGCGAGGCTCTCTGGGGGTTGTAGTCCCCAGAGCGGCGGACCTGCGGAGCTCCGATAACGCGAGGACTACGAATCCCAGAACCTATTTCGGCGCAATAGGAATTATAACCATACAGGGCACGATCTCTATTTAGTGCTCGAGATACTTACGGCAATAGGAAGGGTAAGTCGCATATAAGAGTTTTCTGCATTATTTTGCATTTTGACGATTGCTGCTGCTCGAGTTTCTGCCAAGGGAGACGCTGCCCGAATAGCCCTCCAAACAAATTTAGACGAAGTTGCTAGTCCGCATGATATTTTTGCTGTCTGCTTTCTTAAACCCACGCTTGTTCTTTCGCTGATGCTGATCATGGTCATAACATTGCATCTCTGTGGACCTTGAAATCTTAGGACTGAATTGCTGGCGTCGCCTTCTCATTTCCGGACTGGGGTTTCGGGGACCCCCTTTCAAAGCTGCAATCCTCCACGAAAGGCGCCTTTCCTACCTCGCAGGGTGGTTTTTCGGGTTGCAGCCAGGCTGACCTTTCCCAACTTTTTCCTGCAAAGGAGGTGAGTAGCCTGTCCGGATCCTTTCCGTTTGCTCCGGGAAGCCACTGGATTTATACATCCCCAGGAGTCTTGGTGAAGCCCAGCAGGATATAAGACGGAGAGATAAATGAAAGGCTGGGATAAAAAGAACTTTTTTCAAGGAGGGTTAAGGCCAACGTTCGAGGGAGGGATGAAATAAAAGCGTTGGGCATTTATTGCGCAATCTGAGGGGAAGGCACCTCAGGGGTCATCTATCCCACCCCTTGCTCAGGGTAAGAGCTGCTGCGACAGCTTAGGTCAGTGTTGTCCAAACTTGGCCACTGTAAGATGAGTGGACTTCAACTCCCAGAATTCCCCAGCCAGCATGGCTGGCTGGGGAATTCTGGGAGTTGAAGTCCACTCATCTTACAGTGGCCAAGTTTGGACAACACTGGCTTAGGTAGAGGACCAGCCTCAAGACCTCCAGGGAAGCCCTTATGCTAAAACCCCAATTTCTGACGGTGCCCAAGACGACAATTGGCTCCCCGTGCAAAATATCCTCTTATCCTCCTTCCCGAAACGTTTAGCAAGACGGTCAGAGCGCCAAAGCTGAGCCTTAATCCAGCTTTGATTCTTTAAAAAAAATTGAAGAAGCTAGGGCTTTTTCTAGTTCAAATGCACTATCCCTTTACTGCAATTTAATTTTAAAATAATGTGGATTTTACTTTTGGCAAAGCACGTAAAGCACGTCCAGAGTTTATTTTTGATTCATCCTTTGTTCATCATCTTCTCGGACTCTCCTTCCCCTTTTTTAGAAGTGTTTTTAAATGGACGTTTTATGGATTCGTATATATTTATGGTTTGAAGGTTCTGGGTGAGTCGCCCAGAGTTCCCCCATTGGGGGGAGATGGGCGGGGGAGAAATGTAATAAATGAAATAAATAAAATTTTCTTAGGGGACAAAAGTGGGGGGACGAGACTTTTTTGCACTTGGGAAGGTCTGGATGAGAGCAGCGGGACTGCGGTAGGCCAGTGTGAGTGGTTTGAATTTTTCCTTCCCTAGGTCTGCATTCTAGGAAAAGGATGAGCGAAGATGTCAAGCGCAGGTCCGCAGCTACGGACAAGGACGAATTTGTGAGTTTCTTCCCCCAAATTGTCCGGGATCTGACGGAAGACGAGTTTCACCCACCCGAACTGGCCGACGCTATCGCCAGGCTGAAAAGGGTGAGTCCCGACCCACTGTTCCCAGCAAAGCCCTGCTTGGCTACGTATACCAAATCATGATTTGCTTGCCAAGCCACCACGCACGGCATGCTGTTCTTAGCCACAATCACTGCAATGCCTTCCCTGTCGTTTCTTCCCTAGGTGTTAGAATATAATGCCATTGGTGGGAAATATAACCGTGGGCTAACAGTGGTGGCTGCTTTTCGGGAACTAGCCAAACCAGATCAGCTTGATCCGAAGAGCCTCCGCATTGCCCTCGTCGTGGGCTGGTGTGTTGAACTGGTAAATTCCTTTGTGACTTCTCTCCAAGTCTGCAACGCCTGTGTGGCTTTTCTGACCAGCTGAGCTGCGTGTCCTCTGAGCTTTAGGGAGGGGAATCGCTCTTCCCTCTCTACCTGGGTCTTCTCGTGTTACTAGTCCTCAGTGTTGTGACTTCCCAGTTAGGTTCCAGTTTGCAGACAACCAGCTGCAATCGAACCGCGCGTCGCAAAATGGATCGGGGGCCCTATAAGTTCTCCAAGTTTTTAGAAGCGGGAAAGGGACATGACAATGTTGTGATTCCTCCAGTGAGTTATTGGACAGATTAGAAATATACGGGTGATGGTAATATTTATTTATTTGTTTATTTATTAAATTTAGGGGTGAAGTGGGCCCCTACCCTCCCAATTTCTCCGAAGGAATTGAAGACTTGGCTCTGCCAACTTGCCTGGGGGAGGAAAGATACAATCAACCCTGGGGATGGCTGGCACTTTGACGATGTGCCCTGAGTTTATTAACACCGAATTAACATCTGCCTCTTGGAAGTATTATACAGGAAGTGTGTTTTTAACCTATTTCATTAATAAATATTTATCTATTTTAATCAATCTCTATTCTATTTTTGCTGTAAACCGCCCAGAGTCACCCCACAGCGAGGTGGGCGGTGACACATTTGAAATATAAATAAATATATAAATCAATTTATGTGCCGTCCATCTCCCCCAGAGGGTGACTCTGGGTGGCTTTCGTGAAAACAGTCAAAATATAAATATATCATTTTAATTTTGAATTCAATTTCAATTCAGTTTTAAAAAGATCAGTGTCATAATTTTAATCGCGATCAACGACGTTATTATTTTTAAAAAAGAAAGAGTTGCTCGCCTCCTTTCCTGCTTTCTCTTCTGCGCTTACGTCACTGAAGGGAAAAAAATGCCTCTTCTTCTCTCGCCACCTGGAAAATGATGGCATCTGGTTTCGTTCTAGCTCCAGGCCTTTTTCCTAATTGCAGACGATATCATGGACTATTCGACGATTCGCCGGGGCCGACCTTGCTGGTACAAACAGGTAATCTGAAATGATCCCAAACTGTGATGGAATGGAATGATGAAGGCCAGGCTCGGGGAGAAAAACATTTTCTTAGCTCGCCGGAGGAGTGTGGGAGATACAAGAGGATGAGACTGGCACTTCCCTGAGGAATTCACAGTGTTGTGGCTGGCTGGCTTGGGAACTGGGAAGTCTGGGAAGATTGATGTCAGGCCTAGCCCAAGGAACTCCAAGAGGCCATGCCAATTCAGTCCAGCTATGTTTATCAGCTACAACCTCTAGCAAGAATCTTCCCAGACTAAAACCCCACTTCCCAAAGTCCTCCAGCCACAACAGTGTGAATTCCTCAGGGAGGTGCCAGCCTCATCCTCTTGTTCCTCCCACATGGTTCTGGCGAGCTAAGAAAATGTTTATCTCCCTGAGCCTGGCCTTCATCATTCCATTCCATCACACAAACCCACTGTGGCAAAAGAGGGGGAAATACTCCTGTTTCTTTCCTTCTGGGTGCCAATTTCACCTTGGGACAATTCTGAATTTTACTAGCCCTTGAGAGGACTGTACCAAGGCTGTACCCATGTCCTAAGCAGGCAGATAACCTCGGATCTCGTCCTAAAAGCTTTGGGACGAGGGACCGTGCGTTGATTCTTCTGGCATCTGGAGATCAAGTGATTGGGTTCAGGCCGCACCCTTAATTTGATCCTTGAATTGAATCATTGCAGGGGGATTCAGCAATACAGTATGTTGTAAACGGACCCAAAGAAATATTCAGCCCTCGAAAAGAATAGACAAAGATGACATGAAACGAGTCTTGGACGCTACCCGCTGTCCAAGGGGATATCAATGAAATGACATAGCAGTTTCTCCAATCTGGTCTCCTTTGGGAGAATTTTAATGTAATGGTTGGCGTTTGGCCTAGCTGGGAATTTGGGTCTCGTGCCCCAGTTGTGCAAAAATACAGAAAGCAAATCTTTCATCCACGGGGAACCGGGCAACGTAGCTCGGACGCCCAGATCTCTGCAAAGGTTTTGCTTCGGGAGCCACAAGCCCACCAAGCCCAAAGACCCTTCGGAGTCCATGAGCCCAGAGACGGCTGGAGCAGAATTCCCGCTTCGGGGACTGGTGGGGGTGAAGGATGGCCCTCTGTACATGTTCAGAGGCTCGCTTGTTATTTGCAAGAAAGTTAAAAGTGGGCGTTAGGGGTCGCTTGATGGCCTGTCTTGATTCTCCAGCAATTCCTATGTTGTCTTATCTCCTTTTTTGTCCCCTCCTGTAGGAAGGGATCGGCTTGGATGCTGTGAACGATTCCTTTTTGGTTGAGGCTAGCATTTACCAGCTGCTGAAACGCCACTGCCGAGATCAGCCGTATTATCTGAATTTGTTGGAGCTTTTCCACCAGGTGAGCCTTTCCAGAGCAGCTTGTCCCAGTAAACCAGGCCTGTTCCTTTTCCTCCTGTCTATGATTCCTCTTAATTTGGCTGAGTTTTATTTGGGGCCCCAGAAGGCCCCGGAGAGGCAGCGGAGGGGCCAAGGCTGAACTTTATGGCGTTTTGGTGTAAAAAAGGCCAATGCCTGGAATCGAAGAATCCTATAGAATGGAAACTTTTACAGTCTGTTTTAAATCTGGCCTAAAGTCAGAGAAAACCCACAGTATTAAATACCCAGGTGGTGTAATGGGAAAGGTGCTGGACTAGAGATGGGGAGACCCAGGTTCGAGTGCTCCCTTAGCCACGGATATCCCCTGGGAGTCTTTGAGCCATTCACTGGCTCTCAGCCCGGCCTACCTCGCAGGATTGTTGTGGCGCCAAGGAGAAGGAGGAAATACTACGTAGGTGTGATGGAATGGAATTATAGAGGTCAGACTCAGGGAGGAAAACATGTTCTTTCATCTGTTCCACCTCACCTCCGTACTTCTCTGGGATGCTACCAGGCGAACGTAGTAACACCAGTGGCAGGGGAGGTGGTGACTGGGCTACTGGTCTGAGTTGCTGTATTAGTTGTCCCATAGCTGCTTGCAAGTTTATTTTATTTATTTATTTATTTATTTATTGGATTTCTCTCCCACCCATCTCCCCTACAACAGGGGAGTTATTAATCTGTGCATCCACTTGCTGCTGAGGCTGTAGTAGGCCTGCTGCCAATAACAGTGCTGTCAAATTAGCTCCCTGGGGATCTGTTGCCATGATGTAAACTCCTTCGTCTGGAAGGTAGTAGGAGTCTGGGAAGATTGATGTCAGGCCTAGCCCAGGGAACTCCAGAAGACCATGTAAATTCAGTCCAGCTATGTTTATTAGCTACAACCTCTAGCAAGAATCTTCCCAGACTGAAACCCAGCTCCCAAGTAACGCCAGTCACAACATTGTGAATTCCTCAGGGAGGTGCCAGTCTCATCCTCTTGTATCTCCCACGCTCCTCCGGCGAGCTAAGAAAATGTTTTTCTCCCTGAGCCTGGCCTTCATAATTCCATTCTATCACAGTAGGCTGCCCTGAGCTCTTGAACCCGAAAGCTGGGGTGTAAATCTAATAATTCAGTGAATAAGAAAGCCAAAGCAGAGGGAAAGAGGTCCTACTGGATCGTGTTTCTTGCTTTTCTATGATGATGTTCATCATCATCTCCTTTTCTCTGTCCTGTTCTTCCCCAGATTTCCTACCAGACAGAACTGGGGCAAACGTTGGACCTTTTTCAGATCAGTTTGAATTGCTTCACCGAAGAAAGGTGAGAAGCCCTTGGGATAATGGAGGAAGATGGGGCTTTGGAAAGTCTAACCCTTGCATTTTCAAAAAAAGTCCCGTTTAAAGAAGAGAAGGCCTCACTGGTATAGCGGGACCCCGTAAGCACCTCACCCTTGGCACCAATGTGTGGGTCTTGCAGAGCTGGGGGGGGGGGTCTCCTTTAAAAACCTTGTCCCTGAAATCATCGAGGGCCACTGTGGTGCCCTTCTTAAAATGGTTGCAAGGCGTCATTTGTCCCCAAAATGCTCAAGACCTTCTGTTCGGCAGGTACAAGGCGATTGTGAAGTACAAGACGGCGTATTATTCGTTTTATTTACCGGTGGCGGCAGCTTTGTATATGGTGAGTCCAAGGCTCTGCGTTCGCCAAGCCGCCGTGAGACGGAAAATGTTCAGACGCCTCCCCGTGGATAGGCTGGCGTGGGTAGCCCTTGAAGGATGGGCCTGAATAAAACACTTTTGGGGGTTTTCGCTGCGGTGATCTTGGACAAGTCGTCTTAGTTGTCCAACTGAGTTGACCAGGATCCTTACGGAGCTGTGCAACTTTGAGAAATTTCCTGAAGGGGAAATGGAGACCTCTGATCTTGGCCTCTCACGGAGAAGCGTTCTCACAACGCCACTGGCTAAAAGTCAGGAAAACAGCTCCAAGGTTTCTACCATTCGCGCCAACCCTCCGAGATTAAACTCAAAAGTAACTAAAAAACGAACTTAGGATCGATGGTTTTACAGAAAAAAAAAACCTTATGATTTATGGTTTTGAGGATTAGAAAAAAATAGATTCTAGAAAACACGGAAGTCATGCTGTAACTGAAGAGTAAGAGGTTAATTTACACTTACGCCTGCTGTAAAAAAAAATCGGAAGTCACTTCTTTATATTTTCTTTCTTTTTTCCCTGCATTTCTGCCTTTGCCTTTTCTTTCGTTTTTTCATTCTTCCCTTTCTTCTAAATATTAGCTTCTCTTCGTTTTTATCTTTCTTGTTTCAAATTGTAATGAAGTTATTAAAAAAAGCCCCCAAATTAAACTTAACTACTCTTTTTTAAAAAAAAAGATAAATGAAAATAAACGGAGGAAGTCCCAGCTCAGGGCAAAGAATAGGGAAATATACTAGAAACGGTAGTTTTAACTCATTGCTCCCGGTGAAGTTTATCCACGTAGCTTGTATTTAGTTTTTCCTTCTCCTCCTCCTCACCTAGGCTGGCATTGACAATGAAGAAGAGCACGCAAACGCCAAGGCCATCCTTTTTGAGATGGGGGAATTCTTTCAAATCCAGGTACTGTTTTTTGCAACTTTTCGCCAAGGATGTCGGGATTTGAACCTGGGACATCCAGACCTGGAAGAGCGAGGCTGGCTATTTTCCCTCGTCCCATGTTTTTTTCAGGCAGCGTCTCTGTTCTTTGCAAAAGATGGCTTCATGAGGGCTAGAAACTTGCTGATGGTTTAAGCTCCCAGAAGCCCTCTATAGGAGAAAGCTGGGACTGCATGTATGGATTGGACAGCAATTAAATTCCTACCTGGGTTGCAGAGGATATTTGAATGCTGGTGTGCCTTTTGTACAAAGCGTGTGCAAGGTTCGGTTTTAACTGGCCGATCGTTCACCTCTCCCCGGAATAAAGCAATATTTGCCCAACTGGGGAAAAAGCAAGAAAAGTGGGAAGTTTTGCAGGGGAGCTGATAAGCTGATAAACTGGTTTTGGTTAACTGCCAACAATTTCTTGCAAAGGGGAACCCCGCAGCTCTGCAAAAACCCTGCAGCATGAAATCATTTTAGTCCTTCCTGGAACAACAGCGAAGCTGATCCTTGGGACAGTCCAGAAATTAAAATCCATCTGTTTCTCCTGCAGGATGATTTCCTTGACAGTTTCGGGGACCCCCAAATGACTGGCAAGATAGGGACAGATATTCAGGACAATAAGTGCAGCTGGCTCGTGGTACAGAGTCTCAAACAGGCATCTCCGGAGCAGAGAAAGATTTTGGAGGTAACCTGGCTTGCAAAACCGTGATCAGAGAACCGGGTTTCCCAATGGCGCCTGAATCAACTCCAACTAACCCTCCCCTCCCGGAAGCTTCAACTAAACCAACATGGTTTGGGAAGCCAGTGAGCTTCGGGTGACCTTAGATTCGCTTCTGAGGGGCTCCCCGCATGTTAGCCCTGCAAATGGTCCAAACAAGAAGCCGAACCAGGAGTCCTAGCTCTATCTTTATGAGAACAGAAATTTTATGTTTGTTACGGTCACGGGCCAGAATTGCAAACAACCATATTAAAAATCAAGTAAAAAGAAAAGAAGATAAAATGTTAGGATGGGTGGTGGGTCCATGGGTGGACATCTGTCTTTAATGGCTTGGTTCCATTAAGAGACTCTTGCAAGAGTGAAAGTATTTCTCCCCTCGTTTCCTTTTACTCTCTGGAAAGCTAGGGAGGGTCTCTTCTGAGATGCTTCCCACACCCTTTTCCTTCTGTGGGCTGAGCCACCTTTTACACGCCAGATGTCCAGTCTGTGGCTCTTCCCGTCTCCCAAGGCCATTCCTACAAACCATTACACCGTCCACTTCAATTCCTATTTCCCTCCTTTTACTCTCCGGAAAACTAGGGAGGGTCTCTTCTGAGATGCTTCCCACGCCCCTTTTCCTTCTGTGGGCTGAGCCACCTTTTACACGCCGGTTGTCCAATCTGTGGCTCTTCCTCCTGTCTCCCAAAGCCATTCCCCCAGTCCATTACACTCTCCAATTCCTGTTTCCCTCCTTTTACTCTCTGGAAAGCTAGGGAGGGTCTCTTCTGAGATGTTTCCCACACCTCTTTTCCTTCTGTGGGCTGAGCCACCTTTTACACGCCGGTTGTCTCTTCCTCCTGTCTCCCAAGGCCATTCCCCCAGACCATTACAGCACGTTGCCCCAAGGCAGACTATTTCTGGAGGCCATGATTCAGGGCTTCCACAAACTCAGAAAAGGGGTTCATTCCTTAAGTGGGTTGTGCAAACGCAGCCCAGGCGGGAGAGGCTGGAAGGGTTAGATCTTCACCTGTCCGGACTTAGTCTTTTGAACCCCGTAGGAGAACTACGGCCAGAAGGATCTGGTGAAAGTTGCCCGCGTAAAGGCCCTTTACGAGGAGCAGGACCTAAAAGCCGTTTATGAAGCCTACGAAGAAAGAAGCTATCAGCAGCTCTTGGGTTTAATCGCCCAGCACGCCGTTCACTTGCCGGCCCAGATCTTCCTGGCTTTGGCTGAAAAAATCTACAAGAGGCAAAAGTGATCGCTCAGAAAGAAAGCCACCTCTCATTTTTAATCTGTGTTTTTTTTTTTCAGCTGGGACTTGAGCTAAAAAGTTTCTTAGAACGGTTGGAGGCTGATTCACAAGGGGCAAAATGGGTCAAGGAAGTTTATCCTGTCAAAAAGAGATGAACAGGAATAGAAGGAATATTTTCCTCCCCCCGGTGGGATTTTATTTTATTTTTTCTCCAGTAGATGCACTATTTAGGAAGCTGATAGATTGACTGTACTTTTCTTGCTTTCCAAGGCGAGAGAAAAACCCAGCCGTATTTCTAAGGCTGCCTTTTTCCATGTCTGCGTCCTTCCCTAACCTCAGGCAGGGCTGGGAATCCTTGCTGCCAGGGTCTGCGGTTGGGGAGGATTGGAATTGTAGTCCAGGAACACTTAGGAAGCAGACGAGTTGCTGCTCGGGCGTTCACGATGCCCATCTTCGATGCAGGAGGCGGCTTGCTAAGCCGGGAGCCGTATTTGCGTGAAGTTGAAAACGGTGTGAGGTCTTTAATGGCTGCTTGAAAGGCTTTGTACCAATAAATTATTTTCAAATCAGATTTTGCGTGGTGAAGGGGACGATCTGGTGGCGAGCGTGATTCTTTTTCTCCAGGTTCCTCTTCGTTCCAGCCGTCGCAGAAATCCGGAATCCGGATCCCGTCTGTTCCTCACGTTCCTCGCAGCTCGGTTGAATTTTACGTTGGCCTCCAAGAAAATAGATTTTTTAAGAGCAATAGCCACATCCTTTCAAAGGGTTTGGGCCAGTTGCTAAATGATAGTTAAAGCCACCCTCTCCCCTCCTCTGAAGATAGTGGACCTTGGAAGATCATTTGTGAGCAAATGGAGAAGAAAATTTTTTTTTCCCCTAATGCCCCAGTTGAGAATTGTCTAAAAGCATTTTTGGGAATCCTGCGTGTTGGATCAGGCAGGGCTGGGAATCCTAGCCACCAGGGCCTGAGGTTGGGGAGGATTGGAATTGTAGTCCAGGAACATTTAGGAAGCGGACGAGTTGCTGGGGACCCAGATTGGCTTATAGGGGCTTTGGGGGTGAAGATACCCAATCTGGACTTCTACAATTATTTCTAACAATTAGAAACTGCCATTCCATATTCCTAACGGTCTACGCGTCATACTTAAAAGTTTGTGAACCCTTTCGAATTTTCAGTATTTCTGCATGGATACGACTTAAAACACGATCTTTTCTCCATATGCCAAATAAGTCGTTTTAGATCATTTTCTTCCATAAATCAATGAGCAAGTGTAATAAAGTTTTTGGCTCATCCGTTTCATCGGGGTCTCTTTATCCAGTTTCAGGACTCGGGCGGAGAACAGAACATATTTTAGGTCCTATTTAGGCCGAAATATTGAATGTTCAAAAGGGTTCACAAGCGTAAGCACCACTCTACCCCCGAGCCTTTGCATCATGAGGGCTAGAAACTTCTTTGCCACAGCTGAATTACGGACGGCCGAATTCCCCAAGTACCGTTCTTCATTTGAGTTTAGTTTATATCTGTGGCATTGCCATCTGATGTATTTACTGCAAATGAAGAAACATCTCCTGACTGTAGGATATATTTATTTTTAAAGGGGGTGTGTGTGACGCCTAGAATTATTACTCACAAGAACTGAGTGGTGTGGACGAACTGCGAGGGGCATATGTGCATGTAGCATTAAAAATAAATATAAATAAATACCCATTCGTGTTTCAGGAACGTCCCCTCCAGGAGGCCTATTTTAAAGGGATTTAGTGGAATCTCTGGAGGAAAAAAAATGGAAAGCTCAGAGCGGATGTTTAAATCCAAGCCACCGTTCAGCTAAGCTGTGGCTTGTTTTAAACTCGGATTGTTCAATCATGATGGCTCGCCGTCAGTGTTATGCCCTGGCAAAAGCTCAACTGAACAACCGCCCTGGGACTCCAAGCCCCATATTTTGGCTCCCTCTGGGCCAGAACCAAGGGACGGGGATGTGTGCGGGAAGGAGTTGCTCCTCTGCGTTCAATTCCCCCCCACCCCGAGGAGCAGCCTGGATCGATGGCGGGTCGTCAAGCCGAAACCAGAACTGGGATGTTGGGCCAGGCCCGTTCCGGTACCAAAGGAGAGGTTGAGCTGGATGACCTCCCGGGGTCCCTTGGCATCTCTGCATTGGATGCGCCTGGGAGTGTAGCAGGGCAAGGGTTAAAGATGGGGGGGCACGCAAGGCAAGATGGCTTTGGCTCCTCCCCCTCCTCCCCCTCTGCCTGGGGTGAGCTCAACCGGGGAGGGTTTGCTAGCCACGGCTGGGCAGGGCTGGGCAGGGCTGGGCTGGGCTGGGCTGGAGCAAACCCCGAAGCAGAATCCCGAAAGGACAGACCGACGGACTGGCCGACCGAGCCGGACACAGGTGAGTGTCCTTGAGGCTGGGAAGGTGGGTGGGTGGACGGATGGACGGACGGACGGATGCTAAATCAATTAACCAGGGCAGACCTTTGATTCTCTTCTGCATAAAGAGAGGCCGGGCTGCCCGCCATTGCAGGAAGACCCCTTGCCCATCTCCGAGCATCCCTCAGGTGTGGCCCACCTTGCTCCCTCTCTCTTATTTTTTTTCGGAAAGGCACATCCCCTGCCCAGATGTGCGTGCATCTGCATTGCTGCCCAGCGCTCTCCCTTTCACATCTGTTCTCCACTTGTTTGTTGGCAGCCGGGGGGGGGAGGCGAAGCTCGTGCAGTCGCCATCCGAACTCTGGACACACCCCAAATGCCTTTTCCCTGCCCCCCTTCCTTTCCAAGGGGCAGCCCTGGAATCGGGAAGCGGCCCCCTCCAGCTTCTCCGCCGCCTCTCTTCCTGGTTTTGTTTAGGGGGCAGGAATGGTCCCCCCCCCGTTTTTTTCCCCCTTGGAAAGCTGGTGCGGCATGCAAGCGCTCTGCAGTGTTTTGACACCGCCTGCAGCAAAGCCGGGCTGGGTGGATCCCAGATGGAAGGAGGAAAGCAGGCAGAAAGGTTGAAGCCGGCCACTTTTGGCTGATGTTTTCCTGGGGGGGTCCTTCCTGGCCTTTGAGCGGTGCAGCTTAGCGGTCCCCGGCCCGGCACTGGGTTCAAATGCTTTAATGTCTCCGAGCTGCCATTTTTCTCCCCCGAGGCTGAACCCCACCTATCGGAGTGGGGAACAGAGTCCCCTGTAGCATCGAAACCCAAGCGTCCCCTGGGCTCGTGCAGAGTGCCTTTCTGGGCCTCGACTGGGAATGAATGCAAAAGGGGTCTCTGGTTGTTTTAGCACCCCATCCTTCCCGGAAGCAGGATTTTCTCAGCTGACCCGATATTCTGGGTTCATACAGAGCCAGAAACTGCTAACCACGTCAGGGATCCAGACTTGGTTGAGCTGGGACGGGCTGCTGAGGGCTGAAGCGCCCCGTTGCGCTCCCGTCTCTGCTCTGCCCACCCGACGGGTGGTGGGACTCCAATTCCCAGCATCCCCAGCCATTGCACGGAGTCCAACCCTTGGCCCGAGCGCGGGAGAATGGATTTGGTTTTTCGAGAAGGCCCTCGCGGGATAGGAAAAGACGGTTTTTGCTTTCCTAGCAAATTCAGATGTCCTCATCCGGGGCAGCTTTGAGCAAAATAAAAACCCCCAAATAAAAAGGGAATGTAAACACAGCCTGTTCACACCTCCATTGCAAAGCCAGCCTCGAGGCAGACGGAGCAACAGAGATGCATCAATGGAAGGAAATGAACGCCGGTTTCCTGCTCTGTCTGCAAAGGGAGCAGATTAAGAAATACGACCAAAGGCCAGTCTGGAAACAGAAGGATCCAGGATTATTTTGTAGTCTCGACTGGGTGCAGAGGGCTTTGGGAATAGTTGCAGACCATATTCCCCTTCTGGATTTTGGTTTTTATATTTCTTCTTTTGCAAGGGGGGGCTGGAGAGGGAGAGGTCTGCCACACGACAGCTCTGTTGTCATGAGAAGGGACATGCCAAGCCAGTCTTTCTACCATCTGCACCGTTGCAAAAGACAAAATGTACTCTGCCTTAGAATTATTCCAAACCTTTACCTCACTCCCCCCCCCCCATAACATACACCCACATCACAGGGAAGGTCAAGTGGCAGCTTTGAGAGGCCATCGATAAGTCGAGCCTCCACAGCCAAGAGCAGTCTACCCGGGAAATGGGGATTAGTGATCCCTGTGCCTTTGCCCCATTTGTGGGGCTCGAAAAGCGGTCTTAAAAAAAAAAAAAGTTACATACCTCATCTCTACATTATCGTTTGGAGGTTCTGCATGATAGCGTTATTATTGTGATGCATTCGGGGGGGGGGGAATACCTTTGCAAAGGAAACGGTGAGGGCGAACGAGCTCAGCTTAGAAATGGCTTGCAGACAATATCAGGCTGATGAATAATAGAGGAGGAACAGCTTAGAATATCTGCGATGCACAACATTCAGATTGCATCTACCGATCTTTAAGCTGCAAATGGTTTTTTGGGGGGGGGCTCTACAAGTGGGGAGGAATGAGCTCATGGAAATCTCAGAGGGAAGGGAAGGGAAGGGAGGAAGGGAGGAAAAGATAGGAAGGAAGGAAGGAAGGAAGGAAGGAAGGAAGGAAGGAAGGAAGGAAGGAAGGAAGGAAGGAAGGAAGGAAGAAAGAAAGAAAGAAAGAAAGAAAGAAAGAAAGAAAGAAAGAAAGAAAGAAAGAAAGAAAGAAAGAAAGAAAGAAAGAAAGAAAGAAAGAAAGAAGGGAGGGAGGGAGGGAGGGAGGGAGGGAGGGAGGGAGGGAAAAAAGAAAAAGAAGAAAGAAAGAAAGAAAGAAAGAAAGAAAGAAAGAAAGAAAGAAAGAAAGAAAGAAAGAAAGGAGGGAGGGAGGGAGGGAGGGAGGGAGGGAGGGAAAAAAGAAAAAGAAGAAAGAAAGAAAGAAAGAAAGAAAGAAAGAAAGAAAGAAAGAAAGAAAGAAAGAAAGAAAGAAAGAAAGAAAGAAAGAAAGAAGAGGCAGGCAGGCAGGCAGGCAGGCTATAACACTGAGTCCAGATGTTTCTTTCAGAGGCGGGCCCTCAGTTACAATGGGGCTGGCCTCCATCAAGCAAAGCTATCTGTCAAGGCTTCCTATGCAGAGGCAGTCTACCTTTGAAATATCAGGTGCCCCACTTAGGTCTTTTTGCACTTCCCCAAGCCCCCGGCCACAGTTAGAAAGGGGCTTCTGGACCGCTAAGGCCCCTGCTTCCAAATCCCAAAGCCATTTCACACATTCAGTTTGATCCAGCACCCCCCCCACCATCAATCTGAATCGATTCAGCATTGAAAGTTGGCAGGAAACACTGCCGGGGGGGGGGGGGGAGCAGTTTCCTGACGGCCACCAAAAGCTGCTGGAATGTTTTGTGGAGAAATGGAAAGGAGACCAAGCGATTATACCATTTCTCCTGCTGGATTCTCCCCACCGGCTTTCCCTCCCCTTTTCTTTCCTTCTTGATCGGCCAACACTCTGATCTTCCTTTCCACAGAAAATTGTGAGGCGTCGACAGACGGGGCCGTGGGCTCTAAACCCTTTCCTTCCTTGTGCTCAGGAGCCATGCAGTCTCCCAAAAAGGGTTTGATTTGCAACTTAAACCACGTTCACTTGCAACACATCTCCTTGGGGCTCCACCTCTCGCGCCACCCGGAGCTTCAGGAGGAGGACAGCGCCTTGATGCCATCAAGGGAACAAATGGGTTGCCACGAATGTCACCAGCACGGTGGTAACCTGGTCCCCGGGCTGGTGGACGCAAATTCAAACAACCCATCCTTGCCATGCCGGTGTTGCGAGGCTCACGCTGTATCATCCGAGGTCAAACAGGGCCTCCAGACCCAACCCTCCTTGACCAACTGCCCAACTGTGAACCGTGAGGAAGAAGAAGAGGAGGCGGAGGAGGAAGAAGAAGAAGAAGGATCTCCTTCAGATCCAACGTCCTCCTCCATTAGCAGCTGCTCGGACCTCAGTCTGGACGAGTCTCCTGTCTCGGTGTACTGCAAGCCTTTCCCTGCGAAACAGGCCCGAAGTCCAGAAAGTCAACCCAATATTGTACCCCTGGAGGACACCCAGAATGTCCTTTCCCTGGCCAACGAAGAGAAAGATCCAAACCTTAACGTCCACATGGGTGAACATCCAGAGACCCAAGTCTGGGATAGTCCAGACAGTCTGTACAGCAGCAGCTCATTGGGGTCCTCATCAGACACCAGTCCTCCCTGCCCAGAAAGTCTGGTTGAGTCAACCCATGCAGGGTCCAGCAAAGCTCCCCCACTTGTTCCACCCCCCGTCCGCCCCTGCAGGGCACCTCCTGCTGTGCCAGTGGTCTCCCGTCTCGGCCCAGAACTGGATTCCAACTGCAATGCCCTTCCAGCCCAGGAGGTCAAGTCCAACAGCATCTCCTTGGGGCAAGTGGACATCAACTCCAACCGAGCCATGCCCGTGGGGTCTCGTTTTGGAAGTGTGCCTCCTCCGGTGCCTCCTAGGACCAAGAGGGGGCTTCAGGGGTTGAGAAGAAGTGAAGGAGGGAAGCCATCCCCAGAGGTGGTCGCGCCTGCACCAGTCGAGTACCGGTTCCACCACAGTGAACCCCAAGGTGAAGCCTCCAAGAAGACCATCACTTCTTTCCATGAGTTGGCACAGAAACGGAAGAAAGTTTCAGCGACGCCACCCGTTCTTCAGACCAAGAAGGACCAAAGCGATTGGTTGATTGTCTTTTCCCCTGACACGGAGATGCCTCCATCTCATGAACTCTCCTGGGGAAACAGGCAGGAGACCACCAGGTCCCTGAGCTCCCCAGTGGAACCATCCAACCCCAGCAACGGCCTCCAACGAGGGATCATCACCTTCAAGGAGCTCCGCTACCGCAAGCAGAACAGCCAACTTGCCACCAAGGTGGGCAACCCAGCGCATCGCCGGGCAATGCCTGGGCAAGGGGTCCCCGATGGCCGTGCTGGGCAAGAGATGAGTGACTCGGAGCCAACCCCGAGTGGACATTTCTGGGGCTCGAAGGAAATCCCGCCACGGAGGAAGATGTCTCGGCTGGGTCTGCAGCCCATTGTCGAAGGAGGTTCTGAAGATGGAGCGGACGGAGCAGCCAAGGAGAAGCAGCTTGAAAGAACTTTGGAGACCAAGCCTCAGGCGAGGCGGGATCCGGACCTTTGCAGGAAAGCCGAGCAAGGAGACAGGAGGATCGCTAAGGGTAAGATGTTCCCCCTTGCGTTGACTGATTGATCGTATTCCTTAGAAGGAAGACTGGAATTATGACCCAAGCATTCCAGCAAGGATTCTGATGTCAATAGAGACTGCTATATATACGCCATGGAGAGCAGAAAACTCTTAGTTATTTACTTACCCTTTTCCTCTTGGGGACAGGCGGGGGGGAGCTAGAAGCTTGCCTGTGTGCTGAAGGCGAAGCCGTTGGCATCTGCCCCCCATTTTAAGAAAGTTTAAAAAGAATCTGTGAGGCCCACTTTTGCCCAGTCCAGTTGGCGAGGCACCAAGTTTCTGAATGTTGGGGTGCATTAAGGCCTGCGAGGCTCCCTTCAGCTCGACGATTCTCGACTCAGTGGGACGTTTTCTCGCTGAATTCGTCGAAAGCAGGAGTGGGGTTTAATCGGGAATGCAGGAATAATCAGGGCCGACGAGCAGACCAAACTGGGGTGGATTTCCCTTCCTTCCTGTTTCTTTAAAATTAGATGCCAGGAGTCTAACTTGGACTCTCCCCGCCTTCTCAGTTTCCTGCCTTTTATTCAGCCAGACGGGAGTCAAAGGTTTAAGGTAGCCCGGATCCATCTGGTCGTCGAGACAGCGGTGCAAAGTTTGCAAAGGGAATTCTTGGGGCTTTTAAAAATCTTTCCTCCACCTGTTCCCACCATTCCTTCATTTCATTCCCCGCTGATGCTTCCTGCCTGTGATCCTTTCCCATCCCTTGTCGTATCCGGAGTCCAGAAGAGCCTCGGTGAGTGTGGCGTGTTGGGGGCAAAAACGTCTGGCTTGGCATGAGGGATCCCGAGTGCAAAGTCTGCCTGTGAGCCTACCCCGCAGGGCTAGGGGTCCATACCAGGATGTTTCGTTGCCCATCCTCAAGGCCTCATCCCATCAAAGGAGGGTTAAGATTTAGGAAGAGAAACAGAGGCTCGCTTCCCCAGTTCTGAATGCAACCATTTAACACCTGCGCCACCCTGCAATGGGCACAAAGGGTTTCTAGTCCCTATGTTCTTATTCCTAATAAAGAAGCCGTGCGTCCTCTGAGCGAACACTTGAACAGGAAACAAAATCCCCCATCAGAGATGCAATAGTTCCCTCTGCACACCAACAGATGAATTTTGCATTTTAATCTCCTTCTCTTCCTAACCCCCTGCCGTCCCAAGCGGGGTGGCGAGATTCAGAAGCATCTGCTGAGGGTCGCTCTCCCACACAATGATGAAAAATGAATTTTAAAATGCGCTCCTGATCTGCGGCTGGCCCGCTTGAAATACAAATCGCCCCTCCAATTCGAGGCGGGGGGGGGAAGGATCTCAAGATATTCCAAATGTCGAAGTGGGGCCAGCTTCCTTGTCTCATAAAAGCCTCCAAATGAACCCCCTCCCCAAGCTCTCTTTGTCTTCTAATGCACACCTTAAATCATGCCACCTGTAAAAACCAGGAAATTGGCTCGTGATTGGCTAACTGATTGGGAAAGGAGGGTTTTCACTTCCCTGTTTTTTGCTTCCTTAATACTCCTCCCCTTTATTGCTTATACGGGAATCACTTTCTCTTTTGTTCCCCCCTTCCACGTTTACCTTTTCTGCAAAGAAAGTGGATTCTTGCGACCTTCCTTCCTTCCTTCCTTCCTTCCTTCCTTCCTTCCTTCCTTCCTTCCTTCCTTCCTTCCTTCCTTCCCCTTTAATTCCTTCCTTCCTTCCTTCCTTCCTTCCTTCCTTCCTTCCTTCCTTCCTTCCTTCCTTCCTTCCTTCCTTCCTTCCCCTTTAATTCCTTCCTTCCTTCCTTCCTTCCTTCCTTCCTTCCTTCCTTCCTTCCTTCCTTCCTTCCTTCCTTCCTTCCTTCCTTCCTTCCCCTTTAATTCCTTCCTTCCTTCCTTCCTTCCTTCCTTCCTTCCTTCCTTCCTTCCTTCCTTCCTTCCTTCCTTCCTTCCAGCAGCCAAGGGAGTTGGGAGGAGGGCAGGCAGACACCGAATTAAGGAATCTGGATTAGCCACGCTTCCTGTTCAGAAACCAGAGAAAGTTTTTCCCCAAAGGTAATATGGGCTTAGCGCCATTCATCAGCAGGGGGAGAGCAGTTTAAGGTTAGACTCCGGGATCCTCCACGGTGTGTGAGGATGCACGGTGTCCAGCAGAGACCAGGCCCGCTCATCGCCTCGAGGGGGGCTGCGTTCGGCTCCCTCCGCTGCACCGAGCCCCCCCCCCCATTTCTGCCTTCAAGTCTTTCTTTCCCTGCAGAGAGCAGGAAAAAACCCCCCGTAGCCAAACTGGACAGCGGAGGTGGCCAAGGCCAAGGATGAGGGGGGTTGTAGTCCAGATTCCAGGGCAGCCGTGAGGGCTACGAGGCCATAGAGCTTCCAAGTGGGGAGGTGGGGGCTTTGTGGGGCGGGGGGGTAGTCTGCGCCTCACCCCCCCATGTGTGCTTTATTGTCTGTGGTGGCGTCCAGAATTAACGTTTTTCTTCTCGTATTCTCTCTCCCCCCCCTCCTGTCTCTCCAACCTTCGCCCGGCTTTCGGACCTTGATTCCCTTTCCTGCTGCTGGTTTGCCCCCCACCCCGCGCCATCTACGTGTTGCTCTCTGCTTCCCCAACACCTCTCTCTCCCCCCCTTTCATCTGATTCTTCTCTATAACCCTGGCTGCTTTCTTTTGGGGTACGCGCTGCTTTCTTTTGGGGTACGGCTTCCCCCCTTTGCTCCTCTCGCCCGTCTCCCCCGCCGCCTGCAGTCTGCCGGGCCCCTCCGTTCCCCCCCCCGGCCTCCGCCGCCCCTTGCCCCTTTCCCCCCAGCAAGGGGGCAGGCTGCTAAACCGTCCTCTGTCCTTGGCAAGGCTTCCGGCTCAGCGGGCACGGCTCGAGCCCCCCCCGGCCCCTCCGGTCTGGCCTTTTGCCCACGGCTGAAGACCCTGTCCTGCGAAGACGTCTGCTTGCTGGCCGGCGGGCAGGGGCCCCCTTTCGATGCACTGTCCCCAGACGAGCTGCTTCCCGTCCGCCTCTCGCCCATCGGGGCGTACTCCCCTCCGGCTAGAAGCATCCTCCCCTTCCTCAACAGCCCCGATCTGGCCGTGCTGTTTTCCCCCTTCTTCCCCTCCAGCAAAACCTTCCCCATCTTAGCTTTTCCCACCCACCAGGTGCCCGAGCTGCCACTTGGAGCCCGAGATCCCCCGGGAAACCAGGTTGGAAGGGGTCCCTGGGGGAGAGTGTCCCGGGACACCATGCCAGCCAAGGATTCAGGAGCCCCCCAGCAACGTAAGCCATCCCCTTTCTCAATGCCCCCTTTTGGTGGCCCTGCCCTGCTTTGGCCCTTCCCCAAGGGGGGGTCCATCATTTTGAGGGGGGAAGCAACTCCAAAAATGGAAGAAGCCAGACCAGAAATGGGGGGGGGGGGGGTGGCAAGAAAGTAAAAATGAGCCTCCCCCGATTTAATCCATTGACATCGGAAAAACCCACCCAGGTAAACTCCTGAGCTTTTGAAATGCTTATCCTTGCCCCCCGCCTCCGGAGTGCAATATTTAAAACATCGGCATGGCGCTGCATTTCACTGAGGAATTGCACAGGGCCATTCTTTGGGCTCAGGGTTTGCCTTGGGGAAGTCACCTGGAATGAACCTGGATCACCGTAGAGGAGCAAAGCCACGCTAGACTTAACCTCCATCTTCCTCTTCTGTGGATCTGGCGAAGGTTTAAAAAGAAACAAAGAGGAGAATGCAGATACCGCTAAGACCCTTATCCTGAGATGAAGAAATAGGGAGGGGTGGGGTGGGGGCGGGGGAATGCCAAATCAATCAATCAATCAATCAATCAATCATATGGCATCTTCCAATGCCTCCAGAGCACATCTGGAGGAATGCAGGTTCATTCCCATTTTTCTCTACTTTTTTTCCCCACTGTAGTTCGACATTCTCAGTCCTTTGGTGGAGTCCCACTGCAAGGGCGCCTGTGGAGGACAGAGGTGGACCACGTTTCTACCCAGCTTCGGCAACAGAAAAAAGGTAAGATCTGCTTATGAAAAGAAGACTCAAATAATGATTACCTTAAAGAATGGAAACCATTGATGGACTATTTGCAAAATGCAGGTGGGTGAAGCTCACGTGGGGATTTGAAGATTAGATTATAAACATAATGGGATAAGTCTTGACAAAGAATTACTCCTATTTAGTGTACTAAAAACTAGCACTTAGGATAGCCTTACTATTCCTAAGACCAGAGGGAGATTGGAAGTCATCTATTTTTCCTACCTCTTTTCTTTTTCTTTCACTTTATCTCACTTTTCCTTTTCCTTTCTTGATCATTTGTGTTTTCAATGTTCTTTTTCATTTCTAACTTTTAACTTTGTAATTTTAAAAGTTCAAGAAAATATTATTAAAAAGAAAAAAGGTCAGATCATAGATAGATAGATAGATAGATAGGATAGCTAAAGAGAGAGAGAGAGAGAGAGAGAGTAGATAAATTATGGCTGCCAAAATTAGTCCCAGCGTGATTGAAGCAGATAAAAATGATCTTGAGATCCATTAGACTTCACTTCCCACCATCTCCAGCCAGCATCTTGAGATCCACCCGGTTGTGAGAAGCAACATGTGAACAACTGGACGGGTTCCTTGGCTGGCCTCTCCAACTTGGCACCCCGAGGAAGCTAAATTCGGGTGACTGTTACGGTTATTATCGATTCGTAGAGCTGCCCGTCTTGCAATCGTGACTCTGGGTGGCGAATGTAGGATTCAAAGCACCAAACAACAAGAGAGAAGGAAGGAAGGAAGGAAGGAAGGAAGGAAGGAAGGAAGGAAGGAAGGAAGGAAGGAAGGAAGGAAGGAAGGAAGGAAGGAAGGAATTAAAGGGGAAGGAAGGAAGGAAGGAAGGAAGGAAGGAAGGAAGGAAGGAAGGAATTAAAGGGGAAGGAAGGAAGGAAGGAAGGAAGGAAGGAAGGAAGGAAGGAAGGAAGGAAGGAAGGAAGGAATTAAAGGGGAAGGAAGGAAGGAAGGAAGGAAGGAGAATTAAAGGGGAAGGAAGGAAGGAAGGAAGGAAGGAAGGAAGGAAGGAAGGAAGGAAGGAAGGAAGGAAGGAAGGAGAATTAAAGGGGAAGGAAGGAAGGAAGGAAGGAAGGAAGGAAGGAAGGAAGGAAGGAAGGAAGGAAGGAAGGAAGGAAGGAGAATTAAAGGGGAAGGAAGGAAGGAAGGAAGGAAGGAAGGAAGGAAGGAAGGAAGGAAGGAGAATTAAAGGGGAAGGAAGGAAGGAAGGAAGGAAGGAAGGAAGGAAGGAAGGAAGGAAGGAAGGGCGAGCAATCACAACACATTATTATGATGAAGATGACCTTGATAGACATATGCAGGGTCTGTTTTCTAGGCAAGCATTTTTAGGTCCAGAGCAACCAGATTACATTCGGAAGTGGTTCAGACAGACACCTCCCTTGTTCACAGGAGTATAAGAAGGGGGACGAGGCCCAGCGCAATCAGGCCTGCGAGATTTGATCATTAGAGCCCATCTCAGTAAAAGTAGTTTTAGCTTTCCTGTGGAGTTAATTTCCTGGTAGGGCTGGCTCTCCTCCTCCTCCTCCTCTTCCTCTCCTCCTCCTCCTCTTCTTCCTCTCCTCCTCCTCCGCTTCTCCCTCTCCTTCTCCTCCTTCTCCTCCTCCTCCTCTTCTTCCTCTCCTCCTCCTCCTCCTCTTCTCCCTCTCCCTCTCCCTCTCCTCCTCCTCTCCTCCTCTTCCTCCTCTTCTTCCTCTCCTCCTCCTCCTCCTCTTCTCCCTCTCCCTCTCCTCCTTCTTCTTCTCCTTCCTCTTCCAAATCACCCAGGTCTCACTTTTTGGGGCCCACATTTCTATAGATCAAATTCTATAACTTCTATAATACAGTGGATACAGAACAGGAAAGCTGTCTGCAAATTCCTCCCTGCACATTGCAAGCCATCTGCCGTGCAGAGACAGGATGAACTTGCCTCTGTTAGAGGCTAGATTTCTACTTGCAAGGAAAGTGATCCCCCCTCCTCGAGCAGTTGAACTTTTAAACTGCACACATACCATTTAGGGTTCCCCTTATTTCTTGGTCTTAACCCAACCTGCACCCTCTTAGATGGGACTGTCTGCTCTGTACAGTGGTACCTCAGTTCACGAACTTAATTCATTCCGTGACTCTGGTCGCGACCCGAATTGGTCGCGACTCGAATCAAATTTTCCCATAAGGTTCAATGTAAATACGGTTAATCCGTTCTGACCCCTGCGAATTTGGTCGCCAACCGATTTTGGTCGCGACCCGAATCAAATTTTCCCATAAGGTTCAATGTAAATACGGTTAATCCGTTCTGACCCCTACGAATTTGGTCGCCAACCGATTTTGGTCGCGACCCGAATCAAATTTTCCCATAAGGTTCAATGTAAATACGGTTAATCCGTTCTGACCCCTACGAATTTGGTCGCCAACCGATTTTGGTCGCGACCCGAATCAAATTTTCCCATAAGTTTCAATGTAAATACGGTTAATCCGTTCTGACCCCTACGAATTTGGTCGCCAACCGATTTTGGTCGCGACCCGAATCAAATTTTCCCATAAGGTTCAATGTAAATACGGTTAATCCGTTCTGACCCCTACGAATCTGGTCGCCAACCGATTTTGGTCGCGACCCGAATCAAATTTTCCCATAAGGTTCAATGTAAATATGGTTAATCCGTTCTGACCCCTACGAATTTGGTCGCCAACCGATTTTGGTCGCGACCCGAATCAAATTTTCCCATAAGGTTCAATGTAAATACGGTTAATCCGTTCTGACCCCTACGAATTTGGTCGCCAACCGATTTTGGTCGCGACCCGAATCAAATTTTCCCATAAGGTTCAATGTAAATGCGGTTAATCCATTCTGAACCATATGTTTTTTTTTTAAACCACAAAAATATGACACAAAGTACAGTACAGTACAGTACGAAGAGAGAGAACGCTAACCTTGCTCGAGGCGACTTCTGGCATGGAGGACAGGAAGGCGGGTGGGGAGGCGGTTACTGCTTGGAGGGAGAGTCCCCCTCCCTACAGGAAGCCACGACCACGTGTGTCAGCAGGGAAAATGGCCACGGATCCTGTTCGTCACCCGATGCGGCGTTTGCGAACGGAAGCAAAATTTTGCGGACGGTGCTGTTCGTGACCCGAATTGGTCATGAACAGAAGCGTTCGTAACCCGAGGTACCACTATTTTCTTTTCCGCCCGACTTTGAAAGCAAGCTGTGTGAGAGACAGACGAATACGCAGCCTAGCCAAGCCGTTTGAGCATTTTTAATACCTGGGAGTCCTTCCCGACGCCCACCCAGACAGCTTTTGTTTCTATGGCAACTGCCAGTCCTCGTTGCCCTTTTCATTAATTGAAATAAAAGAGAGAGATTTTGTATTTGCAGGGATCCCTGGGAGGGCTGGGGGAAGAATCCCGCTCGTATTCCTCCAAATTATTTTTATTAGCTGGGCTTCTTCCTCCAAAAAGTTGGAAGTTTCTCTTCCCTCCTGCATTTTAATTTTGCAATCCCCTTCTGATTAGGCGAGGCTGAAAGAAAATGGCTTTAATGCCAGGAAGGAGCAGGGCCTGATTTGAGTGGCCCCTCTCTAGGAAGGGGAGATCCCCGCTTCGGCCACCAGGGGGAGCTCAGAGCGATGGGGGAATAGTTCACAGCTGGCCACCAGGGGGAGCTCTGAATACCTTGTATAGAACTTAAACTGGAATGATGCTCTTTTTTTTCTTTTAATTAACCTGTGGAATTCACTGCCACAAGGTGAGGTGCTTTAGTTTGGTGGGGGTGTCTGTGGCTAAACGGACATTGCAGGTCCAGATGCCGTGGGAATTAAAGTGAGTGGGGAAAACGAAGCCAAGTTTCTCTGAAATCCTATTTCCCCTTCCAACCTTCCCCCCACCCTTTGCGTCTTTTTAGCATTGCTTATGGCAGTCAGTGCCTCGGTGGATAAAATCGTGGCTCATTTCAGCAGCGCAAGGAACCTCGTCCAAAAGGTCGGTTTGGCGCGCCGGGTTCTCGCGCCGCCTTTCGATCCTCCCGCGTGCCCCCCTCCCCGGTTGATCTGCACAACCGGCCTGCGAAGTAGGCTAAGCTGAAAAAGTAGCCTGGGGACGTCAAGAGGGGGGCTTTCCATCCGTTCAACCAGCTGGATGTTGGGCTCAAGCCAATCCTGGGCGGTGTGATTCAGCCGCACAATTATGCACAACAGAGGGGGAATTTGACATTGGGCACAAGAACGTCTCCCTTGGAAACATTTGCTCTGGGCATACGCGCACATTAGCATTTCGGTTGCTCTCTTTTGGCTGCCTGGATGGAAGCCAGGGAAGGACAGTCTCCCTGCTTTTATTTTCCTCCCTGGTTAAGGAGTTGGGCAGGGGGGGTTAATTAGGAAATGCTAATTACCAATTAGCAAAGGGCGGGCGGGTGATTTTGTTCTTCCCCAGCTGCCAACGGCTGGCCTAGTCCTTTGTGCCCTGCGCAGGCTCAGCTGGGAGACAGTCAACTCACCCCAGAAGTGGGGTATTTGGTCCTCAATACCCTCTGCCCCGCCTTGCATGCCCTGGTGGGTGACAGCCTGAAGCCTTTCCAGAAGGACGTCATCACGGGACACAGGCCCAGTTCTCCGTGGAGCGTCATTGAAGCCTCTGCCCGGCCTGGTAGGTGGGGTTGGTGATGGGGGGTAGAGAAGCAGTGCAGGATTGTGGGATGGGTGTGGGTGTGAGTGTGTTGGGGAAGACTACTTCCGTTCCGTTTCCGTTCTGCAGCAAAAGAATGCCACGTTGGGCAGCTCAGGTGAATGCTCCACAGCGACATAAAATAACTTTTGCCCATACCCTGAATCTACATTTGCGCAATTAGGCTAAGCTTGTGCAGACTTAAGACCAGGAGACCTTTTGGCAGAATGGCTTGAATTTCCACCCCTTGAGGGTGGGAATTGCACCACAAACTCAGCCAGAACCGTTCAAGGCCAAGCGGGTTGTCTTTCATCTTGGTTAATTTGTCGGCTTTAATCTTGGTTAATTTGGGAGTGGGGTGGGCAGCTTAGAATGGGGCGGAAACCCAGCCAGTTCATTTGTCTAGGATTCAAACCCAGAAAACGGTTTAATTCAGCAAACTCTTTAAACCTGTGGAGGGGCTCCTCTAAACAGCCTCGAAGCACTCTTCCCAGTCTTGAGGACTAGAAGCTTAGAATGCGTAGTTTTCGTTCTAGGGCTTCTTTTAAAAATTAGATTCTGGGAAAATTTTCCCCCTGGGTTCCCATATTGGGCCAAACCACAGTTTTTTGAGTTCACACAAGATCTCATTCACACCCAAAGATGCCTTTCCAGCCTGAGACTTACCAGAAGCTAAAAAACAGTGTTGCAAAATGCCTTTTAATTTCCAGGTCCCCACACCCGATCCTTCACCGAGCTGTACTGGCGGGTGTCTCGGCTGGCCCCGCTCCAGAGCAACCACCAGCGTTTCCACGCTTTCATCCTGGGCCTCCTGAAGTGAGTTGGCGTGTAAGGTGGAGGAACAGAGCTGGAGGGAAAGATCTGGCAATCTTTGGAGACGGGGAGCTTCATTTCAGAAGCTGCCTGCAGCTCCTGCTTTGGGACAACAGTGGCCCATCTCTCTTATTGGGGGGGCGGTGCAGGAAAAGGGGGGGCAGGGGGGCAGGAAAAGGGAGGATGAAAAAGAAGGGGGCTGGAAACGAAGACAAACGTGTGCCAAAAGGAGAATGCAAGGAGGGAACTCTGTTGGCGCATAGCCTGTGTGCACATCGGGGCTGTTCTAGCTGGGAGCAGGGCAAGAAACTGCCTCAGGGGTCCCATGTCCCCCTTTTTTCAGTTTTCTTTCCTCCCATTGGGGTTTGTTGTCTCTGCCATCTCGGCTGGGTGCTTTCCTGGTTTTTAAACGCTTTTCACCGTCTGTAAAGCGCCCAGCGCCACTGGGACGTGCGGGGGGCATCCGTGCAATCAGTGATGCTGATGCTACCAAATGGCAGCAGACAGACGAGGGCGGGATGTTGAAAGAGACTTGGGGTGCCACGTGGCCCCCAAGCTATGGGTTCACCCATTTGAACACGGCACTGGCTTTGAGGAGTTTGGGGATCGGGGCGTCGGGCTAAAATCTCCCCTTTTCTCTCCTCCCTTAGCCTGAAGCAAGTGGAAGAGTGGTTTGCACAGCTGCAAAAAAATTCAGGTAATTTGGGGTTGGGGAGAAAGGGGGTGCTGGGCTGAATTCTCACTTCTCTGTCTCTGAAGTCCCGGTCGTGCCCCAAATGTTTGCCTTAGAGCAGGGTTTTGTAATGTTTCTTTCTCTCAGGACCCCTTCCCGGCTTTTAACATTATGGAAGACCCCCAACACTTTTGTCTGTAGGGGTGCTATTTATCCATATTTACCGCATGAAAAATGAAGCGGACCCCCTCGCTGCCGCAACGGCTTCTCACGGTTGTCGGATGGGATTTTAAGACTGGGTTATTTTTCAAGATAAGCTGGGAAATCATTCTGGTTTTGCTGAGAGGGTCTTGGGGAGCCCCCGGCGGTCCTCGGACCACGTTTTGAGAAAACTGCCTTCGAGGGACGTGGATTGGAAGCAAAATCCCCTGCTGGGCCAGGGAGCTTTCAGTCCCATTAAACAGAAGAACGAATAACCAACATTTTTTTCCTTTTTCTAAATCTTCCAAGTCACTTCTTATTCCAGTAGGTAATAGTAGGTAACTTAAAGTGGGCTGATCTGGCTGGTCTGGACGCAGAGTTCTGCCTGCAGCGGATAGAAAAAAAAATACTTTTCGCTTTGGTGAAAATTCAGTGGGTGGAGTTGCACCCTCGGTACCTACTCCTTTGGCGTTTATTCATTTTTTAGCAGGACTCTTCAGTGGGCCACTGCAGTCTGACTCGAAGCAGCTTGCAATGGGGTTGGGGTCACTGTTATTATTCGGGTTGGTCGCCCAGTCAGCCAGATGTTTAGCCTGGATTTGGCATTTCGATCCACGGATCGAGGCCTTCCCAAGACAGACAGATGTTGCTGGATGGGGTTCAAGGGATTGTCGCCAGATCCGAACTGTTCCAAGCAAAGCTGCTTTTTGCAATGGGCTGATGGTGGTTTTCTCAATGCCAGTGGTGTTCAAGGGGTGCTCCAGATGTTTATTATTATTGTTATTCTTGTTTTATGACTACAAAGCCATTATTATTATTTACCAATTTAATACTCAAGGCTCTCCTTTCCCAATTCCCCCAGTCCTTGAAAATCTTATCTCTCTACTTCCTTTAGCCCAGCCAGCTTGGCCCACCCCCTTTTAGAGAGGCTCCTGGCCTCCCTAAGGACTAGAAACTTGATTCCAATAAAAACAGCCAGTTGCCCTGTTCAGCGCTTTTTATCCCGCCTGCTCTCTCCTCGAATCATCTTATGTCCCAGTTTAGGACGCCCTTCTCTGCTCGGGTTTCTGACCAGTTTGTGCCATTCCCCCCCTGCCAAAACAGAGCTGATCTCCACCCTCTACCTGCCCACCGCTTTCCTGCTTATCAGCCAGAGGTTCTGCCGACGCTGGGCTGAGGAACTACTTCTCCTGCTGCAGCCCCTTTCGGTGCTCACCTTTCAGCTGGACCTGCTGTTTGAGCACCGGCACCTGCCCCTCAATGTCCGGCCGATGCCTCCACAAAGCACCCCCTCTCCTGAGCCGGGTGCCAGCCCCTGGGAAGGCCCCGGGCTGACCCCGCCGGATTCATCCAAGCCCCAGATGTCTTCGGCCGATCTGGGCTTTTGGGCTCCATCCAGCCCCTGGCAGGCACTGCCTTTGCCTCAAAGACTGCTGGAGTGGAAAGATCGGGTCGCTGGCACGCTGCGCGGCCACGGAAGCCCACCCCAGCTGCGGTCCCACGCCCAGCCCAGCCGGGACGAAACCCAAGACAAGCCACCGGGCTGGTGGAAGCCGCTGGGGTGGATTTCCAGCGTCCAGGTTTCGGACCCCAAAGAGGACACTCCCCTCCGCTCACAGTGGACCAAGCTACGGATGGCTCTGGGGGAGGCCATCAAAGAGGGCCGAGCCGTGGCCGGAGATGCCGGTGCCGAGCCAGAAGGACGCCCCCAACAGCCCATCCCTGGGAAAAATGACTCCGAGACAGAAAAACAGCCATCGGTCTGCAAGGGGGAAGGCTCAGCTGCAGTGATCCCGAAGCCGGGAATGGCTACCCCTGAGGCAGAAGAAGTCTATCTGGAAAAAACACAGGAGGAGAATTCTGAGGCTGGAAGTGGGAAGGAACGGTGGCTCGGATGGCTGTTTGGAGCAAATTCCCCAGGGACTCCTAATGAAACGGATTCAAGTCTACCCAGGTCCAGGTATGTGGCAGGGATGGCCTTTCACTTGCGCCCTTTAAAACAGGGGGGGTTGGAGAAACACCAAGAAGGGGATGACCACGGCCCCCTAAACCCATGGGGCATGGCATGGTGACCGGAAGTTTAGCTTTGAAAAGTTGGTGCCCCAAGGAGAAACAAGAATGGCTCGTCTGGATTTTGCCTCCATAAGGACTAGAAGCGTGTTTCTCAACCTTGGCCACTTGAAGATGTGTGGACTTCAACTCCCAGAATTCCCCAGCCGGCATGGCTGGCTGGGGAATTCTGGGAGTTGAAGTCCACACATCTTCAAGCGGTCAAGGTTGAGAAACACTGGACTAGAAGTTCCCACTATCAAAATAGGAGAGTTCTGAGATTTGATTCTTAATTTAAAAGTGTCATTCTTAGGTTGAGGAGATATAATGCAATCTGGGTGGGTCGAGGAGCTGGTTCACACATTTGGGTAAGCCGTGGTTTATGGAACAAGCCAGAATAGGTAGTGTTCGCCCATCCCTGGGGATCTTTCCAAGCGCTCAATCAACGCCGAACAAGCAGCGTCAAGGTTAACCTAAGGAACGTTCTTCAAACGATCGTTTTTGTATTGTTTCGGTGTTTTGATTTTGCTTGTGAGTCTTATATTTCAGATGTAAACTGACATATAAAAATAGATAAAAAATATATTTATAAAAATACATAAAGAAATAAACGTTTCTTCGATGAGGAGGGGCTAACTGAAAATGTTTTAAAAAGCCAATATCACCTGCCCGTTTGGCTGGTGAATTCCTCTAGAGATGTCACCGTGGGGCCAAGTGGGCTAACCCTGCAAATATGGTCTACATTTTAATTATGATTTCCATGTTTTGGAGAAGGTGTTCACCTCCTTCCCGGGCTCCCCACCGGTCACTTGAATCCGAGCAGGTTTCCAAAAGGATCGGCGTTTAACAACCACCCCTTTTTCCTTCCCCTCCGTGCCTCCCAGCAGGCGCCCCTCAAGGTGGCTGTGCCCCGCCATTCACGCGCCGACCCTCGTGAAGAAGGGGGGACCGGCCGAAAAGAGCTGGCAAGATGTCGGGGGGGAGCCGAATCCCCCATACCCATCGCAGACCTACAAGTAAGTTGGCTCCTTGTCGGGATCCTGTGCGGGGCAACGCCTTAGCGGATTACGAATAAAAACTCTGGCCAGGCCGGAGCCTGGACTGCCAGCCAGTGAGCCATGCCCTTTTTAAAGCACACTATTACGCACAGCCACCCTTCTGAGATTCAGCCAGGATTTTGCCTGCCGATCAAATGGGGGGAGTTGTTTTTAGAGAGTGCTCTACGGTTTTATTCTACTTCTGCAACTTCCACTCTTCCCCACTCCCCTGGCACTTTTCTCTGTCGCGACAGCAGAAGCAAGCGAGGCGAATTCTCTTTGCACCCCGAAGGATTTGAAACCAGGTTAAAGGACATCGCCCCATTCTGGGCCTTTTTCCCCCCGTGGTCCCCCCCCACCCCTCAAATCAGCTCCAGTTATGTGCAAAATGGAGAGAATCGGGTGGGGAAACCACTACGGGTTACTTTTGAAAGAAATCTTTCAAACGCCCGGGAAACGGAGTTAAAACATCTGTTCCCCGATCTAGCTTGGGAATCCGGCCGCGGTTTTGCTTCCCTTGAAGGTTCCTGTCTGCGGAGGGTGCATTTTTCACCCTGCGTGAACTTCGGGTTGATGCCCGCGCCCCGCGAGGCCCATATGCGCCCCCCGGCCCTGAGATCTCGCCAGTAACTTTGGCTGTGTTCGTCTCCCTCCAGAGCCGTGCGGGCCCTCTGCGACTACACGGGCAGCGAAGCCGGGCATCTGGCCTTCCACAAAGGCGACATCCTGCAGGTGACGGAGACGGTGGATGAAGACTGGCTCCAGTGTTTCTCTGGAGACTGCCAGGGCCTCGTGCCCGTGGGCTACACTTCCCTCATCTTGTGAAATGGTGGGGCGGGCAGGGTGGAATGAGGACGCTGGGTCAGGGGGAAGGAAAAGCCCCCTCCTGTTAACCCTCCAAAAAAATAGCAAATTACAAAGCAGCGTGGCATCACGGACCAGGGTTCCTCGCTCGGGAAAAGCATCACCGGGGGCTACTTTATAGCCGGGCGCCGTTTCTACCAACATCAAGATCATCATTCTGGCTCCTGCTGCAAAGTTTTGCTCTGCTTCCTCTAACCTGGCAGCCTTTAACTGGATTGCCCATCCTCCCCAGTCTGAAGCTGGCTGGGGATGATGGGGGAATCCGTACCCCAGGCCTTGGAGGGCACCTGGACCAGTTTCCATGTTCTCCGCCTGGAATCCGAGATTTTAATTTATTTTACGCCTCGTGTCCGCTGCCCTCGCCGGCCGTGCAGCCCACCAAGAGCATTTTCCTGTAATGTGTATATTGAATATATCTGTGTACATATATAGAGATTGATATATATATATAATTTAATCTTTTCTGCTGGTTCGGTCGGACCTCCGCTGCTTCTAAGGCAAGAGCGGACGTCCTTTGCATCGATCAGGGTTAACTGGAGGAGACGTCTCGGCTGACCCTCTCCCTTTTTTTCCTGCCGCACACCCTTCCCAAATGATCTGTCAATGAATTCCTTATGATATCAGCCCCCTCGGCCTTCTAGGGGACGTCGTGTACGTTGGAGGGGGAAATAAAAAGATTGTTAAGACGTGAGCCGACGCCAGCTCTTGTGCATCTGAGTCCCAAAGCAAGATGCATGGGGACGAACACATTAGCAAGTCAAACTTCGTTGCTAGGAATCAGCCCGGCCCTCTTGCAGAATTTTGCCTTTTATTCGCCTTTCCCGATGTTTATTTTTTATTTTTTTCCACCTTTTTTGGGTTATTTTGTTTGACTGTTGAGTCCTAACTCAAGATTATGACCACAAAGACCATCACCTTCAGCTCCCCCTGGTGGTGCAGGATGGAAACGGCACCTTAAAAAAATGCCTAGAGGTGGGCAGTTGTGAAAGGGGTCTTGTCCGTCTCTTGGGGAAGAAAAAAGCTCGTTTTAAGTGCAGATGGAGCCACGAGGGGCGAGTTGTTGTTTTAATCAAGGAAAAGCTGAAGAACTCGGGGGGTTGCTTTTTATTTTAACTTTTTTTTTTAAAAAAGGGATGTTCCTTTAGGGGAGCCCCCCCCCTTTTAATGTCCTTTTTAAAATTTCTGCAAAGCTGCCCAGAGCCCTCTTGCGCTTGGGCGGCCTAGAAATGTGACAAACACACAAATAAATCGTACATATACAAGGGCTCCGGGCAGGGTGTTGGTTGAAGATTTCAAAGCTTCGGGACAGACGCTGAGAATTTGGAGCCGGCACGCGAAAGGGAGCCTCCAGGGTCAGGAGCAGCCTATCTGGGAACACACACCACGCATCTTTTGGAAATCAGCTGCTGCAAAACAAGCTCTTGTCTGCTCCAAAGCATGGTGGGGAGGTCGGCGAGTGGACAAAGAGAGGTTTTCACCTCCGCCCTCATCGGAGGTCTACTGAAAAGGCTGCGAATGCAGCATTTAGCCAAAGTTTAGCCGTGGTGCAACAGAACAGCCGTGACTGGGAACTATGGGGGCAGAGGCCGCCTTTGCCACGAAAGGAAGATTTGTGCGTTAACGTGGCTGGGCCTGAATCGGAGGCGAGGGAGGAACGACCTTCGTCTCACGATCACAAACCCAAGTTGGGTGGGGGGGCTTACCATGTCCTACAAAAGGTTCACGCGCTCAAGGAAAGGTGGCCAAAGGATTGTTTTCCCCCCAGCGGATTCTGGATGAAAATTGCATTAAGAAATCAATGGCAGCCCCCCCGCAAAAAACACCCCCCGTTTACAATTTTCATTTTGTCTCCTTAGTCCAGTGCTTCTCAACCTTGGTCGCTTTAAGACGGGTGGATTTCAACTCCCAGAATTCCCCAGCCAGCATGGCTGGCTGGGGAATTCTGGGAGTTGAAGTCCACCCGTCTTAAAGCGGCCAAGGTTGAGAAGCACTGCTTTAGCAACTGGGCAGAAAACGCAGTGACGTTTATCAGGGTTTAATTTAGTTCAGTGTCTCTCAACTGGAAGATGGGTGGACTCAACTCCCAGAATTCCCCAGGGATTCAGTTCAACCCCCCAAAATCCACATGTCCCAACCAGCTGCCCTCCCGGCAGCACAGAGGCCTTAACATTTAGGATAACCTAACCAAATAAATTACAGCTTCATCTTCCAGCCTGAGCTGCGAGAGTCCTCACAAAACACCAACCAACAAATGCCCCCTGAAGGTAGAAAGCTAGCACATCAGGACTGGATATGGCTCCCTCCCTGCAATGCTAGCTTTCTAGTTGCGAGGTTTTAAAAAACACACACGCTAAGATCGGATTCTAATGCTTCCACTATAAATGTCTCTCCTTTCTACCACCTTATCCTGACTGCCTGTGAAATCCAGCATCAGGAAAAGCCTCCACAATTCTGTAAAGGAAGGGAAAAGCACGTTGGCTAAACACGCTGATTTCCACCTAGGATCTGATCTGCACGCCGTGTTGATTTTTTCTGCCACAACGCTAACTCTTTGGGGCGGGGGAGACGCACTAAACCAACAAAATACACATTTGTTGAAGGGGTCATGGGGGAAAAGGAAGGAGAACAACCGTGCCGGCCGGCGGGGATCAGCAAACCGGGAAGGAGCCGCCACCAGCTTGGCCTGTGCAGGGTTGGAGCCGTACGATGATGTCCTAAACGGGCTGGAAGAATCATCCCCTCCGACTAGAAATTTAACTCCCAAAGGCCTGGGTTGTGGGGGGGGGGGGAGGCAAGAACTGGGGAGTCACGCACAGCAACTCCAGGGGCCAGGAAACCCAAAAAGCCCCCCCTTTCCCCCATCCTGGATTTTTCATACAGAGAGAGAACCGCCGTGGTGTTAACTTGGGGTGGGGGGGCAGAGCGGCAACCGGCTGTTGTTCGGGGGCTCACAAAACCCGACAGCTGGGCGGACGTGCAGGAGGCATCGGGCCCGTTCCCCAGGCAAGGATGGCCCCGTCCGCTCAAATCCTCCGCTCAAATCCTCCGGCCTCCTTCGACGGACAGCTCGAGCCACCAGCCGGACCCACCTAATCCGCAACTTCGGGTCCACGGGCCCTGGGCTCCCCCGCTATGGCGTGGCTGACGCCCTCGGGCCCCCCTCCAACCGCTCCTGGGAGGATTTCAGGGCCCAGCCGGGCCCCGGGCCCGTTTCAACGCAGCGTCCGGCGAAAGGCGAAGCCGGGGGCCGAGCAGCGCCTGAAACCGGGGGGGGGGGGGGGCGGCACAGCAGGCGATGAAAAAGACCACCCTGAAACTGTAAATAAGAAACATGGTTTTTTTTCCATTTAATACTAGAATCTCTCAATATTTGAGACGCAGGCTTTTTTCTTTTTTTTATGCAATTACATCCAATGTTAAAATTGGTAATACATAATTTACAAAGATTAACATCAAAACAATGGTCTATTTAGATATGCTCTTGTAAAAAGGAAATATATTAGCAGCATTTCTTCTCAGCAACCACACGGCCTGTCCCATGCAGACTAAAAAGAGTTTTTGAATCTATCGTTTGCCATAAACGTAGTGCTTTTTCCGTTTGCTTCGTCTTCCTGGGCTTCGGGTGAAACACTGTCTGTCTCCTTAGTTAATACAAAATAACGCTCCCCCCGCCCCACAATCCCGATTTCCCCCCCCCCCTTCGTAAAAAGTCAGCAATTCTCTACACCGGTAAGAAAACAAAGCCAGAAAACGTTGTTTTTTTTTTTAAAAAAAAAAAGGAGAGAGGGAAAAAAAAATTAAACCAAACACAAATTCTTCGCGCTTCTCTAGAATCTGATTGTCTAAAAATCGTCGGCTTTATTTCTTTCTTGATTCACTTGCTCTTTCGACAAAAGAAAGATTAAAAATGGCAAAGTTAGTGTCTCATCTCACTTCTGGGCACACTTTTCAGCGTCGTCGTCGTCGTCCTCCTCCTCCATTGTCATCCACGTCATTATTACTTTCTCTTAAAAACGACTTTTTCATCTCTGCCCCTCTTTTTAGTGTTTAACACCATCTCGAGACAATTCCCACCCGCCCCCATTTTGAACCAATTGGCGCAACTCAAAACAGCTTTTTTTCCCTTCCTTTTTTAAACATGCGATTTTTTTTTCACTCTCCCCCCCCCCCCCCCCCACGACACATGTTGAGTATTATATACTCTGGGCTGTCCTATACAATGCTTCTCTACAGTAAGAAAATATTCCAAACAATTTTCTCATTTGTCTGTTTTTTTAATAAAATATTTTTTTTTTATTTCCTCAAAGGGCGTTTGCTTCTCCTCCCCCGTTTTCACCCTGAGCCCACCCCAAAAAACCCCCCCCAAACCCCCCTTGTTTAACCGCTTAAATCATCAGGCGAGATCTGAATGGAATGGCGCCTTTCGCTTTTCCTTCTTCCTTTTTTTTCCTTTTTTCCTTTTTTCCCCCCCCGTTGTCGTTTCGAACTAAGGTTAAAACAAGAATTATAGAGTCGACAAGAATGTACAGTGGTGGACAAGCTTGGTCCGTCCGGAAGGAACGTGGAGAAAGAGTTTACCATATTGCTTTACAATCACGCAGGAAAAGGAAGGTTAAGATATATACAACTTGGCACATTTAAAAACAGGATTCGTTTATAAGGACACCTAAAACAGGACCATAATATGCTTATGAACGCCGAAGAGAGACAGAGCGTGAAGCCGCGTTAAAGAGCCAGTGTAGGACTCCAACCTGTTCGCCGTCGGGGAAGGGGGCGGGTGGGCAGGAGGGCTCCTCTCCCCATGCCAGCGTGAAGAGTCCGGGCAGAGGTGGGCATTTGCGTCCAGCCAGGGGAAAACAAGAAGAAAAAACTACACAAAAACGGTTCCTTTGTTCCAGCCGGTGGTTTCCTTTACTTTCCCCACCCCCTGGATGAAGAGGCGAGAGAGAGAGAGAGGCGGAGTACAAAATACACTGCCTCTTTAAGAGGCAGACGCTTTGAAGCTGTACAGTTTTTCTCTTAAAAATAAAAAAAAAAGAATTAAAATTAAAACACGAGTAGTGTCATCGGTGGATAATTTGTCTACAGTTTCGCAACAGATGCTCGCTCGGAAATACTGTTCGACGGTTCGTGTAGTGAAAGGGCTCCCCCCCATCTTTTGCTGTTGGAGTTTTCCCCCCTTTTTCCCTCCCCCCCTCCCCAAATTTTCACGACACACCGGACGCACGAGAACGACAGCTCATCACAAAAAAGGTCGGGAGGGAAGAGATGATTAAAAAAAAAAGGAAACAAGAGGGGGAAAAAAGAAGAAAGAAGATAACCCAAACGGGGTGCCGGGGTTAGGACTGGACCTGCTTTAGAAAAATTCTCGGCAGCGGAAAGAATTGGGGAAAAAAAAATAAAAATAAACGAAATCACCTTTCCCCATCCCCCTCGAGTTGCACGACGTGGAACCAAGTGCTTCCGAAAAACCAACCATGGTTTCCTGGGGGCATCCATAGGGACGGGACGCCTCCTGTGCAAAATGTCCGGCAACCAAGTTCTTCCTCCGTCGCGTCCGGTGCCAACCAGAGACCGGCTTGCCAGTGCTCTGGATGCGAGAGACCTCTGGGGCCGGGCGGTGCCACACGCCGTCCCCTTTCACCCCGACTCGGCTGCTCGCCGGAAGGCGGGCAGGGGCAGAAGCAATGAGGCGTACGGGCAGGAGGGCAGTTCCGAACTCGGCGCTCTGCCGCTGCCCCCCCTCCAGGGTACGCTTCATTTTCCTTCCTCTGAACGCGGCCGTCAGAGCGGGGTGGGGCGGGGGGGACCAAAAAAAACAAAAACCAATAAATTAAATTAAAACTGTGACCGTCCCCAGGACAAAAAACCCCAAGGTTTTCCTTTAGTACCTTAACAGGGACAAGAAGGCATGCCGGGCTCCCCGCGCATCGCGCTGCACGCTCCTTGGGGGGGAGAGCGGCGGCTTGCCTGCCCAAGCGCAGGGTCTAAGTGCTACAGAACCGTTTCGTCAGTTTCCTTCTGCTCCGCCGCCTCCTCCAAGCACGCTGAGAGGCGCGGGAAGGCGGTCAAAGCCTTGCCCAGCGGTCAGTCTCACGCCCGGCTCACAGGAGAACTCCACATGGTGTCCTGCATCCGGGGCCGCAGGCTCACTTCCTGCAGCTGCTGTCTGGGAGGACCAGCGTGCGACGCCGCAGCTTTCTCCCCGATCCTTCCTCCAGCAGGTAAGTGACGTCGATGGCTGCAGCGGGGAAGCAGAGAGACCGACCGCAAAGGCTAAGAGGGCTTCTTGTAGGCTGGGGTGGACCTCGGGAGCCCTCGAGCAGAACGGCACCACAGCCTTCCGGGGTCTTTCCCAGCGGGAAACGTGACCCAGACCTTCGGCAGGCGAAGGGCCGCTTGGGGGGCGGGGGGCTGGAGAGCCCAGCTGGAATTCTGAAACCCTTTTTGGGGGCAGGCGCTCTTCCCAAGCGGTTGGGAGGGACGGGCGAAGTTGGCTCAACTGCAGCAAATCGCAATGAAAAGGAACTTTAAGAAAAGCAAAGCCGTGAGATAGGTGGGTCACGGAACCCAGGAGGGAGGGACCCAGATTCCTTCGGGGAGCTCCGAAGTCCAACGGGGACTTCAGGAGCATTGCTAGTGGCCATCTCCCCAAACGTATTGCTGGCAAGGGGGTGCAGGGGAAGGAAGGAAGGGAGGAGCAAACTGCGAGACGCTGATTTTCGAAAGGGTCTGCGGAGAAAGGACGAGGGCCTGCTGGAAACCTTACCGTTTTTTCCTGGGATTTTCTCTAGGAGGGTGAGAAGTATTTGGTTCAGCCGCTCACGCTGCATGTGCCGGTGCTCTTCCGGGGTGCAAGGCCCTCTGGGCACCGGGCTGCCCTCCTCCACCTTTTTATCCACCTCGCCGTTTTCCTGGGAAGGGGCCTCTTTCTCCGGTTCCTCTGGGTGGGCCGGCTGCTCGCCAGGAGGCTGCTCGGGGTTGGCGATCACCTCTTCCAGAAGGGGAAGGGGCTCTTCCTCCTGGGTCAGGTCTTTATTTTGGGACTTGGAACGGTCGGACTTCCAAGAGGACCTGGGGAGAACATGGAGAATTGAGGCTGGAGGGACTCCAAGAGAGTGGGGGGGGGCGGGCTTTCTTTCCAGTTGGAAGGAGATGATGCGTGGCCCCCCCAAGGCGGTCTGCAGGGTCACCCAAGATGGAAGAACTGAAGGTGCTCTTGAGAACCTGAACCTGAGAGCCTTGCAGCAATGAGACAGGCAGGAAGATGATGTGGCGTGAAAGACTCAACCCTCTATAAAACAGAAGTCATGCACTGCGAGAATAACCTTGGGGGACAGGAGGAAGAGCCACAGCCTAGACCAGTGATGGCGAACCTATGGCGTGCATGTCAAAGGTGACACGCCACATTTTGGGTGACACGCCAGTGTTCACCAACACCCGACGACTGTTCTCCCTGCTTGAGTTACTCAATAAACTGAGCTTGTTTTACTCGTGTTTCATTTTTGCAATTATCTGACGTTTCTTTATATAATACATAGCACCCCACGTGATTTGGACTGCATTTTTTTTTAAATAAATGAACATGTAAAGAATGGTTTCTCTTTTGGGGTGGGGCGTGCGTGTGACAGGCCCGCAGAGTCAAGTCAGGCATTTTCTGAATTTTTGACATGCTGAGCCCAAAAGGTTCGCCATTCCTGGCCTAGACAAAGTTCTGATAAGAGAAAGCTGAGTCCGAAGGAGGCATGGGGGTGGAGAAAGCGTCTCAGAATTTGGTTTCCTGGCCTGGACTACCTCGAAGGGCTGACATCAGCGCACAACCCTCAAAGGACTCACCTGCCTCCGTTCCTCTTGTAGTTGTCTGGGACGTAATGAGGCTGAAATGAAAAAGCAGATCGCGGTAAAACTCCATGGCGCCTTGGGGTTCATCATTCAAAGAGAGGTCATCCCAGGGAGGGCCGGGCTAGGGAAAGGTCTGGTCGCAGACCAAGGAGCATGACTGCCTAGGACAGCTCCTCCGAACACATGGAGGAAAACCTTGATGAAGACAGCTGTTTTTTAAAGGAACGAATTCAGACCGATTAAAGGGAGAGGGTCAAGGGGCTCGGTGGCTTCCTTGCTGAGGGCCACATCGGGCGTTACAGGAGGGCGCCGCTTACTGAGAAGTCTCTCTTGGGCGTCAGCCTTTTCGGGAAGTGGTCGAAGGCGTACGATTTGGTGCACACCGGATAGCGGTTCCGGTGGATCTTGTAGAAGAGGTGGGCCGACTTGTCGAGGCGGTAATCGCAGATGTACACGTCCTGCTCCTTCACCCCTTTTGGTCTTCCTGCAGGGAGAAGCCCCGAGACCATCTCAGCCCCAAGACCACGGGGCACCGTTTCAGGCCCTTCCTTCTACTGGTGTGTGTGTGTATGTGTGGGGGGGTGACTGCCCAAAAAGCCTTTTTCCAGGCCAGTGTTTTAAGTGTTTGATTCATATCCTCCTTCCCCCCGAGGGTCTAAGGGAGCTTTCATGGGGATCAGCCTTGGTTTGCAACAACAGTGACTTCAGGACGCAGGCTGCAACAAGAGAGACCGATGGCCAACTGCCCCCCTTCCCCAAGTTACTGGGGCTAAGGGTGGTCTTGAACCAGGTATCCTAGTCTGACACTTTAACCACTCCACCACACTAGTTCTTAGGAGTGTTGGAAGAGCTCTGATAACTCACTCAGACCTGAGGCAGGCTGTGTGATGGTATGTGGGAAGATTAAATTAGAACTGAGAGTTACCGATCATTGCTCTAAGGCCAAGAGACGCTGCCAAGGGAACGGTCAGATAAGAGAGGGCACAGCCCTCAGCTGCATAATGGGCGGAGAAAGAGACTCAGAAGGGACCCTCCCTAGTTTCTCGGGCTGTAAAGGAGACGGAGGGAGAACTGTACTTTCAGACTTGCAAGACTGATGGCAATGTAGCTTTACCATAAAGTCGAATTAGCTCATCTGGTTGTGATTCGTATCTGGTTTACCCCGCAAGGCCGACAGGCTGGGAGCAAGTGCAGTTTGGAGAAAACCCCTCCTGTGCTTCTGCTGACTTGCCTTTGCAGTAAGTATAGAGATCCAGCACGCAGCAGGTCCCCACCACGGCCTCCAGAGGGATGATCTCGTACAGCGGCACCCGGAAGAGCTCGTTGTGGTAGAACTTCCGGGAGGGGGAATGATGCGTTTCGTGTGGGCGGAAGTAGTGGTGGCCGAAGGCGAACCGTTCCCCCCTGCAGGAAGGCGAGAAACAGGGATTTCCCCATAAAGCTGGTGCAGCATAAGCAGAGGCTCCTTTGTGCAACCAACACGGGTCTTGGAGGAGCTTTTTAAATTAGAACTGAGAGTTACCGATCATTGCTCTAAGGCAGTGTTTCTCAATCTCAGCCACTTTAAGATGTGTGGACTTCAACTCCCAGAATTCCCCAGCCAGCCAAGCTGGCTGGGGAATTCTGGGAGTTGAAGTCCACACAACTTACAGTGATCAGGCTTGAGAAACACCGCTGTAAGGGATGAGGGCAAATTGTCTATCCACTAGGGGAAGATTTTATATCTTCAAGAACCGCTATCTGCTGGTCAAAAGAAACAGGGAAGATTCTCCGTGTTCGCCATTCAACTCCAGCCCGGCTGAGAGGCGCAGGATCCGACTCCTTTTCCTGCAGGAGAGGGACAGGCTTACTTCTCATTTTTCCAGAGCTTCTCGATACGGAAGATATCGAGCCTCTCGCGGTTGATGTGGGACAACAGGCGATACGACTGCCGGACGGGGTGACCGTCGGGGGTCCTTCGGCTGTCTCGCATCAGGTACACGCAGTCTCCTGCGGGCAGGAAACAGAGAAGGGCCTCAATACCCTGGCCCGGGTATTAAAAAAAAAAAAAGAAATTAAAAGAAAAAGGAAAGGCATGAGACAGAGTCCCAATGGGATCAGACTACGGCTCCGTCCTTGGGGCTGGACGTGGAGATGCCGTTTACTGAGCGGTCTCTCTTCTGTCCAATTCTGGTTTTCCCGTGTCAAAAGGTCATCCCTCATGTACAAGAGGGAGGCATTAGAGAAAAAGCACGTGTGGGGGAAAAGAAAAGAAAAAAAAAAGAAATGGACAGTCGAAAGAGAAACAACTGAAAAGGAGAGACGCAGCCGTTGCGTTCCCGGATGAGTAATTCCTCGGCTCAGGCTACCCGGCCTCGTATCACGCACTTATCTAGGTAAGCTGAGGACCCTGTGCCCACGCTGACGCACAGACTAAGTTTGGTTTCCAGCTACAGTGATCGCTGTTGCTCCCGTAGCCGAACCAGAAAACCAAGGAACGCTCCTAGTGGGCAAGTCTCAATGCTGGGGCAGGCCCAGCGCTCCAGGACACCCTGTTAAAGGCAGCTTCATATTTACCTGTGCTTGGACACCCTCACCAGTGAACGAGACAGGCTCAAGACCCGAACACCCTGGGCAGAAGGGCAAGAGATATCCCAAAGCCCTCCTGGCTGTCTCTCACTCCCCGAGGGGCAGACACCCACCTTGGCGTAGCAAGAGATCATCCCGTAACAGACAGATGAAGTAAACGCAGCCGGGCTGAGCGTAGTGAGGCCGGGGAATCATCGGCACCTCCTGCAGGGAGACAAATACCAGAAAGGGCCAGTGAGAAAGTCGTCGTTTTCCCACCCCACAGAATTCAGTTGTTCAGAGAGAGGGACAGGTGACCTCCCAGACGGTTCGCAGCCCTGCCACAGGAAGCAATTCGAGTGCTGGGCCAGGGAAGAGGAAACTGCTTTTAGGAGCTCTGTCGTGGATCCAACAGAGCAGGCCTCCGTGCTCTCTAACAAAGTCAGGCAAAAGCTCCTGCTTTTAGCCTGTTTAGCTTTCAGGTGAAGTTTTTTTTCTTTGCCCCCCTCAATCTCTCTGCTAGTGGTGGGCCAGCAACAAGGAGATGTGACCTTCTGGCGCCCGGGAGCTGCAATGTTTTTGAGGAAGGTGAGGGCTGCGGTGGAAAGAATATTTAAAGGAATTTTTCCTGGGTGCTTGAGTTTGGTGGGGTTCCCCCCCCCCTTTGTTTGTCAAATTCAAGCTGGGTTTACAAGGTGCTGCTGCAATTTGGCTATGTTTCCTGCCTCCCCTCAAACAGGCTGGAAACCACAGTACTGATTTTCAGCAACTGTGCTTGGAAGGGGGCTCGTTTGGTGCTGGTTTGTTCCAATGAAGGGGTGTCTTCTCCTCCGGCCACCCCAAAGGCCGCCATCTTGCAAAGCCTTCTCCAGCAGGCAGAAGTTTACAATTCTTAATGATTCTTGCAGGGGAAAAAGCTGTTGGACAACCCTTGTTGTTCTCAAACCGCACGTTCGTGAAACCGAAGGATGAGATGACGCTGACAACTCCCCTTGGCAAGGTGCACTGGCTGAACCCAGCTTACCCTATCCACCGTGCGAGGTTCGCACTGTTCGCACAAATAGTGCTCAACATCCGAGTTCACTCCCATGCAGTCACAATGCTGCCAAACCTACAAGAAAAAGGGAGGGATCAGAAAAAAAACCGAGAAAGAAATCTTGCCTCTCTAAAGGGTTGGCATAAAAGCCACGCTTAGGGACCGCAGCTCATCCTTCCGCATTCCAAAGCTGGACTTCCCAGGCACAGGGAGAAACAAATAGCAAAAGAACAGCAGAATCTCCCTGCTCAGAAGCCTGGGATATTTCAGACTAATTTCAGCCGGAGCTGGTAGTGCTGACCTAGCTGCTTCGGTTACTGAAGGCTGCTGTATCTTGCAAGAAGTTCAAAAGAGATTCCCACCATACAGGGTGCTGCCAACTCCTACATTTCAGAGCAGGGGATCCTGCTGCTTCCAGTGACGGTGGAACCCTGGGGGCTGGTCTCTCGTTTGGAGATCTGTAGTGGGAAGCCTGCCTCTCTCCCAAGGGCCCGGGGAGGGCAGAAGCTCCTTGATGCGCTCACCATGCACTTGTCGCACTGGATCATAAGCCCTTCGTCTTTGTACAAGCCGCAGATGCAGCGGATGACGTCCTCGTCTTTCTCGTGCCCGCTCTCCTTCTCGCACATGGAGGTCTCGCTGCTGTCCGCCTCGCTCGCTGTCTCTCCCACAATCTCGTCGATCTGAGCGGCGGCTTCGTGGCGGGCGTTGTAGTAGGCCTTCCGCAGGCGGCAGACGTCCCGCCCGATCGGAGACTTCCTGCCGTAGTATTTCTGCCACAAAACAAAAAGCCGACGGTTGTCTCCTCTGGGGGAACGCATTCCCAAATTCCCGGCTTTCCTTGCTGTGGAATTCTGGGGGTGCCCCTGGTCACGCTACACTCTCTGCTCCTGGGCCCCATGTTGTTCCTAGCCCTAAAGAGAAATCTTCCTGGTTCCGTTGGCATGGGAAAAAAAGAAGCTCGGGGAATGGAGGTTCTGGAGGAAGAAAATACCTCTAGGCAACCCCGCGGCCGACTCACCTCAGCGTTGCGGAAGACCTTCAGCATATCCCCGTCAAAAGCTTCCACCGTTTTGTAATACCCCGTCAGGATCTGCTTCTCAATGGTGGTGAGGTCGAGGGGGTCGGAGATCTTCTCATAGTAATCGGCATTTCTGAACCAGAGAGAGGTTGGAAACACAGAAAGTGACCGCGGACTCGCTTTGGACACTCGTTCCACGTGAATGGCAAGGCCGCCCCCCGCAACCCAGTCGCCTTTGGCAAGAAGGCAAGACAACTTACTTTTTTTTCGGGGGAAGAATCAGCAAAGGAGTTGCCAGGACTTGCCTGGAGGAATCTGGAAGTAAACAAGGAAAGGAGGCCGTGAGGATGGTGGAGAGGTACAAAGCCTCTGAGATGTCACCAGATGGGCTTCAGCCCAGCCGGCATTCCTCTGAATGCTGTGGGACTGGAACTCCAGTTTAGGTGGCTGATGACCGGGGATGGAAACTATAAATTGAACCATGTTGGGGAGGGATGGAGGAACAACTGCTTAAGCCCTGATTTAGAACCTTCTACCAGGACAACCTTCTGCGGAGACCAGCTCCCTTGAGAAGTCTATAATGCGGGAAAAGGTGGAAGGAAAGAATAGAAAAGGACGACCAGGAGCAAGGGGGACGGATTCAATCACAATGGCAGTGAGTACGCTGTTGGAGGACCTGAAAGATCATCCAGCCCCAGATCCTTACAGTGCTGCATAGTCTGTCAATATTTATTAGGAAGGGCAATGCTGAAGACTGGGATGGAGAAAATAGCACACATTCCCCAAAGGCCATCAGCAGCAAATGAAGAAGAGAATCTGATCCCATGACGAAGTAAATCAGTAATCTGGATTTAACAGCTCCAGAAGAAAAGTAAAGAGTTACAGCATCGAACCCCTGCCACTCAACCTGTCCTTTCCTGTTTCATGCCCTGGGGAACCTGTGCTGGGCTCAGGGAGACCCTGCCAAAGGTGTGGGTCCGACCTCAGCTCCTCAGCTGCTGTCACCTTTGTATGCGATGATGCCGTCGCAAATCTCCTTGAAGATCTGCGCAAGGCGGGCTGCCCGGGCAACTTCGAGGTTTTCTTCGGCAGCAGCCAACCGTCGGGTCCTGACCGAGCGGGCCGTTTGCAGGGCGGAGAACTGGGTCATGAAGACATCTGCAAAGGAGGGAAAGAGAGAGAATGTTGTGTTTTACTTATGAAAAGCCCCTTTTGGGGGGAAGTAACTTCGAGGTGCTCGGAGAAGGGGGTTCAGAGAGCTGACCCTCACCGGATTTGATGTTGCCGTCGTCCCGACACATCCCATTCCAGCGGGTGTACAGCGAGGGCGAGTGAAGGTTGTCGCTGACGTGCTTGACTTCCTCCTGCTTCTGCCGGATCTTATCCCAATTGCGCACCAGGAAAACGTGGTGCTTTAGCACAAAATTCCTAAAAAGGAGGGGGGGAAAGTGAGACAGCGGAAAGAAGGATTTCCTGAGAAACAAGGGCAAGTGGGGAAAAGTCTTAGCTGTTGCTGGAGACAGCAGTAGTAAGGGGTCGCTGCTTTCGAGGGCTTACAGCTTACAGGAGGAAAATTCAGGCTAGGGAGAATCAGAGGCCAGGCACAAAGACTTGTTTCCTTTTAAAGGTTTGATTCCGACATGCAGGCTGTGGGTTCTCCATCTCTTGATAGTGTTGGGGGAGGTTGGACAGCTCCTTCTCAAGCATGATTAACTGCTTTTCCTACACACTGGGCCAGATAATCCTTCTGGTTCCTTCCAATTCCACAATTCTAGGACACCAGGCAAGCTCCTAGTGATAACCTAGCATGAACTGCTTGGCTTCCCTAATCTATTGCTCCACAACTTTTGGGCTGTAGAGTTAACTTGCATATTAGAACCAACCAACCAACCAGCCAACCATGTTTCCCACTGCTGGCCGGCTAAGCTGTTGCAAACCAGGGCTGGTCAATTCTGATGCACCGTGCTGAGGCTCGTGAGTTCCTTAACCCATAGCACTGTTGCAAGACACACAACCTAAGTGGCAATACAGCCCTGATGAAGGATTTGCTCACCCCAGTGTTGAGGCTGGAAAGAGCCGAGGCTGAGAAAAAAACAGCCCTTCCTTTCTCCTCACCTTTCCCTGTTGGACATGGGCTTCATCTGCAGTTGGGGAGTCAACCGAGTTGGGGGGCTTGAGTTTTCGCTGGGCTCTTCAGGAACGTGGCCCTTCTGAAAAACAAGAGCAACATCTCTTTGAAGAAGGAATCTTGGGGGGGGGGGGAAAGAATCTCAAGGTCTATAGAGTTAAAATTGGAGCACCCAGGTTCAAAACTGTCTGGCTACGGTTTCACTATGCTACGAACAAAACAGCAGTTTGGGGGAACTTCTGAAATGTTGATGGGGGCAGTTGGTGATCGAAGGGAAGGGCAGAATTGCCAATGGGAGCTTCCTGCTTCCCCACATTGGCTCCTAATGCAAGCTACGACTGGGGTGATATTTAGGTGCAAATTTGTCCCATGTTAGTCATTTGGACTGGATGAAGCTACTCGAGGAAAGGGCACACAATCCCTTTCGACAAAGGCAGGAGAAAGGTCTCTCTGTGGCACTGACCAACCAGGACCACGATCTCCTGCAATCTGTTGGCAAGACGCTCATGCAGCGAAGGAACATTTAAGGACAGAGCCAGGTCAAAGGAAGGTGTGAATTTTGCATTCCCGGGAAGCCAATTTGCGAAGGTCTCTGACAAGTATCTTTCTCCACCCTGCTCTCTGAAATGCTTTTGGGATGGAACCGGAGACCTTCAACCAACACGCCGGGACGGTGTCCTTGAGCCTCGCGTACCTCCGACCGAAGCTAAAAGGCAATGGTGAACTTTTGGCGCACACTCACCCTCTTTTTCAACTTGTGCTTGGATTTCCTCTTCTCTTTGGACCGGCTCGGCCGCCTCTGGGCCGTGACCGTCTGGTTGGCTTTGCTGAGCAGGCCATTCATTCGCTGGCTCTTGCCTCCGATGATCCCCCTGCACTTGTCGAAGCCGCACTTGCAGAGTTGCTTGGGAAAGAAAAACGTGGCCTGTGTTTAAGTGTGTGGCCCTCCACGAAACAGGGGAGCCCAAGCAGCTCCAAGCGATAGGCAAGACCAACCTGCACACTCGTGTTCAACCGCTTTCTGTGTTGCTGTTGTGAGATAGACCCACCATAACCAGCACTGATGGAGACCCCTAAAACCCCATGGTTGCTCCCTTTTGCTAATGCGCTTTACTGGTTCTTCAACTCCACTCTTCCGCCTCCTTTGGGTTTCAAATTCGGGTAAAACGTTATTGACAAACCGCTGTTGCATTTTATGGTCAGATTAGATCCGCCCCCCTTGCCACATATTTATTTTATTTATTTTATTTATTTGATTTGTCCCCGCCCATCTCCCCTACAATGGGGGACTCTGGGTGGCTTACAGTCACTAAAATCACAATACATAATTAAATTATAAAAAGTTTAAAAATTATAAAAGTTATAAAACTAGAATAGAATAAAAAGCTAAAAAGCTAAAAAATATCTTGGTGGAACGCTTTGGGTGTTGCGAGGTTGGCTTTGCTGTGTTGCCTTTTGGAAGAAGACACGGGGTGCAAATGAGACGAAATGACTGTGGGCTAAAATTGCTTAATTCCCTTCAACTGGAGACCCTGCGGAATCAGGAAGCATCCTTAAGTATAATTGTTGGAGTTTAAGATTTTGGGGCGGGGGGAGGGAGGAAGGGAAGAGTCCAAGGCTGGGTTTCAGTTGCATATAATTCCCCATCCCTACCGTAACTGATATCAATATTGATCAATATCTACAGCTTCTCCATACATACGTGGTCAACTTCGATTTACAATTTTCAAGAAATTCTGGAAGGGCTTAAATTCAGTGCAAGGATCACCCTGGAAACCTCAGGGGATGCAGAAGATGATCTGGAACAGAGACCCCAAGCCCTCACCTGCTTCTCCACATTGAAGGAGTGGAAATTGTAGTCGTACGTCAGCTCGGTGCCAGCAGGCATGTCCTTCAAAGCGTAGAGCCCGATTCTGTAGACGCCGTTGACAGACCTGTAGGGAAAGAGGCGGAAGGAAACGGATGGGTCGCTCAGAAGCAAAAACTCACTAAGGTGTTTTGATGGACTTCTTCGCATGCTGTCGAGCAGAACGCTCGCGTCTGCGCTTCAATTTGTGTTCCGGGGTACGGTTTCCGCCGGTGGCCGTGGTGCGCTTACCACTTCTGCATCTCGCAGTTGGGGTTGCAGCTGTGGTTGATGAAACGGGCCTCGTTGCCCATGCGATAGCTGTCGATCACCATCCCGCTGTCCAGGTTGAGGCAGTAGTGATCGCTGTGGTTGTGGTATTGCTCAATCATCCGGTTCCTGAAAAGCCAACACTCTCGGCAGGGGCGGCCTCGGCATTTCTCTCCCCGCCGTCCTTTCCTGTGCGGGTGGCTCCAGAACGATCCCTCGTACCCGCAGCCAGCTCTTACCTGAATTCCTGCTCGCTGACCACCTCTCCCAAATACTCAATGATGAACTGGCCAGCTTTCAGGGACTCCTTGGTACGGATGCCCCAACCTTTCTCCTCGGCCCGGAAGCGTTCGAGGCACTGCACCCACTCGTGCCTCTGAATTCGCTGGTTGCAGCATTGCTCCCCGCAGGGACACGTATTGGGGGAACACTCAGCAAAGATCATCCTGGGGGGGCAGAGAGATGGGTCAGGGAAAGCAGGCGGCTTGGCGAATACGGGCGGGGCTATCCAACGTCTGGAACGTCAGTCCGGCTTCCAATTTCTGCTTATCATTTTTTAAAAAATGATCTTGGCTACATATGCACAGCCCCTTCTCCATATCCTTCTCAGAACCTCCCTAAGAAGATGGGGAGGCTGGGGGACAGCATAGGGCCAACTTCGGGTTGGTGTTTCCAAGCAAGGAGGCATGTCTGAGCAGAGAACACCTTCTGATGGCCTGGGACAAATCACTGGGGGGAGTTTTTTAAAATACATATAATATAATATAATATAATATGTGTGTGTGCGTGAGTGTGTAAATCCAGTTTAAGGAAGAGAAGGTTGCACGAGGCTATTGGATGTCCACTTTCAGGGCAGCCTGAAAAGATATCTGCAGAATAATAGCTTCGTTTTGCCGGGGCCTGGGACTTTGCAGATTTGCTCATGCCAATTACAAGAAAGGCCCTGAATTAAGTTTTTCCGAGCAAAACATTCCAATCTGAAATTTAGATTTGGGAATCCAGACTGCAGAACCAGCCCTTGAGAAATTGAGAACAAATGGGCAGACTTGGTTCTCTAGAGCAGCATTTCTCAACCTCGGCCATTTTAAGAGGCGTGGACTTCAACTCCCAGATTTCCCCAGCCAGCGTGGGAGGGGAGGGGACGGAAATTGGGGGAGAAAGCATTCTGGGAGCTGAAGTCCACCCTTCTTAAAGCGGCCAAGGTTGAGAAACACTGTTCTAGGGTCTACTGAGAAAGCTTATGCCTTTAAATAAAATCTTTCAGTTGGAAAAGGTGCTACCAGATTCCTCCCGATTTGCAATTAATCAGGTCAGTTTTCCAACCAAACTCATTTAACTAATTAAAAACAAGTCCCACGTTAAGAGTCCATTGCTCTACCTGTTCAAACAGTCATCCAAGCATCCGCTTTTCCTACTGTCTTCGGGTTTTTTGCAGTTGCAAGTGGTGGCTTCGTAACCAGACAAAGGTTTCACGTCCACATAAACGTCTGCAGGTGGGGAAAAAAAAGGGGGTGGGGGAGATCCTAAATCAGTCTCGGGATGGGGGGCTGCCAATTTAAGGGCTCTCCCACCCTCCCCAAATCTCAAGCCATCCACCGAACAGAAAGCCCAACGTGACACAATTGGGGCCTGTGTACGTAGGTCAAGGGGTGCGGGTTCAAGTGAAGCGAGGGGGCTGACATGCTCCCTGGTTCTGTGGACCCCTGAAAGCCATTATAAACATAAGCGGACTTACTCGAACGGATTTTTTTATAAAGTGGGACATCTGGCTTTTTGTACAGCTGAAACGAAAAGAAGACAGGCTCTTGTTATTACACTGCAGAATGAGGGCCTCCCTAGAAAAGAAGCATGTTTTTAAAAAAGGAAAGCTGTTTGCATTTTTCATAAAAGGGAGATTGGACTGCTGCCAGAGGGTCGAATATGTCAGTTGAGATACAGAGCCCTGATTTTTGCTGCCGATTGTTAAAAAACTAAAAACAAATATAGATTTTGAGAAGCTTGAGGAAGGGGAGAGAGAAAAGGTCTTTGGCCTGGACTGTATATTCATATACAAGAGCTGGTGGAAGATTCCTTGTCCCGCCCAGGTAAATGCATCTTGCTTTGCATTAGAGGAAGAGAATTTGGGCGTGTAAAGACCGAAAACAGGATCTCAAAAAGAGCTTGGGAGTGATGACATTTTTCTTGCACAAGACCAACACAGTTTGCTCCACACAGTATGGTTATCCTAAGCCAGGGTTTACTGCAATGGCCAACTACAATCCTTGTTGTGTGGATCTGATCCATGGCTATAGCTGCACATTACAGTAAACCCTGGTTTAGGTTAACCATTCTGTGTGGAGCTGGCTATGCGAACACAGCGAACAGTGGTGTCTTTCATCAACCAGGCTCAGCCAAGAACCACTCGGCTGAATGGCCAAACCCAGGTTTGGAGACGGGATGAAGGAATCCGGTTCTCCAATCAGTTCTGCTGCTCGCCTGCATGGAATTCTGTTACCCAGGGCTACCCCATATATGGTTTAATAAACTGCTGGGTTTGCTTACCCAAAGGACACACAAGGATGTACCCTATCATTCCTGGATCGGGTGACCTTCAACTGTGTTGAGATTGCTGGCTGGAAATTCTCCCCAACATTTTGGAGAGCGCCAGCTTGGCGAAAGCAGAGAGAAGCCATCATGATTCTAATTTTGCAGTGAATTATCCAAGGGAGAAGGAACTTCACACTCATTTTCTTTCCAGCCACGCTGTAACATCTGCTGGCTGCGAACGAGCAATTTGATTCCCCCAGGCAACGGGTGGGAAAGGACAGTGACAGCAAGCAGGCTGGGCAAAGCAAAATCTTTAGGATGGAAAGAGTTTTTTCCCTTTCATGTACGGACCCCCGAGGAGGGTTCTGAATCAACGCAGGAGGAGCTGCTCTGCACGCTCCTTCTCCTTTCGAAAAGTTCGGCTTTAAGGTGGAATAAATAAAATTAGGAAAACGAAAAAAAAAGAAAAAGAAAGAAAGAAAGAAAGCCCTTTCTGCTTGGGACTCGATCCAAGAAAAATAAGGCCTGAAATTTTTCAGGGCTGTTGGCAGAACATCTGAATTCTCCAGAGGGGTGTCTCACTCTCACTCACTCACAGACACACATCCTTGCAGAAAGCGCTATCAGAATAAAAGTCTCCAGCAGGATTAAGAACCAGCACGTTTGCCAGGCGAACAACTGCTATGCTGCACGGGAGTCAGGTGGGAGGGGGCCGAAGGAGGCATGGCCAGAGGTGATGGAAATGGTTTGTGTTAAATATATATCTTCAAGATTTTCCCCTCCTTCTCCTCTTCTTCACTGCCACCGTCAACAAAAGACTTCTGAACGTACGGCTGAGTCCAGGGCAGGCCCAGCAGAAGCCAGGTGGCTCTGCAACCTTCTCCAAATGCAAGCAGAGCACCTGGGACATTTAAAAGACACCCCGGTCCCTTACCTGATTATGTTTCCACTGCCAGAGAATGTCATAAGGCAACTGAAAGTCTATTCGCTTTTGGCGAAGGTATTTTCCTGCAAGAGGGGAGCAAAGAAATAAATGCATGCAATCTTTTTTTTTTTTTTTTTTGCAAACACGGTGTGCCTTTTCTTTTTCTCTCTCTCACCCATCCACACAGACACTGAGCTACCAACAGATCTGCTCTTGGAAAGATCTTCCAAACCCTTTTCCTTCCCTGATCCAATGACAGCGGCATATGAGCGACCAGGAACTAGTTCCTGGGCACACCGCAGGGAAACCCACAATTCTTTCATTGTAGGAAGGATCGGCTTAAACCACCTTGCCGTTTCCTCCTTGAAAGCCGAGAGACAGCTTAGAAAGGGAGGAGGGGCCTTCTTCCTGGCCCCTCGTACTCCTGAGGCTGGTTGCCAAAAGCGGACGTTTGCCAGGATGAGGAGAAACCAAGAATGTGCCACACATTGCTGAATTAACATCCCAGAAGCCCCAGCCAGGGAGACCGCACCGAGAGGAAAATGAAGAATTTGTCTGGCCGCAGCTGCTGATTTATACCAAGCCCGGACAACTGAGACGTTTAAGGACTAAGACGCATTCTTACTCCTTTCCCACCGTCCCTGCAAATGGCTCTGAAATCAACCGCCTGCGGTCCTGCATGTCCGAATCCCGCTCTTGGATTAGGTGCTTCAACCCCAGTACGTGTTGCAGTTACCCAGCCACCGAGTCTCCTGAGAAAGTTTTGATTGCAACTTGGCACTCATTCAACAGGCAGCTGTTCCACGGCAGTCGTTTTCTGTCATTTTAGCAAGGGACCTGCAGCTGGAGAGGCTCCTTTAAACGAGGCGCCTTGTGCTTATGGTTCCCAGAATTCCCCAACCAAGCTGGCCGTGGCTGAGGATTCTGGGAATCAAAGACCAGACACCTGGAGGGCGGAGAGTCATAGAGAGGGACGAGGATCAATGAGTGGGACCTGTTTACAGTCGTGGCTTCGTTAGGAAAAAGGCAAACAGGAGGAGGGAGAGCAGCTGACATGTTGTCTTTACAACTTGCTCTTCAAATTTGTTCTTCTTTTTCAAAGCCTCAAGTTGTGCTTGGCGAGTTCCAGGAAGCAGCCAGGTCCGCTGGGAATCTGTTTTCACTTCTATGACCTCACTGGATGAAACAAAAGGCTCTTTCAAGCGCCTGGCAGCCGGCCCGGAGAATAGGGAACGCTCTCTCTTGCCCTCAATAAAGGAGCCACCCAGACAAGCTGGCCAGGCAGAGAAATAATCCTCGTAACGTGATTCGGGGAGGCGAGACAGGGCGGCTGTTATGCCAGGCAGAGAAACTCATTAAAACTGCCTTATCTTTCGCGTATGCGTTTGTTGGTGTCTCTTGGTCCAAGTAAGTGGCAGGCTGTTCCCGGATGAAGGCTCCAACTCCCCCCCCCTCCCCAATTCACAAATTCCCCTATGGGGAATTCTCCAACAGGCTGTTTAAGCACAAGGGGGCAAAGAGACGCTGTCATCAGATCTCCTTGCCTGCTGACGCCCCTCGGTCTTTTCGCTGCTGCAAACAGGTACGCCCGGCTTTGTTCTTCAAGGCCTTATGAAGGCCAGCACCTAAGCAAGACAGCTCGGGGGAACCAGGACGTGCTGGACCCCGATGTCAGATGATGGGCAGAAGCAGCAGGGAAAACCAGCTGTTTTTCCCTCCAAGGCTGTTGTTAATCTGGGGGAAGGGAAGGAAGCTTCTGGGACTGTGCGAGGCAGAGTCTCGGCTGGGGGAGAGGAACCTCAGACTGGTGTCCAGGCCGTGCCTCCTCCATGGCCCCGTTCCAGCTTATTGTTATCATTGGCCCCGTGCCTCCGTCCTGTAACTACAAACCTGGTGGAGGTGCTTTCCATAATTGGGGAAGAAAACTGGCTGGGTGCAAAAGTCCGCCCCCCCCCACTCTTCCACTGCAGGGAAAAGTCATGCCCACACCCACTTCTGGAATGCAAACTCAGGACAAGCTTCCTCTCTCATCCACGGCTGCAAGCCCTTTAAGGAAAATTTTTACTGAATGCAACGAAGCACTGCGCCGCCGGGGTTTAAAGTGGCCAACTGGGAAAACGGGGACTTGCTTTACCCCATAGCCTGCCCTGCTGAACTCAAAAACACGCACGTTTCCCATCCAAACCCCTGGAGAAGGCCAGATGGGGGCAGAATGTCGTTTCTGCCTGGAAATACAGCCCTGCCTGTAGTAAAGGAAGGGCTGGGTGATCTTGGGGGCCCTGCCTTGATGAACAGCAGTCCTCTGCTAAAACCTGAATCCACCAGCCACGATCCTTCACGAGACCTGGCCCCCTGCTCCAAAGAAAGCTGGATCCCATCTCATAGCTTGTAACTCCTCTAGAGTCGAGTCAGAGAAGAAGGCCTTCCATCAAAAGCCACAGAGATGGTGGTTCTCACTCACCTACGTGAATAGGCGCAGGGAACAAGCCGTACTCATGTTCTCCGGGCGTGTACTCCAGTTTCTCTTTCTTTAACTGGATCAGGCGGCTTTTGGGGCTAAGGAGAGAGAGTGTGTGTGTGAGAGAGAGAGAGAGAGCATGGGGGGGAAGACATCCAACTCTACAAAAGAGACAGGCAGGGCGCTGGCAAGTCCTCTTTTGGACATTTCTTTGGGTGGTGTTAAGGAAGGACCCAACTAGGTGAAGGGAGGCTGGTAATTGCGGAAGGATCCAGGTAGTCTCCAAAGCTAGTTTATAAACATATTTGTGCATTTAAGGATCAATATTTTGCGAGACTTCCGTAACTGCACCTAGATGTTCCCACAGGAAATCTCTCAAGATATCAGAGATTTACATTTTCAAAAAGGATTATTATATCGTTTGCTGACAGTCTGTAAGAAGGTGGTGGCCAATCCATCCTTGATGTAGATGTTAATTTGTTAGCATTCATGCTCTAGGTTAAATTATCAATCAATCAATCAATCAATGGGATTTTCATTAGGACCGCAATTTGCGAGATGTTGAGGTCTTTTTTCTCCCTAGCTACGTTCCTACAGAAAATCCCCCACTGTAAGATGCCAAACAAGTATTGCTGTTCTTTAGGGCAAGCAAAATGTCCCTGCTTCAGATGTTTCCGTTTCCCTGAAAACTGTCCCTCCATTTAGGCCTTTTTTATTTTTAAAAAAAGATGCTTAGGGCGCAGTCAAATCAGCCTAGGAATCTCTTTCCTAGGCATCTGAGGAGTGTTCTAAGGAGCACTTTGGACATAAGATGACAACATGTGCAAAAGCTTGAAAGAGAAGCACTGTCACTAGTGAGTTAATAGAGCCAGCAAGGCTGAACTAGTGCGCTCAAGGTTCGATTCACAAAGTCCTTCTGAGGGCTTTTTCTTAAAGAGATGGGCACGTCATCAAAGGGTTCCCGGAAATGCAAGACAGAAGGGCCAGTTCGACTAGGACCTATTAAGATTTTGCCAAGGGTACGGAGTTCCTTTCGCACTTCTCAGTAACAGACAACGTCCTACAGTAGAGCCGACACCGACTTGACAGCCCATAATCAGTCAGTTAAAACAGATCAATATCACATCTACCAGCACCAATCCAGCATTTTCACGGTATCGGGTCTGCAGGCTTAATCCGCTATATGTAACTATGGAAGCCTCGCTGTTTCTGCTCTCTGCTGACCAACTTTCAATGGCCCATTCACAATTAATGGTGCAATTAACTGTACTGCCACTAGAGGGCACGCTGCCACAGCAACAATTGTACACATGCACGCCCACCCGAGTGTGCCTTGTGTGAGGAGCACCACATCTATTGCTGGTAAGATGAAGAATGCACCAAACTAAGATCACTAAATAGGGGTCACAGCCCCGCATCTCTTATTTCTATTCCTGGACCTCCACTGTAAAAAGTTCCAGAGAGGTGCTACGTTCACTCTGAAGCACCTCTGGCATCTTACAGGCACCTAAATCCCCAGGGCGGCACAGTGATAGTCTGGCATACCACGATAACCTTGTCCTGGAAGATTTGCTTCCAGAACACTCCTGAACCAGCCCTACATTTATGCATTTCAGGAGAAAAGCGAACAGCTCCACTGCCAGAACAGTGAGCTTGGCACTCAACTGTTCTGTGGGTGCATATATGTCTGTGTGCCTTTGAGTCAATCTTGGCTCCTGGCAACGGCCCGGACAAGTCCCTGAAGTTTTCTTGGGCAAGGTTTTTGGAAGCGGTTTGCCCTCGCCGCCTTCTTCCTAGGGCTGAGAGAGAGGGACTGGCCCGTGGTCCCCCAGCTGGCTTCATGCCTAAGGCAGGATTAGAACTGGTTTTTATCTCCATGCCTTTAATCACGACACCCAACGGCCTCTCCCTCAACTGTCAGACCTGAAAAAAGGGCTGGGGAAAAAAAAGGGGGAGCAAATGGCAATGCCTGACGCCGCAAACAGTGCTCTGCTCAGAGGTAGCCGGATCACTAACAGCCCAAGCGTTTCAATCGAGAGTCTTTTTCAAGGTCGTCTTGGGCACGCTGAGGTTATCTCTACAGACCGGTGCGGACACGATGCTTGAGAAGGGTTCTGCACTTCCCCAACAAAAACCTCACAAGGCTCGCATTTCAGACACTGTGAACTGGAATTATTCCTCCAGCAGCCATTTGGGAAGCGGCGGGGAAGGAAACCGAAGGTTGCAAATGTTTAGCACGTTTATTCCTCAACATACACACGCCTTTAACAGGTTATCCCAACGCCATCCTTCTAACAGAAGCCACTCCGAAGTCTACAGATGATTAAAAACACATGCAACTAGAGCCCCAACAAAAGCCACCGTATCCAGAAAGAGAACATTACATTCTGGAGCAGATGCCATACAGAGGCTTTCTGTTTCAGGGGGTGGGGGGGGAATCCAAGTCTGCTTTAACTTGTTTCACTCTGCGGCAGGCGGTGCCCCTCCCTCCCTGAAAACCACACTGCTGCCAAGGAGTAATCAGAGGCCACATGATAAACCTCTTCCTCACTCAGGGGAACTTCTTTATATGAAGGAAACATTCCTGAAAATGAATTGCTCTCTGGTCCTAAAGGAGGTGCTTTGGAACTATCCTTGAAAGTCAAGAGGGGCGGAGGGGAGATAAAATCAAATAGGAAACGCTGATGAGTCACACATCTTGTGAGTAGAGTATTCTTTAACTTGGATGCAGCTCAGGAATTTTGTGTGTGGGCTCCAGAGAAGATGGCAAGTTGCATCCAAGAGCATGTCTATACTTGATGTCCCCCTTGGGCTAACAGGGGTTGGGGGGGGAATACAAACCATACAAACTCCACATCGACTGTGCAAACCAGCAAATGGAAACTGCAGGCTAAATGCTCCAAATCCGATTATCTATTATACTGCATCCTTTTCGTTCTACAAAAGTGCATTGGTGTGTCTTGGCCTGGTGGAAACAGGATTTATGTAAAGTCTGGGGCCTAAACCAGCCGCCCCTCCCCTGGAATCGTATTTCAGGCTGGAAATGCAGGGCCCAAAAAGCGTAAGTAAATGAAATAATATAATCGGCCTCTATGATTGCGTCAGAAGAGTTTTGCAACTAGGAACGAGAGACTTATGCAGAAGCTAGTCACTGAATGCAGTTTTTCTTCGGTTAGCTTTGCTTTACCTGTATAAATTTATGCACAGCAATAACTGTGTTTCGGACAGACTGTTTTCTAGGAAAGCGCGTTTAATTGTGAATATAAATTTGATTAATGTAAGGAATGGGAAAGACTGAAGTTGCAGAATGATAGAATTAAAGACTGAAGTATTGATAGAAACTGTTACAGTTGAATGTATTTTGTGAAGAAACCGAAGTCGAGATCCATTACCCCTCTGTGAACAACCCAGATCTCATTAAGAGCGTTAACAGGTCCTGAGGAACGGTTGATCTCTACTTCATTTAATAACAAGGGATTCTCATCCACGTAACACATACTTTTTATATTAAGCCTGATAGATTTTCCTGAAGGTCTTAAAACAATTCTGGGATTGGGGGATTGAAGGTGATGCAGCTCCCTGACGTTTCTCATGATGCAGCACGGCTTTTGTGTCAATGTCACCAGGCACTGGCCACGAAAGATGAACCTAGCAATTGTCATCTTTCTGGATTGGTGGGCACGGAAGCAAAGGGGAACACGCTAACTTCTTAATCAACAAAGGGAGGTTCAGGAGAACGAGCCACTGACAAAGCATTGCAATGGGACGTCAGCAGATCCAACTTACTCGGTGGTCTTGTACACATCCGAATACAGCCCAGCCTTCTGGTACTTCTTTTTCGGAGGACGTGGAGCTTTCTTCTCACGCTGGACGAGGGGGGCCGGAGGCTGTTCAACACTCTCCTGCTCATGTGGCTTCCCAGCAGCCTCCGCGGGGGGAGGAGGGGGAGGGAGGGGAGGGGGAGGAGGAGGGGGAGGGGGAGGGGGGGGAGGAGGGTCAGGGGCGGCTTCCGAAAGGCTAGAAGAGGAAGTTTGGGGAAAGATCAATGTGCTGGAGGTCAGTTTCTAGGAAACTGGTGTTACCCATCAGCTACTGCAAGCCTCTGCCAGGTGTGTGTGTGTGTGTGAGTGTGAGAGAGAGAGACAGAGAGAAGATGCTACAATCCAACCCGTCTAGAAAGCTGCCCACGCGTGTCAAAAAAAAAAGCCCAATCAGAAGGAGTCAAACGGCTGCTCTGCACTGCGGGCATTTCCATTTAAAAGGGACCCATCCATTGGTACTGGGAAAGGCCACTGGGCATGGTCACGAGGACTACAAACTCTTTCCTCCCGGCCTCCCACAGTTCTATTCCCAGGCAGCCCTCGCCTCCAAAGGGCTCACCTTTTATGGCTCTCCTGCTCATCGCCGGGGAGAGGCTTCTGCTTCTTCCGGGCCTGCTCCTCTTCCAACCACCTCTTCCTCTTCGAGCCTTTCACGTTCACGCCCTGAACCACCGACTCGATGGCATCGGTGACGGTGTCGGGGCCGCGGTGGAGGAGGCAGCCCGGTTCCCGGCTGATGAGGTCCGGGCTGATGAATCGGCTGGGCTGAAGCGCGTGCGCAGAGACCGCCGGCGTCGAGGGGTACTTCCTGGGCCTCCCGGGTCGGCGCTTCACAAAGTTATTGCCAGTCCGTGATTGTCGCTGTAGCTTCTTGGCTTTGAGGATTTTGTTCACGTGGTCCAGGTTCTTCTTGGTGGCCAAGATCTTGTCGTAATTGCACATCTTCCGGGCCTGGCACTGCATGGCTTCCACCATGCTTCTCTTGAGGTGGTGTGAGGAACAGCCGCTCGACAACCGGCTGGAAAGGAGCGAGATGCCGTCGCTGCCTGAATTCCCGGGAATCAAGAGCTCGCTCGACTTCTCCCGGCTGGGGCTCCGGCTGGGGCTGTCCAAGGGCAGGGCAGGCACGTTAGCCATGACAGACTCGAGGGTCTTGTCCAATGCCCCCTGGCTCTCATGGTGAGTCATGCGCTGCAGAAGATTATCCGCAGGATCCTCCAGGCCAGGGCCCAGTCTTGTACTCCGGGCGGGGATCCCAACTCCTGGAAAGATAAAGGAACAGTCAGGAAAGGTACGTGGGTTTTGTTCAGGTTTAACAAATCACTTTGCTGGGTTTCTCTCTTCAGCAGAAGTGGCAGTGGCTCCCAGTTAACGGCCAAACTGTTCGAAGTACAAGAGTTTCGAAGGATGTGCCCACAAAGCGTCAGCTATGAGAGCAACACAGACCGAGACTTCTCCAAAGTCTCCTTCACTGGGTGACCAAAAGAATCAGCAACGGGGCCAGGCGGGCTTACCTGGAGAAAGCACTATGCAACAATAACTGAAAGAACCCACTGTCTTGTGCCCCACACCAGAGCAGGGGGAAAAGCAGTATTTCGGACAGGGACTTAAGTATATTAAGGAAATGAAACCCAAGGAGATGTCACAGGATGAAAACTGCCGACAGCACCAGCCGGGATGATGAATGGTCAAGGATGCTGGCAGGCCACAGGTTCTCCACCCTGAGCTTTAGAGGCAAAGCCAGGATTTTTGAATTAGCTCAGGAAACCAACAAAGCAGCAGCAAAGGTGGCAAAGGTAAATAAAGGCTCTGTTAGGTCAGCTCCCATTCTGATGGCCGGCAAGCAGCATTTTGGGGCAACTGGACATTTTGAGGGCAAAAATAAGGGAAAGCAAATTGGGATGGTTTGAGTATCTCTAATCCAGTGTTTCTCAACCTTGGCCACTTGACGATGTGTGGACTTCAACTTCCAGAATTCCATGGCTTCCATGGCTGGCTGGGGAATTCTGGAAGTCGAAGTCCACACATCTTCAAGTGGCCAAGGTTGAGAAACACTGCTCTAACCTCTGACTATGCTTCCTGATAGAGGGTGAAACCATTTGGGATTCTCTGTGGGTGCACCATCTGTTGAGGAAGCAGAGCTCCCCAACAGCTGCATGAGCAGAGGACGGTCTTGCTGCACAATATCAGGGGTGGGGAAGGACACGAGTTGCTGACGGGGAGGTACAGCGTGTTGACAGTCTCATCCTTGAACAGATGCACCAGTTCTTGGAAACGACCCAAGAGCATCAGGCAACCGAAGCAACAGCTGTGGCTCGATCTGGGCACAACCAGAGGGCCACTTCATTAAAAAGAGAGGAAGACATGAAACAACATAGCAGCCTCCTGGTTTTACTGACAGCTTTCAAGCATGCTGTTCTGCTCCCATTTCTACCCCACCAGCCGTTCTCCTCTGCCCCTGCATGGTGCCTATGGCCAAAATGCCACTTCTGCTCCCTTTCCAGGGAGGGGTCAGCCGCTCTCTCTCCTGGGAGTTAGCTGTCAACCAACAGCCGGCAGAATAACTCTTCAAGAAGGCAGCCCTGGGAAGTTTCTGTGGTCAGCTCATCTTTTCGGTTGTGTCTGGGGCCAGGAATGGGAGAAACAGAACACCAGGCTAGGATGATGATGAGAAAAAGAGGAAGGAAGGAAGGAAGGAAGGGAGGGAGGGAGGGAGGGAGGGAGGGAGGGGAATCAGGCAGTGTGAAGAAGCCAAGGAAGAGAGTAGTTAACCATCTGGGAGAAATGACCCTTGGTGTATGTGGCTTTCAGGCAATTAACCTGTTGATCTGAGAGCAGCAGCAATGGCAAATATGGCTGCTCCTGTCTTCCTCTTCATCCTCCTCTTTAAGGCTAACCAATTTTTGAAGCTGGCTGGTAAGAAGAGAGCCAAAAATTAGCCCATCTTTCCCTTCTTAAAGGGAAGACAGGACATCCAGCCCAAATGTGATTCAACCGAGGCCAGCACGCTGTTGAAAAGCCTTCTCTAGCGAGGTCTGGTGGCTGCTTCTCTTTTTATAGCACAAGGGAAGGGCATTTTTACTTTCTCAGGCCTTTTCGTTTGCTAATTCTGCAATGCTGTGTTCTTTAAATACTTTTATCCATCTGGCCTTTTAACGGGTGTGTTAGTCCCTGCTGCTTTCTGCAAATCGCTATTTTCATACTGATTGCTCAATTAATTTCCTGATTCTTAATCTTATTATGTTTTTATTACATTTTATATTATTTTATTATTCTGATTCTGATTATTATTGTACATGATTCTGAACATTTTTTGTTCCTCACTTTGGGGTGGTGTTTACTGTGACAAAGGAGTCAGTAATTTCCTGACCGTTAGAACTTCTTTCCGAATTAGTTCATGTTGAAAATCAACCAGGAAAAAAGAATCACAGAATTCACCATGCCTGTAAAACCCACTGATAATTAATCTTACATAAAATCAGGAGTCTGGTGGCACCTTTTCCAATTAACACATTTTATAACTTTGTTTTATTATTTTTGCCATCACAGGCTAACATTATTCTTGCATAGTTTCACTCAAGGGTGGAAGGCTTAAGACAATCGCTACTGATCAATACAACTCTGCAACTATTTGATTTCATTCTGTCTCTATTCTGCAATCCTACCTCCGCTTGTACTTTGTTCTACCCAATGCCAACACTGATCTCTCGTGAACCAGATTCTGTCAAAAAGCTCTCCAAATTGGAACTGATCAAGAAAGGCAGGCTCTAGGTCAAATGCTGCAAACACTTTCCTGCTGGGGCACTGCTGGGTTAGTTTATAGCAGTGTTTCTCAACCTTGACAGCTTTCAGATGTGTGGACTTCAGCTCCCAGAATTCCCCAGCCAGCAACCCCAGTTGCTGAGGTTGAGAAACACTGGTTTAGAGTTAGAATTCAGTGAGACCTGAAGAGCTTCCTACGCTTATATTAGAAAAGAAATCAGATCTACCTGTGGAAGATGTGCTCTCAGATGAAGACCTCTTCCTGGAAGGGCTGGAATTGGTGCCCTCCACTGATCTCTGCGAGAGCTTTTCCTGAACTGGAAGTGTGCCTGGTGAAGAAAAAAAGACAGATCAAAAAAGTGGGGGGGAAAAAGGCAGCTGGGGTGGGGGGGAGTTTGCTCTGCTTATCAACTGGCAGAGAGAAAGGTGCAGATAAACATCGCAAACCACCCTCACGTTTGCTGTTTCAACAACCACTGGTGGGAGAAACGTCTGAGGCAGAAAGACAACTCTCCCCAGGGGCTGATGCTACCCAGGTTCTAATGTCATCTGCCAATGAGCAAAGCTTGAGGTCTAAAAGGTGGTTTAACCAAAGGAACCAAAAGGAATTCTGAGAGGAGGCTTCGCCTTTGAGGGACACCAAGCAAAGTGTCCTCTTGAACAAGCGGGGAGGCAGTGGTCTTATCAAGCAAGAGCTGGCGAGCCAGCGCAACCTAAAAGTCTCATCCTAAAATGCTTCACACCTCACAGAAAGCCACAGTGCAGCAGGAAGACCTGTAGTCCTTAGATCTCTTCCAGGCCCCTCTTCTGAGCCCCTGTAACTTGCAACGCACCCCAAGTCTATATCCATCCCAAAGAACTAAGGTGAAGGTAGAGGTGGGCACAGTGGGAAGCTCACGAGCAGAGAACGCTTGCCAGGTGGCAAGGAGTTCAGGGCTAGAGGTCTAGCAACAGCCAGCATCTGAGGCGCCTTGTGTCCAGCTGCTGCTGGGTCTCTGTTTGACCTTTTCTGGTAAAACCGCTTCTCCGTCTCTCATGACTCCCAGCTGCCGGTTCTCATCTTTGATCCTAACCAGAACTAGTTCCGATCTTGGGCTGCCTTCCTATAGCACACTGAGCTTTCGTTTACGCTATTATTCCAGCCCACTTTTCCATCTAATCAATCATTCCAGGTAGCAGAGGGTGCCCTGACTTCGTTCTCAAATGCTCAGGCCCGTGGCTGGAGCAGCCAAACGGGCAGTGTGGCAGCAGGGAGTGCCAGATGGCTTGGAAGTCTCCCTCGGGGACCTCTGGGGAGATTAAAATACCAGGTGTCCTCGCAACCCAGCTGACTAGTCTTTGAGGGATCTGTGCTGGGGTGTCGAAGCCTTGGCAACTGTCCAAGGATACTGCACACTGATGCTGCCTCTGTATGCAGCTAATAGCTGGTCCCCAACCTGGTGCCCTGGTGAGCACCCACTTCCATATTCTGTAGCCAAGATAATCAAAGGTCGTGCTGTTGAAGGAGAGGGAGACTGCCAGGTCGGGGGACGCTGCAATGTATCTGCCCTACCAAGGAAATGCAGGAAAATTCCCAGCTTGAAAGATTCCTCCTCATTCAGGGATTCAGCATCAAGGCTTTAGCTGCTGGCTGTCCTGCTGTCAGGGTCTTTAGAGGATGGGCCCCAGCAGGGTCAGCTTCTAGAGGGGCCCTATGATGGCGTTCAGAGCTCAAGAAAAAACCACCCGCTGCAAGCCGCCTAGCAACCAGAAAATGCAGCTGTGGTTTTGCAAAGCAGAGCAGCCACGGAAGATGAAAAGGTGGAGCTGGCCACCAAAACCCGGTCAGAGGAGCAGCCTGGAGGAGCCTTGCAGATCCAGCTGGGCAGAAGCAGCTCTGAAGCCTTTCCTTCGGGGGCAGTGAAAGGGATAACACACTGAGGAAGCCCTCGTGGACATAGGTGCAGCCCCATGCAGATCGGGGAGTCCTCTGCTGAGAACGTCAGAATAAAACATAGGGCTTATACCTAATCGAATGATGGCTTTATCTGGCTAAATCCTGCCTGCTCTGTTGGCAGCAGCATTTTAAAGCCCAAGACAGAGAAAAAAGGCCTTCCCTTTCACCTGCTCCCTAAGTACTTATTTAGATTTTTTTAAGCCTAGATGTGGGGAACTTGGGATCTTCGGCATACAAAATAAGAATTCTGACATGGAGCTAAAGTTCTTTTGCACGTGCCCGCTTCCCACTGCAATCATTAGAGGAAGCCTTTTGGCCTCTGGCCCAGTGAAGAGGAAGCCCAAATACATATTAATAGCTACTGTTTACAATCAGCTCCCTTGCCCCTTGGACCACTTCTTTCTCCCTGCCCTGTTTTTGCTCCCTCTCAGCCTTTAAATGCCAGCCAACCAGCTTCCAAGCAACTAAGCACCTGCCTCTCTTTACACTTCCTTTTCCACATTTCTGCCTCCATGTATTTTTCCACTGAAATCAACACCTGCCATATTTAATATTTTACCTGCCCCTCAGCTCTCTTTTTGTGAGGCTCCTTCATGGGCTAGGCCAGATGTGAAGAACCTGTGGCTCTTCAGGTGACACTGAGCTACTGTTGCCAACATCCTTTAGTGGCTGGGAGTTGCATTTAGCAATATGTAGAACAGTACTTCTCAACCTTGGCAACTTGAAGATGTGTGGACTTCAACTCCTGGAATTCTGGGAGTTGAAGTCCACACATCTTCAAGTTGCCGAGGTTGAGAAACACGGATGTAGAGGGTCCAAGGCTGGCTGGGGAATTCTGGGAGTTGAAGTCCACACATCTTCAAGTTGCCGAGGTTGAGAAACACGGATGTAGAGGGTCCAAGGCTGGCTGGGGAATTCTGGGATTTGAAGTCCACACATCTTCAAGTTGCCGAGGTCGAGAAACACTGATGTAGAGCGTCCGAGGCTCCCCCCACCTTTGAGCTGGGTCAAGACACCCCAGCTTCCTTTCACACAAACTTCTTCTTTTCTAAACTATGCAAGGGGGGGGGGGCTCACTTAGCCTTCTCTCAAAAATATGTACAACAAAAGCAACCCTGAAGTTAAGCAGCACAGGAATAAGAAATCTGATCCATTTCCTTCATTTGTGAACATTGTTTTCAACATCTGGAGAGCAAGCCACAGTAACAGAAGAGGCAGCCACTGTTCTTGCTTGGCTGCGTGCCCCACCCCGCCCCCTTCACATGTACAGCGGGGCATAGGAGAGTCTATTTTTATTATTGTTTTTTTTGCAACCAAGGGGGGGGATGAGGGCGAGGGACAGCTGAAGCCCCTTCTTCCCCCTCTCAGGCACGTTTCCTCCATACCTGTTTGGTTATCTGAGATGAGTCAGGCAGGGCTGAAGAACGCCCGCACTGGCAAAACACGGGGAAGAGGAGGGATGGGAAGGTGGGAGAAAAATGCTCAGCTCTCTTCACATTGAAGGGACTTATTTTGACTAGGGAAAATTAGATCAGCCCAGCCTCTAGATGAACAAATCAAAACATGGCTGCAGCCAGAACGTGAAGCCAAGTGTTGCTTTTTTATTTTTATTTTTCCACAGATGTGAAAGGTAGCTTTCTTGCTGGAGAACCCAGCAACTTCACAGACATTTTAGAGTCTACCCTGGCTTTTCTCGCTGTGGAAATGTGCCTGGAGGCCTCCAAGCTGGGAGAATCCATGACCCAAAACTCGCAATCTGGAGGTTTTGCTTCATGCTGTTGGGATAAAGAGGTTGAGTTAAACCAGGGATGGGCAATCAATTGCCATCCAGAAGTCCAGTCGTCATCTCCAATTCCCTGGGTTGGCCAGAGCGGCCCAGGCTTGGCCAATCTAGTAGACTGCTTCTTGGGTTCTGGACTTGACCACCCCAAGCTAAGGTAGCCCGTGGCAAGGCACTGCCGGAGTTGTGCAAAACGAATCTAAAGCTCCAGAGGGGAGACTTTTAAGCCCTTTTGGCCCAATGTGCTTGAGATGTGGCAAGGGAAGGGAAGGAGTAAAGTGCAGGACTAAAACAGCATTTCTGCTAAGAGAACAGATGGTTCCAATTGCTGGGGGGGGGGGGGGAGAGGACGCTTACTGAAAGGCGATACATTTTCATCTGACTCACCAATTAAATGCGCTAGCAGAGAGGCAGTGATTCAGAGGTGGCACTCGGTGGGCTAGAGTCTGAAACGTCTCTGTTTTCTTTCTAATTAGGGCTGTTTCTCATCAAATCCAAGTTCACTCACTCATGCTAATGGAATTCCGCAGGAAATTCCCAGAACTCTACTAACCAAGGCAACCTGTTTTCTCCTCCTGCTTTTCCATTTAACCCATTGGAGGTGCCACACTCAGCAACACCAGCATGGGGGTGAGCGTGGGGGGGGGGTGCTTATTTATTTCCACAGCCGCCCTTCTTGGACAAGGGATCTCCAAACTGGATGCACAAGAAACATTATAAAAGAAAAGGCTGCAATAAAGCAACAATGGTAACATGACGTTGGCTATGTTCCTTTTTTCTTTTCTTAAAAAGGCATCATAATAACTCGAGCAAGGCTGGCAAATTCCACAGAGGTAGCTGTCTTAAGTCTGTTATATCAAGGACAAAGAGAGAGAGAGAGAGAGCGCAAGCACCTTAGGCGCGCACAGATTTATGACAACATAAATGTATCTGTGGGCTACCGCCATGAAAAGTTATACCCCAATAAATCTGGGCAGCCTTTTCTAATAGAAATGTGAGCAATGGGGGTCAAAAAGGGACCAGTGGGACTGATTAGAGCCACCGGGGTATGGTTCTAACAGTTAAGCTCCCTGCATTAAAAAAAACCCAAAAAACTGTTAACCAAAGTTGCTCACCTGCCAAACCAAAAGTTGTCTGAAAGCAAAGAATGAGCAAAGGAAGAATTATAGACTGCAAAGCTGAAGGAATAATTGCCAAGGAGCCTGCATCAAATGTCTAGGTGCCTCAGCCATTAAAACACTCAGCAGCCAAGACTGGATCGCTCATGGCAGGGAGCCGCCACCTCCTTCACCAAACCCATTGGTACGGCACAGTCAGTGTGCTAGAGAGGAAGGATCTAGATGACCAACAGCCAATCTTGTTCGCTCAGAAGACAAGAAATGTGAAGCCTCTGGATTGGCTAGGCCAGGTGTAGGCAACCTGGTATGCTGAATTTTCTGGCTCTGGTGGAAAATGAGTTGCCAATTCCCATGCAGACACTTGGATCTTGACCATCGCCCCTCGCTTGATCAATACAGCGGCATCCTCTGCTTAATTAATTACGTCGCAACTGGTTTAGCAACAGCAATGGGGGGGGGGCACAGTTTCTTTGTTTTAGCTCCAGCTCTGTTGGATTTTTAACTTTAGATGAAGGAATTTCGGTTGCTCGCCAATAGCTCACTTCAAAACTCCAGGTTATGGGACAATCAACAAATACAACAGACACTGTTCAAGTTTCCTGGCCCTGATCGATGGGGATCATCTGCTGCAAAACACCCTGCGTTCATCTAGATTTATGTTCGGCTGTCTGCAAACCCAACCTGTTCCTGAAGACCTCCTTCCCAAGGAGGAAAAGCCATCTATCCCCTCAGAAATCAGTTTAGAAAGCCTGTTTTATTCAGCTTCTAAAGACAGGGGTTGTAAAAGTAGCCTCTTACCTGAAAGGGCTTGCATGGCCTTCTCAATAGGAGGTAAGGTCTCCTTTCGGAGGGGTCGGCTGAGCGATGCTTCTTGGGGGCTGAAAAGTCCTGAGCCCTCAGACAGTTTCTTACGCCCACTGGCACCGGCCGTGCCAGTGGAACGGCAGCTGCCTATTGCACTGGTAAAAAGGTTGGTGTGTTCATCACTACTGGCTGGCTCAGAACTCGGAGTGAACCTCCCCAACGGGAGGTTGGGGGGAGAATCTGAACAGTCGATCTGCAAAGGTGTCGGTAATCCCAAGGTAAGGGGGGTTGCTTCCGCTGGCTCCCTTCGGGCCCACTGCTCCTCTCTGCCGAGCAGGCCCTTGGAAGGGGACAGGTGTGGGCAAGTCATGTGACACCGATGCTTCTCCTTATGCTTGTACCTCTCGCCCACGGCCTCCTTCCCAAACCGGTAACGCTTCAAGGACTCCAAGACGGTCCGCGAAGAGCCCGTGGGCGCCAAGGCATCGATGGAGACTTGGGGCTGCTCCGAGGAGCGGTGCTCACGGTGCTTGTGACGGTGACGGTGCTTGTGTTCCAGCATCCAGCTGTAGGCCATCTCGGGCGGGACGCTGGGGTGGTAGGTGCTCATAGAGAGAAGGGGGGCCCGGCTGGCTGTGAGGAAGGCCTCCTGGCGCAGCAACTTATGTTTCTTCTTGTGATACTTGGCAGGGTTGAGGAGCAGATGGCCCGCATGCATGTAGGATGGCGGAGGAAGTGGGGTCGTAAAAGAGGGAGAGGGGGGAGGAGGGTAGATGGTGGGGGGGTACCGTCCATAATAACCCAAGCCAATGGGAGCAGCGAGGGGCGAAGGAGAGTAAGGCATTCCATAGGAGGGGTAGAATCCTGTGCTGGAAAGGGGGAAACTGAGGCTGTGCATGAAGGGCATTTCCGCCATGGCTTCCCGCATTTTGGGGGGACGGCCCCTCTTCTTCTTCAAGTCTGGCTTCCGGATGTAGTGCAAAGGATCCAGGGAGAAGGTGGGGTGGGTGTAGATGCTGTTGAAGTTGATGCGGAAAATGGTGGGCAACAGGTCCCGGGGGATAAAATGGTGGCTCCGGTGCGTGATGCGGATCTCGCTCAAGCGGCTTATCAGCTCCTCCAGCTCAGCGAGGAAACCAGGGTCCTGCCGGCCCCGCAGCTGGGGGAACTTCTTCTTCCGCTTCCGCTTCTGCCTCTTCATTTTGTCGTAGGCCAGGTAGTCGTGGCTCCGGCGTTTACATTTGTGCTTGTGTTTCTCCTTGAGGCTGCTCAAGACGGTCGAGGTCTCCGGGGGCACCAGGGAGACGTGGTCAAAGGAGTGCCGGCGCTTTTTTGGGCCGCCGAACTTCTCGGCCCTGTCCGAAGTGCTGTTGTTGTCCGTCCCGATCCCGCTGTCGCTCGGGATGGTCTCGTCGCTGTGGGATTCGCTGATGGGCGACGGCGTGGCTTCCTTCAGGGAGCTGAGCTCGCTCATGTGGGATGGAGAGTTGGGGAGGAGGGTGGGTGGGGAGAGTCTCCTCCTGGCTCGGGAGGCCTTCCTCATCGCCAGGGTCTGAACCACGCTCCCTTGCCTACTGTGGAGATGCAGATATGGCACTGAATTGGGCTCCACAAAGCTCATGTCACTGCTGATGGGGCTCTGCCCCCCACTCGTTCCAGAAGACTGAGAACAAACAGGTGAAGGAAGAACCTCCGAGTTATTACTTGGACCTGAAGGTAGCAATGGAGGCCCCGCTTGTCCCAGCATTCCTCCTGCAGCCTGTTGGGCTGATTTGTCGAGGACAGTGAAACTAGCCGAACTAGCAGCCAAAAGGCTGTTCAGACTACCTTTGGGCTTCCGGCCACGCCTCTTTCCTATATAGATCGTTCCTTTCTTGCTAACGTTGATCTGCTGGCCAAGTTTCGTGCTGAACGTGGCCGTGAGGGTCGAGACCGTCGTGTGGAGTTTGGATTGCACTTTCCCCTTATTTGGTTCCGCTGCTGTCGACGAAAGGATTTGGTTCAGGATCTTCTTCCTCTTCAGCGTCTTCATCTTGTTGATTTTCCGGATGATGGTTTTCACCAGCTGCCCATTGCTGCGCTTGCTCTCCTTGCAGTCCGGTTCTCCCTCGTGGTCGGTCATGCTGCCGGTACTTGATTCTCCGTTTTCCTCGGGACCGCCTAGCTGGCTCGACATTTCGAAGAAGTCTTCGTTCGGCGGCTGGTCGATTGTAGCCTCCATCTTGTCTGCACTCTCGGCAGTGACAAAAGGGGCCGCGGAGAGAACAGGGGGCTTCATCTTGACCCCCGGCCGTATCTGCCTTTTTGGCCGACCCCTCTTCTTCGGGAAAGCTTGCCCCACGAGGCTCTGGCGAAGGGAAGGAATTTCGACTTCGGGATGCAACACAGGAGGTTCTTGCTCTTCCTTTGACTGCACCGAAAAGACCTTGGAGGCAGGGATCTTCAGGGTCCGTTTGGGGGGTCCTTCCAGCTGGGGCATCTCTTTGGGTTTTGACCGACCCCTTTTGGACTTGTACATTTCAGGGAACAAGTCATCTGAAATGCACCCCATGGAAGTCTGCATATGGCTGCTGTAAAATTTACTGGATTCCTTCTCCATGCTACTGAGCAGAGAGAGAGACTGCATGCCGCTGGTTTTGCTCAGCTTGGGCAAATGACGCTTGAGAAACTCATGCTCTGCAAAGGAAGGTGGGCCTGTGCTTTCAAAGAGCTTGGCCTGATCCAGGCTACTGTTTGACAGCGCGCCGCAAGAAAGGTTTTTTAAAAGCTCGGGCCTTCCTAACTCGAGATCTTTGGGAGACCGACAGGCGCTCCTGGACACGACTTTAGTCCAACGGGGCTTCCTCCCTTTCCTTTTCTTTAAGGGCTTGCTCTGTGAGTCAGTGCTACTGCTGCTTCTCAGGGTCTCCAGGCCTTGCCTCGGTTTCCCTAGTGAACTCACAGCTCCCATCTTTAGAAAGGGCTTACTGTTGAACAAGCTAGAGAAGCTGACCACCGAAGGGGCGATTGAAACGTGGATGTTTGATTCAGTGGCCGTGCTGGCTTTTTTGCCTACGGCAGGACCCAGTTTGGAATCGTCCATGCAGGCAGAGTTAGAACTGCTTGTCTCCCTACAAACCCCTTTGCTGGTCGCATACAACCCAGGATTCACCAGCCTGTTCATACCGGAGCGTGCGCCATCGGAGGCAGACGGAGTCTTGCTGCTCTGCCCAGAAAGGCCGTCTAAGAGCTCAGGCGTGTTGTTTGAATGCAGCGGGTTGGGAGCTACGTGAGACAAAGTCGTGGTGGGGCTGTGGGTTAAAGTAGTGACAGATGCGGTTGGGGAGGGGGATGGGAGACCCCCCTCCCCCACAGCACTGAACGGGGACTTGGCAGTAGACATATCCGATGCGCCTCCTGCTGTCCTGAACTCAGGAGAAGTGCAATACACTGGGAGATGTTTCTCTTGCTTTGACGATTCGGAAGTCCCCCTTTCACTGGAGGAGCTGTCCTGCTGACTGCAGACACCTTCTTTGCCTCCACCGGAAACTTCTCGTTGTACCGGCAACTTTTCGGGGATGCTGTCTTTATTCGGTCTCGCCGCGTGCTTTTCAAAAGGTTTACTGCCAGCCCCGTCCTTCAGAAGGCCTGTAGGGACATGGCTTTCCAGGGTCACCAGGTTGCTGCCACAACACCGCTTGTAAGGCTCAGCAGGAGGGTTAGCAGTATCAGCTTTCAGAGCCCCCAAGTCCTTGCTGGCTAGCCCACATAAATTGGTGCTCCCCGCCAATTTCTTCCCAGAGTCCTTCGAGGTCAAAGAGACCATAATGCCCATCCCCAAAGGCTTCTTTCCAGACTCTTTAACCATCAACCCAATTGGGCCATTGGCCCCCAAAGGCTTCTTTCCAGAGTCTTTGTTAATCAATCCGCTTGAGGTACCGAAACCTGGCGGCTTCTTTCCAGAGTCCTTGATAACTGATCCGACAGGGCTGTCGGACCCCAGGTGTCTCTTTGCAACGTCCTTATTAAATAATCCAGCTGCACTCCCTGGCAACGGAAGCCTTTTTACTGAGTCTTTATTAATCAACCCGGGTGGACTGACGATGCCTAGCAATTTTTTCCCAGGATCCTTGTTCACCAGTCCGATTGGACTGCTGGTCCCGAGCAGCCTTTTTCCAGCGTCTTTGCTGGCCATCCCGACTGGCATGCTTGTCACAAGCGGCTTCCTTCCAGCTTCCTTGCTGACCAGTCCCACTGGAGAGCTAAGGACTGGTGGCTTTTTCCCACAATCCTTGTTAATGAGCCCAGCCGTGCTTGGGCAGGCTCCTGGCTGCTTTTTGCTCCCATTTTCCTTACTAATTAAACCACCACCACCACCACCAGTCGCTGGTGGTTTCTTTGCAAACTCCTTGTTGCCCAAATCAAGGCCGATCATGCCACTTCCAGATGGTTTCTTTAGGAAGTCCTTGCCAACAGAAGATGCTGTGGCCCCAACCATTGGCGGCTTCTTTCCGGAATCCTTAGCAAATCCAGATACGATGGTCATGGGCGGCTTCTTCTGCTTTGCTTTGGAAGACTTTGCTGGAGGGCAGGTGGCTATAAGCTGGGCCAGTTTCTCTGTTACCGTTGGTGCTCCGTTGGCCTGGACTCTCTCTTTCAAGTCTGGATCACGGCCACTGACCGGAGCGGAGAGGACCGATTTCCCATACTCTGCCCCTTCTGAACGCAGCGGGGAAAGCTTCTTCAAAGCTGGGCTGCTTTCTCTTGTTCTGCTATCAGCAAGCAAGCTTTCAACCGTTGCACCAGCTTCTCCGCTTTTCTTGTACAGCTTTGACGGGTCCTATGAAATAAAATTTAAAAAAAAACAACAACTTTAAAGCATCCAGGTAATAAAGAAAAATGTACTCATTATCAGGTTTTTTTACATGGGTGGAGCAGGAAAAAATGTCCAATATCGTAGGGCCAGGGCCGGAAAATATGTACGTCACACGGACAGCCTTAGGTATTTTTGGCAAGCGGAGCTACTGACAAGGGGAACACAGGTCCTGTTCACAAATACTCTAAGACTGGAAACCGCAGTTGAGGAAAAGAGGAAAAGACCCTGCCGTGGCAGGAACTGAAAGCAGAGAATGAAGAGGAAGACTCACCATGACAGAAGATACAGTTTTACATTAAAAAAAAAAAAAAGACAAACGTTTTAAGCATGATCTTTTGGGGTTAATGAGAAAAGGAGGACAGAAACAGAAATTCTATTCTAGACTGCAGTAGAGATAGCAAAGATTATGAAGAAAAAATATATGTGATACTTGTTACGTGTTAGCAGTAAAGGGTAGTTGGATAACTGGAGGCCTCATATCAAATGTGGCATTCAACTAGGCCCAAGATTAAAACAGATTGGAAAGGAAGTGATTTCTTACTACTTTGTAGGAAAAAGAAGGAGGGGGCAATCGTATGCCCTCAACCCCCTCACACAGCAAAACTAGCTGCTGGACAGGGCTACAAGAAGTCTGGAAAACCAGGTCCCTGGGATTTTTCCAATGCTTATGTGTGCTCCTCTTTTCAAAGATCTCTCCCTATTTAAGAACACACCTATATGGTATAACCAAGACTGTCTGATTATTGACTCAAAGGGATTCCCTCATTTATCCGTGTTGCTAATTAATATTTCATTCATAGGTCCTTGAGCATGCTGGGGGATTTCCAGAACAGAGGAAAAAATAGGACCTATTTAACTGGAGACATAATTTAGTGTGCGCAAGGAGACATAATTAGGGAAGGAAAGGAAGCACGTAACACACACACGCTACTGGAGCTGGGCCATAAATGCTCTACAATGAGCCACAAGGCTGAACAGCAGACCTTATGTACTGGTAGGCAGATAAAGCACAAATGGAGCAAGTTAACTCTGACCAATGGAACAGAAACCATGAAAAAAGAGAGATACCGTAGTTCCTTGCCAAACCAGAGCCAAAACTATGTGGACTGGGAAAGCAAAGTAAGTGGCCTGCAGAGGAAGTTCGTTTTTATTTACTTAAAATATTTATTTCTCAACCTTTCAGCCACAATCAAGCTTGTCAAAAGGCTTACAACAAATGATAAAACAATTCAGTTACAACCACAAAGAGAGAACATAAGCAAACAACATTGTACAGACACCAAAATAAACACCGAGACCTTGGGGAAAGAAACGTATTTTCAATAGGTACCTATCAAATGTGAAGAGACCTACAGATTTGGGATGTTTGTGATGTTCTGAGTCTGAAGGCCACAACAGAAAAGGTCTTTCCTGTATTGGCTGTGCACCTCACTTCTAAAAGACAAGTTGCTCTGGAAAGACAGCCTCATATACAAGCGAAGTCCTCGACAGCTTGCCAAAACGTCAAATTCTAACTCTTGTTAGAATTCACACCAGGCACAGCAATAAATTTGAACTACCCAGACACTTCACCTTGTATTCTAGAACTTACAGGAGACGCTTCACAGACACAACAGAGTTAGATAAGTTGTTTAACTGCAGACAAGATACAAGCCATGCTGAAGATCTGCTACTGCAGAACACGGAAATCAAGCCTGCCATATATGCCTGCTGTAGGGTTTCAAATTCTAGGCCTTTTCTTCCTGCCTTTTCAATTCCGCAGAAATGTGACCATTTTCCTCCTGGCCTTGAGATTGGAAGCTACCTGCTCCAAGCTTACGTTAATGCTTCTGCCTCGTCTGAAAACCTCTGGTTCTTACCTTACCAGCTTCAGCCCTTACCCTGCCTAGAATACTGCCCAGTGTAGGTATGTCAAAAATATGGGTATACGCTGGAAAAATATGGGACTAGGTGGTTCTGATGGCGTCCCAAGCATTTCGTCTTCCAGACAGTGGCAACACTGTGATAGCAATCATGATTTTGCTTCAAAGATTTTCCAGAAAAGGTAAAGGGCAGGAGAAAGACAGCCACCTCCATCAGAATACCTAATGCAAGATCTGAATTTTTACTTTTAAACCATGTACATATTGTTTATAAAATGAGATGTAAACAGATTATCAGAACAATTATATACATATATCAGAAAGTGCTAAAAGGAAGAAAACAAATCAATAAGCAAGCAGGAAATAAAACAAACTGAAAGCCTGGCCATGCAGAAAGATCTCAATTGCCTGCTTAGTAAGATTAACACACACTGATGTGGGAACCAAACCCACAACAAATGGGTTTAAAAAAAAAATGAAAAAGCCAGACCCAAAACCAAAACAATCACTTCTTTACTTGCATCAATCTAACATTATTTGTGGGGTGAAAAGCAGACCCCTTAAATATTTAAAAAGATAAATTACTGGGGTCAAAACTACAGGCAATCACCTTGGAAAATCAGAAGTGATTACCTGCACAGGAGATCGCCTGCAAGCTGGACAGACTTCTCTCTCAAGTTTCACCCCGTCAGAACGGCAGAATATCACACCAGCCAAAGAACAGTGGCTACTATTCAGAGCAGGAAAGGCAAATTGAGGCGGCCCAGACATCGATAGAGTTCAGGCCCTTGCATCTCTGGCTACTGACCTCAACAGCCGCAGGTTACCACAGATGACCTGCCCCTAACTGCAGAGCACTTGAAGTGCTTCCTAGTGTAATCTTTATATTACAACAGCCCACTGAGATAAGCCGCTCTTAGGACTCCTGCTTGTTCAGATGGCGAGCCAAGTCTGAGAAAGCAGCAGATTTCCAAAGGGTGCTCTTCAAACTATGGTTCAGGTGGGACGCTGCCAAAGGGTGCTAACAGCTTTAGTCATTATGTCACACCATCTTTCAATTAGTTTAGAATCGGTGGCTCCACCTGGCAGGCTTTGATCTCTTCTTAAGCTTCCTTTCTCATCTCACCAAAACTCGCCCTGAATCCCAAATAGGCTCAGTTGCACACTGTAGGCCCTGCTGTGACAGACAAGAGGTAGATGCCTCACGGTCCCACTCTGTTGTTTATCTTGAAAGCTTTTGGCACCGGGGAGGTTTTGTGGCGGGGGAGAGAGAGAGAGAGGCGAGTCTGGCATTCAGCCGAGCCTCCTTGCAGCGGCAGCTGCTACGCTATGCAAATTTTCATCAGGGCCCTACAGTTGCAGGCCTGGGATGGTTCTCCTTTCTTCACGCACACATATGGAGCCAGCAGCTGAAGAGACAGCCACAGTCTGCCCTGTGGCACCGGAGTTGAAATGACAAGCCCGTGCACATTCCCAAAATAGGCACCCAGAGTGCTCCAGGCTCCCTTACATGGCCAAAGGGACAACTTTCAAGCTGGCGCTTCGGCCTGGCCCAGCGAGGCACACTCTCAGGGGACAAAACATGGCTCTGACTGTGCTCCAGAGCTGGTTTGGTCGGGTTTTGTAATTCTCCTGCAGTGCTATCAGCTGCACTCTCTCAGCCTGTGGCTTTCATTTTCTCCTTCCAAACTTCAGAGGGGCCACGGGCAGAAGGTATTATATTTTACTTCCTCTTGTGGCGGTTGGATGGAGAAGAGGAAGCAGCCTTGGCCATCATTGGCATGGCAACGTCTCTGGAAGTTATACCCAGCCCTCCTGAAAGTCATCAGCCACTCACTCAAGAAGCCTTGTCAAAAAGCAGCAGATAGAAATGGGGGGGGGGGGCACCTGCATATATGGGTTATCATGGAAATCCTGAAGGTCTTTATGCACTGAGGATGCAGTCATCTATCTATCTATCTATCTATCTATCTATCTATCTATCTACCTACCTACCTACCTACCTACCTACCTACCTACCTACCTACCTACAGCATAATGGTTAAAGCACTACCCTTTGATGCAGGAGACCAGGGTTCAAATCCCTACCTTACCAGTAGGGTTCCTTGGGCAAAGGCCCCCTAATGCTTTACCTACCTACCTCAGATACGAGAATGACACGAACTAAGAGAGTCATGTCGGCTCAGACATTGACCAGATTAACAAGGTCTGTGCCAGACATTGGGGAACCAGGACAATCTGACACTAGGCGGACTACTGGAACAAACCATACATGGACAAGAGACCCTGGAATTGATGGAATGCTACCACAACAGTAAACTGAATGAGAGGGGATATATGAAACATATGAGGAAACTATGGATGGACAGAAGACCTACATCCACACTAACTGAGAAACAGCTAGTTACCAACGCTTCAACACAGTGAAGAGGAATCTGCTCTCACAACTCGAGACAGGCCAACTACACATTACATATGCAAAGAAGCAACTTTCATCTTCTTCACAGTAGTTACAAACAAACTTCATTATCTCTCCTCCCTCTTTAAAGTTGCGACATGGTTCTCTTCTTCCCATGTTTAACCTTTTTTAATCGGCAACCCCCCTAGGATGCAGTCTCAACCTGGCTGCATAGCTGCAATTCATCAGGTGCTCCCTCAAGGGACAGATCTTGACCCACCAAGCTCCAAGTGACCCTGCTTGCAGTCTGACCAACTTCCTTTCAAAGCTTAAACTCCAATCCTTCTCAGTGGCTACACTGGAATGCTGGTTCTGCTTCTGACCCTTTTAATCTCAGATTGCTGCCCAAGTCTCATCTTTAGTTAGGCTTGTGTTCCAGCTTTGGAACTGCTTGGGTTGGCTGCAAGTTGTCCACCCTAATCTCCCAGTTCCAGAACCTAAACCTTGTGGAGGCCCAACCTTACAACACCTCTTCTCCATACCAGTAATTATGGTAACTAATTACTTAGATACCTTTCAAAAACAGATTAGAGAAGATAATGGAAAAAATATCTGTTAATAGTTGACAGGCAAGTAAGCAAATCTCCAGGCTGAAAGAATTTTCTTTGGAGTTCCAGCTATTGACTGGAAATCGAAAAGGCTCTTCTGCTCCCTCGAAGACTGGAACCTCAGCAACAGCGGTCCGACAGGTCGTCCCTGCCCTATCCCTGATGCCAAAGTTGGGAGAAGGCGGAAGATTGTTTGGGAAACTGTATGGCTCTATAAATCACCTCATTCTCAACCCAAAGGAGCAACTGGGGATTAACAAATCTGACCTCTCTTACAAATCTGCCATAAAACATGAGATGACAGCTGTAATAGGGTAGGCAGTATGGCACCAATTAACAAAGGGTAAGCCTCTTTCTCCACCTAACTTTACGCCTATGTTAGCCATTCAGATCTTAAGACATTTAAATACATCAGCGGGAAGCTGGCATGTTATAAAGCAGTTAGACCAGTCAAGACGGCTCACGAGTCCCTATAGAGATTCTTACAAAATGAAACTGGGGGTGTCTGCAGCATAACAGTTTGTTTCATAACAAAAAAATGATATGCTGGGTGATGGGACAGATAGGGAGAGTGACGGTTCGGACTGGCTCCTGTACCAGGGCAGCCATTTTGTGAAGACACAATCTTCTCCCGTGGCTATGCTCTGAAAATTCCAAATGTGTCCACCAGCCCAAAAAGGAGTGCAGAGACTGGAAATAAAGGGCTTTTAATTCTGCAAAATGCAATTGCAGCACCTGTGTGTTATTTCTGCAGAATTTCCCACAAACGGGGACTACTCCTCTCCCTGGAATCCAGGAAAAACTTTATGCAGCTGTCCGGGAACGAGAAGCAAATGAACTGAGACCGTCATGAGCTTTTGACCGGCATCTGCTTCAACACAACTCTTGACTTATCCCAATGTAGTTCAAATTAGCATTACGGAAGGGTGAGGGTGTGTGTGTGTGGGGGGGGGGTTGCAGGATTGCTTACTATCAGCACAACAGCAGCATGAATGGTGTGAAATCCAGACTGTGCTATAAGGACTGACTCAGAATTTTCCCTGCACAAGTTGTTTTATGTATTACTAAGTAACGCCTTTGGCGCCCTTTCTAGGAGAATGGTATTCCTCAGCTGAAGCGTGTTTCACCTTCTGCTCCCCTTAACCCTGAAACTTCTATGTAGACTGCTCCGTGGATAACCGAGGCAGCCTCAGAATCTAGAGCATTTGCAAAAAAAAAAAAAAAACCTTTAAGGATTACCTTCTCGCCCAAACCTATGGCCTCTCCCACAACTGGCTTGGAATGTATGGATATGAAACAGGCAGGTAGACATACGAACACACCCTACTGAATGCGCTCTATCTTTGTTAGGTGATCCAACAGAATGTTGGCTCTAAAGAAAATTCTCACATGGTATTTTTCTCAATAGCTATGAAAGCTGAAGGACAGCCCACGGCGGGGGGGGGGCGCGTTCTGCAGGGTTCACCTGCATTATCCAAGGACGTTGCAGGGACTGAAAAGATACCTGCGTTCAGCAGTTTCTCGGGGAAACAAGGAGCTCTAAGAACAGAAGCAGGTTCCATCTTGTTTCACTGCTTCAACTGCATCACGTTACAGCTGTTAGCGTAGAGCTGGTTGCTGTCACCTTCGGGCCTCCATATCATCCCACAGACCGGAATAGTCTCAACACGGTTTGGCTATAAATAGGTGGAATATTCCAGGGACTCTGCGTTTGCCCATCTGTGCCTAAAGCAACTCGCTGCTCTGCCGTTGCCGCAGCTCCTGGATCGTGATTTCCCAAGGAAGCAAACCCACCAAGCACGGCTGAGCATGTTACTAACGGAGACAAAGGAGGCAAAAAACGGTGAGGCCTTGGTCAGAGGCATTGGTATGCAGACAGCAAGCAGTGGATGTGGGTTGTAATAAAAGCCCAGCCAGGGTGAGCATGTGAGCAATTATGTGCAAGAATCAGATGGGAGACAAATTTTGAGCCTGTTTTGTTCTGGTTTCCTGAAGGGCAAACTTCTAGCCCTTGTGGTTGAAGAACCGCACAAGAAGTGCTGGAGCAACCACGTGATGCCCCTGCTCTCCTCTCCAGGGCCCTGATTTAATTTGAAAGAGGGCCCAGCCCTGGAGTGCCTCTTTCACTGAGAGCGCTTCTGAGGACATACAAAGTTCTGTCCCTCAGGAGGAAATCTGAGCAGCCAATATCATCTCCGTGATCAGACTGAGGCACTTTTAGAGAGGGGTACAGCTTGAATCAAGCTTGACCAGGGTAGCTACCAATTTAGAAATAAAAGCAGAGAGAACAGGTTGACTGCAAACCTTTAGGAGAAGCAAGATGACTGTAGCAGGCGACATCTGAAAAAAACGCCTAAGACCTTCAGGATTACACATTTTATTGCTGTACACTGCCACCTCCAGTAGTAAAAAGCAGGAAGGACAGGAAATAAAAGCAGTCGGTAATTTGCGAACAGCTAGTGTGGTGTAGCTGTCGAGAAGCTGGACTGAGACTATGGAAATTCACATTCAGGCCCGTCCTCAGCCATGGCAGCTTCCTGGCTGACTTGGAGCCAGTTAGTACCTGTAAGCCCGACCCATCTCACGGGATTGTCTCATGGGGACAAGGGGTAAACCAGCCACCTTGAACAGGACATAAAACGTAGTCATAATAATTTGACCCACCCCGTTTCAACTGTTGTGCATATATACTTGACCAATCATACCAAACAAATAATCCGCCCCCAAAATTCCACACAGCATTTGAAAAGCTATTCTAGGTATGCTTGTATATAAAATCTGGCAAGAACTGATTCTTGTATGGCCCACTTCCTCTCTCCCCTGGCCTCTCAGATGCCCACCCTTTACGCTTCTTGATGCACCAGAAGGCTGGGACTTCCTTCTGCGTGGAACAAAACCGAAAGAGACCTATGCAAATCCATCAAGCCCTGTTGCATCACGCAAGCTCCAGGTTCTACTTTTAGCTCAATCGCAGACTTGCTCATCGTTAGCAAATTTCACTTTAGGCAAAATAAATAAATAAATAAATCAAAAGAAGCCCTAGGGATCAATTAATAATTCTGACAAAACTATTGGACAACTTACTGCCCTATTATGTCACACAAAATCCTTGGCCTGAGGCAGCTTTCTTATTCCTTAGCATTGTAGGTGCACGCCTGCATTTCTCACACTTTGCAACTTATGCTGCAAATTGCCGCACTTTGCAACTTGTAGTGATTTGCTGCATAAGTCAGTCTTTTAGCTGTGCTGGGACTACAATCTACATCATGCCAGTGGGGAATGATGAGACCTAAAGTTCCCTATATTTGGACAGCCCCTGAGAGAGAAAGATTCGGAAGCGTTCTGGGCGTTACACTCAAAAGATAATTTCACTTTTAATAAAAGACTCCACTTACGCCAATATCCCCAACTTTAGTATTAAAATTCCTTGTTATATCTTTTAATAACTTATAAAGCACTTCTAAAAATAGCAAGTAGAGGAAACAGGGAAGTTGCTGCCCCTGAGGCTCACAACGTAGAAAATAAACATTCTGAAAATAGCACTGAAGTGCGAGATGACCAGAACGTTACCTGTGAACTATCCTTTGCAAATAAAGATTTAAAAAAAAATTATTTAACCTTCCTTTCCTCTTCAAATTTCAACCGTGACCATGGCTGTGATTTAAAGGGGGAAACATCCCGATGAACAGTTTGTTGTGAAGCATCCCTGGAGGAGAAATTTGCTCACCAGAGGGGGCCATACAAATAATGGTAAGTGGTGTGTAGAAAAGAACATTAGAAACTGTAGCGTTCTGTTTGGTGAACTTATTCCCCAAGATGCCTGCTTGGTTCCTACTCTTGTTACTCTTTATTTATTATTTCAAATTTGTCACTGCCCATCTCACTGCAGAGCGACTTTAGGTATCAACCAACCCTTTTTTTTTTCCAGGCATATTAGATTTCAGCCTACTAGTTTTATTAACTGTTTGGGTTTGTAATGACTGTCTTCGTGCTTTTCCTAAAATGTCTATGCTAAACACTATGATTTCTCTTTGATGAGGGCTATGCATACGTTCCTTAAATCTGCTTTCTCCCATACATTTACATGCCACATCATCACGTAGGAGAGACATTTATATGCAACCAACAAGAGGTATCAAGAAAATCACACTGCTAATGTTTTGATCTGATAGACTGTTCTAATTTTAGAAGAGGCCTTCCTCTTAGCAGATGAGTGGGGGGAAAAGACACAATTCCTCTTCTAAAATGGCTCTTGCTATACAAAAGTACAACCGCTCAGCCAAAACAGACATTGCTCAGGGATAACAGGTGGTGATGATCCAACAACATCTGGAGAACGGTAGGTTTCCTCTCCTTGCTCTGCAAAATAATGAAGAGAAAGACAGACCCCTGTCTCAACAGGTGGGCAGTATAAATATTTATAGAGAATGCTAGACAAAAGAAAAAAGGGATGAATGCAAGTATTTTGCCTTTTCCGACAAAATTCCCATTTTGATGTCGCTATCCTTACAAGATAAGATATGAATTGGTTCTTTTGGCTGGGGGACTTAGATACTGAAATTGTAACAGCGGAGGAATCAGAGGTTCCTGCCTTCCTACAATGGCCCGGTTACAGGTACAGAAGATAAATAATTTGGCTAATTTTAACATAGTTACGTATTGCAGCAAAGTTTGAAGATTGCCTGCTAGCAGCGCTGGTCCAGCTTATATGGAGAAACGTCAGCTAGAGGCATGAATAATGGAAAGCAATTAAGCAAAAACTGTCTACGGAGTCACAGGAAGCTGGTGGGCATATTTTATCAGGTGGTTCATTTCTGGAATTAAAACATCTGGATTTTCTGATGTTTTTAGACTCACTAAAAAACACAGAACACTGTCATGTCCTAGCAAAGTTCCCAAAGTATCTTTAAGGCATAAACAATTGCATGGATTCAAAACTGCTCACACAATTAAGCTGTTTCGAGAAAAGGAACACAAACATATGTATTTTTTTAAAAAAATAGCTTTTTCCAATGGAGCTGGTTTTGTCATCTATATATACTTGGAATCTAACTTTTCATTTTATACGATCAAAGAATCATTCAAAGCTCAAAGGAACCTGACAATTTAGGAATGCATGGCTCGGACAAAGTCCTCTCACATCTCCAATCTTTATAATGGGAATATTAACTTTTAAAGCACTTTGCAGTAATTGTGAAGTAGGAAAAACATTTTAGGCACACAAATGAAAGCATTAGATAAATGCCACTATGGGATTACTTTAACAAAAATAAATTGATGGGCACTGAAAGCAGGGAGAGATAAACTCTAGTCCAGTCAGAAGGTATCACAGACATTTGTTTATCAATATATCTGAAATCCAGGTTTCCAAAGACATGGGTATTTTGGTGAGGCCAGAATGAACATGGGTGGAGTTCTGAAGGTGAACCAATGTCACCTGGGAGAAAGGTCAGAATGGAGTTTTAAACCTTACCACACACATATGCACACTCAGCCTCTACAAGACAATTCCCCATTGACCTTCAAAATACAATGTTTGGAATATGGGCTTTCACAATCTCCTGTCCCCAGAGAAATGATCTCTATCGCTAGTCAGCTACCAAAAAACTCTTGCAGTTCACAATGAACTGATATACGCTGCATCATCCCTGTCTTCTTTACACTTCATTTCTCCTCTTACAACTCCCACCTGCTCTAATTCTATATACATACACACTTGCCACTGAGCTCTACAGTTTATGCATCTTATCCGGTGGTCTTTAGGAAACAAACGCGCATCATAAGAAGCATCTGTCTTTAAACTAGGTCTCGTTGCTTGTCAATACTTATGAGCACAGCAGGGCATGCACACAGTTTATATCAAGAAAAGCGGAATATAAATTTAATAAAGAAAGATTATCTTAGGTCTTCAAGCAGCATGATCATGCTCGTTTGCAGGTGCAACTGGAAAGCACAGACAACTGTCTTTGAGAGACAACTATCAACCATTAATTGGGTTTATCAACCAAACCCTGATCAATTGCCAAGATCTGGGGCTACCTGATCAATGGTTAAGAGCCTGAGCTACAAATCAAGAATCTGTCTAAATTTCATCTTTCTCCTGAACTTAGCAGGAAATCAGCCTCTTTTCAGGTACTGCATTTTTATCCACAATACTGGAATAATACCAACCAGCCCTACAATGTTATAAAAACTGCAACAAGATAAATGCTGGGCAAACACATTTAACCCTCAAAATCTCTTCTGTTACTATTGCTAAGAATGGGACTCTTGGAATTACAAAACTGGATTGCAGGTCAGTCTAAAGCAGAATATAGAACGAGCACAGCCAACATCAATTTGGTTTTTAAAGTGAAACAGTTGTGACAAGGGGAGGAGAGAGACTGAAGAGGAAGAGAGAGAAACAGAAAGCCAGCCCTGCATCATTAAAAAAAAAAAACCACAGTCCTGAAGTAGATCCTGTACTGCAAACTAGAATTTAAACAGAAGCACAACTCACTTGCTTTGCAGATCCAGGATCGTTCTTCTCCTCACTCATCTTCACAACTTTCTGCACCCTCCTGGGTTGTTTAATAGTGGTTTTTATGGCAGGACGACAGACATAATTCTCCAAATTCTTGGGAGGTTTTTTAGTTCTCTTAGCCTGGAGGCCAATTTTCAGTTTTAAATTCCCTTCTGAAAAGTTCGTTTCCTTCACAGAAAACTGCTGCTGGGCATCTGACAGATTTCCATCCTTGCCAACCCCATCGCTGCCGCTCTTCTCACGACTCCTCTTCTTCTCCTCCTCTTCCTCCTTTGCGTTACCATCTAGCTCTGTTTCTCTCCTAACTCCTGTTGCACCCGTGGCAACTGTAGAGGGGCTTTTCCCAGAAAACCCTTCAGAACCAGAGCCCAACCCTAACATAGCAGTATTCTGAGGGTCCATCACAGTATGTGCCGTTGCAATGTTTCTCTTCTTAAAAGACAGCAGGCACCCAGTCCGTGGGTAGGTCTTCCCAGAAGTTTGTAGCCAACATCTTCTCACTGTTGACAGAAAAACAGCACAGAGAATGATTTTCCTTCAAAGAACAGGGATTCAGAATTATTGTAAAGCAGACCTGAAAAAAAGGGGACTAAAGCTTATGTGTACTCTAGCTTCGCAAATACAAAACATTAGCTTTACACATAAACATTTTAAAAAAACACTTAAAATGTCAAAAAATGCTTAGAGACGAATGTCTTGCCTCATAATTCTGGAAGTATGCTTTGAGAAGGGGAAGATGCAGGCAACACTCGCATGAAGACCCTCATGTCCTGCTTTTGTAATTGTTTTCCTCTTTTCTGTTGCACATATGTCTACGTCTAACTGTTGGTACTGATACTGACTTGTTTCTCTTCTACTTAAAGCCTATTTTATTTAGATAGGTATCAATCAGTTTTTTTTTTAATGTATAAACACCATTGGGAATACAGCTGGAATTATGATGCTGTTTCCAAGTGGTGTATTTGGTAATGCTGTGAAATTTTGGGGGCAGCCCCCCTTCATTCAGTCAGATGGAGATCTGATCTTGCTATTGCCCCCTAGTGGTTTGGTCTTAGAGCACCGACTCTCAGCAGGTGAACCATTCGCTCTGCAACACAAGGAGGAAGGTCCCAGTCTCTAAAAGCCTTCCAGCTGCACACCCACATTCAAAAGCTGTGAGACACTCTCCCTGTCTCTCCTCCATTCTCGATGGCTGAAATAGCTGGGGATTCTGGGAATTTTAGCCCTAATAGTACAGGAGGACCACAGTCCATAAGAAGACAAGATTAAGGCTGTTTCTGACGGTCTATTAACAGGGAGGTAGCTAAGTTTTATTACATATATTGAACCCTAACTAACAGGATTTCTGGGACAGATGGGCAATCATAACCCATCACATCTGGAATTCCCCAAGCTGGGGAAGGCTGGCTTTTTATTCTGTCCAAAAAAATAAAAAATAAATCAAACTCTGAACAATTCAACAGGAAGTACATAGTATGAGTGATAAGTAGCTGTAGATCCAAGGATGATAGGAAAAGGAAAACAAGGAGAATCCTTATACATAATGATAATAATAACAAAAACAACACCTCTTAGGCATAAAGTTTTGTTTCAGGGACAAATAGAAGGCAAGCTATTTATTCCCACTAGATGAGAAAAAAGCCACACATAGTTACCAGCCTTGATAGCTATATTTTATTTCCAAGTAATATAATGAGATGACAGTCCTGCTTTCCCCTCTGGCTGGCCATTGCAGGACATACAATACTGAATGTACTTTTAAGTCTTATACAGCACAGCTTTTCTCCTATTTTTTTATACAGCCCAAAATGATCTGCAAAAAGGACAGGCCCATGGGAGCTTATGTTTTGTGGCTTACTAAAACAAACATTGTTAACAATTTTCATATAACTGTCTGCTCAGGATCCGCGCCTCTCTCTAGGGCAGTTCTAGGCAGGTAACCTGATTGTCAAGAATCTCTTTTGCCATATGGGAGCCAAAGGCTACATTTAAATATAAAATTAGCATGCAACGCACATGTAATCTGTCATGTGTGATGATCTATTGTGGTGTGTGGACACACTAGGAAGCAGTGATTGGCTGAGAGTTTTCCAACATTTGTATATCAAACAAAACACGTGTGTGTTTATGCATGAGAGTGCGCACATCGCACACTATGCTACTCCCTACAAATGAAATATATTTTATGCAGGATATATGGCAGCTCTGAGGTAATTCCAAGAAATCAATCTTCAGCATGTACATAATGATCAAGCTGGGAGCACCCAGCAATAGTTCCTGGAGATCAAGTTTACCTAGCAAACTTCTATCAAAGTTTCCAACTATGGAAATGTGTGGTCAAGAGCCACTCCCACTTTACAATGTTCAACCATCTGAATCCCCATCTTATTGATGACCAAAAAGAATTTTTCTAAATAAATTTACCCAATACCTAGAACTAAAAGTCTACACATAGACACACGGTTAAAGAACAAGCACACAGAAATACCTCACAATTAAGGAGAGGAAGACTTCACGCAAAATCAAGAATTCTGGGATCGTATCAAAACCTCCAGTGTAAACAGTGAGGATCCATCCCATTCAACACTTCCACACCCACTCACCTACTATGAGGCCGCAAGAATCTGACAACACAAACTCCCAACACGAGGGAATCCCACAAGGATTCCATGTGCAAATCCCCCTATTGCAACATACCCCACCTTGCCCCCAAAGCTGTAAAAAACCAAGCACAAGTGTGTGAACAAAAACCCGAAATGCTACACATGCAAAATAAAGCTGTGAAGCTGCAACCGACTCGGCCAAACTCCCCCAAAGAAGGTAGCCAGGAAGCCTCCCCACCACACCAACACATGACAAGTCCCCCCCCAAGATCCTTTGCCAGAATAGGGAGCCCCCCCTTCCCCCAAGTGGAGGTCAAGCAGCTCTCTTAAGCAATCTTCTCTGATATATATATACGGGGGAGGGATGTATTGTGCACACAGGTGTACAGGTATACACCCATGGATATATAAATGCAGATACACTCGCATGCATATATATCATCGCAAGTACACTCCCACATGCGTGTATCAACGGATGCACACAAACACACAAACACAAAAAATAAACCCCCCATAAACGGGTGCACACAGACATAATATACTCACAACATGCGCACACACACACACATAATACACGCTCAGATAAAAGTGTGCACACACATCACACACACAGGCAGGCACCTCACACAGCAGGCGTGCTTAGATACCAAACCTGCACTTTGGAACAGCAACAAGCCAAACTGGGGCAAATCCAGGAGCTTCCTCGCGGGTTCCACCCCTTCCCCCCCCCTAAAAAATGGGATTTTCCTCCTTTTTCTTCCTATCCCGCCTCTGCAGGGAGCCCCCTTTCCCCTCCCCACCGCAGCCGAAAGGGGCCTGCGGGCGGGCGAAGCGGGTCCTCCCTCCCTCCCTCCCTCCCTCGCCCCGCGAAGTCTGTCAAGGAGCCTCCCCGCCTCGGCCCAGGCAGGGGCCTAGCTGTCAGGGCGGTGGCACGGACCCCGCCGCCGCCTCCCCGGCTGGCCCTCACTCACCGTATCACGGCGAGGCCCGGCTCGGGCGCCTCCGCGCCGCCTCATCCCGCAGGCCGGGCCCCCCGCCCGGATGGCTGCTTGATGCCCGCCCGCCTGCCTGCCTGGCGGTCGGGCGAGGCCAGAGCGAGGGCGGCTCGCGCTCCGGCAGGGGCAGGGGCGGCGGCGGCGGCGGCGGCCCGGGCTCGCTCGCCCCTCACTCCGCGCCGAGGGCGGCCGCGGATCCAAAATGGCGGCAGCGAGAGGGGACGGCGGCGGCGGCGGCGGCCGCTTTGACGACGACGGCAACGGCGGCGGCGGCGGCAGCGACGGCGGCGGCGCTCTTGCCTCAGCGCGCGCGTGCGCGCCCCTGCCTCGCGCTCGAGCGCGCCCTGGCCACGCCCACGCCTCCCTCCCTCCCTCTGATTTTTTTTTAAACCCCCCCTCCCTCTTCTTCCCTCTCTCAACGCCCCCTGCGCTGGATGTCGCCCTGCCTCCCCGTCTCGGAGGGGCGGGGCGCGGGCACCTGCCAATCAACGCCGGGCGCCCGACGGACGGGCACGCCCCCCAGCCCGGCCGCCAACCGACGTTGCCTGCCAGGAGAGCGGAGGCCGTCTTTCTGTGGGAGGTGCGCGCGCTCGCGCGGGGGAAAGAGGCCGGACGGAGGCCTTCTGTCCCTTCGGAGGACCCGTCGGTCGAACGCGAGGACGCCGTTCGTCTCTCGCGCGCGGCGGGTTGAGATGGCGGCGCCCAGGAAGGCGGAAAGCTCCTGAGGGAACTGCGAGATTTAGACCTTAACGGCGAAGTAGCACGTCGGTTGGCTTCCCCCCCCCCGTTTTTTGTGGGCCCTCTTTCGTCTTTCGCGGAAGGCGGGGCCGGCCATCCTTTCTTCGGAGCTGTTTTGCTTTTATCCCAGCGTTTCTCCTCAGTTGGAGGGAGGTTTGGGGGCCACAGAGCTAGACACCCCCGCCCGCCCGTCCTGTCTTTCCGTATAACGTATAGATACGAACGCGCGAGCAACGAACGTCTCGTCCTTGAGCCAGGTGCTGTTCTGTCGATCTAGCCTACCTCGCAGGGTTGTTGGGCAGGCTTTCCCACTTTGGGGTCCTCCAAATTGGGCCAGGCTGCTGGCTGTAGGAGCTAGGAAGTGGAGAGTGGGCAGCTTTCTGTGTCCTGCCCAGAAGTTCTCGGAGGAAGGGCATGGTGCCTCGACGTTGGGTCTTTAGTTGGCTGTGTTCACACAGCCTTTACAATGAAAATGTGGATTGGCCCAGGTGCAGGGCCATCCTCAGCCATGGCTGCTCGCCGGGTGACTTTGGATCAGTCACCTTTTTTCAGCCTAAAGAACCTCACAGGGATGATGTTATGGAGAAAAAGGGGAGGAGGGAACACTATATGGTGTCTTGAGCTCCTGAATGAAAAGTGGGTTATGTATATAACCAATCAATAAAATAAAATAGCCTGGGCATGTTGACTTGATTTGCACAATACCCTGGCTGTGTGTTAAAGAGCGAGTAGCTGCAATGATACTATATGCTGAATTTGGTTAGTTTTCACCTTGGATTGTTTAAGGTGGTTTAGCATGTTGTGTGAATCCCACCCGGTTGGTTAGTTTATGATCCAGTATGTTGTGTGAACCCTGAAAATGAGTGAATTCAATTATCAAGTTAATGCCTCACTTGAGCCACAGATAAATCCATTATTGTTTCCATTATTCCCGTTGCACACCCCAGCTGAAACAGGAAACATCTGTACTGGGACTCTATTCACACAACATACCTATTCATGACAGGGTTTACTCAGCTATCTGAAACTTGCACAGTACATTCAGCCATGAACTAACCACAAGCCAGATTCACACAACTCACCAAGCTAAAATGTGGCTGGCTGTTTTGTGGTTCTCCAACTTGCATTAAATGTTGCAAGTTTTGTTCTTGGAAGCTGTGCAGCAGTTGCTGGTTTTGATGGTTGCATTTACAGGCGATAAAAAATAACACATTGCAAATGTTCTAATCTGTCTTCAAATAATAAAGTTTAAGCACGTTTGTAGTGTTCCAGATAGAGGTTATAAACTAGTGGGGTGTTTAAAATGGGCAAACTTAATCTCTCTACGTCTTTGACAAAACAGACATGTAAAACATGTCAAAGTTCCTTCTGGCAAGTTTGCACTCAGGTTGAATCCATCATTTTTTGCTCTTTGTAGAAATAATCCTGCTATAACAAGTAATCATGTTTTATTTCTTCCATTATAGGTACATTTATATAACTTTTTAAAAAATTCTAGTCATCAAGAGGTTAGTAACTTCAGAACTAAAATCTTGGAACTGAGTTTATTTGAAAAAGAAAATGCTTTGGTTTGAAAATGCTTTCTGTTTTTGCTGTGTGAGCGAATGCTAGAAAGTGTATCAGAATTTGGAATCCCCTGCCACAGAAAGTGAATTTAAAATGTACTCTTAAAATATATATGAAAATAGAGCCAAGAGTGGATTCCTAAAGTCCCACGCATAAGAGGAAGGTAACCTTGGAGACTGCAGAAGAAACAAACTTGAAGGGAAAAAACTGCACTAAACAATCCAGCAAGAAGCCGCCCGGAGTCACCCTCTGGGGGAGATGGGCATCATATAAATTTAATAAATATAAATACATAAATAAATTAAATAGATAGATAGATAGATAAATAAATAAAAGAACCAAGTATGTTCAGTGCTGGAGGTTGGAAGGCAAAGCACTGAAAATTGAGAGTTAAGCTTCTTGGAAAAGGCATGGTTGAATGGGAGCAGTGCAGAATTTTCTTGGAAAACCCATTGTATATTTTGTGATGATGAAAGGCAATGAAGGAAGACAGCTCCTTTTGTTTCTTACATATTTTCTAGAGGTCGTTTGCTGGTCTCTAGTAGGCAAGGACACTGACTTTTTTACTTAGGCCATCAAGGGAGTTATCTAACAGCCTGTCAGTATTTGGCTTTCAGAAGATTAAAAAGTGAAATGCTGCCTAAAATAAATGTTTTGCTACCTTTTGTTCAAAATAACTGCTGTTCTTATTGGCAGGGACAATGTTGAGAAGTTTGAGAAAACTCATCCTTCAGGGATGCAAGGTGAGTTCACCCACCTATCTGTGATCTTGGCACAAGGAATGGCTTTTGGGGAGGGGATATATTCTGGCTGAAAGGGATCACAATCATGTAGTTCTTTTAGCTGTTTTACAGCTGGAAAAACAGGAAATCTTGGTTTCTTGTGAGTGGCTACCTAAATCAGGTGGCTAATGAGGAATGGAGATCCCCTGTAAAAACAGCTCCACCTTATGGGGTTTTGGTTTCAGAGTCTGCTTGCTTTTGTCTGGAATGTTGGCCCCATCCTTGGCAGCTGTATAAGATTTTCCTTCCAGCAAAAGTAATCTGTCTCTTCCCCTGAAGAATAGGATGGGGTGCAGGGAGAAAAAAAGGTGGACCCACCCATATTAGACAACTTCTGAGATAATGTAATCTTCATTTGGGGGCAAAAAACTCTTTCTGCTCTATTTGAATGCCCCCAGAGAGGGAAAATCTAACCTGTACTCTCTGTGAAACAGCTGTTACCTTAAGGAAACTCCTGCTCTAATGCAGAGTCTGGAAATGCAGAATTCTGAGAGTTGAAGTCCACACATCTTAAAGTTGTCGGAGTTGAGAAACACTGCTTTAAGGAAGGAGGACAAATTGCCTATCTATTGGGGGAAGATTTTATATCTTCAAGAGCTGCTATCTGCTGGCCAAAAGAAACAGTCCACACATCTTAAAGTTGCTGAGGCTGAGAATCACTGTAGAGAATAAGTCTGTCCCAACCTCTGCATGGCAATCATTCTCACAATTTAAGGCTATTCTGTTACCTCCCCTTGATCTTTTCTTCTTCAGGCAAACATACCCCAAAACAAACTACTCCTTTGTTTTTAAATAGGCCATTTTATTTTTTTAAAGAACTAGCAGCTTGCTTTTCCTGTTATAGCTGTCATTTTGAAAGGCAAGGAGATCTTGGGTGAGAACCACTCTTTACTAAGGGAGAATTCAGTCTTCTCACTCACGCAAGGCTATTTCTCTCCATAGCTGGAACAGGACGGCTTTCTCTATCCCAGAACCTGGCAGAGGACAATGACAACCCAGAATGCCCAGCTTCAGCCAGAAAAGCTGAGAGACATCTTCCTCACCAGTGAGAGTGACCCAGTGAGTTAACATTAGGAGATGTGGAAGCTTGGAAGGGGTGTTTCAAATAGTTTGTTGACTCCGGCAAGGATTGGAGCCAAGCAAAGGAGAATGTTTATAGTTTGACTAGGCCCGTGTTAATTTGGGAAACGGATTGCCTTGCCCAGACTGAGTTGTATTTGGACTGAAGGATCTGATGTAATCCGGCAATCTTTTTAGAATGCATGTAAGCAACCGTATGCTTCATTGCTTAGCCTTTTCTCCAGCATCTTCTTAGCTTGGATTGCTGGGGTGGGGATGTCATCCCTTTGGGGTAAACCAGATCAGGAAACACACAAAGACTTGCAAGATTGTTATTATTTTTTTGATTATGTGCCATCAAGTCGTTTTCAACTCCTAGCGACCGCATAGATAGATTTTCTCCATGATAATCTACCCCTAACCTGTTCTTTCAAGTCTCCCATTGGCGCCCCCATTGCCCCTGTAACTGAGTCCATCCCCTTGCTGCTGATTATCCTCTTCTTCTCTTTACTTCCACCTTTCCTAGCATTAGAGCCTTCTCCAGAGAGCTGGGTCTTTGCATCATGTGTCCAAATCTATTATTATACCCTACCAAGAAAGTAGACTTCTAGTCTTCTTGTGGAGTTGATTTTTGGTTCTGGGCTGCCTTGTGGGGCTGACCCATAGCCTCCAGAGGGTTTGCCTGGGAGATCACCTATAACAAAGCTGCAAGCACCCCCTAAAAAAATCTGGAATTAAGTTACTTCTTTATATAAAGAGCCAAACATGCTTGAGATGTCCTATGAGTTGCCAACGTGCAGGTTTTTGATGCAGGTTTTTTGAAAGTAAGACCATGGGGTACCGTAACAGCCATTCACACCCAAGGTCCCTTGTGTGGCTGCAAAAATAATCAAACAGCCCTGCTGTGAAAAAGGAACGTGTCCTAAAAATCAGGGGCTCCCCTTAGGTGTGTTTCTGTAGGGGAGAAGGTGTCTCAGTCACCTTCGTTTTTACAATGTGAGCCGTGGCCACACGGAATGTGGCGGGCAAAACTGTCCTTGGGAGGTTTTATAGCCGCCTCTGCCATTGGGAGTTTTTTTCCCCCCTTGCTGAATCTTCTGGGGGTCTCCATGGAAACCGCAACAGGCAGGCAGACCCTGTCGCGTAACACACACACACACACACACACACACATACACACACGCACACCCTCCCAGCATCTGCAGAAGCACAGGGGCAGCCTCTGCCATCCAGAGTCTATCCGTTGCCAGGCAACTGATTTTGCATGTTGCTTGGAACAAATGAACCCAATGTGGATATAGGCACCCAAAGCTGATGCTGGAAAGGGATTTAAACCTGTTTTTCTCAGCTCGAGATTGCCAGTGCATCGAGAGGCAACTCCCAGAAATCTTAGCCTGCTGGGCTAAAGGCATTCTCAGTCCCACATTTTGTTGTACCCCAAGACAGGAAGAATAATTGGATGAAGGCTCAGTTGCTCATATATCTAGATACCCCTACCCTGTGGAAAAATGACAAGATGTCTTCTTCTTGCAGCAACACATTCCAGCCATTCATAATTCCTTCACGCAGTTCTCCCAGCTCCTGGGATTTCATTGTAGTTTCCAAAACAAAAGGACCGGAAACAATTGGGCTTGATGAGCAACGTGGACTGATTTCAGCCTCACGTGTCCTTCTTTCAATCCTGCAGGCCAAGCATAGCGAAGAGCATATAGGTCACTATTACAGCATCTCTCCAGAAGAGGTGAAGGAGATTTTCCCCCATGGGCTACCACCCCGCTTCAAGATGCAGGTGACGTGCCTTCCTTTCTAAATTTTGCAGCTTGGGCATAGCCTGTGCTGGGCCATCAAGGGTTAACTACTCCTCCCTCGAGCCAAAACTTTACCTTTACCTTGCTGAAATGATCTTTCTGAAGGGCTTGACCTTCTGTTTTCTCTTTTCCCCTGACAGATGAAAACCTTCAACGAAACTTGCATCATGATTCGACAGCCAGCTGTAGAACTCCTTGCCTACTTAAAACAGACCAACTTTGCTCACCCAGCCATCCGCTATCTCATCTGTATCCTTTGAAATAGAGCTGTGACCCCTACTATGTATCTTGTTGCTGTTCTTTCACTAAATGAGTAAGGCAAGTTTCTTGTCCTCATGATAAAGCAGTTAGACTGAGTGGTCTCCAGGATCCCTTCCAGTTCTAAAGACCTGCGATCCTATAGCCATGATTTTGGATGCAGGACTCAACTTTCCTCGCCATTCATCATAGATAAGAGACTTATCTGTGCACACACCACAGATAATATTACATTCCCTCTTCACTCTGCCCTCTTAATGGTACGTGGGGATGACCTTGGGAGTCAGGAAAAGGCTGCAGATGACTCTCGTGCCAAAGGTATCTCAGCCCATAGGAGGAAAAGAGGCGTGCACGTTCTCCCACAGTACGGATGATGGGTACAGCCATGGTTTCCTTAACAGCTTGTTCTTGAAGATGGGGAGAAAAGCACAGGAAAGACCATGGTTCTCTGTCACGCTGTCCATTACTGCGCAAGGCAGAACTGGGTCATCGTTCACATTCCAGACGGTAAGAGCAGCACGTCGTCCACATTGGCCAGAAGCTGTGGCTTCCATGCAGAAGCCGTAACATGAGGACCCGTAAAAGTACTCTGCGTTTTTATGTTCCTGGGCCCTCTAACTTTTTTTTTGAGCTTTGTGTTCTGGTCATTAGCTTATAGGGATCCAGGGGCAGTTAAAGACACTGCATTTTTTTTAAAGTGTTCCAAATAGTTGTCTTGGAAAGCAGAAACCATTTCACCCACGTGCCTAAGAAGCAGAACCTGAACAAAATGTTCCCCGTGGAAGCCTGATTTTCAGGACGCTGAATTCTTTCTCCTGAATTAGTCCAAGCCTGCTTTTCTCTCTTCTGGAGTTCTTTTCATCTCAAGCCCTCCCTTGGTTGAACTCCACTTTTCCCAGTCCAGCTCCCATGGGGGCAGAGAATTGTAGCTTTAATAAGTTATGCAGCGGGGGGGGGGTTCCTTTCATATTGTTAAAGTCGACTTAGCTCTGTTGGGCCTCTGCATTTTGATAGTTTGGTGACGTACCCATCGATCCAGTAAGCGATGGACATTAAGAATAGCTTCCAGAGGGGAATACATCTCTCAAAGTATATTTGGCCATGCCAATATTCAGTTAAGTCAATTCCATTCAGGCTTTGGAGTGATCTGTGCAGGTAAACAAATAATCCTTCTCTCCTTGAGCTTGGTTATTCCTGCCCCCTAAGACTGGTTGAGATAACAGCGAGCTGCTTAAACCCACCATCTTTAAATGCACTTGATTCCCCAGGTCCCTCTGTTTATGCTTTTCCTGGTGCCTCCACGGTCAGCATCACGAATTAAAACGGACCTGCTAGGGCTGTGATCTGCCTTTGCTTTTTGGGAAGTATCCTTGAGAACAGAATCCTTACGAAATCCAGGGGAAGATTTCTTAAAAAGAAGGCCATTTCATTTGTCGATGCTTCAACAGGATCAGTGTCTTTTCTGCCAACGTGTGGCAGAAGCTGGACCTCTGATATTGGAATCAGACACTTGGGGTGTTTCTTGGCCCCACGGTCTGTCTTTCTCTTTCTGCTACAGCTCACCTCTGGGTGAAGAATTGTAAAGAATTGCTGCCATCTTCCTACAACAATGAGCGGTTCGACCAGCCGATGGAAGCTGCAGACTGGCTGAAGAATTTCAGAATCACCAACAAACAGATTTTGACCCAGGTTGGCAGCAACTCGGTTAAGCTTTTGGAAGCGAGAGAGGAAACTCCCACTCTTCACTTCCTGTTTATTGCATGGCGCCTGATTATATCCCCACCTCCTTTTACCACCCAAAGGGGCATTTTCCTAACAGAAACGTTTTGTAATACATCTGTAATCTTAAACTCACATTCTTCCTTTTTTCATGTCTGACTTTTATTGGAGCAAAAAAACCAAAGGGGAAAAAAAAACTTCTCAAGAAGCAGAGTGATCGGGTATCTAAATTTAGTGGGGTTTTCCCCCCAAAAAATGTAAGGTCCCTTTCATTCTGTGATTCGATGTGGCAAAAAAAAAGAAGATTCCTTCTACTTCTGCCCTAAGACCGTTTTATTCTGTCAGCTTCTTTTTGGAAAACTATAATGGAACCTCCAGGTATTCCTGGATATCTTTTGTTTTTCACATCCCGCTTGTGGGCTTCCCAGTAGCAGCCCTACCTCCAACCTGAGTTGCTTCACAATCAGACTTTTCCATTTCATTTAGTGAGGCTTTTTTCGATTGTCTCTCTGCACTGCAGATCAAAACACAACAGAGGTACACATGGGGCAAGCGAGATGTCACAGAAGAAGGCTGTCCTCTGATAGACTTGACTGAGAAGGTGAGGTGTACATTAAAACTGGAGGAAAGGTGGAATTCATTTACTATGACTGTTGAATTACATCAAGCCCATATCACAAGGCTGTGGTGGTGGGGAAAACAGGAGGCGGAGGCATTATGGAAGCCACCTTGAGTTCTACAAAATGAAAGCGGGATTTCATCATCATCCCAGAAACAATGGAGGCATGGATTTGTAGCACAGCTGTCGTGCTAGGTGGCAAGATGGCCGGCCCATTTCTCTTCTTCCTCCTTAGGGCTTGGCTTGGGTGAAATATGCCAGCGATACCGTTGGGGTGATCTTGAAAGAGCTGAAGCAGCAGTGTTGCCAGGGGTCTTTCCGAATGCTTGTGGCCGTGGATGGAATCAACGCTCTTTGGGGAAGGACAATGTTGGAAAAAAACAGGCAGAATGTAGGTTCCCTTGTTGACGGGGCCCTAAGTGATGGTTGGTTTAAGTATGGCTAGGCCATAATTCCCCGGGCACACCAGTAACCTTAGTGGCGCAAGGTGGAGAATCTGGAGGCTTCCAGGTGATGCTCAACTACAGAGCCCAGCATCTCTTGCCATATTGGCCAAGGCTGCTGGAAGTTGTGATCCAGGAATAGCTGGAAGGCCCACTTGGTTAAGTTGAAACATTTTAAACAGCAATCAGCTTTCTGGGTTGAACGTTGAAGTGATGACAGCGTGAGTTTGGGGGTGAATGTCTAACCAATATACTGCAGCAAACAGACATGGTTTCTACCGCTGCTTGGAGAATTAAGGCTCTTCCCCTCACCTCCCCCTTTTTATCCTGATCTGCCACTCTTAACATCCACCCTCCGCACCCTCCCAGACTTAAGGGTGGAGTTCTTCATGAGCATGGCATAGCGTCTTTGTCCAAAGTTACCATCTTGCTGAATGTGTGGGATTTTTTTCTCTCTCTCTGTTCCTCTTCAGGTCTCTGTGGAGGAGCTGGCGCTGTTACACCATCTAAGGAAGATGGTGGCCAACGATTGGGTGAGGAGAAGGCCTACATTTTGGGGGATAGCGTCTTCCTACCAGGCTGCTAAGGCAATGCAGAGCCAAGGGAGATGCTGCAGCTTTTAGGAGGCTGACCGTGGGTGGGCGTGCGGCTCTGGCATGTTGTTTTCTACGTGTTTTCAGACAGGCGGGGCCATCGTGGCCACTCTCAGCCAAACAGGATCACCCTTCACACCCCGCCGACTTTACTTGCCCCATGAATTGCTAGGAAAGGTGAGTTGGGCTGGTTTGCCTTCATGGTGGTAAAGGGGTGAGTTGGCAACCAGCTCGTAACAGAGCCCAACTCTCATCACCCTAATTGGCCTGGTTAATGTTCAGAAGGAGCGACTGTTGTAGTCAAGCAACGTGGGTTTCCCGTTCAAGTTAATTCCACTCATTCTCTTGGACGAGCTGAGAGAATCTCAACTATCTGATCTCAGGGCATTCGGTCATTCTCACTTTTCCCATTCTTTTCCGAACTCCAGAAAGGCTTCGCCGCCCTGGATCCTTTTGTTCCTATCCAGGTTTCCAACTACACAGATCTGGAGTTTGAGAGCTGTTATCAATACTATCTGGAACGCAAGTGGCTGCAACATGAAAAAGGTGAGTTTAGTTCTTTTCCGAGCCAAGCAATCCATTTGCTTCCCTTCGGTTTCCTGCCCCATGTAAAGGGTAGAGCGCTAAAGAACAGATTTGTTCACCTCTGTACAAAGCAACAGGCTTGTAAGATGATATTTTCTGTTTATTCAGGAGCCATTCCTAACCTAACCCTTTTTCTTTCTCTTATATTAAATCGTCTCCATGCTGAAATAGCCAGCACCAACGAGGGTCGGATGGAGCTCCGTTTTCTCTCTGGACGTAACCCTGGACAGTTTGATCGAATCAGCTCTTTCTTGTAGCAAAGCGTCCTCCTGCCAACACACTATCATGGCTTAAGAAACCCCCTTCTAATAAACGTTTTAAAAGCTTCCGCTTTGCCATGTGCTGTTTGTACACTAACCAGGGTTTTGAAAAGGAGGTTGGAGCAAAGCTCTCTTTGTTGACTTAGAAAAGTTACGCTCTTTTTTTCATCAAGCGAATTCAACCTTGTTTGCAGACACTGCCTCTTTTTAAATATTTTTAAATCCATCAAACTTAACTGAGTGCATTAAGAAGACTTGGCTGAAGTGAAGTTCAGTTATAAGGAGATGGTTTTCCTCATTTATTTTTATGGTACTGTTTTCCTGTCTCCTAATTCTGTTGGATGTTGTTGGCCAGGGAAGGAAAGTAACCTTATAAAACTAAGGAAAATGCAGAGTCACCAACAAAATAGATAATTAGGTAGTGGGGAATGGTCTCGTTAGGTTAAAAAAAAAATTCAGTTTCACCTTGTTACACCAGAAGGTATGAGAATAATGGCTCCATCAGGCTTTGGACTGATCAGTTTTGAGTCTAGCTGCTCTTTATACCTAATATTTAGTAGTGGGATCTGAGTTTTCCTTTTCCCTCCTGGTGTTTCTTCCTTTGGGTTGGTTGTTTTAGATGGTGGGCTTGCTGAGAGGAGCTGATTTGTCACCGGACATATTCCGTGTATTCCAGGAGCATTTGTGAGTAAATCATGGAATAAACGTTCATTATTAAATTTGCAATGTGCTCGATCAAAACAACTCATTCAGATCTGTTGTCACCCATAAGCCGAGCCTGAGATCCAATTCGTTCTATTTCGGTTCGTGGGACTATCATAGAGATGCTCAGGGGCAGAGTGGTTCTCTGGCGTTTACAAGGACGACAGTGGGCATAGGGGAGGTCCGGTCCTCACCGGAAGTGCGACGCGAGAGTCCCTCCCCGCTCCTAACCACTTAACCAATGAAGTTGCATTCCATGTCCGAGGAAGCTGCGGAAAGTGACGAATGGGCTCCCTACGGGATGGTGGTCGGTCAGAGCCAATAAAAACACCGCGTTGTTTTTTCCCCTCCCCTTCAGGCGCGTGCGGCGGACGGATCACCATCCGCTTTCGCGCCTGCGCAGACTGAGGGTATTTTTTTTTTTTAATCCTTCCCCCCCTTCTCCAACGGCCGTTCTGCCTATATCGCCACCTTCGTGACTGGAGTACGAAACCAAGCGAGACGGGGGGATGTCGAGGGTCCGCGAGGTGGTGACGCTTCAGCTGGGCCACTACGCGGGGAGCGTGGGCGCTCACTGGTGGGGCCTTCAGGTAACGGAGAGGCGGAGGGAGCGCAGGGCGGGGCGCGCATGCGCCGGAAGGGCCGGGGAACTGTGTTGATGGCGTCACTCCAAGGGAAACGCGTGATTGGGCTGAGGTCTGCACGGTGGGCGGGGCTTATATGTGCGCGTCAGCCTGTGTGTGTCTCTCTAGTGGAACTTCTGTATCAGCAAACGTACGAGTGGGAGGCCGGTATTTGCACACGCACGCGTGTATGCACATGCGCATGCATTATATCTTCCAACCATTAGTTTAAGGTGCCATGCATGGTTTTTTCCCCAGCCCACCACTGTGTTATCCTCTTAACAACCCTGCAAGGTAGTCCACAACGAGCTTGCCAGCGTAACAGGGCGGCCTGATCTGGGCTTGCAAAAGTCCAGGCGGCCACCAGATGGCTGCAAAGGGTTCCTCCCGCGTGTCTCTCCTGTGCTGCTGGTGGATTTTTGCAACTCAGACTTGATCACCCAGACAGCTCCAGCCCAGGATTCTAGGCTTGGGCACTGAACCAGCCTCTAGCCTTAAAGGGCTGGGTTTGGGCTGATCTGTGGCTGGGGTATCATGGGATCACAATCGGTGGTTCGCTCCAAGTCCCCTGTGGCTCTTACTGATCCCGAGAAGCATACTCTGTAAGGAAAAGTGGGCTGATGGAGGAAGAAGCACAGGTCCCTTCTCCACGAGCAGCATGGAATGGAAAAGTACCGTGCCTGTGATTCTTGCAGGACAGCGAGGACACGGCTGACCCTTCTCCGTTAGCCTACATCTAACCTTGGTGACTTATTACCTGCATCATCATCATCATCATCATCATCATCATCATTATTATTATTATTATTTATTGGATTTCTCCCCCGCCCATCTCCCCCACAATAGGGGACTCTGGGCGACTTACAGAAAACATTAAAACTATAAATATATCTAAAACACATAATGGATCCAAAATTTAAAACGACACTGAAAAAAAGGAAGCTCCAAGAAGATGGAAAATCAGGCTGCGGAGAGCTGGCCACTATGGGGCTAACCATCCCCCTGCTTGAAGTATTCCCCTGTAGTCGACATCTCTCGAGAAAGCAAAAGATACGGGGATGGGTCCGCAGCACAGAAGAGATCACAGGGACATCCCAGTTAAGGTGATGAAGGACTTCCTGTAATCTCTGAATGTTATATCTCCTTGAAGCAACCGGTATAAAAACCCTGATCTCTCGGTGTTCGGGGAGCCTCTTTTCATAGAGGGATCCCCTTTACTGCTGCGCATCAATAAAGGAATTTTGCTCTAAAGGGTTTCTCGTCTCCGGCAAAGTTATTGGCAGTCGTCTCCGGGCCAGAACCCCGTTTTGGGTCCAACATCCATGTAATGTTTGCAGCAAACCTGGGAGACATCCTGGGAGGCAGAGAGTGTACAGTCTCTGGATTCATACCCAACGCTGAATGCATAAGTCAGCCTGTTGCAGTAACAGACTCTATTCGCTGCTCAGCTTGGAAGCCGTACGTGCGGCTGATTAACTTCTTATCCTTCCTTTTTAACTTCCGCATCCTAGGAAGCTTTGTTCTTATCCAGTGCCGCTGCTTCAAACCCAGATGAAGGAATTCTCCACGATGTCCTGTTCCGAACGGGGAAGACTTTGCAGGGACGGGAGACGTTCACGCCCCGCCTCATCCTTATGGACCTCAAAGGTGGGAGTTGGGGTTGTTCGTTCCGTTCAGAAGCAAGCTTGCCTTGGGGGAATTTTCCTTCCTGTTAACTGTTTACCAGAGGGGAAGGTTAGCTGCCTCTCCTCCCCTTTTGAGAAGAAATCTCAATAAAATTGATGCAGGTTCTGACACAAGCCTTCTCTAGGAATTCTGTCTCTTATTCTACCTCCCCCTTGAGGCGTCGGGTTTGAAAAACCTGGGGGGGACTGAATGAGCCCCCAGCCAATTCTTCCGTGCCTCCAACTTAGATCAGGCTTCTGCAGATGGTTGCTGTTTAACTCCAGCCTCCTAGTTTCCTTTGCGACAGCTGGGAGGACTTAAAATCGCCCACTTTGCCTTGGACCGGGTCACCAGAGAGACCACGTCAGTCCACGAACCAGGGGAGCGGCGAACTGGGCCAGCCACGCGATGAGCACATCGCCAGGGTGCAACGAAAGGAGACGCCGGGGGCGTCTTCTGAATCAGAAGGCTCCATGTGAATGTCTTTTGGCCAGAAAGTGTCTCTAAAGCGATGAACTTGTTTTGTTTCCATATAGGAAGTCTCAGCACTTTGAAACGGGAGGGATACCTGTACGAGGACCCGAAAGCAAATATCCCCATCGCTTGGTGAGTATACTCTTCCAGGGGTAGTTAGTTATTTTGAACACAAACTGATCTTTTCAGCAGATGGGGTCTGGGTTACCAATATGGACCGCGATCGGCAGGCAAGTGTCGTTGACAACTCGCTGAAGGGGAAAACAGGCCATTGAGATTTCTGATTTGAAAACTGTCTCAGGGTAGGGAGGATTCTGCTAGGCCTTGCACTCCGTCATGAGATGGGGACCTCCTCTTTCAAAGAACTCTTTAGAGAGGAGCCTCCCCATCCTACGAGCACTGAAGTTTCAGCTTGGTATCCTGCTTTGACACACACGCGTTACACAACACTCCCGATTTCACCAGCCTGCTTTCTGCAGGGTCCACGGGACCAAGAAGTGAGCGAGCCAATCATCTAAGGGAACAAGAAGAGAAAAACAAGGGACCCCAGGCAAATACTCTTAAAGCCTTTTTAAAAAGAATCTAATTCTAATGGCGAGATTTAGGAAATAACTGGAGCGATCGATCCCACGCAGTTCAGAGTAATAGTTGAACAGCATTTCAGATATTTCCTGCTCTGGTTTATACGAACCTTCGTCTGCTAAAGAATCTTCTCCCTTCAGGAAGGGGAACCTCACCATGCACCAGCAAGACCCCGTCCCTCCCAGTCCCATCTTGGAAGGACTTGACCAGCCAGAGGTGAGACTCTGTTACTCCCCTAATTTCCAAGAGCCTTTCCCCTCCCCCCCATATGTATTTATACGAAGCAAACCCTTACTATACCGTGGGCAGATTTTCCCTTTTTTCTCCCCGTCGAAATATTTGCACCGTCCCTGAAGTCAGGGAGACGTGACCTCTGTCTTTGGGACCGATGAGCTGGGCCTACAGATCTGAGTCTCTTCCCCCCTGCCCGCCCTCTCTCTGTTTTCCTCATTTCAGGGCCACAAGTCTTCCGGCGGCAACGTGGCATCTCAGACCCTCGCTGGTGGTAAAGAAGTGTGTGTGCCCTGCATGGCTGGCTTTCTGCAAGGGGGGCTGACCGGGCGGGGCTGTTGGTGAAGGAAATGTATGGACTTGTGGAATAAGGATCGAAAGGGGTGTTCTAATCATCTAATCCAACCCCTGCCCAGTGTAGGAATCCCCCCCCCCCAGCCTCCCCGACCGATGGCCACCCGACCTCTGTTCAAATCCTCCGATCCCTTCAGGGCATATCCTAACATTTGGGTTTGCTTCGTGAGGGGTTGAAGGCATCCCCAAACTGCTTCTTCGAGTTGCAGAGGACAGGAGTGGGAGCGACTGACCCTCGGGCTGAGCAATTTCAGAAGGTCTGGGCTTCGCTCTCACACTCCCGATAGCCTTTTTTCCCCCCTGCGAGAAGGGCCTCTCCATGTTTGGGGCCCGGGCACAAAGCCACAGAAGAGCTACATTTACGTTGCTTTCATTCACCCTGAATAATGCGAGGAAGACTGTTGCTTGTAGATTCAGTCGTTTTCCTCCTGGTAGATTATGCATTATTTTAGGAGCGCTCTTTTTGGGGGGGAGGGTGGCTGGGGGCTTTGGACTGTACTGAGGAGGAGGAACTTGGTTTGCCAGCAACAGCCCCCGAGCAGGAGGGCTCGGTCACCGGTGCAAAGCCTCTCCCCCCAGCAAGCAGGTAGAGCCCTGAGGATACATTACCTATGCAGCTCCTGGTGGCATCTGTTTCCAGGGAAGCAGCAACAGCCCGCAAAGCTGCTCGCTTCGGAGGGCACCGCGCCCGCTTGGTCGGACTTCCTCCGGACCCAGCTCCACCCGCGGAGCATCCTGACCATCTATCAGTACAACCACGAGGAGTGAGTCGTGTCTCTTGGCCTGACCTTCCGAAGGCAGGGGAGGCGGGGGGAGCTGTTCTCCCAGCTTCTGGGGAATCCTCTCTCCGGCCCAAAGGGAGCCTTCAGGATCTTCCTGTCGGCTGCAGGGAGTCCAGCCGGCTGGAGGCGTTCGCCCAAGGAGAGAAGCTCCTGCAGGAAGGCCCATACCTCGAGGAGCTGGAGGACCGGCTCCACTTCTACGTGGAGGAATGTGATTACCTGCAGGTGAGCCGCAGAGGCCGCACAGCACGGATCTCGTCCCTCTGAGCGCGGCTGTAAAGCGCAGGTGGAAATCTCCCGGTGTTGCTACAGTCCGACTCCCAGCAGTCCCTGCCAGTATGGCACGCTGGGCGTTGTAGTTCAGCAACCCTCGGAGGACCACCAGTCCCTTCTCCTGCCTTCGAGGTGGCCTGGTGCCGATCCCGGATTTTTGCACGTGTTCTTGGCCGCCCCCTCTTGCGCTGCATCTCAATCAGCGCGGTTTGGAAAAGGCCACATGGCAGGAACTCTCCAGAAATCAACTTCTCCGTCTTTCCTTCTTGTCCAGGGCTTTCAGATGATCTGTGACCTGTACAATGGCTTCTCGGGGGTCGGGTCCAAGGTGGTGGAGCTCCTGCAGGATGAGTACGCGGGGAAAGGCATCTTGACCTGCGGGCTGACCCCAGTACTTCAATCCAGTGTAAGTGGGACTCCGTCTTCTGTGCTTTTCTTCTCAGCAGCGGTGCTGAATAGGAGCAAAAATAGTTCCCAGGACTTATTGAGGACTAGTGGCATGCATAGGACAGGCTTTAGGATGCTGACACTGTTGAAACCGGGGCTCACATCCTCTCACGTTGTTGGATGACCTGTCTCATTGTTCCTTTATGTTTTTTGATCTCCTGGGAAGAAGGTTGGGCCAAGCCAGCAGGACCGGAATACCTTCTGGGGCTGGAGGTTCATGGCACATGGTTCTGCATTAAGCAGCATTTCCTACCAGCAACTCCAAAACGGTCTGACTACGGACCGGCTTTTTCCAACCTTACTTCCCCTCCACCCCGTATGCTGGGTCTCAACTCCCGCTGTCCTCAGTTGAGGAAACGGGGTACAGCATGACGGGATCTGACCGCCGTTCTCCCCTCCTGCAGATCCTCCAGCGGAATTTTTACAGGCTCATGAACACGGTCCTGGGCATCGTCCATCTTTCCAGCCACAGTTCGCTCTTCTGCCCCTTGTCGCTGAATGGAAGCCTGGGGCTCAAACCAGAAGCCCCCGTGGCTCTGCCTTACCTCCACTATGAGGTGAATGTTCATACAGGCGAACCCCTTTTGGGCTACGGGATGAGGGTGGCGTGGAATTTATTGGGGGATAGAGAGGATCTGGGGCTGTGGGTGGGCCCCTTCCTCCCTCCCCTCGATCCTGCTTTTTGATTTCCTGCTTCAGAAGGACGCTCAAAACTAACGATGCAAGCGTAGCGCAAACGTTTCCAGGTATTTATGCAGTGTCTGGCACATCAGCTTTTTCGACGAGCAAAAGGTGTCGGGAATTATAGTTAAAACCATCTGGAACGTATTTGCCCTCTCTCTGTAGAAGAGCAGAAACGCTGATGATTTTATAATTCCGCCTAGGCATCTCTGGATTATCACACCAGCGCCATCCTCGCCGCAGCCCTGGACACGCTCACCACTCCCTACCGGCTCCAGACCTCGGCTGTCTCCATGTCGAACCTGGCCGAAACCCTGAATTTCTCCGGGAGAAAGGTACCTCCTGATTCGCCTTGACGATCTCGTTCCTCTAGCTAGCAACTTTCTTAAAAGCAAGCAGGTTTTGCTGCTGGAGATGGGAACGTCCCATCCTGCCCTGAAATTGCTAGATGGGGTCTAGAAAAACAAAGAAGGAAGAGAGATCCTGTGGGATGACAGGTGCCAAGCGGGGGGACATCCCCACCCAGTGGGATCCTTCTGAAAACTGTTGGAAGTTAATTGTTTGCAATCAGGCATCCGCTCTCTGGTCCATGGTCTGAAGGCTGCAGAGAAATACTTATGTCTTTAAACCAGTGTTTCTCAACCTTGGCCACTTGAAGATGGGTGGACTTCAACTCCCAGAATTCCCCAGGCAGCCTGGCTGGCTGGGGAATTCTGGGAGTTGAAGTCCACCCATCTTCAAGTGGCCAAGGTTATTATTATTATTATTTACTTTATTACAGTCAATTAGACCAGTACAGTAAGTGGCCAAGGTTGAGAAACACTGCTTTAGATAGTCTTTCCCTTAAAAAAGATTTGAAGGCATCCTATTCAGATCAGATTACAACCTAGATAGTTCTGGCTGATACCCTGGTTTTCTTCTGCTCTGTTTTGGGGACACAGGGGTCCCCAACCCCCCCCCAAGGGAGAAATCTTTACCCCGGTTGCTCTTCCCCAGGTAGCAGAGGCAGTAGCTGCCATTCCTTTCCCTGTGGCAGAAGGCCAGTCCCTCCCCGACGTCTTGTACGGCCAACAGCCCAGGACGGCCTGGAATTCGTTGTCTTCTTGCGGCGGCCAAGGCGATGCCCACTGCTTCGCTCAGTCGGTGGTGCTAAGAGGGATCGGCAAGCAGCAGCAAGTGAGGTGGGAATCTTGGCAGGGTGCGCTCGCCTTCACATTCTTAGCAGGGGTGTTTATACGCCTCTTTGCAAATGACTTTTGGCCTTCCTGCTTGGGGGATTACACCTTCCCCCCTTCCAGTTCTGGCCCTTGTCTCCATTCAAGGAACAGGACTTTTACAGACTCTTAGAAAGACCATCTGCCTCCCCCATTAAACTAGTTCCCCAGTGGTTCAGCTGACTTCCAATCCAGTTCGGCAGTTAGAAGTCCGGCTAGGTACGTTCGTGGAGGGTGGAGGGCATCCAACGAGGACTCGCCCTGAATCAGGAAATCCTTTAGCTGAGATGTCTCTGCTACAGCTCAGTTCCTACAATGCAGGGCTCCTGCGTGCCCAGTTTTCATTTTTGACCCCCTGCATCTGGAAAGCTAGCACCCCAGGGAACAGTTGCAGCAGCCTAAAACCAACAAGCTGTTTTCCGGTTTAAAGCAGAAGCACCTTTATTTATGGGAGAGTGCAGCTTTATCAACCTTCTCCTTCCACAAAACAGGGCAACTTGTAAGGCACGCCTTACCTCAACCGGGGACAAAACAGGTCCCCTTTGGATTTGCAAAATCGCTTTGCATCTCAGGATTTGCTTCTCTAGCACCACTTTGCACAACCGCCCGGTCCATCGGGGCGTTTGCCGCTTAACGCCGTACTGCTGGGATTTTAAACGCGTGCAGAATTTTACCCTTGGGTTGAACGAGTATCAATTCGCTGTTGAACTAAGCACGGCTAAGCAAGCAAGCCTGCTTAGGACTGTCTGAAACAGCCAGACGATTTGAACAATCCAATTCTTGGCCACTTCTCTGATTCGGAGGTGGCGGATGGGAGGTGAAGAGTGCAGATAATGACCCAATCCATTTCTGGGGTCTCCAGAATCCCGGTTCAGCCCCTCCTTGTAACTCACGGTCTCCCCCTTCTTATTTTACTTGTAGCAACACCCCCCCAGGCACCGAACCCAAATCTGTTCTTCACATGTGTGAGACCGGCCAGGAGGTGCTGGCCCGCTACTTACACACAGTCTCCCCCAGAACCATAAGGTTGGTGGTCTGGCCAGCCAGGGTGAGAGGAGGGAAGATGGGGATGGGGGAACGTTCCCGCACAAACCTTCCTGTCCTTTTCTCCAACAGCACCTCGCTCTTGCTGCAAGGCCCTTGCAAGCTGTTGCCTCCGTATCCCCAGTTCTTCTCGCCTTTCCTGAACAAGCACGGATTCCTCTCGGAGAAGCCATCACGTGCCCCGGCGAGTAAGGACCCTCTGCTTGGCTTAGGGAATGTATCGGGGGGCCCACGTTGTGTGCTAAGCCAGAACGTGGTTTATTGTGCAGGTTGCATGACCCCAGACACTACTGTTTGTGCACCACGGGTACATGGCTTCAGCTGGGGTGTTGAATTCTGAGGATCGCAATGGTGATCAACTGCGGGGGGGAGAGAAGACAGGGACCAGCAGCAACAGTGAATCCTGCAGGTTGCAGGATCGGGAACCGTGTGGCAGGAAACATACGAATGAAGCTGAATTCTGAACCTGGAAGTCTCACCACGCTGTGATTTCTTCTCTCTTCCAGAGGTTGAAAGCATCCCCATCTTAGCTGCCTTCCAGGCCTCGGCTGGCTTACGGAGAACCCTCGGCGATTTTTACAGGGAGCTGTGTCGAACGGACTTGCGGCGGTGGGCGAGTTTTTTCTCCGCAGGCGTGGAGATGGACGACTTCCAGGAGGCTCTGGACGAGCTGCGGACGCTGTCCCAGTGCTACAAGAACAGCAGCTCAGCCGACGACTCGGACGACGATACAGACTAGCTGCCTTCCAGGAACGCCTCGAATGCTTATTGGCTCCGATTGCATTTAAAATAACCGAAATAAAATGTGCCAAGGCTGCCTCCTCTGCGTGTTTTTGGGGGGGGGGGGGGGGATTTTGCGTAGTGTTCAAAGCGGCGTGCAGAGGAAAACGCCAGCCTAAAGCCTTGGCTTTCACAACAGGATACTTTTATTCCTTAAAATACAATCACGCAATAAATATTCAACCCAAACTGGAATTTACACATTCCCCTACTTTTTAAAAATATTTACATCGACTGTGACCCAAGAGGCAGCGGGCTATTTCTCCCACTGAGCAGCTCCAACCCACCTTTTTGGGGGGAGGAGAAAAATCTTTCAACAGCACTTCACTGTTCTGCAGAGTCTCAGGTGAGATGTTCGGGAGCAGAGGTGGTCCAACACCCGCCGGCCCCAGAAGTTTCTCTCGGCTGCAGGTGTTCTTGTCTCGGACTAAAAGCCTTGATCTTCCCGCTCGTCCTCCGAGACGGTGGGGTCTTTGTCAGAAAGCTGGTCCGTGTTGCTGGTGCTCATCCCGTCCTCCTCGTCCTCCGAGCTGATGTCGCAGGCCGTGTGGAACAAGGTCATCAGTTCCCAGAAGCGATGGGCCACCTGAATGGGAAGAGCAGCCGTTACAGGCAAGGGGAAACGGGAAAGGCAAAACTCACAATATTCTCAGCCGTGTACGTTGTGTGAAGGCGGTTGACGTGGCGTAGGGTCCAAGGCGTGCAACTCAATGTGTGTGCCAAGCCACCGAAGTGCTCACGATAAAGGCGGCATTTGAACATAAGCCCCTTCCTGGTCTATGCCTCCTCTGGGGACAGGCTCCATGCTGCTCTCAATCCACACTAAATAAAGGGGGAGAGACCGCTTTGGCCTTTCTCCGGGTTTTCAGGGTGCAGCAAAATCATAGCCCAGCAACAACAGAGAAAGAGGAGTGAGAAAAGATGCATTACTTCTAAATCACAGGCCGTCTTTCCACTCGGTCCAGATTTTGAACTTTGGGGGGTTTTTTTGCATTTTATCAGCAAGCAATTTGCAGTGTCTGGCACTGTATGGTTCCTTCCAAGTGACTTCAGGAATCCTCTAAGTTCATTTCTGGCTCCTTTTCCAGATTCACTGCACTGCTGAGCAACTCCCAGAGACCCGTTTGACCCAGATCAGGGTGGGACCGGAGAGCATCAGGAGAAGGAAGGCCCACCTCATCCGGGGTCTTGTTGCGCAGCTGTTCAGAGATGGCACTGAATGTCTGTGGATGAGCCCCTCGCTCCTGGCAGGTGGTCAGAATAACGCGGTCAGCCTCCCTGTAAGAGGAAGAGTGCAACTGTAGGAAGGGAGGTCAACCAGATTTCATAAACCCACAAAAATCCACGTGCCGGTTTAGGTTGGATTCAGACCGTCCTGTGGTTGAGTGGGTTTTGTGAAGCCAGCCAACCCTGGTGACTCTATCGGCTTAGAGCTTAACGTCTTGTGGCCAAACCACAGCGAGCGACAGGCAAGCCTGCCAGAGTTGCCAAACTACATCTCCCAGCATCCCTTGCAGTGCCCCAGCAAGGACTGCTGGGAGTTCTGGTTCAGCAACTTCAGGAGGTCGCAGACGCATAACACTTCATGTAGAATTTGTCAGGTTCATTTGTTAGCTGGCAGATTGGGACATGTTATACATACTGTCAAGCTGCTTGCTTTTACTGCACTGCAGCACACAATTAGTTCTGAGAATGAAAGCCTGCGTCAGAGGAAGACAGCAATGCATGCCGTTCCAACAGCCTGCTTGTCCTCCCCAGACCAACAACTTTCCCTTCCCGGTCTTATCTGCGTGCGAGTCTGAGGATGCCAATGAGAAGTCACACCTGGGTATTTTTGCTACAGCTTTCCCTCTGTCCACCAACATAAGACACTCTGCCGAATTCGAAGGCCTGATTATTGGAGGGCAGACGCCGAGCCTGAGTTTGAAGCCAAGGGGATTCTAAAGCCAGCCTACTTCTACGCTCCCAGAGAATGACTCTCCTCTAGGATGAGCATCTGAACAGTAGTGAGAAATACATACCTGGTCCACAAGACCACTTTCTCCCCTGTGGAGCTGACCTTGATGTTCTTGGCACACACAGTGGGTTCGACTGTTCTCGGCTGCAGGTCTTCTCCTAGGACCGGGCCACTGCGATCACCGCTGACCGCTACGGGCACCGACTGCTCCTCCTGTTGTGAATGGTCACTCCCTCCTGAGACCTCCACTGCTTTTCCTGTTTGATTAGCGGCCAGGGTGTGCATGCTGCCGGTTCCAGAGATCTCTGCGTCAGTCTGCAGGCCCTCGCTTGCCCCCAAAGTTTTCAGGGCAAGGTCTCTGGCGGGCGCTGACATCTCCCTTCCTTTGGACTTCGCCGTCACCGAGGGGGGCAGGCCGTGTGACTCCTTGAGACTCGGTCGGGCAGGAGCGAGGGGCCCCCCTAACTGTGGCGGAGAGCTAGGATCTGGCCCGGCCGTCCTTGAAAGAGCTTCGGTCTCCAAGCTGTCATGGCTAGGGCCTGAAGAATGCTCCCCAGTCCTCGGACTGAGTCCCACCTCCCTTTCACTGTCACTGGCGTAGCAGCTGCTTTTCAGGCGATGTGGTTTGGGTAGAACAGCCCCCCTTGGGGGCAGCGGCGTGGCCACGGGAGGAGCAGTGGTGCTTTTGGCAGAATCCGCCCCGTTTTGAGGGCAGGGAGGGGCAGGGAGAGGACACGGTTCAGCTGGTTTGCCAGCTGACGATAGGCCTGCGTCCGAAGGGGGATCTTTGGATGAAAGCAGCTTTCCTTCCAGACGAGAACCTGGTTTGGAGAAAAAGAGGCAGCAGGAGGAGGAGGAGGGTGAATTGAATTGGACCTGCTGCCCTGGTGCAGAAAACCCAAAAGACAGCTGGTCCATTGTTCACCCCATGCCCTGTTACTCTCTGCTCGCTGCTTACTTGCAGGAAAATGATCTCAATCCCTAGTTTGCTCTAAAGCGGGGTTTTTCAACCTTGGCCGCTTTAAGACGTGTGGACTTCAACTCCCAGGATTCCCCAGGCAGCATATTGGGGAGACAGTTGAAGTCCACACGTCTTAAAGCAGCCAAGGTTGAGAAACCCTGCCCTAAAGAGATTAAATGGAGACAGAAGGGGCTTTTTTGAGATAGAAGGCTGGCTTGCAAATTGTCCAACTCGAAAAGAAGATCACAAATGCCAGAAATATCCAAGAACCAGGCAAAAGGAGCCGAAGCACTTTTAACATACCTCCTCCAGCAGAGTCCCCTTTCCGGCCTGTGGCTCTCATCCTACTGGGGATAACATCCCCCTCTTCTCTCCGCTCCAAGTTTCCCTCGGGCGGCTCCTTACCTTCAAGCCGAGGACTTGGCTCTCGCTGAGCACGGCTGTCTGCAAACTCGCAGAGGTCTTTGTTTCTGGAGAGTTTGGTGTCTCCCACCTGCAGGCCAAGCAAAGTTGGTCCATCTTTCAGAAGACTGCTGGCTTCAAAACTCTGGAAACCCTTTCCAAATTATCCCACCCGGCTGGTCTAGGACTCTCCAGGTGGGCTAGATCTTGACTCCCCAAATTTCAAAAGCTTTGGCTCTCTGGGTGTAATGGTCTGGGGGAATGACCTTGGGAGATGGGGGAAAGAGATGCTGCCCAGGAACAATCAGATAAGAGAGGGCATAGCCCGCAGCTGCATAATGGCAAGGGAAAGAAACTCAGCCTTGCAAGATTCTGTTAATGGAGCCTTACGATAAAGGAGAATTAGCTCATCTGGTTGTGGTTCCTGACTGGTCTACCTGATAAGGCTGACACTGAGAGATGTCAAGGCTTGTTGCATTGTCATGAATAATTTTGGTTTATTTGATTTTATTGCCATCTTCCTTTAGGAGTTATTAGAAGGGGAAGGTGGTTTAGATCACGTTTAATAGAAGTTTGATATATTATTATTATTATTATCCCAGAGCATGCCCTCTCTCCCCCCCCGACACACGGGATCCATCCTGACCTTGCTGCAACAGTGGGCACAGCTCCTTCGCTTGCTTCTCTTCAGCCGGAGGTCACCGCTGTTTTCATGACAGGAGCTGCACCATTCCTTGTTCCCTTCTGGCCACTCGGCCTCCTGAAAATGGATGGAGAATCCAAGATGTGAGATGCAACTGATCAAGCCAGAGTATCTGTGGGAAGGGCTGACACGCTTCCACCCAGCTCCAGCATGTCCCTTGAAGAGTTGCTTTGATTCCTTCAATGAAAGGAATCCACTGTAAAATTATAGGGAGTCCTCGTTTAACAACCCTAATTGGGACCAGCGACTTCATTGCTAAGCTGGTTGTTAAGCAAGACCCTGCATGACCGCCCCACTTAGTGACAGCAGTTCCAGCAGTCCTGGTTGAGGTCGTTAAGTGAATCACTTGCGTCGTTAAGTGAGGGCCTCATGTGACTTTGCTTATCACAAGCTGGCTGGGATGCTGTGACCGTTGTGAATGCGCGACAGCTGCCAAGCACCCGAATCACAATCAAGTGACCACAAGGATGCTGCAATGATCATAAGTCACTTTTTTCGGTGCTGTTGTAACTCTGAACGCTCACTAAACAAATGGTCGTTAAGTGAGGACTACCTGTATTACAACAGGCGTCTCCAACACTTCTTGCTAAAGGAAACTTGGCAGGCCCTCCAAAATGACCCAGAGTTGAGACCAAGCGTTTCCTGCAGAAAGGTCCTGCAGTTGTTCCATTTGTACAGCCCAATCCTCCAAGAACTGGTCCGTGCTTCTACAGCAACTTTCCCCAACTGTGGTATCCTCCAGATGTGGGGACTTAGCATTCTCCCGGCATTCCCCAGCCAGTGAGGCTGTGGGAATACCAGGGCATTCAGCAGAACTATGCAGCTCAGGTGGGCCACATAGATATATGGAGTCCTCAAGACCTAAAACCTTCACCCATGGTTAAAAGCTAGGATGATGAGGACTCCCGACTATGACGGCACCAAAGCAAGTTTTCTTGCCACACTGGGGCTTTGATTAAGGACTGAACTCTCACCTTGTCTGTATTCTGGCTTCCCAGCTCCTTCCGCCTCTTGTTCTTTGAGGCAGCGTGGATTTTGGGGGGATCCTCATCTTCTTCCATGTCTGGCAACGAGACTTCTTCAAACCCATCAAACTGGAAGGGGCACAGCGAGGTTACCTACTGTAGCTTCATGCTTGCTCCCATCAGCCTCCTGACCTCCACCCCTCAATCAAACAACTCTGTTTCCCCTTCCCAGGTGGCCCCAAAAAAGGCAGGGGAGATCTCCACCTCGTATTCTTTCTCCTCCGTCCAACTGATTTCCTCAAAATCTCCCAGGCGGCTGGCCGAGGGGCGCAAGTGATCAAAGAAGACGGAGAACTCATCCTGCAGGTGATCGTGCCCTTTCAACAGCTGCCACATCTGGTTCTTCAGCTAAATCCAGACATTTAAGATGGTTAAAGCGAACAAATTACAACATAAATAGGAAGAGAACCATCTACTTTGGTGGGGTGGAAGCGGTGTCCTCATCTGGAAGTCACAACCCACAAAGAAACCATGTGCAAGTTCTTCTGTTTTATTTCTTCTGCTTGTTCCTGGTTTGCTGTGTGCAAAGGTAGGGATTTTCTGGCATTATTATTATTATTATTATTATTATTATTATTATTATTATTATTATTATTTTCCAGGCTGGAAAATGGGACAATACTTCAGGTAAGCAATAAACATTCAAGGTGGGCTGGCAGGGTGTAAGCCAAGCTCTGAGAGAGTGCATTTTAATTCACCACTATTCTTTGCTTCTTTTCAATCTGTTTGCATTTAGCGGGAACTATTTTTCAATCTATCTGACGACCTCGAAGGTTTCTCAGTTATAACTCCCGTGGCAAGCTACTCTGAAGGCTAACTGGAAGACGGAAAGAGGAATGCACACGGAAGAACACTGAAAATATTGATCACGATGGGCACGTCTGCGTGCGGCCAAAAGCTTCTAGCCTGCAGATGTTACTGTTGACTTCCATAGAGTTAACTTGACCCTACAATAGCGGAGAAGTCCAGCATCTGGGGCAACCTGATGTGGGTGGCAGGAAGGGGGGGAAGAAACCTTCTTACTTCCATGATCTCCTGGGGTACACAGTCCGCACAGTTCTGCAACACCTTGATGATCTTCTGGTGGTGGGAAGGGTTTTCAGCAAAGCAGATCTCCAGCCGTCGAAGGAACGTCCGGCTCTTCTCAAATGCCTGCTGCTCCTCAAACTGATGGCAACAAGAAAAGGAAGGTGATTTTCTTATCTGCCCGAGGAAGGCCCTGGCGCTGACCCACTGCCCCTTGGATCTAAGGCTGGAAGGAGCCCAGGGCAGGCTCAGCAGTTTTCCTTGCCAGCTGGTGGGAAGGCAGACAACCAACACAGGGCAAATGCTGCGTTTTGCAGGCAGCACCAAATATAAGCTGAGTTTCCACAACAGGCTTAACCAGGTCAGCCAGAAACCTGAGACGACGTGCTTAGTTTGATGAAAGTTGATCTTGCTCGTTTTGGGGTGATTTAGGGTCTCTGGTTAGTTTAGGTTTCAACATTGCCTGAAAATTGGGCCCACTGAGCACCCAGATTAAACAGACAGGCAACCAGTGACCCACACATTTGGCCAACCGGATTTAGTGTACTGCACAGATCCCAAAAAAAAAACCCCAGGTTAATCTAGTAATCAAGTTGAGCCATTGAATAGATCCCAGAAGTTCTGGGGTCTCCTCCCCCAGCGCCCCCCCCGTGACGCTAAGCTGCCCGCACCAGCTGACGCACCAGCCCGCACTCCAGAGCTTGCTCTGGCAAAAGGAAGGCTGCGAAATCCGTCAAGAGCTGAGGCCAGTCCTGGAGGAGGCTTTGCAGCCGGGCGTAGAGGTCGACGGCCGTCTGCTTCTGGAGGTTGCTCTCAAACTCGTAAATGTTGCGGAGGAACTCCTCGTATTTGCCAGGAACGAGGCGCAGGGCCTCACGTACCTGCGGGGTGGGGGTACAGATTAACATTCGCCGGTGGGGTGGGGTCATCAAGATTATTCTTTCCCTGCTGGGTTCTCAGCCATGGGTGAGGGCCTCTGAAGCTTGAGAGACCATTCAGACATCAGCTCAGCTCTCGGGAAATTTATCTAGCGTTTGTGCTGGCTGGGAGTTGAAGTCCACACCTCTTAAGGTGGCCAAGGTTGAGAAACCCTGCTCTAGAGAAACCGCCTTTGCTCCTGTTCTGAAGATAAGTCCCTCAATCTGGACCAGGCCTTCTGCGGCCCAGCATCTTCTTCCCATTTGGACTGAGGACGACCCCTGCTTCCTAGCCAATCCAGCTGGGGGCGATGGGTGCTGCAGCTTCACCACCCAGGAAGGGTGCTTGTCTGAGCGCTCCCCGGACGTGGGGCCGTCTGGGAAACTGGGCTTGCGCTCAAGGTCCCTTTGCCCGAGCGCCCTCACCCTGTTCAAGTAAGCTTGAGCAAAAGCGAAGTCCTTCTGCTCGCGCAGCGGGTCTCGCTCCAGAATGTCGTCATCGTAGAGCAGCAACAGCTTGGAGGCATCTTTGCTGGCGCGAGTCCGGCCCCGCTTGGCCCGGGCTCGGTGGGAGGCTCGGCTCTTGCTGGCGGCTTTGGGGTTCTCCCCTAGGACAAGGCAGCGAGAGGGGAAGAGCAAAGGAAAGGCGTTCTGGTCAGATCCCTTGGCATAGGGAGGCCTAGAGAGGAACGGTTGGGTGCAACCTCTCAGGCAGTATGGAGTAACCATGGTTGGTTGTCCTAACCCTGCCTACTGGGCTTAGGGGAAAGCCATCCTCAAGCCAGGATGGTCTCTGCCATGGAGAAGGGGCAGGGAGGGAAGAGAAGAGGGCAATCGCTCAATGTTATAAACAGAGATGCGGGCTCCAACATTTTTATGGGTTCAAAATTCCCTACTTCAGATCAGTCTGGCCATTCCAAAGCTGTCCGATGAGGACTACGTTGGGGTGAAGCTGAGAAGTTAAAAGTGTGCTGTGATTGCGTATTACAGCATTGTCTGTTCCCCCCATGCCCCTAAAATTGATTTTCCTCCACCCATCAAAGCTTTCCGTGTCTTCGAATGGACTGATCAGCTCCCATAAAACAGGCTGGATTCAATCTCCCCCTCACAAATAGCGTAAGCCAAATACCCTGAAAGGCACGTACTAACTGCAGCCGTACAGATTTGCATAAGGGGGGGAAAACTCAACTCCATCTTTCTGGACAACTCCCATTTCTGGTCATAACCCGGCATGCGTAGCTAAGCTTATTGAGTGAACTGAAACCCATTCCCAAGTAAACCCACGGTGGTTTGCTCCTAGCTTGAAGTGTGGCCCTTCTGGTTTGTCAACTTATACTTCAGAGGGACGGGAGAACTCAACAAGCTACGTTTAAAACAAATCCTGGCTTAGCACCACGAGCCAGCCAATGCCTCCCTGCTACTTAGAAGCCCTTGCAAGGGTCTGATGTTCCTGGCCCCACCTTTCTAAAATCAATCCTTTGACGATTCCTGGGGCCCTTGTTAACTGAGAGAGCCCACGCAGCAGATCCTGACACCAGCTTCATATTGAATCCCCCCAACCCCGACTCTTCCCCTCCCTCCCTGTCTAGTTCACCTGGGGGGCTGTTACTGGCCTCCACTGTGGGCGCAGCGCAGGTCAAGGCGAGAGAGGAGGCCGGCCTGTCTCCTGGATCAGCAGTCTCGTCAGCCATTTCATCCTCCTTCTGTTGGTTCTCCAAATGCTCTCCTTCCCCTTCCTCCTCCTCCTCCTCTTCCTCCTCCGGCTCCGAGTTCTCTTCCTGCGAGTTTTCCTCCTCTGAATCTCCCTCCTGGCTTAGCCGCCTCTCTGATGCCAGCCACGTCAGCTTTTCCATTGTCTCCTGAAGACCCCCGGGAGCACAAGAGGAGGCTTGCTGGATCAGGACCAGGCCACCCCCCCCAACTTTGCCAACCCCCTATTCTATCCACCATGACTTGGGCGGCCTGCAAGTTCAGCGAAGACACAATATCCTCCTACTTACTATGATTTATTTGATTTAACACAGCTGCCCGCTCTAAGGGATTCTGGGAGGCTTACAAAATGTAACTCTAAATTAAAACAATTAAAAACATAAAGAAAATGAAACCTGGCTAAAAACAGCCATTAAACAAAACTCAACAGCTCCCCCTTCACCGGCCCTGTTAGATGAGCCCCCCCCGACCTTACCTGAAGTTCTGGCACGGAGAGCACCGACTCCTCGGAAGCCGACGACATTTCGTCTTCCTCGTCCTGGATGTAGTCATCAAAGTCCTCCTCCTCCTCTTCTTCCACCCCATCTTTCTCCCCTCCGGCCTCCTGGCTGGCTGACACCACCCCTTCAGCGCAGTTCCCCGGGCCAGCCGCTTCCTCCGTCTTCCCCGAGGAGCTGCTGGAGTCAGACGCAGCCGCAACGGAGCCGCCGACGTTCGTGGGGGAAGCGCTGCTTCCTTCTTCGGTGGAAGCCGCTGCTTGGAGGCCTGTGGTGGGTACCCCTGAATTTGCGGTCTCTTCCTCCTCCTCCTCCTCCTCCTCCTCGCAGCCAGGTTGGCTCTGCGTTTCTTTTGGCTCCTTTCTGCAATCTGAGGCGGGCTTGACCTCCAGGCCCTGCCCAAGGTCCAAAATCAATTCCTCTTTGATTGGGGAGTCTTCTGGACCAGGCTTTTTTGGAAGGGGGGCTGCTTCGGGAGGAACCTCCCTTGAGCCTTCCAAGTCAACCTTGACCAGCTCTCCTAACTCTGCCAAGGGGGAGAAGGGAGCCAGGGCTAAAAGCTCAGGGGTTCTGCCTTCACCTCCCTCCGCATAACCCTGGACGCGAGCTTCTGCTTGGACTCCACCGTTAAGATCGGAGGACCACGGGCCTGGTGGCTCTTCTGGTTCCGTTTTGGGCTTGGCCTTGACCGGCTCTAGGACATCCCCACCGGCTGTCAAGCGGCTGACAGGTTGACCTGACAGGTCCGAGTCTTTGCCCGCTGCAGGAGCAGGGGAACTGCCCGAATTTGAGGTGACCACCAGGGGCAGGGCTGGGGAGGCCGCAAGGGGCTGGTTCAGCGGGCACGAGAACGGTGTGGGGTTGACCAGCAGGGTGGTGATGGGAATGGACTGGGTGGCTTGAACGGCGCTGGTTGCCGAGAGGGGCTGTAACATGTTGCACCCGTTGGTGATGCCCAGCACTTTGACGGTCCCAGCAGGGACGGTGAAGATGACCGGCGTCGGATGAAGCACAGGGGCAGCCTTGAGCAAAGGAGCAACTCTGGGGGTCTTCTTCTTCTGGTACCCCCTTGGGAGAGCAGGCTTACGGACCCGCGAAGCAGGCAGAGCCGGGAGTATCATTTTGGGCTGAAAAGCGACAGGCAGGGAGGAGACCAAGTTCTGGGGCACCGCCGGCGCCAAGCAGGGCTTGGGCCCCGACCGCTGAGCGGAGAGGACGCCTTGCAGCTCGAAGGGGGCGCCACTCCCCAGAGCAGGTGGCAGGTTCAAGCGTGGCACACCTGACAAGGGCTGGACCAGCGACGCGGGTTGGGACAAGGGGGAGACGTGACCCGCCAATTTGCCGGGAGCTGCTTCCGGCTGGGGCTGCTTGGTGGCCATCTTGAGAAAGCTGCCCGTCCCGGCGGGGGGCAAGCAAAGGCCCGGCTGGACGAGGAAGGGTTTGGTGGGGGCCGGCCTCTGCCATCTCCAGATTTTGCGGCAGAACCGGCTGGATAGGGGCCTCAGGATGAGCTGTAAGCCCTCTGGCACCCGCAGAGGATACTCAGGGCTGGCTGGACTGGCGGTCTCTCTTCCCCCCTCTCTGAGCTTGGGATCTGCATCAGGGCCCTGGGAAGCCTCTTTGACACGCTGCTGCTCTAAGGCCTCTTGGATGGAGGGCAAGCTAGCCTGGATGAAGAGAGGAGAAAGGGAAAAAAAATGGGGGTGCATATCTGTGTGTGTGTGGGGGGGACTATCAAACCCCACTGCTGGGCAAGACCAAGGAAGCAGGAACTAGAGCAAGGTTTCTCAACCTTGGGAAGTTCAAAACATGTGGACTTCAACTCCCAGAATTCCCCAGCCAGCCAGGCTGGCTGGGGAATTCTGGGAGTTGAAGTCCGCTGAGGTTGAGAAACACTGAATTAGGTTATAAAAGCTGACCTGATTCCACCTGGAAGGGCTGACATCAATCTTGAAAGCTGGACAGCACTTCCCCTTCCCTCCCTTACCCCAAAAAGGGTCAAGGCAGGGCAATCTTGACTTTCTTTCTCACGTTATCCTGTTTCCTTGGGGTAATCTCAAGCTTTACTAACAGTCCCCCCTTATGTCCACCAAGGTCCTCTCCGTCTAGAGCCATGGCCTAAGGTGAAAGAAATACCTTCAACCAGAATGGCAGGCGATGTTCTTCCTGTTCTACGGGTGGTTTCCAATCACCAGGTTGAATCTCTTCGCAAAGCCGGGGCAACACCGGCAGCTGCTTTGTCGTCTTATAGTACTGAAAGTCAGAAGGGAGGTCGGGGACAATCAACAAGCCGTTATCAAGGTTTATAACCTTGCCCACTATTCCCAGTCCTGCATCGGCTCAGCGATCTAACTGGTCACGTCCAGAAGAACTTGGTCCACATTATGTGGTAGGTACAGCTTGGGCTTCAAGGCAAACCGCATCTCTCTGGTCAGTAAACCAGGGTGGACCGTCTTCTCCTCAATCCAACCCTTTGGGAATTCATCAGCAGACCAGGCTTTAAGCAAGCTGCTGCAGAAAAGTAGCCAGAGGAAAACCCAGACCACTCACTCTGATGATGTTGTCGGGGACTCGGTTCATGTTACGGTTCTTGATCCGCCCCGTCAGCTGGTGCGCCGTCTTGGTTGTCAGCAGGTACTTGCTGATCAGGGGTTTGGGGAAATCGGTGCCTTCGAAGTGCTTCAGACCCAGTGCTAACAAGCTGAAATGGGAGACGCAGCCTGGTCAGGAGCGACTGGGAAGGGACCAGGGCCAGGGGTCCCGGACCCTTGGGCAAAAACGTCTCCATTTGCAAGGGGTGGGGAGATAAAGTGGGGTGAGACCGTCGCAGGCGGGTTGGGAATCCGCAGAAGGAATGACTTGGAGATGTTTTGTGACTCCAAACAAGAGTTAAGCCAGGGTTTCAATTAGGTCTGAATCCCCTTTTGGCCCCGCTCTGCAAAGCGAGCCTTTGTTTGGATGAGAAGCGATCACTGAGTCTACACACACCGCCCAGCTAGAATGAAGCTTCTTTACTTTTAACTTCATATCAAGCCCCAAGCCAGAAAGGCACGCTGCCCTGGACTGTAAGTGGTCCTCTGACTTAATGCGTTCTGCTGTCTGGAAGTCATGATTCCTGGCCTAGGAAGATGGGTCATGGTGTTTAGGGCAGTGTTTCTCAACCTTGGCCACCTGAAGATGTGTGGACTCCAACTTCCAGAATTCCCCAGCCAGCCATGGGAGTTGGAGTCCACACATCTTCAGGTGGCCAAGGTTGAGAAACACTGGCTTAGGGCATGGATCAGGCCACACCAGCTTGTTCGAGAAGCCTTGGTTTAAAACCATTCCAGTCCTGGATGAGGCCTCAACAAAATCCTGACTGAGAATAGAAGGACGGAAGCCAGAGAGTCCCCAACAGTTTATTCAGTTGCTGCTGGAAGGTCTTCTGCTTCCCAGCTCCCCCCAGCCAGCTGACTTCCTAAAGCACATACTTGTCTTCTCCCTTGGTGAAAACGATCTTGTCCCGGGGTGTTTTCGCCTTTAAGGAGCAGGTGGGCATCAGCTCTGGATACATGAAGACTCGCCTTGTGGCGAGGATCCACGCAACTTGCTTCGGCAAGCACGCAAAATCGTTCACTGAAAGAAGGGTCCCCAGGCAGGTGTGGGAGAGATAATTGGAAAAGGGAGAGAAAAGAAAACCAGGTCGTTGTCTTGAACCGTCTTGTCACCATCAAAAGGGCATTCTAAGCAACATTCAGACAAGCAACATCAGGATTTTGGAAGGCCGCTTATATCAATAGAGGCGAATATGTGTAGCTCGGGGTTGAACTGTGGAGTCCTTGGTGTTCTCTGAGCTTAGCTGTTTTCTTGCAAACGTTTCATTACCCAACTAGGTAACATCTTCAGTGCTAGAAGGGAGAGGGGTTTGCCACCCCATTCCCCATTCCATTCTAGCACTGAAGATGTTACCTAGCCGGGTAACGAAACGTTTGCAAGAAAACCACCAAGCTCAGAGTACCCCAAGGACTCCACAGTCTTATTATTTCTTTACTCCAAGAATTCTCCTCACTCTCAGATGCCAAACTGGTTTTCTGAAGCATCTTAGTGCAGTCCAAACCCTGTGCCTGGCTGACACATCCCCCCACGCCATTGCAAGGGTCTGGGTTCGGTTCAGAATGCGGTGCAGATGCTGTCTTTAGAATAGCCTGGCTCCACGGATGGAAAGGGTCACGTTTCTACCCACCCCAACCTCCCAAACGCAAGAGGCCTACAAACTCACTGTTCTTCTTGACGGCTTTACGGGGACTCCACTCAATCTTGACGTGAGTGTGAAAGTCCTTGATAAGCTGTAGAGATTCCTTCAAGTTGCAGGGCTGGAAAGCCGTCTGGAATCGGGGGCTGGAAGTCTGGCTGAGAAGGACTGAGCTCTGGGCAAAATTGTCCAACTCGTTCTGGGGAGTGAAAGAGAGAAACAAGCTGAATGCCATGCCTCAGGGCAAAGCAGAAACCGGAGGGATATCAGGTGAGGCAATTGTCCTCATCTCTTGGACTCATTCCCCCAGTTTTCCTCAAGCTCCAGAAATGGACTTCATTTCAATCTAAATTATACTGGATAAAGCTCACGGCTTCTTCCTTGATCGCTCTTCGTAGGACTGACAAACAGCTGGATAGATTAACTGACTGAGGCCTCAAATCCTGACCAGAAATTGAGTATGATTAAAAATAGGAAAACACAAGTGTCCGCACAACGCAGGAACAAACAAGTAACTCAATACGCTGAAGAGAAACGTTTGGCGAAATAGCCATTATCTATCTCAATGATGGCGACCCTTTTGGGCTCAGCGTGTCAAAAATCGGGAAAATGCCTGACTTGACTCTGCTGGCATATCACCCCCTGCCCCGAACAAAAGAGAAATATTCATTATTTAAAAAAAAAATACAGCCCAATCATGCATGGTACTATGTATTATATAAAGAAAGGTCAAATAATTACAAAAATGAAATATGAGTAAAACAAACTCAGTTTCTTTGGTAGCTCAAACAGGGAGAATAGTTGTTGTCGGGTGGTGATGAACGCTGGCGTGTGGCCCAAAACGTTGTGGCGTGTCACCTTTGACACACGTGTCACAGGCTTCTCATCCCTGAATCTGGATCAAACACAGTCTAATGATTGTTAAATATTCAGTCTTCAACCTCGCTTTTTCCATTTTGGACTCTCAGGGCAAGATTCAAAGCCCTGCCATGCAAATGACAGGACCAAATCTTTAATTATTTTGGTGAGTGTTTTTCAAATGCTGGCTGGGGAATTCCAGGAGGGGAAGCCCACGCATCTTAGAGCTGCCGAGTTTGAAAAATACCGCTTTAGATCTTTTTAAAATCTTAAGTGGGCAGTTCCTTTTTCTCACGCCAATTAAAGTACTTGGACCGGATCCAGGGCAAAGTGCAGAATCTTTACCAAACCAGCTGGGCTGAACCCGTTCAGGAGGAACACAGCCTTTTCTGCCAATAATGCTACAGAAGGCCTAGCCAGATTTTTTTAAAAAAAGCTAATTTAAAGCACATTCCATCTTGAAAGCCAGAAATTACCAAGAAGAGGCGGGTTGTGCCAGCTTCGGAGCTCAGGCTTGGGTTGCAACTGGAGAGGAGGTGAATCTGCGTCAGAAGTTGGACGTGCTATAAAGGTTGGGTAGAGGAGGTTAGTGGTCAGTATGTACAGATTCCAAAAAATAACCAGCAGGGTTTGAGTGTGCAGCTTACGGGCAGCGACTGGAGTTCTGTGGAATGGGAGGGACCCCCCCTTGCAGAGGTCGATTCACCGGGGAGGGAAATGGGGGAGAGAATCGGCGCGCGAGAGAGAGAGGCAAAGAGGGACGAGCTCCCGCAGCACCTGTTGCATCTGCTGCTGCAACTTCTTCCTCTGCTCGGCGTCCAGGACCAGGGCCTGCGCTACCTTCTCGCTCCGCAGCTTGGACCTCTCCATCTCCTGGGGCAGCTTGGTGGCCGACTTCTTCACCCGCAGCTGCTCCAGCTGCTCCTTCACTGTCCGGTGCTGTTCATTCAGCAAGTTGGCGAGGGGTTCTTCGAACCTGTGCAAGATCAAGGCGGTGCTGGTAGGAGGCTCAGGGATGGCTGCGGCGTCCCCTTCTTCTCCTCCCCCCTCCTCCAGACCGCCAGGGCCTGGATTCTGCTGCTCCCAGAATCAGTTTAGCAGCCCCTGCAGAGCCACCCTGCCTGACAAACCATGGGGTAGGGTTAGCCGGAGAAGAGCAGGTGAACTGGAGGGAGGCCATCAAGACTTGAAGGGTGGCCATGGCGAAGCAGGAGAAGGCAGTCTTACGCTCATCGCGGGCTTTGGACTACAGCAAGCCAGCATACCTTGCTGGGGGCCAGGCTGGGACAGCCGGCTGCAAGGGATCTAATTACTGGATTTCGAAGGCCGCCCAACTCCCTAAGGCTCTGGACAGCGGACTACGTTAGAAGATCATAAAAAAATAAAATGGTAAGGCATGACTTTCATCCTCAGGAGGGCCACTGTTCCCCATCTTTTTCAAATCACCAAAATCACTGAGCATCTTCCCCTCCCTCTCCCTTCCCCGAACAAGCAAACCAGACTTCCTCTTCTCTTTGCACCCGGTTCTCCGGCTGTAGCTGGGCAGAGGTGATCTTGCCATCCCCTTCTAATACTGCTCGGTCAAGAAGAGATGGCGAAGGCCCAGCCATTTCTCTGCCTCCCTTCCCAAACAGAATCGCCGCTCCTTTCAGCCACCCTGCCCCACAAATAAGGAGACCTCTCCGCTCAAACAGGCTAAGCCAGAGCTCAAATCACTTTACATCGGGGTCAGTGCAGGGCCGGGCAAACTGTGCTGAACTACACCTCCCAACATCACTCCCTACTGGCCAGGCCTGCTGGGAGTTGTAGTTCAGTGGCGTTTGAAGGGCCATCGCCTGCCCCCCTGCCCACAAAGCTATTGACTGGCCGTGATTGGCAACAGCTAAATGCTCTCTTGATATATGTACGGAAATAAAGTTCCCTGAAAATAGGAGTAGGGGAAAAAGCATTCCCTAACGAAGCACCTCTAAACAGTGAGCGAACCCCACCCTCCCTCGCACTGATGATGTTACCTAGTCGGGTGATGAAACATCTGCAAGAAAACAACCAAGCCGAGAGAGCGCCAAGGACGCCACAGAGCACCTCTTACACCCTTTGGGGGAACCCTGTCTGGTAAGACAGTCATTAACATAAGAGGCCAGGCCAGACTGTCCTACCTGAGCACCTGTGGAGTATTAAAATTTGGCCGGGCCTCAGCAGCCCCGTCTTCGTCCTCCGGCCCGTCATCCTCCATGTTAGAGAAGCCGATTTCATCCTGAAACTGACCACAAACACACAGCTCCCTAGTCAGAGATGCCCTTGGGCAGCTGGGAACCTCAACAGAGCCGAGATTTTATAACATGGCAAGCGATGCCTCCTTGGGGACCAGCGGCTTCCCTGGATTTATTCCAAAGGAGGGCAAGGAGGACTCACCGTTTCAAACAGTTCCTCCATCAACTCGTTGACTTCTTTCTCTGCAAGACACAAAAGAGAGAGAGGATCAGCTTTCTGATTGCCATATCAATTCAATCACTAATCTTCTGGCTTTGATGTCTGGAACATCTTAAAAGCCAATCAGACAATTCCATTCAAACTGGAAACCATTCCCACACTTAATAGATGGATTTGTACCACACCAAAAATTGGGATTTCCCTAGTATAGACTCTATATTTTAATTTCACAGGATGTCAAAAACAGGACAGATTTTTACTAATAGTGATTTAATTTATCTATTTTACTCAGTGGTTCATCCTGCGTTGACCACAGTTCCTGATATTCTTTCTTAGCTGAGAGTTTAATAGTGATCTTTAGTTTGTTAAAGAAATACAGCACACTCAGTTCTTCACAGCTAACTTTGCTGTGCTGGAAAATTATAACCTCTGTGACATTTCTAAGCCCTTCTTGGTTCACTTGTATTTTATGTTTGATTCCCTCTTCTTATCTTCTTTTTATGCTTGATCGCATATTTTCTTTAACATTCAATAAAATATTATTCTTAAGCCACAGATTTGGAACCTAGCTAATTAGCAAGTGCAATAGAGGACTACCCACAAGGTTGTAAGCTGGCCACCGTGATTTTTTTTAATATAATAGCTTTATTAAGTTTTAAAAAGCGGAAGGATAAAAATTAACACAAATAATCAAGAAAAAGGATAGAAAGAAAGCTACAGGTAAAGAAAGAAAACAGAAGTGCGGAAAAATAGAAAAAGGAGAAAAACAGAAATACAGAAAGAATGACTTCTAACTTTTTTTTTTTTTTTTTCTGTGCTCAGTCATTACTGACCCTGCAGTGACTGCCTGGACGAATCCTTGCAGTTTTCAAGGCAATTGTTTTCGGAAGTGGTTTGCCAGAGCCGCCTTCCTAGAGCAGAGCCCAGCTGGCGAGCGCAGGAGGCGGGGTTTCCGTTGCTTCGCGCCCTTTTCGGGCGAGCGCGGTTTCACGCTTACCGGCAACTGGTCCCGTCTCTCTGTGCAAGGCGCTGCCAGCATTTTTCCTCCCACCGGAGTGAGAGTCCCCATTTATCTACTCACATGAGTTTTCGACCTGTTGGGTTGACAGGAGCTGGGGAGGAAACAGGAGCTCACCCTGTTAACGCGAAGGCTGGACTCGAACCGCCGAAGCGTCAGCCATTTCTGGCTGGCAACTTTCAGCGTCATTAAGCCGCTGCGCCACCGCGTCCCTTAACTTCTTATACAACACATATAAGTGAAACATTAAAGAACCTCTTACTCTAAAACTACACCTTAACATAGATTTTTTTCCATAGTCCATTAATTTTATTAATCATCAAATCCATACGCCACCATTTCATTTTTTTCTGTTTCCTGCAAAAAGTCCAAAAGGGGCTTCCAATTTGATAGACTTTTTATGTATGTAATGTTTTTGTAAAGTATTATTCTTTTAGCTAATTTAATATGGATATTTCTATTTTTAGTGTTTTTAATGTTTGATTTGAATTGTGAGCCGCCCAGAGTCACCCTCTGGGAGAGATGGGCGGCATATACATTTAATAAATAAATAAAATAATAAAGTTAGCCCATGTTTTTTCTCTGATCAAAGCTGTCAGTTTTGCCATCTCGGCTGACTCACATCGCCATAGTGGTTCTGAAAGCCTAAGAGCCTCTCATCTTTTAGAAGCAAGTGGTTAAGAATAATGGGTAGGTTATCCTGATACTGAGGGTTCAAGACCCCTTATGCAATGACAACCCCTTAGACTTGACCAGAGGGAGCTACATGCTACCCCAGGAGAACGTACTTGTGATTCTCACGGCACGGTCATTCCTGAAGTCCTCCGTGTCTGGCTCATCCAGATCTTCCAAAAAGTTGTACTCGGGGTCGTCCTCGTCATCGGCCTCATCTGGAGGAGAAAAACTGGTTACCTCAAGGAGAGAAGGAATAACTACTCTACGAAGCACTCTCTTCTTGGTCTATCCTAATCCGATTCCTCCTTGTCCTGAGGAGTTAAAAGGGAGCAGCCAGCAGAGATTTCAGAAGGTAACAAGGGATCACAACGCACTGTGACGCTTTGTAAAATGGCTAATGAAGAGGAAGTGAACGTTCCTCTCTAAATATTTCCAAAGTTCATACCAACACCTTCTTTCAAGCCCAGGTGTGAAATTCAGAGACCCGCCCCGCCAGCCCAGCCCAGCCCAGCCCTTCATGCCTTCATTTTCCATGTTGTCATTCATTAGGCCGCTCAGCCATCTCTTCCACTCTTCATCGTCCGCTGTATTGGGGTCATACATGTCCGGAGTGATGTCTGGAGCACGAAGCTCGGCCTCCAACTGGCCAAGGGGCACGTCCTTCAGGGGTCTCTTTGATCGCGTGCGGAAGGCAATTAAGCTGTCTTCCAAAGGCTGGGAAGTAAAGGGAGCGTTAAGCTGGATGGGAGCGTCTAAAATGGAAAGAGGTTCTCGCAAGCCCAATTCTCAGAGTCTTCTTTAACAAGATTTATTGAGATGAAAAAGATGGGGTTATGAGAATTCCAGCATCTGAACCATTTCCCATTCAGAATGAAAAATAGAGCAGTGGCTTTCTGATTTTCTTCCTTATAGCCTTCCTACAATCCAATGAGGTGGCTCTGGTGCCTTCCCTAAGAATGACAGCCTGCGTAAAAACAGTCTCCAAAATCTTTATCAGTCTGGGAACCGTCTTTTATGTCCAGGTATGGGAGGGGAAACAGCTCTTCCAAGGCAGGTAGGGAGAAGAAAAAGTGGGCAAGAAATTAGGGCAAGAAAAGTGCCAGCGAGTGCCAGCACGTTCTTAACATCTCTAGATGGTATCCGCAACCCACTTTTTAATTTAAAAAATCAAAATTGCAGCCATTCTTGTGAGTCTTAAGGTGTGTTTCCCAGGGAGTGGTAAGAGCTCAACAGTGCTCCAAAAGGTCACTGTCCCCTCTGCCAGATTAGAGTGCCAGATTAGGCAGATCCTTCCTTTCAAAGGATCCACCTCAAACAAGACAGCATCCCATTGAACAAATGGGACATTCCTGATGGCTTCTTAAGACCTCTTGGACTTGACTCCTACAACGTGCTAACTGCTCAGCTCCCTTTGGAACGGGCCGAGTGGAAGTTGCACTCTTCCCACCGGAGTGACCAAGGTACTTGCTAGACCTCACCTGGTAGGACTCCATGCAGACGGGACTAGAGGCCAGCTCCTCATCGACGGCATGCAGCTTCTCCATGAAAGCGCTATCCTTGTTTTGCTTCGGCTTGGGCGGCGGGGGCGGGCCCATCGGAATAACTTCTGCGCTGACGTGCCGCTGGACGGGAGGCGTGGAACCCTTCTCTGCCTGACCAACAGAAAGCAGAACTGCTTAAGTAGTGATTATAATCCCCTGGGTTTTTAAAGTTTCTGTCCATTCCTTATTTATCAGTAATCCTTTCTGCAGGTAGGAGGAGTGACACTTCGGAAAACTCAAAAGTCTTGTCTTCTCAACTATCCTTCATCACGGTATTATTGGGCACCAAGACCAAAGGTAAGATAGTCCCAACCACAAACAACTTGTAAAAGCGAGTGAATAAACTGAAACATCTAGACCAGCCATCAACAGCTCTCATGGCTAGCTCTTCAAGGCTCTCCTGAAAAACAGCAGAGTGGGGGCCATCTGGATCTCAGGGAGAACCTGATTCCAGAGGGCAGGTGCTGCGACAGAGAAGGCACACGTCCGGGGTCCCAACAGATGACATTATTTAATGGAAGGAACCCAGAGCGCGCCAAGATCGAATTAGCCAGGCAGATATTATGGGATCAAGGACCAAGCGGCTGCATTTGTGCAACATGCAAGATGTGGTTAGGGTTAACCTTGGTTGGTTTGCTCCCGGCACAGCTGCTGCACAAACCCAGCTGGTTGGGTGAGTTTATGCAGTGGTACCAATCCAGAAAAAAGGTGAATGCAAGAACCAGGACGAGCAAATTGAACAAAAGCAGAGGACTGAGGAAGTTAAGGGGCCTTCCTGTAATGGTATGTGAGAAAAACCTTGGGAGATGGGGGGGTAGGGAGAGATGCTGCCAAGAGAACAATCAGATAAGAGAGGGCATAGCCCACAGCTGCATAATGGGTGGAGAAAGAGACTTGAAAGGGACCCTCCCTAGTTTCTTGGGCTGTAAAAGAGATGGCCGGAACATTGTATTTTTAGACCTGGAAGATTCTGTTAATGCAGCTTTACCATAAAGCAGAATTAGCTCCTCTGGTCGTGTTTCCTGTCTGGTCTACCTGGTCAGGCTGGCACTCCCTTACCTCCAGTGGTGCCACTCCCTCCTCGTCCGTCTCCACCATGTCAGACTGCCTCGAACGAGACCGCTTGGCCCCCCGCGGTGACGAGGCGGTGCTTTCCACATCGCTCTCCAACAAACTCTGCCACAAAGAAACATCAGGAAGGAAATCCAGTAGGGGGGTCAGCTGCTGATTGGTCTCCCCCTGTCAACCTACCTGCGTCACACTGGGAAATGGCATCAATGGCAGAGCTAATGGGAAAGTTGCTTGTCCCACCCTTTGCAATGCGCACCCATCAGCCAAAAGCCCCTTGCAGGACAGTGGAGGAAAATGTATGCTGCTTTTCCACCATGTGCCCAATTCACAGCTGGTCAAATACTGAACCCTGGACGCCAGTCTTTGCACAGGTAGGTTCACTTCCCCAGCCTGATTTTCCCAAGGTAAAATGTGAAAAAATGGAGGAAAAGGATGTCTTAAAGCAAAGAATCAATGCAAGGGGAGACTTATCCCATATACTCACGAATAAGCTGAGAAGTTTAGATGCCAAAATACACCCCCAAAATTGGGTTCAGTTTATCTGCAGATGGGCTTATCCATGAGTATATATAGTAGGCTTTTCCCATCCGTGGATAAACAGACCTTTGAATTTTTAATCAAAATACCACACAGATGAGCCCATGGTGAAAATTAAAACATGAAAATTTTGAGGGTCAGCTTACCCGCAGGTGGCACATTTTTCAAGGAATTTTGGTTAAAGATTCGACAGTCGGTTTATCCACCGATGGGCTTATACGTGCGTATATACAGCATCCTTTGATTATGGATTAGAAAGAAAAAGGGCTGCCTGCTTTCCCAGTTAACCGAATATGTCTGAAAAAAATTCCCTTCCAGCAGAAAACTAGCCTTTTCCCTGACATGCTAGCCCTCTGCATGCAGGGAGGCATTTTTCCCCCATTGCTCCAGCCGGCCCACTCGCAAAGAGCAAAGGCAAGGTGTACCTCCTCCGCCGTTTCGTCCCCTTCATCCTCTTCCGGCTGGTACTCCTCGTCGGAGGAATCGTCATCTTCGAGGGGGATGTCCACAAACTGAGGGGGCTGCAGCAGAGAGAACGGAAGGCCAAGAAAAGGGAACGAGGACACAAGGGTGAGTTGGGAAAGCAGCCTTCATGCGACGGTGAACTGGGCAAGCCAGAGAGGGTGAATTTAAGGCAGACTGACCTTCACTTCATTTGCTTTCTTGATGGGGGAAATATTCCATGTCGGAATCACCTGAGGAGGCAACAAGCACCTCTGTCAAGGACCCACCTCCCCATTCATTCATTCATTCATCCATCCATTCATTCATAATCAGTCCTTCCCAACAAAGGCCCTGCTTTTATCCAACCCGTTTCGGCAAACAGGGAGAATCCGTTGTCTTACAATACTTTTATACACTACCATTTATTCCAGGGGAGGAGGGAGAAAGAGAGAGCCCTTAGGTATGAATGAATGAATGAACTGCATGGAGGAAGGAAGGAAGGAAGGAAGGAAGGAGGGAGGGAGGGAGGGAGGGAGGGGAAGGACGGAAGGAAGGAAGGAAGGAAGGAAGGAAGGAGGGAGGGAGGGAGGGAGGGAGGGAGGGAGGGGAAGGAAGGAGGGAGGGAGGGAGGGGAAGGAAGGAAGGAAGGAGAGGGAGGGAGGGAGGGAGGGAGGGAGGGGATATAAATCTTCTATATATATATATTCTACTTACCACACCTTTCTCTACCACTTCTTTCAACTTGGAACGTGTCATTTTTGGCTCCTAAATGGGGGAGAGAGAGACAGAGAGAGAGACACCGGGGAAAAAAGATGTTTAACAACAATGCAGAAGCTGATGTGACTACATCTGGTGTCTCCTTTTCCTTCCTTCTGGAAAACGCTGCTTTCTACTGCTTCTAATTCTGAGGGCAGCAAGACTTACAAAGACAGGGGCGTCCTCCGTTTCAGTGATCGCAGCTTTCATCATGGCCACCACGTGCTCGTTGGTGATGACTTCCTGCGGTGGGGGGGGGGGGAGACACAGAGAAATACAGCTCTCAGCTCTCTTACCGCCAAGCTAAGAGCAGCCACCCTGTGCTCTCAGCTGCCAGCGAAGGTGGCTGCAGTCAAGCAAGGGAACAGGAGCGCCACGCTGCTAGGGGGCAAGTGGTGAGAAATCAACCACAAGGACCAACACCGCCCCAGCCAATCAGCCGCTTCCCTCCCACGCTCACGTGAAGGATGTTCCGCACGTTGACGGCCGTCAAATTGTGCTGCTTCGCCCCGTCTTCCAAAGTCCGGTCCAAGGTGTCGTCCAATTTGAGGTCGCAAGCTAAAGTTCTTCCTCCTCCTCCTCCTCCTTCATCTTCCTCCGGGCACTTCCCTTCCCATTTCCTTTTAAGTGTCTTCCGGCGGTTTTTCTTCCCTCCTTCCCGTTCTTCTGGAAATAAGGAACCAAGGGCTGTGTGAGCATGACAGGCGGGCGAAGAAACCAGAGGGGGCTGGATCAGCTACCCCACTCGCCCCAGAACTTTTGAAGCACTTGGTTTCTCGTAGGGGATGAAACGGAGGAAGACAGAATCTGAGCCGCGAGTAAGAGGTGACGTAAGCGTGAAACCGATAAATCAACCCCACTTCAAAAAAATGGTATTCAGTACTCACCCACTGGAATAAAAAGGCCCATCTCCTCAGCTTCCTCCTTAACTTCTTGGAGCGAATCGACACCCTGCGTAGCCCCGGGGAATTTCACATATGGAGAAACTTCTCCCTCCTCCCATTCCGTCTCCGGCTTGGGCAAAAGGGGGCAAGCTAGAAGGAAGAGGGAAAATCTGTGCAAACACCGCTTACAATCGACAGCATTCCTGAGTCATGCTTTGCAGAATAAACTAAGGGGGAACTGACGTGTTTCAGAGGGGGTCAGCATTTCTGAGCACAAAGACAATGCCTCCTGGGGCTCTCGGCTATCCAACTCGACTTCCCTACCTCATTAAGCTGATTATCCAGCACGGTCCCTGGAAAATGTGATTTGTTGGCAAGCCTGCTATGTACCTCTGAAATTAGGATTCTCCCTGCTTTAGTTAGCCCCTGGCTTTGCATCACCTAACATCCTCTCGACAGTAAGAATCTATATGTGGCTACATATAGGAAGGAAGACTAATTATTTTGCAAAGTTAATATGGTGTAGAGCAGTGTTTCTCAACCTTAGCGACTTTAAGATGTGTGGACTACAACTCCCAGGATTCCCCAGCCAGCCATGCTGGCTGGGGAATTCTGGGAGTTGAAGTCCACACATCTTAAAGTTGCCAAGGTTGAGAAAAACTAGTGTAGAGGATAAGGTTTTGGACTAGGAGCCAGGAGGCCCTAGTTCAAACCCCTTATAGCCACAGAAGCTCCCTGGGGGACCCTGAGCCAGTCCCTCCCACTCAGCCCTACGGACAGTACGGTTCAGTGGTGACAGTGCTGGAGAAGAATTGGGGAAATTCAGGATGAAGTCTCCCCTTAGCCAAAAAAGTTCCCTGGACGATTTGGCCCGTCAGTCTTCCTCTTCCCAGCCTATCTTGCAAGTTTGTTGTTGGGGAAAACAATAGGAGGGACTGCTATATACGCCACCTTAAGCTCCTGAATGAAAAGGCAGGGTAGGCATCAAATGAATAAATAAATAAACTCGCTTGATTCGTTGGCCCTGCTGGCTGATAGGAGTGGAAGTACACTAAACTGAGAAGGAATCAATTTGACGAAGGGCCTGATCTAGCTGTCTCACTAGCTGCAGCTCCTCTGCAGCCATTACAGAATCGGGGATGATAGAAAAGGGGCCATCCCCAAACCAGACTGATCAATGTCTCCCCTTTGTTCAAAGCAGAGTTGACCTCACGCCGATCCCCAAGTCTGTTCGCCCCACCTGAAGGAGAAGCCTCCATCGGAACAGGCTGGGCTTCGGAAAAGGGATCCATCCGGATGGCTTTTCTCTTCTTGCATGGCAGCATTGTTGGGGAGAGAGACATCGCAACTAAAGCTTTCTTGACGATATGCTGCAAAGACAAAAGGGTGAATTTGGAGGAGAGGCAACCGCAGCGCAGCACGTAGGGGGCCAGCCTCGAAGACTGTCACAGACCGTCAGCGGATTTACAAAAGGTGGTGCTTTGCGAACATCCCGCTGCTTACAAACAGGCTAACGTAAATAAATTCTATATGCTACCGAGACTTGCCCAAATGTCCTGCAGCGTGCTTTCCCCTAAATATTTTCCCTTGGGATAGGAGATAGCTATTTCAAAGGTGATAGGTTTCTTAAACACACAAGGTGTTTATGTGCAAGAAGAATATACCAAACGGACAATGTTTGACCCACCATCCACATCGCTTTAGAAACAGTCAATATAATAATGCTTACGTTTCAGTGTAATGCATGCTCTTTGCAGAGTGAATTACATGAGGACATTCTGCTAATGGAGTTTTCTTCTTTCTGTTTCACCCCCTTCAGAGCATATGTAGTTTTGTACTTCAGAACTATCAGTGCACTATAATTGTATGTTTAATCCCACTGTACCAACAGGGAGCCTTTTCAACACAGTCAGGGGAAAAAATACTTCTGTTCTTATGGTCAAGGGAAGAAAACATTCAAAAAGGAAATTCAGTGGAAGAAAATAGCCTAGGTCCAACTGAGGAAACTAGGCTTGTCTTACTGTTGTTCCACCTTTGCTCTCTTGACTCAGCAAAGAAATGGATTAAATGCCATATGCAACCATATGCAATCTGTTGTTATTGTCCACTTCACATGCTGTGTGTTCCCCTACTATTTTGGGGAATGAGAGATGTTGCCTCACTGCCCATTTCTCACTTCTAAAGCTAAAGGTCTGGCAATCTCAGAAATGACCTGCCAAACCAGAAAACTTTTCATTATGCATCTGAGAGAACCACGGTTTGGTCCCTAAAACTTTGCAGCCACCTTAACTTTTTAAGACGCCACAAAGATCTTCCCAGCCGTTTCCGGCTGTAATAGATGGACGAGACCACCTTGCAGGGTCCTTGTGTGGATAAGGATAGAAGGAGGTTATCCAAATAATATAATTAATATAATTAATACAATAATATAATAAACTATCCTGAACGCCTAAAATGGGGTTCTTCAACCTTGGCGACTTGAAGATGTGTGGACTTCAACTCCCAGAATTCCCTGGCCAGCATGTCTGCCTGGGGAATTCTGGGAGTTGAAGTCCACACATCTTCAAGTCACCAAAGTTGAGGAACCCTGTCCTAAAAGGAAGAGAGTTAGGTGGGTTTGATCACAATTAGACTTGCTGGATGGGGATTATGGGTCCACGAACCAAGGGCACCAGTTTAGGAGACATTTCCAGTAACAGAGCGGGAAGGAATCACCCTAGGATGATGGGTGTTGTGGTCAAATGCTTTTAGAGGATGCTGGGTTGGGCAAAGGCTGCCAACGGCTGAAAGAGACCCCATTAACCCCAGCAAGCATAGCAACGCCTGCGGCTGGGGAGGATGGGAGCTGTGATTCATCGCAGCTGGTGACCCCAAACGGGGGGGAAGGCGAGTTCCAGGCATTAGGAGCCCGCCTGCCCCCCCCACCGCCCCCCCACCTGCCCCCGCGGCCTCCAACTGCTGCCCCCCAACTGACCGAGCTCCTTCCCCGGCGTTTCCCGCACCGCGGCGGCAGCTCACTCCAGCCATTTTCCAATCCGGAGCCCCCGCTTCTCCGGCCAGAAGCGGAACTGACGTGTGGAAAGGCGGGGAGGCGCGCGCCCGCTCGCACATGCGCGGCTGAGCCTCGCGCCGCCATCTTTGGGGCTGGCAGCGGGATCGGGAGGGGGAGGTCGGCAGAAATCGCACTGCAGTTTGAGGCGCGGCGAGAGAAAGATGGTCGGCGTCGAGCGCCAACGAGTCTAAATCTCCTTCACGACTCCGAGAGCGAGGCAGAAAAGGGAAGGGAACCCTAGAAGAAGCAAAGGCCACCATGTTGTTTGCTGGCACGGCCCTTTCTACGGATTGTTTTTCGTCCGCGAGGCCCTGGACGCCACGTGACGCAAGGGCGGGGCCAGAACTCCGTCCCGCGCGACCTTCGACGTCAGACTCCCTGGAGTCCTCCTGCGAGCGTCATCTCGCAATATTATCATGGCTAAATAATTACTTTATCATTATGGACCAAGATTCCTTTGCATTTTAACGCTAACGCACTGCATTTGGGTATAAAGTTTTTTCCTGGGCAGCCACCAATTTCCGAATATACCATCTACTTCTTATTGTTTTAAATTGCCACAGCGCTGCTATTATTTTTGCCGGATGGCTCCGTGAGAAACGATCCCATACGTTGCATTGCCCAAAATTAAAATAATAATAATAATAATACCTGATCCTCAGACCTGGAAAAAAACCTTCCTCGAGCTCTTGACCCAGCCTAACGTGAACCGGTGGTGGCCGGAGAATACATTTCGTGCGAGACCAGATACAGTATTTCCTGCCTATATAGGATCCTTCTTTATTGAACAACACACAGAATTCCTCTACGCTTCCAGCTACAATAAAACAACTGCCAGGGAATGCCCTAAACCCAGACCGAGCTCCAAAAAAAAGTTCTTGACTGCAAGGCAACCGGGGAACGGCTATTAGAAATAGACATTTTGTCTCCAAAGGGTGCTCAATCTCTAGCTAGCCCATTTGGGTCCCCCCGCCAGACTGCAATCCTCCGCCCCGCAGCGACCCCACAACTGCCCCCCCCCCGCCTGCCCAGTCACCCTCGGGCGGCTCCGGAGCCCGGCGAAGGCGAGCGCGCTCCGTTCGGCGCGGGCGGGGCCTGCCCGGGCTTCGTTCGAAAGGGGCGGGGCCTGCCCGGGCTTCGTTCGAAGGGGGCGGAGCTCGGGCAGCCGGAGGACCAGTCGCCAGCGCCTGCATCGCGCTGGGAGCCGGAGAGCATCTTCAGCGCCGCGCCCGCCGACGGGGACCTCCTGCGCGCCTCGCCGCCCTCGCCGCCGCCGCCGCCGCCGCCCCCCCCGGCCGCCATGGCAGAAATCGCCAGCGTCCGCCCCAGCTTCGGTGAGTGCGCCGGGAAGAAAAGCCGCTGCGCAATGCCCCTCTTCTCCGCGGTATTCGCGCCCCCTCCCCGGCAAGGCGCCGACGCCGGGCCTTCGCCCTAGGCCGGCACCCTCCGCTGGCGCTGCACCCGCCGTGCCCAGCCCGGGCAGCCTGCCTGGCCTCTGGAGCAGGAGCCGGATCCCCGGACCCCCCCCGCCCCCCCCCGCCCCAGTAATAACCCTGGGCCCGATCAGCCACCGCGGCATCGCACAACGGCCTCCCCCCCCCCACGCTGGGCCCCTGCCGGCAGGACCAGCCACCCAAAGGCGATGCCAACCGGTGGCGAGCAGGGATCTCTCCTTGCCCTCTTCCCTTGCCCTGAGCATCTTTGGATGGGGTTGATCCGGCAGGAGCAAGAGAGGAGGGGATTCTGAAACACACACACGCACAGCCCTGCACAATCCGAGGACCCCACCACGGAAGATGTCTCCGGCACCCTCGGCCTGCCCGCCTAGAAGGAACCCCCGCTCAACCCAATCCTTGCTTCCCACCGTACCCCTTGCGGTGTCATTATTAAGGTGCCATTAAACGCAGAGAAGCATCATGATGTTGAAGAACTCCCCCTTCGCCAGCTGGGCATTGGCCATGCCAGCCTCCCCTCTGCATTTCTAGCTGAGTTCATCCTCCACCCAGTCGCCCTAGATTCCCAACTGGGGAGGAAGTCCGAAGGCACGCCAGGCTAACTCCAACCCCCCCCCCCCCAAAAAAAGGATGATGCCTTTGGCTTGCGGCCTCCCAGGTTCTTGGTGCTGTTCCTTCATTTCCCTGCTTTCCCCCCACGGGCGTGCCCGGCTAGGGGAGCAGGAGAGGCCGATCCCACAGTTGCAAGCCCAGAAGGGGGGCAAGCCAATCCCCTTTTGGATGGATCTCCTCCCCTGGGGGGGGTGCTGGTGGAAGGAGGGGGCAGGTGCTGAGCGGGGGCTCTGAGAAGGCGGGATGACGTGATGTCTATTCTGGGCCAGGCAGCGCCCCGGCCCCTAGTAGCTTGGGAGGCAGGGAAAAAACAGGAAAAGCCTTTGTTTGTTGGGTGTGTGTGTGTCCCCCCCCCACCTTCCCTTGACAGCCATTGTTGAAGGATCTGGGCCTGGAGTGTGGGGAGGGAGGTGATGTTGGGGTGAGGCCAATCCCAGTGGCTGCAATCCATGCATTTCTGCCCCCCACCCAACTTTCCGACTCCTGATGCCACCGCAGTCCGACCCCCTCCCCATCCCCACCCTTAATTGCCCCCAGGAGCATTTGCCCGAGGCAGAATGCAACTTCCGAACCAGCCGGCGGGCGCCTGACGTGCCCAGGGGGGTTCCCGTTGGGAGACTGCTAATCTACCCCACTGTGATTTTTTTCCCCTTAATTCAGGAGGGCCTTTAAGTGGCTCCTCACCATTATTATTATTAGTATTTATTTATTTAAATTTATTAGCCGCCCAACTCTGAGGGACTGCCCACTGACCCGCCCACCTCTTCCACCTGTCCGTCATGGACCACGAGGTCCAGCTCCACCGTAACTAGACGGATCTTCCTTACCAAGTTAAGCAAACTTTCCGGCTAGGATTTGGAGAGAAAACATGAAAAAATAAAACATCGTGGAAGCGATTGATTTCTCAGACCCCTTAAAATACATCCAAACACTCCTGAGGTGTTGTGTTATATCTCTGGTTGCTCCCTAAAACAGTGTTCCTCAATCTCTGCGACTTTAAGAGGTGTGGACTTCAACTCCCAGAATCCCCCAGCCAGCCTGCTGGCTGGGGAATTCTGGGAGTTGAAGTCCACACATTCAAGTTGCCGAGGTTGAGAAATGCTGCTCTAACTTGTTCCATCTTTCTTGCCAAAACACACCCAACCTGGCCTCCGCATACAGACACCAAAGGAGATTGGACCATTGATTCACAGAAAATCACTGTGGGGATTATAACTCACATACATGCAGCTGGCTTGGAGCTTGGCACATCTGCACTATTGTTTCTCAGGAACAGAAACTTATTCTTCTTTTTAAAAAAAAAACACCCTCATTCGTTGATGAAAAAAATTGCAGATATGCATGAAATGAAGGAACCAGAAAAGAATAGTTTAACATTTGTCATTGCCTTCCTAAAACCCCATTTAAAATTTGGAGAAGTACCTAATTCTCATTTTGCCTATCCATTTCATAGAAACAGTGACTCGGTCAGCACTCGACCCTAAGTCATGGTTTATTAATAAACTGACATTGTCTATGTTCACTCAATATGCTGAGCCATAAACATGGATGTGCAAACCACAGAGGCTGGGTTCAGACGACCTCACTGCGAACCCCAAATCAAGCAAACCACCTTTTGGATGATGTGTGAACGTGGCCAGAAGGAGGTTTTGATTTCAGTGATGCATTTTCCTGAGCAGTTTTTTCTCTTTTTAAAAATCCTTTTCTTTTCATTTAAAACCAAGTTTTAACAAAACCCTATTATTATTATTTAAAACAAGTTTTTTTTTTCTAATTGTCCTTCTGTGCCTTGGAGGACAATCTCTTAAGCTGCATAATTTTTCTTGACACCTTCAATCTCTAAGGTAGAACATGGGGTTAAGATGCATTTTGATTCTGGTGCACAGCAAGGACGACAAAAATCCCCTGCTTTGCCCATAACTAGCTACTCAGAGAGTAAATAGGGTTGAAAATACTCATCTGCATTATTCTGTTAGAAATACACACATTTCTACTATGCAGAACATCAAAACTTCTTAAAGGTTTGGGTCCAAGCCTGTGTGTCCAATTTGGAGTGTGGTTGGAGCTTACAGACCCAAGGGTTTTCCTGCTACTGGAAGGAGTAGAGGGCATTTCATGCCAACTATCAGGCTGTTTTGGGCAAGGGCACTGGGATTTGTAGTCCAGCATGGTTTTGAAACAGGCCCAGCTGGAGGAACAAGCTGTCTCCTAGATCTGATGTTTCTTTGAGGAACATCATTGTCTACCTAAGAGTTCTACTACTTCTGCGGTTCTGTTCCCCTTTTAACTGAGAGGGAGATCAGATTTCATGGAGGTTTTGCAAAGTATATAAAATGTAGAGATCTTACATCTCCCTATAGAGAAGAAGGCCCCCCAAAGGGCAGAATGTGGCCACTGAATATTCTCGGGATGGTGGGGAAATAAGGGAAAATGAAATGAAGTGGAACGTTTATCAGGTTGCAGGTCTATTTATGATCATATGCTCCTGAATATGTTCCTGAGAGTGGATCTAGCCTATCAGGAGCAATCGCTACCTCAAGGAGCTTACAGAATAAATGTCTTCTTTTTGGGGAAGACAGTGGGGAAAGGCGCCAGCAACTCTTATCACCAGGGTAGGAGAAATAGAAGGAGCAGAATAATATTACATAAATGCAAGTCAACAGAGATCTTTGTCTGCCCTCCGCTGGGTCTTTGCGATGGGCAATAAATAGAACTGGGGGGTCTTCCAGAAAAATGAAAAACATTCGCGGCTTCCATGGAAGTCTTTTTTATATGCAACGCCTCGGCCCTGTCGATGAGATTTTCTCCTAGTTTTTTCTACCTCTTCTTCGGCCAAATTCCTCCCCAACGAAAATGCACGGAAAAGGAAGGGTGCCAATGCCAATGGGGAGGAAGACACTGCAAGGGGGAAGGAGAAGACGGAGGCTGTTCTAGTGTTATTTCTGAGGTCTTCTGCATTAAATCCATGGTGGTTGGCTATTTTGAGCTTTAAGGCTTTGGGGGGTTTATCGTGGTGGTGACACACCCAGAGTTGTGCTCTAAGATGGGCAGCCGTGCAGATCTTTTCAAGAAATAACACCCTCTGAGTTCAATACAGAGTGCAAAAGTACACCTATTCTCCCCTAGATGACTCTGGAAATGTTGGTCTATAATCCCTGTCCCATTTACTTCCTAATCAAGGTAGCCAAGAACAGACTCCCTTTGCAGAACTTACTACTTAGTCAGGAGATGTCTGAGTTCAAACCCAGGTCGATCTTGAATTATGGTTCTTCCCCATGTTGGCTGGGTCCCTAACCCTAGATGAGGCTGAGGTGGGGTTTGTAGTTTAACATCTTGCAGGAAACCCAACCCTTAATTTAGCAGGCTGTGTGAACCAGGCTGTTATTCCACCATAATCAGGTCGGTTTGGGTATCACATCTTATGAGAAAAGGGCAACGGTATTTTGTCAACCTCAGGTTCACACCACCTCCTGGACCAGACTAAAAGGGGATTGGCTGGTCCAGGGTCCAGTGTCTTGAAGGAAATCCAGCTGTTCTTTTAGGCTGTGTGAACCGGGCAATCCATCTGCCCTAAGGTGGCTTATTTCTTAGGGCATTCTTGATTATCTAAACTCAGCCGTTTTGTTTTGCTCATCTGGAATTAAGATTTAGCAACCAAGGAATTGCAAGGTTAATGTCCCAACTATGGTTGGAATGGTGGGAGAATGCCAGTGGGTTTAGTTCAGGGTTCCTCAACCTTGAGGAACCCTGGTTTAGTTGATGCGAACGGTGTTTTGGAGTGACAGTGGGCGAAGAGTTACTTAAGAGCAGAGAATCGCTTGCTCTCCAAGGCAATTTTATGCGGAAACACCCATGGAATTGACGGCGGGGTCCTTGTTTGTATTGGTAGAAGCTGGAATGCCAAACTAACTTAGGAAAAAGGCAAAAAATTGTAACAAGGGATTGAGGAGATGAACAGCTCATAGAATCCATTGGCACCTAGAATCCTCAGCAGGCATTGCAGGCGCGCTTAAATTAATCGGCCTCCCGAACATGCGCGTTCCTGCTAGGCTGGCCGCAGACTGACCTCCACCATCTAACCGGCTGGTCTCTCGGTGTCCTCAACCTGGTTAACTTGTTGTATCGATGATCCTACTACCCTGAACTATAAACCAACTGAGTGTTTGCAAAGCCTTTCTTTTTTTTATTTAAGCAAAGCGAACTACAGTCCAAACGTTCCAGACACGGCACCTGGTACAAATGCAGATGCTCGGTTTGAAACTCCCCGGGGTTAAGCGTGTTGCGCGGCTACGACCGTCACACGCTTTAGTATGAATGCCTGAGCCCTGGGTATTTGGGGATGACGTGTAGAGCCGTTACATATTTTCCAACGCCTCTTTTTGAAGCTTCATCAATTGTTCTGAAAGTGAAGATCCTTTCAGAACAATTGAATTGTTCACAGGCAGGAAGACTGGAATCTTAATGATCGCCGTGCCCACCATCCTAAATAAATAGCTTTTTTTTTTTTGAGTTTCCTTAAACCAACTTTAAGATATATGGCCTTCAACTCCCAGAATTCCCCAGCCAGCATGCTGGCTGGGGAATTCTGGAAGTTGAAGTCCACATATCTTAAAGTTGCCAAGGTTGAGAAACACTGCCTTGAATCAAGAGAGATTGTAGCTCCAGTAATATGACTTTTCACGTGCGATGCACCTCCTCTAATCCTCAAATTATATTAAGTACTCCGAAAGAGGAGAAGACAAACCTGTCTTAGACAGTTGCTTGATTGAATGCAGGTTTATCTGCCCTACTTGGCAGCAGATTTCCCAAGTTTATGATCTGTCCTTCCCAAGCTGCATTTGCAATGGGGAGGTTTCACATGCCAATGACTGAGTTATAAAGAGAAGGGGGATTTTGACCTACACCTGTTCACATCTGGCAGGTGGGGTGGCCCTAGGGTTTTTTCCTGATCCTTTCCCCGCTTCTCCCTCCCCAGATGTCTCCCCAATTGTGGCTGGTCTCATTGGTGCCACCGTCCTAGTGGTGTCGGTCTCCGTGACGGTGTTTGTGTGGACCTGTTGCCACCAGCAGTTGGAAAAGAAGCAGAAAAGTCCCCCTTATAAGTTCATCCACATGTTGAAAGGAATCAGCATCTACCCAGAGACACTGAGTAACAAGAAAAAAATCATACGGATCCGGCGAGACAAGAAGGGCGTTGCCAGGAAAGACGGGAATGGTCACCTTCTGGTGGATGCAGCCGAAGCCGGGTTGGTGAGCTCTGACAAAACGTCCAATGGGTTAAATGCAACTTCTTGCGTCAACCAGCTCCCAATCAAAGTAGAATATGGAGAAGAACTGAGTCCCAATCAAAGCTTGACCCCGGCGGGTAGCAAGACTTCCTCGCTGTCTTCTCCAGAAGAGGAGATCATGCTAGGAACCCTAACCTTCTCTGTGGATTACAACTTTCCCAAGAAAGCCCTTGTGGTGACTATCCAAGAAGCCCACGGCTTACCAGTGATGGATGAGCACAATCAAGGGTCGGATCCCTACATCAAGATGACAATCCTGCCGGACAAGAGGCACCGAGTGAAGACACGTGTTCTTCGGAAGACCTTGGATCCTGTCTTCGACGAGACCTTCACCTTTTACGGAATCCCGTACAGCCAGCTGCAGGATTTGGTTCTTCACTTCCTAGTGCTAAGTTTTGACCGCTTTTCTCGAGATGATGTCATCGGCGAGGTGATGGTGCCGCTCGCAGGGGTGGACCCAAGCACTGGGAAAGTCCATCTAACCAGGGAGATCATCAAGAGGAACATACAGGTATGGAAACTTGGTCTTCAGGTTTCACCTTCATGTTGTTCTCTGCATGGAACCTGGGAGATGGGTTCGATTTCAGCTCTCATTGTGGGCTAGGCTGGCTAGGGAATGAGGGGAATTGTAGTTTGACACATCACATTAAGGAAGGAAGGCAGTCGTAGCTTTTTGGCTCTTCAGCAGGAAGAGGGTTTGGAGCTAAAGCCTAGGAACGTTGAAGTGGGGCTTCATTTCTAGCCCTGACAAGTCCAGAGCAAGCAGATTAGGATCTGAAAGGTGGAAATGGATGGAGCAAGCTAAGATGGACTGAAAGGGAAGAAGGCAAAACAACCAATAAGGCTTATTTTGCCTCTTCGCTCCCAGAAAGTTTGCCCGGTGCAGGGGACCAAGTTGAGAAGCATCCTTATTTAAGATAAGGATGATCTGTAATCATTCTCACTGGATTCTTTCTGGACGAGCGAACAGCACTCTCTCTTCCCAGCACCAAGGAGGGCAAAACTCACAGAGCAAAGATTTTTGGAGGTAGCAATCACATCTAAAAATCTGGGAGCACGTTGCCAAGGCCATGGGGCAGACACACAGCAAAGCTTATCCTGTGGGACGGAGAATCAGACCTGTCTGTGGGCCATTGCGGTTACTATGGATCAATCCAAATTATGCCTTGGCTTCATTAAGTATGCATTAGGTTTTTGACGTATGGCATTTTCAGAGGTGTAGTCGAGTTAAACCTCAGCAATATCAGGGGTTGGGGATCACGCTATCATCAGAACCACAAAAGCTAATGCAATAATAAATCTTTTAGTCTTTCGAGTGCCCAATCCCCCCCTTTTTTTTGGGTGGGGGGCTAAATCCATTAAATGGGATTGTGATTTTTCAAATAAAACCCTGATCCTTTTGAAGGATCTCAGTCTCCCCTCCCCTGGTTGGTCCCGATTACAACTCCGATGGGCTGGGGAGGGTTGGAGTTGGAGTTTAAGGCCGAGAGGGACTGGAGTAGTATTTTTAAGATGTCTGGAACCCACCCGTAAGGAGGGCTATTCTGGGCTGTCCCACCCCACCCCAATCATGAGCAATAACACAAACGGACTTTGCTGAGAACAGAATTTAGAGCAAGGATTGGGGTCAGCAGGCTCAGAAGCCTCGAATGCAATCAGGAGCAATCAGCCAGGTCAGCATTATGAAGGCATTTGGAAAACCAAACGCTGCCTGGAACAGACGCTAAGATTGCAAAAAAAAAAAAAAGGAGAATCCTCATTCGAGCACTGTACAGTCCTCAGTCCTGAACAGAGCCTTCTGCAAAGGGGTCCTGCCTAGGATTAGAATCCCCATCGTCCCCGGGAGAACGATGCCGTCGTCCCACCCCACCTAGCCCAAAGGCCACTGCGGGAAAATAACAACACCGTGTCTTGATTGCACCAATTGCCTCTGTGGAATTGTAGCTGGGGGAGGGAGAAGTCAACGCCCAGGACCTCGAGGTTTTCTGAAGCCGTGATGCTCTTGGGTGGGAGTCCGACGCGAGGGTTTTCCTCCAAGAAGGCTCTGTAGGAATTGCAAGGTTAACGTCCCAAGCGTGGCTAGAACGGTGGGAGAATGCTGTTTTTCAGATAAAATCACGCAGCACAGCTGTTAAAAGCCTGGGCTGCCATTCCGACTTGGATCCATAATTAAGCGAAGTGTGCTTGTGTTAATTAGCGGGGGTTGAGAGATGCGGCAGCTTCTTTCTCCCTCCCCAATTAAATCCGCTAATCGGTTCCGCGTATGATGTATGTTGCTTAATTTACATAATTTAACCCCAAATTTATGAGCGTGTTTATTTTTGATGACTCCGACCCGCCAGCGAGCAATCATCTGGGGCTGGCGGAGCGTGCCAGAATACAAGTTTTAAATAACTTTCTTTTTTAAAAAAGAGCTTCACCTTCTTTTCTTTCAATTGTGATCGTACCCCTCCCTTACTGTTGGAGCACCCAGGGCAGCTGATGATCTCGTAGCGTAACCAAATTGTGAGAAAAAGAAATTAAAAAAGCTTTTTTAAAAAAGAACAGGGAAAGGAGACAGAACAGGCAGTGAACAGGAAAACAGCGGTGGGTTTTTCAGGCCTAAAATTTAGCCCCCTGGATCCAAATCGAAGGCTCTCGGGAGGAGCCAGAAAAATCCTTGGAAGAGAAATATTAATATTAGGGAGGTTTGCTGTTAATCAAGCCAATTGTACCTTCAGATAAGGTGCAGTTTGCCATAGAGTTAGAATGACTGTCACGTTTACTCCCTTGTTAATTTCTTAAAGGACTGACATACATCTATAGCACTGAAGCAAGCAATGGGCAAGAGATTCCCTTCATTGCACCAAGGGCACCTTTAGCCTCCTCCAAATTTTCAGACAGGGTTCCCCAACCCTGAGTCTTTCTCCTGCCTTTTCCAGAACCTTCGGCCAACATCTGGAGAAGACCGCTCGATAAAACAGCAGCCTTCGGTGCTTGCTCTGTTGAACAGTTCCTGGGCTTGAAATATGCCTCAATCAGAGCTCCGTCTTGGAGGCCAAACGAGGGCATCGCATTTACACGCACCTATTTCAGCTGGAAGGGTTTGGTTTTGGTTTGCAAAGTGCATCCTCTGGGAAGAGGGCTGGGGTGCAGAGGAGGACGCAGAAAGCTTGGTGCGAAAAAGAAGTGAGATTTGCATCCGTTCCTTGAGGTCTGTTGAGTTTCCAGTGCCGTACAGCAGCAAGTCTTCAGGTGTTTCTGGAGGAGAAGGATCTGGCTTCCCAAACTCTAACAGAAATGGCTTCCTCTCTTGATTTTAAGCCCTGTGGAAAGTTAAGAAAATGATGGACGTGGGCAACGAAGCCTCCTTGGCATCTGCTGGAGGAGGGGGAGTTTGCCACTGGGTGGTGTTTGAGCGTCTGGCTGGATAATACCCAAACTACGTTTGGGGGCCGTCTCAAGCCAGGGCACTACCTAAGCCCCGAATGTAGGGCACGCAAAACCATGGCAACGTGGCCACTATTCACAGGATTAATAGTAGCTTTGTAACACTCGGCAAGGTTCCAGTTTAATTCCACCGGATGAACTCGACAAAACCAGATCCTTCCCTCCCACCTTCCTTCTTTAAAAAAAAAAACAAACTCTTCCAGATGAAAAATTCTTTAACCGCAAGTTTAAAAAAATACAAAACAAAACTTAATCCTTTCCTACGGCTAGCGCAGCCAGAAAGGATTAGGTTTTCACAGGACACTGCAAAGGCTCAATAAAACACAAAGCCTTGTGATGTGTGCCTGTTGCTGAGTTTTGGGGAGATGTAAAGAGAGTCTTTGGGGCTAGCTTCGTTCCTTGTCTTACTGGGCATGAAGGGGAACCTCCTTTGGGTCATAAGGGTCAGATCCTGTACGTAGCTGGATGGAAGAAGACTGGGAACTCTGTTCTGGGGGGATGGAAAAAACTCCTAAAAAGTGAAAAATAGAGCGTTGACATGGGGTTAAAATTAAGCAGTTCAAAGGTAAATTGGTATGGAGAGTGGAGAATAAGCCATTGAAAAGGTTATCACCATTGTAACCAGCACAGGAGCGAACAGTTTTGTTTCCTGATTCAGTTGCAGTTGTGAGTTGTTAATGTGGTTCTTCTAGCGGGCAAGCCCTGGTCAGGCCAAGCTGTCCAAATTCTGAACGTGCCTGCTGGTCCAAAAGCTTGGAACAGGTAGACAAAATGGTGGGAGAAGAGCATCTCTGGGACAGGCAGACACTCAGCAAGTATTCCATTCGGTCTTCTCCAGAGGGCTGAAAATCCTCGCCTGTTGAACACCCTGCGAAATTGAAACAGGGTAGCAGAGAAAGAAGAGCTAGATAGATGACCCTCCATCTGGACAGCGTTCAGAGAGGATTAGAGAAACGCAGGAAGGCTGGTGCCATCAACAGACAGCGTTCAATAAGTTGATTTCTGGCATCAGAAGCTAGTTTTGGGAGAACATGAGCAAGAGAATGCTGTGGTGTTCTTATCCAAAGATGCATCTGGGCGGCCACCACGAGAACAAAATGCTGGACCATGTGGAGTGGAGGTCAGATCTTGTCAGGTTCCCCTCCTACCCAAGCTGCAAATGTTCTCCTATGGTTGCCCATCCAGACTTTGAGCGTCAAAGTGACTCAGGATTGCTGGTGGGAGATCTGAAGTTGGCCAGATAGCCTTGGATAACGTAAGGTGGTCATTCAGGTGATGTCTCCTCTCTTTCCAGAAATGCGTCAGCAGAGGGGAGCTACAGGTATCCTTGTCCTATCAGCCTGTCACCCAGAGGATGACCGTCATGGTGCTGAAGGCAAGGCAGCTGCCCAAAATGGACATCACTGGCCTCTCAGGTAGAAGCTATTTTCTTCAGCTCATCCTTGTGTTTCCTTACATGCCTTTCAAAAGCACTTTCAGCAGGTTGCTGCAATGTTGGTTTACACCCCTTTGACCCCAGCCCATTGTACGACATTTTGTATTATGATGTTATTTAATGCGTTAGGGAAGGATGAATCAACTTGAGCCAAGGTTCTCTGAAGAAGAGAAGCTTCATGACCTTGCCCAGAGCATTAACATCTTCAGAAGAAGCCCTGCTCTTGGCTCCATCACCAGATCTTGGTGGCTGCTTCCAGATTTTGAAGCTCCCTGCCAAAGGGAGTTAGACCAGCCCTCTCTCAAAATCCTTCTACCAACAAGAAAAAACATTCTTATTTAGAAAGGACCTGGATGATACCTGAGTGGATTTACTGATAATTGACGGCGGTCAATATTTTCTAACTGACTGGTGTTTTTAATCATATTTGTTTTAATTCTATTCCTTTAATCGATCTTGCTTTTATTAATCTATTTAATCAATTTATATGGCTGCCCATCTCACAACTTTAGCATCTTTGGGTGGCTAATGTTAAAAAGAAGTTAGTTAAGTGCCACTGGTTGCAAGGTGAGATATGAGTCCCATAAATACGTTCCTTCTTCGTGCCTGCTGGAAACTTAACACGTCCTCCAATTTTTGAGTAAGATGAGCCCTTCTGTTTTCCACCAAAAGGAATCGAGGAGAACCAGGGTGCCGTAAAACCTTAAAACAGTGTTTCTCAACCTCAGGAATTTTAAGATATGTGGACTTCAACTCCCAGAATTTCCCAGCTGGCTGGGAAATTCTGGGTGTTGAAGTCCATACAACTTCAAGTTTCTGAGGTTGAGAAACATTGCCTTAAAATGTGATTAAACAATCCTGATCTTTCCTGCTGCAGGAAAGATTAGGCAGAATAAATGTGGAACCCTTTAAGATGCAAGACTGAATTTGATGCTTGTTGCGTACCCAAATCCTTACTTAGCCACTGACCCTAAACTATAAGCTCCAAACTGAGTAATCTCTTACATCTGTCTTGAGCTCCTCAGATAAACAGCCTTGTTACTGGACTGTGTTATTGGCCTCCTTTTCTTCTTCTCTTCAACAGATCCCTACGTCAAGGTCAACGTGTACTATGGCAGAAAGCGTATTGCCAAAAAGAAAACGCACGTCAAGAAATGCACTTTGAACCCCATCTTCAACGAGTCATTCATTTATGACATCCCTGCTGATCTTCTCCCCGACGTCAGCATCGAGTTTCTGGTCATCGACTTTGACCGCACCACGAAAAATGAGGTTGTGGGGCGGCTGATCCTGGGGGCGCACAGTGTCACAGCGGGCGGAGTGGAACACTGGCGGGAGGTGTGTGAGAGCCCCAGGAAGCAGATCGCAAAGTGGCACAGCTTGAGTGAATATTAGCAGGGTATGCGGAGGGCGCTGGGTGTTGACTCACACCTGTGCACGTAAGAGACTCTTGACTCCCCCCCCATACCTTCTATTTTAGTCGTAGAACTAAAAGTTTCCATAAGAAGCAGCTGATTGGTTCTCTGTTGTGACATTAACGTTTACAGGGCGCGCGCACACGCACACAAAGGTTCTACAAACCGAGCTACGAAAAGTGGGGGAAAAACAAAAGAGTGCATTAATTTTAATAATACCACAAAACATATATAAGAACAGTGTAATCGCACTATTGCATGCCGAATACAGACGTTTAAAAAGAAAAAGAAAAAAAACAGAAAAAAATTAGTATAACTTACCAATATTGAGATGCAGTTTTTAATGCAATTTATGTCACTATGAAAGTCGTGTTTTGTGCTGAACTGTCTTTGCAGGTATTCACAACTGGTTCTATTCAGCTTCTCTTCCTGACTTCGGGTGCCCCCTTCCCTTTTTTAAAAAAAAATTCTGATGTCGACTTGCTGGTTCTTTGCTTGCCCTGTCTCGGTTAAGCCTCTGCTGTTTTGTACGATTTGGATGAATTAACTTTGCTTGTACATACATGCAATGGTCTAGGCATTTGTCTAGGGGCAAAAGAAATACCATTCTGAAGTGGGTGTAAAATGCCTGAATGGCAGTTGCTGCTTTAAAATCATTTCCTGTAAAATAAATAATGGGATTAACCCAGCAGTGCACATGACCTGAGTTGTTCAAAATCTTTGCCTCGGGTAGGAAAATGTCTGTGGCCAGAATCCGCCCCCCCCCACACTTTAATTGCTGAACACAGTTCAATTTAAGAAGTCTTTTTTCATTTGCACTCAAAGCAAAATGCGTGCTTTTTAAAGCCTGAAATAGTTGTCAAGGAAATGTGCTCAGGGTAAATAGTTTTAGGGTTATTTCAGGGGTGTGGAACCTGCCAGGGACGGCTGGCCTCTGGTTTCTCCGAACCCGTGCTGGCATGTCAGATAGACAAGGCTGATGGGAGTTGTAATCCAGCCATCCAGAGGACCCTTGGTTCCCCACTTCCAGCTTTTCAGGCATATGGAAACAGTTCTATTCCTCCACAGGAGTAATGGGAAAACGAAGGAATTCAGATTTTTTTTAAAAACACCACCACCATCACCATACATGGGAATACTTTGTGAAAGCTGCTTCGCCATACAATTTCCCAGATGTGAATCATTTTTTTTCTTGTTGTTGTTGAGTTCCTCTTCCCCTTTCTCCTTTTCTTTCCACCTTGTGTCTATTGTAAAAAATTAAAACAAAGCTAAACTTGGAGAAGTTACAACTTTGTGTCAAAACAAAAACAAACGAAAAAATTTTAAGAAAAAAAATAACTGGAACCATGTACAACTGCATAATGCTGTTATACTAACCTAACAAACATGTAATGCTATCTGTAACGTCAACATTGTTTTAATGCACACCCAAACATTCAAATAAAGATGGAGTCACTTCACATTTATTGATTGCTCAGATTGATCTTAGCCGTTCAAAATGGGCAGGGGCAACAGGGGGTGCGGATTGTGCAACTCCCAACAGGGCTGGGAAAGATGCACGTTGTAGGCCGCCCTCCCCCAAACCTGGGATCCCTATGCTACCTATTTAGCCAGTTTTGTGGAATCAATCCCATTTGACTCAGTTGGTGCAAAGCCAAAACCTCTGGTTGACAAACCAGTATGGCTAACTCCGCTCGACACTAAGTCTAAATCAAATCAGCCACCTTAAATTTTGGGCAGGGGGGGGAAGAACCCAGTTTTTCTAATTTTGCACCAGAAGAAAACAGCCAGAGTCAGGATCGCTTGTGCAAACTGAATGTGCGGCTGCCCTTGGAACATCAGTCATGCCCATGCGACACGCCAACTAACCAACGTTTTAGCCCAGCGTCCTGTATAAACCCAACTTGCTTTGTGGTTCAGTGTACCACGCCGATCCAAAAAAACAAGCAAAGGGGATAGCCCATCTCCATGATCTACAGCCGTGCAAATACAGTCCCTCGGTAGATCTCTTAAAACATTTAGTTGCAGGGGAGATCAAAAGGGGGTCACCTATCTCCTTTCTTCATGCTAGAACTGGGGATTGTGCTAACAATGGCTTAGTTCTTAGTTTTCCCACCCACCCTGCTGTATTCTCCTTAGCTTGCAAGACTGGTAAGCCACTGATCTGTTTGCAGCTTGCCTCGTGGGCATGCCACCTAGCGGCTGGCTCCAGCCACGACAAGTTATCACATAAAAGCTTCTTCCACCCATTGTGCCCTTGCACGCGGGGTGCGCAGTCTCGCTACAAAGGCATTACCTCATCCTTTCGCTGCTGCCCCACCGTGACAAGAGGCATCGAACTCTCAGAAGAGATGCAATTTTTTTTCCTCCACCCCACCGCCGGAGACAACAGGAAAAACCTTCCAGGCTTTTGAGCCACAAGGAAGTTTAATATCAGATTACAAGATAGTCTGTCGGTAAGGAAAACACAATTGCAAAGGGGCAGATGCACCCCTCGGTTACAGAAAAAAGAACTACAGCCGCCCTGGCATTAAATATTAGGAACAGCTTTGCAAACAACAACTATTAATAACAGGATTACAGTGATTCTGCACACACGCACACACAAACACACCCCTTTAACTCCAGACATACTTCCTGTATCTGCTGAAGTACACCACAGTTGACCAAAAAAAAAAAAGCCATAATGGGTATTTTCTTGACAGGGAAAACAATTTCTTAAACAGCTTTTTAATTTAATTAAAACAAAATGGTTCCAGCTGATTCACTCTTTACGAGGTTGCTATAAACAGCCAATTACCAAGAAATCAACTGGCATAGAAAGTATTTTAGACTGAAACATAATTACTTAATTACTTTTCAAGAATTTCAATATATCTGCACCAGAGCAGCCAAAAACACTTGATTTTCCCAACTTGATGTTCAAATTATCCCCCAAATAGCATAGCTGACTAGAAATTACAAAAACAATGTCCAAAGGTCTACTAAAGGACTACAAAATTTCTTGTGGCAAATGAATTGTTTGATTCTTGAGTTTTAATTTTTAAACTTGTTGCTGTGTAGATTCCCAGGATGGCAACTCAATTTCACAATTCTTATTCCACTCCCTTGCACTCCGAGCACTAACGTATGTTTTTATCTTCAACTTTAAAGTTAAAGAAACAAAAGCTTAGGCTTAAAAAAATATTTATTGTATCAAGTGCAGTATATATGTGAACCATAAAAAAAATAGGAATTGTGTCCAAAGAAAGTGCTTAATATTCAGATGTAATCATGCCAGGAGAAAGATTTCACCATTAGCACCACAAAATACTGTATTCTGCTAAGGCACAAATTAAGGAAGTTGATTTTGTTTTCAGTTTGGCTTAAACAGCAGGCTTTGAATCCACTACAATTCAGGCTTGCTTCAAGTCATTTTTGTCTTGAATATGAGAACTTGAAAATGAAAGCAAAACAGAATTGAAACTCTGGCTCATCCTTCCACAAATGTTAGCTATGTTATTTATCTCGAACTACTGTAGTCTCTTAAAAAAAAAAAAAGATGTATCTACCACATTATACAGATATGTGATGATACCAAACGTATTAAAATTAGATTCAAACTGCTCCTAAATTAATAGTTATGGAAAGTATCCAGCATTGTTCATAAAGTTAATTTACTAATTTTAAATACACCATATATTGCTACAGTCAATAAAATACATTCAAAATAATCCTTGTTAAATGGAATGTGATTTTTCCCCCTCCCCAACTATCAAACTTCGCAGTAAGAGTCTATAAATACATACATATATAAAACACTATAATTGGTAACATTTGGAAATCCAAGAGCAATAAATTTACCTAGAAGAAATGTCTAATGCTTGTTTAGTCTCTTATGGAAGAAATAAGTTCCATATTTTCTGTCTTTCTTTAAATGGAACAGTAAACAGAGAAGCTTGGCAAGGGGCTGTTGTATTTCCTATCTGACCCCCCTGTAAACACACGCAGCTTACAATACTTTGCTTTGTAAAAATTGCCCCACAACGTGTCATGGCTACTAGACAGGAAAAAAGGGTCCAGGCATGACACCAAGACAAGAGACCCCTGGTTGTTAAGAGTTAATTCAATTTAAAGCAATTTATTTTTTGTCAAGGCTCACAAAATTGAAGAGACTGACTGGGGGACTGATTAACTATAACTTGCACAATTTAAAAACCTCTGAGACACACTCCTCTTTCCTTCTACCCAACCTTTGCTCCATTTCAAGGTGAGCCTCTCCCATTCCGCCTTGCAAGCTTCCCGCACAAAGAACTCGCTGTACCAAATCTTCCGTATTCATTCATGTGGGCTCCACTTTGGTGCCCATCCACAAGGGACCCCAGGAGAAAACTTGACCCAAATGCTTTTAAAGGGGGGCATTGCTGTAATAAAAGCAGATGAGGTGGTCTGGGGCCCTTAGCCCAGCATGGCCAAAATAGCTCTCGAGACTCTGCTACCAACACTCCTCATGAGTGAGGCCACAAACTGGGCCCTGGACTCTTCACAAGCGAAGTATGTATCTCCCCCCGAGGTTTGCAAACTACCTCCCAATTCCAATTCCAATTCATCACTGAATACAACATTCCCTACCACTCTCCAACTTTCCAACACTGCTCCAAATCACACATTCTTATCGCCTCTCGGAACCCCTTCCTATCATTTACCAGCCACACAGCGTTATCCCTCAGAAGATGGGTCACTTCCGAACCCACGGCTCTCCCTTGCTCTTGCCTAAGTTACAGAATCGGGGTCCGAGCCCCCAACAAGGTTGCGTAAACTACATGCAGTTAATACTTTGCAACTGAACCCCTAGCCCCACCTTTGCATTCAGACACAAGCATGGGGAAGAGGGGAGCAATCATCTTTTCTAAAGGAGTTCCAAGAGGTGGCAATAGAAAGAGAAGCTGCCACAGAGGAAGAACGTAGTCTAGAACAGTAAAGACTGCACGTACTACAGAACGGCCGCAACTGACCTGCGCAGCAACAAGGTCCATTTGCATCCCTTACACTGAATAAAGATTTAAAAACTTGGGTTTACAGTATCCCTCTGCCCCCTCGCCTCACCCAACAGCCTAAAGGATTTGAACTGCTTCTTCTAAACAGCGTCCCACCCTCAAAAGCCAAGCTGTAAACCTCCAAACCGCGGCTGAAACGCTAGCCCTCAGATCAGGACAAAATTAGCAACAGCATCAAGCAATGTCAGCCTCCTTGTGAGGCGTGAAGCGAAGGTGGTTACTCGTTTGCCAAGATGGTTCACGAGTTTCTAGGTCAATGGCTTCTTGTCAAGCCTCCTCCAGCTTGGTAGGCAGAAATTTGAAGCAGACGCTGCAGCACGACAAGAATGGCCTTCCAGGGTTTTGCACACAACAGTAGTTCAGTTCACACACTCAGCAGAAAGAGAGGCTCGAAAGCTGCTCGGCTGCCTTGCCTCTCTGTGGGGCTCCTCACTTCTCTGGCTAAGGGACCCCTTTCTTTCAGGTTACGGAATTTTTCTTCTTCCGGAAGGGAGATCTCAGGGTTTTCCAAACACTTGGGCGTGGCTTAGACCTCTTCTCCAACGCCATGATGATTTCCTTCTCCTTCCGCCGGATCTCCCGGACAAGCGTGTGAAACACGTCGTCGATATAGTAGCGGAAGGCGGCGGAGGTTTCAAAGAAAGGGCAGCCAAATTCTTGGGCCAAAGCTGAACCTTCTTCCTTGGAAACCTTAGAGCAATAAAGCACACACAAGTGAGAACAGTGAGGGGGGGAAAAATGATTTTACCAGTAAAACATCTGCCTTGACTCTTCCTGTCCTGCATCTGCATCACTGTGGCTTCTGAATCACCTCTTTTCACTTTCCATTTCAGTCACTACCAACTCTACTTGGTGCTGATATCCCTGACATCTGGGCAACTTCTAAGCCACTCAAAATGTGCAAATGTGCATTTATTGATTTAAGAGTGGGGGGGGGCTGACACATCTCTTTCTCTAGCACTTCCCTTTACAATAAGCTACATTCATAGCACAAGTCCCATGTTATTTATCACACACATTTTCTCAAGTTGCATCTCCTAGGCAGAGAATACTTTCCAGGATCACTGTATGACGTGGCTTTCTAACAGCTGTCTCTTCAGAGGGCCTTTTCTCACGACGACTCCTCTTAGAATTTTTTTCCTAACAGACACCTTCTCTCTGCTCCACCCATCAGTGAGAATATCACACCACAAAGCTTACCGGAATCTGCCTCCTCACATTTTTTGCTTGCCTCTCATCGGGAACACGCGCACGGTTCCATTTGTCTGCCGCTTTGCAAATCATGCCAATCGATAAGGCTAGTGTGAGTTTCGAGGCTTTTTACCTGCCTGAGTTGAGTTAGATCAGACTTGTTGCCCACAAGAACCACCGGAGTCTCATCCGTACGCCGGACACGGTAGATCAGCTGTTTAAACTCGCGCACTTCGTGAAAACTTCGGCGGTCCGTGATAGAGTAACAGATGATAAAACCTTCACCAGCTCGCATGTACTGATCTCTCATAGCAGTGAATTCTGCCTGTGGGGGGAGGGAAAGTAGGTCTTTGGCTGCTGGACAGAGAGGTTTCGGCACATCATGTGCTTGCTCCTGTAAGCTTTCTGATGTTAGCAATGCGCAAGAAACAGCTGGGGTTTCAGGATAATCTGGAGGGCTATTGTTGTAAGTAAAAGTCCCATGGAATGACTGTTAATAATAAGTAAGAAGCCAAACTATGTAAACAAGTCCACAGTTCAAACCTTGTCTCAACTATGAATTGAACGAATAAATACACTAAAAGAAAGATTTGCTTTCAGCTGTCCATGCAAAGCTATATGAACCCACCCCCCAGAGGACTGTTTAAAAGCAACTAAAGCACAGAAAAAAATGCAACATGAAAGGCTACGTGGTTGTTAAATACCTGGCCTGCAGTGTCCAAAATATCCAGATTAGCAGGTTCGTCATCAATCCGGATCCGCATTTTGTAAGCATCCTCTAAAGGGAGACACACAGTCAGAAAAAGCCAGACATTTGTGCCTTCAAACTTTTTCACAATACAGAGACATGTGCAACTGCTGCATTGAGGGACAGACATGCTCAGGGCCTTGTGCAAATGTAATTTCCCTGAACACATCAACAGGAACACTTTTGCCATCTGGATTAACAACAAGTGCAGCTGACAGAGAAGACCAGCAAACTTCTGTTGGTGGCTCACAAGCCACTCAGGAACTAAGCCTTCTTCTCAGATGCTTCAGTGCCTGCTCAGTCATTCTGCTCTGCAAAATGCCATGCCATTTTCATTTCATAAATGGATATGCTTAGGGTGGCTTGCCAGAGATTAGATATGTGTACCATATGAATGAGGAAGAGTCCCAGAATCAAATACAGTAGTTGACAGTTTGAGTTCCGGGGTATTTTGGGGGTCTCTTTTTCTGTGATTCTATGTGCACATGTGATAGTGGTGGTGGGTGCATCGACCCCCTACGTCTCTGAATTACTGTAATGGAAAATAACAGTTCCCTGAATCCCAAGTTTGTTTCTTCATTCAGCATTCATCCTTAGCTCCTCCCACGGAGCTGGATCAAGCACAAAAGTCATCTGTTCCTTTCTTCCTCTACGGCAACCCATCCCTGGAGAAAGGCATTTTCCTAATCAAGAGTGCCATGTCAGAACTGCCTTCTCAGCCATTCACTGAGACAACTTCTGGCAGTGCAGCCTTAAAGGGTAATGAAAAGCAGGGCGCGTCCCAAACCTAACAGTGATCTCGAGAAGAACGTGAGCTGAAGTTTACCAAGAAAAGGAGGCGGGAGGAAAAAAATCCAGAGCGCCTTTTTCAACATGGTAGGACACAACAGCCAGGGTAGACTTCTCCAAATTCTTTTAAAAAAGCAGACTACGAACCTCTTTACTCCCAACCAGCTGTCCAATCCAGAGATACTGTAATCCCACATATTTACAGGACGATTTGAGAAAGGCTAGAGTTCCCACCAACCCCAGCTAGACAAAGCCTCTGTAACCAAAAAAGAAGAAAGGGGGAAGCAGCAGACAGACCCACTCACCGATAGTGGGATCGTGATCCTCTGGGAAACGATGACTGATGAACTGCATGGTCATGGCTATAAGGAAGAAACAAACAGGTTAACACCAGACAAGAACAGCGAAGGTGGCAGTCGCTTTGAGACACTGCATTAGGAGATTTTGATGAGAGGTCGCAAATTTAACTTGACTAATAATCAGCAAGTATCTTACTGAGATCTTTTGCTTGTCTGAGTTCTAGAGCTCCATCAGCTGGTAGCATTGCAAGCAGTTTCAAAGCACGGGCCGTGATCTTTGAAGCCTACATAATTTAGAGTCAAAGTTCCCCCCAGAGACTCCTCTCTTGCTCAAAACACAAACCAAATATGAGAAATGCTAGCTAGTAGGGTCACTGGGGAGAGAAGCTGGAAATTGTAACTCAGCAGCATCTGGAGGGCCAGGAATAACCCAAATCTTGGAATAACAGAATATACAGTAGTCTCTCGTTTAACCGACCTTCGCTTATCTGACATTCCGTCTTATCCAACGCCCCTAAAAAAACCACAACACGCATAAATCGGCGACGAGAAAAGTGTGCCGCTTGTTTGCGAGTGTGAGTGTACTCTTTCTTGTTGCTCCTGACGGCGCGGCGCCGCAACGCAAAAATCGATTGCAACAGGCGCAGCGGATCGGGTTTTTTTTTTTTTTACTGCACTCAATTGTTACTGTGTGTTATCCAACATTTTCGCTTATCCGACGTTCTGCCGGCCCGTTTATGTCGGATAAGCGAGACTCTACCGTAGCACCATATGAATTTTTTGTTGTTCAGTCATTAAGTTGTGTCCGACTCTTCGTGACCCCATGAACCGTATCGCTAGCCCTGATATAAAAACTAAGGGAAAGAATGGAGAGAAGTTTGCAGATTTTTCATCTGGTCAAAGAGCCCACCAATACGCTACTTAGGGCAGGCAATCACACAATCCCACTGTTTGATGCAGAGAGCTATTTATATTTTCTTGTGCACGTTTCCACCTGCCTATCTAGAGCAACTACAAAATCAGCAATAACAACCGAAAGCACAAAAGTTTCAGCTTCTTCTCCAAAGTTTCGCTTTATGAGAAGTGGGTCTAGAAGTCTCAACCCTCAGCCACGGAGGCTCTCTGGGGGACTTTGGGCCAGTCCCTCACAGGGCTGGGGTGTTGAGAAAAAGAGGAGGAAAAAACACCACAGATGCCTCTTTTTGCTCCTGAACGGCGGGATACAAACCTACCAAATTAATAAGCAAAATTAGAGAGGAAGGCCTTGAAAACTTGGTTTTGTGCCCAAGCCTGGGGCCCCGCTGGTGTGTGTGTCAAACCCTGTCTCTTGGCTGTGTTTACTTCATTTATTTATTACATTCACATAGTCGCCCATCTCACATAGCGACTCTGTTGAGAGTTCTTTGATCGTGTTGATAGTTCTTTGGATAATGCCTGGCTGTTATGTGTTTTATTTTTCTATTCTATATTTTATCAATCTTACTGTCAGCTGCCCAGTCACGGATGTGAGATGAGCGGCTATATAAATCGAATACATATCTATCTATCCATCCATCCATCCAGGTCATCTGGCTGTAAATAAAAACGGTTATCATAAAAAGCTCAGGAATCAATACAGGGTTTCAGCCCCAAATAACGAATCCCCAGGTCGTCTGGCCGTACGTAAATACGGCTATTATGAAAAGCTTCCGGCCTGTTAATCTCGGGAATAAACCATGGCTTCAGCCCATAATTCCCATTTTATCGAGGCAACCCCCTTCGCAGCACGCCCGGCCCAAACAGGGGTTTGCCCGGCTCTCATTTAGCGCGTCGCGCGAAACCAGCTCACTCTGGCTTAGGGGGCCCGTCCATCGTGGTTTGTGCAATAAGCCAGGGTTTAACCGCCCCGGCCCCCGGCCGCCTCCCTCAGTGCCCCCCGAGACCCTCGTGCGCCGCGGCCGCCCTCTTAGGGGGGCTCGAGAGCGACCCCCGGCGGGCCTCCGGTGGCCGGGAGTCCCGCGGGCCGCCGAAGGGCCCTTCCCCGCCTCACGTACCGCTCTTCCCGACCCCGCCGGCGCCCAGCATCACCAGCTTGTACTCCCGGGGCTGCCCTGCCGGTGTAAGCGGGCCCGTGATGACACCCGCCGGGCCCCGCGGCCCGGAGGGCTCCATCCCGCCTCAGAGGCCTTCCGCGCCGCCGGGGCCTTAACGGGCCTGGCTCGTCCTCCCGCTCCGGCGCGCGGCGGCGGCGGCGCTTTTCCGCCTCATCTTCCCGCCCACCGAGGCGGACAAAATGGCGCCGGCGCCAACGGGCGCCTCGACGGCGAGGGGCGGGGCGACGCGTGGCCACGCCTCGCCTCTGACTCCGCCCCACGCCGCCGCGGTTTCTTTCCCGGCGGCGCTCTGCTTGCCCCGCCCAAGGGGATGCGGTGCCTGGCGTGGGGGCCACGCAATTCCGGTTCTCGAGTGAAGCGGCGTGCGGGGAATCCAGCTTCCAGCTGCAGCGGAAAAACGCGGCTTTGCTCTAACTGGACAGCGGAGCGCTGTACATTTAAATAAATGAGTGCAGTGAACACGGCTCCATCGCTCCTGGGAATAGGGGGGGTCGTCTGCGGATGGGGGCGAGGGGAAAGGAAAGGCTGCTCGAGGCTTTCAACAGACGGTGGCTTTCGCTTTTATACCGGACGTCCGCATTGCAACAGAGCCCCGTCCCTCTTTGCCCTTCCGCAGCTGAAGATTCAGAAATAGTCAGAATTGAGGCTCCCCCGCAAAAACCCGTTTTTCCCCTTTTTTGTTATAATTCCAGCTGGCTGACCTAGGATGCAGGCATCTTGACCCCGTGCATCTGGAGATGCAGACTGCAAACTACAGCAGCTCACGATCCTGGGGGTGGACTCCCTCCAGACTCTGCCGTGCAGGGCTAAAAATGGGGTCAGCCAGCTGGCAGACCAGGATGCTGAGCCCAAACGGGCTTGTCTGACTTTGGCTTAGCGTGGGACACCATCCTACCCAGGTTAGGTTCTCCTGGGCACAGCTGCAACTTTAAGAGATGCAGACTACAACTCCCAGGATTCCCCAGCCAGCATGCTGGCTGGGGAATTCTGGGAATTGAAGTCCGCACATGCTGGCTGGGGAATTCTGGGAGTTGAAGTCCACTCTCTTAAAGTTGCTGAGGTTGGGAAACCCTGCTCTGCACACCGGTGGACATGAAACACAAACCTGTTTACAAGTGGAAATTCAGCATCAATCATCCAAGCTGTTGGCTGCAAAGAAAACTCCACAGAGGTCACGTAGCTCTAACATGCCACGGGTGGCGTATAAATTTAATAAATGATTGTGATGAAGGAACCGGATGATGCTCAGCTGAAAGAACCCTAACTGCTCTATTTATCCTGCCCAAAAAGCAAGCACAGAATAAAAGGGAGAGAAAATCTGGCACGGAACGACGTCGTGGCTGGGTTGACCCACAGCACCCAGCCACGTTTGTCCGATTCGGGGTTCTCCTGCAGGGTGAACCCAGCCGCGTGTTGGTTTTTCAACAGCCCATGGTGTAATGTGATGTTTGAACCCCAATGTTGTGCACGTTCAAGAGACAGACTCTTCGAAGGATTTTTTTTTCAATATAGCGCATGATTAGAATTCTGTTAAGGTGGTCCACCCAGGCTGCAAATGCTGAAAATTATAATTTCCGTGTATTTGGAGCGCACCCCATCGAAGAAATTTAAAATCAGACCTCGGAAAATCTCTTCCCGAGTTCCTCAGCCAGCCTCTCCCCCACAAAATCTTCCCCAAACAAACTATGATTAAACCCACAACAACAAAGCTGGGGCGAAGCTACGGCTCGCTAGAAACTTGAGCTCATGTTTGCAAGGCTGCCTTCAAAGAAAACAGGCAAGAAGGGAGTAGAACATTTGTACATTTATCGTGAAATTATGGTTCAATTTATTTACAACATGTAGAAAATCAGAGAACAGGGTGCGTTTTGGGGGAGGTTGGTTGGTTTCAGGCCAAGCAAACCTGCCAGATCGTTTTTTGGAGAGAAAAAAAAACCTGACACTTGATCCAAATTACTTTAAATATTCCTTTGTGGTTTGAACACACAGCAAAAGTTGAGTTTCCGTGGTCCCCACTCCCAAGGCTGCATATTCCATCGTGCAAAAAAACATGTTTGCCACATAGCAGCCCCCCGCATGTCCGGGCGAAAACCAGTTAGTTTTGAACCACTATAAAAACAATCTTAAGAATTTTACCTCTTCGGCTAGGACAGCATTATACCAATTCCCGAAGATACGCTTAAAAAAAAAAGTGGGGGGGGGGAACCACCATGAAACAAAGTTTGGCTGTGCCACTTGCATTTTGGAACAGAAAGGAGATTGTAACCATGCCAAAATTAACTCCATGCTGATGGCGGGAGCCAAGATGAAAAACACAGAGGGCAATTCTACATCTGAATTGTCTGAATCCCCCGTGCTGGGAAGCCACGGGTGTCGTTCCCTGCCTAAGGTGGCTTGGTACAATGGAGAAAGGCCAAGAAAGTGAAGATTTTAATCAGCCAGCCCAAAAAACTCCAACAGAAGCCAACGGTGCCTACAGCTACGAAAGCTGCATTTTCCAATGTTAAAAAAAAAATGAAAGGATGCCGAGGTGGAACAAAGGAACACGTTCTAAAAGAGGCGAGTCTAGAGTCGAGGTTATCCAGCCGAGGAGTCATCTTACGCACAACTGAAAAACACTCCTTTTCCAGAGAGGAAGAAACATGGAACGTCAGCTGGTTAAGGGGTGCAGCGAGCTGGCGGGTGCCTCTTCCGACGGCCCCGAGAGATGCCCCAGAAGGTGGAGGAGGAAATGCCAAGACAAGGACATTCCTTCCAAGGATCGCACAAACACGGATATCGGCAATTGTGTTCCGAGAAGCCGGCGATTTGAAAGTCGCTCCCTACCGCAGACGTAGCAAGGGGGGGAGGAAAACAGCCCGGCCACGAAAGATGCGTACTGCGTCTCAAAAGCATGTGCAGAGAGCAGAGGCGAGGTCCATGTTGCAAAGACTGTTTGATCGAATACATGCGTTATTGCTTGAGACGGATGACCGACGGGAGGGATCTAAGGTGCCATCCAAAATGGCATTTGTTGCTTCGCCCGCTGCTGCGAGGAAGGATATTGGTACCCTAATCTCCACGTTTGTGAGTAGTTACTTGCATTTTTAAGACCCCCGTGGTCTTCCTCTTCGTCCGAGGAGTCTCCGGCATAGGCCACCAGTCCGAATTCCTTCTCGCCGGTTTTCATCTTCTTCGCTGGATGATCTAAAGAAGAACGAAAAGGAGGGGGGGGAAGGACACCACGCCCCCATCCCACCCCAAAAGAGGGGGGAAAAAAAGGGAAGAGAAAGGTAAAACAATTCCCCCAAATGTGTTAATTTCAATGAGAGCCAAAAAAACACGTTAGTTGGACACCGTTTTGAAGTCCCCGAACCAACGGTCACCCCCAGGTTTGGTGGTCGAGCGACACAGCGTCCGCCAACGGTGTGTTATGATCCGTCAGAACCATGTAAGAGAACAGAGAAGAGAGAAAAAAAAGAAAGACACAAAAAGAAGAAAAAAGGTAAAGTTAGCAAGGCCAGGCGGTGGTGAACTCCCCGTTCAAGAATATATGTCAAAAGGAAGAAGCCAGCTACCATCCTTTGCCCAAAATGTTTCGAAAAAGAGGATGCCTGCCCGCCAGAAACCTCTCAGGAGCCAAACCCTGACTGAATCCGAGGGATCCAAAAGGAGCAATGCTAAGGGGTGGATTCCACCCTGGTTTCTGGGACCAGGAGGGCTCGCTCGGTTCTTGAAGGCTCCTGAAGCGAGGGAGGCACCACGAGGCGGATGCTTGGAATGGAGGAACAGCAACTGGATCCCAACATCAGCGTTGGAGGAGGAGGAGGCTTAGCTAGTGGGGGAAAGAGGAGATGACCTCTCATTCTGTCCTGCTCCAAAAGTCCACCAGGAGAACCGGAGCTTAAAGCACCAGAGATCCCACCTCTATGGCCTTCTTGATGCTCCTCAGCTAAAAAGGGAGGGATCAGCTAACGGCAGCTAGGGAAACTGGGGAGTGAGGTCTGCACATCTGGAGGGCCCCAGCCATGCAAGGCTTCGGGGCAGTCTCTTTGATTTGGCTCTGGCTCAACGCCCAGCCCTCAAAACATGGAGGTCACTGCCTTCCAGCCTTGAGCTGGGCTTCCTGGTGTTGCCCGACGAGGGGCCGGCGCGGCTTTCTGAGAAAAAATGAAGGGCATCCTCGTGGCTGTATGATGGGGAGGCCGTGGAATCACGACAGCAGGGGGAGAGGAGAGAAATGGGAACCGGACGATTTGATGGCGGTCGTGGTACATTCTGCAGAGTTGGGCATTTAGGTGAATGGGAGAGATGTCTTACACAGAGCTGAGGGACTCTTTCCTGGAAGGAAGTGTAAGCGTGTAAGCGCATGTATGTGTGTTGCTGATCTTGAAAGAGATGGCAAATACAACCCAGCTTCCGCTCTGGGCTTCGGCAGAAGCTAAGGCACTAAACCGAACAGAGATCTTCCCGGACGGGCCGCTACATCAGAGTGAGAAGAAGCTGGAGGCACCTCGTGGCTTAGGGCCAGGAGGTGGTGCCAGCCAGAGCAGGCCCCCAGGAGGCACCGCAGGGCAGAAGGCCAACACAAGCCGAGCCTCTCGGCTGCGCACGCTCACCGTTGCTGCCCCCCAAGGACCCGTTTCTGTCATCAGACTCCGGCTTCATCCCGGTCACTGGTAACGCCGGTGGTGGCATCAGTTGCCTGTTTGGAGACACGCAGACAGAAAGACGGCACTTGAGAAGGACATTTCCGGGGCTCCGAGGGCAATGCCAGTCCTGAGGAATCTTCCCACCCCCACTGCAAAGCGGGCCAGCCGACGTGGGGAGAAGAAGGGGAGGGACCAAGATTGTATCTCGGGGACAGAGGCTTCTGTTTTTGCCAGGGCACAACAGGCCACCCCTCTCCTAACTCAAAAATCCTGCATTCGGTTGTCAAAGCCCAATTCAGACGGGGCTGGATCGAGCGCTGCCCAACACGCAACAAGAGCGTAGGCTCTTCCCGTTGAGACGAAACAGTGGAAAAGACAAGCAGCGAAATCTGGAGAAGCTCGAAGCTCACGAACCACCCCATTTCCCTAGGTGCTTCTCTGGGATGAACACCTCCGTAAAGGGGGAATGCTAAGATGCAGAAGGAACTAGAAGAAGTTCCCTCCTTAAGTTCAGTCTACACCAGGCTTGGCCCCTACCAAATGGACAGACCTCAAGTCCCATCATCCCCTAAGGGTAGATGATGGGCGGTTAGGTCAAGGCTCTGGAGGGCACCACACTGATGTTAAGTGAACAAAGGACAGCACTCAAAACAGAGAGGATTTCAGCTTTTTCTGTCAATGTTTCTTTTTGACTGAAATGGACTAAAAACGCTACATGGGGGCATAAAAGGCCCAGAAAGGAAAAGAAAGGAGGGAGGGAGAGAGGGAAGATGGAGAGAGGGGAAGGAAGGAAGGAAGGAAGGAAGGAAGGAAGGAAGGAAGGAAGGAAGGAAGGAAGGAAGGAAGGAAGGAAGGAAGGAAGGAAGGAAGGAAGGAAGGAAGGAAAAGGGAGGGAGGGAGGGAGGGAGGGAGGGAGGGAGGGAGATGGAAAGGGAGGGAGGGAGGGAGGGAGACAGACGGGGGGCAACTATGTTGGGCCTGACTGAAGCTGGGCTACCCACCATTCTGATTCCAAGAAGGATCATCCAGAATTTCAAGACAGATCCCGTTCCAAACCCAGCCCACCAGCAGTGACTAAAAACCAGCAGTCGCTTGACCCTTCCTTCCCCACTTTGTCAAAGACCCTCTTTCAAGCCAACTGGGCTGCGCCAGCAAAGCCTCCCTCCAAGCAGACCCATTTTTCTCCAGGCCTGGCCTACCTCGCATGGCCGGCCAAACACCCGCTTACCTGTCCCTCTCTCTCTCCTTTCCTGAGGAACCTGCTGGCTTCGAACCTGTTCCATCCATTTCAGTCGGACTGCAGAAGCCTGTACCTAAATTAGTCATATGAATGGGTCCATGCTATGAGCAGAAAAACACAGCGGCATTAGCAAATCTAAAACAGTGACGTGAGCTATTAGCTCCTTAAATGAAAAAAAAAAAAACTTCTCAGGAGGCCCCACTCTTTTTTTTTTATTTTTTCCTTAAATAAGAATAGGGCCAGCATGCTACAGCTTTGGAATTCTTTTGCACAGGGCTTTGGAAATGCTGTAACTACTGATTCTAAATCTGGCCAGGAGCAAACAAGGCTCAGGAATAATTCTTTCAAAAACCCCCTAAACCAGGGTTCCTCAACCTTGGCTGCTTTAAGACGGGTGGACTTCAACTCCCAGAATTCCCCCAGCCAGCATGTCCACCCGTCTTAAAGCGGCCGAGGTTGAGGAACCCTGCCGTAAACTAGACAATTTATTTCTATTCTGCGGTTCAGAAGCCTAAGGCAGAGCAATTTTGCAGCTTCTTAAGAAGATCTCAAGACAGTTCGCAGATGAGTTAAAATTGGAGCCACCTTGACCCCCCCCCCATGCTATAGTGGAGGTCGTATTTCAGTTTAATTAAAGATGTATGGAATATTACAAACCCCTTCTTAATAAGAAGGCATCGAATCATGTGGCTTTTAAAAAAACTGCATTTTTCCAACAGAGGGGTTGTCGTTTCGTTTTGAGGTGCCAGCCTTGAAAGAGGTATGGTAACAACTTGGTCACCTAGGGTGAATAAGAATGCTCCGCCAGGTGATCAGTCAAGTTAGTCTATTGTAAAGGGTGGGTCTTTCTTTCTTTCTTTCTTTCTTTCTTTCTTTCTTTCTTTCTTTCTTTCTTTCTTTCTTTCTTTCTTTCTTTCTTTCTTTCTTTCTTTCTCACTCTGCCTCCTTTCAGGCTGATGTTTCTATGTTATTAGGCGTGCAAAGGCAGAAGCTGTCCGTAGGCCACAGTATCTTAGTCTGGTTTTATCTAACCTGGTTGGCAGTGACTTTCCAAACCGTCAGGCTGAGCATTGTGCATGGAAAGAACAGCTGGAACTAAATGTGAGATTTAGTTTTTCCAATACGGGAAAGATCCACTGAATCGCAGCTCCGGATAACAATAGTTAAAAGATTATGGATGCTCAGCACAACACATCCATGACCTAGCCCTACAAATACATCATTCTGGTCTTTTCTAAAAAGGTTAGGAGAATCTTCATTAAGCAAACTCTCAAGGCTTTATCAGCCCCGTTTTTTTATGGTGTTGTAGTCTGCTTGAAAGAGAAACTTCGGCATATGAAAGCAAGCTGGATCTTTTCCTTAAATTAAGAATATGCAACTTCAGACTGCTTAGAGCAATCTTATCTTATTACCCCTTTTGGCAACATGCAGAGGATGGGGTTTTTTTTTCTGTAGCTTTCATGCCCCAGATGAGAAATTCAAGTTGCTGTGAGTTACAACACCCGGCAACTTTTATTAATGTGGCAAGCGATGAGGTGATCCAGAGGGCTTCCCTTCCTGTTTTATATCATGACTTATTCTAAACTAGATCAACCCCTTTGAAGGCAAAGATTCATCATCAAGTTTAAAAGGCAATCTTGCTTGCAGATTTTAAATCTGCTCATGTTCAAAAAAAATACTTAAAACTCCTCACCCAAATTCAAATCGCCCACTACCTAACACTTGGTTTGAAACCCAAAGCTTTGGCTGCACATCTCAGGTACGGCTCTCGGCTTCAGAGATATGAAAGCTGCAGATATCTGCCTCTCGCAAATCTTAGTTTTTCATCTCTGGAGATGCAACCTCTCCCCTGGGTGTTTTTCGACTGGCCACGTTCACTCTTGCAGCCCAACAAACTCCAAATGGGTCGAGCAAAGACCATCCTCCCCAGTCTGGAGAAGGCACAGAGTGACCTCCAGCCCAACGCTACCCATCTTATGGTCATTTCTTCTGCAGAACTGGCACCTACAGGGAAACATTTGGCCCAGGTAACGTTTTGACGGCCTTGAAGGAATGACAGCTCCAGAGGTCAGCCTACAATCACTTTGACCGCAAGGTCAAACTGGACTGGGGAGCAGGTAAAAAAAATGATTGTGGCTTACTGCACCTGGTAGCCCAAGAGTCCGGATTCGTGCTCATCCGGTAGCTCCTCGGTGAATCGTCTCTTCTGGCCCGGCTGAGGCGGGGGCTGTACAGGGGGCTGCGTCCCACTTGGCAGGTTCGTCTTTCCAGGAGCAGCAGGCAAAAAAGGAGTGCTTAGCGGAGTCTGGAAAGAGACCCCCCCCCCAACAATTTGCAAATGTAAGATGGAGGGGAACAATCTGAGGATTGCAGCCTTGGCTGCGAGATGCACACGGAAGGATTTTAGCTCAGCTGTGCTAGGAACATGCCATTGCAAGTAAGGAAGGTGGGCTAAATTGTCCCACACCTCTCGAATCCTATCGTTCTCCACTTCAAGGTGTTCAGCAATTGCTCAGGCTCCCAGTTACCATCAAAGGGGAAATGCAAATAATTATCAATTTCGGAGCACGCGATGGATGGTCTTACCTGGCTGGCGGTAGCAGCAGGCTGGACTTGTGTAATCGGGTACTGGGTTGGCACGGGCGGGACGCTGGTGGGGAGGGCCAACACGCCGGGCGCCATCGGGACAGCCGGAGGTCCGATGCCCGGCACCACGTAAGGAGGCTGGCCTGGCTGCTGAGGGGGCGGAGCCACAGGGTAACTGGCCTGGAAGCCGTTGGGCGGGTAATACGGCGGCTGGGGAGGAACAGTCGCGATGGTTGCCGGCTGCGTGAAGCCTGATGGGAACCGAGAGAAAAGCAGGAACGGTAAAGGTTGGTCGCGGATGTCGGAGTGAATCCGATTGAAAAAAGGAAGAGATGGACCTCTCGGGTTTTCAGAACCTCGAGATCCCGGAGAAGAAATGGCATAGTGTCCTCGCCTTTGTGCTGGGCTGGCCAGCGAGGTAAATCAGACCTGGAAATCAACTCCACGGGAAGACTAGAAATATACTTCATTGAGACATTTTGAGAATTTGTGGTTCTGTGGTTGTGGCCTGTCTCAGCGAACTACAGTTCTATACTTCATTGGGAGATTTTACGATGGCGCCCTTATTCATTTTATCCCCTCCAATTTTGTGTGTTTTTACAGTTTTTTCTGTGTAATTGTTTTTAGGATTTTTTTTAACTGTTTTACGCCGCCCAGAGTCACCTTGTATGAGATGGGCAGTGATATAAATATGATAAATAAAATAAATAAAACCTTGCAAGTCTGATCACGCTCCTCTCCCTTCTTACACTCCAGTGAATCAAAGAGGGGTCTGTTGGATCCACTTCCAAATATAATCTGGATGCTCTGGACTTAAAAAATGCTTTTGCCTAGGGAACTGTGATGGAATGGAATTATGAAGGCCACATTCAGGGAGGCAAACATCCTCTTTCGTCTCCAGAAGGGCGAGGAAGAGATAAGAGGATGAGGCTGGCACCTCCCTGAGGAATTCACTCTGTTTTCACAGCTACTGTGGGAACAGAGTTTCAGTCTGGGAAGACTGATGTCAGGCCTAGCCCGAGGAACTCCAGGAGACCATGCAAATTCTGTTCAGCAATGTTTATTAGCTACAACCTCTATCAAGAATCTTCCCAGACTGAAACTCTGTTCCCACAGTAGCTGTGAAAACAGAGTGAATTCCTCAGGGAGGTGCCAGCCTCATCCTCTTATCTCTTCCTCGCCCTTCTGGAGACGAAAGAGGATGCTTGCCTCCCTGAGTGTGGCCTTCATAATTCCATTCCATCACAGGAACAGCTCCTGCATATCTCCATCAAGACCCTCTTCCTGGCTTTCTACCCCAGCTCAGTGATTCCACTTTGGGGGTCTGGCTGGCTCTAGGCACACAAGAGGCAAAACTGAGAAAGAACCGCCCCGAGAAAACCATCTGCTTTGCAAAATGTTCTTCTGCACGGCTGTGCACTCAGAAGCAGGCCGCGACGGCTGGGAGGAACTGGACTGAACAGTCGGAGAGTCCATCAACTCTGTATCCAAAGACTCGAGTTCCCAATCCCCTTCTTAAGACCTTCCAAAACCTCAAAGAACGGCCAAACGTTAGCCCGTGGGAGAACAGTTTAAAGTTGAGCACGGGGATCAGAAGCGAGTCACTACTATTCACACCCACACAAAACCCCGCTGGCAAAACTTGGCTGTTTTCTCCCTGAATTTCAACAGAACAATCTCGGGAGCTTTGAGGGGCGGAGAGGAGGAGTTTCTCCCTCGTCTACACAAAGTGCCTTCAGGTTAGAAAGCATGTCTATGTTCTCCCAGAAATATGTTTGTGTGGGTTAGCTTGGCTTCTCTCTTGTGTAGTTTCTCGTCCCCCACTTAGGCATCTTGATTTTTCATGTTAACCACTGGATCAATCACTGTTTGGTGCCGTTTAAAAAGAAACCTTTTCCGCAGTGCTTCTGGGACCAACCCACCCCCAGCCAGGAACCTGAAATTGTTGAACAGCTGGTCTTTTCGAGACAGACCTGTTAATGGCATAGTGGTGGTCATCTGGTTCACAAACCGCGAGTATTCTGCATGGACCTTGAAGGAAAGCAAGAGATTCCGCCATTAGGATCCTATGAATTAACCCACTGCCTTCATCAGAGACTTTCTTAAATGTTCCCAGTCCGGTGGCTACTGTTCCAATTCCCTACACATGGAATTACTTCATTTTCCAATCCATCCTGGACCTTGTCTTATATTGACTTGGCCTTCAGAGGGGAGGGATTCACTAAAATGGCCTTTCCTAATCCAGTGCTTTCCAGATGACTGGGGTGACAGCTCCTATCATTCGAGACATCACGACTAACACGCTGGTTGGGAAGTCTAGGAGTTATAGCCCTAAAATATTTGGAACATGTCACCTTGGGGGCCACCTAAGCTTCTTTTAGGCTGATGTCTGAACCATTCCTTAATTCCTTAAGATTAGTTTGGGGTTTATAAATATTGTTGAATGAATGAATGAACACACGAATGAGTGTGTAAGTGGCTAGACACGTGGATAGGAGTTAGCTAAGTAGGTAGATAGATGGACATTGAGGGAGATATTGATCTGAAACCATTATAAACATGGAGAGAGACGTCTGTGCTCCCCTCGGCAACTTTCCAGAAATTCCCTTCTGACCATCTTCTCTCTCCCTGTAGCCTTCAAACAAGGTCACCACAAATCTCTTTTTGGGGAGAAGGGAGCATTTTCAATGGGATTTGCAAGGGAAGAGGGAGGGTGGTTAAGCGCAATGCCGTTTGGGCCAAGCAGGACAAAAACAAACAGCTAACTTACAGTCTGTAGTAAGTTCTCACAAAGCTTTTTAGCTGCTGCGAGGCCTTCTGGCTTGGGGTGGCTGGAAGAGAAACATGTATATTCAGTGTAAGGTATGAAAAAGTAATTCTATATGGGCCCCCAGCAATTTGAAAGCGAGAGGAAATACCTTGAGGCATGTAGGTACCAACGCACTAGAACAGTGTTTCTCAACCTTGGCAACTTGAAGGTTCTTCAATTCTCCCAATTCTGGGAGATTCAATTCTCCCAATTCTGGGTTCTTCAATTCTCCCAATTCTGGGAGTTGAAGTCCACACCTCTTCAAGCTGCCAAGGTTGAGAAACACTGCCCAAGAATGCCGCGCTTGGTGCCCACCAAGTTCCCAACATTATTATTACTTTTTCAACAACAGCGTTTCTCAACCTCGGTAGCTTCCACATGTACAGACTTCCACTCCCAGGATTCTGCAGCCAGCATGATCACTGCAAAGCTTTCTGGGAGCGGAAGTCCACACACCTGGGAATCGCCCAGGTTAGGATGTTTTAGAGGTGCTGGTTTCTCTACTCCTGGGGTAGTCCATTGTGAGCAACCCGGCGTTCTTACAGGGTTTACCAACTGCTTTCGCTGGTCCCTTCTACGGCACCGTGCCCGAACCATGACACACCAAGCCTGTGGCCTGGCACATACATCACGCTAAGCCATGGTGCAAAGTGCTTAGCTATACTCCACAAAAAGGGCCATGTTCACGCCCGGGGAAAAGCCGAATCTGAGGAAGCCGACCCACAGTGGGACGCAATGCGCAAACCTGCACATCAATGCAAAGGTTTTAACATTCCTCTGAAAAAGGTGATCGACTTAACGCCGCAGCACCGTTCTCAGGATAGCATCGCTGATCTCAATGAGAATCTGGAGATTCCCAAAAGCACCGTTTGCTCACCTGATGTAAATGTACATTGGTTCGAACGCTTCTCGACCGGAGGCAGGTTCGATGCAGCCCGAGCCCTTCCCCCGGAGGAACACCTTGGCACCCGTTTCTATCTGGATGTGCTGCAAATACGAGCAGCCCGGGCCTTCAACCTTCTCCTTGACGTTGAAGGTGGGGACGGCATGTTCCAAGCCCACAAACAGCTTGTCTTGGACATAGTGCATCTGCGAAGACAGGCATCCCCAACATCACCCAGGGAGACTGGATTCTCACAACACATTCCCAACTCATTCATTTTCTTTTCCGTCTATTTTTTCCACGGGGGGTCTTGGCAGATTCTGCAAACCGAGTTTTGTGTAGCAGAGGAGTCGGGGCCGCGTTCACACCTTTAACTCAGACCGGATTGGTTTAGGTTCATTTGGGATTTAACGAACGCAGGCAACGGGTTCATCCAGCAACAAGGTTAAGTGTGTGGTGAAGATCCCATAGACCATGTTGGTTTCTCATTCCCCAAGAGAATCGCAGAGAAGAGGGATGAATGATATGGCCCTTCCCTCCCACCTCAAGAGATTCCCCAGAATACTGTCCATTTTTGGTTTCAATCTTCCCTTGTTCTGAACGGGGAGGAATCAAAAATGCACAGGACGTCGGGCCTGCCACCACACCAGAGGGTCTCCTCTGGGGCCGGTGGGTGATTTCTCTTGAAGGGAAAGCAGGAGGCATTGTTGAATGGCGCAGTGAGGTCTCTGCTCTCTGTAAGCTGGACCCCTCTCTCCATTGCATTTCTTTAAGAGGATGGTATCAGCCTAGCCCTGCTCAACAGGCCAGGCCTTCTTAATCCTCTAGCAAGAGGGCTCAGATCGAACGGACACAGGTCACTGACTGGGTGGGCAACCCATGGTCCAAGAGCCAAACAGAGCCCCTTAAAAACATTTCTTCTAGCCCCCCAAACTCTGACAACACCGCTACATTTTGATTCCCCTGAATCTTGTGGTGGGAAGCCCAGAAAGTTGGCTTAACATTGTTCAAGGATGGAAGAAAGAGAAAGGGAGGGAGGGAGGGAGGGAAAAAAAGGGGGGGTTAAGAAAACACATGTCCCCTCCCCCAGAAAGAAGAGAAAAGAAATATCTGCTCTGCACATTTGGAGTTAGCAACCCAACGACCCCCGACTCTGCCCCAAGGTGGCAAGCCCCGCAAAGCAGAGATCAAAATTAAAACAAAGCAGGTCTGCTCAGTGGGGAATGGCTGGAAAAATTCATAATCCTAACCCTTTCCTAATTCATAACCCTTTCCTAATTCATAACCCAAACCCTTTCCTTCTCCGGCAATACTTACTCCCCCAGACTGGAAGGGTGGCTTCTGCCCAACGGCTGGGGGCAAGGGAGTGATGGGTGCAGGCTGGTGGTAGACGGTCACCGTCGCCCCATTGAAGGTGGGGCTGGACCCAGTGGCTGCTTTGACTACGCCGTTGGTGATGATCTCTTTGATTCGGTTGACGGCTCCTGCCAGTGAAAAAGCAACAGAGTCAAGCAGTTTCGCTTCAGACCGAAATCTTTACTATAAAAACAAAGACTTTGATGTACGCTCTTCCCTCCTGTTCTTATTTCATTTTCAAGGGGGCATTTCATTTTGACGAAAAAGTCAATGAATCGTAACACTTGTAACATTAGCATCTGAAGCTGCGATTAATATGGATAGAATATACACTTTGTCTTGCTCTGATCTATATATTCAATACTCCAAGGTATCTACGAATAGAATATTAAGAATCTAAGTATGTTATATAAATATTGTCGTATTGAAATAACGTACTGTATCAAAACTGAGAAGATGGAGCAAGAGATGGCCTATTTGGCTAGATTTAATAATATCTTAAAGGACTGAGTGAGTTCTCTATTAACACTGTATGGATGTACTTTTAATTCCTTCAAATGTCACTCATTTAATCACTATTCTGTACCTTCTCTTAAGATGTTATTTCACAATATTTTTTAATAACTGAAATAAACTCAGGCAGCCAAATGCTAGCCTTCGACTGTGGATACGAATTCAATTTTGTGCTCCGCCCCTCTGACGAATCAAAATCGCACGTTCTGATTCCTGCCCGAGGAATCCAAACAGAATCGACTTACGGTCCACCAATTCTCTCGTCTGTCCTTGGACGTGCAAGTACAGCGGACGATCCCTGGAAGACAAAAAAATGGAATGTGCCTTTCGGTTTTTTAAAAAAAACTGAAACCAAGACGAACGCTTGAGACATTAACCTCACCGGTTTAAAAAAAAAAAAGGAAAGAATTTTGGATGGAAACTCAGGATGGCAATCCCACGATCAGCTTTTCGGATATAGCAATTCTTCTCTGAAACCCATTTGGAAATGAAGCAGAGAGTAAAAGATGAATACGCACCCAGGGCCGACTTTTATTTTTTCTTCCGCGGTCATGTACCTCCCTCGAGTGGAAACGGCCGCCCCGCTCAGCTTACTTATCTGCAGACATGGGGAGGGGGAGAAACGGGGAGAGAGAAATGATGATTAAGTCATGTTAAGAAAAGCTCAGCTGAAGCCCCACATGGTGAAGTCCTCTTTCCCACAGATGCCAGGGAGGTGTTTCTAGCAACCCCCAAAATTGTAGCTGCCTTCCAAGATTTCACCAAACGAGCTACAGCTTTCAATGTTGATTCTCACGATGCTTCTTAGGAAGGTAAATGGGAATCCCTAGGAAACTTCCCCATCAAAATGAAAAATAGTAACACTACCTAATCCAGTGTTTCTCAACCTTCGCAGGCTGAAGATGTGTGGACTTCAACTCCCAGAATTCTGAATGCTGGCTGGGGAATTCTGGGAGTTGAAGTCCACACATCTTCCAGCGGCCCAGGTTGAGAAACGCTGGTCTAGTCTAACGTAACATGGGAAAAAGGATAAGAGAGTCTTCAATGCAGATGCAGAAGTGAAAGCAGAGCAACTGGAGCTCCGTCTTACAGCTTCCGGCCCATCCGGCCAATGCCGATGGATGATGGGAGTTGTAGTTCAACAACACCTCAGTTGCCCCACGGTGGCTTTAACGCAGGAAAACAGGAAGACAATAATAATCCTTTGTTAAACTTGTACGTCACCCAACTCTGCGTGGCTCGGGACAGCTGACAACATTCAAACAAAAAAAATTACAATAAAATCAATACAAGGTAACGATCGAAGATGACTAAGGACTAAGTTCGACCGCTGGAAAGTTAGGGACAGTGGAGGGAAACAAGGCACAATTTCTTCCATTGCTGGGGTTATTTTGCCCAACATGCAGGCCCACGGACAGTTTAGCAGTAGCTGGAAGAACGGTTCCTATGAAACCGCAACGTGTTTAGAAAAAATAAAGACCGTTAAGCTGCTCCAGGGCCAAATAAATGAGGCGCCAGACCTCATCCTGCGTCTGTCCTCTGGTTAGGAGATTCCGGCACGTGAGCGGCACGTCGTTTATTTCCACTTCAGCCACCACAAGGTCGTCTTTGCTTTTGTTTGTGGCTGCACCTTTCCCCGGAGCCTGAAGCTGCCAAAGATCAGAAGGGAGGAGGATTAAAAAAAAAAGTGAAAATCATACAGCTGGAGCCCAGCCAGCCAATCCGAGGTTCTTTTTCTGCCCGGCACAAGGGAACAGAAGACGTTCCTCCTTTGGGGAGAACAAAAGTGAAGGCAAGCAGAGCGGTTTCGGTTTTTTCCCAGCCCTGATTTTGGGAGTTGGCCAAAGTAATCTACGTCTGCTGTAGGATCATAATGAGAATAAAGGGGCTCAGTGTCAAAAAATGCTCTGGCATTGCCAGTATCTAGATTTGATGTTTCACCTAATGCCAGATGGAAAGGAAGAAAGGAAGAAAGGAAGAAAGGAAGAAAGGAAGAAAGGAAGAAAGGAAGAAAGGAAGAGGGAGGGAGGGAGGGAGGGAGGGAGGGAGGGAGGGAGGAAGGAGCAGAGGAATAAAGGCAAGCAAAGAAGAGGGAGGGAGGGATGAAGGGGAAGGAAGGAAGGAAGGAGGGAGGGAGTGAGCAGAGGAATGAAGGCAAGCAAAGAAGAGGGACGGAGGGATGAAGGGGAAGGAAGGAAGGAAGGAAGGAAGGAAGGAAGGAAGGAAGGAAGGAAGCCAGCCCGCCCGCCCGCCCGCCCACCCAAGGCAGCACAGGCCCAGTTTGGGCACGATATTTGGGAACTGAGAACATACACGTAGGAGCAGGAATGAAGTCAAGCCACAAGTAAATAAATATGCAGGCAAGCAAGTGCAAACTCCATCTCCCCCCAGCAGCCGCTAACCTTGTCCGCTGAATTCGTGGTTGGTTTCAGCTTCCCTTTCGCCATTAACATGGCGTTGATTTTCGCTGCCACGGCCGCCGCAGCATCAAGAGCTCCTAAAGGAGCCGCAGAGCCTTCAGAGCCGGACATCCCGTCTCCGCTGCCCTGGACGGGGCGGCCGACCACAGGGGTGGTAGCAGGGAGGAGGAAAAGAGCTGGAGAAGGCCCAGGCTGATCCCATTTGCTCCGGCGCCTGGAAATCAGGGGGGAAAAATTATTTTTTCCAATTCCTTCTGTCAGCTGGGCCCGCTTCTCAAATCATCCTTCCCCTTCTGACATTCTGGAACACTTTACAGTTGCCATCCCTATTTAGGATCAATCAGAATCGATTAATTCGGCTAGACTGAGAGTTTGTCTTAGCATTTACAGAGTTGTTTGCTTCCCAACTGTTTTTTGTTCTGAGGTCAGTGGAAGGCCGACTCAGCAGACAAACCGGTTGGTGCCCAGGGGCCAAGCAACTCAAATACCAAGTGCCAACATCCGATTCCCCTGCCCTCCCCACCCGCTGCTTACAAATTCTCCATTTTCGGCTCATGAGGAATTATCACAGGAAACAGTAAGCGCGGCTGGTTTTCAGGGGGGCTGAAGAGCCAATGAGTCGGCTGGACTAAGGGCGAATCAAAAGCCGGGCCCCCGAGGTGCTCCACCAATCAGCTGACAGCACGTGTGAGTATAAAATGGGCCACAGCTGAGGGAGTTGGCCAGATTGCCCAGAGAGACGGCGAGGGACAGCTTGGAGGAGGAAAGGCTGCCAGGAGGACAGCAGAAGACTTGGAAGAGAAGAGGCGGGAAAGGCCGGGAGAGGAGGTGGAAGGAAGCTGCGGCTCCTGAGGCAGAGCTGAAGCCACTGCCCATCTCATGAGCCCGGAGCAAGAGGCATCCAGAAGCAGAGCAGGAGGCCTGGAAGGGAGAGGCGGCTCCTGAGGCAAAGAGAGCTGAAGTCGCCTGGAGCCGCGGGAGGGCGAGCCGAAGAGGCCGCTCTGGAGCTGAAGTCACCTCGGGGCCAGCTGGGGGTCCGCCAGGAGCAGAAGCCGGGCAGGGCAGGGCAGCCCTGAGGCAAGAGATGGAGCCCGGCCCACCTCAAGAGGCCTGAGAGAGCCGAAGTTGTGGGGAAAGAGGCGGCTTTGAGGCAAACACGGCCCAGAAGAGGAAGACAAAAAAGAGCCGAAGTCACTGCCAACCTCGGGCTGACAAAGCCCTGAGGAGAAAGAGCTGAAGTCACAGGCAGCCGGGGGGGGGGGGCGCCGCCCATCTCCCCCCACAGCCAGCAGGGCCCCCCAAAGAGGCAGCCCAGAAGAGCCCCAAACTCTCCTCGCCATCCCGTGAAGAAAATCCGCTCCTCTGCAGTCCCCACTCAAGTCCGACTGAAAATTAGGAAAAGGGGAGGTCTCCACGGAGTTGGTCTCCCTCACAACCATTTCCTCTCGTGCCCAATAAAGTCATTTTTAAAATCTTTCCCCGGTCAGCCTCTGAGAGGAACTCCGTCAGGGTAATGCAATTGTAAAGGTGTTTCTCCCCCCCCCTCCCATGTCTTTTCCTACCTGGGTTTCTTACTTGCCTCCGAGAGACTTATAGCGGGATTCCTCACCCTCAGCCGCTTAAAGATGGGTGGACTTCAACTCCCAGAATTCCCCAAGCTGGGGGAATTCTGGGAGTTGAAATCCACCCATCTTAAAGCGGCTGAGGGTGAGGAATCCCGCCCTAGGTCTCTCGGAGGCACGTAAGAAACAGGCTCACTATGTAAGAGACCCCCATATGGGTTTCTTAGATGCCCCACACGGGTTTTTTCCCACAGGAGTTCCTGTTTCGGAGGAGGAGCCCCCCTGTGAAAAGGAGGGAGGGGCCCCGTCCGCGCCTCCCGGGGGGGCACAAGCCCGCTGGGGTGGCCGCGGAGAGCTCACGCGGCTCCGAGGGGGGCCTCAGCCGCCCCGGTCTGGGCTCGCCCCACACCCCCCGCCACGCCCCCTGCCCGCAGCCCCGCCAAGCCGCCGCGCTGGCCGCGAGCGAGGGAGGCATCGGGCATCCCGGCCCTGACACGGAAGCCCGCCCGGACGCGGGGCGCCCAAGCCCTCCCGAAGGGGTGGCCGGGGCGGGGCTGCGGCGCCGCGCTGGGAAAGGGGCCCCCGGTCGCGGGGGGGCGCCTGATGGGAGTTGTAGTCCGCTCCCGGAGTGTCCGTGGAAGGCCCGGCTGCCCCGCTCGTGCGCTCCGCCAGGCCGCTCCGCCCAGGCTCGGTCCCCGCTGCCTCCCCGGGAGCCGTCCTCACCCGCCCGAGGCCCCAGGCTCTCGCTGCCCCGCGCCGCCCGCTGACATGGCTGAAGCCGCCGCCGCCGCCGCCTCCTTCGCGGAGAAACTTCCCCTCCCGGCGTCACTTCCGCCCCGCCGTGGCGTCACTTCCGGCTGTTGTCGCCGCGACGGGGAAGGATCGGAGCAGCGCGCGGGAGCGAGGAACCTCGCAGATCCTTTTTTTGAAAAAGGGAAGAGTGACGGCGCGCTGCGACTTCCGGGTTCCCCATGGGCCCCTCAGAGACCACGAAAAGGGGAGGGAGGAAAGAAAAATTAAGATTTTTTTTTGAGGGCAACAGCAGTTCCAATGCCATGGGAAGGAAGGATGTACTCCGATGGCGCACAGACCTGTGGATCTCACAGCTGCAGGAACCATCGGATCAGAAGTCGGCTCGGCGCCTCCTTTCAATCCTTAAACACGCGAACATAAATTAGGAAAGAGCCTCGGCCCCTTTAAGAAAATAACCTCCGCTCTCTGGTCGGGCTGCCAAGCGGAGACCCTCCCCGGGGTCTCCTCCTAAGCCTCTGAGAAATCAAAGACGTATCAGCACAATTACTTTACATCTCTGTGTGTTCATGTGAACCCAAAGGATTTGAACCCAAAACCAAGATGTGTCAGAGCCCGGCTTCCAGGCTGAAACGCAGAACCGGAAGTCCTCTACCCTTTCTTGTGTCTATGTGCAAGGCCAATTCGAACGTCCGGCTCCTTCTCCCCGCCTCCCAGCGCGGGGGTGGATGGGACCTGAGGGAACGGCCCAGGTCACGTGGCTCCCTGCTTCCCAGGGCTCTGGAGCGCGTGCGCTGCGCCCTCTTGAGGCGCAACCCACCAAAATTCTGCCCTATTTTTAAAAAGGAGAGAAAAGAAAAATATTCCGATTTTTTTTTTCGAAGCGCCCTAAATAATATACAGCAGTGTTTCTCCACCTCAGCGCCTTGAAGGTGGGTGGACTTCAACTCCCAGAATTCCCCAGCCAGCTGGCTGGCTGGCTGGGGAATTCTGGGAGTTGAAGTCCACCCACCTTCAAGGCGCTGAGGTGGAGAAACACTGATAAACAGATTCTAAAGCTTCCGTGGCTGGACTTTTTGTGTAAAAATTAAAAAAAAATAATTTATGGTTTGGATGATTAAGATGGATGCTAGAAAGAGGAGCGTCACAATGTGACTTTAGAGAGCTCGGTCAAAGTTGTCCTCATAATTGTCCTTATCCCTGCTGGGAAGAGTGTCAAAAACCCATTTGTTTCACCCCAACCCAAACCTTGGGTCTGCAACTTCCTCTACATCTTCCTCTTCCCCCCCGATTCCTTCCATTTTTCCTGTCTTACGGCCCTTCCAGCGCCCTCGGTTCTTTCTCTCTTTCCCCTTCTTCTGCTCCCCTGGAGCTTCTTGCCGTTCTGCCTCCTCAAGCTTGTCGTAGAAACACCATGAGAAAAACCGAGTTTCCACGGCTAACCGCCTCTCTGCTCTTTCGCTGACATCGCCGTGAGCCACGGCGCTTCCTTTCAAGGTGGACTCTGCCCTCCTTTCCCTCGATACGGATTTCCTTCTGAAAGTCCAAAAAAGAAAAGAGTTCCCTCCTCTAAATCGTTTTTCCCTTTTTACAGAAACGGGGAAGTTTCTCCAGGAGGTCCAGAACCTCCATCTTTCGAGAAAGAGGGACCTGAGATGGGGCAAACCGTGATCCTCGAATTCCGGGTCCACAAGACCAGGAATAACCAGGATTCAGGAGGAAAAACAGGATTAAGAGGATGGGAAAATATTTCTTCTTCTTCTTCTTTCTACATCCACCCACTCCGTCCCCAGCGAGACTTTCAGATTCGTCGAAAAGCACCGTCGTAGCAAAAGTCCAAATAAGAACGGTGGATTTCTCTACGCAACGGCTTCTATTTTTTACAGCTTCTTTTTTTTTTTTGCTTTGAAAGAGTTTTAGACTTTGGGGAACGGGTGTCTCGTGGCTTTCTCTTTTGCTATGCTGATTTTTCAGTCCGTTTCTTCGCCCCGTAAGGCGCGTGCATCGCAACCCTTCTACCAGTCCAGCTTACCAATGTTTTAAAGCGAGAAATCATCTTCTTGTCTGAAAATAGAAACTCCTGTATCAGCCCAATGCAGTTGACCCCTTCCGTTTCTAACCACTTCCGCCTCCAATTTCCTATCGCTCGGGTCAATTTCTTTGAAACTGCCTCAATGCAAGCCAATCTGCTGGTCTTTGAAGAGCCAGGTATCTTTTTATCCGTCTGTAAAGTACAGGAGGTACAACTTAGGGGAAAAGGAGAATTAAAAAACTAGGGAAGGCAGAAAGAGCAGAATGATGGATACGAAAGCCCGATGTTTGCTTGCCTTTAAATTCAGTTGATTCTGGGCTGTGCCTCACCTTAATGTGGCTTGTTTCACTGGGGCTCAAAGAGCTCACGAAACACAACCGCGTTGAGGTATGAACCCTGCCAGATGTAGACGCTTCAAAAAATCTGGCTTAATGCAACCTGTCACCCCGCATTCAAAATCCCATGTATTTCGTAATCTGTGCCATCGAATAAGCTTCGGTTTGCAGCCAGAAAGGGCAGAAATCAGGGCTTGGGTGAATAAAGATGCCCGCAGCGTTCGAGGTGGCATTACTGCGTAAGGAGGGCAGGATAAACCAGGCTAGAAATATGGCTCGATTGCTCGATCCTGCAGCAACCGATCTATGTCATTCCGACGCTTCTCCAGCACCTCCATTGAAAACAACATATATTTGTGAGCCTCATCTTCAGATCCTCGGCTGATTACGTTCAGGAGGGCAAGTTGGCATGCCCAGAGAGAGATTTCTTGCCGGGTCCAAGACCAGAGTGCTGATTTGTTGATTTGTTGATTTCTTTATTTAAACACTTTATACAGATGCCCCTCTCCCAGCAGTGGCTCTGGGCAGAGGATTAAAACTGGCAAAACCTAACCGAGCGATATAGACAGCGTTGGGTTTTAGCCGCTCAGAAGCAAAGGTTGAGCGTTGTACAAACCATCCTACGGCTGATGGGGTGCTGGTTCGGCCCGTGGGGCGAACCTTCCTATCGTCAAGGAAATCTTTGGGGGGGTTGGACTCCCCCCTCCCCAAAAAACCACCATCCAGAATAAGCAAGCAAAGAGAGGGAGTGCGCTGAGCAAAGCGGAAGCCGTGCAAGCCCGGAACGACCCCTGGACGCGGCGAGAAAGAGACATTACTCCTCCTCGACGGTAGGAAGAAAGCTGTGTTTCTCTACAGCAGCAAAAAAACAGGGGGAGTTTGGTAGCCCCTTTCCGGATCCCCCAATTTCATGAACAGACCCCCCCCCCTTTTACAGCTCACTTCGTCGGCTGCCCCTTGGCGTTTCCAAAAGCGGATGCTCTGGAAGGCCGCTTGTGAGTCCGAAAAGAGGCTACCGGAAGATCCATCTGATCTTTTGCTCCGCTCCCGGCATTGAATTCCTTGTGGCAAAGAGCAGGGGCCGGGAAAATAGGTCCAGAAGCCGGAGGAAGAAAGGTGTCTATTCCGTGGAAGAGCTTTTCCTTGGGGGTGGATCTTGGAGGGGCTGTTTTGAAGCTTCAAGCGTGCTGTATGTTTGCATTTCCCGCACATCCAGCCCCTGAAAGAAGGAGAGTCAAAATGTTACATTAAGGCAGTGCTTCTCCACCTTGACAACTTTAAGGTACGTGGACTTCAACTCCCAGAAATGGCTGGCTGGGGAATTCTGGGAGTTGAAGTCCACGTACCTTAAAGTTGTCAAGGTGGAGAAACACTGCCTTAAGGAGACAAAGGATGCTTACTTCAAAAGCATCAAAGGTGGTTGGTTGTGCAATGCACTCATCTGGCTTGTTAGGTTTCAGCTTTGCACAGAGGGTGTGAACCTAAATAGGACGCTGGAATTGGGGTCTCTGCAGCTCGGCTGCAATGATCGAAACGGCCCACCAACCCAAATTTCTTTCAACCATATTCCCACCAACCCAAATTTCCAAATTTCTAGCTGAGGGCTGGTGTGAAGATGGGTGGGGTCTTCCCTTAGGCAATCTCAGTTGCTTCACAACTGTCTTTCGCCGTGGGACAGGAAAGGAAGACCCCTTTTCGGTGCTGAAATATGCTTTGGGGGTCCCCCCGCCCCGTCGCCGCTTCACCAACCCCCCCACGAAGGAGCAGAGAAACTTACCGTATAGACGCCTTCCACTTTCTAGAAAATGGGGGGAAAGCAAAGATAAGGATTAAAATGCAAAGAAACAAAGTGGAACCCCCCCACCAAAGGACCCTTTGCTGTAATTTGCGGGGCTCGAGGCGCGTGATATTTGCCATCAAATAATTTATTGATGTACCTCATAGATGGGAGAAGCGGCGGCTGCCTTGTCGGCTTTCTTTCGATGTAGGAACTGAAGGAAAGGAGAAATAAGTCAATAAAATCATTACAGATTTGGAGCTCTAATTCTCAATCTGCCCAGAGTCCTCTGGAGCGGGATGGAGAATCCTAATCATCATCATAATCCGATCAATCTTCTCCTCTTATTTCCTTAGATGGAAAGCACATTGGCTCTTAGGAATTGCTTCCAGAAATTAGGAATAATTTCAGGCGGCATTTCTCAGAATGAACTAATGGCAGGCTCAGATTGTTCCTCAGACACTCACCTTAAGCCGGCAGTAGAGGAAAGTCAGAGTGATCCCATAGAGAAACAGAATCCCATCCAAGATGTAGCACAGCTGGGGCTCTTCTAATGCTTCTGCAAACACAAGAGGCCAAGTCTGACATCTTCCAGAAAAGATTTGCAATTAAAAAAAAGAAGAAGTAATCTTTCTGGCGGATGCAGAATCAAGAAAACAGAAACAGGTCGGCTTGGAACTTCTAGCTGGAGAGGAATTTCGGAGCATGGCTGGTACAAATTGCAGCTACCTAGATTTCACTTAAATATAAGGAAAAACTTCCTGACGGTTAGATCTGTACACCAGTGGAACAGTCTACCTACGGAGGTTGTGAGTTCTCCATCTCTGGAGGTTTTTAAGAAGAGGCTGGACAGTCACCTCTCGGGGATGGTTTAATTGGTTTCCTGCATATTGCAGGGGGTTGGACTAGATGATCCATGTGGTCCCTTCCAACTCCAAAATTCTATGATTCTATGATTCTAAGCAAGTGAAAATGCTTCTTTGGACACGGGACCATCCCAAGGAGCTGATTCATGACAGGTCTCAGTAGAGTTTGGAATAAATCTCCTAAAAGCCGGATCGGGATAGCACCGGTCTCTGCCACTCAGATTTAAATTCTGATCGGCGTGGCCGAAAAGGAAAAAGTGGTAGGGAAGGAGAAGGAAAACATGACTTCACAAAACCAGTTCTTAAATGGTTACACCGGGATTCAACATTTGCCTCTAAAATAACTGCAAGGGACAACAAAAAGAATGATGTTTTGTTGCATTGTTTATGATGTTTGCTATGGATATTAAAAATGGGGGTTGAAACATCATGCTGTTGGAATATTTTTCTCATACATTTACAATAAGGAAAGATAGTAATGCTGGTTGCCATCAGTATAAACAGGTGAATAGATCATGTAGCAAAATCTATGTAAAAGAAGACATATAACTTAGGTATAGAAAAACATATGTATAGGAAAGATAAAATGCCCTTTGTTTTAGCGCTAGATAAGGAGACATCTGTTTAACCATAAATAAGAATGTTTGCCGTGATTCTAAGATAAGGAAACATCTGTTTTAGCAGACTATGGAAGGAAGGAAGGATTGTACAGGAGGAAGATGTTCGTGCTGGTAGAGTAGAAACTATTGTAATAAGCTAAAACATTCCATTCTATTGATAATGATTGGGTAGATCTTTAAACTAAAAGAGCTATAAAAAGGGGACGGAGAAGCAGTCCTGCCATGGCCGATCATCCAAAGCTAACAACAACTTTGGGGGAATAAATGTATTTCCATTGACTGTCCACTGATCTTCTGGTGTTTTTCAACCTTGGCAGTTTTAAGACGGGTGGACTTCAACTCCCAGAATTCCGTAGCCAGCCATGCTTACACACTTACCCGTGATGAACTGACTCATGGCTTACCCAGTTAACTGGGTTTGGGTAATTCTACTAGGGCAAAACATTTCTGGCTGGTGGGTGTGAGTTAAGGTCTCCTCTGAATACAGCTGCTATTTCGTTTCACACGTTGCAGCTCCATTTGCGTACAACGCAACATTACACAGCACACAGCACATTTTATCTGCCTCCCGAACAACCTTGCAAGCTGACCGAACCCGAAAGAGCCAGAAAGATCTGAGGCATGCCGACAAGGCTGATTTTAGACCCAAAGTTTGTCGCAGAGAACTTTGACCCGTTTCTACAACTTCCAGAAGTTGCAAGAAATGTAATAAATCCAAACCAAATTGTTGGTCCAATTAGTCCGGTTGAACTGAACGTCCTCCCCGATGCCTCTTTTACATCAGTGTTTCTACTGTGTAACACGGATCATGTTTCTTCTTCAGCACTGTCCTGGGAAACCCAAGTATGGCGCAAGTCGATTTCTGTGAAAACATTTGCTTGTGGCTTGAAAGGGAGATAAAAACCCAAGAGAGATGCAAGCTGCTGTTGGTCTGGCCTCCGTCCTTGAAAACCATCAGATCAGCAAAGCGCTTTGCAAAACCACAACAGTTTGGGTGATTTCTGATGTTGCAAAGTGTAAATATCTTTACTATATTTTAAAGCAGAGAGAATACCCAGTTCCTTAATCAGGCCACCGAGGGAGTGCATAGCCTCTAAAAATCTTGCAGCATTTCTGAATCTCGGAGGCCTTGAAGAATCCATAGAGAGGAAAATTCCGTCCGTGTTCAGTTCACGAGGCTGCGTTCCTGCAAATCGTTCCACTTAACCTACGTTTTGGGGTTTACCGTGACGGCTTTTGGAAAGCCAGGATCTGTGGTTGTCAGATAGATGACAAATCCATTTTTTCCCGAGTCTCCCCATGAGAGCCACTGCAGATAAGGATGGCGTGCAACGGGTGAACCGTGTTCAAACATTTTGTGCATCAAGAGTGACCGGTGGGCAGGGACCCTCTTGTAATTTAATCCAAATGTGTTTCTTTTATACAAAAAAAGATTGCATTCCTTTTTATCCCCCCCCCCCCCCCATGCAAGATACATGCTTTCCTTTGGGGCATTCCCACCCTCGTATCTTTGATTGATCATGATTTGGGAGGGGCAATCTTTCAATTAATTCCGGGGTACCTATCAGCTCAATTTCTAAGAAACCATTTATGGTTCCAAGCATTCTCCTTCTGGACTTTTTGCTTCCAACTTCCCTTTTAAAAGGTCCATTTTTTCCCTTCTTAATCTGTTTCCTCTTTAAAAAGCCATGATGGTGCTAGATTGCCTCGGCAGATATTTCTTCCCACAGTTTTAAATCTGCTGCGTCAGGAATCTCCAGTTTAGTTTAGTTTAACAGGATTGAGGCAGTTATGGCCCAACGTCTTGGCTATCGGATGCCAGCCCCAGCAACAAAACCTGATTCTTCCAGACCTTCATTGTCATGGTTTGGACTTGGCAGGAGTTTCAACAAGCCCACATGGCTAAAGAGCGGCTTTATTACAGACCAGAAGCATTCTCATATGTGGAGAAAATCTCCATCCTACAGAATAGAAAAATCAACCCGCGTGCAACGCTCAGCCTTTTCAGATCAACACAACTTCTTGCTCTCCGAGGCCCAGGGACAATCTTCTGCCTGACCCGTGAAGCCAACCCCGATGTGCGATTCAGTGCATGGTGGGTTACATTTAACCAGGGTTAAATGGTTTAACCCTAACCCAACCAGGGTTAAATTTATCCAACCCTAACACTAACCCTTTGGATTCATTTCAGGGTCCCTTCCTTTCCCACAGCATAATGGCTGGAGGGGCACACGTGGGAAGCCACAGCCCCCAGACCGGGGTTGTGAAAATCCAAACATCAGCCACAGAATTGCAAAAAAGTGTCTGGAGTTGTGTGGCTCGGATTCAGTAGCCCTCGCTAAGCCATCCTGCAGCCTGGCCGAAGATCTGGATATGGTGGCCAGGTTGCTGTTGTTCTCCAGAGCATCACGGGTGGCTGAGCGGGTTGAACCCGGCTGTTGTAGCTCATCTCACAAAGGATTGATGTTACCCCTTCAAGATAGGCCTGGTCAAGAAACCAGCATGGCCAAACCTACAGACCTTGTTGTAGGGTTGGCCAACCCAATCTTGAAGGCTTCTCCAGACCCTTCACGCTGTTCCTTCCGAAGGACCACAACATCAAGGCAATCTCTTTCTTTGAGTCTCTTCCTCACCCATTCTGCTTTCCCGGGGCTGGATCCTTCGTTCTCCTCTCCCACCCCTTTCTCAAAGCCGGGCTAAAGCAAACCATGGTTAGGCTGGCGTGACATAGAAACCCAGCGCCTTGATGCAATGCTGTGGATTCCGGAAAATGCGAAAGAAAGAAGAACAGAAAGCGAGAGAAGAGATTGGAGAGAGAAACTAAACCATCTGGGAAGAGAGAAATTCCCCTGGAAGGAAGGATGACAATATTTGGGGCTTTGGCACACTGAAACGGGCGGATGCTCATCAAGATTAAAAAAAAAAACTTATCTTCTCCTGCCAAGCTTTCATTTCCTTGCTCACAAGCAACCCCTTATCCCTTCCATCTCCTGATCAAGTGGCAAAGTATATATTTAGATTATTCTATATTCTATTAAGTTCATTCTTAACTTGGGGGCCACAGACCCTTTGGGGGTCCCTGAACGTGGGTGGGAAACAAATCACTTTATTTTCACTAACCTCCCCTGGACATTTAGCTTCTTGATCGATGGGGGAACACCGACAACCGATTGATGGCCTCTTGACTCCAAAAAAGGTTGCTAACGTCAAGATCTGGAACGATTATACCCTTAAAAGGCTAGATTTTGAAAGCTCTTAGCTCTCTCGGGATACTGCCCTCTTCAAAAAAAAATAAATGACATTTTATTTCGACTTGCCTATCTTTCATACGTACTGCATTTGTCCTGATCAAGGAAGGGGCGTATTTATTATATTAGTAGCTTACATCCTGGTGATGCGTTAACAGCGGGAACATCACTGGCACAGCTGTATCTATGGGTTTTGTGCTATGCATTTAAATGCATTTTTTTAATGTATGTAGAAAGGGGTCCTTGGCACGAACGGGTGAAGAACTCTGCTGAAAGTTTTTCATAAGAGGCAGGGGGCAAAAACATGTGGGGGGCTCTTTTTCGGCCCCCTCTTTCTAAAGCTATCTCAGGATTTTTTGGCTGTTCGTTGGGGGCAGAAGACGGGTGGACGGAATTTTGATTTGATTTGAAAGGGGTTTTCTTTTCATTCAGTTTAATTTCATTCCCCGTCGAATGCAATCATAAACTAAACTAGGCTGTGAAATGAAATGAAATGAAATGAATTAAATTAAATTAAATTAAATTAAACACATGGATAACACAGAGCTATCTCACCAGCTCTACTCAGGAGCAAGCCCCATTGAAAAAGATAATATAATTTTAGGGAGTGCAATCTTCCATTCTTGCTCTTGAGTTTTCCTATGTTTTAAAAAGAATTTGCTTCTAACCGAGTCGAGCATTAGGAAGTTGGTCTGGGCCGTTGTTAGGGATTAGCTTCAACAAACACGGATGGTTCAAACGTCAACGTGGGGCATCTTCTTGAGAATCTGAGCACGGGCTCATCTTGCAAAAATAAAAAAGCAGATTTTAATCTTTTCTATCCTCTCTCCCCCAGAATGGGGAAGATCAGCTCCTTCCTCCGTCGGTCGAAGAATCACTTGCCAATGATTCATGATTTCAAAAGGGGCTGTGTTCCCCTTGGTGCCTTCATCCAGGGTGAACCAAACCATGGTTGTCTCGATCCGTCCAATGTTGCGGGTTGCGGCGCTGCCCCCAAAGCACAGATGGACGCACACAATGCCCTAAGCTAAAAAGGAGGGTGGCTAACACAACGCGCCATGCGACGCAGCCTTTCTGCTCAACCTGGGTTGGATAATGATGGGAAAGGCTGGGTTTAAACCTTGGGGGGGATCTGGAAGCCTACCTCGCAGGGCTGTTGGGAAGAAGGACCTCTCCCATCTTTGGGAAGAGAAGCAACGAGGAGGAACAGAAACCTTGGAAGGAAACCCCAGCATTGCCAAGGTGCTTTGCCCCGCAGGTAACCCTCTGACTTAACCATGGATTGACTCAATCAATCCAGTTAGCCAAAGGGGCCGTGATGCCCCCCAAACCCACTTGCTCCCCTTTAAGCTCTTTCCTTCCCCCCCCAATAGAAGAGGCGGAGGTGGGTTTTACCTGCTACCCCCGCCACGAGAAGGACCCGAAGGGCCACGCCAAGGAACTTCATCTTGGAGACCCGTCTCCAGAACAGACCCTCTGGGCTGGCACCCCGCGGCGAGTGCCCACGAACTCCGGCTGCGTCTCCTCCTGCTCCCCCTGACCAGCGTCGAGGATCTGAGCTGAGCGCGGCTGCTCCACCGCCCTGGGCTCGGCAGGGCGGCTGCAACCACAAAGCACATGTTTTCCTGCAGGGGCTACGTTCAGTTCTTCAGCTCGCTGATGGCCAGTCGACTCGGGTTCAGCTTCCCGTTTTGGGTGGCAGGGGCTGAAGGCCGGCTCGGAGGAAAGAGGAAGGGGGAATACGCTGAAAAAGCAGTCAGGAACCTCGCTGACCGGGCAGGTCAGCGAATGGGGGCGGCGTCCGTCGGGGGGCCCGCTCCTGCCTGGGAATCGGGCCCTGGACCCAAAGGGACGGTCTAACCTTGCTTGACCTTAGAAGCCAGCATCCGAAATCAAGGCCAGCCCGACCCCCTGGCTAGGTGGGGTCTCTTCCAGCTGAGGTGGGGCACCTGGAAGCACCGAGAAGCGGCAGATGTGCCGATGACTGCAGCTTTGAATTGCAAATGCTATGTTTCTAGTCCACATGGGTGTTCAAAGACAGGCGGGCAATGCCTTAAAACAAGGCACGGGGGCGGTGTTTCTCAGCCTTGGCCTCTTGAAGATGGGTGGGCTTCAACTCCCAGAATCCCCCAGCCAGCAGGCTTTAAGATGGGTGGACTTCGACTCCCAGAACTCCCCGGCCAGACAGGCTGGCTGGGGAATTCTGGGAGTCGAAGTCCACCCATCTTCAAGCGGCCAAGGTTGAGAAACACTGATCCAGTGGTTGCTGGGTGAATCTGCCAGGAGTCAAACATCTGGAGAGACCAACGCCTGGAGGTAAAGTCTTCCAGCGGAGAAACCTTTGCCTCGTCTTAGATTTGTGTGCACGGATGGGACGGTTCGGGGCGCACGTCTTTTGACAGAACTTTCTGCATCTACTGAACTGAGCCGGAAAAAAGTTTAAAAAATAAAAAGGGAAGGTTTTTTGTTTTTTTACAGCAAGATCCAGCACAGGCAGGATCTCTGAGATGGCTCCCAGCGCTTTGCAACAGAGCCCCGAGGACGTCCGACTCCTGGCTACAAACCTAGATAAAGAAAAAGAGAATTTGGCCCCTATTTGCAAAGCAAATCTTACGAATTTCCTCGTGCGAGTCTCTGGACCGTTTCGGTTTGGTTGAGCAGGGGTACGAATTCAGCTGATTTTTTTCCCGGGGATGGAAGAATAAAAGCTAATGCTGATTTTATTTAGTTCCAACTGCCGGCTAAAAGTCGTAATAAATAGACTTCCGGATTGGTATTGAATTCCAACAGAAAATAGTATCATCGCTCCCTATCCTGGTATGTAACAATCTCCCCTTAAGCATGACATTTTGGCATGCAATGATTCAATTTCCACGTACAATTCAGTAACATCTAACGCTTTCAGAAGCTGCACGTTCAGCCACGATGAGGTTATTTGACTTGGGCTTACCGTAATGTGTGAACCCAGCCAAATGTGGCTTGTAAGCCGCAGTGCGTGATTTCGAGGTGGTGTGAACTCGGTGAGATGCTCAGTTGTAATTGATTTGAGAAGCCTTGCTAATGTCTTTCCAGGAAGGAAGGAGAGAAAGAAAGAGGGAGGGAGGCAAGGAGGGAGGGAGGAAGGAAATAAGGAAGGAAGGAAGGAAGGAAGGAAGGAAGGAAGGAAGGAAGGAAGGAAGGAAGGAAGGAAGGAAGGAAGGAAGGAAGGAGGATTGGAGGGGAAGGGGAGGGAGGGAGGGAGGGAGGAGAAAGAGGAAGGGAGGAATGAAGGAAGGGAAGGGAAGGGAAGGGAAGGGAAGGGAAGGGAAGGGAAGGGAAGGGAAGGGAAGGGAAGGGAAGGGAAGGGAAGGGAAGGGAAGGGAAGGAGCAAATCTGCCAGGGGAGACCAGCTAGTTTTTGGATTCGACTTCAAAACACATCCCCTAAGATGAAAACAGCAGGCAATCTTTGTTTCGTTGCTTAAAAAACACGAACAAAATTAAAATTGGCATCTGGGGGAAGACGTCACGATGGAACCATGTTGCTGGAGAAGGGAGTCATTCTGACCCTCTCCCCCCGCTTTTGCGGGCAAGCCTTTTTTTTTTAAATATTCAAGACCCCTTAAGCTTTCTGGAAGGTTCAATGCCTCTTGTTCGCTTTCCCTCCTGCAGAAAACTAGTGAGAAACCGGAGTTTGGGAGGCTGAAAAAAGGGATCTCCAGCCAGGATCTAAGGGGAGATTCCCCCAGGTCCTGCTCAGGCGTGCCCGAGACCGGAACGGCCCCCAACAAGCAGGCGAGTTGGGAAAGGCCTGGAAAAGTTGAGCCGCCCAGAGTCACCTGTTGGGGGAGATGGGCGGCATACAAATTTAATAATACATAAATAAAATAAAAAGTTACCCGTGTGGAGAGAATCTTGGGCAAGGAAGACAACATAGGAAAATAAACAAACAAATAAATAAAATTTAAAAAAGCAGGATCTGGACAAAGATAGCTTGTGGACAAGCTATTGACATTCTCGGAGGCTGTTTTATTATTTTGTTCACTAACCCTGACCGGATGCTCCAGGGCCAAATTACATCGAAAACACACATACACAACAAGCAGTAGGATGCTGGGTTAAGGCTCCTCGTGGGGGGAGCCGGCGTCCCCAGCGAAGGGGGTTCCTGTCCCGTCTCTCCGGGGCCGAACGCCGATCTATCTGTCCACTTCACCAAAGACAATATCCTGGGTGCCTGAAGAAGAAGAAGAGAAAAAGTTTAAATTACGTTTTAGAACATTTGCCAGGTTGGGAGAGGGCCGAGGGTTTGGAGTTCTATCTCCCATCGTCCCCGGCTGGTGCGGCCAACAGGGAGGGAGAATAGGAATGAAGAGAGTCCACGGCCTGCTGAACCCAGCATTCGGTGGTCAGGATGTGGTTTTCTTTGGAATGCGTTTTGTCAGCTGTGGCTTATTCTGTCGTGTGTGGCTTGGCCACCCAGGGTGGGATCACGCCTTAGGTCACCCTCAGCGTGTCTTCAACGGTGGGGGTTGCGCTGTCTCAACCGCTGGGGTTTCGCAGCCCTGGTTTAAGAGCTCGCTCAGCCTTGGTGAAGCGGATGATGGGTTAGGGCCAGGCTAGAAGCTAATCAAGGTAGGTGCCCAGGTGCACCCACCAGAAAAAGAGGACAGCTGTTCTCTCCTTCACTGCTGCCTTCAACAGCTGGAAGGTGAGACGAGCTCCTGTTGGCTTCGCAGGCCTTTCCCTGCAACTGGGACCAGTGGCCACAATATTCAACTGAGAATTTTAGGTGCCAAAATACACACCCAAAATTGGGTTCAGCTTATCCACAAGTATATACGGTGATACTTCTTAAAAGTACCCGTTTATCCCGTATATACTGGTGCAGTGTTTCTCAACCTTGGCCACTTTAAGGTGGCTGGACTCCAACGCCCAGAATCCCCCAGCCAGCATCTTTGCCCAATCTGGGAGTTGAAGTCCACCCATGCTGGCTGGGGAATTCTGGGAGTTGGAGTCCACCCATCTTAAAGTGTCCAAGGTTGAGAATCACTATACGGATGGATAAGCCGACCCTTGAATTTTTAACCAAAATGCCATGAAAAATGCAGGTTGGCTTATCTGTGGGCGGTGCATTTTTCACGGTATTTTGGTTAAAAATTTAAGGGTCGGCTTACCCGCGAGGATATGCAGTAACTCGATAACATCCTCTTCCCAGCCAGTCATGCTGACCACGGATCTTCTTTTGATCTTAGGGGAGGGACCGTCTATCTCCCAGGGTGCCTGCTCGGCTGATACGAGCAGACAGGGTCGGCGCGCTTCGGTGCCTTCAATTAAACAGCGTCCTCTTTCACGACCCAGGAGATCCCCCTTCCCCGTTGCGTTGCCTGCCCTCTGGAATGAGGTGGCTTCCATGGAGATCTGGGGGGCTCCCACCCTGATAGTGTCCTGGAGGGCCTTCTCCTGGACCTCGGGCCAGGGTGCTTGGAGCTCCCCGTGCGTTTGGTGGCTAACTGGATTCGCCGTCTTGTTCTGGATGTGCTTTTTAATTTTTTTGTGGCTGGTCTGTTACTGGATCGTACTGCATTTTATTCTTTTTCTTATACAGTGAGCCTCCCAGAGTCGGGAGGGGGCTGAATCAATTATTAAATTAAATTAAATTAAATTGGTTTCCCCAGGAAACAGGAGGAGAAACACCGAGACTTACCAATGATGGCCACCACGTCTGCGAGCATGTGACCCTTCGACATTTTATCCAAGGAGGCCTGCAGACCGGGAGGAAAGAGACAGAAGGTTTCGGAAAACAAGGCTTCCCTCTACGGTTTTGCCTTCTATGGGTAAATCAAGGAAGGTGAAAAGAGGTGGGGGAGTCGGGATACGAGATGTCGTTTTGTGACCGCCGTGACTTTTGAGAAGCGACTTCTCAAAGTGTCATTACTGTGATGCAAAGGCCTTTGGGGCTGACCGGCCTAATTCCCAAGTGGGGGTGTTCAGAATGGCCTCCCCCAGCGCCGAGGTCACAACAGGAAGCAAGAGAGACCCTCGGCCACTTCCTAAGAAAGCTCAACGTTAAAAAAAAAAATTTCATCAGGACTAGAAACATGGCTTGAAAAGACAAAGACGAACGCAGCGTGAGGAACGTGGCCGATGAAGCGACCGAAAGCCACGGGTTGCTAAAGCTTGCAACCCGAGTTTCTGAACACGCGATGGCAAAATCCCACAGCTGGAAGAGAACCCGCCGCAAAGGGAAGGAAGTTTGAAAAACAAGTGGAGGAAAACGAAAGGGCGTTGCTGAGGGCCTGGTGTTGCTGACGACTTCCTGTGTGGTTCCCGGAGTGCTGAAGGCTTGGCCTTGCTCGCTCGCACCCAGCGTGACCACCGAGAGCAACGAGACTTTCAGAGGGGGAGGAAAACGCCACGTCTAGTCGACACAATTTGAAAATAGGAATGTGATAAAGGGAAGAAGGCGACTGTTCATGAGGGGGGCTGCTGGAGAAGAGCGTGCCTAAAAAATGCCCGTTTTGCCGTCGGTTGCCTCCCCTTGAAAGAAACCGCTGATCCAGACCTAACGGGAAGAACCCTGCTTGGATAAGAAAAAAGGAAGCAACTCTTGCTGTGAGCGGCCAGTGGCTCCTTCTTGGTTGCTCCCCGGAACAGCTGGAACAGCTGCACTCATCCGGGTAACGGGCAGCTGGCTCGGCATGACATTCAAGCTAGAATTCCGGGCTTGTTTTCCTCCCAAGAGGCCAGATTACCAAGCCCGGTGCAAACCTGGTTTGTTACTGAGGGATACGCCAAGGAGACCTCTCTTCTTCAGAGGATGCTAAACTGAAGCCTGACAGCCAAGATCTGCTCAGGCCTCTCCAGAGCAACCAGCCATGGGGAGGGAGCATCCCACGGACTGAATGTCATTTGGTCTGGACTCCAAAAATGTTTCATCCCTCTTTGACTAAGTATCACCTCCTGCCTCTTTCCATCAAAGTCCCCTTCCTGATGCTCTGCGCTGACCTTCACGGGAGCCTACATTTTTCTCTTACCAGGTGAGCAAAGCCGGGCGCTTTGATCTTGCATCGATAGGGACGGCTGGTGCCATCGGAGACCAGGTACACCCCAAACTCGCCCTGCAGCACAAAGAAGTCAAAGTGACAAAGGAGGTTGAGTTTATTCAAATCCTTGAGAGGCCCAAAGACAGCTTTTATATCATTCAGCAAGGACTGCCTTTAATATTATACATGCCAAAACAGCATATTTTATATCTATGCTTTGTCTCTGTATCATTCTAGAAGAACAGCAAACACGCTTTTTGTGCAGTGACATTTCCTTTGGACCCAATTCCAAGCGCTTCTGTGGTTCATCATCCAAAATGAAATCCCGCCTTTGAACATTGCCACAGCGGGATCCAACAGATTCCACTTCCCGAAGAGAGGAAGGCGATAAGGAGAATGCCCCAATTCTCATGTCATTTTGGGTGCTATTTCTATCCTCGTGGTCAGAAAAAGGACCATTTCTGTTCCAAAGAAATCCCAGGTCCAACCAGGGGAGGGTCTTCGCTTTGAGGGCGTCTCCGTATTGGGGAGACGTTGAGACTGTTTCCAGAATTCACACAACTTCCGCAAATCTGTTGTAAGCAAATTCAGCATTTACCTTGGGAGCCTCAATGGCGGTATAGGTGGCCCCAGGAGGCACTTGGTAGCCCTCCGTGTAAAGCTTGAAGTGATGAATGAGAGCCTCCATGGACGTCTAAGGGAAAGAGGGAAAGAAAGGTTTACTGTAACATCCAGATGCCCGTTCCTCCATGGGTTTAATGATGGCTAAGCCTAAAAAGAGAGGGATCTCTCTTCCCGAGTAAGAGGCAACGTCTTCTGGGTGACTCAACTGTACCTTCATCTCGGCTCTCTTCGGAGGGGAGACCTTGGCGTCATCTACTTTGATCTCCCCTTCCGGCATTTTGTTGAGGGCCTGCAAGATGATGCGGAGGGACTGACGCATCTCTTCTATGCGGCAGAGGTACCTGTTGGGAGGAGGGAAGGCAGGTGAGTGGCTCAGAGGGGCCACCAGGGACAGGAAGAGCTTCAGAAAAGGGAGCCAGCCCAAGGATGACAAGTAGGAAGCACTGAGGAACAGGGAGAGCGAGAAGAAGCTCTAAGACCACCAGAAGCTGAAGAAAGCAGGGCCACCTTGAGAATCCGTGTCCTCTGCAGGGGAACAAGGGGCCTTTCCAGCCGGTCTGAAGCTTTGAAATAAGGGTAGCTAGTAATCCAACTTGTGATCTGGAGATCCTGTCCATGCTGGAAGACTGGGATTGGAGGGGGAGGGTCAGAGTCCCATCCTTTCCCCAAACTGGAACCTCACCTGTCATAACAGTCTCCGTTTGACCCAATCGGCACATCAAACTCCACCTGGTCGTAGACGTCGTACGGCTGGGTTTTGCGAAGATCCCATTGGATCCCCGACCCACGAAGCATCACACCGCTGTTGAGGGAAAACAAGGGACCGGTCAAAAGGACAGCCATTCACCAGGGGCAGAAGATCAGGGGAGGAGGTGAGTCTTATGGGCTGAAGTTTCCCCATCCCGTTCTTAAAGGATTTCTTTCACAGTTCGTTATGAATATCACTGTGGCGCTGCCTGAAGACCCCGCCCAGAGGCCCGTCTACTTTCGAAGATGCAATTTCAGGAACATTATTTGCAGCACCAAGTACAACCTGCCGGATAGTTTTGAGGGCACTCACGATGAGGGGGAAACCGAAAGCATACCTAAAGCCACAATTGATGGCATCTTCAGCTGAGATCACCCCAATACCGATTGTGCGGTTCCTCCAAATTCGGTTGTTGGTTAACATCTGCAGAGGGAATCATCAGTAGAAGGTTCTTAGCTTGGTAAGAAAGGAAAGAGAACCGGTTTTTCTTTCCCTGGACCTTCAAACGGCACAGCATCCTAGTGATGCAGGCACATTTGGTCTGGTTTAGGGTTGTTTTGTTTAGATTTTTAAAAAAGGAAAAACTGAAGGAGAAGATGGAGAGGAGGAGGAGGAGAGGGTGAAGGTGAAGGAGAAGAAAGAAATGAAGGAGAAGGAGATGGCGAAGAAGAAAGAAATGGAGGAGGAGATTATTGTACTTAAAAAAAATTGAGTGTTTCTGTATTTGATGATCCCAATAAACAATGTCTTATCATGATAGCAGTGAGCCTGTTTAAGCCTTGTTCACCCATTGCACCAAGCCATGGTTTAAGGTGTTTTCCAGGGTAAAGCACAGTTGGCTGGGCCCACATCATGAAACACACTAAGCCCAAATCCAACAAGCCATGATGACTTAGGACCTGAGTCCAGTCTGTGTATCTGACATACGTGTATTTATTCTGAAATATCATTTCCAAAACATTTGCATTCTTTTGGATTTGGTTAAAAAGGTGAACTGTCAAAAAGGGATAGTTAGAATCGGGATGGCTTTGAACTTTATCTTGTGAAGAAGAATGGATGCCCCCCCGCTAAAAATGAACGTGTTTGATGGACACAGACAACAGACTTATTCCTGGGAAGTGAAGAAGGAAAATGAAAAATAGGGTGAAGTTGGAAGGGTGTATCTCAGAAAAGGAGATGGTGGCAGGTTGAATTAGATGATTCCACAGTGTGACATTCTGTTGCGTGCCCTGTAAAATTAAGTATGTCTTCCCCCCGCCAAAATCTCCGAAAAAAATCCCATTGTCTGCTGAAGCAGCCTTACCTCCTCCACCTCATCGATCCGGGCGGAAAAATTCTTCATGAATTCATAGATGTCATCCATCAACCCAAGCGGCATATCCTGAGCGGTGGGAGGAAGATGACTTGAAAAAGAGGCTCAGGCCACAGCTGGATTCCCTCCACGCACAATGTGGCATGGTTTGGGCATCGGGGGCTGCAACCCCAACCCGTTATCCTGGGGGCAGAAAGCCCACGTTTGACGGAGGAACTCAGCCAGGATCGGAAGACGTGGAGTTAAGTAAGAGGGTGAGGACAAAGGAGCAGGTTCTTTTAAAGAATGCTGCAGGTGACAACTTTAGGAACATCTCAGGATAATTCCCAGGGCTTTTGAGGGGCTCCTCGACCTCGGTAAACTGGAATTAAACCATGATTCTGACCTGAGTGTTCCTCTGTGCCTGCCCTCTGGAATGAGGTTTCCCTGGAAACCTGAACCGCCCTCACCCTGCTGGTGTTTCAAAGACCCACCCAGGCCTTTGGTGACAGTGACTGAAGCCCCTTTTAACCTAGGTGGCTTTTTTCTGGTTGTTCTGACATTTCTAGCCTTCTTTTTGTTTCTTCTTGTTTTGAAGGTCTTGTTCTCATGTTTTAAATAATTTGTAAACCACCCAGAGTCACATACATTTAATAGAGCACATAGATTTAATAAATCATCATCGTTGGTGTTTTTCCAACAAGCCAACTTTAAGATGGGTGGACTTCAACTCCCAAACCTCCCCAGCCAGTCCACCCATCTTAAAGCTGCCAAGTTGGAAAAACACTGATCATCTTCATGATGCTGTAGACATATTGATTTTGAAGGCAGTGAACCGTTTGTTGCAAACACAGGCCTGCTTCCTCCTGTGATGGTATGTGGGAAAGACCTTGGGAGACAGGGGGAAGAGACGCTGCCGAGGGAATGGTCAGATAAAAGACGGCTTAGCCCTCAGATGCATAATGGATGGGGAAAGAGGCTCAGAAGGGACCGTCCCTAGTTTCTCGGGCTGAAAAGGAGACTGGAGGGGGAGGATTGTACTTTCAGGCTTGCAAGATTCTGTCAATGTTGCTTTACAATAAATTAGAATTAGTTCATTTGGTCATGTTTCCTGTCTGGTCTACCTGGGAAGGGTGACACCTTCACCCGCAAATCCCTCCTTACCTGATGGACCCCCCCTGGCCGGACGTAAGCGGCGTGCATCCGAGCTCCGGAAACCCGCTCGTAGAATTCAAACATCTGTAGAGAGATGTAGGTTCAGCGAGCCTGCGGAAAAAACGGCTTTGTCGCTTCTCCCTTGCTCAGGGGCTCCTCGGTTCTAACCTAACAGAGGTCGGATCCGGTAGTCCAGCCTTCTGGATCATGCAGGGGCCAGTTAGGTAGAGACAGGAACTCTTCCGGCAGGGTTGGGGAGCTGGGGGGGGGGTGTTTGTGGGGGATTTACCTTTTCCCTCTCTTCAAACATCCAGAAGAATGGGGTCATGGCGCCAACGTCCAGGGCGTGGGTGGTAATGGCCATGACGTGATTCAGAAGGCGTGTGATTTCTCCAAAAAGAACTGGGAGGCAAAGACCGGGGTTAGCAATAAAAATAAAACCCTGAGTGGTGTCCCCAGGTGCTGACACTTTTAAGTTTATTGGGGGTTCCTGCTTGAGCGTGCTAGTTCACGTTACAGAATATCGACGGGGCCAGCTCAGTGGCGGGCCGAGCATTTTCCCGGCCCCTGGGAACCTCCTCAGTGTGATGGTTAAAAATGGCAACGTGTAGCTTCTGTCAAAACCGAAGACGGAAAAAAGAGAGAGGTAGGATCCCTCGAGGAGGAAAATCTGGGTCTCCCCCATCTGCTTTGCTTCACAGGGCCCGCTTGCACCTCCCACATTTTAAAGGGAGAGGTAAGAAAGGTAAAAAGGCCTTGTTTTCAGCCACCATCCCCCTCTTACTGTACAATACGAACATGAAACACGTTGGTGGTCTTCCTTTATTTGCTCTCAATCTTCCCTTTGAATAAGCCAGGAACAACCCAAGAAAGGGATTCATGAGAAGCTAACTTTAAACTAGGTTTCGCTGCTACCCCGCACGCCAACCTGAATGTTCCAACTTGGAATACAAAAGACCGAGACTTGAAAGGATCAGCTAGTGACACCTTCTGGGGGTGCTCCTGCATTTGTGCGCTGAGGACCGGTCTATATTAAACCAGGATTCCCTGGCTTAAGGCTTCTTGCAGAGAAACAACCTCCAGAGTCCTTCTAAATATATTTAGAGGCAGGGGAGGGAGGGGGGGGGTGTGGGGCAGGAAGAGACTGAAAGTACTGGGTCTTCGCTCACAGTTAACCAGAGGCTCCTAACTTCTCCCAAGGGAAAGTGCCTTCCCCCGTTGCTCTGTAAATATTAAATATTTACACCATCACATCAGCTAGAGGGATGGAAGACCCACTCACCCCGGATCCACTGAGCTCTTATGGGGGGTCGAATATTCAGCAGTTTCTCGACAGCCAAAGAATACGCCTGTTCGTTGCACATCATGGAGACGTAATCAAGCCGATCAAAATACGGCAAGGCCTGAGATGGAAAAGGGTAGAAAAATCTTTTAAGAAAGGATAGGAAAACATTTTAATTGGGGTTCTGTTCTTTGCAGGAGTGCGGGGGGGGGGGATGAGAACCGAGGGGTTAAAACTACAAGGAAGAAGGTTGAGGATGATGCCGGGGGAATGAGCTGACTGGGTAAACAACTAGCCAGGGGAACAAGCCGCCACTTGATGCGTTAAGCTGCATTTTACTGGAGGATCCTCTGTCTGAGATATCTAGAGCCCGCACTGAACGGGGGTTGGGCTGGATGACCTCAAAGGTCCCTTCCAACTCTACACATCCCAAACAGAGCCGCAGCCCCTCGTGAGAGTCGCTTGGTAGCAGTCGACGGAATTTACGGAGCAGTTGAGAATCCGAACAAATGGTGTGAAAGGAAAAGCTACATGGGGGGGGAGGCTACCTCCATTTACCTGGAGATAGGTTTTATACTCTATCAGTTTCTCCGTCCCCCGGTGAAGCAAGCCGATGTGGGGGTCGCACTTCTTCACGTTCTCCCCGCTCAGCACCATCACCAGGCGCAAGACCCCGTGAGCCGCAGGATGTTGAGGTCCAAAGTTGAGAGTGATGTTTGCCAGTCTCCCTACTATAGGATCCTTATCTGCAACGGCAAAGAAATCACAAATTGCTGTCCGATGCCACTGTAGACATACCAACCTGCTGGGGCATTTCCCAGAGCATCGGCCCATCTCGTTCAATCTGACCAAGCTGGCGTGCCGGGGGTCCCATCGATAAACCAAACAACGCCATGAGCGGGGTGCCGTCCCTGGTGCCTGAACAGGACTCCCCCTGAAATTTGCATGCCCTGCTCCGACTTGATTCAAAATAGCTCTTCAAACATGGTTTTTCTCCCAGGCCTTGGGCTAACTGGGATTGTGGAGGTGTTTGGTTCTTCTGTCTCCCTTGTCACCTTTCATTCACGGCTGTTTTCTTCATCTGTCGTGAACGCTGTAGGCCACCCAGAGTGGTTTTGAACGGGGCGGCCTTACTGATCCAATTTCATTACATTAAATTTGAAATGGATGCTACGTGAAGCGGTAGGATAATAATAATATAACTCCAAGAGAGAGATGATCTTCTCCTTCTCCTCCTCCTCCTTCTTCTAACAGATAAGCCCCTACCACACAACACCCCAGACTTAACCATTGTGGATAAGAAAGACAAAAACGTCTGGATAATGGACATTGCAATACCTGGAGACAGCAGAAGAGAAGAGAAAGAACGGGAGAAAATTGCAAAATACAGAGACCTGCAAATAGAAGTAGAACGACTGTGGCCAACAAAAGCAAAGATAGTACCAAGAGTTATAGGCACTTTGTGCAATCCCAAAAGATCTGGAGCACCCCTTGAAGACCATCAGCATTGACTAAATCACCATCGGTCCCTTGCAAAAGGGAGCTTTCCTTGGAACGGCTTCCATCCTGCGACGATTCCTTGAACCCCATCCAATCACAACATCTGCCCATCCCAGGTCCTTGGGAAGGATTCGATTGGTGGATCAAAATGCCAAATCCAGCCTCAACATCTGGCCGACTGTGCGACCAACCATAATATCGCTCCAGAGGAGGTACTCACCGTTCCACGGTGGAGGAACCCATTTTTCTGAGACTTTGCTAGGGTACATGACTGCGCCCTCAAGCTGCTTAATAAATTCCATATCAGGCTGCCACTGTTTTCCTCTGAAAGAAGGGGGAAATTAGAACGGCTGAAATGGCCATCTGCAGACGTCGCGCGTGCGTTTTTCAGATCTCAAACTTCTCAAGGTAACTTTGGATACGATCTCCTCCCTCCACCCTCAACGAACATACGGTCGGCCCCGATCCTGCAGGACCTTCTGATAGGCGGTCAAGATCTGGCGTTTTCCCCAGGCTTTGGGGTCAGGATCAGCAGAATTCCCCACTGGATGAGGTCTAGTAATGTATATTTTAGTCCTGGGGGCCATTTTTAATGTTTTAGTCGGGTGGCGGGGTGTTAATGGCACGTGTGTGCTGGTTGATAATTCTCATACGCCACCCAGAGTCATGCTGTTCGAATTGGCACAAGCTGTTTTGGGCACTTTACACCTGCTCTGTTGGAACTGGGTTTGCAGGCCCAGCTGGAGTTGTTGTTTTTATTCTTTAAAACAATATTTGTCAGTCTCGGCCACTTTAAGATGGGTGGACTTCAGCTCCCAGAATTCCCCAGCCAACATGCTGTTGCCCCCATTTGTCTATGGAAATCTAGGGTTAGATCAGTGTTTCTCAACCCGTCTTAAAGGGGCCGAGGCTGAGAAACACTGATCTAACCCTAGATTTCCATAGACAAATGGGGGTAACGGCATGCTGGCTGGGGAATTCTGGGCGTTGAAGTCCATCCGTCTTAAAGGGGCCGAGGCTGAGAAACACTGCTTTAAACCGTTTGCATCTTGAATGCAATAAGGGCACCTTCTTTTGTGCTTTCCCCTGCAGGCTCCGGGCAGCATCTGAGGTTGGGCTCCAGATTCCAAACCCGCCAACGCCAAGAGATCCCTTTGAAGCAGCAGGGCCTTTTCGGTGGTGGCCCCCACTCTGCCGAAAATGCCCTTTGCGCTGTTCTCACATCGCCCCAGGACTGTGCCGAGCCAGGGGAGGCTTCCCTTGCGCTGAGGGTCCCCCTCCCCACATCTTTCTCCAAAATCTAGCCTCAGTCCAGGGATACACGGGACGCCACAGGCGCCCGTGCCTCTGGGCGCGTGCAGAGCGCCCTCCGCTCCTTCTTAACCGCCTATCTGCGCGAGCCCTCGGAGGAAAGCGCTTCCAAGTCAGGCTCGGACTTTCCTGAGGACTAGGAACTTGACGTGTCTCCAGAGGTTCACCAGGCACGACCTCCCGCGGAGGAACAGGGAATTTCCTGCCGGCCCTTCGGAAATCAGAATCCAGCTCGGGTTGAAGGGGAGAGGATTACCTGCTCGGGGCTGCCCCCAGCGCCCTCCCTTGCAGCCACGGCCCTGAAGGTGCCCGCAGTCTCCATAGCGCCCTGAGCGCCGCCATCTTCCCACACTACAACTCAGGGCGCGCGCATGCGCCCTGGGCAAGCGGCGCTCCGGGGACGCCATGATCGGTGCGGGCGGGGGAAGCGCTCGCCTCCCCGCGGGTGCCCCCCTCAGGGGAAGTGACGCCATACCCCGGAAGCGGAAGGTGTGGCAACGCTGGAGGAGAAAGGGGTGACTTCTACGCCGGATCTCTGGAGATCGTCGGAACGAGTCTCGCGTCTCCGCCGGTCGCGAGCTAAGGTTGCCCCCGCTAAATCTTAATTCTAAGCAGGCTTTCGCGTGGCGGCCTGGCTCCTTTGCGGGAGCCGCTTCCGTTTTTGGCCCGCCGCGACAGCCCTGCGAGGTAGGCCGGTCCGAGCCCCAAGTCCACCGGGCAGCTTCCGTGGCGAAGAACCCGGCTCTCCTCGGGGCCCGGGCCGCACCCTCCCCGCCACGCCGTCCTGGCCCTTGCTGGCGTTATAAACTTTACTATGGGAAGGGCACGGATCGTGGGTGCCCATCAGGAAGCGGCCTTTGCCCAGGCGAGCAGATCCCTTTTCCTGGCAACGTCTGGGCTAGGCTGGAGCCGCGAAAGCAGCCCTGCTTTCCCCTTTCCAAAATCTATTTAGGCCTGTTTGGGTGCAGGGAATTGCTTGAAATTTTGCATTGGATCCCTTGCATGGTTGGGGGGGGTCTTTCCAAAAAAGGCTCTGTTCTTCAAAGGTCACCCAAAAGGAATGAAAACCTGAGTAAGGCTTTATTTGCGCGTGTTGACATTCAGACCTTGAATAGGTTTGTCATCCAGTCTATTTATTTATTAATTCACGGAGGGGGTGATGATGATGAGGGTGATTAGAGTCATATTCCGCCTTTTTTATATATAGCTCAAGGCAGCGGGCATACCTAATATTCCTCCTCCTACTTTCCCTACAACAACAACCCTGTGAGGTGGGCTGGACTGAGAGAGAGGAACTGGCCCAAAGTCACCCAGCTGGTTTTCATGCCTAAGGAAGGCCTAGAACTCGCAGTCTCCGGGTTTCCAGGCCAGCACCTTTTCCACTACACCAAACTGGTCCTTTTATATCTTAGAAAAGACACAGGGTTGACTTCTGGGGAAGAAATAGCGAAGTGAAGCTGACTATAGAGGAATGAAGAGCCGGCAAGTAGATCGGCTCTCGGCAAGTAGACCGGCTCTTCGTATTTCTTCTCTGGACGAGGAGAGGACTTGAGATCGCCTAGAAGTGTTCCATACAGTTTCTCCTCATGAGGAGACCACAAGACAACAGTCTCAAAGTTGGCGCCTTCAAAAGGACCCTGGCTTCACATACTTCCTTTTCTAATCCCTTTCGGAAATTGCTTAACTGCTTGTCAGCTATTGGGACCCTTTGGATCGACACATTTTACTGCACTGAGCGAGTTGCCTTCAATCCTTAGCGAAAGAAGCTTTAAATACAAGTTTAAGGACTTAAAAATAATTTATTTTGGAATAAACAGCAAAAGGGTGATTAGAACTGTGATTTTGGAAAGCTGCAAACGGACTGAGGGTCCAGATGGATTTGAAATAAAATTTTGGAATGAATCATAAGAATCCTATCCATGGGAAAATGATTTTGTTTTGAATTCTCTTTAAAAAAAACATCATAGGATGACACTTTGAAGGTTGGACACCAGAGGAAATGAGAAGAAATTAAAAATTACAATTAAAGGAGAAGAACATTTAAATTGGACTTACTAATACAGAATGGAGCAAAATACTTTAATGTTGGACATATTGAAGGATATTTTTGAACAGTGGACCCAGAAGTTAATTTTAAGAGTGTGTGCCTCTATAGATAAACTGTGTTTAAATGATGTTATGGAAGAGGAACAAGTTCTAGCAGACAAGACTGAGACTGATCTGAAAGTGGATTTAAAAATGACAGGCTACAAGAATGATATAGAAAAAGATGCTACACTGGACATATGAAAGAAACTGGCTGATGTCTTAATAATTAAAAAGGATATACAAATAACAAACCAAGAGAGTGACCTGGAAATTTTCCTATATTGGATTTACAAATGAGGCTTGTGAAGAATAAGTTCTAGGGCATTATTTAAAGGGACTAAAGATTAAGATTATCAAAAGTCAAAGGAAGGAATATAAAGTGGGTTTATTTGATCAAGATTAAAATAGATATGGAGGGACGCGGTGGCGCAGCAGCTTAATGACGCTGAAAGTTGCCGGCCAGAAATGGCTGACGCTTCGGCGGTTCGAGTCCAGCCTTCGCGTTAACAGGGTGAGCTCCTGTTTCCTCCCCAGCTCCTGTCAACCCAACAGGTCGAAAACTCACGTGAGTAGATAAATGGGGACTCTCACTCCGGTGGGAGGAAAAATGCTGCAGCGCCTTGCACAGAGAGACAGGACCAGTTTCCGGTAAGCGCGAAACCGCGCTTGCCCGAAAAGGGTGCGAAGCAACGGAAACCCCGCCTCCTGCACTCGCCAGCTGGGCTCTGCTCTAGGAAGGAGGCTCTGGCAAACCACTTCCGAAAAACAATTGCCTTGAAAACTGCAAGGATTCGTCCAGGCAGTCACTGCAGGGTCAGTAATGACTGAGCGCAGACAAAAAAAAAAAAAAAAGATATGTTATCTCTGGTTACCCTTAATGAACTTCTGCTAATCAGGACTGAACTACAAAGCTTTAAGGATTTGTTTATGGATAAGAGATAGGATATGGGAAGAAGAGATCATTTGCTGTATTTCAAGAGAAGGTGATAAGTTACTATAATTGTTTATACTTGCGATGAAGGGGAAAGTTATTTCTTTATATATTTTCTTTTTCTTTACTGTATTCTTATTTTCTTTTCTATTTTTTTCTTTCTATTTTTTCTTTGTATTCTCAGTTTTTTAAAGAAGTCTTAAAAAGCACTTTGAAACATTCTAACTCAGTCTAAAGCCATGCTTTTATTGGGGGGGGAGAAAGTAATGGTTAAACTATGATAGCTGTATGAGTAAGTGGTTGTGTGAAATGCATTTATATGTATGATACATGAATGAAGGAGAGCTGATGTAATGCGTAATAAGTTGATATTTAGGTTGTCTTCCCCTAAATTACACGTGCAAGCCACTAAATTCCATCATTCAAGGCTTTGCGCACCCTTAAATTTTCCAAGTGTGCCTTCAAGTCTGTTTTGATTCCTGGCGACTGCCCGGACAAGTCCACGAACTTTGCTTGGCAACGTTTTCAGAAATGGTTTGCCCTTGCCTTCTTCTTCCTAGGGTTGAGACAGAGGGACTGGCCCAAGGTCACCCACCTGGCTTCATGCCTGAGGCAGGACTAGAACTCACAGCCTCCCAGTTTATAACCAATGCCTTTAACCGCACCGAACTGGCTCTCTGTGCAAAAATGTGCTTCCCTTCCCAAAGATGTACCAACCTGACTGTTTCATGTTGTTCTGTTTTTTACAGAGCAATCTGCCACAATGGGGAAACATTTTGGAAACTTGATGAAAACGAGGCATATCGTCAGCTACTACCTGTCTCCGTTTGAACAAAAACTTTACCCAAGCTACTCTCGTAAAATCTTAAACACCTGGAGGCGATTTACATCATCCATCTTCCGGGTGGCACCTCGTAAGTGGGGAGGGCGGGGAGGTTTCGTTCTAGGTTCCTCTAAAGTTTTGCTTTTGCACTGCTTTTACTCTGGAGGACTGGCCCCCTTAGAAATTAGCACGCTATTACTCAAAACTGGAGTGAGAGGTACTTACCACAGTGGGGAGAGCCAGCGCCCCCCCCAGGGTGCAGGATAGGATGTGTACGCAGTGAGAACACCTGCAACTTGTCAACCCTTCAAGGTAAACCAGACTTGAACACCAAAGTCATGAACACTGAAACAACTTTTATTATACGGTCACAATGACAGAATCTTGCAACTCTGAATGTGCCTCCCCTCTTCCCTGCCTTTATCCTAAACAGAACTAGGGAGAGTCAAGTCTGAGATGCTTTTTCATATTCCGTTCCTGCTTTGGACTCAGATTTCACTTATCTGACCGCTGCGGCTCTTCCTCCTATTCCTCCGGGTTATTCTCACAGCCCGTTTCAAAACTAAACCAATCTTTTCTTGGGATGGGGTGTCAGGAAGGTGTGCCCAACAGGCGCTGTGTGGGCTCTCATGTTCAACTTGAGAGGCCTTCTTCCCTCTTATCTCTGTTAGAAACCATCTAAACTGGGGTCATCCCTGCTTTGAAGAGCAGTGCATTAAACCATCTCCAACAGAAGAGAAAATCTGTAGCTCAGGGTTGAACCACGGCGTCCTTGGTGCTCTCTGAGCTTGGTGGTTTGCTTGCAGACGTTTCATGACCCAACCAGGTAAGATCATCAGTGCTGGGGAGTGTGGGGGTTTGTTCCCTGTTTATAGTGTGGTTTTCCACACCCCCACCAACACTGGTAGGGCAAGCTGCTGTATATGAACGGAGCAAACTCCACACTCACCTGCATTGATGACGTTACCTAGTCGGGTCGTGAAGCGTCTGCAAGCAAACCACAGAGCTCAGAGAGCACCAAGGACGCCCCAATAAACCATCTCTCTGTTCTGTTGAATCCTTCCTTTTTCTCTGGCCTGAATCTCTCCACATTGTGAGAGAGGGAGAAAGCCTTTCTCCATCCACCCTTTCTGCTCAGGCATGCATTTATATCCCCCGACTATCTTTCCAGATGGGATTCATTTATCTGTGGAAGTTTCTGATCGGAGCGCTAGGTGGGGCAAGAGAGCGGAATGAAATCAGAAACCTTCCTGTCCTTTCGTTCTCGTTAAAGGCGTCCGTGTGCTGTTTTTCCAACACTTTATTCCCTGGCAGCTTGATGAAAACAAACAGCAAGGAGATAGACAATGAAGCAATTAAATTAAAAAACATGTCATTAAAATATTAATTAACCTGGCTAGGCGAGCAAGCGAAAACAGTGGCTTGGCCACTTTGGCATTCTCAATTTCTTTATTGCAGCGATAACGTCTGGTTCAGGATTAGTCATCTGCCCTCCTGATAATTCTGGCTGTTGGTGTTTGCATATAGCAGTTTAAATATGTTCAAACAGCTTTTGAGGCGATTAGTGTAATCCATATATTATAATATGCATTAAGAGCTTCAGGTTTGATATGATTTCGATTAGCATAAGCTGTGCCTAAGTGAGGGTGAAAGTCAACTTTGGACATTACCATTTAGACACTAGGGAAGGGAAAACTTGGAAGCAATGGGAAAAATTACATTTATCTTGGGTTTTTTATAACTCTCCTCGGTAGGTCTCCAGGATAAGGGTATGTTCTTATATTCCACTCTTCTAATGCCCCTATAAAACTGAACATGGCATTAATGTTAAACTGCATCATGAAATAAAATAGCAATCATTCAGGTGCCAGAATGAAGATTTTTCTACAGAACTGAAATATTCTTTAGTTTACTGTGCCCCCAATTCTATCATGATTAACCTTCTAAGCATAAATGTTCTCAAACAAGGGTAGGGAATGTATAACTCACAGGAAGTTTAGCTTCCAATGTACACCAGCCCCAGCTAGCGTGGATGGGAGTTATTTTATTTATTAGATTTACATCCCACCCTTTTTGTACAGGAGTTCAAGGTGGCAGACACAGGGCTCCCTCCTCCTTCCCCCCCACAACAACCCTGTGAGGTAGGCTGACCTGAGAGAGTCACCCAAAATGCTTGTGTAGCTAAGGGAAGACTTGAGTTGGGTTTCTCCAGAGCTGGTCCAATGCAGCCATAATACGCCTATCCTGGCTTTGCTCTTCATGTCTGTTTGTTATATATATATATATATATATCACTCCTTCCACAAAGTTTCTCTGTAGCAACAGCAGACCTGTGAGGTGGGATGGGGTGATTAAGAGGGTCCTAGTCTGACAACTTAACCAGAACACCTTGTTTTCCTGTTGTAGATCAGTCATAGCTGAGGGACTGTAGGCTCCTTACCCTGTTTAAAAGGAATGGTTTGGGGGGAGTCACATTTGCTGGGATAATATGAAGCAGGAGGAGACTGTACAGTTAATTATTGTGATTAGGCCTTTTTAGCATATAATTTTAATTTTAAGAGGTGAAACTAGCCTCATCCTTGACGTCCTTCCAGAAGTCCCTTAAAATATGGCTGTGTCAGCAGGCTTGGGGATTTCAAAGAAATTGGGATTTAATGAGACGGCTGCATTGTTTTTAACATCAGTTTTCTTCCACTCTCTTGTTATTAACAGTATTGTTGATGTCTTTGAACTGTACTTGTTTTAATATTTTGATTTTAGGATTGTTTTTGTCGCGCGCCACTTAGAGTCACCTTTCTGTGAGATGGGCGGCTGTATAAATACAATAAATAAATAAAAATGGGGCAAAGTTTTTGGTTTAAAAATGCATTTGTAGCTGGGCTGTTTGGAAAGGTCAGAGAACGGGCATCAAGCTGTTGGATGGAAGGTCTTTAGATAGCAGGAAATGATGGAGCTGGGCAAACTGGGTTTGATTACTTTTAATGCTGAAATGCAATCATCAACTTTCATTTCGTTCTGTGTTTTTAAGCACTTTTAGTGGGATACCTTGTTTATTCCTGGGGAAATGAGTACAACAGAAAATTGAAAAGGAAGAACCCAGCTGACTACGAAAATGATAAGTAAGCAGATTTGCAGGAAGAAAACTTATGCCGGCTTTTATTCCTCTCGGTTCTGAAGATACGATGCGTATTTGCAAGAACAGATGGATTCAATAAACCTCTGTATGTTCCATCCATGGGTGTAATTCTTTAAGCTTTGTCAAGGGACGCACAACTTTTCTCCCCATAAAGAAAATAAATATAAGTTTATTTGTGAGGGAGGCTGCATTTTTTCTTTTAACTCAGTGGGAAATTGTGCTGCTGACATTCACTGTCATACACCAGAGCTAAATTTTGGCTAGGGAATGCTTAGAGGGACTCCCCCCCCCGCCAAAAAAATTCTGGGCTTCGTGAAATTTAAAAAAAAAAAAATCATTACATTCACTTATGGCGATGTTCTAAAAAATCCCAAGTTTAGAAAGATAAAGATGACCACATAAAGTACTTAATCTTAGCGAAAAGAAATCAAACAGAATTTTCTTATCTATATGCCTACATGCTCTTAAATAGGGAAGAAATTTTATAATTTTATCTATATATAATTTATAATTGTCTGTGGTTCTTCTTTAAGAAGACCCCTGGACTATAATCTTTTTTAAAAAAATTAGTTAAACAACAGAAGAAAGCAAAATCAAAGGGAAACGAAAAGAATACTGTAATAAAAATTAAATTGAATTGCAGGGTGGCCGTGCCAGAGGGGGATGATGGGAGTTGGGATGGGGATAATGGGAGTTAGGCGTCCAAAAGCAAGACAAGAATTTGTCCTTTTTGGTCAACCTTTGAAGGGGGTTCCAGTTTGCCCTTAAGTTTCCCCAAACCAAGGAGACCCCACGGGTATTTTTAACCTCTTCTGAGAGCGAAAGGAGGGGTCCAAAGGTGAACGTAACCTGGGGGGGGCTTCCTCGCAGCCCCAAAATTGAAATTATTTTGCTGAAGCTTGCCTTTTAACCCCCTGCCCACCCCTTGCTTGAAAAAGGATTTAAAAGATGGTCGTTTTGCCCCCACCCCAAAATAGGATTTTTTTTTAAAATGAGACCAGGGCTCCCCCTCTCCCCCAGGAGAAAGGGGCCAGCTTGCCCGTTGGAAAAGAAAAAACCTAAAATCATTACGCTTCCTTCCTGCCTTTCTGTAGAAAATCGACTTGGGGAGAAAGACGAGCTGTGTCTCCATAGCTGCTCTGTGTGTGTGTGTGTGTGTGCAAAAAAAAAATCCTCTTTTTCCCCACTTTTTGGAACGGATGATGCCTAAAAACAAGAACTGGGGCGGGAGGTCGGACGCAAAGGAGAGCAGCCCCAGCGAAGGGCGGCTCTGCTCGGGGGGCGGGGAGGGCGAGAGGACGCGCCCGCGTGGGCGGGGAGAGAGGAAAAAAAAAGGGAGAGAGAAAGACGGGCGTCCCGCGGGGCCAATCAACCCGCCAGCGGCGGGGCGAGAAGATCCGCCTCCTCCTCGCGCCGTGGCCGCCCCGCCCCTGGCGCGCGCGCGCGCCAGGGAGAGGAGGGGGGAGCGCCGCGTGCCTGCCCGCGCGGCGCGAGGCGACGCAGCGCCGGCGGGGTCTGCTGTCGGTCCGTCAGTCCGGCCGCCGCGCGGCTGAGGAGAAGCAGCGGCCGCGCGTCGTCGCGCCATGGCGGAGCGAGCGGCGTCCGGCGTGGGCGGCCCCCGGGGCTCCGCGGCCGGCCCTTCCCTGCTCCAGCCGGCGCCCTGCGCCCCGGCGTCGGCTCCGCAGCCCGCCGCGGGGGCCCCGGCGGCGGGGGGGACGCCTCAGCAGCAGCTGCTGGCCCCGCCGTCTCTGCCGCCGCCGCCGCCGTCGCCCCCGCAGCCGGCCATGCCCGCCCCCGGCGTGGGGGCCTCGGCCCCGGTGGGCGGCGGCGGCGCAGCGCCCCCGCCCGCGGCCCCGCCGGGGTCGGCGGCCGGGGGTCGCCCGGTGCAGATGAACCTCTACGCCACCTGGGAGGTGGACCGGAGCTCGCCCAGCTGCGTGCCGAGGTGAGCAGCTCGGCGCGGTGGCGGTGGCGGGCTGGAGCCCATCTCCCATCCTCCCCAGCCGCTGCAGGGCGCCGGGTGGGGTCGGGGTGGGGGTCAGCGAGCGAGGGAGGCGACCCCACCCTCCCTCTTCCCGCTGGGGCCCGCTTGGCTCCAGGGCCCCCCAAAAAGGCACCACCCCTTCATCTTTGTCTCTTTCCTTTTATAAAGACCCCCCCCCCATATCTCTAGTTCCAGCCTCCCCCAAATTCTCTAGCCTTGGAGATCCCCATCCCTGCCTTTAAGTAAAGGGGGTTGACTGGGGGTTGTCTTGAAGAGAATTAGCCCCCCCTCGCTTTGAAGCAGCCTTCCCATAGATGGGGGAAAGAAGGGGGGGCTAGGGATATTTGAAAGGAGGGGTTGCCCTATTGACGGTGGGCAGGCGGGACCTGGGAGCGTCGCCGTCTGGGGATCCCGCCTAAGGTCGGATCCCTTCAAAAAGCCACAGAAAACGGGGGGAAAAGCAACAGAAATGTGGCACGCATCTTCTCGGCTGGGGCGAAGAAGGGCCCCCTCCATTTGGGAAGCCTCTGCGTGGGCTGGACTGCTCTTCTGGCTCGCGAGGGGTGCGGTTCTTCTACAGATGTGGTGGACTGGATAGGTTCGGACAACCTCGGCGGAGTGCTTGCTGGTTAACCCCGGGGGGATGGAGGAGGGTTTGGAAACCATTTGCCCTTGGTGGGAAATAGTCTTAAATCCAGCATGGGGTCTCCCCATGCTTATTGGAGGGGCAGCTGGGGTTCCTCGACAAGAATGTTGTGTCTATTAAGGCAGGCAAAAAAACCCTCCTTCCTTTGCAAGACGCAACGCGAGTTGCAGGGTGTTCGGACTAGGCGTGCATTTACAGTGGTCTCCCTCTGATGATCCGGTGAAATTACTATGGGGCATTGCATGGTCCCACTGACAAGCAGTTCCTTAAACTGAAGGGCCTTTGTGCTGAAATGTTACCGAGATGTTCCGTCTTGCCTAAAGCTACTTCTGACCAACTTAGGTGGCTGGAGCTACTTGTTCAGCTCAAGCGGATTTGCTTGATCCAAGTAAGTGTGCTTGGCCTTTTGCACAAGAAACCCAAAGTGTGGTACGGGAGTGCCTTTTCCGATTGCCATGCGTTCTTAAAAGGCAGGAGCTTTGGCGAGCTGTAGCATGCCATCAGATGAAAATGCCCTTTTTCATGGGTTTGTTACTGTAACAGACAAACCGGGTTTTGAAGCTTTGGGAGGGCTGACGAGGCCCGCTTTTCTTACGGAAGAGTTCATTCAGGTGTGTTGGAGTGAGATTATATGAAGCCAACCAATTTCCCAGTAAAAGTTCTGAGAGCATAGTTTCATTAAAACTCTTATTTTATAGACACAAGCCTACCTTCAGAGATCCAGCCCCCCACCCCGGGGTGAACATTCTGATAAATGCAATAAGTGGCCTTTCCTTTTCTGTCCCATTGCAAGAAGGATGTTTATCTCTCCTTTACATGAAAGCTAGAGTAACAGTGTCCTTTGATTCTTTTACATTTGTTGATGGAGGGAGTTGAAAATTACTCATAGCTGTTCTGATGGCAGACCCTTAAGCCAAAACGACCCCCCCCCAGGGTCCTGCCTCCTTGGCCAATATTTTCCTGCTAACAAGCATGCCTCCAGTGGCTTTCTAATATCCCCAGTGTTGTGTTATCAGCATTTTTGGTTTCTGAGAAAGCTTGTCGCTCGCATCTCACGGGCAGCATTTCCTTTACTCACAACAGGTCTGTGACTGTTTATTAGATAACGCTTCATTGATGATCAGTTTCAATAGTGAAATGCTAATTTTGCTGTTGATTTTTTTTTTTTTTAATGTCCATTCAGTTTGAATTCAAGACCTCGTTTCTTGTTTCTCCTCCACCCTCTGGGGGAGGGCTTTTAACTATAGTACATATTTCAAATAGCTTTTTGAAAGCTGTGAGAAATAATCTGAGCCAGACTTTAGCTGAAATCCATTTAAGTGCAAGGCCTCCTCCTTCAGAAAATAAAAACAAAAGCTTTGACATTAGGACTCTAATGTTTCCTCCTTGCACGTTGGAAAAAATAATGTATTTGCAGTTTTTTTTTAATCTTTACATTTCTTCCAAGCTTTCCAATACGGTACCTTAATTAAAAAACATTGACAAGCCATTTAGTAGCATCATGGATGTTCCCTAGATGACCTTGGGCATTGCTATCATGACTTTTTTTCATGCAAACATAAACTGATGATTTGAATTGGATGTAGATATGCAGAGCAGACGTATCCTTTGTGAAGAATATGCACGTGATTTCTGCAGTCAAAAATTATCCTTACTATGAGATGGTCTTTATAAATGGGCGGGGGGGGGAGACACAAAATAAACCGATATTCTGCTGCAGAGAGAATATCGGTTTAAGAGCAGAAGGAGTTATTACAGCCATTTCAATGCTGTGTTTACTTTGGGAATTAAAAATGCTTTTTTTTTGGAGGGGTGGGGTCTAAAGCAGCAGTTGTTGGAAGGGGTTTTTCCTCCCTCCAAACAGTTGAATGTTGCAGTTGGGACTCAATACCTTTCTGCAGCCCCTGCAGTTGATAATCTGTGTAACAGCTGATTGTAACAGCTCCACCTAGTTCACATGGCTCTTGCACCAGAAAGTGTGTGGCACAATTTACTAAAGCAGGAGTTTAGTTCCTGCCGCAGAGGAGGTTACTGAACAGAATGTCTTCTCATTCCAGAATACTTAGCCATGTTATTTTTATAAGGCTGGGGTTTGGCATTTTGGTAATTTGCCAAAACGACAAAGGGGGTTTTGCTTTTTCCCCCGAGAAGAAATAATTGCGCAGTTCAGTATACAATACAGCAAGTGGCACAGTAGGCAATCTGCCGATAATTGCTTTTCTGTAAAGCAAGTAAAATGCTTCGAGACAGACAAAATGCCACAAATATTTTTGAAAGAGATGGCTGCTAGTGCAATTTGAATAACTTTGTCTGGAAGTCACATCACAGACCATACTCCCGAGTACATATATATGGGACTGCTGGTTAAATTTTATGTCTTTGCTTTTAGGGAATATTGCTCAGTATTAGCATGTATTTGTAGGTGTTCTCGATAAATGGAAACCAGCCTTTTTTTCTCTTTGTTTCTTTCTGCTAGGTATAAAAATGTATTTATTATAGTCATGTGTATTTTCTGATCGATTTTCTTGAAAGACAGTAACTTCAGCAGGTGGAAAGGCAGGTTCAACGCATCAGGGTCAGCAAATAACCTTTTGGGACTTATTTTCAGGCAAGGATCTTGTAAGAAGAATAGCTGTGTTGCATACAGGGGTGGTTTCTTACAGTGTTTTTGTGACCATTACAATGCTAAAGACCTCAGAACTGGATGACGTTTGAATTCCAGTAAATGCACCTCTTTTACAAGTTTAAAACCCCACCTTACTCTCGGAAGATAAACTGATTTTCTTGGACTCGCTGGCTAGCCCAGTGCAGTAGTAGAAAGTTGTTCTGATTGGGCACTAAAGTGTCTGATATGTTTGACTGATTTTATTAGCACATTACGCAAGCAACTTGTTTCGCTCCTACTGTTTTGCATTTTATTCGGTTGCAGTAGAATGCAATATGTGATTTCTGGATCATCTGGCATTTCTTTCTGATCATCCTAATTATCCCCAGAAACATCCCTTTTGACCCACACACAGTCCTCACATATTGGAGATTCCCTCTGGACGTTTTTGTTCTTTTAGCACTTAACCTTGATACCTGCTTGTTAAGCTTGTCTTTTGTTCGTGTAAAGGAATTCCTATTCATTTTTCAAAGATACCGGTATAATACTTTGCTACCCTAATGTACCTTTTTATAGGGGGCTAAAATACATTTTTCAGTGAGCTTTGCTCTTTCCGGATGAATGAACAGTTTAATGGGACTTCTACATTTCACTGCTCTCTGTGAATGAAATACTGTTTTATATGACTTTAGTCTTGCTTTCACAGTCCATTCGGCTGTGCCTTAAAAACATTACTTGTATCTGTCCAGTGGTGGTTGATTATCTAACGCATTCACATTTCAATGTAGGGAAGTTCTTTACTCCGTGCTTTTATTTGGAAAATGTGGGTACAGGGGATGGAGTCTGTGACCTCTTGAAAAAATGTGACAGGTCAGATCTTTCACCACATGCAGCTATGAATGTGGATCCTGTGATTATGTGCAAGCCTTTATAATAGGACTGTCACCTGGTTGAATAGATTTTGGTTGAGAGCTACCTGTCTGTTAGCAAGCTAATTACATTTAAATGGGCATTCAAGGAAACCCTTGACAGTAAAACAATCTTGCAGGACATTGGGGATGGATAAAATCCATGTTGCAAGGAGCTTCTACTCTCAAAGCCTTTCCAGCTTGTTTCAGCTGCTACAGAAGGGATAAGACAAATTTTCCAGCCTCTCATGTCTCAAATTTATTCTTTTTAAAAAGCTAGCCTGTTTTTTTTTTGGTGTCTCCTAGGGTGTATCTTGGGAACAAGCTGTCCCATTTTGGGTCGTCCTCTTCATGGAACAACATGCTGTTAACTGAATGAGATTTCTGCTTGTAACATAAGGCAGGGTTCCTTAACCTCAGCAACTTTAAGATGGGTGGACTTCAACTCCCAGAATTCCCCAGCCAGAATTCACCCGTCTTAAAGTTGCTGAGGTTGAGGAACCCTGATATAAGGAAAACACTATCCATGGGACAAATGCACCAGCATTTATCAGCCCCCTGTCCAATCCCATAACTTTTCTGTTGTTGAGACGCGTGAGAATTTGAATCTACCAAGCAAAAATAATTTCTGATAGAAGGCCACCTTGAATATTTTCAGTGCCCTTCTCCAAACAAGAGAGTATGTAGCTAAAATAGCTTCAAAAAATAAACAACCCTGCCTTTAACTCTCAGTTCCATCTGTTGTTTTTAATGCAATGTAAAAAAAAAAAAAATTGCCACCTAAAATAAATCCACCATCATTTAAAGCTTTAGACCTGTTGATGACATTTGCACTCCTGTTCTCTACAGCGTGTAGGAACGTTGCCTTCACCAGTGACCTTGACAGGTGCTGACTTAGTGATAAGAGCTTGGTTGCTGAAATAGTTAATCTGCCCTGGAAGTGGTATGAATGGGGGAAAACAAGGCTTTTGGCACCCTGGTCTTCTGTATCTTGAGTACTGTAAAGATCTTGAGGCTTATTCCCAGACAGTGTATGTTGGGTTGCAGGCTTGGGTGATGACTAGTAGGCCGTATGCGTTGATGTGGACATCATGACGCAAATAAGAATACTAGAACTTCCAGTCATTTCAGGTGGTTTTTCAGATTTGATGTGTGGACTTCAACTCCCAGAATTCTATGCTGGCAGAAGTCTGCCAGCTATGCTGGCTGGGGAATTCTGGGAGTTGAAGTCCACGCATCTTAAAGTTGCCAAGGTTGAGAAACACTGGTCTAGACAGTAACAGGTTTAACTTGGCCTAAAGCGTGCCCATGATGAACAGTGATCCATCCACTTTCCTGTAAAAACCTCTCCTTCCAAAATGCTGGTATACCAGTCACATTCCATACATAACCGAGAAAAATTGGTTGTCCTGATATGCAGCAATTACAACAATTCCAGCGGCTAGTACACCTTGTGATTTGTTGCCTGCGTTAATAATTAGAAAGCAGCCTTGGACGAGTTTATTTCCGCAGCTGTCTAATATTGGACTTAGATTTTCACTTGCTTGCCTCTGGTGAACAAGCATCTCCTCCAGCTAACCAGACAGAAAAATGTCGTAAGAGCGGGTAGTTAATTCTAGATTGCGGGCAAAGATATGAGCAAATTGTTTTGTAACATTTCTTGCAGAGTAGTAGCCTTTGCGTCCTTGTAAGGTTGATATGACATGTTTCAGGTGCATTATATTTAGATATACAAACAGGATTCGTCATGGGAATATTATTTGGGAACATAGCGAAAGATTTTGCTACATAAACACCACCAATTGGAAGTAAACGTTTTTAAAAAGTAATGATTCTGTTGCTTTTACAGCCTGTGCTCCTGGGATGTTGCGATAAAAACATCTCAAAGGTAATCGCATTATTTAATCCAGTTTGAACCCTGCAGCAGTAAGTAGTACTTCAAAACAGCGTTCTCTGATTACAGACAAAAGTTAGTTTTCTTCATGAATGGAATTGTAAATCAGATTTTGTTTCTGAGCTGGGCCTCTCTCTTTCTATGTTTTTAAAATGTGAAAGCTAAAAGGAATGCATGGGCTGTATTAAGAATCTTTGCATATTCTTTAGTTTCTAAAGGAACTTTATTTGGTAGCTCTTTGGAATAAGAATCATTTAGAGACTCTACCTATTCACTTTGTGGTTTCATTGCGGGGATATCAATGCAAATATAATACATAATTCAAATAGTTTGGTTTATTGTGATAAGGAAATGATAATTAACCCTCTGAGAGGTTAGTTTTTGTGGATAAGTGTTTATAATGGAACTTCATATCTGAACATTGACAAAGGTATCTTTAGCACTTATATCAGATTTCACTAAGTAGAGTAAGTTAAATTTTCTGGAAAATAAATGCCCTTGATATTGTCTTGAGAGTTGCTTAAAGAGAGATTTCTTAAAAGAAATTGGACTGTAATTGAATCTGGTTCAAGAAATAAAGACTTTATAGTGCTAACAAGTAATGTAAATGTGATGACAGTGTTATGCAGAAAGGACTATGAATGCAAATTAGAACATTAGTTTATAAGAGAACTGTGGCTTAATTGTTTCTTATAAGATAGCTATTTCTGGATTGAAGATGATATCAGTAGGGTTGTGCTCAACTTTCTTAGGTGTACATATACCTTCCCCAGGGGAAAAATACATGTGTTTAAACATGGCAAAAAATTCAGGTATCTTAGGCTCAGAAAACTATTATTTCAGAAAATGCAGTAAAGAATGAAGTAATTGGTTGCTAAGGACACAAATACCTTGCTTTTGCTGGGCATAAAAACAAATACAATTTCATAATTAAATGAGACACATTTTGTACAAGGACCTTGCTTGTCTCAAAGATGGGGTGGAGATTCATGACTACTCACTAAGTCACTTTTCTTTTGTTTTTGTAAGGGAGATTAAATCCCACAAAGCTGGGTGGAAATAAAAGCTCTTGAAAAGGGGTATGAAGAAATTGTCAAGGGAATAGCCATATGAGTGCCAGAGACCGATCTAGGTATGCGTAAAGCTCTTTGCACATTCAAGCTTTGAAACGGGGGGATCAATACTAACACTTGGAAATGGCTGGTGATTAGGATATTATAAGTACGAGAGCCTCCCGTGAGCAGTTCCAAGACGTGCAAAAAGGTAGAATATTTAAAGACGGATTGATTCTCTGTGGTTTCATTGACAGTGGTAGAAGGCATGAAATGGTCTCTGTTCAGAGTTGAAGCAGGAAATAAAGTGCAGTTTAGCTCCCCCTCCCCACCGATGCTCCCTAGTCTCCCCTTTAATTTTTCCCACATCAATCAAGGCAGGTTCCCACTTCTGTGGGGCATACATGTAGCGTATTGCCCAGCGCGCTATTTTGCTAGAATTTAAGGGATTGCAATGACATTTCTGCAGCGGTTTCAGTGACACTTCAAGTTCGTGATAAATGCTGGGGGAAGGATCAGATTGACGCAGCCTGCCATGATTCAGTTTTGATGTGTAAATTGCATGAATATTAGCAAATGTTATGATCGGAAGCACATCGTGCTTATCCTGAAGGTGTCTATGAATGTCAGTGAAGAAAGAATCAAATAACAGCACATTGGCACAACGGCCGGGCCAAAACTGGCAGACATTTGTCTTTCTTAAGTGATTTAAAAGTCTTCCAGCATAACTGCCTGGTCAGAACTATTAAATCCGCCGCTATCACAAAAAAACAGGATAATGAAATGCAGATTGTGGAAAGGAGAGGATAATTTAGGGCCTGTGAAGCTGGAGGTTTTGTTTCTGAAGTCTTGTCTTGGTGTGCTTTGCTTTGATGGATGTTTATAAATAATCGCAGCCTGCCAAATTCTCAACTGTTCCCTTTGCAGAGGAAAATCGGTCAAAAATGAAATTGCTCTGCTGTACTTAGATTAGTGCTCTCTCGCATATAGGGAGAGGATTCACGCCTTGTGTCTTAATGTGACTGTTTTGACTGTGTGGCTTGCTCCACAAGCCGTCAATGAAACAAACCATGGTTAGCACGTGTAAAGCCAACCAAGGAATTCCTTTACAATATGAAACTTGAAAAGAAGCCTGTGTATTTCTGTATTAAATTGTTGATAGATTGTGAGTAGCAAGGATGCGTCAACAGTGTTTCTATTTTGTTTATCTTAAAATTGATAAAAATTACTCTCCCCTGGAACAGAATACCGTTTTCGGTTGATCAGCAAGTGATCTTTAACGTGAAGGTTGTGACGGTGGCTAATCAGATGGCTTTTGTTTGTGTGCTATTGGGTCATAATAAAAGAGGCACGTGTTTCCGGTCTTCGGTTCCCATCAAAAAACATATCCTGAAGGGCTTTTCTGAACTGTAATACTGTGCGGGTTCTACTTTGATCTCAGCAATTAAAAGCTCTTTTTTCCCCCATGTAGAGACGGGAAGTGTTCTGTTGCTGAAAACACAATGGAGAAACTGATTTGATAGCATTTTTTTTTATTGCCCTTGCTTGTTTATCACCGACTCCCTACACTCAAGTTGGTTTATAGCAGTTTCAAGTCATAAAACGAAACCCATAAAATTGATCAAACCTCTACAATGCACAACAAAGCCTCTAACAGCCACAACATCTAACAACACTGTTCTGATTCTATTTTTGAAAAGGAGAGAAAGAACCACATATTTAACCAAGCATTCTGTTACGATTTCAAATTCCGTTCTGGATTAACCCGTGTTGCCGTCTTGGGTAACACAATAACATTCAGCACAAATTTGTACTTCGAGGCACTGAGGCAATATCCTTTGGCTTGTGAAACGTTGGCCTGTTTTTAGGGTTCCTTCTGTATGTAGAGTTGAAGCAGCTTCAGGCATATTTTCAAACGGAAACTTACTTAAATATTAAAAATGCCACCCTTACATAGAAGAATGCAGTTATAAAAATAAGAAACGGATGGTGGCCAGGTAATTCTGTTAAGGATAAATCACATTCAGGGATTCGGATCCGTGTTGTCAGTTGCATTTTTCGGACTGTTGTGCCTTTTGCCATTAGTGACTCTTTCACTCTATCCGTAGTGCAATCAACCAGTAAAAGCAGCTTATTTGCATCTGCTGGAACCTGAATGGTGGCAAGAAATCATCTGTGACTCATTCAGCCTATGCACTGGGGCAGAATTAATTTAATTATTCTTAATATCTTTGATAGATGGGTATCAAGCTAGCATTTATCTTTGGTTTCCCACATGGCCTTTTTTCTGCAAGTTTGAGTGGCTAGCCTAGAGGATTTTGGGCATGCTGTTTCAAGGAAAAGACTGCAACTCTGCAAAATTGTTAGAACTCTGTGTCTGTAACTCCCCTTTTCTGTCCATAGCTATATTGACTCCATTTTGGATTTTTTCCCCCAAGATATAAGCATTTACTGGGCAATCACGTAACTATGTACAGTAAAAATGAATAATTCCAAAACTGGGTTTGCAATAAAAAACAAGTCAGTGCAGTTCATCTGTGTAGAATTGGCCAGATAAAATGAGAGTCTTCAATTTTAGAAGTTGATAAATAGGTGGCTTGATGGAGAAGTCAATTGCCACCGCTTCAGATTGTGTGTTTATTTAAGGCAGTGTTTCTCAACCTTGTCCGCTTTAAGATGTGTGGACTTCAACTCCTAGAATTCCCCAGTTGAAGTCCACACATGTTAAAGTGGCCAAGGTGGAGAAACCCTGATTTAAAACATACAATATTCTGAATTCCCCTCTCTCTGGAGTTCAAGACAGCGTATATCTTTCCCCACCCCTTTAACTCTAATAACTCTTTAGCTAAACATAGTTGATGAGCTTCATGGCTGAATTGGGGATTTGAATTAAAGTCTCTGCATTGCTAGCAGAGCACAATAATTTCTTATTACGTGTTTGTTCTAGCAGCTCTTACCAGAAGTATATTGCTTCTGCAGACGAAGTTCTAATTAGCTATCTTAGTTAACAACTCTTAAATCTCTCTCGCTCCATGGGTTTGACTAATTCCCTATAAAGACACCAAAGCCAGTAATGATTACCATATCCTTGACAGTGGATTTTAGAGGTTAATTATGCATGGCATGAAACGCTGTCTTTTCTCCCTTCTTCATGGACTCCTGTTTATTCCATTGGACAACTCTGTGGACAGTGAAACCACTACCTTTTTATTATCTCCCATTTATCTCAAATCATTTCAGATAGCAGGCTGTGTTTGAAATTCCATGTCCTCTTAATAACGGCCCGCAGTTCTTCTGATTAAGAACAGAGTGGTTAAAGAAAGTGTGGGCCCCATTTTTTGAGAACACAGGCGCTTCCAATTCACATTCTCGTTTTCCACTCATCCGTACCTTCGCCAACTAAAATTTCCCGAAAGCCATTCTTTAGATATCCTGTTTCAGTTTCTTGGCTCTTATGTTCCAAGTCCACACCTCACAGATTCTCTCATTTGTATAGGTGGGGTGTGTGTGTGTGGATTTTTGAATAACTACCTCGCAATGAATATACAGCAGCCCTTCAGCCAACCTTAATGTACCACTTGCAGAACTACAGTTACTAAAACGTTTTATGTTATATTACTAGGTGGCAAAAATGCAGATAAGCTCATGAGATTTTTAGGAACGGGAAGAAAAAGTTTGTGTTTTAATTTCATTTAAAAAAAAAGTTATGTTCTGCAGTTTAGTAAAACGTTACACTGAAGTGTTAGTTTTTTCCTTGGTTCTTTCTTACCCTTCGTTATTATTTGCCGATAATTATAAAGACATGCCTCAGCCTATCTGGAATGATGAAATTGTAGGGAACTATTGGCTACGATTGCAGTAATTGTCTCTGCAAGAAGCAGCTTGAAGATTGTCTCATGAGTTTAGGTTCAGTGCTTTGCTGTTCTTCTGTGGGTCAGAGCTTAGCCATTATAGATAATGCACTTTTGCTGTGATAGCAAATAATTTATGCTTGGTGTAATTGTGTTGATCCAGTGACACAGTAGCTGAAGTGGAAAGGGATGAGTGTGATAAATCTTTTACTATGCTTCACCTATTAGGTCAGTGCCCAGAGTCATTGCTACGAGATGGGTGGCTGTAATAATTGTTTAAATAAATAGATATTTGTAAAGGGTTGAGTGTCGAAGGCGCTCCAGTGGCACTCACTCTTTTTTGTCTATACTCCCAGTACTGTAGTCAAAAGATAGGAGTTGCAAAAAGACCACCGTAATAATTTTTGTGAATTCTTGCAGGGCTGAGTATTCCTTAGAATGTCGCTAACAATGCATGTCTTAAGAGTAATGACAGTTACTCTCTCTCCCTTGATGGACATCTTGACATCTTTCAAGTCACAACTGTCTATGTCTTATCCGAAGCCAATAGCATAGCCCATAGACAGAGGTTCCACAGTTACAAAAAACCCAGTTAAAGGTCCTAGAGCAGGGGTCCTCAAACTTTTTAAACAGGGGGCCAGTTCACAGTCTCTCAGAATGTTGGGGGGCCGGACTATCTATCTATCTATCTGTCTGTCTGTCTATCTATCTATCTATCATACTTGTATGCCGCCCATCTCCTCCAACAGGTGACTCTGGGCGGCTCACAATAATAGTTTGAAAAAAACATGAATGAATTCTTATGCACACTGCACATATTTTATTTGTAGTACAAAAAAAAAAACCAGGAAAAAAAATACAATACCGTATTTTTCCAACTATAAGACGATACTTTTTTCTAAAATCCTTACCCTAAAAATTGAAGGGCGTCTTATTCAAGGAAGTCAGCCGAAAATCGCGCGGTTGCAAAACTGCCCATACTTTGTTTCTGCAGGCAGGCTTCCTCCTATTGCTAGCCTCCAATCATGAGTGAAATAGCTTGTCTCCCAAACAGACTTCCTCCAATCACGAGCCTGATGTAACTGATGTCAGCTGATGCTGAACAAACCAATTAGAGGAAGTCTGCAGAGACGAGCTATCGGCAGTTTCACTCGTGCTTGAATGTAATCAGTTATGCAAAAGAGCATGGAAATAGAGCTGCAGAGAGACGGTTTGGACCTCCTCCCACCGAGTGTATCAGGTCAATGTTAACTAATTACTAAATAAAAATGTGTTCTGCACTATCTTTAAAATATTGATTTCTTAATTTGGGGTTGGAAAAATGGGGGTCGTCTTGTACATTGGGGCGTCTTATTGTCGGAAAAATACGGTAATTAAAATAAAGAACTATTTTAACCAACATAAGCCCCACCCTGCATTGGTGGTCAGTGTCAGTAAATGTTATCCTCTCCCCGCCCCTGCCCCCCCACATTATTGGTCAGTGCCAGTGGCCATTCTACTTGAGGGGCAACCACACAGCCCAAATGGAGAAAGTAATAGGGTGCCCTGGACCCCACCAATCACCCTGCACAGAGGATCCCTCCTGCAGAGTATGAGGAAGCATGAGTTGAAGTGCCCCTGTGGTTGTAAGTGTGGATGGGCTGCCAAGTGCCCAAATTTTGATCATGTGACTGCAGGGGTGCTGCAACAGCTGTAACTTTGGGGACTGAGCATAACTACTAAATGAATGGTTGTTAAGCGATGACTTAACAAAGAATTTGAGATGATGGAACAGGTCTGGGCAAGGAAGAGGAGTTTGGATATAAATGCAAGGAACAGAAGAGAAGAAAAAGTGAAACAGAAACTGAGTACAATGCTTTCTGCGGTCCTGATAATTTGCAAAGAAGTAGGCTGACCTGATTTCCAAAAATAAAAACTTGGATATACGAATATTAAAAAATGCATACATGTATACAAATCTACAAGTCAATTTCCCCAAAGTCACAGGCAAAAATTACCAGAAAAAAAAGGACACAAAGATGTTTAGAAGAGCTTCTCTGGAATGAAGCAACTTTAAGTAGTTCCAAACATTCCTGTTCCCTGTTGTGCTTTTACACTCTGTGAAAAATTATTTCCAGGCCAAATTAATTTAATAAATGACTAACAATCAATTGACCACTCTCTCCATCATAAGGCTATCAGACCTGATCTGCAAAAATCCATTTTTTTTTTTTTTATCTGCTTAACAGTCATTACTGACCCTGCAGTGACCGCCCCCTAGCGGTTTTCAAGGCAATTGCATCTTTCTAGTTTCGGAATTAGACTTTGCCAGAGCCTAATTCCTAGAGCGTCAGCCCAGCTGGCAGCACAGGAGGCGGGATTTCCGTTGCTTCGCGCCCCTTTTTCGGACGAGCGCGGTTTTCGCGCTTTTACTGGCAACTTGTCCCGTCTCTCTCTGTTGAGCCGCTGCCAGCATTTTTCCTCCCACCGAAGTGAGAGTCCTCATTTATCTACTCACGTACGTTTTCGATCTGCTGAGTTGGCAGAAGCTGCGGGTATAGAAACAAGAGCTCACCTTGTTAACGCGAGGCTGGACTCGAACCGCTGAAGCTTTCAGCCATTTCTGGCCGGCACTTTCAGCGTCATTAAGCCGCTGCGCCACCGCGTCCCCTTCAAAAATCCATTAGTTGTCAGCAAAGAGATACAGGAAACACTAACTTTGCTTCTTATTCTGGATTTCTGCAGACTAGTACTAATCAATCAGCCAGTAAAATGGATAATGGAATAGCTTCATTCCCATGTTCCCTTCCACCATAAGGTACCCCGAGACTTGATGAGTAATGGAAAGACATCATTTCTTTGGCTATTTGTTCCTATACTGTTCTGCCTGCTCTACCTTGAGCCCTCCCATTAGTTCGAGGATGCCTTCCCCAAAATCAGGACTGTCCCTGTAAAACTGGAATTTAATCTTGGAAATAAGTTTCAGGCACTGATAGTGCCTTCTGTTGACTAAAACCTAGTCATGGCAGCAGGTTATTGGGAATATTTTAATGACATTCCCAAAGAAATCCATTGTGTGGGTAAAACAGGAAGGAACATAAAATGCAAACGCGAAGCATCATGAGAATGGGGCTCCTGCCGTTCTCCAAATAGGGTGCCTGTACTCATGAGACCTGGGGAAGACCAGATGGTTTCCGAGGGATTGCAAGAATGGGGTGGGCAACTGGGAGAAAGAATGACACAAGCAGCTTGGAGAATGACACACCGATCACCCTGCACAGAGGATCCCTCCCGTGGAGTAAGAGGAGGACAGCCGCCGGACCCGGTATACCTGTAATGTAGAAGAGTCTGGCTCTGCGGTCTCCCTCCTCGTGCATCACCTGCAGCTCCCAACACAGCCCCAACGCTTCTGCTTCTGAGAGACAGCGGTGGCAGCCAATTAGGCGGGCGGGCCGGATAAATGACACTGGTGGGCCGTATCTTGCCCGCGGGCCGTAGTTTGAGAACCCCGTGTCCTAGAGGAACAGACATAGGAGATGTTCTACCCAAGGCCTATTAGAATGGACCAATAGACCAACTTTTGGAGTAAAAGCCATGGAGTCAACCTGAAATTCCTTGGCTTCTCTTAGATTAGAAGAGTGAGCTAATCAGGAAATAAACTAGTGGAAATTAGGTGCTAATCTTATTTAGTCAGTGAGGCTACTTAATGGTTCAGTGGTGCGGCCCAGGCTGGGGTTTCAGTTTCAAGATGTACTATGGATCTGAAAGCAACTGACTTTTTAGAGTGACCACTGGACCCAGAGAATAGTTAATAGAAACATCCTACTTTACAATAAATTATTACAGGACTAATTTTCCAACAGTAGTCTGACTTTGTGGCCTAAATTATTTGTGTAGCTGGTTCCGTTTTCCTCACTGTGGCACATGTATAGCTGCGTTTTGTTTCCCAGATGGTAGGATCGGTGTAGGATATAGTCAAGTGGGCAATTCTATTAGAAATGATTTCAAGATTGAGGCACTGTGGAGTGGCTGAGAGAAGCACTGATTTCCCTTTACGTCACTGATGATGTTGCAAGATCTACAAAAAGCCAAGGCAGCGTGTGTGACAATATCCATAATATATTCCCATAATAACTTACCTTACTGAAATCTGGCTTCTTTTAATCACTCTACAAGAAATGTATAATTGTGGCAGGTCTTGTAAACTATTAGTCTATTGGAGAACAATCTGTATTCCATTCTGCCTGTACTTGTGAAACATTTACCTTGTGTTTTGCTTGGAAAAGAAGGTACATATTGATGTACGGGCAATTTCATTTAGCATCCTCGTGGCTATTCATTCTTCAGTCTCCTGGGCATGACGTTTTTAAAAAACTGAACATTTGCTGTTTCAATAGATCCCTGCCCTTCCCCACGAGAGGAGTTACGAACATTCAAATGGGATAATTTACTGCCTCCAATTAGAGTTTTGTATTTCGTGTGGCGTAGCAAGCACATGTAAGTTTGGAGATTCCAGGAGTCCTAAGTCATTCGGTTGCTTGCTAGTCAACAGTGTGTGAGGTATATAGTTTCATCCAGAATTAGCTTGCTTAGTCATGTGAATTACCTTTAAGAGGCTTGGCCTTCGGTGTGTGAAATGGCTTCTGTTTCCGAAGACTTTTTTTCTGAAAGAGTTTTTCATGAGCGTTCCGCACCATCAGATAGTTGGATATCCTAAAACGCTTCAGGAAGGCAATGGGAACTTTGGGACTATGGCCACCGCAGCTGGAAATAGGTACCGTGTCTCAGATGATCTCTGCCTTTCTACAGTGGGTAAATTTGTATGTTTTGGGATCTGCTCAGATATCACTTTCTAAGCCTGGTAAGTAAGAGAGAGCCTTTTCTGGCATGTCTTTGCTTCCTCCCAAGTTGAAGGCTATCTCTTACCTCTTCATTCTTTCAACCCAGAGATGAAGAATAAACTTCAAGGTATAAAGAGAAGGGTGTTTTTTGCTCTCAGGGCAGGGAGGGAGAGGGCAGGGAAAATAAGTCTGGATCTGTATATACAGTGGAGTGTGATTTGCAATTGGTGGGTAAGGAAGAAGCTTTCTGTGCCACATAGAGAATTCCAAATTATTGTATTGACATAAATAATGCTTGACACAATTTAGAATGGATTTTGGGTGGTCCGGTTCAAGCGTTAGGGACAGGAGGGGTGGTAGGAGAATCTACGTGCAAGTTAAAGTAGAGCAGCATTTTCTATCCTGAGCACCTTTGAGATGTGTGGCCTTCAACTCTCAGAATTTCTTAGCCAGCATGGGCATTGTTGAGAATCCTGGGAGTTGAAGGCCACACATCTCAAAGTTGCCCAGGTGAGGACACACAGAGCAAGTGCTTCGTTCTAACACATCTAGTACAAAAACACAGAATCTGACTGGTCCCGCATGCTTGACTTTTGGGTGTTTGCAGCTGGTGGGACACAAGATACAAAAGTGTTGAAGTGTGGTCGGCTTTCACCAGGCTGTTTAAACTGCAGCTCATGACTCAAAGTGATGCTAAGTTGGGTTTTCCCCTGGTCCTGCTTCAGGAAATGAAGTTATTTCAAATGATGAGGCCTGATATGAAGGAGTTCTGGGGTTCATAGCTTAGATATAGGTTTTATTTATTGTCATCATTGTCTTCTCAGGTATTTGTGTTTGGCTTCTCATTAGCCAGCTATATCTTATTACTTATAAGATACTTATATCTCAGTGCTATTGGCTGGCTGAGTCAATTTCTAGATCAGACATGGGGTTTTTCCATGCCCTCCTGCTAACTTATATTACTCTAACTATGAAGAACAAATAACCTAACTTGGCGTACGTCAGTCTTTGTGGGAACACTGATTGATTGCCGATGAAGATCCATGGTTCTTAAACTCTTCTGCGCTCCTGAATTCAGATTACTGTCAGCATGTTGGTTGAATTATTCCATTTGTGGTCCTTCCTTATGAGAAACTCAGGGCGCATGCATATTTTGCCATGTTAGGCTGAGTATGTATGACTGGCCTTATGCCATTCAGTGGTCGAACAGGAACCTGTGTGCAGTGTTTCTGTTTTAGCATTTTCCTTCCTATCGTGCCTCCAGCCCTTCAATCCCACTCCAAAAATGGATGATGTCTTCTGTCTACAGCAAGGGATTCTGACTTCTGAATCCGTCAGGGTGGAAGTGGAAGAAAATAAAAACGGTTAGGTCTGATCTCTGAACTGGGCAAGTTAGGAAGAAAGTAAAGGGAAATGAAGTGGCGTGTGCCTAAGCCTGCAGAAGTAACCGAGATTAGGTATTAATCTCGTTCAATCATATTCTCAAGATGGTCTCCCCTACTTTTTTAATATTCATTTATTTCTTCATTCCATTTGTACCTGTCACAATCCACTAAGAGTCTCGGCAGTTCACATCACCATCTGCTTATGAAGAGAACGCTCCTTAATCCTTTAACAAGCTGTAATTCTCCATGCACCCCATTTGCTGCTTTATTTTTAATCACAGCTGGCTATTGAGACATAGGATCCTCTTCTGATGTCAGAACATTCAAGTCTGAACAAATCTCCTGCTCAAAATCCTAATCAGTAAATTTCCTGGTTGTCAACTTGAGGCTTGTTTCAACTTGGCTTCATGCGGCTAATTGGATTTGTCATTCGGCTGGTACGCCGTTCCCCGATGAGCGATGAGAAGAACGATCCTTAACATGACCTTGGTTCGAAGTTGATGGCACATGGAAGACGTTTGACTTTAGTATTGCTATTTATTATTATTTGATTTGTATCTTACCTTTCTGCTCTGGTGTGTCCTCAGTGCTGGCCAACATACTGATATATGTATTAGATTGCGAGAGAAGAGGTGATTTGCTGCCGGCTAACTGACATGCCCCTTGGGCCTGAAGTAAGGACGGAAGATTTACTCGAGAAAAAAAGCTGAGACTTTTTCAAATTCCATTACCTTTCTCACAATTGGTTAAGTGTTTAAAACCACGGAGCGACTGTTTTTCAAGAAGGGAACGCAAATCCAATAGAAAGTGCTGTAACGAAGCCAAGGACTTGATTTAAAGAAATGCAATGGAGGGAGCCTTCGGTTGAGTTTTGAAGGAGGATTTTCCCAGAACCACACAAATCCTAGGCCCCTTTCTTCAGTCTGCAGTGTGGTGCCCCAGGTTCTTGTAAACATGAACATCATTCTATTTTCCCCATTTCTTTGGGTTTCTCCCATCACAATGTAAGTTTGTAAACTAGTTGGGGCCGGCATTTCTATCCGTTGCCTACGTTGGTACTATATTCATGACACAGTAGAAATTTATAATTCTGTACCCTTAGTAAGATTTCTCACAATTCAGTACTGAGTTGCTGCAGTTTTCTGTATCACCTACAGTAGCTTGGAAACGTTGCTGTAAGGAAGAAGGAAGTGGTTACAACTGGTTGCACAGTTGGTTCATAACCATGCAAATATTAATTTTTTTAAAAATCAAGGTAACATAAATATATAAGCACTTTTTTATAACCGGAGGAAGAACCTACTGTGCTTTCAAAATACACCCCCCTCTCCTTTTCATTTAAAGAATAAGAGAGAATACTGTTCCCTTCACGGTGGCGTTTTTGAAGCTCAGAAGAAGTAACTTTTGATTAAACGTTACCCATTTAGATTCCCCACGCCACCCCGCTTAAATAAAATGCAGCTGTTAAAATGGCTCCCTTTTCAAAAACACGATTTCTCTACTGCACTCAGAGCAAAAGCATTTTGAAGTTTACAAGATAATTGGACTGTAATTAAGTGGGGAAAAAACCAGTCTTCGTAATCAACATTTCCCCTCATTGTTGCACTTTGGTTTTCATGCATACTTTGAAGCTGGGGAGAGCCTCTTTAAGCCTTTATTAGCTCAGCTGCAATGTGGTGAAGAAGCCCTTTCTGTAGTCTCTTTTGTGTGCCTCTTTGTGTGTGTGTGCACGCGCGTGTAGCATTAAAGCAAATCTCGATGCTTTCTTTTAGATGGCACTTGTGGAAAGTTGATGTAAGGGTCTACCTTTGTATTTTGCAGGGAAAGATTAGGGGGTGGTAAATCAAAGTATGTGCTGTTGTTGAGAATTTGTGTGTGTGTGTGTGTGTTTGCATGCGAAGAAGCTAAACAAGTCTTCCTGTTGCATCAGAGGCCTTTTCCTTTGCTGGCACTGATACTGTGGGGGAATTGGCCGTTTTGACTTCCATTAATTCTTTAATTTGACTTCTATTACGTGGCCACTAGACTGCCTTTTAGAATCCCAATTCTAGGCAACTGACGCTTGTGAGTCTTAGCAATGAATGCTGTTCATTCGAGGTGATACTCCACATTACTAGTCTGGGGGGGAAGAAATTTGTATCCCACCTACCCATGCTGAGTGCTAGTTATTTGTGGCTTAACATAAAAGATAAAAATTCCTTGCTAGGCCTGCTAGAGTCCTTGCTAGAAAAAAACCCCCCAAATTCCATTTGCTAGTTTTCCATCTGTGTCCTGAAGCAGCCAAAATAGATAGCATCTTCCTCTCAACAAATTCTTTAGGCCCAGCAGATCCAAAATAAATGTTGTACGATGTTTTAAACAAAGTCAGGCCTGTTCGGTAACTCTCCGCTTGGGTACACTAAACAGATCTAGATAGAAAAATGGATTCTTACAATTTAAATGCCAGTGCATAGCAAGAGCTGATCTTGTACAGGGTTATTGTCCTTTGTGCATGGCGTACATTATTTTTAGAATCTCTGTTTGTTACGGAATACTCTATTTTGGGCAAATATTGGTATTTATCTGAGGATCGTGTCAAAAAAATGAGCTGCAAAGCATTTATCATTGGAAGTGCCATACAGAAGCCCGTTTTTGGAGTTTCTTAGCATCCCTGAAGCTGACAGTCTTTCTCAACCAGGTCTCAATCTGTTGAATTCAGCTTGTCTGCCTACCTGTCGACTTTGCATGCTAGGTATGCTGATTCTAACTTCCTAGGATGGGCAGACCTGTTTCTCTCCATCCAGGCTGTAGGCAAATGTCACACAGAGCTGTTTTGTTTCTGTCTGACTTCAGGATCAAGGGATTGTTACCTGGATGTTTGATGTATCTCTTTTTTCCCCCCTCTGGATAGACTGTTCAGTTTGACTTTGAAGAAGCTCATTATGCTGAAAGAGATGGACAAGGATCTCAGCTCGGTGGTGATTGCTGTAAAACTGCAGGTATGTAATACTGACTGAATGAGGACGTGCCAAGCAGCTTATTGGCTTTAATGGCCACAAGAGTTACCCCCGCTGTGTAGCTTAGGACAGATCTGCTCCAGAGAGGGCTATAACTTAGGAGTGAAATGCATGCTTAGCATTCAGATAGTTACTGTTGTATCTGAACTTTTAGCCCCAGCATCTCCTGAGTGAGCCACAAAGTGCCACCATCAAGCAGTATATAGGCTCTCCAGATGTTGCTCTTCCATAATTCTCCGCATTCTCCACCATTGGCTGTTGTCCTTGGGGCTGTTGGGCATTGTGGTTCAACAACAGCTGGAGGATCACTAGTTCACTATCCAAATATTCTTTCTCGGTATGAGGCTATTTTCTCTGTTCCTGTGCTTCTGTTCCTGACTTCCCTTCATTGAACCTAGTTCCAGATGTTTGGGTCTGAATTTTCCAATATTTACTATGCTTTGTCTAGTAAAACGGATTCTTGATGTATGGATGGTCCCGTTTCTCTTGTTTGGTTGAAATGATAAATTGCACGTGAGTGAGAGAGATGATGCAGTCTCTCTCTGAGTAGAGAATTGACCGAAGGGGAATGCAGGTTGTTAGTCTGCTCTTTGGGGCTCCGATCCCAGCATTGCCTCCCCCTTTTCAAGCATACGAACTTACTTGTGCCTCTTGCAGGGTTCAAAGCGGATCTTGAGGTCCAACGAGATCGTTTTGCCTGTCAGCGGACTCGTAGAAACAGAGCTTCAGTTGACTTTCTCATTGCAGGTAAGTGCACTTTAGCAGAATGCCAGCTTTTGGCAAAGCATTGGGACTTAACGTGCAGGTGTGCAGTTGCATTTGAAGCCCAAACAATTTGACTCTCAGAAGCTCCTGATAGTGGTAATCATGGCCTTGTTTGAGTTGTCATCATTAATCCCCACAATATGGCATAATTGTGGGAAGAGTTCTCCTCCTATCTTCAGCAACCACATTGCCAGTTGAGCATCCTTAAGAAATTCAAAACTCAACAGTAAAAATACAGAAGTATCCTTGAAATAACATTAGACTCCGCTGTTATTTTTCCAAAATCACTTAGGAGGAGAACATCTCGTTGGGGAGACACTGAAGGCCCACTTTTCTCCTGCTAACAGGACCTGTAGGGAACTATTCTAGTGTGCCTCATCTTAATGTTTTCTCAGTAAGGTGCATAATGACTGTCAAGTGCTGGAAGGTAATTGACAGGAGATTGGTGTGAAATTGGAAATCTTGTTAAGCCACACTTCCACCTTAACGGAGAGACCCAAGAAGTTAAGTCTTTGGATCTCTGTTAAACTGTAAATTGTATACATTCTGGAGGACTGTGATTAACTCCCCTGCGGTGGGTGTGCAGTTTGGGTATTTAAAGCATTTGAAATGTTGATCTTCGAAGGGAATATGCCAGGTCTTTTTGTTATTCACCTCTATTTTAATGGCAGAGTTCGGTATATTGCCAGTGCTCTGGAGAAGGGTGTTGGGCTTTTCATTTTAGCGACAGCTTTTTTCCCAGGATCATCCGCACGATGCTGCTTTGCTGGACCATCTGTCTTTGGTGGGAAAGCAATCTTTGGAACGGCACAGACCTTAGGTGCATTTTTAGCTCCCATCCATCTGCTTCCTATTCAGACAAAGCAACTGTTCTTGAGACTTTCTCCCAAATAAGTCAGAAGACGTGAAATAACAGTGTGGGATCCTTCCGTGTTGTTGTTGGGGATTGCAATTCAGGCAGGCTCATGCAGGTTTGGGTGCTGTGTTTTGGGAAAGGTCAGGGTGTGCTGGCTGGCTGGTGGCATCTCTCGAAGCTCTCTTGTTAACCCTGGGAGTGTTCTTTCAACAGGAGCACGTGAATCCCCAGCCCATTTTATCTGCTCCACAGCCTGAAACACGCACTCTAAAGTTGGCCTGTTAAAACTGGTCCCGATACTTTTTTCCCCTGCATTTCTTTTGCAGTACCCTCACTTCTTGAAACGAGACGCCAATAAATTGCAGATCATGTTACAGAGAAGGAAGCGATACAAAAACCGGACCTTTCTAGGCTACAAAACGTTGGCTGTGGGCCTGATCAACATGGCTGAGGTAAGGCAGATGGAGAGGCAACTGGATCTTTGAGGAAGAATAATAGGACAGGAGGAGACCACGATGGTTATATGCTCTCAGATGCACAGAGAAGGTCTCCAGATATGTTTGTATTACAGAAGCCAGAGTTCCCAGCCAACTGGGAAGTTGGCCTGGCATTCTGGGCGTCAGAGTTATGACACGCCTTGAGCAAGTGGAAAATATGTGGCTCCATTAGGAGATATTTCTAAGGGACCTCAGTCAGCAAGGAAAATGCAGAGGCACGTATGCTTATGCTGGGGAATTATAAGAATTGATCTGGAGGTGGATAATGACGATGATGCCAAAGCACAGCTCTGCCTGTGTAGACGAATACGAACATGGCCTTGAAGGAGGAACGCAGGGGCAGTTACATCAACGTCACCTTCGCCCTGAAACAGAGGAGGGGGTGAGAAAGAGTGCTCCTCCTCAATTCTCTGGGGTGTAACAGAGGGGACAGTAGAGTCGAGTTCCAGCAATCCGTGTGGAGTCTGTTCCCTGTCCTACTTCAAAAAACTGACGACCTCCTTTCCAATCCTTGCCATTCTAAAATAGCTGATTTCCGCAGCCTTAGCCTGGGTCCTTCAGCGCTTGGCTACTGAGCTGCGGTCCCTTTCCAGAAACACCTCTCTGGAGATGTCATTAGAAATAATTCTCGGGAAAGAGGAAAAAACGTGGCTGTGCCTTCAGGGAAGTTGAAGGTTTGCTGGCTTCACACCTTGCAGTACGTTTTTTCAGCAGTAGAAATCATTGTGGCTTGGGCTAGATCTCACACAATGCTAAGCCAGTTTGGGGGAGTAGTGACCCTTCAGGCTAAGCCACTATTTCTCAGCCTTGGCACCTTTAAGATGTGTGGACTTCAACTCCCAGAATTCCCCAGCAGGCATGCTGGCTGGGGAATTCTGGGAATTGAAGTCCACACATCTTAAAGATGCCACAGTTAAGAAACTTGGGGCTAAACCAGCAGGAGCCACCCACATTGTAGCTTTCCCTTATCTGGGAATCAGATTATTAACTTCCGGCAGTGCTTGGCAAAACAGAGGTATGAGGGTGATGGAACTTGCCTCCCCAGCCTGTTTAAACTCCTGTAAAGAGCCAGGTTTCCTGGCTGAGCGGCCTGTGTGCTTTACACTGACAACAGCAATACGAATCACATACTATATGAATCTTTTTCTCATGTGATTTGAACATCAGTCGCTTAGAAGGCTGGCCTCAGCTTCCTCCTCCTTTCCTAGTTGGTAGTAGCTTTCAGGAAATAGGATCCAAATTTTCTGACCATTCAGCTGTCGCCGCTTTCCTTGTTTTTAAGCTTTCTGACTCTGCTGCAAATCTGCGTTCTGTTTTTCATTCGCAGGTGATGCAGCATCCCAGCGAGGGGGCCCTGGTCTTGGGACTCCACAGCAACGTGAAAGACGTCTCTGTCCCAGTGGCTGAAATCAAAATCTACTCTCTGTCCAGCCAACCCATTGACCATGAAGGACTGAAGTCAAAATTATCAGGTAGGAAGTGCGGGCAAATCTCTCGTAGGACGGAGAAGCCCTCTCTCCTAATTGAAATTACCCTTGGTGAATCTGGCACTCTTGAGATGTGTTGGCTGGAAGCCCTGCTGCAACAGGGAATTCTGGGAGTTGAAGTCCAGCACATGTAGAAGATCACCGGGCTCAGGAATGCTAAGGGGGCTCCAGGGAGGGAGAGGCTGAAGACAGTTGTACAAGTGCTGTTTGGCAACCTGTAGAGTTGCTCGTTCATCTTAAGGCGCACAGTTTGCAGGATTGCAAGCCCAGCAGAGCCTGATGTCCGCTCGTTTGCTGTGGCTTGTCAAAACAATCCAGCTTAATTCTGCCAAACATTGCTATATTTAGCCTTCTTCCTTGGAATCTTCTCCTTTTCAGTACTCTCTCCCAGATGGCTACCTAGGCAATAATTTTGGTTGCTAAGGAAACTGATGCAAATGGAGACTCGGGGCTGGATTTATTCTGATATTTGGGTTTATTACCAGCAATGTGGTGAATGATCGGATGGAACCAGGAACTGGGATGAAGTCATCACTTTTTGCCTTCCAGTGCAGCTGATACATATCTGAGTAGAATGCACATAGGTCCATATAACTAGAGAGTATTAGTCTAAAACAAGCTCATTTTGTACCCTTTACTTCAGAAAAAGAAGCAGTACAGGTAGTCCTTGACTTACAACCATTCGTTTAGCAATCATTCGAAGTTATGAACGTGCCAAAAAAGTGACAACCAGTTCCCAAGGTCATGTGATCAAAACTCGGGTGCTTGGCAGTCTGCCCACACTTACGACCACAGGGGCACTTCAACTCCCCCCGCCTGCCCATCTCCCCCCATCTATGCCCTTTTGCCCCCCTGCTGCTCTACGCTCCGCCGCCCCAGCTGCCCTTCGCCATCTTCTTGCTCCCGCTGCTGACAACGTGTGCCCGGCCAGGCTGGACTGAGCTTTTGCTGTTTGGCAGAATCTTTCTTTTTACCCCATAACCAACTTTAGAGGGAGGTTAAGGAGAGGGGGAGATTTGAACCCAGTCCTCCCTAATCCCAATCCAGTCCTCAGTCCCTTCTGTGTGAAATGTGCCCTGGTGTTTCAGTGCTTTTGGACGGGTGTCAGTGTAGTTTGATCCTTCTTTTAATCTGCAGTTGTGATTTTTTTAAACTCCTCTCTAATTGTTTTTAAATTGATTTGGGCCGGACCATCATAACAGAAGTAGTGAAAGATCCGATCTGATTAGGAGTTGTTGGCCACTGTGTTAGAAGTCTTGTCCTGATCTTAAGGGATAATGTCAGGTATTTAATAGTTTTCAGGGTCTGTAATTAATCTGAAAACTGGTTTGAACCCTGGGTTGAAATGGTATCCATTAGTATATGTTATTGCCCAGGCTTTACATCCTAGAATATGGGAAACAAAAATGTGGATGCATCTATAATTGTTTCCTCTCCATATTTGGGGGCTTAATTTGCTAGGGAAACAGATACAGGTTTTGATTAAGCTTTTGGCTAATCAGGGATGACAGTTATGACACCTAAAGGGTGCTGGTTTGCTTGCAAGCCTGTCTCCTGAATGAATGATTAGCGGTTGCTTTGAATGAGAAAAACCAACTTTGAATGCTACCAGCGGGGCTGTGTGGTTGTGAACATTTTCAAAGCTACTTAAGCTGGTCAATTAGAATCGAATGGAGATTCAATTCAGACAGAGATTGAAAAGCAGACTGGATTCTACTGGGTGGCTTTCTTCAGGACCTAGAGAGATCATAGCCACCTGTTATCATCCTGAAGTTTCACCGTGAGTTTGATCTCGGAGCCCTGAGTTAGTTACGGACCTCCCTGAGCTTTTTTATTCATACCGTGAATAACTAGGTTAGTTGTACAGCAGATGAGATGGTAGTTTCCTAAGACAGCTAGAGTACATTCTCATCATTTTCAGATAGCAGAAGAGGAGTTTTCGTTTTCTTTTTATTGATGATGCTCCTCCGCATGGAGAAAACAACAATCCTGCCCCTGGAAGTGAAAAACGAGAAACATCAAGAAGAAACTTTGGTCCAGCCCGCTAATGATTGTGCTTCCTTTCTTCCCTTTCTTCCTTCAAACCTAGCCTAAGCATTCCTTAATTTCCTGCCAGGAAGCTCTAAAGCCGTTTTAGCACAGGATAGGATGGTGAATACCATGAAAAATAGGTGACAAGACGCATTTTTCCCGGGAATGAAATTTGGCTGCCGTGCCACAGTTAAGCTAACTTGGGTTTGGTGTCTTCCGGGTTGTGTGGCCGTGGTCTGGAAGTTCTGTTTCCTAACGTTTCGCCAGCATCTGTGACCGGCATCTTCAGAGTACAGGAGCACAGACAGGAGCAGTTCTCTCTGTGCCCAGGATGGTGTGACCCTTTTGTGGGTATTTATAGAGATGTGGAGGGGGGGGGGTATGGGGTGTTAATGAGTGGCTGCTTGCCCAGGTGTCAGGAGATCTGTGTATCTTCCTGTGGGCCAGGCAGGGTCCCTTCTTCTATTGAGTTGTTAACGAGTGGCTGTTGAGGGTGATTAGCATGTTCATTGTGTGAGTTGTTTGCATGTCCTGGTGGCTGAGCTGAGTTCGTTGACCTTTTGCAGGCTGTATTTCTCAGGATTGGTAGCCAGGTTTTGTCGATTTTTAGACTCTCCTCTTTTTTTATTGAAACTGTGCTGGTGTTTGTGAATCTCAATGGCTTCCCGGTATAGCCTGGTGTAGTGGCTGTTTGTGTTGTCCAGTATCTCTGTGTTTTCAAATAGGATTTTGTGTCCAGTGTGCCTGAGAGCATGTTCAGCTACTGCAGATTTTTCTGGTTGCTGTAGTCTGCAGTGTCTTTCGTGTTCTTTTATCCTGGTATGGATGCTGCGTTTTGTGGTCCCGAGCCTTTTGTGGTCACCAGCCTTCGTATGCCGGCCGTGAAAGCCTTCAACAATACATTAACTTGGGTTTCTCTGAATTTGCACATCCCTTCTCCAGATTGGCATACTGGGCCAATCTTGACCGTGCATTTGGATGTGACATGGATTAAAGTGAAGCTTCCATGGGGTTTGTTGATAATCTGGGCTGTCTTCTAGATCGCTCCCCTGACATTGATAACTACTCGGAGGAAGAAGAGGAGAGTTTCTCTTCCGAACAGGAAGGCAGCGATGACCCCCTGCACGGGCAGGTGAGTCGGGCATTCCTCTCGCCAGCTCTTCCTTGCCCCGCTGGTTCCCTTTTACAGACAGCGTCTGTTGCAGAACTGTTTGGGTTGGGTTCTGCTGGGTGCCGTTCCAGATCGATCTTTGCTGTGTCTTTGGAGCCATGTCAGGTCTCCTAATAAACGAAAGCCTACAGTGTTTGCCCTGTTTTAGAGAACTCTGGGATAGGTTGTTACTTGCATTCTGCAATGGCTTCTCTGTTTTCTCCCGGTAGGATTTGTTCTACGAAGAGGACGATCTTAGGAAGGTGAAAAAGCCGAGGCGGAAACTGACGTCGACTTCTGCAATCACTCGGGTGAGTCCTGTTGCAAGCGGTATCCTTCTTTTGTCCTGCATGGTTGTCAGGTTCAGCCCAAAGAACTCCACGAGACAGTACAGGTCTAGTTCGATAGCTTTTATTAGCTTCCAACCACAAGACAGATTCCTGCCAGACTGAATCTAAACTTCTCAAGCCAGCAAGCAAACACCGCGAATTCCATAGGGTGGTGCCAGTCTCATCTTCTTAACCTTCCCACGCTCCTGCTGGGGGCTAAGGAAATGCTTATCTCCCCGAGTGTGGCCTTCACCAAACCATTACATCACAATGGTCCCTCTTAATCCAGAGACCAAACATGGCTAGGTGGCCGTAATCTGGGAAGATGGAGAAGATGCAAGTGGTTTCCCAGCTTTATCACACATCTGGATGTACCCGGATGGATCTCCCACTGGTTGGTGTGCCTGTGAGGCTCCTGTGGTCAGAACCAACTCTGGGCTTAGTTGATTACTGCCAGTGTGGTTTCAGCCCTAAAAAGTAGACATGGTGGCTAACCTTTGACCCTTATTTGGACTCTCTACTCAAAATCCATGAACTGCTTTCAAGAAGAGCTTGAGGTAGACCTGTAGAGGGTTAGGAAGATGACCTTGATGGAAACATGCGGGAGCCATGACCTAGCCAAAGGGGGCTGAAACATTTTTTAAGTCCAGAGCAATGAGATAACATTCGGAAGTGGTTCAGGCAGACCCCTCCCTAATTCACAGGAGTAGAAGAAGGGGAGGGAGGTGTAGCACAATCAGACTTGCAAGATTCTGTTATTATGGCCAGCAGCAATCAAAGTAGTTTTAGCCTTCCTGTGTAGTTGATTCCCTAGTCTGTTCTACCTCATGGGGCTGACAGGACCACAGCTTTCCTCTGAACTATTGGTGGTGGAGGGGTCATCTGGCTAGTAATTTCCTTTTAACAGGAGGGTTCTCTGAGCAAGAGATGGAAGCAACATTTGATCTTCTCCTTCCTCTTGCCAACCCTGCTAATGCCCATCTTGCCACGCCATCGGTTCCTCTCCACCCCGCCGGGGTTCTTATCTCTGGCTGGCAGTTGAAGCAGAACTGCTGTTTATGGGGTTTTGTTCTGGGCCACCCAGCTGCCAATTCTTCCTGCAAAGCTGCAGCTCAACCTCAAAAGCTTCCAAGCGCACAGATCACAGCCTCTGGCAGAAGAGCAGTCCACCGGCTTTGCCGAATTCAGTGTCACGAGTCAGTGATCGTGAATCGAACGGAAGAAAAGACCTACCCTGCTGGTTGGCTCCCCCGTGGAGCATAACTCCATGCCTCCACTAGGTTTGGGACAGTGTTACTTTCAGGCCTAAGAGGGGTAGAAAAGTCATGCCAAGGGTTAAATTGGGGCGAGTACATTCATTTGGGCTGGAGCTTGGAACGGTCCCCGAAACTGGGACGTAGAACAACGGGTCCCTTAGCTGAGAGAACTCAGCAAGAGACAATATCTGGGAGATGATGCATACCTTAAGTTGCAACTCCTCGGGGTGTGAGCCCAACTTATTTATTCATTCAACGTGGATGCCACCTGACTCAGCTGACACGGGGCGGCTCACCACAACGGAGTAACCAAACAACTGCAAAGTCCCCAAAAAATGAACCCAAACAAGGGGAAAAATAACTACCAAAAATTATTTAAATGCCTAGGGAGCTTTCTTCCCAACCAACTTCCCTTTTGATAAACGAAGCACTTACGAAGGCTAATCTTCTCCTTCCGTTATATCTTGCTTCTTAAATGCTTCCTTCTGAAGTTGGGTCTTTGGGCATAAATTTTTGTGAACTGCCCTTCTGAAATACCCACCGTCTGAAGTCCAACCATTAACAGCTTCACTTGAACGGTTTGCAAGCTAAACAGAGCAATTAAATAATGCAGAGATTCTACAACGATCGCTGCTGGAACCCTGCAAGACCGTTTTTCTCTCCCATAGACATTTCACAGGCTTGTTATGCACGTTCCTGGGTGCTGCTGCATAGGAAACATTCTAGCAAAACTTAGGCTAGACTAGAATGCGAAGTTACTGTGCGCATTACAAAGGTTTTGCTTATTTTGGCCCTAGTCACTGGATTGACGCTTTTCCTAACAAACAAACATCACCTCTTTTTCACAGCAGCCAAATATTAAGCAGAAGTTTGTGGCTTTATTGAAAAGGTTCAAAGTCTCGGATGAGGTAAGTGTGGCGATATTTATATATCTAAGTTCCTGTATGTGTGATTTCTATTTAACTCATGACTATAGAATCTATACAAAATCCTGCTCTCGGCATTTGGTCTGTGGGAAAGGGATGGAACTTATTAGTAGCAATGTATACTTGTAAGGGGGGGGGGGGGATATCCTAAGTTTAGTGCTTAATAGCTCCTCATCATGTTGGGAAGGACTTCTGTCTAAAACCCCAGAGAGTGGCGGCAGGTCCTCATGGAAAGACCTAATGTGATTTATTTGGTTGTGGCTTCGTGTTAGCTTTTGGTTACAAACTACAGTTTGCAGCAGCTGTATAAACCCAGCCTGTATCTGTCTGCCTAAAGCGGCTTGTTCCTCTATTTCCAATTCATTTACGGTGGGTAGTTATGGGGAGGTCATGGTTTAGAAAAAGGTGGCGGCGGAGCAAAATAAATTGGCTATAGCGTGGCTGCAGCCGGAAAATAACACGCCTTTTGCTTTGTCTTCTCCTTCAGATTTTAAGTGCATTGATTGTTGATTTAAAATGAGGGTGCCTGGTCAGTGGCCAAGCTAATAATGACGGCACGGAGATGCTGGCTTCCTTGGCCAGTCAGCCATCCTCCTGACTGTGAAGCCTTTTCTCAACCAGGTCGGTTTTGGATTGGAACACGTGTCTCGAGAGCAGATCCGGGAGGTCGAAGAAGACCTGGATGAGCTTTACGACAGCCTGGAGATGTACAACCCCAGTGACAGTGGCCCTGAGATGGAAGATACCGAGAGCATTCTGAGCACCCCAAAGCCAAAACTCAAGTAAGGGAGGCCGGGAAACAAAGGGGGCTAAATGGAGGAAGCGTTCTTCCCTTGCATCTGCCCGCTGTTGGCAGCTGTAACTATTTAGTAAAATATTCCTAGGAAGGAAGAGAATCCCATTTGGGGGAGCTAATGGAGCACACCCCAAGATTTCTAGGCAGGTTTCTTCCTCCAGAAACCCTGTTCTGTTCTTTAGAAATCCTACTTTGTGACAAGTGCATTTTCCAAGGCTAGATCCAAACACAAGAGTGGGGTCAAACACTGGGATCGTAGGCAAATGGGCCAGGAACATGACTGACCTGAAACGTTCCGTGTCTGACCCAAGACGCTCACACAGAACTCCTTCCCAGTTCACTTTTTGTCAGCCTTCCCAGGTGGACCAGACAGGAAACACGACCAGATGAGCTAACTCTACTTTATTGTAAGGCCACATTAACAGAATCTTGCAAGTCTGAAAGTACAGATCTCCCGCCGTCTCCTTCATGGACTGAGAAACTAGGGAGGGTCCCTTCTGAGCCTCTTTCTCCACCCATTATACAGCTGCAGGCTAAGCCGTCTCTTATCTGACCATTCCTTAAGCAGCATCTCTTTGCCCCGTCTCTCAAGGTCTTTCTCACATACCATTACACTTTTCCCCTCCTTTTTCATAAGTTAACACAGAACTAGTCAGGGTCTTCCTGTTTCAGACCTTCGGGGGAACGTGCCATTCCCCCATCTTTGGCGCCCGTTTGATTCCCCGCCTTGTTCCGTTCCAGGCCGTTCTTTGAGGGAATGTCCCAGTCGAGCTCCCAGACCGAAATTGGAAGCCTCAACAGTAAAGGAAGTCTTGGCAAGGACACCACCAGTCCCGTAAGTGTAAGAAGGAAAGAGCACAAGTTGAGGAAAACAGCCATCCGAGCTTCAGAAATTACAGCGAATTGTGGTTCCGGCAGGGGGGAAAAAAGTTTTGCTATCCTGGTTGGCAGCGTTGTGTAAGATTATACCAGTTTTGGCAAACTGCTATAGGGGCTAAAGTTGCAGTACATTATCCCTTTCTCAAATAGAAGGGTTGGCCTGCCTCGACTCGATCAGATCGAATTGCCCTCCTCTGAATGCACGCTTTGCTTTGTATCTTTATCCCTGCCTCGCTGTGTGGATCTGATGTAGAGGTAGAGGTAGAACTAGATCTATCACGTGATTTATTTGCAACAGTTTTCATGCTGCTTCCGTCGCTGCAGCTGGAAGGGGCTTAGAAGCCTGAGTGGGTAGGGGCACCTCACAGATATTGTCCTGTGATCACAGCCTGTTTGGTGTCTAGCTGAAGACAGCCTGTAGGACTTAAGGCTGAAATGAAACCTTAGGAAGAGGTGGGGAGAAAGTCCTCCTCTGAGGTTTAGGGCCATTCTCCTCTCTCCGTGTGATAAGAAAAAGAGGGAGGATGAATTCATTGGTGTGTTGAAGGAAGATAAAAAAAAAAAGCTCTGGAGGAATTTCAGAACGTCCTTCTATTTTTAACCCTGTTAAAATAGGGTTAAAACAGGCAGGGCTCTGTTTTATCCCAGTTGTTCAGAGCTGAAAACTCTGAATGGGAAAACTCTGAAGGTTGTACTGTTGGACTGGAGCATCTGTGGTCAAAGCGGTGCGCAGCTTCCTTCATCAAATTCTTGCCTCTGATGCAGAGAGCTGCAGCACGCAAAAGCTGATGCCTTTTCATAAAACACACATGCCAGAAAAGATGCTACCAGATTCCTGGGGTTCTTTCTCCCTGCCCCCCGGTACCATACACAAGCTCCTGGATTAAACTCTGCCGAAAAACAGCTTTTTTCCCCCTTCCTTTTTCTCTCCACGGCTGCTGCTGATCCAGATTGAAGCCTCCGCCGGAGACAAACTGAAACCGAACCGGAGTAAAAACGTTGATGACATTAACGAAACAGACATGCTGGTAAGTGCTTGGAAGTCGCCATCGCCCTTACTGGCAGAAGATCCCTTTTGCTTCCTTTGGATAAAAAAAATTAGTGCTGAACGTGTCTCTTCCCGCTTTCTCTAGGAAGGGAGCGAGCAGGATGCTTTTGGGGACTTGTCCACCACCTTCATTATCCCAGAAAAAATCAAGACGCCTATGAAAACAAGCAAGGGAGACCTTCAGAGCATGGCCTCGCCTAGGTAATAAATGCCAAGTTTTATCCTCTGAAGACGGTTCGTAATGGCTGATGGCCCTAAATTAAAACACGCATCGAACCTTTTTAAACGCTGTAAAACTCCCAGGGCAGACCAGCTGATAGCCTTGGGCACAGGACTTGCCCCCTCCTCCTCAGCATCCTTCAGAGCCTTCTTCTCACTGGAAAGGGGAAATAAACCCACCAGTGAAAACTGCCTGCAACAGGCGTGCCCTAATTGCTCCTGAAGCTCCCCTGTTCCTCTGCCCCTCGTTGGCTGGAGTAACAGAGAGAGAAAGGCTCTTATCCAACTGGCAGGGAGTGATGGGGGTGGCCCTGGGTGCAACCTGGGGCTATTCCATTGCACAAAATTTAGGCTTTTCTATGTAAGCTAGAGTGAAAGATTTGGGTGCAGAGGGTTTCTTTTTGGTAGTGTGTGTGCGTGCATACACACCCACACCCACAACCTGCTCTGTTCTTTTCCCTGGCAATTTTGTAAAGACTTTTCAGAACTGATTCATTTGGAGCTCCCTAGATAATGCTTTCTGTGTGGTGGGAATGGGCTGGGCTGGGCTGGGCTGGACCAGGCTTGGAAATGTCCACTTGGGACATTTGAGGGTGTCTTGCACAAGACGTGTGGCTCAGTCCTCCTCTGTGCGCATCTTCATTCTGCCTAGAAACAACCCTAACGCCCAGGATTTGGGAGGCTACATTGCTTCTCCTCCAGCACCAGCCAGTGGGCTTGACCCCAGAAACGTACCGTCCTGTTAACAAACGCCCTCCCATCACGGGCTCCGTGGTTGCAAATTGAAATGCGTTGCATCTGTGTTTCTCTGGACTCCTGGGGGTGGCCACAGATGCTCCTTGAATTAAAACATGGCTTGGCTTTCTCCCGGCGCAGAACAGATGCCTTGCAGGAGACGGGTTCTCAGAAGCACCACGTGTGTGTTTGCACCGTTCGCTCCGCTCCCTTCTCTGGCCCTGGTTTTTTTTCCCCCTCCACCCCTCCAGGCAGTGGCAATTTAATGACTTGTTTGTTGCAGAGGGCAGTCTACTTCTGAAGCCAGTCGCCCAGTTTTGTCCTTGACCTTCTGCTTAAGGCCTCGCCCAAGTAGGTTGGAAGCGCTTTCCATCAAGCTCCCTCCGGCTCACGGCGCTCTGAAAAACAGCACTGAATGGGTAATTTCCACCCAGTGTTCTGCTGAAGATGAAATATATTTGGTTTACAAAGGCAGTTGTTTTCCATCCTGCCAGCATTGCAGATTTCTCAGCTGCGCTTTTGCTGGATCACGCATTTGCAGCAATATTCATCTCCTGCCTTCTCATACTGCCCCCATGACCCCAATCCTATTGTTGCTCAGAGGGACCCCTGAGCCCGTCACCACACAAATGAAAATCTGGTGCAGGGTCCTTAGTATGAAAAGCCACTTTGTTTTGGTCAAGCCTGGAATAATGGAAAATAAAGTGATTCCCCCCCCCAAAGCGGGGGGGGATTAAGCTCAGGAAATTTTGGACTAATATGGGTAAGGGGTCATTGTATGTGGGCAAAGGCCTATTTGCTGGTAGCTGGAATGCCTAACATGTTTTTTTTTTTAATGCTCAGGGGACATGGGTGAGATATTCTCATTTATGTTCATTTTTTTGCTACGATCATAAGAGCAAGAAACTGGGTTCACTCCACGTAACTGTTGCGATAAAAGCTGGAGGTCGTCAGCCTGTTTTGAGAGTCTGTTGGTGCCTCTGCACCTGCCTCAGATAAAATATTCGGCTTCTGCGTCAAGGAAGAGCAACGTTGGGTTTCCCCCCTGCTGTGGCATGACTTTGATTGCTGTCCCTGGTTTACAGCACTTGGGTTATTAATTGCCACCTTTCTTCCTCTGGTGACAGCAAAATGGACAGCGCCATGCACACCCCCCGTCAAAAACGCAGCACTCCGCTCAAGGAGCGTCAGCTTTCCAAGCCGCTTAGTGAAAGGACCAACAGTTCTGACAGCGAAAGGTCCCCGGATTTATGTCACAGTACGCAGGTAAGCTACAAGTACAGTCCTCCTTGCTGTGGCTCAGTCCCTCTTTCTTGGATTTTGGGAGAAGGGATGGTAGTAGCAAAGGAATTAACTTCCTGTTCTGAATCTTGGGATCATCACCTTCAGTTGGGGTAAGAAGGGGAGGAATATCCTTCCCTGAGCTGTACACACCTGGTTTCACCTCAGAACTAGGAAATGTCCTTCCAGATCTAGTGAGTTGTTCTGGAGTCGGGCAGTGCCTGATTGAACAGAATGAATGAATGAATGAATGAATGAATGAATGAATGAATGAATGAATGAATGATAGTTATAGTGTCCTCTGTGTCAGCCTTCCTTGACTGGATATCCTTCAGGAGCATTAAGACTGCAACTTGCAACATCCTGGAGGGCTCCAGTTTGATGAAGGTTAGGCTATACCCATTTAAGCTGAGGATCTGCACTTGAAATGGTATGTGGGGATGACCTTGGGAGACAGGAGGAAGAGCCACAGCCTAGACAATGGTCTGATAAATGAAATTTGGATTCGAAGGAGGGTTGGGGGTGGAGAAAGAGTCTCAGAAGGGACCCTCTCTGGTTTTGGGGAGAGTAAAAGTGAGGGATGGGAGAAATACATTTGGACTTGCAAGATTCCGCTCATGTCACCTTACAATAAAGATAGAGCTAGTGCTCCTGATGGTGTTTCTTCTCTGGACTACCTCGAAGGGCTGACAGTACTTCAAAAATCGTCCACCTTTCTCCACCAGATTCCTCGCAAGATTGTTTATGATCAGTTGAATCAGATCCTTGTGTCGGATGCCGCGCTGCCAGAAAACGTAATCCTCGTGAATGCTGTTGACTGGCAAGGCCAGGTAAGCAACTTGTCTCTGTGTCTCTTTACAACAACAACTCAGCTTCCAGCCAGCAATTTGCTGGAGGGACCCAGTTCTCCTTCCTGAATATTAACAGCTGGGAAGCTGTTGCTGTGTGCAGTCGGTGTGTGTGATCTTGCACAAAACGCCACAAGTAAACTTTCTTGGAGCTTCCCACCTCAGATTTGAGCATCCGGGGATAATTGAGAAAATGTAACGTTCACTTAATCAGGAAGGATCATTTCCCCTGGCCTTCAAACCAGATCCTGCAAGCTCAGCCTTGGACTAACCAATAGCTTGTATAAAAAAAACATTCTGTAAGTGTTGTTTAACTTACAAAATAAATTAAGTTTTGTGTTGGCAAACCAAAGCCCTCAATTGAATCTGAAGCCAGATTCGTGGAAAATGAGGCGCCAGAGGGGAGAACAGCTGGGCGATAGGAGCTGGAGATTAAACAGAACAGCGAAGGGTGTCCTCTGCTTGGGCCAGGAGATGTTTTTCCAGCCGCCTGCTTATTCCAGTATTTACAAAGATGGTTGTCCCCTTCAATATATCCTTGCTCTCCTGATATTACGAACCTTTTCTATCAAAGGCTGGCATGTTCCAGGCGATGACCGATGACCTGGTTTTTCTGATGGCCGCCAGGCCAAGCGATGCCTTGAGAATCTGAGAGTGAAAGGACTAGTCTGAAACCTTTTTGGGCAAACCTGTGGCTTCAAGGGACCGAAACGCCATCCTTAGAAAAGGGGGAATTATACTTTCGAACAAAGAAAGCAGTCAGCGTATCCTGTTTCCTGTCCCTTTGAGTGTTACTTTTCCTTCTCTTGTGCCTGCTAATCCCACCAGGCAGCCTATCTCAGATTTCTATCAGCTCAGGTGTAATCGTGACATGTCAGCTTGTATCCATGGCGCTTATGGGTGCTCGTTGCCAACTTCTTGGCTCGGTTCACGCGGCCTGCGATTAATCACCAGGAAGAGGTGTTCCGTAGAGCAGCTGAATCAGCAAAGTGCCCCGTCCTTTCCCTCTCTGATCACATCCTTGCTTTGCTTCTAGTATGTAGCTGACCTCCTCCAGGATCAGAAGAAGCCCGTGGTTTGTACGTGCTCCACCATCGAAGTGCAAGCCGTCCTTTCTGCAATCCTCACGAGGATCCAGAGATAGTGAGTTCACAAAGCTCCGGTCAATCGTTTTTCTCTCTTTTGGACTTGGCCCCTCATGAGAGGTCAAGCAAGAAATCTAGATGCTGGTGGCCTTCATTTTTGGAAGAACGGCTGATACCTTAGAACAGCCTTGCCCCAATTGTATGTTCTCTATCTTGCAAAGAGAGGTTGAACTTCAGACCCCCACATCAGTCAATCAATCAATCAGTCCATCAGTTTCTCTCTGGAATGGCTTCAAGATGAGGATCTCCCCTGGGGGCAGGGTGGGGTCACGTTCTCATTAGTTTTCAGAAGCCCCTTGCTATTTTTGAAAGTGGATAAATGCCTTCACTTGCAAGGCTATGTGAGTGCCCAAAGTTTGGTGGCTTGTCTTCAGTTCTTCTTGGTGGCGCTGGCAGGTGTTAGTGAGATCACAACCACGTTCTGACGTCAGAAAGACATAAAATTAAGTCAGTTGCCATCTACTTCTAATTTCTGAAGAAGGTGGGTGTCCTTATTGCTTAGGAGATGGAAGTGTAAGCCTTCTTAGAAACAGATCACCCTTGTCCCAGCCTTGTGTGAATAGGAACCATTGGAAAACACAGCCTTCTTCATTCAGAACCAGGAGAACAAACTCCTGGTTTCTCTTTGAACCCAGTGTTAGAACTCTGGCAAAGAAGTTTAATGAGGAACCTCTGGATCCTGGATTTCCTTGCGCAGGAAGCTACTGAGATACAGGCTTGGTTCTCCAGTTGAGGCCTAGACTGACTGGCTGCCCGTAGAGCAGGCTTTACTCACTTCCTTCCTCTTTAAGTAATGATGGGGAGTCAGGGTCAGCATAATTAAAGGCACCTTTTTAATTCCTTTCTTCAAGCCACTGCAGGATGTCCCCATCAGCGGGTGCCAGGAACTCATCACAAGTCTCCCTAGAGATGATTCATTCACTGTCTGTCTAATCAGAGGCATAGCTCAACTCCGGAGACTGTGAGGTGGTTTTTCTTGGCCAGGATACCAACATGGAAATGGGCCAGGTGGTGACGAGGCAGACTTTTGAGCACGTAGAAGCATAATTACCACCAAGTGTTAGCCCTTCGAGGTAGTCCAGTCAAAAAGCACAAGGATGAGTCCTAACTCTATCTGTATTGTTAACAGAATTTTGCAAGACTGAAAGTATTTCCTCCCTCCTTTCCTTTTACTCTCTGGAAAACTAGAGAGGGACCCTTCTGAAATGCTCCCCACACCCCTTTTCCTTCTGTGCGCTGAGCCACCTTTTACACGCTGGTTGTCCAGTCTGCAGCTCTTCCTCCTGTCTCCCGAGGTCATTCCCCCATACCGTTACATCAAGCCATCAACGATGGGGGAATTAGAGGATAGATTTTTCTGTGCATAATTTGAGTCTCAGCACCTCTGACCATAGACCCCAAGCTCTGCAGGGAACCTGTTGATGGTGCTTTTAGTTTCAAGTTGGGAAGCAAAACCGTGCAGGAATTTGGGGGGAGAGAGATTGCATGGTCTGCAGGACAGGTGCTCAAGCCCTAGGCTAGATTTTGGCCTCATTTTTCTGCGTGCCTGTCCTTCGTGAACCCTGCAGAAGGTGAAAGCAGACATGTAGACAAGGTTCTGCATTCTTGTCTCATTGAAACAAAAACTGGTGTTATTTGCTTTTACGCCAGTTGGCTAAGGTTTATCCTGGAATTCATCCTGGAATTTTTGAATTTTATTCCAGCTCTGGAGCCCCCTCTAGTGGCCACTCATCATGCTGTCAGTGGTTGCGCGTTAAGACGCCTTCTGGAAGCTTTAAAAGTGTCCTTGCTTGTGAGGCCACCCTCCAGATCTGCAGGGTCCACTCTCAGCAAGTCTGAGGCTGAGTACTCTGGGATCTGAAGTCTCCATCCCTGGAGGTCATCTTGGATGAGCTGTGAAGAAAGGAATCTCTGCCAGACCATTATTTAGCTCCCTTGAATATCTGAAGGGAATAAGAAGCGGGGTGTGGTTTGTTGGGGGGCCTAGATCCACTTCTCCCATTTCAGGAGGGGGGAGTTCCTGCCTCTCCATTGTGAGCCTTAAAGTATGAAAAGAGGAGCGCGTCTTTTCAAGTGGGTTTGGCCATGCATGCACACTCGCACACTCTGTTGCGCACTGTGGAACATATCCACTGCATAGTGTTCCCACCATACAAGAGAGGGCCCTTAATGAATAGTGCATCAACACCCTTGAAGTGCCATCAAAAGCCAAGCCAGGCGCCCAGACTCCTGAACTGCCCTTTCTCTCTCCTTCCCTCCAGCTGCAATTGTAATTCCTCCATGCCACGTCCCGTGAAAGTGGTGTCTGTCGGCGGCCAGAGCTATCTCAGTGCCATTTTGAGGTTTTTTGTGAAGCAGCTGGCAAACAAGACGTCGGACTGGCTCAACCACATGAGGTTCCTTATCATCCCGCTAGGTAACAGAACTATAGCCGGTGGTTGCTGAAGTCAGGGTGGGAGACCGGTGTGTCCAAAACCAGAGGAAGGGGGGAACTGTTTTCCTCTTGCTGCTTATTCAGAGAAAAGATTCTCTCCAAGCAGCATTTTGGATCTGGCGCTCCTTGGAGGCATCAAAGAATGAGTATATGCAGAAGGTTGCTCTGTTGAATCCCAGCTGGCCATGCCTCAAAAGAGAAAATTTACCCTACTTTATCTGATTACAGATAGTCCTCATTTAGTGACCACAACTGGGACTGGCAACTCAGTTATTAAGTGAAGCAGTCACTAAGTGAATATGACCGTACTTATGAGCTGACTTCAGCTTTCCTTGGCTTGACAGACCTCCAAAGGTTGTAAATGCAAGGATTGGTCGCCAAGTTTATTTATTTATTTATTTAATTTATTTATTGGATTTCTCTCCCGCCCATCTCCCCTACAGTAGGGGACTCTGGGCGGGTTACTTTTTCGTCACCGTCGTAAACAGTTACTTTTTCGTCACCGTCATAACTGCGAACGGTTGCTGAACAAGGTGGTCGCTAAACGAGGACTACCTGTACTTCACCCCAAACACATTGCATTAAAGCAAGTGAGACCCAATTCACAGACTCACTGCTTGAGTCTGTTTCAGTCTTCCACTTTGATCAAAAAATATTTCCTAAATCTTGAGGAGCCGTTTCTGTTGGCTCCATCTCTGCCTGCCCTTTTGCCAATAACGCCCGGCCTTTGTTCTTTCCACTGATCATGTTTCAGCCCAAAGAAGCAAAACGTTTGGAGAATTGGGCCTATTAACAAACTTCACTGTGGCTTCATGCTCTCATTTTCTTCATTGATAGCCTCTCCAAATCCAGAAGATGTTTTTCCTAGGGTTGCTAACTGCAGTAGGTGAAACCAAGCCGCTGTCGCTGAAGGCGAGGGCTGATCGATGAGGCGGAGAATTCCTTTTTTTTTTAAACCTGGTGGCCTTGTGCTTTAATTCCAACCAGCGACTGAAACAGAGAGGGGAACAAAGTAATTAAACGCCGTGTTTTCTTTTGACAGTGGTTGGTTTTTCTTCCTTCATCTCGTGCTTTCTTCAGTTTGGTTGTGTCAGAAAATAATTGGTGAAAGTAAAAACCAGCAGGGGAGGTTTGGGCAGTGTTTGTGGCCAAAGAAGGAGACTTTTTTCCAAGAAGACAGATGTTTCTGAGTCTTTCGGGGATGGCTTCTCTACACTGGAAACTCATTTTTAGCCGGGGTTGAGGAGGAGCGCTCAGCCAAAGGGCACAAAAGATGGGTGGGTCACCATCTGGGAAAGAGAAGGCATCCTGGCACGAAGGAGTGGGCGGCTTAGAAGTGGAATGGTGGAGCTTGCCAAGAACTGCAGCCATGAGAACAGCCTCCTTCCATTTCTCCCCCAGGATCTCACCCAGTCGCTAAATACATGGGCTCTGTGGACAGCAGATACAGCAATATGTTTCTGGACACCTCCTGGAGAGAACTCTTCAGCAAACCTGAACCACCTGCGATAGGTAAGCAGGTGCTTGGAGCCCCGCTTTTCAGAAAGCTCTTCTTCCCTCTGGCTATAGCCAGCCGCCTCTCCCCACCTGCGTTCTTATTCTGTGGACATTTGAGTCAAATTCAGCCCAGGATGCCACGGAATGGTCTGGTTCTCTCCCTGTGTCCCACTTAGTAGTGTTTTTGTTGCTCCAAGGCAGGGCGTAAGAACTCCTGATAGAATTACTAACGAAAACCATGGTACAAAGACCATTTTGGGGTCATTGAGGAGCTTCAGAAATGATCTGAGATGGTTCCTACATCAAAGCTCAGACTTTCTCTCAGTCTACATCAGTGTTTCTCAACCTTAACTACTTGAAGATGTGTGGATGTCAACTCCCAGGATTCCCCAGCCAGCATAGCTGTGGGAGTCGAAGTCCACATACCTTAAAGTGGCCAAGGTTGAGAAACACTGGTCTTCGTTCTGATCTTTGCTACTCCTGATCACCTGTCTGGGTCTTGTTCGCAGAAGTCCTAACATTTCCAATGACTCTTGAACCTGGGAACCCAGAGAGTGGGGTAGAGGCTCCAAGTTCCCTTTTCAATCAGCCTGACCTGTTCTTTGGGTTCTATTCTCCTCCAGAGCCCTTGGACGTGGTCGGTCGGATCACACAGTACGTGAACGGAGCCAACGTGACTCACCAGCTGCCCGTGGCGGAGGCCATGCTAACCTGCAAACACAAATTGTAAGTTCCCGTCAACATCTTTGGGGTGATTCTGCCAAAGGTGACTAAACTGAGCAAAGGCATCTCCTTGGATGAATGAGTAAATGTTTTCAAACTAACTCTCAGCCTGTCAGTCAGTTTGTTGCAATCTTAGACTGGGACAACAGGGAATTCTGGGAGTTGAAGTCCACCCATCTTCAAGTTGCCAAGGTTGAGAAACACTGCTCTTCAGCAATTCTGGCAGGGATCCAGCCTTTGGTCTATGCCTTTCTTGGCAGACCAGCAATTTAATTGCTTAGGCAAACATTTTAACACCATATATAAGGTTACTCGAAAGCCTGTGTGTAAGGATCAGTTTATTGTTGAAAGTTGTAAAATAGGGAAAGGGATGAGAAGCAAGCCATCAACCGTCACCTTTCCTGTTTCCTTTGCCTGCAGCCAAGATGAAGATTCCTACCAGAAGTTCATCCCTTTCATTGGGGTAAGCAAGTCTTAGATCCTTGGCTATTTGAAGGCCAGTTGATTTCAGATGGCTTTTCCCAAATCCAGTCGCACAGATTATGTCAATAATACTGTACAGGTAAAGAAAACCAGCTTGTGGGAAACAAATGGACAGCTGGGTGCTTTTGACCTGGGTAACCCTGCTCAGTTACTGGCTCAGTTGCCAGTTAGCGTTGCCAGGCTGATGCTGAACGGAAGTTGTGGCAAAAACCCAAATGTGGTGTTCTTCAATTAAGGGACATGATGTAATTTAGCATGGGCTAATTTTATCTTTCTAGGCCAAGAGCTTGGCAGAAGCCCAGAAGGATACCATAAACAGCCAGTCAGGCATCCTGTATTGGAAGATCTCATAAACTGATACTATAAAAAAATACTTCTTTGCACTTTCTCTAAATCCAGGGCACTAGCAAAGGGTTGGGCACAGCTTACTGGTTTGCGGGCTGAGGGGCTGGGAAGTTATTTGTTGATAAACCACTTCAATCAAGCCAAGGCTTTTGCAAAGCAGCAGCCGCAGTCAACACCATAACAACATAAGGCAACAGAAACGCTCTATATAATTACAGTAAAAAAATACAGTTGATCTAATCTTTCTGGCACCAGCAACTCTGCAGCACTCAAGTCCCAAAGGCCTTCCAGAAGTTTTTTTTTTACAAGAAGGCCACAAGAGTGGGGGCTACCCTGGAGCCCCCGCCCCAAGAATGTCCACCTTGTGCTTCTTCCGACCGTTCAGTTAAAAAAGAATGCTTTCCTGTCGCTTGCCTTCCTGTGGCTAACTTGCATTTCTTGTAAGCTTGCAGCTTGCATGCAGTTGACAACGCTGGCAGTGCAACATGAGCACTGGAGTTATAAAAGAGAATGACACTTAATTGTTCATTTGTGCTTTCTGAGTCTGTGCTAGTAGCTGCAGGGAGAGACAGGGGACCTGCGTTACTGAGTTTTTAACTTGAGAGTTTGTGCTGTGCTCCTCTTTTCTGGGTTCTGTTTTAAAAAGCACAATGTCCTTTGTCTTCCCCACCTAGTGCAGCCACTTCTGGTGCCCCATTAGACCTGGCTTCCTTTCCACTCCCGCCCTTATCCAAACCCATTAAACTGCGCCTGAGAAATTAATCTCTGCTTTGACACAGAGGCCAGTCGTGGTGGCTCAAGAACATTGCCATTCCTTCCTAGCGCAACGGGGAAGTAACCATGCAAGAAATTGGCCACTGGGGAGAACTTTTGTCCCTGCAAAGAAATGAACATATTTAGTAGGAACTGCAGTATTCCTACTTCCAGAAAGACACAGCTTTCCGTTTTGTTTTTTTTTTACTTTTTTACCTTATGAAGCATAAGGGGAATCTGAGTCAATGTCAGTCAGGCAGTGGAGTGACTCGGCACGCAGTCACCCACAGGTTTCTATTGCGGCTGCTGATGCGAGGGCAGGAGAAATCTCAAATGTACCTCTCTTTGAAATGCAATGAATCCCCTTTTTGGAGGCAAAAAAAGAACAGGTATTTGTTCCATGAGCGAGCAGGGAGCTACCCAATCCAGCCTGGTTTGCTTTCCTGTGAAACTAGGTCCCAGCAGAATTACTAGTTGAAATTCCAGATGGTTGTGAGTCAATACAGAATGGAGAGCCCCATGTTTAGTGGTAGAGAAAAGGGCGTGGTATTTTCACTACTGCACAGGAAATTTCCCTCTGGCTTAAAAAACCACAATAGTCCTGTTGGTTTGTGGGGGGAAAAATTATCCAAATTACATAGGTAGGTAATTTTTTCTTTTTGTATAAGTGTCCTGCCTTAGAAAGATTCAAAGCGTTGGATTTTCACCTGCAGGCTCATGATCTGATGAGTTTTGTTTTGGAAATGATTCACATTCTGTGCTTTCTCTCTTCCTCTTCCAGGTGGTCAAGGTGGGCCTCATTGAGGATTCGCCTGCAGCAGCAGGTGGGACTTGTTTTACCTGTCTGCCCCTTGGAGCCAAAGATTAGTTGTCCTCATTCATCCCCATTTTCTTTCAATGACCTTCGTGGTTCCCTAGGAAATAGCTGGGCCACCTTGATAATGAGGGGAACAAGAGACCTTTATGGTATTTTATGCTCTGTGGAGCATAAAGATGCCCTGAGTTGTGGTCTGTTACTCATCTGTGAAACAAGGTGGGAATCCAAAGAACGTCCCCCGGAAGTCAAATCAATGAGGTGATCCAACAGTTGCCCAGAGGAACCCTACCTGTTTCTCAACAGAAAAGGAGAGCATCTTTAGTCTAGCAAAAGGAGGGAAAAAAGCCCCCCGCTATTGAGTCTATTAAAAGTGGTCCAAACCGCAATGCTCCCCAAAGGTCAGGAAGAGAAGTTGGCTATGCTCCCCAGTATCCCTGGGATAAACGCGTCATCCCTTCCTTCCTTTGCAGGCGAGGGAGATGATTCCCCCATCATCAGCCTCACGGTTCCCTCCACCTCCCCCCCTTCAAGTTCGGGCCTTGCCAAGGATGTCTCTGCCACTCCCCCATCCTCTCCATCGATGACCAGCGGACTAGCTGTGGTGGGGTAAGTCTGGAGATTGGGTGCGGCGATGGCCTCTTCTCCCAGTCTTTCTGAAGGAGCTCGACTGGGCCCTGAGCTGCAGAACAGGAATTAACATTTCTATACCGCCCTATAGAATTCCCAGTGGTCTACGGTGGATATTAAAACCACCCCCAAAATTACTAGAGTAACTTGCTTGGTGAGCAGCTTCCTGTTTCAGGCAGGAAGTGACATAAAGTGCTTCCATACTTGACCATCTTTGAGTTCTGGAGTTTTCACCCTTGGCTTGATGGCTTCCTCTTCCGTTTCTCTTCTGCTCATTAGAAGGTCCTGTCTGCTTGCTGTAGTTAATAGGTGCCTGGCAGTGCCAGATTTGCTCATTCCCCCCCCCACTTCCTTTTTTCTCTGGATCACAGGTCTCCCAGCAGCCCTTACGGTGATGTGATTGGCCTGCAGGTGGATTACTGGCTAGCTCAGCCCACGGAAAAGAAGAAGGAAGGGGAGAAGAAGGATACCAGCTCCAAAAACACCCTCAAGAGTGTCTTCCGCTCGGTGCAGGTCTCGCGGCTTCCCAACAGCGGGGAGACTCAGCCCTCTGGGACCATGGCCATGACAGTCGTCACCAAGGAGAAGAATAAGAAGGGTGGGTGGTGAGGAGCAGAAGCTCTTTCCAGCTGGGGAGGGGGAATCACCCTGATGTGATGTTGCAGAGAGGATTGCCTCTCTGAAGGGGCCTTGGAGAAGCAGGAAGGAGAGATCTGGCCAGGAAGTCACCAGGTACAGCTCCTTAACAGCCACATTCTTCCTGGGGCTCCTTCTTCCCATAAGGGCTAGAACCACGCAAGCTTTCTCCAAAGAGCCATCTAACCTGTCACTTTCCAGCTGTGCTGAGTTATCCCCAAATGTAATGGCATGTGGGAAAGACCTTGGGAGACGGGGTGAAGAGATGCTGCCTAGGGAACAGTCAGATAAGAGACAGCTTAGCCCTCAGCTGCATAATGGGCGGAGAAAGAGACTCAGAAGGGACCTGCTCTAGTTTCTCGGGCTGTAAAAGAGACGGCAGGAGAACTGCACTTTCAGACTTGCAAGATTCTGTCAATGCAGCTTTACCCTAAAGTAGAATTTGCTCAGCTGGTCGTGTTTCCTGTCTGGTCTGCCTGGTAAAGCTGACACCAGCTGGCCTTTGTCTTATTCCAGTGCCCACCATTTTCCTGAGCAAGAAACCCAAAGAGAGGGAAGTCGATTCCAAGAGCCAAATGATTGACGGCATCAGCCGACTCATCTGCTCAGCCAAGCAGCAGCAAACGATGCTGAAAGGTAATGCCTACCTCAAAGAGGCCCCCGATAGTCCTCTGGAGAAGGATTTCCAAGCGGAGGGGAGATTCAGCAGACCAAGAAGGGCCAGTATGAGCCATGCCTTTTCTTTAAGGCTGTTCAAGAATGCAGTTGTCTTTCAGACAAATGCACTCTGTAAATTCTCTGGTTGCAGCAGAGACCTCTTCTCGGGGGAGAGGCTGCTGTTGAATGAGAGCCATTTCTTTGGGCTGTGAAGGTCATGCCAAGGTTAGCCATTGGCATGAAGAAGCCCCAGAGAAAGCTTAAGTTCCTAGAAAGCCCCTGCTTGTTGGGCAGTGTTACCTGAGGGTCCGTCTCATCCCCATCACATCGACCCGTCCCACCCGGTCAGGCAGAGAGGGCATGCTGCGGATCCCGTCAGCAAGAGAATGTCGACTGGCAGGGCCCAGGAGGAGAGCCTTCTCTGCCGTTGCCCCCACCCCTTGGAATATTCTCCCCCCAGAGGTGTGGCGGGCTCCCACCCTCCCGGCTTTCCGGAAAGGATTAAAGACCTGGCTCTGCCGTGGGGCGAGAAGAGACATAGCCAACTCTGTGGGTCGCTGATGCCTTGAAGACGCTCCCCAAGCCTAATAATTTTTAGTTCACCATCAATATCTTGGAAGATATTTATCATTTGCAGGCATATTGTTATACTGTGTTTTAATCAATATTTATTCTTGTCCTGTAAATCGCCCAGAGTGGCTTCCAGTGAGATGGGCTGTGACAGACGTGAAATGTAACTAAAAAATAAATATAAATGCACTTTTAGACAAGGCCGCCTAAAGTATTCACAAGAACTCTGTTTTTTCCTAGTTTCCATCGATGGAGTGGAATGGAGCGACATCAAGTTTTTCCAGCTGGCTGCCCAGTGGCCAACCCACGTGAAGCATTTCCCGGTAGGGCTCTTCGGCTCCAAACCAGCCTGAGGGCGAGGGCAGGATGCCTTCCCGTGCCCTCCTTGCTCTGCTGTGACGCGGCACCCCCTCCGTCTGAACCATCCGCCCACCAAGAGCTGCGCCGTGCTCACTTCACCCGTGTTGCGTTCCTGTGTGTCGATCGGGCTTTGCTGGGGGGGAGGGTCCAGGCCCTGAGGTCCAAAAGAGATGCTTGGTTTTCCTATCCAGCCGAGGAGCTGCCCGCTGCCCGCTTCCGTATCTTGTGCTGCCGCATCGTGCTGTAGGCGCCCCACCTCCACCTGTGCTGAGTGCGCTGCCTCTTGAGGACAAACTCTTCTGCCACTTCAAATTTCCTGGCCTCCCATCCTAGCGGGGCCACACTCCTTCCTTGAGCTGGGGTGGCATGCCGGTGCTGCTGAGTCTTCCTGAAGAACGTGTTGGTGAACTCACGGTCCGCAGAAATCTGCCTTCTTAACAACCTTCTGTTCCAGCGTTGGCTGAGCCATCAGAGAGCTCAGAGGAGCTCCGCTTTCCAAGTTCTTCTCATTCCAGCTTTCCTAAAAGCACAACGCAGCAGAACTCCTGGGGCGGATTCACCTCCCAGGTTCCACCCCAGCTGTTAGCAAGGGGTGCCCATCTTCATCACTCAAACGCGCAGGGGTGGCGAAAGGAGCATTCATTCTCAGGCGGCGCCGCCTCTTCCTCACTCAACTGGGCTCGCTTCCGTACCTTCGGCTCTCTCCGCAGTCGTGTCGCTTTTTTTTTTAAACCAAGGAAGGTGATGGGTGTGACAAGGCCTCCCTTCCCCTTATGGGGTCATCGTGGAGCGTGGGGCGAGAAGGGTGGTTCCCCATTTGACCATCTGGCCTTTCCCGAAGCTCATCCCGTTGTGGGCAGAGGTGCCTCCATCTCAGCTGCCTCCCATAATACAAAGAGCAGAGCCTGCAACCCAGGCCTCTTCTCCTGAGCCATTCTTCCGGCATGGACGTGCTGAGGAACCCGTTCGCCACCTCCACCGACGTCTGCTGGTCACTGCTGTTCGTACGGTGGCCGTGGGATCCCAGCCTCCTCCAGAGGCAAGGAGCAGCCGCCCAGTGAGGATTTGCAGAAACCCCTGGTGGTATCCACGCTCTTCTGCAAGTCCGAACGCCTGCTGGAGTGTCTTCTTCCAGAGCCCTTGGTTTGGAAAGGTGAAAACAACCCTTGCTCTGAGGGGGTTGAATGAATGCCAGCCCACCCATTCAAATTGCCACCTCAAGAGAGATCACCCCGCACCTCTGCTCCAGGAAAAAAAAAAGTTTTCAAAAGCAGAGGAGCTTCTCCATCGTAAGTCAGAACTGATCCAGTGGGACATCTTCAGGAATTTCATGCGGACTCGTTCTCCCCTCTCCAGCCTCTTCCTTTTCACACTCCTATAAAAAGTGAGATCAGAAAGCTGCATTTCCAAGGAATAAATGGATGCGCTCTCATTTTTTTCCCCCTTTGGCAAGCTCAGACCTGTCTTGCTTTTCATCTCAACGTAATCAGCAATAAAAGAACACACACACACACCCTTTAGGGAGATGTTCCATACAATGCTTGTAATGCATACCCCTTGGCTTTGCTGGAAAGCAGAGCGCGCAGCTTGCCATCGATCTTTTAGATGTTCCTCACGTTTACGCTCACGGTTTATGAGCAGGCCCCAAAATTCAGTTTTGGATTAGCTTTGTGTAAAGGGGGGGGAAATGCCTACTCGGAGATGGGGTGCTGGTTTCCAAGCTGTTCCCATGTTGGAAAAAACGGAGATGATGATAAGGAGACTGACCATCCGATGCCACTTGGGCATCCTCATTTCTGCTAAGTAGGAAAAAAAGCGACTTGGAGGACTTTTTCTTCCAGCTGATCCTCCCAAGGCCACATTCTAGCTTGTCCCGGGGCTGCTGCTGGTGTTTTGCACAGAAGAAGTTACAAAGAACAACCGGAACAAGACTTTGCTGTAGTCCCGTTAGCAGGATCCCCTTCCAATCTCGATGGTAAGCTTACAGGATCATCCCGCTCAGAGAGGATCTCATTTCCCTGGTTGAGAAGCCTCGGTTTCTGGAATCACCATAGCTCGGATTTTCCCCCCTCTCTCAAAATGATTTGGCTCCTCCTGTTGAGGGTTTGCCTGCCTGTCCCCCCACCCCCAAAAGGGACCGTTTGTTTCAAGGGGGAGATGCCCCTGGGCCATGAAAGGGACGGCGAAACCCTCGCTCTGGAGCAGAGGACTTTTAATTAAGCACAATTCTGAATGTTCCTGCTGCTCCAGAGGAAGGCTGGTCCGGCTGACTGCTTGGAAAGCGAATTCACCCTTGCCAAAATGCCCGTTCTAAAGGGCATTGGAGGCAGAAGGGAGAAGCCCCAAGACTTGACACTCTGCATGCTCCAGGGCTTCGGATGACCAAGAACACCCCGATCAGAGACTCCTGGGACAGGCTTGTCGGAAGCAGGATGCTCCTGAGCCAAAACACGGTCCCCCAAGAAGGCACCGAGGGCTTTAAAATGAGAGCGGTGGTGGAGAACCCCAACAGTGGTCTGCCGCGGACGTCAGAGGCGGGGTGGGTGGGACGGATTCCTGCCCCACCGGTCGGACCTCCGGGCCTCGCTCCTTTCTCATCCCAAAAGCCCACCCTGGCGACACTCCAAGAAAGACCCTCGTTTTGGGATGCGGGCAGCTCCCGGCAGCCCTCCACGGATACGTGCCCGTCACTTCCATGCCAACCTCCCGTCTTGACTGTTAGTGACTCCGTTTGAGGACTGTTGTGTTTCTGTATACGCTCTGTAGATTTTGCACATTCCGAGCTTTTATTTTGTCGATTCGGATTCTCTGAATTCCCACATGGTCTGTATCTCAGCTACCTGTACATAAATATGAGCTTTGTATATAACTTTTTTCCCTTTTTTTGTAACTCTGCTGGTTCTCCTTCGTTTGGAATGCAAACCTCAGATTCCCCCACCGTCCGCATTCAGAATTTCTGGTTTGGAGCCGGATTGGCGTTTTATGCATTTTATTCTTGGGGTCTGTTGTCTCTCAACCTCCTCCCTATTTTTTTTTTTTCATTAAATAAATTGTGGGTTTTTTTTAAATAAGTTGGACTCCTCTGTTTCTTAAAGGGCTTCAGGCGCTTCAGATTTGGGGGGCTGTTAGCGATCCAGAAAGGGGGAAGAGTGCAAGAAAAACTCTCAGCCGAGGTTTGGGCTTCGGGGTCCGGCAGTAGAGAAACCAGAATCCCGAGGGGGGAGAGGCGCCCCCCTTTTTTGAGGAGCCCCAAAAGGGGAGGGGGGAAGGAGCTCAGCTTCCGAGTCAGATCGTTCGTACGTATTGGAAGATCACGCGTCTCCCCTGCTTTTCCTGGTGGTTTAGGGGCTGTCCAGATCCGCGGGACATCGACTCCCTGGACTAGGCAGAAATTAAAATTAAATCAGGCATTAGAAGGGTGGGTGGGAGTGAAAGGTTGGGGAAAGGCGTGCAGTGGTTAGCAAGGCTGCAGGTTAGATTTGGGGATCCCCCTTTCCCCCGTGCAAATCGGGGGCTTTCACCCCCGAGCAGCGTCCTTTCCCTAATGAAAGCCAAGGTCCCAGTCCTCATCGAGGACCTCGCCTCTTCCAACGTGGCCTCCCTGCAAACTACACCATCCCTTGCCATCTCGGGGCTGGGGGTCCCACATCCAACAGGGAACGCGTCTGGGGCGGGGGAAGGCCGGCTTCTGCAGCAAGCCCCCCACCCTTTTTCCTCTTCTTCTGTTGCTTCGCAAACGGAGCGGACGGCATCGGAAGATCGCGGCTCTCCCCTTTAAGGCGGAGCGGGCGGGGGAGCGAAGGAGCCCGGCAGGCGGGTTATTTGTCCTCCGACGCGCCTTCCCCGCCTCCCCTTTAAGGCGGTTGTTTGGGGGCGGGGCCGCGCGCTCGCCGGTGCCGCAGCGCCTGCCGGGAACGATGTGAGGCCGGCGGCTGGAGGGAGGGGAGCGGCGGCGGCGGCGGCGGCGGTTGGGAGCCGCACCGGCGGGGCGAGGGCTGCGCGCGCAGGTATGAGGGCGAGGTGGGGGGGTCTCTCTCTCTCTCTCTCTCTCTCTCTCTATCTCTCTCTCACTCCCCCTTTGTCCCCCCCCCAGCAGTGAGGAGGGGCTCCTCTTGCCCTCCATCAGGCTAAAGTCTCCCCCCTTAAAAGGGGGGATCTCCCCGCTGGGGTACAAATGAGGGGGCCAGTGAGACCCTAAAAATTAGAAGTGGGCCGGGTGGGGGCTCCACCCGCCCACCAATTGAAGTGGGATTCAGGAAAGGGACAGGGAGCCCCTTCCCCAATGGGGAAGCGGAAGGGGGGGATGCTTGGAAAGGGCATCTCCTCCCCCCCCCAGGGAAGTGTAAATGAGCGGGTGGGCAGCGCTCGCTAGCCCCCCTCCTCCCTTCCTAGTCCTCCCCTCAAAGGGGGGGAAGGGATGGAGGTTCCAGCTTCCAGGGCCACCCAGCCCCTTCACTGGATGGGTGCTTCACTGAAGGATGCTTTAAAGAATGGCAAAAAGCCCCCCCCCGTGCCAATTAAGCTGGGGGGGGGTCTTCCCAGAAATGGATGCAGGGAGTGGGGGTTCTCCTGGGTGGATCAGAAATCCCTAAGTGGGTTTAGAGGTCATCCAGCCCTCCTCTGGCTGAAAGCCTGGGAAATCCCCTCTTTGAAGGGGGGAGGTCTTGTAAACTGAAAAAAGACCCCCCTTAGTCCTTGTCTTCAGGAGAGGCGCCCCCCCAAAGAAGGGGAACCTGCACAGAAGTAGCCCCCAAATGCAAGGGCCGTGTCTGAGCATCAGAGCGTTCCTAAAACGGAAAGAGAACCTTCCTGCTTGCTCTTGTTCTGTGGGGTTGGACCCCCCCATTCCCTTGCCTGCAACTAACAAACCAGGGTTTGCTCCGCCAACTCAGTTTCCTGACTTTGCCCAGCACACTTTGTATCGGAGCTGGGTTCGCACCACACGCGGGACTGCTTTGGGGTTCGCTGGAACAAGGGGGCCCGCGGGGAGACCGGTGGGGGGAGCCGAGGGCATGAGAAAAACCAAAGGGGGGGGCAAAAGGGAAAGATTTGCACCCCCAAAACAAAGTAAGGGTTTGCAAGGCCTCTCGGCAACGCTGCCCAAATCTTCCACCTCGAATCTGACAGATCGTGGAATAGATAGAAGAGGGTTAAGAAGGAGTTGTTTCCCCACACCCCAAACTACAATTAGGAACTTCAGGCCTTCCATGACCCCATCATCCCCAGCCACTGGCCCTGCTGGAAAGGCTTATGGGAGTTGGGATCCCAAACACCAACGGAGTTCATTTGCTTTAACTTTTGCTGAAGGCAGAGAAGTCAGCAGCATATTAAAAACTCTGGGCAGCTGTTAAAAGGAGGAGGAAGCTAAAAGATAAAGACTCCCGCCCCCCCCCCCCCCGGAAAATCTTACAAATCTTAAGTCAGCCAAGGATGAATCCAAAATCAAGGTGATTTTTATTTTCCTAGAGATAGGAAAATCATTCGATTTTCAGTGGGTGTGTTTTTAATAGTTCTGCTGGCCTGGAAACTGCACAGTGAAAGAGGGTAGACCTGGGTTCAGGCAACCCTCTGAACCAGTTCGATTAATTATGGTTTACTGAACAAAGCACCACGCCTGGATTAGCATATATGCTAAGAAACTCACCCGAGTTACCTTCTGGCTTGGGCTATTCGGGGAACTCAGCTGTTGTATTTTGGATATTCACTTCTTCCTCCTTTCCATGCAAGCTACGTCAGAAAAACATGATTTTCCTGTTCCTATAGATGACAGGCAGTCATCTGGAGGGCTGGGTGAAAACCCTTTTGCAGAAAAACTCAAGGGGAACAAATATAAGTGTTCCCATTCATCCGAAGAGATATTTACCTGGGGCATGAAGGGGGCTTGGCAAGGCTGAGGGCCAAGAGAGAACACAGTGAAATGTTTTACAACTTGGAGGTTGCGCTCCAACGTCAAAGCAGAGGTTGGGGGGTCTTGTCTTCCTCTTGAATTTGTTGCATTTTTGCTTTTGCAAAAGTAAAAAAGGAGGGAGCACAAAAGGGGGTGGAGACGGAGTCTGAGGCAAAGGCGTTTGGACCACTTCTGGTGCAGTTTAGCTTGGTGGACGCTTCGATCCTTGAAAAGTCCTCAAATTCAGCATCGGTTTCTGGGAAGCTGCTTTGAAAAACGAGAGGCTTCAAAAGAGACGCTGGAGTTGGCAGAAAGGAAGTGGGATGCTCTGGTGGTGGTGGGGGGAGCATGGGGTGGGGCTGGGCTGGTGATGATCCGACCTACACGATGCGACTTCAATTCAGTTGGCCAGACACAGGACTCGGCGCCCGCCGCATTGCGTCTGCATTGTCCGGGGCTGGAATCAGCCATCTCCTGGGGAGAACAAGAACTACATTAAAAGCTGGACAGGAAAGAAAACGGGGGTGGGGGGGAGGACTAATTTTCCCAGCCACTTGTGCTTTTAATTTCTAAAATCCTATCCATAATTCCAGATGCCGTGAAGCTTGGGGCAAGGTGGAGATTTATCACCTGGGTTCTGGTCTCAGGTAGGCTGGACGCCAGCCTGACTGTCTGGTTCTGGGCCTCGACCTTGAATGAAGGGCTGGCCCGTGTCACGTTCCTGTTGCAGGAATTCGGAGCAGTTTGGTTGCTGGCAAAGCAGATCCGTCGCTTTTTATTCAGAAGCACGCCGTACCGTGTAGTAGACGCGTTTGGGATTCCTTCTGAAAGGCCCGATTGCTGACGGTTGGCGGGGGAGATAAGAAATGATTATAATCCTTGCTGTAAGCTGTCAAATCCAAAATGCCCTCAGGGTGGTGTCTAAAATTAAAGACGTCATACAACCGCTTGGCATGGTTCAAGGCTTGAAAGGACTTGACATAGAATGATCGCATTACTCAGTTGGGATCTCCGAGGTCATCTAGGTGGACCCGTGGCTTAGTGTAGACTTTACGGTCAGATGCTATATGGGCCTTCCAGGAAGGGACAGCCCACCACCTCTGTTCTCCTGGCAAACAATCTTATGATAGAGACATTTCACTTGACGTGGGCTCTGTATCTTTGACGACAACCACGGAGGTGCAGCCAAGCCCTTTAATTCAGATCAAGCTGAATAGTTGATGATTTGGCAAAAGTGGGTTTGGGGCAAGGGCTGAGGGTTGAAGCTGGGGCTTCTGAGTTCGTCCTTTTGGCTACTCCCTTTCTCTCGCCCCCTCCCCAAGCCAGTGAGAGGGACGAGACCTATGTTCGTTTAGAGGGGAAGAATTGCGTGACTCTTCTTGACTTAGTTGTTGGGAAGCAGAAGGCTTGCCTTAGCTAACTAGCCAGATCTTTAGTGAGTAGAGTTGGGCTAAGATTGGGGAGTCCCAAGTCCAGATCCCCCCTTGGCTGCAGCAGCGAAGAAGGAAAGGCCACCTAGAAGGAAGAGCTGAATCGATCTCCCACTAATGGCGCCACCCCCCTCCCCACCCCTCCAGCTTGACGTTGGGTGGGTGATGCTTTTCCACTCCATTCCCCCTCGCCCCTTTCTCTCCCCTGCTTCGTGAAGGTTCAGCGATGGCAACCATGCTGTACCCGCGTGAGGAGAAGCTGGAGAAGATGAGCCAGGACGAGATCGTGCTCGGTACCAAGGCAGTGGTGCAAGGCTTGGAGACACTGCGCAGCGAACACCATTCCCTGTTGGCCGCCCTGCTGGACACCGTCAGCCGCCTGGAACAGCAACACGAAACCAGTGCTGCCCAGGAGAAGGCAGTTCTCCTGAGGAAATCTCTGGAGGCCATCGAGCTGGGCCTCGGGGAGGCCCAGGTAACTTCAGCTGTGCAGGCTAAGAGCTGACACGGAGGACAATTCAGGCACCTACCTCATATCAGCTCATTCCGTGTTGCGGCTTCCGATTCCCGTAGGAGGGTTGGGGCTGCGTGTGACTCTTGAAGAGCACAAAGGAGACTCAGTGTTACGTCTCCCTACCCCTGTGCTGAAAAGTGAGGTGGGGGGAGAGGAGGGGGGCGTGCAAACATGTGAGTGCATGGCTATACTTGTGTATGGTCAGGCTCCAACTGCACAAGCCGTTCTCCCCAAGCAAAATTCTCGCAGAGTCTTCTTTAACGAGATTTGTTGATCTCCCTTTGTCGCTGGCTCCAGGTGATCATCGCCCTCTCCAGCCACCTGAGCGCTGTGGAATCGGAGAAGCAGAAGCTGCGGGCTCAGGTGCGCCGCCTGGTGCAAGAAAACCAGTGGCTGCGGGATGAGTTGGCCGCAACCCAACAGAAGCTGCAAAGGAGCGAGCAGTCGGTGGCACAGCTGGAAGAGGAGAAGAAACATCTGGAGTTCATGAATCAGATTAAAAAATTTGACGAGGATGTCTCCCCATCAGTAGGTGGCTTTCTCCTGATTCTCCCCCACCTTTTGGCCTTCCTGTTTAGAGAAGGTGGCTTCCTTCTGCTCTGTTAGGTGAGCCTCGAACCCGAGTCCAGAGGCCAAAGCTTTGGGGTTCCAATGGGAATAAGGAGACCCGCCTTTCCCTGTCCCCATGAAGGTCAATTCCAGTTTTGATTGCTTCCTTTTTCCCCAGGATGAGAAAAGCGGGGACGCAGCAAAAGATACATTGGAGGATCTCTTCCCTAATGATGACGACCAGGGTCAAGGTGAGCTTTGCAACGTTCCCTGGATTCAAACTGGTCTTGGCCAGCCCCGGCTGCTCTTCCCCTCCACGAGCAGCCTGTAATTCCTGGATCAGTTCCTTCCAGCCGTTTCAAGCTGAAGAAATTCAGCTGAAATGAAGAACATGGTGTCCCCAGCTGCGGGGACAAAACACATTGCAGTGCATGAAAAACTGAATTACATTTGTCATGTGGAAACACAGGTTTCATGATCAGCCCAGGTTCACAATAACCTGAAAGATTATGCTGATGACTGTCCAGGTTTTTAATCAGTAGCAAGCTCTCTCGGGTTGCAAAGCCCCAAACTCCTGTGGCTGTAAGTTCTGTAGAAAAATAGCATGTCCTCAAACTACAGTTCCCAGCATCCCTCAGTAGCGGCCAGGCGGCTAAGCATAGAGCAGGTCAGCTGCTTCTGGAGGACTAAAAATTCTATTTCTTTAATTCCCTGTTCATCGTGAGCCTAGTGCCTCAAAAGCGATGCTTCTAAGGGTTGCTTCTTCGTACCGTTGTATGTATGGGGAATCCGCTTGCGGGCTCTTTCCAGCTGATTGGGTAGCTATTGTCAGGTTCAGCCCAAAGAACTCCACGAGACAGTATAGATATAGATCTATAGCATTTATTAGCTTCTACCTACAAGGCAGAATCTCGCCAGACTGAATCTAAATTCCCCAAGCCAGCAAGCAAACACTGCGAATTCCTTAGGGTGGTGCCAGCCTCATCCTCTTCACCTTCCCACACTCCTTCTGGGGGCTAAGGAAATGCTTATCTCCCCGAGCGCGGCCTTCGCCATACCATTCCATCACATCTATGTCTGCAGGACAGGCTCACCCCAGTGGGGAGTCAGCGGCCCAGCAGGGCGGCTACGAGATCCCGGCCCGTCTGCGGACGTTGCACAATCTGGTGATCCAGTACGCTTCCCAGGGGCGCTACGAAGTGGCCGTCCCGCTCTGCAAGCAGGCTCTGGAGGACCTTGAGAAAACTTCGGGCCATGATCACCCAGATGTGGCGACAATGCTGAATATTCTTGCGCTGGTGTACAGGTGTGGAGCTCAACAGGAGGGCGCGGGGTGGGGGGACCGAATGGCCTTGATTTTACTTTAACTGATAACTATGGATGTAGAAGAAATCAGTGTGGCTATCTTGTGCAAAGCTCCAGTCATTGGTTCCCAGTTTGAATGCATCTCTACGTCGAAACAAAACCAAGGCAGGGAATGCCTTGCATGTGGAAACCTAGCTGGTCAAGCAGATCTTTTCCCATTTAGTGTCGGTTTTAAGACAGCATTCAGATTTGGGTGGACTAATTCTCCCCGGTGGTCTGACAAGGGCACGCTCTGTACTGTTTCTCTTCTGAAATACTTGAATGTAAGAGATTAATATGTTTTCCTCCCCACCAGGGACCAAAATAAATACAAGGAAGCCGCCCATCTTCTCAATGATGCTTTAGCTATCCGGGAGAAGACGCTGGGCAAAGACCATCCGGCCGTAAGTGTAGGCTAGATTCTTCCCTCTCGGCTTTGACTATAATGCCCAATTTATTCACTTTATAAATTACACGGTGTTGTCGTTAGACCAATTCCTCCAGCAAAGGCAAAAACAGCTGTGATTTTTATCTCTCTTTTACATGACACATGCAAATCCATCCAGCCTTTCCCCACCCCCCTCAAAAAAATAAAATAAAATTCAGGGTGGGAAAGGAGAAGACTTTTGGTTTGAAAATTTCCTGCAGGGGGAAGGCTAGCACCCAGGTCTGCTGCATTTTCTGGGTCCTCTTGTTTAAAAGCGGCTTTCGGGTTTTTACACTGGCCTTTTTTCACTCTTAGGTGGCCGCTACGCTCAACAATCTGGCTGTCCTGTATGGGAAACGTGGAAAATATAAAGAGGCTGAACCTTTGTGCAAGAGAGCCCTGGAGATTCGTGAGAAGGTATTGACAAAGGGGCCCTTCCGGCTGCAGCAGTTTTGGGGAGGTTAACAAAACGAATTAAAAAGTTTTAACTGGAGGCTGGCGTGCGGTAGAACCAAGCCCCAATTCCCAGCCTCGTTTTTTATTTTCAAGAACGCTTCAGGATCCCAGCTAAATCCAGAAGCATTTTTAGAAAATAAAAAAAGGAAAACGCGGCAGCCTGGGAGTTTGGAAAGAGGTTCAACAGGCCTCAGTCAAAAGCAAAGGTAAACTGGAGGAGCAGAGTGGGAGGCGTTTTCCCACTTGGGGTGTTTTGAGGCACCCAATTTGTGAACAGAAAACCTCCTTCCTCCCCAAAAGCCATTTTACAGCCCATGAAATCAGATGACCTAGCTTGATTCCCGGGAAATTTGAAAAACAAATCCAAGCGTGGGGCAGAACATTTTTTTTAAACAGCACTTTTCATTGCTTGCTGCCCATAAAACAGGTCAAAACCAGTGGGCTCTGCTCTCAAAAGAGTAGATGGCGATTGCCAGCAGAAAACAAGCCGGCTGGCCTGTTTTTTGCTGCCAAGCAAGGAACAAGATGTGCTTTCGTGGCATCTCGGCAGTGATGTCGCTACACGAGCCCCACCCTGCAGCGGCGTCACGGCACAGTCACGTAAAGGAGGGGCTTGTGCAGTGATGTCACTGGGGGCGGGGCTTGTCACATCTGCTCGGCTGCAGGCACCCCTGCTTGCAGCCCACAGCGAGGCTGTATTAGGCAGCTCCTTCTTAAATAGCCAAGATCCTTGGCCAGAACAATTTTCGGTGGTACAAGGGACAGGCTTGGGGTGTGTCCGTCTCTGAAACGCCTGAGCGCTCCTGTCTCTCTCCATCCAGGTTTTAGGAAAGTACCACCCAGACGTAGCCAAGCAGCTGAACAATTTGGCCCTCCTTTGCCAAAACCAGGGGAAGTACGAGGAGGTCCAGTACTACTACCAGCGGGCCCTAGAGATCTACGAGTCTCGCCTGGGGTCTGACAGTCCAAACGTAGCCAAGACGAAGAACAACCTGGTGAGTGGGGCTTAGAGACTCAGAGCCACCATAGCAGCAGGAAAGATGTAGAATTGCTAAATCGATCAGTGGCTCCAGCCGGCGGCGTTCTTGCCGTCCCTCTCTGCTGCCGGAGGGAGAGAGAAAGAGAGGAGAACCCGTTTTTTCTTCAGCCTGATCAATGCCTCGACTTTGGAACGACGCCTTCACTTCCTTTTGGCAACGTTTCCATCTGCCCAGCAAGTTCCCCCCTAAACGTTGCCAAGAATCATGGGTGAAGCAATGGCATTCAAGTTTATAGGGCAAAAGGCATCGCCTGCAAGAAAAGGGTGTTTTTTTTGCCAAACTGGGATGGGGGTGAGGTAGTCAGTGGACACACCACTGCTTAAAAATACAGGTCTTACTCTGAGGAGCTGGGTGCAAATTCTTCAGAGTTAGGGTTAGTGATGGAACAGATGCTTTGGGGGAGAATAGTTTCATAAAAATGGTGGCGTTGTTTTGCTGCCTAATGTGATCCTCTGTGCTTTTTTTTTTCCTCCTCCCTCCCGGGCCCTTTCTCCTCTTGTGACATGTCCTTTAGATTGTCAATGTGCAGGTGGCAAATTTAGTAGGGGCACTTGGGGAAGAGGCAGTTTTGGGAGCCAAAAACGGTAGACCGACAAATATAGTTTCAAGAAATAGGCCTCGCCTTGGCCCATTCCTCTTACCTCTGGATTTATATCCTCACAGGCCTCTTGTTACATCAAACAAGGTAAATACAAGGAAGCAGAGGCTCTCTACAAGGAGATCCTAACCCAGGCACATGAGAGGGAATTCGGATCAGTCAATGGTGAGCGCGGGAAGAGGCATTTCTCACCAGCTGGGGGGAGCTTTGGACGGAGCCTGGCAAGGGGCGTCTTAGAAATCTGGAAAAATAGCTAGGAGGTGTGTGTGTGTGTGTGTGTGTGTGTGTGTGTGTGTGTGTGTTGGGGGCTGACTGGCTCTGATGCAGAACTCTCCAGTCTTGGAGGCCATGCCAAGATTTTGATAGACTATGAGCCATCAATCACATTTGACTCCTAATGACCACACAGTTAGATTTTTCTCTGTGATCATCTTTCGCTAACGTGGTCTTTCAGGTCTTCCAAGAGCAAAAGTCGTGCACAATTGTGCCTTTTTGTAAAGCGCGGGAGGAAGCGGCTCGCTCCGTTTCATGAATTTTCTTTTGCTAACTTTTCTACTTTGGGAAATGACAGTCCTCTCCCCAATACCTATTCACAGCCTTTCTGTAGCAAAGACCTTTCATAACAATGCAGAAGGTGTGCTGGCTTGAAAAAGAAAGAACCCTGGATTTTTTCTATTTTAGCTACGGAAGGAGATTTGTGGAATGTTAACTCTAGAAAGGTGTCTCTCCTGCATTTCCCTTATCCCCCTCCTGCAAGAGTCTGGGATTCCCTCTGTGTTACAGGGTGACGTAACTGTGCGTATCCCCAACTTGGGTTAAGCAGACCTGGGTTGGAATGCCTGATGCCATTGCTCTGACAGCTGCAGGGCTGGGTTGAAAATTCCTTGTTTCCAGGGAGAATGAATCACACAAGGATGTCCCCACGCCCTTTGTTTTGCTTAGTCGTTTTCCTGTCTTAGGTGTGCGAATCTGGAATCTTTGATGACGCAAAGGGAAATGTTGCACAGCCCTAACCTAAGCCAGCCGCAGAGTTCACGGCCCAGTTCAGCTTCGCAGCCAGGTTCACGCAGCGGGCCAAGCCGCCCTCTGCTTGCATGGCTTTGAGATTGGCGTATTGGGTGCTACCAATCAGAAAACCAGGGTTTCTGATTTATGGTGACGTGCAAATCTAGCCGAAGGTGGTTCAGTCAATCAGTCATCACTTAGTGGGATGTGAGAACCCAGGATGTATGAGTCCTGTTTGTGAGATGGGCGGCTGTATAAACTTGATAAGTAAATTTATTAACTCATTTACTTAGCTCTGAGCGATGTACATACCTGACATTCATAAACCAGGTTAAAAATGAACAGCGTGACAGTAAAACAGGTTAAAATTCAACCAGCACCCAATGATAAAGACAGAACAGTTCAACCCCGTGTTTCTCAACCTTGGGGAGTTTAAGATGGGTGGACTTCAACATGGCTGGCTGGGGAATTCTGGGAGTTGAAGTCCACCCATCTTAAACTCCCCAACGTTGAGAAAGGGTTCAACCTATTGCAGCACTCGGCGCCTTGAGTTTTCCAAACGGTTTTATTTCTCCCCTTCTGTGCAGGTGACAATAAGCCGATATGGATGCACGCCGAAGAACGCGAAGAATGTAAGGTATTTCTGGGTTTGGCTGGGAAAGAGAAATTCAAAACAGGGTTCCTTTGCCCAGAATTTTGGGACAGAATCCAAACCTTCTCTTTAATATTTTTTTACCTCGTTTTCCCATTCAGGACAAATACCGAGAAAACAGCGCACCCTACAGAGAATATGGAAGCTGGTATAAAGCTTGTAAAGTTGATAGGTAAGAAGCCCTCAGGGGGAGACGCTGACCCTTCAGTCTGATGGAAGAGAATTTGCTCTTGCCATTTTGTTCCGAGGGTAAGGGAATCGGGGTGGGGTGCGGCGTTCCTGCATTTACGTAGAGAAGACGACGTTGTGAGAGGAGTGCTGGTTAGTCTACGGTGGCCAGAAAACAGGAAGCGTCTGGTGGCGCGTTTTCCGACGAACACATTTTTATTAAAAGGTAGACGCTGTCGTGAAACTGTAGCTCGCTCCATCAGATGGGCAGAGTGTCAAAACTGAGGTCGGATTTAAAGGGGGTGAGGGTGGGAAGGAGGGGAAGATAGGTTGGTTAGAGAGAGGCAGGCTACCCGTGAGACAGATTACCAGTACCTTTTCAGTTAACAATTGCAATGTGTTAAAAACCCATTGTGTTGGAGGAGACCCTTTGAGATTGCCTGAAATCTTTATGTATGTATGTATCATTTTCATTTGTTAAGTAAAAGCAGGAAAAACAACACAAAGAGAAAAGGGAAAAGAATAGAATACATATAATTACATTTTTTTTTTAAGGGCCACCAAGTTGTTGTCGGCTCTCCTTGACCACATAGATTTTCTCCATGAGTATAATTACAAAAATGAGTATAATAATATAATATAACAATATAATTACCTCTACGGCAATAGGATCCCTCTGTCATCCGTGCTTTACCTTTTTAAAAAATTTAACACCGTACCTGCCGTCGCATACGCAGCGATGCGATCGAGGCGAGGGTTGAAGTGAGAATTCGAAAGGAGAAATTGAAGGGAGGGATTAAAAAATGAAATCAGAATTAAAAACGGGGGGAAAAAAATGTTGGCTTCTGATGTTGATGTCGACAGCAAGTAAGGAAAGGACTTCTGGGGCAGCCCCAAGGGTTTGGATCTTGAGAAAGGCCCCCAAGAATACAGGAAGGTGATCTCCTGGTCCCCAGCTGTGTTTTTCACCCCCAGCCTCACCGTCAACGCGACCCTAAAGAGCTTGGGGGCTCTGTACCGGCGCCAGGGCAAGGTGGAGGCAGCTGAGACGCTGGAAGAGTGCGCGCAGAAGTCCCGCAAACAGGCAAGTGCCGGGCCATTCTTTCCATAGGATGAAAATATAAGGGTGTGCTTATGGCATGCCCGATCGCCCGTACCGAGCAAGAATCGCCACAGGCGAAAGGCGAACAGAACAGAGTCGAAGGGGCTTTTCTGCCGTGGGTGAACTTTGCTCCGTGCCCTCTCTCTTATGGGGAAAAACCTTTCTTGTTCTTCTCTCATCAAAATGAAAGCAGGATCCCCTTCACCCACGACTTTTAGCATGACTGCCTTTCCTGAAATCCTTTTGCGCCTCTCCTTTTACTTTCCACCTCTTGGAAGTAACGTGACTGGGTGGAACGTGGAAAGATACCAAAGAGCTGAAACAAAGAACTGAATTAAACAATATATTAGATTCCTTCAAATGGGCGGTCAGCTGGTTCCCTCGATATTATAACACGCGTGTAGTTTGCCAGTCCTTGCGTTTGCTGGCCGAACATTTATATTCCTAAGCCTCTCTTGTCGACAGATGGAGGTCTTTCTACTGCAGCTAAATAAAAATCCACAGCTTCCAGATCCCCCCTTCCCAGTTCCTCCCTCCCTCTGGAATATAAATCAGGAGGAGATTCCCCCTGCGTTACTGTGTTTTGAACCATCACGGGCTTTGTGCGCACACACACACGTGCACGCTTACACCCATATTCATCATATGTGGCTTAATAGTTCTACCCTCGGCTCCTTCCCTCCTTCTCTCCCTCTGCCTTCCCCAGGGCATGGATGCCATCAACCAGAGCAAAATTGTGGAACTCCTGAAGGACGGAAACCGCTCCGAACAGCGACCGAACCGCGACAGAACTCCCAGCGCCAAGAAGTGTGAAAATGGGACTGAATCAGAAGAGGGAGCAGCTGAGTGGTCTGGGGTGAGAGAGCGCAAAAATTGGAGCAACCCTAATCTGGGGAGTCTGCTTCTGAAACGAAGAGGGAAGAAGTTAGCCAAACCAGAGTTGTTCCAGAACTCACTAAGCCCTAAACTAGGGTTAAGTCCCAAACCATTCAAACATTACAGCTTAGCATGAAGGATACTCAAAGAGCTGTTGCTCCCTCAAAGCCCCCTCCTGGGCGTGCAGAAGATTAACGGCTTAAGCTGGAAAGCCACCTTGTCTTGCCCCCCAGATATACCCCCCATCTCCCAACCTGGGACTCCCCAAATCCTGTGCCATCTGGCTGGGAGTTTTGGGAGCAGTGGTCTCAATGCAGCCGAAGGACAGTGCTGCAATTTGCTGCGGCCTGGCTGTGCTGAGGACCACTTCCTTGTAGCCTTAACTATGGAGGCATCTGTCCGTCTCAAATAGAATAGAACAGAACAGAACAGAACAACAGAACAGAACAGAACAGCTTTATTGTCATTCCACTATACACTATACACCAAGTGCATAATAAAATGAAATTCTGTTGCAATTGGCTTACAATCATACTTTAAAATACAATTGAGATACCTAAGTTACTATAAAATATACATTCTATACATTTGATATTAAACATTCAGACATCTAATAGCCTGGGGGACTATCATTCTATTCTATTCTATTCTATTCTATTCTATTCTATTCTATTCTATTCTATTCTATTCTATTCTATTCTATTCTATTCTATTCTATTCCATTCCATTCCATTCCATTCCATTCCATTCCATTCCATTCCATTCTTCAAATTTATATATGCTGCCCTTCTCACTATACAAATGACTCTTTTCCATTCTCAGGTGGGCTCTGGAGCTCTGCGGCGTAGCGGATCTTTTGGCAAGCTGCGAGATGCTCTGCGGTGGAGCAGTGAGATGCTGGTCAAGAAGCTTCAAGGGGGCAGCCCGCAAGAACCCAGGAATCCAGGGTGAGTTTGGGCTCAGGGGAATCAGAAAAGGTGGGAAGCCAGGCCGAGGTTGGGAGGGGTTCTTAATCGCCTGAACACCTCCGTACCCTCGGTCAAAGGCTGCCTAGCTATTAAATAGTTTCTTACAGCCAAATGTATTTTGAACAGGCCTTTCCCCCTAAAAGTTTTATCAACAGACAGTGAAAATGGATGGAAAAGTAAAGCAAACAACGGGTTTACAAATACTGTAGAGGTTTTACTTTTCCTTTCCAGCAAAAGGCGTCTCACATCCTCGCAGCAATTTCAAGATCTTCTCGAGGGCAAATGCATAGGGTTTAGTACAGTGTTTCTCAGCCTTAGCAACTTTAAGATATGTGGACTTCAACTCCCAGAATTCCCTGGCTGGAGGAATTCTGGGAGTTGAAGTCCACATATCTTAAAGTTGCTAAGGCTGAGAAACACTGCTTTAGTAAAACGTCCTGCAAATATTGCTGGCCAAAGTGGGAATTCGGGTTGAAAGGGGATTCGGTTCTGAAATGATGATCATCAGCGGTGGTCCCCTCAGGGCCCTCCTGTTCCCCTGGCATACCAGGGATCTGATCCATTCTGGTTTCTCTTGCTGCAGGATAAAACGGGCCAGTTCGCTCAACTTCCTGAACAAAAGCGCAGAAGAGGAGCCCAGCCAGGTACACACCTGTTGGGAAGCGACAGTCAGGCTCCTTTGGGGAAGCTGGGATGGGGGGAGGGAGGCAGCAAGACTTGTTTTTCTAGCAGTTTCAGGGCTCCTCTGAACATGTTGTGGCCCGTCCATCTTAACGGACGCGGGCTCCTGCATAGAAAACGCCCGACGTCCATTACAATAGCTCTATCATTTGCATAGAAGAGGGGCCTTTAAAGAAGGAAGGAGGAGGAGAAGGAAGGAGGAAGAAGAGGAGGAGGAGAAGAGGAAGAAGAAGAGGAGGAGGACAACAGATTGTTTGTTTGTGTAAACTTCTCCCACCTCAACCTTTGAGTTGATGGGTGGAATTGCCCACATACAGGCAGTGATAACATTGTTGAATATTTTGGAATTGCCCCTCCGATGAGAGCCAGTGTGGATTAGCAGGGAAGAGGCTGGACCAGGAATTGGGGGACTCGGGTGCTAATCCTCCCTCAGCCGCAGAAGCTCCCTGAGAGGCTTTGAGACACTCAAGTCTCTCTCACTCCAACCTACCTGGCAGGGCTGTTGTGGGGAAAAATGGGAGGAGGGAACTCTGTTCCTCGCCTTGAGCTTCTGAACGAAGAGCTGGCGATAAATCTAATGTAGGAACGCGCTGCTTCCCTCAGCCCCGTTGTGCGGCCAGCTGACGTGACCGGGAGCCCAGAGCTCTACTGGGCATTCTGAAAAAGAAGATCACTGATGTTCTTCTACCCCCATCCCCCAAATCAAGAAGGCAAAGTTTCATCTGGCCTCAGAGTGGCATTTTGGGACTACCTTCTCCAACGTGCGGACAGACCGTCCCCGCTGAAATGAAACAGAATTGGAAATAATCCAACACGGGTCATTTAATGACCCGCAGGGCGCTTTTATAATCGTCCCCTTTGGTCGGATTGAGAGCAGTGCTGCAGAAAAGCTTTGAGATGCAGGGCTGGAGTCTCCGCTCTCTTGAAAATTCTGCCGCCTCTCTCTTCTAGGTGTCCAGTAACCTCTCCGACAGCCGAGGGTTAAGTGCCAGCAACGTTGATCTCCCCCGACGAAGCTCCCTGATGGCGTGACGTACAGCGTGGCTCGTTCTCGGCTGGGCGGTGAAGATCTGGACCCCATCAGGGCTTCTAGCTCCTGCCTGGACACTCTGCCCGGAGAGTTTCAAATCCTCTCGCAATGGGGGTTCTGCCATGACAACTTGTGCAGAGCGGTGGAGCGGTAGGCCCCCTCTCACCTTCTCCCTCACGTGTGTGGCGTGCACCATGCGAGCACCCATGCACGCACGGGCTGATGTCTTCCTCTCCCCCCCCTCCAGCATGTTGCCCTTCCTCTCATTCTCGGCCTTTGCTACTGGATGCCACCCTCCAATCCCTCCCCCCCCCAATTAATACAGGGATTGCTAATTGCAACGAACACTTAATGCACTCTGTCGGCTGTGGAGGGACCCAAAGCTGCATGATTTTAAAAGACGCTTCCCGGGAATGTCGAGAAGGACAGGTCTTGGGTGGGGAAGGAGTGCTTGAGACCATGAGGACGAGGAAAGAGGACCATCTCCTGCGTTTACAGTGGCAAGTTCTGCGCTCAACTGGAGCAAAAACTTGCCGGGGGGGGGGGGGGGGCGGTCTCAGCATGGACGCCCAGGTCTTGCAATCCACTTAATTTGTTCTTCCACTAAGAAAGGAGGAACAGTCATTCTTGGGGATCCTTGTTGCTCTCTTCCCTCCCCCTGCAACTGTTCGATCCTTTCTGCTTTGTTCTCGTTTGTGCCTGGCCTCAGGGAGTTCACATCCAGCCCACCCTCTTCCTCTCTGTGCTCTTCTCTTCTCCACACTCTGCACTGTTTTTTTCTTTTTCTTTTAAAGCCTTGATTATGATATAGGTACCGTGGCCTCTTAACTCAGGGGCTTCCTTACAGGTCGAATGCCACGTGTCCGTGGAAATGTCCCTCTCTTGCCCTGTCCCCTCCCTTCTTGCTCCTCCTCCTCCATGTTTTATAGGCAGGATGTGTGTTCACCACTGCCTGAGCCTTGGCGGGGCGAGTGTTAGTGAAATTGCCGCTGGCGCTCAGTTGATCCCCCTTGCCATTCTCTTCCCATGCCAGACAGAGCCACAGCGGTGCGTAAAGGGACAGAACCCCTTGGCACAGAGCACGAGACATCAGATGCCCCGCTAACTGTAATCTCAGCCCCCGTTTTTCTGACGTTCTTCCCCGCAACGATGCTCTCCGTCTCTGTTCAGCAAGATAATCAGCCCCTTCCTCCGTGCCCCAGCGCTGCTTGGGCGCCCGTTCAGTAATAACCATAATAGTAATACATAGCTTAGCATTCAGCAAAAGGGGCCAAAATGTTGCTTGGCAGGTGACAGCTGAAAGCTGGGATAACCGGACGCTGCGATCCAGCTTCCTACAGGCTTCTAGACGTATTCTTGCCTCTGCAAATGCTGTGTCCCTTCCTTCTCATTCTGCTGCTGTTTTAAAAAGCTTCTAGAGATGAGGGAACGCTTCCGAATGGGGAATTTTATCAGATGCAATTCCTCCATTCGCTGTGTGTCCGTGGGGGGGTTGTGCAAGTGTTTCTGACCATTGAAAACACATCGGGCTCGGCTCCAGTTTCAAACTGGCCATTTCCCTTTGCTTCTCTGTGGCTCGGTACGGAATGAAAATGCTATTTCATGAAACAAGAAGCGGGGTAAAAGCCACCCAACCTAAGCCTCTTGCTCTTTTGCAGCCCGTGGGGGACAGTCGAGTAATTTCTTAAGTTTTTTTTTTTTCCTCCCCATGAAAGGACTTCAACGCGGGCAGGGCCCCGGTAACTTATATCACGTAACTCTGTGTGTGTGTTTGCGTGCACGTGTCTGCGTGTGGAGGGGAGATTAATGGCTGCGTTGGGGTGGAACGAGAGGAACAGAACTGTGCTCTGTATTTAATTATGTTGCTGTAGAAATAAAACGAGGAATATTCTCTGCTTTGATTCTTTTTTCCCTCCCGCCTTTCTCTCCCGTCCACTGAGCTCTGCAGGAGCTGGACCGGGTGACTAAACGTCTCCTCCCACCTCTGCGATTCTGTGCGGCAATCCGATCCGTGTCTAAATTTGTGATGGTGTTTTTCGAGAGATGTACACGCACCCGTATTATTGTGGAGAAGATCTCTCTTCCCCACCCTTAAACCTCAGAGAAGTGTTCCATAATGTGGATTCCTTCTTTTTCACTTTGGAACATTGTCGGTTCCCAGAAGTTGCGGTCTGCAGGCTGTGACTCATTCAGCAAACCAGGATTCACCAAGCTATGGCTAGGAGTGAGGTGTAAAAGGCAAGCTCAATATCTCTTCGTTCAGAGCCACCGAGGTGTAGCGGTTCAGACGTTCAGTTGGCACCAGAAGACTCGGGTATAAGCTCATCCCCAGCCTTTCCGTGTCAGCCCAACCTACCTTCCAGGGTTGTTGTGGGGAAAACTGGGGAGGAGGAGACACTATGTAGGCTGCCTTGGGATCCGTAAGGAAAGCTAGATATAAATCTAACCAGTTTACTAGCCAGCCAGCCACCCAGCGGCCTATTCTAAGATAAATACAGAGAACGGGGAAATATCTCTTGCAAGTTGCCACAAACCGGCTTAAGATGGACTAACTAGGTTACGAGAACCAGAATAACTTCTTCCTTTGGCAACGGCTGTGTTTGTTCTCCGCCGGTGTGGAAATAACTCCTGCCTTGAACAGCCACATTCGCAAGGCCAGAATCCTGGGTGTACTCGGCAGGGGTTATATCTAACTTTAGGGTGCTTGGCGATCGATACATGAAATTGCAGGTGTGGGTTTGACATGTCTGTTTTGTAAAGTGTTAACAATAAAGACAGCTGGCGTCTACGTATGCCTTGCATGCAATTATTTTTAAGAAGTTGGCTACTTTTGAAGTGTAGAGATCTGTACCGATGCTGAAATTCATACATAGACACCCAGATGTATATATATTTGTGTTTGTGTGTGTGTGTGTGTGTGTGTATGGATATATGGATATGTAATATCTGTCTATCTATCTATCTATAAATCTATAAATATATAGATAATAGGCAATACAGATACATGTACATAAGATATTTTATAATATTATAATAAATACTACAAATAAATGCCACGTATAATTTTATATATATAAATGATATAGATATGACTATTTAGACCCAGTTTACATATACAAAATATTTAAAGAACTGGATTAAGAGCTGCACAATGGGACAATATCATCATAACGCGGCGACTACTGCGGAGCGAACTCAATTTCCCGGAATCCCCCTCGGCGGCTGCGAATGAGTCCTGCGGACGAGAAGGACAACTCCGAGGGGTGGGGCCGGGGTCTACGTCAGACGAGGAAGCCGGGAACTCCATCTCCCGTGAGGTCGCGCGGCCGGGAGAGCCGCACCTGGCCAAGGCTCCGCCTAGAAAGGAAAAAGGGAGGGGCGGGAGGAAAAGCCCTGCGGAAAGACTACGTTCCCCGGCGTGCTCCGCGCGCGGTGCGCGTGCGCGGTGATAAAGTCGCACCTGCGGGGTGGGGGCGGGGGAGCCGCCGCCATCTTGTGCGAGGAGCGACCGGACCCGCCAGAGGGAGGCAGGAAGGCAGGAAGGCAGGAGGAAGGAGCCGCCCGCCCGCCAGACGCCGCCGCCGCCGCCGCCGCCGCCGCCGCCGAGCCGCCGCGGAGGAGCCGCCGCCGCCGCCATGAACCCCGAGTAGTGAGTGTCCTCCGCTGCCGGGCGCCGGGGCGGGAAGGGGCTGCCTCCCCGGCGGCCGGGCGCGTCTCCGCCGCCCGCTGCGAGGCCGGAGAAGGACGCCGGCCCGGCCTGCCCCGCCCGGCCTGGCTGACAGCCCGGCGCAATGGCCGGACTACAAGTCCCATCGGCCCCGCACGGGGTGTCTTCGCCCCGCGGGGCTGTGATCTCCCGAGGGGTCGGACTACAAGCCCTATCAGCCCCAGAGAGGCTAGTCGGCCCCCTTCCCTCCGGCCCGGAAGACTTTGGAACCCGGTGCCCCTGGGTGGGTGGGACCACGCTTCCCATCATCCCCAGCCTGGTGTTCTTCCGGGGGGTGGCCTTGTAACCTCATCCTCTGCTGGGGGTAGGTGGGATTGCGGCCCCATCATCCACAACAGGGCCATCTTTCCCCAAAGCTAGTTCCTTCCGGGTCGTGCAATTGTCACCCATCATCCACAACTGGACAAACTTCCCCCATGGCTGGTTCCTACTGTGCTGTGGGGTTGCGGCCCCATCCTCCACAGCAGACCCAATTTTCCCCCAGGGTGGTTCCTGCTGGGAGAATGGGGTTATAGCTCCATCATCCACAACTGCACCATGATTCTCCACAGTCCACTGGAGCTGGGCAGCCAATAAATTTAAATAAATAATAATAAAATAATCTTTCCCCCTTTCAAATCGTGGAATTATAACCCCATCATGCACAACTGGGCAAACTCCCCCCGTGGCTCGTTCCCCCTTCAGATGGATGGGATTCTAGCCCCATCATCCACAGCAGGTCCAATTTTCCCCCAAGGGTGGTTCCTGCTGGGAGAGTAGATTGCAGCCCCATCATCCACGTCTTTCCCCCAAATCTCATTCCTGCTGGGTGGGTAGATGGGACTGCAGCCCCATCATCCACAGCAGGGCCAATTTGCTCTCCAAGATTGATCCCTTTTGCTTCCCCCCAAAGAATGTGCGTTAGGCTTTTTTTTTAAAAAAACCCCATAATTCCCAGCTGACACAGCCTTAGGGATTTATAGTCCAGTTCAGCCACGGGGTATAAACGACTTATTACCCGTCCTGGAATATTGTACGTATTTCTACTCATTATAAATCCAGCTGGAGAAGAGAAAAATCCGCCGCTCTAACCAAGAAGCTGGTCGAGTCTCCAACCTTTGGGCCCTCTTTGCTGAGAGCAAAAAATGGGCAAGGGGGTGAAGATAGAAGTTTTTGAGACCATGAACAACGTGAGAAGCAGATAAGGTTTTTTTCCTCCGCACAAAATCCTTCCACCCAAGGCCTGCCGGGGGCCGTCTTCCCCCGACACGCTGGATTAACTGAACCACGGTTTCCACAAGCCATGTCCCTGCCTTCATACAGCCCTCCCCATTGTAACCGGATGGCATGGTTGGGGCTCACGGTGTGTGCCTGGCCCACACAGCTCCACACTAGCTTGAAGGGTGAAGCTGGGCTTGTTGCTGAATCTAAGTCCAGTTTGGAAAGAGGGGGGGCCTCGAGAGGATTGCGGCTCTTAAGGCATGGGGCTGCATCCCCCCCCCCCCCAATTCGGTGCCCATGAACAGTGGCATCTTACGGGAAGAGAAAGCAAGACCAGGTAGGCCTTTGGTCTGTACCAGCTTAGAGGTTCTTGAATTTATCTCGCCTCGCCTTTCATGGGGGAAAATGAAATAGCATAGGAAGGGAGAACGTAGCAAAGCCCCTTGCCCATTTAGGTACTCCAGCTAAGCCATTTTCACGTCTTCCTTCCTTCCTTACTTGTCATCTTCCAATTTTCCAGTTGCTATTCTCCCCCCCCCAAAAATCCCTTTCCTCCATTATGTCTTTAATCTCCCCAGCCTCTTCAAACTTGTCTACACATCGGTTGAGCTCCTAAGTTCTCTTTTGTGTGTCCCCACTCCCACCCCAAGTTTACCAAGCCACAGAAATCAGGAATCAGTCACCATTTCAACCTGAAGTTGCATTGATCCTGAGATGCAGAAAACCAGATTGTGGAATTCTTGCTCCTGCTACGCTTTCCATGAAATATCTCGCATTTCATGTAAACTTTCCCCCTCTTTTTAGCTTGCCACTCACAGTAAGGGCTCCCATTAATGTGGCTTTTGAAGGGGGGAAAAAACTCAGCCAGTGAAATAAATGGTTATTGAACAATCTGCTGTTAGAGGTTTTTCACACGATTTGCTTGTCCCTTAACATATTTGGTCCTCCTGGATTCTGGTTTACGAAAGGATGTGCTACAAAGTTCATTTCAGGTGCCACAGAATGCCCTGGGTTGGTTTTGACAAAATAACATATTCCCATCTTTGAAAGTCATCTTCTGTGGGACTTAATTTGCTTCTTGGGTAGGCACTGGTTGTGTTGACCCATTACTTTAAGCCATAAGGTTAATATTTGCAAACCACAGTGACTGGATCCGCCAAACAGGCCCAACCGAAATCAAACAATCCGGTCTCTGTTTCTTTTTAAAAATGCATTTCGTGCCACCGGATGGGATTATCCAGAGGTATTCCTTGTAATACTTCATTCGTATAAATCACTGTGTATCGGGTAGGAACGTGTGTGCAAGGAAAGAACGTGGCCCCTTTTCGTATAAATGTGAGCGCAAGGCTCTTCTGAACTCTGCGTTCTTTGTTTTAATTCTGAGAATTATAGAAGAGTGTTAAGAATGAAAGTGAAATGGTTGAATAAGTGATTTTTGTGCAGGTCCAAAACTTTTGGGGGGGTCTATTTCTTAGCTTCAGCTTCCAGCTAGAAAGCGGGTGCACAAGCTGTAAAACAAACAGGAACAGCTGTAGAATAGATACTTATTATTTATAATATTATATTTTACCTCTCGATATCGGGGCAGTACTAGCGGCTGGAACGTAGAAGAGGCAACTTTGGTTGTGTACATTCCTAGGGGTATCTGGTCAGTCACTGTAGAAAGTCAGTTGCTCAATCAGATAAAGCCTTTAGCCGGATCTGTGAAGGTTATTCTGATGTTGCAAATTTAATCAGGGGCCGGTAGTCTGACTCATAATCATAGTTGCTTAATTCCAGGTGACAGGAGGTTGGACTTTGGTCACTGAGTGGAAGAGACAAGTACTCTGCAGAACCTCAGAGGCACATCTCCATCTAGGGTAATTTGGGGTGGGTGGGGGAGGACTCAGGCCTCATAACACAAGCTTATGAATTTAAGAGGAGCTTCTGAGAACTTGGAGTCACACATCAAAACGAAGTAGTTTAATTTCAGGCTGGTTCTGCCAAGTTTCCCCTGTCATCTGTGTCACGCTCTGACTCATAGGATGGTCTTTGCTGTTGTCTTGGGGAGTAGAAGATCCAGTGTTTCTTCTATGAAATGCCCTTCTCCAAACCAGAAGTCCATTAGTGGTTGTTCAAGGTGTGGTTTTTTTTACTAGGATTGTATGATAGGTGAGCAGACAGGCCAGCAGGGAATAGGCTACCTGATGTTCTCCAGAACTTCTGGCCTATAACTCCTCCAATTCCTCCTTGTGATGGTGGAAGGAGATGGCAGTTGATCAAACTGTCTGCAGGCTCCAGGTTTCCTACCCACAGAGTAGCCCGCAGCACCTCTAAATTTGAGAAGGACTTGTTAGTTACCATTTACGGCCACCAGCAGCATAGATGGTGTTCAAAATCTCTGATAGATGTCAAGTTTTGGTGGAGTCAAGGCTGCCTTGCTCATATTGAGCAAGAGATTGAGCTGTGTCACCAGGAAGTGTCTAATTCAGCGGTTGCCTGTTCCATTAACTTGGACAACTCATTTCCTATACTCCCAACTGCAATGTGCTTGTGGTTCTGGGGTGGTAGTGGTGGTAGAATTGTAGCACTTCTCTACCTTCCAGGGGTGATGCATGCATTTCTGGGGAAAAAAAACTGTGAAACACTTCGTATGTTGCAGAGAATTGCAAGAAACCCAACATTTGTTGGGTCTATTGGCCAACCTTGGGTCTCCTCTAAGAACTGCAGCGTTCCTCTTAGCTTTGTACAGGCCTGGATCTTAAATATTTGGAAGATGTTTCTAGCCTGAAAGCATTTTTCTTAGCTCTGGTGCTCCCAAGGGGAAAGAATATGGTCTTAAAATAGGAGTGGGGTGGAAAGAGAATTGTGGTTGGTGTTAGGAAGTGTCATCTCGTGGTTCTGGATAGTTGCTTCCTCAAGTTGCTCCCGAAAAGCTGGTGGTGTGGAAGTTTTGTACAGGATGCGCACAGCAATCTACTTGGGGAACCTTTTCATTAAACTTGTTGCCCTTAATTTTCCTGGGCACCTACAGCTTCACAACTGGACTTTCTGGATTGGCCTTGCAGCTCCCAACTTCTGGTTTCAGGGACAATATGCTTGCCCTGGAAACCTCTCCTGCCCTTTATTTCTACGCTGCTGTTGCAACCTGGCAAACATCAGATTGTAAGCTGGCAGCCTCGCTGTCGTGAGCTGAAGGTACAAAAACTGGGGTTGGATATAGCTTGTCCCACCCCCAGGACTAGAAGCCACTTCACGGCATTCCTGCTTTGGCCTGGAGACTGAATCCAGGTTCACGTCAGCATCAGTTTCCACCTGGCAAGTGGTGTAACCTCCCCGCTTCCCCGTCCAGAAGATTAGGGAGAGTCCCTCCCTTCTGCTTTTCAATAGGGAAAAGTGCCAACACACCATCTCGTGACTCGCCAGCTTCCTGTCACCATTCTGCCTGCCACTCAGGCTCTGTTAAGAAACTTCCTTCTTGTGACAATTGGCTTTACTCGCTGTTCAGTATTTGGGAGGGAAGAGCCGAGTCGAACAGCTGCTTGCTGTAGGCTGCTGGCCCAGATCTACCCCAGCAGGGGTAGAGGTTCTGCAATCCAGGGCCAAAGGTCATACTGCCTAGGGATTCTGGGAATTGAAGTCCAGCCCATCTACAAAAACACCTGGATGAGAAAGTTGAGTGAGCTGGTCTGATGTTACCATTAAGCATTGCCTAACTCTTGCCCTGAGAGCTGTGCCCTGACAGGTGTATTACAGGATGGGAGAAGCATCACCAGAGTGCCTTGGAATGAAAAGTCTCACGTGGTTAAGAGAAGGTGTCCTAGGATTGAGAACTTGAGTATGGGTCTCCCTGGGACATCTATGGTTGACTCAGCAGCTTCATCCTTCATACCCAGAAGGATTAGACTGTTCCATCTAGAAAGGTCTATGAATGTGTTTTCCTGGTCACCTATTAACCTTTTGGATTTTAACTGAAATGGTTTGGGGTTTTTCTGATGTATTGTATGGCGCCTGGAGGCACAGCGTTCAAGTTGGGTGGCCACGTAAATTCTTGAAACAAATCAAATAACTCATCCTTGGCGACTCGAGCTTGGGCAAAGTGGAATAGCATGCTTTTAGAGATCACCTCTCTGTGCCCCGCTGGTAAAATTTTAAGGCCTCTGTTGAGCTTCAGGCAATAGTTCTGAACTGGATCTTCCAACAGGAGAAAATGTATCCTGGTTAGTTTGCTTGTTTATTATTTTGGTGTATATCCTACCCTTCCATTCCTAAGTTACACAGAACAGTAAGAGAGATAACCGAGTGTATCAGCTGCAGTTAAAATCATCACTGGTCCCACCAAAAGGTCTGGAGGGTACTGTTGGATGAGATCAGCTCTGAAAAATGAAGGCCAGGTGGGATGGGAAGGAATTGCAGATGTCCTTGGCTCACTCTGTCGTCTAATCATAAATAAAAGTTTGAGAATGTCAGGTTTTTCCAGGCCTTACTCTATTTTACTGACCTTGTTACCACATTCATGGCCTCTCTCCCCCTGGGGAGCTCAAGGTGTGCTCACTTAATCTTCAGAAAAACTCAGCGAGGTCGACTGATTTGAGAAAACATATGCTTGATCTTCAGGGTCAGTGGTCATCTCCACTCTGGATGATGGGAGATATTCTTAAGCCTATCCGGAGGGCACCTGCTTGGGAAAGCTGTTGACCGATTCCCGGGCAATTTCAGGCAGGGTGCAAGATGTGTAGGTTGCTGGCCCCTTCATATCCCTGCCCATCTGTGGAATCTGAGCAGGGTGAGGTCCTCTTCTGATGAGCCTCAGATTCTGGGAACGGTGGTTTCTGGCAGGTTTTGAGCTTCCTCAAAGATCAGCCAAGGAAGAACAGAAGTGTTCTGAACTTCAGAAGCTCATTGGGACATTGGAGGTATGTCCCCAGCTGGAAGGATAGCGAGAATCCTCTAGCAAATCAGCCAAAATATCTAGACTTCTGCGCAGTCAGTAATTCTACCATAAGCCCAGTCCTGTCTGTCCGTGTTCCAGGAAGTGCAGAAATAATCTGCTTTTAAGTGCAGTGGTTCATTTGGCTGGAAACAGTCCCTAACTCACTTGTTTGGCGAGTGCCCATCTGAGTTCCTTTCCAGACCTCTCCAAACAGAGCCCAAGACTTGTCAGGTACCGAATGACATTAAAAGTAGATTGTGGAAGCTGATAAGTTGCAATCAGCCATCTGTAGAAAGCGTGGCTCTTTTTTCGTTTCTGGGACCGTTTTGCCTATGCAGTCAGATTTCCATGAGGGAAAGGCCTGATTTTAGGCAGTCAGGTTTAATCTGTACATCCAGGAGGTGCAAACTTCAGGCTGGAATAAGAAGCAGGCTGGGAACTCTGGGAATTGTGTTCCCAACACATTTGGCATTCGTGAAGATGGGGAAGACCAAACATGTGTTTTGGGACAGGAGAACAGTGGCCAGGTGTTAATAAACAGAATATTCCAGCTTGAAACCCCCCCGCCCCCGTTTCCCCAGACAGTATCCGTGCAAGAAATATATCAAATTCTCCCCCCTCCCCAGAGAGTAAGAACCGTATTTTGCGTCCATTCAAACTTCCTCCCCCTGTTTGACCTGTGTGTTCTTTTTTCCCAGTGATTACCTGTTCAAGTTGCTTCTGATCGGCGATTCTGGTGTGGGGAAGTCGTGTCTCTTGCTACGATTTGCGGTGAGTGTTTTTCTCACTAACCATTCGTCTTTCCCATGCACGCAGCCCTTCTGAGCTGCTGCAAATTTAGGAGTGTTTTGAGGCCAAGAAAAGAGACATAAAACCAGGGATTACGCTTCTGGAATTTCTTATCTGCCCCCCCCCCCCAATCTTCAATCCCCTTTATTGAAAAATGAATTTTCGGTGAACTACTTTTCCTGTTGCCCCTGGATTAGATTCCTAAATTCTAATTCCAAGTGAGGCGCATTGATTTAAAACGCATGCTTTGTTTTATGCCTCGGTTTGGAGAGTTTGAATGTTAGAATGACGGGTAGGGTTAATGAACGCGGATCAAGGATGGGACTGACAGTGACTCGTTTCTTTGGCGGTGACTTTTTTCCCTGGTCTCTGTGCTAGGATGACACGTATACAGAAAGTTACATCAGCACCATCGGGGTAGACTTCAAAATCCGTACCATTGAGCTGGATGGCAAAACTATTAAGCTGCAAATCGTAAGTTTTGGGCTGGCTGTCTGAGTGGGTGGGTGGGTGGCCAGTCTCCCCAGGGCTCCACGTAGGTCCTGAAATTCTGCAATTAGCCACTGAAAGCTATTTTAGCAGCAGGAGCCTCCTGGAGCAGGATAGAGAAAGAACATCTTTCTGCCTAGTTAAAGACGTTTGCTCTGTCACTCAGGCTTGGATTGGCCCAAAAGAGGCTGAGAGGGAGGTGAAGAAGAACAAACTGGGGTGCTAATCTTAGTCGCATAATGCAGCAGGCAGTAATTTAGTAGGACGTGTATCTGGATTAATGATGAAAGCGGAGTTGCTGCTTCTGGCAGTTCATAGCTGGATCAAGGGAGCGGAGCGCTTTTCAGAAATAGCTATAGAACAGCAAGGAAGAATCTGAGCCGCGAACCAGGGAAAAACCCTGTTCAGATGTTACTTTTGCCCTGGATTAAGTAGATGGTATTGGGTCGAACCAGGTTTACCATAGCCTCCCTTCTGCTAAATGCAGGCGGTGTTTGTGTGTCTTACCAAATTGTTTCTAGCATTGCTGATGAAGTATGCCAAGGCAGGCTTTCTAATGCAGAGACCAAGAACTTTCTTGGAGGGATCAATATATTGCCTTCCAAAGAGTGGAGCAGTATACCAAGGATTTGGGTACCTGGTCCTGCGGTCTGTGCTGGGTTTTATCTTCCAGACATGGAGCCAGATGGTGCCTCTGATAAAAATAGACTCAAAAGTTCCTTTCCTCTTTTCGAAACTATTGACTAAGTTCATCCTTGAATGAAGCTTCTAGATCAGTGTGTCTCAACCTTGGCCACTTTAAACTGTGTGGACTTCAACTCCCAGAATTCCCCAGCCGGCTGGGGAGTTCTGGGAGTTGAAGTCCACACAGCTTAAAGTGGCCAAGGTTGAGACACACTGATCTAGATCTAGGATGCTGGCTGGGGAATTCTGGGAGTTGAAGTCCATACATCTTCAAGTTGCCAGGTTTGAAAACCACTGTTCTAGATCCATCCTCGATGGATCTAATTGTCCGGTCCTTTGACTAGGATGGGTGGGTATGTTTTGTTCTCCCCAGTTCTTGCCACGTTCTCTTCCTTGTTTTTACTTACTTATTTATCTCTGCCTGTCATTTAATTTTATTTCTTTACTTGAGAACTGCCCAGAGTCCCCGGGAGTCAGGCAGGCATGTATTTAATAAATAAATAAGTAGAAAATAATCCACAGTTAATCCTGCAGCACTGGGCCGGATTCTCACGATCCGCCCTTTCCTCCTGTCTGGGAGGGTGCTAACCTCAGCTCCTCTCTTTCGACTTTCTCCAGTGGGACACAGCCGGGCAGGAACGGTTCCGAACCATCACGTCCAGCTACTACCGAGGGGCCCATGGCATCATTGTGGTATACGACGTAACGGATCAGGTACCGTAACGACCACGTGGCAGTCAGAGCAGCAGGGCAGCTGGACCACGGAGGCTTAGGGGCCTTGGACACGACCCGGTTCGGAGGCGGATGCAAAAATCTGCCAAGATCAACCGAAAGCAGTGAAACCAGAAAGCAGTCTCTCGTTAGCGTGCGTTTCCAGAACGCCGGCTCATTTAAAAAAGACAAACAGCCAGTGCGAAATCCCATAATTGGATAGGTCCCCCCGAAATTAAAAAGGGACATAACCATAGTGACAGTGAGAAGGATAAATAGGCTGTCCCACAATACCTGTTGATACCACAAGTTAAAAGGCATCGCCCTTAAGTTGAAATATTTGCCTCAGCAAAACAGCCACAGGAAAAGTTGGACCCGACTGCAAGAAAAGGCCGCATTGAGGGCCAGCCCCACAGTCTGTGGGAGGGTATTCTGAAGTTGGGGCATCGCTGTGGGAAAGGCGCTTTTCTCTGGAGTAGCCAACCGTGCCTCTCTTATAAGTGGGACTTAGAGAGCATTTAAATCAGGAAGTTGGTCTTTGTGCCGCAAAGCTGCATGTGCTCACCGCTTCCAGATCTGTGGACTTCAACTCCCAGAATTCTCGTCTTTGGCCATGTTGGCTGTGGAATTCTGGGAGTTGAAGTCCACCCATGCTGGCTGGGGAATCCTGGGAGTTGAAGTCCACCCACCTGGAAATCACGGTTGGGAACCCCAGCCCTAGGCTTTTGGGGTGGGGGGCTTGTGGTAGCCCCTGGGCCGCCTTTCAGCCTCACCTCGCCTCTCCCCCCATCGTCCCCTCCCGCCCAGGAGTCGTACAACAACGTCAAGCAGTGGCTGCAAGAGATTGAGCGCTACGCCAGCGAGAACGTCAACAAGCTGCTCGTGGGCAACAAGTGTGACCTGACCACAAAGAAGGTGGTGGATTACACAACCGCCAAGGTGAGCCTCCCGCTGTAGGAAGCGCACGCCCCCCCCTCCACTCCCCGTGCTTTTATTTATTTCCTCGGGAGCCAACTCTCGTAAGTCAAATGCAACAAAGCTAGTGTCCCATAATATTTGGGGGGGGGGAGAACGCGTCAGCCGGCTCCTCTCACCCTTGGGTCTATTTTCACCACCTTATGTGACTGTTATCAACACAGCTTAACATTTCGGCTGCTGCTGACATCCAGAATCAGCTCGGAAGGGAGCGTTCCCTGCCCGTTTAGGACAGAACCCGGTAGATGGGCTGTCCTGGTGATCTTTAAAGCGGTGGGGAAGTTCTCACCTGTTTCTCTAAATTTCCCAAACTCCGCTTCACCCGTTGCTCCTTCGTCCCCCTGGGAAACTCTTCCCAAGGATGATCTTAGAAACCCTTCCTGGGCCTTTTCTGGGGCCACGGTCCCGACCTTGTCTCTCCCGGCTGAAGCGCTTTCTGCTCACCGTCCCCTCTCTTCCTCGGCCCCCCGGACAGGAGTTTGCCGACTCGCTGAGCATCCCCTTCTTGGAGACCAGCGCCAAGAACGCCACCAACGTGGAGCAGTCCTTCATGACCATGGCGGCCGAGATCAAGAAGCGGATGGGGCCCGGGGCCACGGCCGGCGGAGACAGACCCAACCTGAAAATTGACAGCACTCCGGTTAAACAAGGAGGCGGCGGCTGTTGCTGAAAAGGAGGGACATGGTTGCTTGGGGGGGCGCGGGGGGGCCTGGGACAGGCTGGGGAGCGGGGTCCGGCCCCCTCCCACCGTCCGGCCCCCTCCTCCTCCTCTTTTTTTCATTTTCTGAAGGTGGTTTTCCCGGATGATACCTCCGTGGAGGGGACGGGGCCTTCCTCCCTTCCAGCTCAACTGCTCCGAGTGCTGTTGAGTGTCTTTGGCTGTTTGTCCCCCCCCCTTTTAACTCTGGACGGGGAGGAGCTGGCTCTTGCGAGGCCACGCCTTCCCTGTCGCTGGTTGCGGGGGGAACACATCTGTATCTGTTTGCTGGGGGGCAGGGGGCTCCCACTCCCTTAGGCAGGATCTGGGCAGTCCTTCTTTACTGATGTTGTCTTGCCCCCCTACTCCCCCAGTCTCTCTCCATTCCTGCTCACCCCCGTTATTTTTCTAACCCAAAGCAGAGCATTCCCATCTTTGCCCTCAGTCTCCCTGCTTAGTTGGGTGCCCCCCCAATCAAGGCTGCAATTTGGGAGCCCCCTCCCTCCTCCTCCTCCTCGCGTCCGTTTGCTGATGGACGCGAGGCGTTTCCTTTTTCCACCCAGATTCCTACCGGCTTTTTCCTAGCGCGACATCCTTCCTTCCTTGCCACCGCTGAACCGCTTCTTCCTCTCAGGGGCTCCCCTCACCCCCAGGGCCAGGGCAACGTCTTTCAATCCCCCCCTTCGTGACCCTCCGCACCCCAGCCTGCTGTAGGAACGGATACTCATTCCTCCGCTAGCCGCTGGAACGTCTCCTCCCGCGGGGTGGCCAGAATGAACTGATTGAGCTCTTCTACTCTTCCTCAAAATGGGGAGAAAGGGAGATTTGGGGGGGGAGGTGGGGTGGTCTTCCCCAGCTTCTGCATTCCACAGTTGATGAATGTCTCTCTGCTGGGCATCCTCTGAGCTTGTGAGCGGTTTTGTCACGGTCCCACGTACCCCTCGGGTTCCCCTCTTCCTCTTATTTCCTTCCCGATCGTGCAGCGCTGCCCTGCTGAATCCCCCCTTTCCCCCCTCTGTATATTAACGACCAAACAGCCCTGCTGCCTGTCCCCATGCTGCTGGGCCCAGCTCCTGCCAAAGCTGGGCTCCTTCCCTTTTAGCAGCAGGAAGTCGTTTTCTCCCCGAGGAACCTCTCTTCTGCCCCGGTGGTCCCGTCACCCGTCTCGTCCCCGCTCACTCATCCCCTCCCTCGCCCGACTCCGTTTTATTTAAGGAACGTCAGGGACCCTGCTGCGGGTGGGAAGTTTTGTCGGTTCTTCGTTCGTCCATTTGTTTTTTTTTCCACAAGCGAAATGGCAAAACGCGAATGAGAGGAAAAGAGAAAAGAGGGGGGGAAAAAAAGAGAATAAAACATAACCGGCCTCTGCAAAATGAGGGTTTTCCAGGCTTGGTTGGGTGTGTTTTTTTTCGCCCTGCTTTCGAAGGGAGGAGAGGCGGGGAGGAGCACGACAACCACGGGGTTGCGTTCACAGGGCGCCTTTAGCCTCAATGGCATGATGGTTTGTTTAGTTAATCTAATTTTAACTCAGCTAAGATTGAGAATCCGCTAGAGCGGTGTCTTTCAACCTTGGCCACTTGAAGACGTGTGGACTTCAACTCCCAGAATTCCCCAGTCACCTGGGGAATTCTGGGAGTTGAAGTCCACACGTCTTCAAGTGGCCAAGAATGAAAAACACTCTGCTAGAGTAAATTGAGACATCCCGATAACGCAGGTGGTTGAACGATAGGCTTGTGTATATCCTTTTGATTTCCTTGCCGCAGTGCAACGGAGGCCACCGCCAGACCTTTAAACCAAACATGGCTTATGCAGGAAACCCAGTCGTACAAGGCACCCGGGGACGAGCGAGGCCATCTTCAGCTTCCGGGGAACAAGATGGCTTAGCTCACAAACCCTGGAGGCTTTCGAATGTGGGAGTCCGCTGCGTCGGACCTCTCTCGGCCTCCAGCGAAGAACTGAATCCTGAACGAACCAGGAGAGCGGAAAGGGTTTCTATTTCGTTCTTCACACGACGTGTAATTAATTAATCTTTTGGAAGTTAGCCTTGATGGCCGCAGCCGGCCTCTTGAAGACCATCCGCCGCGAGACCAGTGGGCTTCCTCGGGCAGCTGGTTGGCCATTAGGAGAACAGCCTGCTGGACCGGTTGAGCCGCGGGTCCGACGCAGCCGGGCACAGCCGACGTTCTTGCATCAGACTCCACCTGTTGGTTTCCGCCGTGCATTTTTCCCAGTTATTTCCCCAGGAGAGAGAGAGACCAGCGGGGTGTCACAGGAGAGATCTCGCTGAAGCGCATGGACGGCTCTTCCCGTCCTCCGCTCCCCGTTGCACCTGAAGTCGGACGGCCTTTGGAAATTCACCCGCAGAGAACGGGGTGACCGATTTCTTGGGAATTTGTCCGGGGGAACAGAAGCTTCCCCACCATTTTGCGAAAAAGCTCGCAAGACGCGTCTCCTCGTGAAGAAGCCAGGGAGGCCCGTCAAAGAAACGCACCCATTTTGCCGACCGGTAACGAAACGCCACGAAGCCCCACCGCTCGGGAGCATTTATCCCGAGCCGCTTGCTCCTTTCAAAAGACTCGGAAAGGAAATGGCCTTTGATCAAATCAGAGGCGGGATTTCTCTCCATAGTATTCAGATCCTTTCCAAAAGGACCGGAAATGGCAGTTTGGGATTTTTCCTTGCCCGTCGCCCTAGAAATCTCCAGAATAAACCAAAACTGCCCTCGGATGACTTAGAGGGCTAGTTTTCCCTGGAAAGCTTTTGTCGGCCGCAGCCGGCATCCAATGGAGCAAGGGCAGCTTACAGAAAAAGGTGCCTTTTAATAAAATTCATGTTTTGCTACCAGAAAGTAACATGGCACATCCACATCGGTCCTGGGAAGGAAGGGCTATTCGAGGATGATAAAAATACTGCCCTCTAGTGGCTCCACGTGGTCATTGCATCCACGAGAAGCTACTGGAGGATGAAATACTGCCATCCGGTGGCTTGGGTGGGAGCTGCAACCAAAACGAATAGAAATGAGGCTGGCAATTGCTACCGAACTTTCCCCAGGAAAGGGATGCTCCTGCCCTCTGGTGGCTCGGTTTAGCAATTGCATCCGAAAAGCCCGGGTACTGAACAGGACGTGATGGATAGCGCCCCCTGGTGCCTTCAAGGTGTAATTGCACTTGAACAAGGAAGGAGGAAAGGGGACTCCGTAGGATGCTAAAAAGACTGCCCTCTAGTGGTTCAGGGTGGTACCTGGATAGGGAAAAAAGGTAAATATTTAAATAGATCTCCCCCCCCCCCGCCCCGCCCCAGGACCTGGCTGGCCACTGCACTAGAGAAGGCCAAGTATATCTAGGGATTAAAGGCAAGAGCTGGACCATTGAAAACAAACCGCCCCCTAGCGGCTGAGATCGGCCACTGCACTTGGAGAGGTGAAAGGAAAGGCGGCATCGCCTGCCCTCTGGTGGCTGAAGATGGAAATTGTGCATAGAAAAACGCGAAGGAGAAGACGACTGCCCTCTGGTGGAGCTGGAGAGAGAAGCGACCAAGCTGCCTTAAAAGGATCCCGACGACGTCCCCGCCGCTGATTCAGGCTGGCCGTGGAGGGGGATCTGGCAAGCCCCGCAGAACGTCCTTTCGCCCATTCACATCTAGCCTTCCGGATGCCTCGGCCGCCGCCGGCAGAGGGAGCCTTTCCGCCGCTCCGCCGGGCAGAAATGTCTGCAAGGCAGCCAGCAGAGGGCGCTCTTTCCCTACAAATGCCCGGGGCTCCGCTGGGTCTGCAACCTGGCGCCCAGAGTAGCGAGAAGAATTGCGACGAATCGAGGTGGTGGGAGCAGCAAAGCGCTCCCTGATTTTGATGAGCTTTTGGGTTGAATCAAATCAAAGCAGATTTGGGCTGTAAATCTCCAGCTTCTCACAAGGTGGCTGGAAAAAAATTTTGAGCGACTTGGCTGTTCATTTGAGTTTTGCAAGCAGGCTTGGTGGCCCTCCTCTAAAGGAATCCAGTGGGTTCGATCCACTGGAAACCTGCTTCGGAGGTGCTTCGTTTCCTTAACCGGTTTCTTCTGGAAGATCTTGCAGCTGCCTTCGCACAACATGCCAAGCTAGCTTGGATTTAACCAGGATTGGGTTGGGGAGGGGTTTCTAGCTCAGCCAGTTTGTGACTTTGTGGTTCGCTGTTTTGTGCCAAAGCAGAAAACTACACATTCAGTCATTACAGCCCGAAACCGTGGATTTATTATTTAGGAGACAGCAAGAACTACAATTTGGGGGCAAACCAAAAAATAGCTAGCCGTAGTTTAAGCTAGTGTGCCGTGTGAACGCGGGAACTTCATACCAAAGATCTGTTGATACCCCACCAGGAGAAAGGAGAATCTTGCACTGCCTTCCAGAGGAATCTTTTACTCATTTATTAGATTTTTATCCCAGTTTTTCTGTACAGAGGGCCCCTTCCTTCTGCTTTTCCTGCACAACAACCCTGTAAGGTAGGTTGGGCTGGCCCAAAGTCACCAAGAAACTTCCCAACCCGGGTCTCTCCGCTCTTAGTTCATCCGCTACATCGTCCCGGCTGAGTTCACCCAGGGCCAGAACTGGATTCCCACAAGAATGAAATATAAAACTGGTCCATTCATCTTGTCCAACCCCTACCTAGCCCAAGACCCCAAATTCGTCCATTCCAATAAGCTAGTAAATAAATCCAATCTTATGCCACTTAAACTCTTTATTTGCATTGGCATCCACACTTTCTCATTTAAAAACCATTGATATTTACATAAAGTAAAGATATTTCTACAAACTTACTTAAATTCCCATCCTTTTTTTTTTTTTTTTTTAAGACACTAAAGAATGCAAATGGACAACAGGATCCTCAAAAACAGCCACGCGGTGTTAAAAAAAAGAGAATTATTGTTGGGTTCTTCCCCCCAGTCTTAATGTCCGGTGTCGTCTTTTCCTATTTTTCCACTCACCGATCTCGCCCATCTTTTTAAAAAACCCTTTATTGGTGATCAGGACCATTTTTTTCCTTTAAAAAACCATCATTTTCAGGGAACCGGAGTACGCATGAAAGGAACGCGCGGAAGCTCCAGCTTTAGAGCAGAGGGAAGCCCACGATGCAGATGGACTCCCGCTTCCATCTGCCACAGCCATCATGAGCAGTGATGGGCGCTGGGGTTGGGGTCACTGGCGACCCCCTGCTTTTAAAAAAAAGATGGCTAATCCTTGACTTCCACTGCAGAAGCAGATTTGGACTTTTTCGGCAAGCTGAAGCGGGCGGGCATCGACTTTTAAGCTGCACTTTCGTTGAATTCGGGGCTGAGGATGATGGGGTCGCTTCCGACGCCAAGAAGCAGCGAGGAATCCTACTTAGAACGAAATTGAGAAATTGACATTTTTTCTCGCCTTGGAGCCCCCAGTCCCCAAACTGGACCACGAAATGAAAGATTTAGCCCTCCTCGAGAGAAGAACTTGGGGGTTGACTTCACGCAACTTCCACCAGCCTCCCCCAGGCGTTGGACTTCCATTCCCAGAATTCTAAGCCATGCTCCCAGGGGATTCTGGGAGCTGCCTTCTCCAAATAGCAGACCCAGCTGCGCTAAGCCACGATCCGCAGCCCGCTAAAGCGGGTCCTCCGAAGGAGTTGCTCACACGCAGGCGAACCCCAACCCAGGGCAACACGGTTGCGGCTTGGTTCACAGCCCGGGAGCCAACAGCGGAGATGCGCTTTGGATCCGAGGCACGGGGCGCCTGGAGCCTGCTGGGGGCGATGGGGATTGTAGTCCAAGGCGCAGATCCTAGGCGATCGCTGGCTGAGTTCTGCTGGGTGTCCCCAAGTGGGCCCCCAGCTCTTTCTCCCGGCGGGGAAGGATGGGAGGGGGGTCCGGGAGAGCAGTCCCCCCCGCCCCCTCCCTCTCCCCGCCCCGTGCGCCGGCGGCAGCGCCCCTCCGCGGCGGGAGGCGCCCGCCCGCCCGCACTGGGCTGCCGCGGAGGGGCTCCCCGCGCCCCCGGCCCTGGGAGCCCCAGCGGACGGCCAGCGCTCGCCCCTCCCTCGCCGCGCCCGCCCGCCGGCTCACCTGGCCGGCGCGGCCCGCCCCGCCCCGCCGTGGCCCCGCCCCGCCCCGCCCCCGGCTCCTCCCCCGCCCTTCTCCGCGGCGGCGGCGGCGGCGGCGGCAGACGGCGGCGGAGCCGGGAGGATGCGGGGGGCGTCGCGGCTGCTCCCGCCGCGCTCCTAGCTGCCGCGGCTGTGCGCCCCCGCCCGGCGCCGCCCATGGCCGAGTAGCCGCGGGCGGAGAGGGAGGAGGTCGCCCGGGCTGCCCGCGCGCCGCCCGCCCGCCCGCCGCGGCCCCTCCGCCGGCCGGCCGCGCACCTGCTCGCCCCCCGCCATGGCCTTCACCTTCGCCGCCTTCTGCTACATGCTCACGCTGGTCCTCTGCGCCTCGCTGATCTTCTTCGTCATCTGGCATGTGCGTGAGCGGCGGGGCCCGCCATGGGGCCCGGGGCGGGGGCGGGGGCGGGGGCAGGGTCCGGGGGGGCGGCGGGCAGCGATCCGGCGCCCGGGCCGGGGCGAAGGGGGCCGCTTGGGGGTCTCCGGCCGGCCGGCCGGCCGGCCGGGGAGTGATGGAGATGAAACGCGGGAGGGGAAGCGTGGGGTGCTTATGGGGAGGGGGCGGCAGGCCTTGCCAGGCTCGATCCGGGCGGGAAGGGGGCCAGGGGCTTACGGGGAGGGGGCTGGGGTCCGCCAGCAGCCCGAAGGCAGCTTGGCCAGCGCTTCCCCAGGATGGGGAGCCAGTGCCAGACCTCCCCCTGAAGGGCCAGGACAGCCGTGGGCGGGGGGGGGGGGCCTGAAGGCAGGGGTCTGGGGTCCCCGGCTGGGGGGTGGGCTTTCCGCTCTGGCTCCCGGCATCTTGTCTCTGCTCTGGGCATGCGAGCCTTTGGCCTCGGTTGGGGGGGTCTTTTGGCGGGGGGGGGGAGGGCTGAGCGATTCGGAAGGCAAAACCCCGGGGGGCCCTCATAGCCACCCAAGGGTCAAGCGGAGACGCGTTCTGTCCTGCCAGAGAGACCTTTGGGTCTGGGGGTGCAAGCACGGTCTTTATTTCCGGCCTGGAGGGAGGGATTTTTTTTTTGGAGGGGGGCAGCAATCGCTACTCGAAGGAACGGGCGAGAAGACACCTGATTTGGGCTCACGTTTCTTGATCCGTGGACTCATCAATACAGCTATACAAATAGTCCCCTAGGAGGGGGGCTGCGGGGGGGCCCCTGCACATTTGGAAACGGCCTCCACCTTTCTCCTGCAAGACTCACCTGGCCCCCTCCCTTGCAACTTTCTTGCAATTCCTCCTTTGATCTCAGAACATAGGAAAGGGGGGGGCTGTTTCTCCTTCAAGGATGTCGATAAGCTTCAGAGTTTTTTTCTCCCCCCCCCCCCCCCCCCCCGCTTGCTTCTTCCCTTCTGGTGACGTTCTCAGGAATCCCAGGAAACAATTTAAAAAAAAAAATCTTCTGTTCCTCCATTTTCTGCCATCTCCCCCCCCCCCCAATTTTGCCTTGCCTCCCTCCCCCTCCATCTGTAACCAAGGAACCTGGCTCCGGTTGCCATGGGAACTACATATGTTTACAAAAGATACTCCCTTTCTAATAAATGGGATGCTGGCATCTTTTAACTCCTTCGCCGCAGCTCCTCGGTTCGGTTTGGGTGGCGGTGCCAGGATCTGACCGAAATGCAGTCCGGGAGCCCCGATTCCATCCTAGCTTGGAATTGCTACTTCTTTAAAAAAAAATGGAATTAGGTTGGCATCAGATTTGATTTGACCCACAGCTGGGTGAAGAAAGATCCAGGGATGCTAAAACATCCAAGGTATGGCCAAAATAATGGGGGAAAAACCCCCAACATAGGATTAGAACATCTGTTTCTGTCTCTCTTTCTACTGTTTGGCAACCTCTGGAATGATTTTGAAGCAGACTTCCATCCTATTAAATGCTGCCCTTGATTTAGGGTTGTTGGTAAGCTGGTTGGGTCCCCCTGACTTAACTGCGTGTCAAATATTCAGGAATATTATCCAAGGTTTCATGCATAGTGTCTTCATTTGAAGGACTCTCCTCGGTAACCTTTGGAATGTGCGAATATATTCCCTGCACATTTGATCGTTTTAATATCCTGTAGCTATTTTTAATAGTTTGAGACAGGAGAGTAATTGTAAAGTTGTGTTTTTTTGGTAACTTTACACACATCCGAGGCGTGCCTCCATTGCGAAGGTGGACGGGTCCTTGCGCAATGTCCTGTTTCTCAGTAGATGAGACGATTCAGGGACGCACGGCCGTAGCTTCGAAACGCCCCCCATTGAAATAGCCAAGGGGGACCTGTGGATTTCCAGGTGCTGTGGAACTACCACTCCCAGGGTCCCTTGCCAGTGGCTCCAGGGGGTGCTGTTGGGAGTTGGTAGTTTCTCTGCCCTCCAGATGCAGGTGGTTAATTCCCCCGTCTGATGCACGCCAGACCGTTTGCTTTTGCAGAACGAGAAGGCAAAGGCTCGAGCTTTATTCAGGAGGCCGTAAATTAAGCCTCCCAACCCAATCCAGACAGGCCCTTCCCTTCGTGCAGAGGAAGTGCGTTTGGCCACCCCGCAGGGCCCCCTTTGCAAGGGGCTCCCAGCACGCGTGGCAAGGTGGGCGGCTGGTTGAACCGCTTTCTCTCACGCTAGCGAGAAAGGCATCCGGCGAGCCAGGGTTGAAAATGTTTCTTTTTCATGTGCAAAAGCAGACGACGGTGGCATGCCGATCGGCAGCCAGAAGCAAAAGGCCGTGGCGAGGCTCGGGCGCACACGACGTGCCTCCCTGCGTTTGTGGCACGAAGCGAAGCGAGCTTTTGCCAAGAGCCAGGACAAGCACGCTCATTCTCGGTCTTAAATCTTGCGGGGCGAAAGGTGGTGTTGACTTTTGCCCCCAAAAACCAGGGCCGGAGGGGGGGCTGAGCCTAATTCTTGACCTCGCCTGTCTTCTCTCTCTGCATGGGCTCCGAAATACGATATGCGAGAAAGCAAGCCAGGTTTAACCCCTGCATTTGTCATGATTGGGGTTAAGGCGCTGCAGCACGAAGATGACCTCAGGGAGACTCGGCCCACAGCGCTCCATGTGTGCGCAATCATAAACGGGTGTGCAGTTTTAGGTCACGAAGGTTTTCTCCACCTCCTTGGCCCGCTGGAGTGTCTTGCCGCCTGCTCTAGGCACAAAGCGGGTCCTGGGTTTCTAGTCCTCATGAAGAGAAGGGAAGGGCAGCACGTTGAGCTTTGCAGCCAGCCTTCCCCAAAGTAGCACCGGAGTTTGTGAGGCCTGCTAGGTCTCTGAAACGGGCTCAACAAGCTTGAGGCGCCCAGTTTTCTGTTTCTACGCCTAACTTTTTGGAGACTTAATTGTCCTTTTTGTTTAAGATTTATATGTTGCTTCTGATGGAGGAGGCCTCCCTTTACAGCGGCTGGAAGTGGCTATTAAAAGAGATATTTAATAATCCAAAATACCCTCTACAGGTCCAGATGCCTGCCCTGAGTGATTGGAGCGCGTGTTTTAAGAAAAGCCATCAAGGAACTTTTATTTTATCTCTTCAAGGGGCTACGGTATTTGCTTTTTAAAGGCATCCCTCGCTGGAGAACGGAAGGGAAAGAGAAGGTCGGATTCATTTCGGCTAAGGAAAGCTTGTTTAATCTTGGTTTTTCAGTAAGCTGGGTTGGGCTGGTGCCAGGGACTAGCCCCTTAGTTTTCATTTGTTTGTCCTTTGGACCGGACGGATTTCTTACCCGTCCTTGCAGATGTGGCAGAGAGGACCTGGCTGGAAGCGAGCGATGGGAGATGTAGTCTGGGGCTGCCCAGCACGTTGGCTAAGGATGCAGGACCGGGGGGGTCCAACACATCTGGATGAGGGTTGCATGGGGGGCCGGCTGCGCGAAAAGGCATTGAAGAAATAACTTGTGGGTTACCATGCAGGAGACAGAGACTCTCAATGGATCCCAGACTCCCCTTTGTCTGCTGGGTGCAATTTTAACATGTTCCCCCCCCCCAAAAATTGACAGCTGTGGTTGCCCTAGCAACCGACGGTACCTTCAGGCCTTTCCCATCAAGGTGAAAACGAGAATAAAAACATCTTCCACGGCTGGATGTGAGATCTCTCCCGCTCTTCCCCCGCTTTTCCGTGGGGCCGGCCTGTTCTCAGGGCCCCCCGTGAGCCCCCAGGATATGGGGGTGGCTGGCATTAGCCCAGCAGCCACGTTTCCAAACCTTTTTGCTCCCCCCCCAGGGTTTGGGGGGGGGAAACGGCTGGCGTGAAAATCAAACGCCGCCCCCCCCTTCCCTGGCACGGCTCGCGCGTGGCACGGCCCAGAAGCCAAAACAGAGCCAAAGTGTGTAAAAGCAAAACATTTTGCAGAGAAAAGAAGGCTGGAGAAAAATTACAGCCCGACGGCTAATTGAAAGCCGGGAGTTTCAGGGGACGGGGTGGAAAACAGCCGCCCAAAAGAAATTAGGATAAAATGTAATGAGGCTGCCTGGATTTGCTGCCTAGAAATAACAGCAGAGCATAGAAATAATGAAAGTTCTGCTGGGAACTTAAGAGTAAGAATTAAGTGTAAATTGATACTTATATCTGTGGGCGAGGAAAGTCGGAATCACTCTTCTTTTAAATTTTTTCTTTCCTTCCTTCCTTCCTTCCTTCCTTCCTTCCTTCCTTCCTTCCTTCCTTCCTTCCTTCCTTCCCCTTTAATTCTCCTTCCTTCCTTCCTTCCTTCCTTCCTTCCTTCCTTCCTTCCTTCCTTCCTTCCTTCCTTCCTTCCCCTTTAATTCTCCTTCCTTCCTTCCTGCCTGCCTGCCTGCCTGCACTTCTGACTTCGTTCTCTCTCTTCTTTTTCGTTTTTCTGCCCTCCTTTCCTCCCTATCTTTAAGGTTAGTTTTTATTTTTCTTCTCTTAAAATCTAATAAAGCTGTTTGAAGAAAAAAAAGAAACCTAGGATAGAGAACGGCAAACGAGCTCGAGTTTGAAAAGTGTCCATTCCTCCCAGCGCTGGCCAAGTTAGCTACTTTTTATTTTTATATTTTGTACCCCTCAAAATTACCCTTTAAAATTAAAAAAATAATAATTTTAAGGGGTAACATTACCCCTTAAAATTAAAATTAACACATTTTGCCACAAAAGAGGGTCCTGTTTCCTTACATCCGTTTCTTTCGAGCGAAATATTTCCAGGTTGCTTCTCGTTGAGAGGCACCGCGACTAAAAATTCCGCAAAATTGCCATGAAATCACTTTAAATGGCTGAATTGTTGGTCTTCCCCCAGGATGTAAAGTGGAAACTGAGAACATTTCCCTGATCAAGGATTTGGTCAATTCAAACACTTTGATTTTTTTGCATGACCTTGGTAGCTTTTCATCGATGAGGCAATTTTCAGAATTTTCTTTCCTGAACAAATGTGACCATTTCATTATTATTATTTTTTAAACCTAGCCTGGAAATGCAAGAAACAGAATAACGGATTCAGGGTTTTCCCCCAGATTAATCCTTGGGATGGAAGTTTTCTGACTTTTAATACAGAAGAGATGAATGTCTGTAACAGCCATGTAGAAATAAGATTGGATTCCTGTTGATTGGATTCCAAGATTAATCCACATTTTTGTTAAGGTTAAGAGACAGGAAAGACCCCATCTTTGTAACAAATCTTTGCTTCTAGGTAGGCTGTTTCAAATTCAGACCTGACCTGAAACCTTGTAAACCTGGCAATCAATTGAAATAAAATAAAATGCTAAAATAAAATAAATAAAATGCTAAAATAAAAATCAGGCTGATGCAGTGCTTGTCTAAGTTCGACGTTTGCAGACCCCAAAGTTTGGGACGATAGGAGGCAACATTAATTTTATTGGCTCAGGGAACTCGTTCCCGCTGGAAACAGTGAGGGTCTTAAGCTGAAAATAGCCTTTTCAAAAATGCTCAAACAACTTGGCACAATCCGGGTTTCACGGCTATCAGGGCTGACAATGGAAGCTGCCATTTTGAAGACAGAGCAGAAACAATTTTTCTGAATTGTTTGTCCTGATACTGGAATGGATCCTGTCTTGGCATCCGAGGAGCAAACCAGAGTGGAATATAGAAATTTGCCAGCTCTGAAAATCCCTGAATAATTTACACGGTTCTTTAAAATGTGAGTCAGACGGTGTGTTTTTACACAGCCATAGGCTGGTCTTGGAACATTTGCACAATCTGGCTCTTTTTATGTCCAAACTCCTAGAAAGTTCTAGGTTGGAGCAAGGTTTGGGGGTGGGTGGGTGGGTGGGGTGGGCATTGTCTTGGCAGACGTCCATCCCGGTCTTTTTTCTTCCATCGTTCAAGCTACAATCCTTCCCCTAAGAAATTCTCCCAAAGAATTTCTGGTTAGGCTGCGCTCCAAATTCAACATTTGCTGGACCATGGCCCCTCTCCCAGTTCTGAGACTGAAAAATGTAGGAATGTATAATTTTAGATATATCCATGAAATTGCAACAGGAGCGTCTCGTCCGGGCGGGAAGAGAAAGATGGTTGGCCTGTTGGAAATCCTTGTTTCTGGCAGGCAGAACAGTTCTAGAAAAGTGCATTTTGTGAGGATCGGATATTGCAACCCTCCCAGATGGCTTTAGGCATCTGGAACGATGTTCCCCCGTTTGGTTATCCTTCAAATACTTGGATACTATGTCAACGTTCCCCTCTTTTCTCTTTAATGGAGCTATCCGTAGTCCTGAATTCACTTTGGATGCAACAAGACTCGATTTGATAACTCAGAGCTGTTGATATTTTTCCCTTGAATCGGAAAGGAGAGAGACAACGAGAGGGCCCGTTGTCGGAAAGCGGTCATACGAAGGGGGCCCAGATGTTTCATGCCTTCTCCTCGACTTTGCACAGCTTTAAAAAAGGAGAAGAAAAATAGCAGCGAACGTCCTCAAAATGACCACCTGCCCCTTGGCAATTCCTACGCGGCGATCCACTGGACCTTTATCTAAGAGAGAAATCCTTGGGGATTCGCTTCCAAGATTGCATGGCTAACTCATCTTTTCCAAGTGCCGCTGGGGAACCCAGATCCTGTGCGCCCAAAGATCTGCAAAAGATCAGATGTTTTCAGCTGGGTGAGCGTGCTTTTTGCACTGTCTCATCTGGACATGGGCCTCCAAAGATTGGGGCCGCTAATTCAACTGCCCCCAGAGCGAAGTCCTGCTTTTCCTGCAAATTGCCCACGTTTTTCTAGCCACAACCTGGTAAAGAGGAGATTTGCAACTTAGCTGAGATTTAAACTGGGTTTCGGCTGCCCTCCCCTTTCCCGAACAGCTTCGTCTCGTAAAAATCTTTGTTAAAATCGTGGTCAAATGAAATAGAAACCACTGCATTGTAAGGAAGCAACTGTCATTGAAAAATGGGAGGCTTGTTTAAAAAGAAGCATTAAAGAAGACGTGGCTATGAAGCCAACTTTTTTTTTTCCTTTTACGGGGATTATCCAAGAAAAATATCTTTATTCTTCCCCTTCCAGCTCCAGAAGAATCACGATCACATCCCAACTCGCTCCTTCTCGATATCGATTTTCCTTCCCTGGACCTTGTATGGATGGCTCCTGTCGGTTCTTACACGCATTGGCACACCTGCAGAAGTGTGAAGACGCTACTCAGGGGTGTCCAATTCACTTAGCTTTCCAGGGTGAAAGTTCTGGAATTTGCACACCGAGAGCTGCGGGGATGCAGAGCGTGCTCTGCGTTTGTGCAACGTGTGTGTGCAATTCCTCTTTGAAAGAAGCGAGGTTGGGGAGTGTGCATTCGGGGCGTTGAAGACGTCCATCCAGTGTTCTAGCAAAGTGGGTGAAGTTAATCATCATCTGAAGGCAGAATCTGTTTCATTGGGGGGCGCATAGCGTATTCATGTGAGTGCAACCCCAGTGTCTCCTTAAACCAGGTTTAATACTTACCTGGTGGCATGAACCAGGCCATGGATGAATCTTTTCTATTTTTCTGTTTGTAGATAAGCCACACTGTACAGATCAGAGAGGTTGATTTTCATGCCACCCACATATTCCTTTTTAATTGCAGCCTTCACACTGAACCTTTGGGAACCATCCTGTAGAAGGAGTTCATTTTTTAAAAAAACACCATCATCGTTTTTTGACAAAAATTTGGTCCTCGGTAGATGGGGAAGGGGAAAGAAAGAAAGAAAGTGAAGGCGGATTCAGGCAGGAGAAGGACGCCTGTGGTGTGAAATCACTCTGGCTGGGCACACGGAAGTGCGCGTGTCAGCGTTGCTAGGCACTTTTCCCAGGCTTCTTTGGCACTCAGCATGGTTTTGACAGGTAATGGATGCAATTTCTGCCTCGACTGTCAGTGGGGCAAAAAAAAATGGGGAACGGATTTCCAAAGGAAATTAGCCCCTGGTCGTTTGGAGGTGAAAGCTGCGGGCCAGAACGGAGACACGTTGGCCGTTAAATTGCAGAGAAAAGCAGCAAGGGTGGGTTTCCTTATTTAAAGAAGAAGGGGAAAAAATTGGGTTCATGAGGACTAGAAGCTTGCCGCTTGAAACTCAAGTTTCCAAAGACCCTTGCGAGCCCCTGTCGGATGTCGCTGAGCCCTAATCGGGGAAAAACGTAAGGAGAACTTAGTTTAACCAGACTGAGAGTCCAATATTTTGGATCAGGCAGTGATCGAATGGGGTTTTGGAGTTGTTCTGCCCCTCCATCTAGAGGCAGGGAGTTCCATAGTTTCACCCCACCCCATGCTAGAAAGGCCCTCCTTTGATCAGCCCTGGATTTCCCCACCTTCCACTTCAGCAAGCGACCCAAAGTCCTAGCCCTGTGAAAGAAGGAGAAACACGTTTTTGGCTGTCCCCCCAGGCATGGTTTTACACCCTCCCTTCTTGGCCCTTTTCCTGCCTTCACCCTGAGCAAAAAGACCCCCCTGTGGTCTCCCTTCCTCCCAGGAGAGCGGCTCGAACTAATGAATCATCCCCGTTGCCCTTCGCTTGCCCCTCGCAAGTCCCTCATCTTCACAATGCGTGGGAAGGGAAGCGCATATTATGGGCTGGAGGGGAAACATCCCTTTCCTTGAAATAAAGGGTTTTTTTGCCATGCCGGGGAGGCAGCAAAGGTTCAGCTTCTCCGCCAGCAGAGGAGAGGGGAGCCGTGGGTGGTTCTGGCAACGGTGCCAGCGGCGCGCGGGCTTCCAACAGCCTCTCCCCCCCCCCCCCCATAAAATAAAGCCTCTTCTCTGCTCCAGAGACATGTCGCTGGGAAACTCTCCTGTTTGACTCACCCAACTTGGCAGGATTTTGCGGGCCGCCTTGTTCCCGAGAAGATGCCGCCATGGAAGATGGCAGATGGGGCTGAGGATCGGCTGTGTGTGTGTGTGTGCATGACCTGGGGGGTGATGGAGGAGAAAGGCAGCAAAAGAAAGAATATGCCCAAGCTATGAATTTGGCCGCCTTCTCCCCGGAGAAGCGGGGGGAATCCAGAATGCCCAGGTGACCCCCAAATCATACCTTTTGCGATTGAAGATGTTAGTTGTGATCTAGAAAGCTGTTCATGGCATCAGGTTCTTGGAAGGGCTGCTGATTTCCAATAATTTTTGCCCATCCAGTAAGATCGGGCCACGTGGGTGCACTTCCCGGTCCTTTCGATGAAACAAAGTCATTTATTGGCCCCTAAGAAAGGTGGCTTTCTCTGTGGCGGTGCTCCGGGGGTCTGTACGGCTGCCCCCCTGCTCCCCCAATGGCGTTCAGAAAGCCTCTAAACCTTGCCTGTTCTCCCAAGCCTTGGGGTGGGGCGATTGTTGAGCCCCCAGGACGTGTTTGTGATGCACCGACATCGTTCCAGACGTGTAGGATCTATATCTTTGCTCTGACGTTTCTTGCCTTTTGAGAGCAAACCGCCCAGCAGGGTTGGAAGTCGGGCAGCCTCTAAATTGAATTAATAAATCAATATAAAGGGGTTGAACAGGGAGAGAGAAAGCAGGAAAGAGCAAGGAGGGGAGGGTGGTCAGGAAATTCCCCAGGATGGAAGACCCTGGTGGGCAGAGGACGCTGATCACCAGCCTAACCTCGGTTTTGTCAAATTCCTGTGATTGACAGTACAATGGAATCACATCCCTTTCTTCCGCCCAACTCTGCTCCCTAAATGCTGGCTTATTTAAAAATCCTTCAGAAAAACTCAGCAGCTGCATTCATGCGGCTTAGAGAACGGTAATCCTAGTTAGGCTTTGTCGTTGTTGTTCTTGGGAATTGAGCCACGTTCAGGCTTCAGTGTCCTGCCTGTATCCAGAACACGGGTTCCTTCAGTAACCAAGTTAAATCTATTGTGTAACGGCCATCCCCCCCACCCCCAGCGGCGCTCTTGTGCTTGGAGGAGCAGTCCCAAGACCACCCCCGTCCTTGCGAGATCAAACTGAAAATCCATCTGAATCACTTATTAATTTATCTGCTTTCCAGGAGCTGGTCTGGAAATGGTACACTATTCTTGAGCGTGGAGGTTCCATTAATTGTCATGCCCCGTAGCTGTCTGTAGGTCTGCTGTCCTTCCCGTGAATTTGACTTTTTTTGAAAGCCAGGGTGATATCTAGTGGCTAAGTCATAGTCTTCCTGCGTTCTTCTCTTCAGCACGTACAACAGGAGCTGTTAAAGTTTCACTCAGCACTGAGATAAAATACTTCAGCTCATAGTTACACGTGAATGCAGTCCAGGGAAAGGCGTGTGTGCGGACGTGTTACCTTTTAAAATGAATAAAATCTTTCTGAGATAACCTTTTCCTTCGAAAGAAGTGACTTGACCCACAGGAGACGCCTGGATGCTGTTTTTTTGCAGCGGGCCCATGCCGAGGAGAGCAAGCGAATTAGGTTCTCTTCCAATATTGTTCTTTTCGAACTTTTAAAGACCTTTTCCCGGGTTTGTTTGTTTTTAAAGATGAATCAGCATGGGGAATAAATGGGAATTGTTGTCATCTTTTTAAAGAGAAGGTTTATCATGCTTTTTTAAAATAGGAAAAAGTCCTACAGACTAATGCACCCTCCCCCCAAAAAAGAATTGGAGAGTATTAGATTATAGCATTGTTCAGTACATGATTAAGGAGTTAATCCTTAGGAAGCTAAAACATACACACACATACACACACACACACACACACACACACACACAGACATGCATATATGCACACAGACACAGACACACATATACACACATATGTACACAGACACAGACACATACACGCAGACATACATGCATACATGCACACAGACACAGACACGCAGACATACATGCATACATGCACACAGACACAGACACACATACACACGCATATGTACACAGACACAGACACATATACACGCACAGACATACACGCACACAGACACAGACACATATATAAACACACACATGTACACAGACACACAGACATACACATACATATATATACACAGACGCACACATATACAGACACACACACACAGACATACACAGACACATAGATTGATTGTTTTATCTGTACATGAGCTCGCACTCAATGTAGGCATCTGCGGATCTCCAGGTGTGGCTGGCCCTAACTCCAGCATCCTTCATAATTCCTGGCAGGAGCTGATGGAAATTGTAATTCGGCAACATCTGCAGGACCGCTCCAGGGGCAACTTCGACATCCGATACCTGTCCTTCTCAGTTTAAGGGCGTGGATAAAACCGAGATGCGTCTGTCTGCTGTGCGGACTGTGCCTTTTTAGGGCGAACGCCGGTCTGGGTGCAAATTCCGCACCCTGATCTTCTCTGCCCTTTTTTCCTTTTGGGACATCCGCGCAGTTCACGACGTTCAGGGCTAACGGGGGCTGCTGCAACGGGCCGGCCTGCTGGGTGCTTGTTCCCTCGGACGGGGGCAGCTCTCCCCCAAGGCGGCTTCTCAACCCGTCTCTCTTCTTTCTCTTTCCTCGTTTAGATAATCGCCTTTGACGAACTGCACATAGACTTTAAGAACCCCATCGACCAGGGCAATCCAGCCAGGGCAGTAAGTCTAAACATATCGTGTCTGAGGTGTGTCTGTCTCCATTTGTTTGTCTTCTCCCTGTCCTCCCTGCTTCCCTTCCAGGTTTTTGCTTCCTTCTGGCCACGATAATCGAGTTAAAAGTAGGGACTAACCAAGCGCCCGTGATAAGGTCCAGCACAGAAGATGCTGGAGAAGAGCGAAGGACCGCACACCCACGGGGTGCAAAAGATCCTAGCTGAATCTGCACCGTCGCCACTTAAAACAGGAGTCTGTTCCATTTGATCAGGATGAGGAGCCCCCTTAAACTTGGGGTGGTTGTTCAGACCTCCCTCCCCCAGACAAGGGAGGGGTGGGTGAGACAAAACTATCGTTGAATATCATTTAAATTTAATTTCATACCATTGAAATAAAATTAATGTAAGCTCAGATGGCGTGCATGCAGGATTTGTAATCCCCCCCCCCGTTGCATGGAAATTTGGAGGGGCTGTCAAGCGGGGTTAGGCTGTTGTAAATAAGTGTGTCTAGGCACGTGTGTGTGTAATGGGGCAAGACTTGAACTGGAGGAAATTAATCTCTCTCCCTCATTTGACATTCATACTAGACCACTCTATTCTTTCAGTCTGATTTCAGTTTGCTGAATTGGGGGGAGAACAAATTCCAGGAAAGTTTCTGTAGGTGAATGAATATAGACCGTAAAAATAGCCAAACGTTGGTTTTGTGCACTGAAAAAGACGTTTTAACTCCTCCTGCTTTATTCATTGCTCTGAAATCTTGCGCGCTCTGCTTAGCTTAGGGACCGAAAAAAGCTTGATCCTTTATTACCTGGAGTGGCCAGGGGTCAAACCTGAACATTTTTTTGCATTTTTTTTAAATGAAATCCCTTTCAATTTGTCTGGCAAAATAAGTCTTTTCCAGAACCGAGGAGAAGAGGGAGAGGGAGGTTTGGATGAAAAAGGGGGGAAAACTTTTCTTTTAAAAGATGGTTAAGGTGTCAAGGGAGAGAAGAAAATAATTTTTTCCCAACAGAGCAGAAAGGTCTCATAAAAATGATGCTCCCTGTCTTGTCGCTGGAGCTCCTCTCCTTTGTGTTGGATGACTGCGCTGCTTTCCCTGGCTGGGGATGACGGGAGTTGGAATCCCAGGGGCCTGGAAGCTGCCACGAAGGCTAAGAGGGCTGTATCGCTCAGTGCTCTCCATGTATTTTAAGCACAACTTCTTGTCGTTGTGCAGCTGAGGAGCATGGGAATTTTAGTCTGGTGTCGCTCAAAGATTTTGAGTTTGGGGAATGGAGTCTTAGGTTCTCCTCTCTCCAAGCATCCAAATTAACCATTAATTGGTCTTCAGCCTTCATTAAAGTCCCTTGCTTGGTTATTTCCCCAGATCCAAAGTAGAGGCCAGACTTAAACCGTGTCAGGAAACATTTTCAGCAAAATTGATCCATAGCTGATCCATCAATTCCTCTGTTTCTCCATGGGCTGGGGATGTGTGCATCTTACAGCCTAAATAAAAAATTTGATGCGTTTTTTTTTTTTTTTTGCAATTTTCCATAAACTGTATGATGGCTGGGAGTTTGATGCAGGAGAAAAGCAGATGTTTTCATGAGCTTTTAAATGGAAAGGTGTCTCATGTTTCTGGGAAAAGGCAGAGGCCTTTTAAAAGAATCCAGTTGGTTGTTCAAGCAGGACCTGCGTAAACAGTTTCCAGCAGGCAAGGAAGCCCCTGTGAGAAAAACAAGAACATTGCAAGGATAACGTGGGACACGTTGCAGAGCAGGAGAGGAAAATGTAGGTTATATTCTGGAATGTCCCAGATCTTTGCAAAGATCAATTGCCTCCAAATTGTCACTGGCACTCCGCCAAGAAAGTGAGATGTCTCTCAGCTGGCCCATCTCATCCTGAAGGTATAAATAGTGCTGTCTGACCTCAATTTTTCTTCTGTCCCGACGGGGCCAAAAAGCACAGCGCAGCTGAGGTTGATGCCCCGGATCGCTGCAAATTTGCAGGCGCCGGCCTGTGCAGGTGGAAAATTAAGCCTCTCGCCTCACCTTTCCACCATCTTTGCAAGACGTACAGTTTGCATCTGAGCACAGAAATTACGTGGGGAGATCCGAACTCGAGATAAGGGGAGGTTTTTGCCCCTTAGTGCTATTAAGCTAGTGTTTCTCAACCCTGGCCACTTTAAGACGTGTGGACTTCAACTCCCAGAATTCCCCAGCCAGCATAGAATTCTGGGAGTTGAAGTCCACACGTCTGAAAGTGGCCAAGGTTGAGAAACACTGTATTAAGCAGTGGATCATTTGCAATAGATCAGCCAAAGGTTATGCCTTTCAATACTTGAACGATTAAAGTTTGGACCTACCAAATTTGCAGAGCATCCACTTCAGAGCTCCACGTCCTTGGCCACGTTGATACACTCTGGGAATTGTAGTTCAGCTCCGTCCGGAAGCCAAGCGCTCCGGGCCCCCGATTTGCAGCACAGAAACCTTACCGTGCCTGTCCTTGCACAGATCGCTCGGCTCAGTCTTTCGCATCTGTAAAATGGGCTTGGTGGGGCTCGAAGGTGGGGCAGTTCTCTTGATTTCCCAGCGGTTATAACCCAGAGGTCGTTCTGTGGTTGCAGAGACCAGCTCTTCTCCCTGGGGCACCCTCCAATGTGTTGGACTTACTCTTGAAGAATAAAAAAATCATCAGGCTTGGGGGACAGCTGGATAGATGGAGGACGTTTCCAGTGGCTTGGCAAAGCTGGGGAAAAAGTCTTTTCCAAGCCCCCAATTAAAGTCCCCCAACCCCTCTCCTCCCTCCTCTCTCCATCGTCCCTATTCCCTGCCGTAAGCCATGGTTTCATTTTATTTTATATTTCCCCGCAGAGAGAAAGGTTGAAAAATATCGAGCGCATCTGTTGCCTTTTGCGAAAGGTGAGTAGTTTGCCTTTTCTACGAATCTCCTCCTCCTCATTTAACCTTCTCCTTTTCTAAAGATTGCTTTATTATAAGCGCAGGTTTCTTGGTAAGTTTTGCCGCGGCGCTCCTGGGGGAAGATGGATTAAGTGTCTTGTTACTGTGTCTTCTCCACTGAGGTTCAGGCTAATTTAAGACACGAGGGGAAGGGGGAAAATTCAATATTCACTGGTCATCTGCGAGTTGAAAGAGCATTTCCAGTTCATCCGTAGCAATGCATCAGATGAGAGAGGAAAAAATAAAGATAAATCAAATTCTGCCCCCATACAATTCTTGCCCATCCCTTTCTCCCTAGTGCGTTTCAAGAAAGGGTTCCCTATAGCTACCGTGTCCTTTAGATTGATTTAATTAAACTGTTTATTTTCTGGGTTCCCCTCCTGAATTTTCCTTTGTAAAGCAAAGTAACTCTTGTCCTTCTTTTTGTTCTTGCTCTTGAATTTTCCTTTGCGAAGCAAAAACGTTTTTTTGGAGTTCTGAGCCTTTCGATTTGCCCCTTTTTCAGATCGGCCCTTTATTTTTTCCAGGAAAATAGGGTTACTGTAGCTAGAATGCCAAGGGACGTCTCGAAAAGGCATGTTGCAGTCTCCCCACGGGTCTGTCTTTCGTAGCGGGGAATCGGGAAGCAAAGGGGGTTGAAGGAAGGGAGAAAGACAGGAGAATTAGACCAATAATCTTGCTTGAAGATTTCTGTAAAATAATGCAAGGTCACGGCAACGTTAGGAGTCCTGGAGCACTTGGTAGGGGTTGAGAGAAGGGGAGTCAAAAGATGAATTAAAAGCAGAAAAGGAGATCAGATTCTTACTGCCTTCACACTCCGAAATCTTGGATAAATAAAATACAGTCGCTGGATTCTCATGACGGGCAATGCCCAGCATATAAATCATATTTTGGTTTAATCGGATGATCTGATTCACCCGACCGTTGGGAACCCCAAAGGACACATTCTTATTGTAGCTTAATCTAGGGCTTGGGGTAAGCCCTTGTGAAGCAGAGAAGGAAACTTGGTTCAAGTCAAGGGCCGCACTTGGCTGACTGGGCACGAGTTGGCAGATTCAGGACGAGAAAGGCGATGGGACCAAGAGAAAAATTGGCTTTGTTGGTTGGGTGAGTGCAAATTAAATGAAGTCCTCCAATGTGGAGCGATTTCGTCTTTCTCATCTTAGCATGGCAAGGGGAAAAAAATACCCAGGGGGATTGTGGGTGGGACATAATGGAAGAATTGTCATCTGGACCCCCTGAACCCAAAACTATGTGAATGAGTAGTTGGGGGGGGGAGGAGGAGGAGGAGGAGGGCCGTCAAGTTAGGGTCAACTCCTAGTGACCACATAGATGAATTTTTCTCCAGGAAGATCTGTCCCCAGCCAGGTCTTCCAAGAGTGCATCCATTGCTGCTGTAAATCGAGTCCCTCCACCTTGCTGCTGGTCGTCCTCTTCTTCTCTTTCCTTCCACCCTTCCCAGCGTTACAGACTTCTCTGGAGGTCTAAGTCTTTGCATAATGGGTCCAAAATAGGATAATTTGAGCCTGGTTATTTGTCCTAGCTTTTCATATTTGTCCTAGCTTTTTCTTCCCTTCTGGATATGTTGGACTACTGCTCCCATCAGTCTCGGCAGGGTACAGTAATGAGAATTGGGGCCCAGTGCCTCTCGAGGGACGAGGGTTGGGGTAGGCTGGTGGAAGGTTTGGAATTTTTGGTGAATCCAAGAAGGAACAAAAAACCCATTAAACCAGTTGCTTTTAGTTATCTATCTATCTATCTATCTTCCTTCCTTCCTTCCTTCCTTCCTTCCTTCCTTCCTTCCTTCCTTCCTTCCTTCCTTCCTTCCTTCCTTCTTCTCTTCTGTCTTCTCTGTCTATCCATCCATCTTCTATCTTCTACCTCTATCTACAATCCATCCATCCATCCATCCATCCATCCATCCATCCACCTTCTCTATCCGTCCGTCTGTCCATCTATCATCTTCTTCTTCTTCTTCTCTTGTCTTCTCTGTCTATCCATCCATCTTTTATCTTCTACCTCTATCTAGAATCCATCCATCCATCCATCCATCTTCTCTATCTGTCCGTCCATCCATCCATCTATCTATCATCTTCTGTATCTGTCTATCCATCCATCCACCCACCCATCCATCTATCTTCCTCCTCCTCTCTCTCTCATCAATATATATATATATATATATATATATATATATATATATATATATATATTTATTTATATTTCAAATCTAGATATGAAATGGAACCAGTTAGATATAAATAAAATCTGGCACAACACTCTTGTTCCTAACAAAGATCTGTTTTGCTAGAATGAGCTGTGAACCCCTGGGGTAATGGGGGCGGCCACCGCCAAGGGTTATTCTTGTGTGGCTGTGTGTATATATATAAATATACGCTCGCACACGCACACGCTACAAAGTGAAGTCTGTTCCTCTGAAGTCTGTTGCAGCTTGTTTCTGTCAGTCTCCATTAAACTGAAATGAATGAACGAACCGGTTATCGCTTTGGGGTCAGAAATGGGGAAGGTTCACATGCCTGCTTAGACGCGGTGGCTCGGTTTGGACAAAATTGCCCGAAAGGGGCTGTGTAATGCATAGTTCCGCCTGGTGTAACAAAAACCAAATTTTACCCCTTAATTCGCCCCTCCTTATATGTCGAAATGGCTGATATCCTCCTCCTCCTCCTCGCTTTATTATACTGCATTATGATTTATTCTTGCAAAAGCAGATCAGGGCTAGAAACCAAATGTTAGCTAGTTTGGCTTGCGATTTCTGATCAGGTGATATTTGACAGCGTCACCATTTCAAGTCAGATAAACGCTAGATTTATGGTAGAGATTTTGTGATCCCTTACAATAAAATTCTGCACTCTTCATACGATAGTCGTGAATTCATGAGTCAACCAGCGTCTATCGATCAGTATGAAATATAAGGTCGATTTTTTCTCTCTCTCCTCTTCTTTCTTCGTTTGCATTTTTAGTCTGCGTTTTTACATTTTTTCTTTAAGATGAAAGGTTGCCTTGTTAATGCTGTAAGCATAAAATGAAAAAAAAACATCTGTGGCTTCTCTGCAAAGGCCCTTGGATAACGTTGGCAGGACGAGAATCGTTAAAAGAGCGCATCGAATAAATCCATTTATTAGGAAAAGGATTCTGTGCTTTAGAAAGAAGCTGCATTGTGTGGTTATCACAATTGTGTTTCTAAGTGGTTGCGAACCATTAGAATAGAGAAAAAAGGTCATCTGCTTGGATCTGATTGTGGATTTGAACTTCTCCGACAGCTCGTGGTCCCCGAATACTCCATCCACGGCCTTTTCTGTCTGATGTTTCTCTGCGCAGCTGAATGGGTGACGTTGGGACTGAATATTCCCCTGTTGTTCTACCATTTGTGGAGGTAAGAGAACCCCCCCCCCCTTCTCCTGGCTCTAGTTGGCATTTTCCATCATACAACCACAAACGAAATGAATTAATGGCAAGAACCGGTTTGCCACTCACCAGCCCCGGTTGCAAATGCAAAATATTTTTTTTATTTTTGCTTTTAAAGAAGCATTTTCCTTCCCATGGGGGGTGGGGGCAGGGTGGAATTAAGACTAATAAAACTCACATGGTCTATTCGTTCAAATGGTTTCTAGCCCTCTTGAAGGGCCAAAGATATATATATTTTTGCCAATATGAGTGTGGATCATACATCTGTGGGCCAGAGAGAGACGTGTGTACACACTGTTAGTACACACGTACGCACAGTATTAGAATCCAGCTGCTTCTTTAAAAAGACAGGGAGTTGTGTTGTAAAGAGAGGCAGCATTTTGGAGTACCCCAGAAAGGCATCCGATTATTAGCATTTTCATTTTTCAATGGAAGAGAATCTCTGGAGCTCGGGGTTGAACTGGGGAGTCCTTGGGGCTCCCTGAGCTGGGTGGTTTCCTTGCAGACGTTTCGTGACCCAACTAGCTCACATCATCAGGGCTGGGGAGGGTGGGGTTTGCTCTCTGCTTGTATACAGTAGCTTGCAAACAGGGAGGAAACCCCACGCTCACTAGCACCGGTGATGTTACCTAGTTGGGCCATGAAACGTCTGCAATCAAACCACCAAGCCCAGAGAGCACCGAGGACTCCACATTTTCATTTTTAATTCCTGTATTTTTTTCCCTCTTCTTGCTCTCAAGGGATGAAGGTCTTTTCTGCCCTGGTGCCCCAAATCAACGGACCAGTTTTGGGCCATAACCCACCCCGTCTTGCACGGAAGAGACCTTTCCTGTATCGCTTTGGGCAAATTCTCTGCTTTAGCCCTAGCTTAACCAATTTCCAAACTAAGAACAAGGCTTGTCCCACTGTCTTCTCATTCAGAGCGTGCTTTTGATATCTTAGGGCCCTCTCGCGCCCCAGGGGAAGACTTGACCCGTTTGAGCTAAGCATTAAAAATGATAAACTCTTCTTCGCAAGAGGCGTTTAAGCAAAATCCCGCTGCACGCTTGCACTCCCCGTTTGAGAAAGTGGCAGGGCGTGAAAGCTGGGCTTGGAAAGGAAATCTCTAAATTTTTAGGCGTGCATCTTGCTAAGGACAAAACTTTTTCAGGGCGGGGGGGTTGATTTATTTCTTTTTGCTGATTTTGGTCAAACCCCAGATGCTCCCAGGAATGCATCGTTATTCAAGAGCGTAGCAGAAGAAATCTCTTAGTTGCAGAAGAGAGCCTGGGAAGACAGTACAAAACGGGAAAGCCGACACAGAAGCAGAAACTTTTTTTCCGTAACCTAGCCCCCGTTGATTGAAAATGAGCAAAAGTCAGAAATGTTTCTTAACAGATGTTATTTGGTTGTTTATACGTCGTTAGACAACATAGCGTGCTTGTTTGTTGCAGTGTGCAAAAAATAGATGTTACGTAGTGGTGTCAATACGCCTATATATTCATCTATATATCAAAATAGCTAGCTTTGCTTCTAAAAAGGGGCAGATGGGACATCCTTCTGATTCTTTTTTGGAATCAGATTTCTGGGTGCGGAACAGAAGCTTGGATGACATTATTAAAAAAAAAAGTCGCCAGAATCCAATTAATCATAAATTTAAAAAGCATTTTTGGTGGGGGGGGGGTTGGCCCTCTTGAGTAGGAGCTAGAGAAAACCCAAAAAAAGAACCCCCAAATAAATATTTTGAGAAGATGTCATTTATATTCTGTGTTGGGGCCAGCTTGAAAGGAGAGTTAAATTCTAGGCTATTTTGGTCATGTTCTGCCGGTTTGAAGTTTCTGTCTTGGGAATGGGGGCCACTTGGAGACTTGGCAGGACATGAAGGCAAGCCAATGAAAACTCAACCTCTGCCAGATTTGGGGTGATCTTGGGGTGGGCATGGGGTGATCCATGCCTTCGACTCTATTCTCAGGAATGCAGCCCCTGTCTGCTGTCCCTCTGTTTTTGGGGTCTTGTTTTCAGGTTTTCCCTGCAGGAAATGGGGCTGTCAGTTTGTTCAGGAGGGTTCCAGGGGAGAGGAAAAAACCCAGGTGGGGAGGCCTCCAGCTAGAGATCCCCCCCACCTCCAGTAGTAGGTTAAGGACAGACCCAAGTGCCTCCTTCATCAGAGGGAAGCAGCAGGCTTTATGAAAGGGTAATGAGTGAGAAGGGAAACGAAACCCATGTGAAAGATGCCATCCAAACGTTGAGTTGGTGGGGTTCCACCATGTGAAAGATGCCGTCCAAACGTTGAGTTGGTTGGGTTCCATCACCTGATGTTGAACCGGTGGGGTTCCACCAGATGCAAGACACTGTCTGAATGTTGAGTTGGTGGGGTTCCTTCACGTGATGTTGAATTGACTGGGTTCCATCATGTAAGGTTGAGCTGGTGAGGTTCCACCATGTGAAAGATGCTGTCTGAATGCTGAGTGGGTGGGATTCCACCACACGAAAGACACTATCCAAATGTTGAGCTGGTGAGGTTCCACCAGATGCAAGACACTGTCCGAATGTTGAGTTGGTTGCGTTCCATCACGTGAGGTTGAGTTGGTGGGGTTCCATCACAATAAAGCCTGGGCTGTTTTGTTCCAACATGGAGCCACACACTCCAAAATCCTGGGCTTTCTTTTGAAGGAACCCTCAAAAGTGGTCATTTTGAGGTCAAATTGGACTTTTTCCAAGCCCTCCTATTCTTTTTTTCCGCTCTGATGAACAGCCTGCCTTTCTTCCTCCCAGGTACTTTCACCGCCCAGCAGATGGTTCAGAAGTGATGTACGATGCCGTTTCCATCATGAATGCTGACATCTTAAATTATTGCCAGAAAGAATCATGGTGCAAACTGGCCTTTTATCTGTTGTCTTTCTTCTATTACCTGTACAGGTGAGTCCTGACTTTTACAGGCCTCCATAGTTGTTTAATTTTACCCCACCTTTCTGTCATCGGTACTCAAAGTAGCTACAGGCATTGCTACAAATATGGTCAAATGCACGTACAAAAGAGTGAAGCAAAGCAGGATTCCGGCACCCAAAAGGAAGAGAAAGCCAGTGGGTCTACTGGTGAAGGCCCCAGGCTGGAAAGCAGGAGACGGTGAGTTCGAGTCCCGCCATAGGCAGGAAAGCCAGTTGGGTGACTTTGGGCCAGTCCCTCTCTCTCTGCCCAGCCCACCTCACAGGGTTGTTGTTGTGGGGGAAATAGGAGGAGGAAGGAGCATTAGGTCTGTTCACTGCCTTGAGTTATTTATAAAAAAATATTAAAGGCAGGATAAACAAATCTAAAAGAAAAAAAAAACGAGCCAAATCCAAATTAACTTTCATATCAGGTTTTCATCCTACGGAAGTCCTTACCTTCAGCTGTGCCGGGGTGCCTGCTGTGTTTCGCGTCTGAATCAGAGGTTCTTGTCTGTTGCTCCCAAACAAGCCAACCAGAAACTAGCCACCAATCCTGGCTTGGAATGCAGAAGGGAGAATTTTACATTAAGTTGCAGTGAACCGTTTCTGCCTTTTCCCGCAGCTCCTGCTAGGCAGAGAAACGTTTCGTGCTAAGCTGTAAATTAGCTGGTTTGCTCTTAGCTCGGCAAATGGCTGTAAATGGAGCCGCTGTGACTCGTAAATACGCCAGTAAATCAATTGGGGGTCTCTTGAATAAACCACGGCTGTGGGCTTACTCCTCAGCCAGGGAAAACAATTTCTTCCGGATCTTAGGCCTTTAATTGGGAAGCCGTTCGACGCAACCGTGACAGGTCAATGAGGAAAGAGTGAATCGGAGGGCGATTGAAGGATTAAATGGCCATTGGCGGTTGGGAAAAACGTGTGTTGGGCGCGACACGGCAACCTACGATGGAGAGTTGGATCGGGCGATCCTCGGGAGTCCTTCCAGCTCCCCTTTTCCGCGACTGCTTTGAACTGATTCAATTTAGAGCATTGAATTGATTGCGAATGGAATGATTGAATTGGTTGGATTGAATGGTGTTGATTTATGGATTTGGTTGGATGGATGGATTGATCGAATCGATCGATGGATTGAATGGAATTGATTGACGGACCGAATTGATTGATTGATTGGGTGGCTTGGAATGAATTTGGTGAATGGATCCGGGGAGCCGGATTTGCGAGGCAGCCCGGCTTTCCAAACCCGACTGCTTTTTGCAAACCCGGGCCAGGGACACCTCGTCTTCACCCCCCCTCCCATTTCTCCTTTCTGCCTCTCGCCCTTCAGTATGGTTTATACGCTGGTGAGTTTCTAATCGAGCCAACCGAAGGGGCAGGACCCTCCAGACGGTCCCCTTGGGTTCCTCCGGGATGGATCCGGATCCCCTTCCTCCCGGAGCCTGAAACGAGAGGCCGAGATGGACCCCCCGCGCCTGGAGCTGATCAAGCCGGAAGGTTGCACCGTCTTCAAGCCGTGTTTCTGCTTTCCCCTCCTGCGCTCCAGAAAACATCCCCGGTTTATGCATTTGGAGAACAAACGTCAGCACCCTCCCCGCGGCTGGACGCTTCCCATCGCGGCCCCCCTAAACTTTTCGGGAAGCCTGCAAGTGGATTTGGGGTGCAGAAGGGGCTTGGGGGGGTGAAAGCAAACCGGGCTGGCTTTACGGTGGGCGTCATCCCTGCCTCCCATTGAACATGGGGAGAGACCCCTTTCCCCCCTCCCTCTTCGCCCCTGGGTTGGACTAATTCCTGCCTCACCCCCCTTTTTTTTTTTTGGTAGTTTGGGGGGGAAAAATCCATTTCTCAAAAAAAAAAAGGAATGAAAAACAGCCACGAGGAAAATCAAGATAAATTGGCAGCCATTTTATGGAGGATGATATTTGCTCGGGGGGGGGGGGGGAGATTTTGGGAAGGGGGGCCTCCTCCCCTCTTTTTCTCCTCCCTGGAAAAGCTTTGTGGTCGGTGGGGTTTGGAGGGTGGGGTGGGGAGAACATGCTGTTTCCATCCTTTTTCCCTTCCTGGATGGCAAAGCGATGCTGAGACAGGCATCTGTTGCTATGGTGATAGATCAGCCTATTCTCCCCCCCCCCAGCTTTTTCCTTTTCGCGTATTCTTCCCCTTTTCATCCCATTTTGCTCAAACTACGAGCGTCTTTTTCTGTTCAGGAAAGCCGGCTTCTGTCTTAAGGGGGGGGGCATTTTTGCATTTTCTGCAATCCTCGAGATGCTTCCCCAAAGGGTCTTAGCCGGGGGAATCCTCCGGACCCCAGCCCCAGGTTTCCGAAAACAGCTGTCCGTCTCAAAAGCAGAGCCTTAATCCTGCTAGACTGCTCCGTCCCACGGAGGCTCCGCTCTCCCGATGCAGCGAACGGGTTCCTCGGCCTTTTTCAAAAAGCCCGATTTTGCCAGCCGGGGAGAATGGTTTAATTCTCTTAGTCAAACTCCCAAGCACGGGGTCACCCTCCTACCTGGGTTTTGATTTATTTGTTCCTGTGTTTTAGCCTTTTGGGAGCACGCACGGCGAATACGAAACCCTTTTAAAATAGATGTTTGTTGCCGATGGGAAGCGGAGCAGAGGAACGACCCAGCTTGGCGTCCGTGCCCGCAGCCGCCCATCTTGGTGACTTTCTTCTGCTTTTCAGATTCTTTACATTAACACTGTAAAATTAAAGGCAAAGCCAGCCGCCCCGTTGGCATGCCCGGAAAATTAAAAATGGGAGTTTTGTTAGGATTTAAGATGGAGGCGGCCTGGCGTTTTGCGACATGCCATTTTGAGCCACCGAGAGGCTGAAATGCCCCCCTGGCAAGAGAGTTAACCCATTTGGGCTAATCTAGCATCGGTCAGGAAGGTGCTCCCACCCAATGGTGGGGGAACGAAGCCTTGAATCTCAAGGTCCCAGCTGAACTGCCCCTCTTCCCCAGGCAACGAAAACGGCAGAATTTGACCCACGTTTTTAACAGCCATTTGAATTTCAACCATCGCGGTGCCAAGGAGCATCGCTGAGAGATGTGCCCGGCAGGGCCTCGCAAGCCGAAACAGCACAAATCGGCAAGGAGGTTGCCCGCCCTATGATTTATTGGTTTTTCAACCCACGGCCACGCCAGCCGACCCCCCGCTTTTCTTTTCCGTCCCTCCCCCTTCTGCATGCGTGGCGGCGGGTTAGGCCAAGTGCCAAGCGCGCCACGGGGCAGCTGGCGGAAGAAACCAAACGGAGCAGGGAATTCTGGATCGGGGTGGGGGGGGGAGACCGCCGGACCCCATTTCTACCCCTCCCGGGGGCCGCTGTATAAAAAAAGTTCTGTTGGAAATAAAAACTATGATTTGACCGTGACTGTGAGTTCCGCTGTCTTGTGTGAGCGAAGAGAAGGCGGCCGAGTTTTTCCTCCGGGGATGCCAGCTCACCTGGAGGGATTCTTGACGCCTTCTGCCACACTGCGCAACCTTGGGATAATTGATGGGTTCCCCCCCCAGGTCTCCTATGCCTCTAACCACCCCCTAAAAGGTGGCAGTGATGGGGCACCCCCGTGGCCCCGCTCACAACTCACCTTGTGGCCAGGAACCGGCGCTTTGCCATTGCCAGCGCAATGCCCCAATCTTTCCAAGCCCGGCAACCCAATCGGTGCCACAGGTGCATCGCGCACCTTCCCCTTCACGCTCCCTTCCCTTCTTTCTGCCCCGTAAGTATTAATGCGGCAGAGAAACGCCTTTCCAGCCGCCCTCATCCCGGAGGAACAAAGGCGCAAAGGCAGTTGCCAGGCGCCCCCAGGAAGCATCGTTGCGCTTCCAAGCCACAGAGGGTGGCAGAAGCACACCTTGGGGCGAAGAGGGGCGTGCAAGGTGGGCCCTTCCCCGAACCTGATGCCTTGGGGTTTTTTTCCTTTTTCCCCCCTCCCAAATCAGAGCCGTGGGGCTCAGACGGGGAGGAAGGTGCGTGTGGGCGAAAGTGTTGCGTGTGCACACACGGGAAGAGTGCGGGAAGAGCGGCGTCTGCATCAGAGACGGAAGGAACACAGACGGCTTGCCGGCAACCGGCCGCCCCCGCAGCGCTGAGCTGTCTCACCCTGCTTGATGTGCTTTGAAAAGCTGTCAGCGATGCCGTGCAACCCTCCTCACGCGCGCACATACCCCTCCTTCTGTTCCCAAGCCTAAACATAGCTAGTTCTTGGCTAGTTTCCGTTGCCTTCGGTTTTTTCTGTCTTGCGTCTTTTTTTCAGCCTTGCCCCAAGTCATTTCCTCCTCTCATGCGCCCCCCTGCCTGCATTAGTGACACCCCAAACACACCGGGGTGGCTGGGGGAATCGGGGCCCTGCACTGTGCCCGGGCCCTGAAGATCCACCACCGGAACAATTAAAATTATTTTAATGCGCCTGGATTTCCGCCTCGGGCAGCTGATGCTTCCGATGTGAAAGATACAAGGGAGTTTGAAGTGGGAAATGGGAAGGCGGCTTGTTAGGGGCATTAAGGCAAAAATGGGCCCTTTTCCAACAATATTGCATTTGCAAGGCGTCATCTGGAGGCAAAGCACGGCCAGGGAGGAACAGGCATTTCTGTACACCCTTTCCCATCGTCCCCTTCCGCAAAGCCGGGCGCTCATTTCAGAGGCTAAAGCCTCACTCTTGCAGAAAGATCCAAAACGCCGCTAGCCCTCCCCAGCCTGGCGGATCAGGTGTAAATCCTCACCCTGGCCCTTTGAAACTGCTGCCTTTTGAAAAAGAGAAAGATACAGGCTTGCAAATATTTAAATATACTTTCCCGGAGTGAAAAACGAGGCTGCCACGCTCAAAACTCTGCCAGGTGCAAAAGGCTTGAGCTGAAAAGCGGGAGGTAGAAATAATGTCCGTTGACAGCCTGTTTCACACATTCAAATCTCTGGAAAGGGAGTTGCAGGGCTGGGAGCCCCAGTTCAAATCGGGTGGTAATACCCGTTTTCCAGCATGCAGGAAAAAAAAACCAAGGGAATCCTTATTGAGTTAGTTAGTTATTTCAATTTATATAGCCCCCCATCTCAACCAAGGGACTCTGGGCGGGTGATGCTCTGGGTGACGGATGCACCAAAAATAATAATTTTGCACAACGCCTGATTCCAGATGCAACGGGACACGCTTAACCCTTGAAATGAGCCCGCTTGAAAAGATGAAGGCTGGCAAAGCTTAACTTGCAAGCCGGGTTCACGGAACCTGTTTGCTGAACTAAGCCATTTTTCTGGGTTAAACTACACATTTTGGCTTTGGATAGCAGGTTTCACCTCGGTCGTTTTATTTTGGGGGGGACGGGGGAGGCTGACCCTTCCCTAGCTCCATCTTGGGTGAAACCTGCGGAGTTTCAACTGTGTGAAGTGCATTGTGTGAATCCGGCCGCACGGCCACATTTTAAACAACGGCACGATCGGTTTAGTCGCAAATTGAAAACACAAGGTCCGCTAACGTTAGTAATCGATTGCGAGTGCGTTGCGTATACCCCCAAATTGGCATCCGTGGGGTACGCGCACCCTCTTTGCAAAAAAAAGCAGATCGTTTGTCTCTTCCAGCAATCGAACTGCAGATGTGACCATAAGCGGGCTATTCTTTGAGCAAAGGATATTTTCTTAAATTTTAGATGTATTATGTATTTTATATATATTTATAGTTTTAATGTTTTTTATAAGTCGCCCAGAGTCCCCCACTGGGGGGAGATGGGCGGGGGAGAAATCCAACAAATAAATAAATTTTAAGCTAGATCCGCGGGCACAAAGAATGGGATCGAGGCCTTGAAAAGACACAAACTGCCTCACCCTTAGGCCATGGTTGTGCCAGTCAAGAGGCGCTGGGAGGAACCCACTGGAAGAAAAAAATATTAATAAAATCATTCCTTGAAGGAGCCTTCTCTCAATTTGCGATCTCCAGCTCCTTTGGAGGACGCAAGGCTGGGAACGCTGACTTGGCTCCAAAGAACCAGATGTTAAGATTATATCTGGAACTGGGGGGAAAAAAAGGATGGCTATTGAAAATTATGGGGGATGCACCTGCTGAAACATGCCATTTCCCAAATCTAGTTCAAAGTAAGGTTTTTCTTTGGGTTACCCGACACCAGCATACATCCTATTTTTGCAGGTATTCATGAAACTGCTGGCTGAGGTTGCCACCTAGCTCGAGAAACAAGAAATCTGATTTTTCAACCTTTTTTTCCTTCCCCTGGGGTGATCAGGCAGCACCATTTTCCCTGAAAACAGGAAGTAACCCTGTGGGTTGGTGGGGCACTTTTGCAATTCAGAACAGCGAAGAAAAGGCTTTTTTTTCCCTTTAGGAAAATCAGAAAGACACAGCGAAGCCTCGACCTCCAAATCCAACCAGGTTGTAACAGCTACTGCCCTCTGCTGCCAACGAGCAAGGGATTCAGAGACCAACCGCCTCGTCTTCCTACCTCTTTTGGACTCCAGTACCCATCAGCCCCAGCCATGGGAGGGGCCGATGAGAGCTGTGGTCCTCAAACATCTGAAGGACGACTTAACTTTCCTTCTGAAACAGGCAGATGTTGGCCTGGAAGATGTTGGTCTCACGTTGCTCCTGAGATGTTCATCTCAGACAAAACACCCCTCTTGGCTATCAACTTTGGGAAAACAGGAATCCTGCTTGGGAACGGTGGGGAAGATTCAGCAGACCCCCAGGAGACTTCTTCAAAACAAAACACCCAAAATCACACATTCAAGAACTTGGTTCTGGCCACCGCAGAGTTTTATAAAGTTTCACCAAGCGTGCAAGGAAAAAAAATCCGCCAAGGAAGCAACAGTAAAAAATTGAAAAGCGGTTCTGTTCCTCCTCCCCCCCGCAGGAGGGCAGAGCCAAACTCTTAACAGTTCAGATGTTAAAAGATCTTTTCTTCCCCCCTATCTACCCATCCTTGGACCTTGGCAAGGTCATGGACTGTGAAGCATCGCTAGAAGACCGCCAATGGAGGAAGCAGGAACAGAAAAGCCATTTTTCCTTGAAACCCAACCCCACTCCACCCAGAGGACCAGTTAAACTCTGCACAGAACTGTCTCTACAACTTAAAGAGTCTGAATGAGCTCGGACCCTTGGCCTCTCTCCTCTGCTCCTGGATTAAGCTGCATGGGTGAATGGCCCGTGGCCTTTCGCTTCATTCTTCAAGGGGATTGAACCCTGCTTGTCCTCCTTCACGGAGCCCAATGCTTTATTTTGGGGAGGGGGGAGGAAACGACAGAGCTGGGGTTGGTGAAGGGGGGGGAACCAAAAAATGGAGAGAGGGCCCCAACGTCCCAGCTTGGTCTTGTCTCCTCCTGCTCCGTTTAATGTACCAACTGGGCCGTCAACCAGTATAAAATTAAGGGCTGGAAGGCGGCAGCGCCCAGGGTGACGTACATCTGGGCCCGTCCGCTTGTCCGGTTCAGTCCCTCTTGGACCACCGAAGTGAGGATCTTCATCCGTAGGGAGCGAACCTGCGCAGGCAGGAAAGAGAAGAGAGCATCAGAAGCACGTTCAGATGGGCCCCTCATTTTTTGTCTCCATCTCCCCCCCGACGACCACCCTCCCTAGCCAGCCTGAATCTTGAATTCCCATTTCCATCATGCCCAGCTGGCACGGTCACCACTGGAAGAGCTGCAGGTCCCTCTCCGATATTTGCAAATTAGAACAAAAATGATATAACAGTCAAGGAAGGGGATCCGTGGGGGCCACCAGACCAACGGCCCGTAACTGGCCGCTGGGATTCTCAGCCCGAGATGCTGATGGTTTGAGGACGAGGTTAGAAAACGCCCAAGAGGACCCAGCTGGGGACTTCGCCAGCAGGAAGCCGGACCTTTGGGTCCGGAGTAAGAATTCAAGAGGCCCAGCTGGCCAATTTGCACCTCCCTGAACCCTGCAGTACTCACCATGAAATACATAAGAGAACAGGAGGCCCAGGCCAGAGTGATGTAGTAGCCGTTGACCCCAAAAATCAAGCCACCGACCACAGTGAGGATCATCCTGGAGAACAGAAACAAAGAACGGGGATGTTTTTCTTCACTAACAGCCCAAGCGCCTCGTTCCAAATTGGACAGGGATTCATGTTGACACCCAGGAGCGAAGAACGAGCAGCCCTCTCAATGTTGCCGAATCACAGTAAACGAAGCCCTTCATTTAGCGGACTTCTGATGCAACAGACAAAATGGATCTGGAGATCCCTCTGAAATAACGGACAAGTCCATTGCATCAGTAGCGGTCCAGGCCAGGGACTTACGTTTACACGAATCTCTCATTCTCACATCAAATAGGCAAGAAACGCCATTTAAGTTCTTTGCACAATAACACCCTTTTGCAAATATGTACTTTGGGATTTCACGGACTTTGGGGGAGTCGAACACCCTCTCTCTTAATCAGTCTGTTGAATCAAGGGTTTGCTGCCTCTCTCCGAGCCTCCCTCGTCATCGGTTGGGGCTGCTGGGAAATGTAGTCTAATTCAGTAAGTGCAGAGGCCCTGGCCGACTCACCCAACGTATTTGTAGCCACAGTATGCCAGAAGGTCGAACGTGCCCAGATCACTTTGGACTGTAGCAAGGTACAAACCCAGCAGAAGGGCAAGCACCTCGATCACCATCCACACGAAGGCCGTGCTGGCGCACATCCCGAGGACCTCAGGAGAAAACCTGAGCAAGGGGCAAATAGCACAGGCAGAAAACGCAAAGCATGACTTCAAATGTTTTCCATAAGAAGTAGAATTGGGGAGCAGGAGGGATCCCCCACTCACCTTTTCTGCAGCCCGAGCGCCATGCCGGCAAGCAAAATGTAAGTAATGAACGCCATGCCTGTGAAGGAGAAAATCATTTTCTTTTTAAAAAAAAGCCCCAGATGTTGGAGTTGGAAAGGCTTTTTTTAAAAATCAGAAGAGCTACAATATGGTGATTTTTTTTAATCCAACAGAAGCTCGTTCTCTCGATCAGTCTGAGGGCCCAGAAACTTTGGGTCGTGAAAACAAAATCCGAGTCAAGCTACCTTTTTGTCCCATCAAATGACAAGAGTTGAGATTTCAAACAAAAAAAAACTTTTCCCCCCCAGGAAATCTGAACTAGCAATCCATCTTTTGGCAGGTGAATGCCCACAGATTTAATCCGATGACTAATTTAACCCATTTTCTGTATTTATTTTTGAGATTGCTCAGGCCACCCAACTCAAACAACGCAGCGGTCAACATAAAAAGAAACAAATTAAATCCCCAAACGTCAGAAAACCACCCACCATATACCTTAAAATACATAATACAGAAGTCTCATAAAAATCTACTAAATAATAACACTTATAGTAATCATAAAATATAAAATGGCAAACAAATAACATAACGTAACAAAACCACAAAAAGTGATTCTCACTCAACGGTATTCTGGTTTCAAAGAATACACCGAACCCTAACCCTAAATGGGTTTGATTCACACAACACGTCAACAAGCTTTGCAGAATGTGCTGCCAGATCTTTCACGGACTGAGCGCTGGGGTTGTGTGAACGCAACCCTTGAGGGTTTGGCAGAATACCTGAGTCGATGGAATAGACTGGGAGCAGGCCAGAGAGGGAAACTATTCTAGCTATCATTCAGGGTTTAAGTCTGGGCTCACGAGCTGGGAATTTGGCCCTGAAAATACTCTTCCAAAAAAATAAAAGAAAAATGACTCACTGGGAATATAGAGATCGGGCGCGTTGACGTCCTGGCGGGGCGTAAGAGGGACATCACGATGATACTGAACTTCCCAATTCTGCAAGAGAATTATAATCATTTATGCAGACTTACCCATCACCTTGCACCCAAATCCTGCTTGGAAATACTTTTCTAAAGTACCTCCCATCAGCTCCCAAAATTGTAACTCCAGCTTGTCGTCTTTATTTTACCAAATTTAAGGGTTTTTAGTTTAACTCTGCAGTGGCAGAAAGCCTCCGTGTCTGCCCTAAAAGGAACCTTTCTTCTGACCTTCGACTAGCTCTCAACAGATTCCTCAACGAGCCTGCTATCCTGATTTTTTTTTTTCCAGTGGCAGTGAATTCCCCAGGTGAACCGAGCTAAGGGAATAAATAAATATTTGCTGGCTGAAGTTCCTCAACACATTCATTTATTGATTAAATTTATACGCCACCCGCCTCCCCCAGAGGGTGATTCTGAGCGGCTCACAACGAAAACCCAAACGTTAAGAACCGTAAAAATATAAATATCCATTTTAAATGAGCTAAATAAATAAATGCACAGGTCGCTTTAACTCCCGGCGTGCCTCCTACAGACAAGCTACTTTACAAAAGCAGCGCGCAACGTCTCCCAAACCGAAAACCACGCTGAGACCACCGTCACGATTCAAACCAAGATCACGGTGGCCAAATTCTCTTTTCCTTTACCTGATGCACGTAGGGAAACAGTAGCACGGCTAATTTCTTCATCACGTAGGTGGTGTCCACCGCAAAGAAGTATTTCAGCTTGTTGATAGAAACAAATCTGTGAATCTGGGAGGAAACCGAGATAATGCTGGTTAGGAATCCCAGGAGCGAAAGCCCGTCACATCTAACCACGCAAGAAGCTAGAAGGAGCAGAATGACGAGGTTTCTATTTTGTAAGAAAGCTTCTCTCCCAAGCAGGTGCCCCGGAGGTGTGATGGATCCCAAGTCCCATTATCCTTAGCCACAAATAGTTTGGAATTTCGTTTTTTCTAGTGTCCGGTCAGCGTGAAGCTTCCAGATTATTTGTCAAGGGGCATTTCGTCCTCTTAAGGAGATGGGTGAATGGGCTTTGATGGCTGGTGGCTACTAGCCATTGCTCTCTCCTTGGTACATTTTTACAGAGCCGGGGATCAGATTTACTTTTTCAATCCTGCCCACGGGGACCCCATTTTCTTGGGAAAAAATCAAGGACCGACCTGAAAAAGGGGCAAAACTGAAAGTGGGTCGCCAGGACAGGAATCTTTCATTGTGGATGGGTCTAACGTGGCTTTCCAAAGGGAAACTCCAGAGCAAACCCGAGAAAAAAACTTGGCAAAAACACGTCTTCGAAGAAACGGACCTCAAATCAAACCGCAGAGGTTGATTGATTTGAAAAAGGCAATTTAACTTCCCTAGTTTTCACCGGAACGCAAAAGACCCTTTGCATGCTCAAAGGGACGCGACGGAGTTAAAGGACAAACGGGAATGTTGGAAAAATAAATCAATTTAAAAGACCGCTTTCGGAAAGCAAGGACCGTCCTAAAGGAGGGACGGTCCCTGTCATCACGCCTCTCCTTCCGAAATTTAAAAAAGAGGATCCCCACTCTTTTCCTTTACCTCTTTATGGACGATGTCTTTTCCCTGGGAGGCAATGGTGGTACCGTAAGCCACGGCGACGTTAGCCACCGGGTCTGCAAAAATCTGGTTGAAACTCATGTCGATCCCTGGAGTGGCGTAGCCCGCCTGGGGTGGCCCGTAGCCCGAGCTGGTGTCGTCGAAGAGCTGGGGGGCATCTGTGGCTTGTGGCACAGGAGGCATCCTGGCCCTGTGCTTGGAGCCTGTAAGCAGGGGAAAAAATAAATCGCAGGAATGAGGAGAGGGGAGTGGTGTAGCTAGTAGCCACCAGCCGTCAAGGGCATCAACCAGTCGGATACAACCAAGATTCGCATTCTGTACAGCACAGAACGTCCTGTGGCAGAGAGAGACATTCATATAAAGTCTTATAAAGCTGCTTTACCACACTTTATATCAGTGTTTCTCAACCTTGGCCACTTGAAGACGGGTGGACTTCAACTCCCAGAATTCCCCAGCCAGCATGGCTGGCTGGGGAATTCTGGGAGTTGAAGTCCACCCGTCTTCAAGTGGCCAAGGTTGAGAAACACTGCTTTATATCAATGCCGCGTTAATTTTACTTTATTCCAACAATGGGGGGGCAGTTTGCCTCAACCTCAAACTGAGCACCCTCCAGAGGAGTGGAGTCGCTCCCCATCCTCCTCAGCTAGCAGGGGAGGACGATGGGATTTGTACTCCCCATCTGGAAGGCAGCAGAGTGCACTCACCCCAAAGGTCTCGCCCAGATCTTTTCCACCTTTCTGGGTTCCCATAATCCCCCTTCCCCGATGATCCCATGTCTTCCCCTTTTGCACACAAATTCCTTAAGTCCTCATCCCCCCTTCCACGCAATGCGCTTTTATAGTTTGTACTTACAGGCCCCCTACCTTCTTTATTTCAGAAAGCTGTCCTTCTGAATTATTTAATTTAATTAATATATTTTTTCTGGTTCTGCTCTTGATTTTCCTTTGTAAACCAAAGTTATACACGCAAAACTTAATTTTTTTTTAATCCTGAGGAATCTCTTTCAGATTTGCCCCTCTTTTCAGGTCGATCCTTTATTTTCCCCCCAAGAAAATCGGCTCGCTGTATTTATAACTCAGCCCTCGCTTCTACAGGACACACTTTCTCTTCGATGCAGCCTTTTCCGCATCTTTTGCGGCTAATCTGAAAACCATTTGGCGCATTTGGTCAAGAATAAGGCCAGCGCACACTTCCCAATCAAACGGGGAGGTATTTGTGGCCAAAATGCGTAAAAACGGATCGGTGCCATCCTGACTGTTGGCATGGAAGATGCTCAATATACCGCTGCAAAGCCGGCTACTCGTGGGATCTATAATTTATTTTAAAAAGTGTTTCGATGTATCCCAGTTATAATTTATTTTAAAAAGTGTTTCGATGTATCCGTTATAATTTATTTTAAAAAGTGCTAGATGTAACCCAGGTGAGTTTTTCGTGCGCAGGGGCTACAGGGGCTGCCTCGCTCACCCCAGCAATACCCAGCCACGTCTGAAAACTATCAAGGCAAGCAGAAAACACGAATCAAGGACAGGAAAAAAAGCAATATTTTGAAAACACCAAGAACGAGGGAACGGGAGCCCCACATCACCCACCGCCCTGCCCAACGTTGGGTGCCAGCTCCAAAAGCGGCGGCCATTCCCAGCTAAGCTCCACGGGTCGTGTGAACGCCGCCCCCGGGTTTCAGAGGCAAGAGGCCGACCGCCCTGCGCGGCTTGCGCGTGATTTAAGTCAAGAGCGCCCGGCCAGGGAGGCCGCCGCCTTACCCCAACCTGCGGGCGAGGCTGGGGGGCGGCTTCCCGAGCAGCACCCCGTGGGCGCAGCCCTAATCGCAGCAGACCCCGATTTCAAAGGCCCGAGGGAGAAGATCGCGTGGATCCCGAGCAAGGGGATCCACAGGATCGCTGCTCCCGCGCCGCGGCGGGCCTCGATTCTTCAAGGCTCCTCTCCGAAAGCAACAGGCGGGAAGGGGGTGGGGTGGGGTGGGGTGGGGGAGTCCATGCGGGCCCCTCAAGAGCCCCCCAACCCCGCTCCCCCCGGCCCCCGGCGCTTTGCCCCCGAGGAGGCGGCCAGGCCTGCTCCCCCTTCCCCTTCTCCTCCACCCCCCGACTTTTTCTCCTACCTGGCCCCCCATAGCCAGGGGGATAAGCCATGGCGCCCCGCGGTAGCTTGCCCGCCCCGCTTCCCTTCCGCGCCCCGCAAAGGCGCGATCCACTCGCCCCGCGCGGCAAAAAAAAAAACGCAGGGCTTCCAAAAAAAAAAAAAAGAAGCAAAGTTGCGAAGAGATCAAAAGAAGAGTGCGGTTCTAAGCCACGTCCTCAAAGGCTCCGGCGAGGCGAGGCTCCCTCTCCCATTGGCTGCCGCGGTGTCTTTTCGCAGGTCCTGGGCGCTGATTGGTGGCCAATGTATCCATTTCCCCCCGCGGCTATTCCAAAGGGGCGGAGCTGCTCGCTGGCGTTCTAAGCCGTCGACGCACGCGCAGGAGGGAGAAGGGGCGGCTGGGTTCTCCAGGGGGCTGGGGTGACCGCCGACCCTCGGTCAAGGCGGGCAGGGGATGATGGGAGTTGCAGTCTACCCTCTCTGGGAGGGCGCCAGGTGGGAAAAGGCGGCAGGTCCGCTTCAGGATGGAAAGGCCTTTTGTTCAGTTAGCTAGCCGTGGTTTTATTACCAGGGCTGGGGAGCCTCGTTCTGATTGGCTGAAGCACAACTCCGGGAAACATGGCCGACTCTGAGCGTTGCTGGGAGTTGTAGTTCAACGAGACATCTCGTGGGCCACCGTTCCCCAAACCTTATTCCTAGGACCAACCCAACATTGCACAGAATGTGGAAACTTCCTATTTCAGAAACCATCATCAGGGATATATATATATATTTTGCAATACTATTTTTGCCTGATGTGTTTTCAAAATGGAATTATTCACCTTGGCTGCAAACCAACTTCATTTTTTTTCCTCTGGTTAAACATCGAGGGCTAATTAATAACCACCTTTATCCCTACGGCCTTCTTCTATCTCGGGACAATCCGTTCTGGAGCTTCAACCCTGCTTGGCTCTGCTAGAGCAAAATGTAGAGATTTAAACGGCAGGGCTTTAAAAAAATATATATATATATATGCTCCACATTTTTTTAAAAGGAATATCTTTGCAAATACATCATTAGGGCTGTCAAAGAGGCAAGCTCTGGTCTGCCCTATTTCTATTCTTCCTACCTGAAAGGAAGGGGTTTGGTTTGCTTTTACACAGGGGAAAGTATTGAAAATAAATCCGGTATTTATCGGAGCTGAAAATGGTATCATTCATTCTATGGCCCCAGATCGCTAACATTTCCGTCCTTGTTTGCACTAAATCGGTTCAGAATGACATCGGTTTAGGATTCTCCAAGTAGCAACAGTACTTCTATTGATCCTCTGCTTCTCATTAAATGCTGTGGAGACATAGGATGACAATGAATGCTATAACATTTTAAAATCAATTACAATGTGAGTGATGAGAGATGATGAATAATAATAAAAAAATAAAAAATTGGGTTTTAAATATCAAACAGGCGGGCGATGTGCTTTTCCCCCAGTCACCTGGGGGAAAACAATGCCTTCCCTGCAGATAGAAAGGCAGGGCTGGTCCACATTCATTGTGCTTTATCTATGCAAAAGGTCCTTTCTAGGTGAATTGCCAACACCCTTCTACCCCACAGGGCTGTTTTAACTCAATGTGCAGTATGCACAGATCCATTTTTCTGGGTTTATTTGGCAGCTAGAGGATGATGGGAACTGTAGTCCAACAGTTCTGCTGCCTTCCAGAAATTGAGAATCTTGGCTTCCCGAATTGAGACAAACCCTCCAAAGGGGTTGGATGGATGACAGGTCCCATCATCTTCTTTGGCATGCTATCTGGGAATTATGGGAATTGTCCAACCCAGCTGGAGGGCACCAGGTTGGAGGATGCATGGACAAACATAGTTATATAATAGTATTTAATAGCAGGTATTATGGATTGAAAAGATAAAGTGCTTTCTTTGTAAAAGGTTCATGCCTTTATACCAACGTTTCTCAGCCTTGGTGGCTTGAAGACAGGTGGACTTCAACTCCCAGAATTCCCAGCCAGCCTGGCTGGCTGGGGAATTCTGGAAGTTGAAGTCCACCCCTCTTCAAGCTGCCAAGGTTAAGAAACACTGCTTTATACCAACATTAACATTAGACAGAGTCAACTCTTTTCCAACTAACATTTTTTAACGCCTTGTAGTGAATTTTGTTAGTTGGAAAAGGTGCTCCCAAAATCCTGATTTTTTTGCTATTATAGATTAACCCAGCTCTCATCCTCCTAAATTCACATGAATTTCCAAACCTTATCCAAGATTTAGGACCATTTTGCAACTCGACGGTGCCATCTGTTGAGCAATGCTGGAGATGCGATTCTCAAACCAGGAAGAATTTGGCGCTATCAAGATCCCATCCAGGATATTGTGGATCATCGCTATCCTGTGGCTTAAAAATCTTCCTTGGGTATTAACACAAATCCGAGGCCCACGGAGAACACCTTGCTTAAATCGATAAGGCAGGTCAGAACCAAGCCTGCTGCCAGATGCAAATAAAGAAAAAAGATTGATTGATTGATTGATTTTATTTAATGCTTCAAATTTAGTCACTGCCCATCTCATTCAGGTCCCGTTTCTTTGATCGTTGTCTGAAAGAGAAGAGGGCCACCAACATTTTGGAGGAGGAATGGGCTGGGATATTTCCTCTATGAAGCTGTTTTTGGGGGCTTAAGTGTCCCTGACATGGAAGATGTGCCCAGAGATAGAAGGAGCTGAATTGATCCTCTGAAGGTCCACGTGGGATGATCCTGAACTGAAAAACAGTAGGACTTCTATCCATATTCCATCAGTTGTGTTTGCAGAACACACCTAGATTGTCTATGGCAAGGTTTCTCACCCTCAGGCACTTTTGTCTGGACTTCAACTCCCAGAATTCCCCAGCCAGCATGCTGGGGAATCCTGGGAGTTCTGCAGCCAGCATGCTGGGAAATTCTGGGAGCTGCAGTCCACACGTCTTAAAGTTGCCAAGGTTGAGAAACACTGGTCTAAGTCTAGAATTCCATAGGTAAATAGAGGTGAAAGGATGCTGGCTGGGGAATTCTAGGAGTTGAAATCCACACGTCTTAAAGTTCCTGTGGTTGAAAAACACTGGCCTATTGAATTAACACGTGTGTGTGTGCGCCTTGCACAATACTATATCAAGACAATCCAGTGTCGGGGCAAGCCCGCTTGGACTCCTTTCATCTTTTATTTTTAATCATTTTCTGCCCCTCTTTCGGGCAACGGAGCTGGTCAAATCAAGCACCTATTTTTAATTACCCACAAGGCTCCTGACGCTCTCAGAGGCATTGTGGGAAATCGAACCAATGGCTGCATCCAGCTTGCTTGCCCCCTCCCGGCAGGGCTTGGAGCACTGCAGGTTTGTTGCATCTGTTGGAAAGGTGGTTTAGCTAGACTTGGGTCGGATCCTGGTTAGCAGGGCCAGGCTGTGTCTGGCTGTTTCAGGTTGGCGGCTATCACGGACCGGACCGAGGGTACGAATCTGCCGAAGGCCTGGCTGTTCCAAGTCTCTGAAGATGTCATGAAATGCTTTGGAACAAGAGACAGCTATTTTTGCACCCCCAGAATTCAGAGGCATTGATCAACCCTTGGTTTGAGGGTACCACTTTCCAACTAACCCCGAGGGTACCGCTACAAGCCCCCAAATAAACTGGGTTTCTGCTGGCACTCGGATCTGCCTCTGCCTGTAAGCCTAAAACCAACCTTCAAGGTTTAGTTCGGTGCCTTAGAAATAACAGGCCGGGGGTCAGAAAGGAGATTCTCTTTGACCCAGGTTCGCATGCCGACGTGCGGGCGCGCCGCTTTCGTGCAAGGGGAGGGACACGTGGGGACCAGCCTTCCTTCGGCTGCCGAGTCATCAGGCCCGAAAGAAAGAAAGCGAGCGAGCGAGCGGGCGAGCCGGGGAATCGCGGACGCGGCCGGAGGACGGAGCCCGCCGCGAAGCGCCAGAAGCAGCCGAGCGCCCGCCTTGCGGCTGCGGGCCGTCGGGGGCGGCCGGCCGGGCCCGGGCGCGGGGCGGAGGCGGCGGGCTTTGTGCGGGCGGCTTTCCAGCCCCGCGACGGAGGGCGGGGCCGCCGCACAAGTGCAGGGGCGGAGAGGCGAGCCGCCGTCCGCCGGGCAGGTGGGCGCCAGGGCGGGCGCGCCAGCGGCTGTCTCCATGCCCCGCTGCGGGGACCGCGGGGGGCGGCACACCTGGAGCCGCGGGGCAGCCCAGCCCCTCGCCCGCCCCTAAGATGCGGCCGGGCCGCCTGCTCGGCGGCGCCACGCGGGAACCATGCCTGGCGCGGGGGGAGAAGACGGGGCGCAGCAGCCGGGCGCGGGGGAGCTGCCCACCCTCACCCCCGCGGGGGGGCCCCCGCGGGAAGAGGTAAGTCCAGCCCGCTGGGGGTGGGGGGCTGGGGGGCACGGGAAGGAGAAAGAAAGAAAGAAAGAAAGAAAGAAAGAGAAAGAAAGAAAGAAAGAAAGAAAGAAAGAAAGAAAGAAAGAAAGAAAGAAAGAAAGAAAGAAAGAAAGAAAGAAAGAAAGAAAGAAAGAAAGAAAGAAAGAAAGAAAGGGCTGCGAGGAGGAGAAAAAAATCCAAGCCGGTTTTGCGCTGCGCCCTAAGCGCACCGGTTGCAGACGAGGCCCCCTTTCTAAGGTGCGCCTCGAAAATCCGGGCTGGCGGGGGCGACGGCGGCATTCGGGGTCTGAGCCCTGGGGATCGGGCCTCCGCTTTCGGCCTTCCCCCCTTTTACCAGCGGGGGAGGCGGGGCGTGCGGCGGGGGCCAGCAGGGAGCGATTTTGCTGCAGAAGCACGTGCCCCTTTGTGCATTATTAATAGCTCCACGGGGGTTAAAAATAAACCTGGGTTTTTGCGGGGGGGCATCGAGGGCCAAGATTGCTTTGGGGCCCCTCCCCTTCGGGCCCCCTTGCATCCTCCTCGCCCCCCCCAGCAAGACTTTGTGGGACCCAGATGGCAAACGCTTGTCCCTTGGAAAGGCTTGCCCGAGGGTGCCCGCGGTGCGTAAAAGCGCCCCGCTTTTCTCGGGTTTCCCAGGGTTGGGGAAGGGGAGGCGAGGCGGGAGGGGCGCGCTTTGGGGAGGGGGCGAGGAATCTGCAGGAGAGCGGCGCGCGTGTGGCGTGTTTGGCGACCGGTTTGCGGGGGGGGGGGGGCGCCCGTGAAGTTCTGCATTGCACCACAGCCCGGCCGCGTCCTTCGCCTCCCCGCTCGGATGCTCTTGCGGCGGACGAGCCCTCTCGGCGACGGAGCCTTGGGCGGGCTTGGTGGCGGCGGAGGAACAAAGCCAGCAGGATTGGGGGCCGGGGGAGGGGGCGAAAGGGGGGTGGGAATCATTCTGGCTGCCTTGGTTTCTCCATCCTCCCCCAAGTCTAGCAAGTGGAATGGTTCAAAGGCTGCATTTCCCTGCAGGGAAAGCAGATGCTGAGTTCCCCCCCCCCAACTGCCTCAGGGAAAAGGGACCATTTCTCCCCCCCTCCTTTGCATCCCAAGGCACCCTTCTCCTTGGGGGCAGGGGATGATGGGAGCTGTGGTCTAGCCCTTCTGGCCCGCCGTGCAGGGTTGGGGAAAGGAAAAGTGAGTTCTGGGACAAAGGGCATCTTGTCTGGGTAGTTCCCCATGGCTTTTGAAGAACAAGATTGGGGGAGGGGGAGGGGAGGGGGCATTTGGGGATGGGAGTTGACCGTCCAGACCAGCTTAAAGTTGCCAAGGTTGAGGAAGTCTAGATTTCCATAGACAAAGGGGGGTGAAAGAAAGAAACGGGTAGGTCAAGGGGGGGAAAGACAGCTTAAATGAATCAGCGGAGCCCAGCATCTCTGGCTAAGATGTGGCCGTCTTGCCTTGCTCCCTGAGTGCATTAAGGCAAATGGAGGAGGGTGTGAGATTTACCCCTGAAGCTTTCTTTAAAATCCACCCCACCCCCCCCGCATCATCTTAAAAGCCATTTGCTTTTGGCAGCTTCCCAGAAATCGTTGCCTTTGTAACGGTCTGGAGAGATGAAAGAAGTGGGGTGGCCGAGGGGGGGGGTGGGAAAGTGATGCAACTGCCTCCTAGCTGCCTCCCACCACAGAGGGCCCAATCCACCGAGACGTTGCTCCAGCTGGAACCGCTGGAATTCACTTGGACTCTCCCTCCGTCCTGCTGGATGCGGACAGAGACGCCTCACCAGCATCCCGTGGCAAGACGAATAGTTGAACACAGGGTTCCCTAACCTTTTCGCCCAGGCTTGTAGACCTATGGCTAGATAGGTTATGTTTGTGGTGGTCCTGGAGAAATGGGACCTCCCTATACAGAGGCAGTCTACCATGTTGCCGGGGAGCAGACCGGAAACCGGTATCCTTCCTGGTCCTGCAGGTCGGCTTCTGTTGGAAACAGGATGCGGGCCTTATTTTGTCTAGCTTAACTGGCCCCATGACCGTCTGGACTCAACGCCCCAAATTTGGATTGTGTGATCTGTCTGAAGGAGTGATTGCAGGGTGTCTGACATTTCAATGCCAAGCCGGTTGTTAAGTCAGCCCCCGCCTGTTGTGATGCCGGGATACGAAAAGACAGAAGGCGTTGGCGCTGTTTCCGCGGCTCAGTTCGGCCTGCGATTTTTGGTCTCGGTGGTTGTGTTAGAAATCCGCAGGGGCCTCTGTGTGTGGAAGGACAGCTGCCAGTTCGGGGGTCTCGAGTCTTTGTGAGAAGGATCGGCTCTGTAAACGCATTCTTATCCTTTCCTCCCCGCCTTTCTCTCCCTCGGCCCTCAGCAACGTCCTCTGAAGCAGTCTCTCAGCAGCTCGTTGTGCCGCGAGTCACACTGGAAATGTCTTGTCCTCACCCTCCTCATGTTCGGCTGCTTCGGCGTCATGGCCTGGTGCCGCCTCTCCACGGTCACCCGCCTGAATTACGACAGCTCCTACCGGGGGGCCTCGATGGTGTACCATGATAGCCCGTGCTCCAATGGGTACATCTACATTCCCCTGGCCTTCTTGGGCATGCTCTACGTGGTCTACCTGGTGGAGTGCTGGCACCGTTTCGCCAAGGGGCAGATGCAGTATCGCGTGGACACGGCGAGCGTCTATGAGAAGGTCCAGCGCATGCAGCAGGCCACGCCCTGCATCTGGTGGAAGGCCGTCAGCTACCACTACATCCGTCGGACACGGCAAGTCACCCGCTATCGCAACGGGGACGCCTATACGACTACCCAAGTTTACCACGAGCGGGTCAACACCCACGTGTCCGAGACGGAATTCGACTATTCGGGCCACGGGGTGAAAGACGTTTCCAAGGAGCTGCTGGGCCTCTCGGATTACCCGGTCACCAAACTCCGCTTCACCAAGTGCTTCAGCTTCGCCACTGGGGAGGCCGAAGCGGCCTATCTGACTCAGAGGGCCCGGTTCTTCGGGGAGAACGAGGGGTTAGACGACTACATGGAGGCCCGCGAGGGGATGCACCTCAAAAACGTGGACTTCAAGGAGCACATGCTGGTTTTCCCAGACCCAGGGCGTCCGCCCTGGTACACGCGCCGCTGTGTCTTCTGGGTGGCATCATTTCTCCTGCTCTCCTGGCCGCTGCGGGTCCTGTCTGAATACCGTACGGCCAACGTCCACTACCACGTGGAGAAACTCTTTGGGGCGGACGACGGGCCCAGCCCCCTGGATGCCGCAGGGGGCTACGGGCGGCGAATCTCGCGTGTCAACACTGTGGACATGACCGAGCTGGAATGGCACATCCGCTCCAACCAGCAGCTGGTGCCCAGCTACTCCGAGGCAGTGTTAATGGACTCCACCACGGTGGCGGGCGCGGCGTACCTCCGCAGCTGCCAGCGCTGTCGCCGGACTGTCAGCAGCAACTCCCTGCCCTCCCGGGGCACCCGGGCCCTCTATGCCCGCCTCCCGTTCAGCTGCAGCCGCTTCTCCCTGAGTGGTGCACGGCGGTGTGGGGGGGTCCTCCGCAGCCTGAGCGGAAGCCATGTGGGAAGCAGCATCGAGACGGAGCCCCTGGAGAGTCCCCCGTGCTACCAAGATGCGTTGTACTTTCCCGTGCTGATTGTCCACGGAGGGGAGGGCTGTGAGCGCAACGGGCACAGGCCGGGGCTCGCGGGAAGGGGGTTAGGAACCCCACTGTGAAAGGGGAGGGGCGATAGTGGAAACTAAGTTCCCCGGGAGAAATGCAGTGCACAAAAGCCTCTGGCTTCCTTCCCTGAGCCAGGATCGAACCCATTAACCCAGTTCCAAGGCTCTTTGGCCAACATCACTGTCTTCTTCAAAAAGGAAATATCTCTGGGGAGAAGATGCCCATTAACCCACAAATCAGATATGGGGTTCTTTTGCCAAACTCTGCTAGAGAAGGAAGGAAGGAGAGAATGAATGAAAGAGAGCGGGAGGGAGGGAGGGGAAAGAAAGAAGGGGAAGGAAGGAAGGAAGGAAGGAAGGAAGGAAGGAAGGAAGGAAGGAAGGAAGGAAGGAAGGAGAAAGGTAAGGAAGGAAGGAGAAAGGTAAGGAAGGAAGGAGAAAGGTAAGGAAGGAAGGAGAAAGGTAAGGAAGGAAGGAGAAAGAAGGAGAGGGAGGATAGGTAGGTAAGAAGGAAGGAAGGAGAGAGAGAAAGAAGGGAGGGAAAGAAGGAAGGAAGGAGAAAGAAGGGGAGGGAGGGTAGGTAGGAAGGAAGGAAGGACGGATGGATGGATGGATGGGAGGAAGGAAATCCCAGAGAATATAAGAGTTTCCCATAAGTACTCAGGAAGATGAAAAGAGAGGAAATGGCATTTCACTGGAGAAGGAAAGATTAGTTGCTCAGCCTAATGGAACATTACGGGAGGGAATCTTTCATTGCTGGCCCTCAGGAGTCCTGACAATTTACAGCATCTGCGTTTTTTATTTAGCACTGCTCGCCCTGACGCAGTCACGAGAACGAAACCTGCGCTCAGAAAGTTGGATTCTGGGCCCGACGTTGGAACTTCAGGTGGATGCTGAGGAGGGGTTGAACCTCACCCGCTTTTGGCCTCTGGGGGCACGAAGTGGGGAGAACACGCCTCGAAGCTTGAGTGGGAGAACCGACATTTTTAACAGCGGGAGTGTCGGGATCCCTGGCACAGGCAGGAATCAAAAATTAAAATTTGTCCCCAGTGCCAGCCCTGCTTCTCTCCCCGGTAACACGGGTTCATAGAGGCCGAAGTGCATAGGTAGCGGTTAGGCACAAGGATGAATAGATTGAACCTCCCTGGCAAGGAGCAATCTACCTTGAACATCGGGTACTGCCAGGGACAAGCGACTGGGGGGGGGGTGCTGTTGCTGACCATCCCCAAGCTTTCTCCGAACCATTCACAAGAAAGATATTGGACAAAGTCAAGATGGGTTTCCTCCCCACCAGTGCAGTTTTTGCACTTCCAAATCAGGTTCCGCGCTTTCAGAGTGGTCCTGCTTGTTTGGGCTGGCATAAATACCCAGTTTAAAAAAACACACACAATTTCCATACAGGATCAGTGAGCTGAACCGTAAGGCAGAGGGAGGCAGGGAACGGGTCCAGTTGCCTGTTGCTTCGGGATCAAACCAGCAGTTGAATGATGAGCATTGCCAACTTCGATGCACGGATGCCAAGCAGAGCAGGAAGGGAGCGAGAAGGGCTGACGAAGGATAGCTATAGACATCGTCCTCCTTTACTGACCACAATGGGGCCCGGCAACTTGGTCGTTAAGTGAACTGGTCGCTAAGTGAAACTTCACAATTTTACGGTCTTCCTTCAGCTTTCCTTTGCTGGATAGACCTGCAAAGGTCATCAATGCGAGGACTGGTCGCAACATTACTTTTTCATCACCGTCGTAACTGTGAACGAGGCTGTCACAGAACGAGGACAACCTGTACGTGCCCCATAGTCTTGCCACTTCCTATCTGCTAGCTGAAGTAAGGTTCACCCACCACGTCAGGGGTCAGCATCCTCTTGATCTTTGGCCCATGGATTCAGGTTGACTTTGCCAAATTTTGACAATATAGTTTTTTTTTTTAATAGTTGGCAGAGCTCGGCTGAATTACTTGCAGCAAAATGTTAGCATTTTAATGGGGTTTTATATGAAGGTGGGCTCAGGGATCAGGTTGGCAGGGGGAGTTGCCACTGGGAGCCCAGAGATACAATTCCCATCATTCTGGGACACTGGGAGAAGATTTAATATTTATTCCCTCCCCAGAACAGGGAGCCATGATTTTCCAGATAAGGGCTAAGAGGGGTTTAACATTCATCACTCGTGCCAAACCCCGAGAGTGGAAGTCAAGATGTCAAGGCATGTGTTCCCACTATGTGCCCCTCGATCAGTGTCGACCAAGAAGCTGCCTTCACAAAACAGTGTCATTTTTCGCCGTCGGGCCCAACTCCATCTCTCCGATGTCATGTGTGAAGCCAGCGAAGGGGTTGATTTGGTCACCACCCCAATTGTGGGAACTGGTTTAGAAGTGGGTCGTGTGAATCGACGGCAAGGCTATATTCCTGCCCCCTTGGGACCTTGGGAACACGCCACCCCACCCCACTTCCCCCCATGAAAACTGCTGGCAGATTGCAAATAGCTCCATATTAAGTGAAAATGAGAATTCTTCCCTCTTCTGCCCTGAAAGGGCAGAACTTCCTCCGAATCTTGGCCAACCCCTTCTTCACTCCTTGAAGTTCCCCCTCTGGTCCATCAGCCATGTGGAAGTGGACTTGATTTGAGAGAAGCAGTGCTCAACTTCGCTTCCATGCCTTCTAGGTGCTTGTGGAGGGGGAATAAAATTTCCACGCGGGTCCTGCATCTTCACGCCACCCAGCTTGGGTGTCATGCAGATTAACGTTGGATTGCTTTGCACGTCCTGGGGGTGGGTGGGGGGGCTCAACTCAGCAAGGAAAAGGAAAGAAATGTTCAACTCTCTCCTTTGCCCTGCGCCAAGTTACTCGGGCACTGTTTCGAAAAGACTGCCTTGGGGACCAAACGCCCGAAGAAAACGAAGCGGAAGGACGCAGACGGAGGCGTGGAGCCCGCCACGGTTGAAATAAAAGGATTTCAAGTCCCTTGTTCAGCTGTTTCATGTTTTATTTTGTTTTGATTTTCCAATTGATACGTGCTGCCCATCTCACTGGACAAGTGACTCTGAAGAGGTGGGTTACTTTGGGGGCCTTTATGAGGCTGGCTGGAGAATTGTGGGAGGTGAAGAGCAGACATCTCAAAGTTGCCAAGGTTGAGAAATGCTGGTCTAGGGTAGCAAAAAATTAGGAGGTGGCTAACAGGCTTTCCGGCTCAAAAAATGTATTGAACTTCATCAGATGAATGGAGTCGTGTGTCAGATTTAAATCTGGATCGGGGGGGAAGAGAAACAAAGTTTTACCTGCATCTGCGAGACCACCACCCCTTCCCTGGTCTCAGCCCAGTTTAAATCCTACTTCAGTTTACGTTTATGAACTCAGCTGCAACTCGCGAAAACCGATGCCTTTTTAAAACAAATTGTGAGTCGGAAAAGAGGCTAGCAGACTCCTGAATCGTGCTTTGCAACGTGAGCGTTCAACCTATAGACAACATTTCTGCTCCCGCATTTAGGCAAGAGGCTAGGTTCATCCTTTGGGCTAAGCCACAGGGGGGCTTAACCATGGTTTGGGTGAGCTGCAATGGGTGGGTTCCTACACTGCATGAAAGCCACTGGGGTTTGTGAACACAATGAAGTTTAGTCCAGGCTGTAAAGGAGACAGGAGAATTGGCCTTTCAGACTTGCAAAGATTGATGCCAGCCTTACTAGGTCGACCAGGCAGGAAACACGACTGGATGAACTAATTCTACTTTATTTAAAGCTACATTAACAGAATCTTGCAAGTCTCAAAGTACAAATCTTCCGTTGTCTCCTTTACAGCTTGAGTAAACTGGGGAGGGTCTCTTCTGAGCCTCTTTCTCCACCCATTATGCAGCTGTGGGCTATGCCCTCTCTTATCTGACTGTTCCCTAGGCAGCGTCTCTCTGCCCCATCTCCCAAGGTCTTTCCCACACACCATTACACCTCCAGAAATGGGGAATGCAAGCTCCATCAATAGACTTGCATTGCTCAACAGATCTCACCATCAGAAAGTTATCCTTTGTATCTACTGAAAGCTAAGTAGCTAACTTTGGCCTATTATTTGTGATCCTGGTTGCCGTCTCAATCTGGTTTTCCCCCCCATTATTGTCCAACAAATAGCAAGTAAGAGCATTTCCAACACTGTTCAAACTCTTCAGGGTGCTGTTTTAACTGATGGCTTTGATGAACAGAAAGGGACGATGGGTCTGTTCATTTTGCACCAAATTTTAGTTTGGGGGAGGTCTCCAAACCTGGGGGGAGGCTTATGCTCCACCAAAGTGCTTCAACGGCCCTTAAAATACACAGTCATAATGATGGAGAGGGGGACATGGGGACGCTGTCCCAGAGGAGTGCAAAAAAGAAAGGAGCATCCCATTGGAAGATGGATCCTCACTGTGGAATATGGGTTTCTAAACAATGCACGATGCCCTACCCCCGAATTATAATTGGAGGGGGAAAAAACGGGGCTTCGTCACCTGCTTCTTCCCCAGCTTCACAACAGCCGGAGGACACTGGCCTGCAATGAACAGATGGGCTCAGTTATTTGGAAATAAGTAGTTTTTCTTCGGATGGTGGCCACCAGGGAGCTGGGTCTGTGATCCTGTGTCTCCCCGCAGGCCGCCGAGCATCCTTTCTCCCTCTTCCCGGGGTTGCCATGGTGATGGTTGCAAAGCGACAGGGAAGCAGAGGCGGCCGGGGACCAAGCTGTCCTTTGTTAGGGTGGTTCTTTCACAAAAGCGCAGCTTCATTCCTCCGCAACGATCACTGAACTTCTTCCAGGGTGTTTTTCAACTCCCTGGGATTTCCCGGCGTCGCCCATCCAAGGGCCCACCCAGCCCGGCCCTGCTTAGCTTTTGCCACATCAGCCACGGTCAGCCGGGTGCCGCCTCGCACACGGCGAGGGTGCTATTAATTCAGGCTGAAAGGCATGCAGAGGAATGTAAATTTAATCTTTTTAAAAAGTCTCGGTCCCCAGGGGGCTTATGATTTACATTTCAGCCATAGTGGGGGGGGGGGGGAAGGAAAGTGCAGAATAATTAACACTCAGCCCCTCAAAACAGCAGGCAGGCTGTTCCCCTCTCTAAAAGGTAATTGGCCTAGGATGGACAAAATGCGCATTATAGCTTGATGCTAAAAGCTTTAGCAAAGGATTAGATTTCTGAGAGAATCCCTTGGACATAATGCAGCAGATGAGACAGGATCAGAACGGAAATGATAATTAAGCTCGATTTCTAACTTTTATGATCGGCTAAGCCCCTCCTTTATCTCTCTCCCGGCTGATGCTCTTATTGCAAATCGCTGATTTTACACTTCCTAGCATCTTCTCCTTGGCCTTTTCATCTTTTCAAATCCAGCCTGGTCCCTTTGTGCGAATAACATTCCCCGAGGAAGGGCCTGCTAGGCGGAATTGCCCTTCCTGGTGTCTGACGAGCTGCTTGCTCTGATCGAAGGCAAATGCAAAGAATTTCCCAGAAATTTTACATAGGCCTAGAGGGGCGAACAGTCAGGGCAAGAAACCCCTTTTCTTCTGGCAGGGAACTCTTGCTGATCTTGAGAAATGCTTTTGGGGAAAAGGAACAGGCGTCTCCACCAACATCAAAAATGGAAAGGGTGAGATGAATGCAAAAAGTCAGCAAGAATGAAGCCGCAACGGATTTTTTCCTTAAAAACGGTGAACAGGGTTCGGAAGCACCATGCATCTATTGCACACGTTCTACACAGTGAGTATTTCTCATTTATTCGTTCTTTCTGGCTCTCTGATGTTCACAGTCTATAGATACTGCTAATCCCCAACAGGCTGGGGGTTATTTTTTAGATCCTCAATGAAATAGAATCTAAGGAAGTTCCTTTTTCCACCTAACAAAGCAGAGCTGAAGAATTGGAAATAAAATAAAAGCTTTTAAACAATTCCTAGCAAATTCTCTCCGTGAAAGTCACAGAAGACGGATTTATTCCAACTGTGTTTTTTTTTTAAAGTGCTGCTTAAGTACGTTTAATTGAGCATTCAAGGTTGGATCTGAATCACACGGGGATTGACTTTTGGACAGAGAAAATGAGCACGTCGTCCAAAGATTGATTTATTGTTCAGCAAACACACGGCTCCAACTATGGAGCAGTTTGCAGAATTGATGAATCTCAATCAACCACGGATGACTGTAACAAAGCATGGCTTCAATTCATTGATATATCTAGGTCTGCCAATGTATGTTTCTGCTTCCTCTTTTTCAGTTTTTTTTCTTTGATAATTTTGTGTATTTCTTTTTCTTTGTTTCTTATATTTAGTTTATATATATATAAGTGTGTCTGTATAAATACATAATTTATACATACACGCACGCAGGCACACATATATTAAAGAGGTCATTCAAGGTTGGAGCGATCCTCCCATTCCCACCTCGTCCCTCGTCCGAAAGCAACTGTGCTTGGCAGACGCCGCGCGGTCTCTCTGCCGACGGTTTTTGAACCAGTTCCCCACCTGGGTGGGGGTGAGTCCTGTTGTTTGGGCAAGATGTCTTTTCTGGCAACGGTTTGAATAGGGCTCTTGTAGGTACCACTCTCTCAGCAGCTTTTGGACCCTTTCCTGGGATAAATGAATAATGGACAAAGCATCAGCCCTTCGAGGTAGGCCGGGCCAAAACAACAACACCGCGGGGATTCTGGAAATGTGGTTTTATCGTTGTAGGGTCTGATAACGGAATCTTGCACGCCTCTCTAAATTTCTGCCTGGGAAATGGGAGAGGGAGGATAGTGGCAACTAAGTTCCCTGGGAGAAATGCAGTACACAAAAAATCTGGCTTTTTTCCCTGAGCCAAGATCGAACCCATTAACCCAGTTCCAAGGCTCTTTGGCCAACATGACTCTCTTCTACAAAAAGGAAATATCTCTGGGGAGAAGATGCCCATTAACCCAAGAAACAAATATAGGGTTCTTTTGCCAAATTCTGCTAGAGAAGGGAGGGAGGGAGGGAGGGAGGGAGGGAGGGAGGGAGGGAGGGAGGGAGGAAGGAAGGAAGGAAGGAAGGAAGGAAGGATAGATGGGAGGGAGGGAGGAAGGCAGGCAGGCAGTCATGCTGGCGAATTGGTTTCATCTCCAAGGTGACCTTAATAGCAATTAAAGGAATTAGTTAATTAATTTTAGCGTAAAAGAATACAACACAGGCTCTAGCTGAAGGAAAATTTAGCTGGCTTAAATCTTAGCTGGGTTTGAGAGATCATGATGCTGATTTAGGAAACGTGAGTTTGGATTCTCAGCCCCTCCGTACAACAGTCGTTCCATGGTATCTGGACTCTAGTTCAATGTCTCTCAACCTCAGCAACTTGAAGAGGTGTGGACTTCAACTCCCAGCATTCCCCAGCCAGCATTCTGGGAGTTGAACTCCACCCCTCTTCAAGCTGCCGAGGTTGAGAAACCCTGGGATGGAGAAAACAAACCTGGATATCTTTCAGCATCGTTTCAAAAGGGCGCAAAGTCATCTTAATCTGAAGACCACGTACCTTGACACCATTGGCCTTCCGTTGGCCATATGGGGCAGAATTCCCTGGCGGATGAGAGCCATTTTTCTGGGCAGGAGATCCCTTTGATGGACGTTCAAGGAGATGTTCTCCAAGATGGATTGCTCCTAAATATGCTGAGGGCTGGAAGCCCGTCAGGGTGCCAATGGGCGTCACCTGAGGGCCCAAGGGAAGTGGGTGGCGCAACATCTCCAGCTCACGGTCCCTGGTGTGAGGACATCTCAAGCATTGAAGATGGCCAAGGGTGAAGGATGGCGACAGGGACCACAGGAAACGGGCAAGGTGCTCGAAGGCCCCACTGTCCTGCAGGGCTTCGCAGATCAGGGCCACCTGGGACGGGGAAAGCAGGGCCATGTCTGGGGATGATGGGGCTGGAGGTCAAGGAGGAAGAGGAGAGGGAAAAGAAAACCAAAATGGTTCAAGTGAGGCAGGAGAAAGTGGTCTGCAATAACGAGAATATGTAAAACAATGACAATATCTAGGTTTATTGCCGACTGGAAGCCCTTAATGGACTTTGTGTGTGTGAAACAGAAAAAAAATGAATGTATGGTTTTGAGGGTTGGATAGACTAGAGCAGTGTTTCTCAACCTTGGCAACTTTAAGATAGGTGGACTTCAACTCCCAGAATTCCCCAGCCAGCATGGGGAATTCTGGGAGTTGAAGTCCACCTATCTTAAAGTTGCCAAGGTTGAGAAACACTGGACTAGATTATTGAGAGTTATGTTAACCACAGAGTAGGAAGTAAATTTATAATTGTGCTTATAACTGCTGTAAAGAAGATCGGAAGCCACTTCTTTGTATCTATCTGTTTTTCTTTTCCTTTGCACTTTTACTTTTTCTTTTATTTCTTTTTGCCTTCTCTTTTTCGCACTTTATACGCGTTTGAGTTAGTTTTCTCTTCTTTTTTAAAAAAAAGTTTCATAAAATGATACAAAAAAAGAGAGAGAATTTGCAAAACCACCAAAGGGAAAGGAAGGGAACATAGAGGAAGGCTGGCAACAACGAGGATAAAGAACGACATTTTTATTTATTTATTATTATTTATTTATCAAATTTGTCACCGGCCATCTCGGGAAAGGACTCTGGGCGGTTTACAACAAGATCAAAATTCATTAAAAGGCAACATAAAAAGAATCCTAAAAAATCAAAAGGTTCCGTAAAGATGGACAATCGGCAAGTTATGACTCCGATACCAATAATACATTTTTAAACTGTATTAATTTTATCCCCTCCTGTTTTGTGCGTTTTTACAGTTTTTTTATGCATAACTGTTTCGATGTATTTATTTTTTAATTGTTGTACATCGCCCAGAGTCACCTTGCGTGAGACGGGCGGCTGTATAAATATGATAAATAAATAAATACCACAGAAACATGACTGTCCTTGGTGTAGCATGGGTCTGAGAGTTGTTGCAGCCCTTGCCCTCAATTCTCTGCTGGACTGACCTCTGCACGAGGTTAAGAAATAGGGGGTCAACCCCCCCCCCCCATTTTCCTGGATTAACTTCAACAGCTGGTACTGACAGTGACCACCAGGAAGCACTGTGTGAAGATACAGGATTTCTCCCCCCCCCCGAAAAAAATAGGGTTATGGAAGTCATGCAAAACCTCATCCATGGGGACCTGACGTCATTTCACACGCATGCCTCTCCGCTCGAGGCAAGCTGGCCTACATGTACCCTATTCTGATAGATTCAGAAGAGCAGGTGGCAGCCGTGGCAAGGAGGGCCTTTGCACAACTTCAGGTTGTGCATCAGTTACACCTTTTCCTGGATCAGGATGCCCTTCAAACAGTCATTCATGCCCTTGTTATCTCCCAGCTAGACTACTGCAATGCGCTCTACATGGGGCTACCCTTGAAGAGTATCCGGAGGCTACAGCTGGTCTAGAATGCAGCAGCGTGGGCTATTTTTGGATCCCCAAGAAGGGCCCATGTAACACCATTGTTCCGCGAGCTGCATTGGGTCCCAGTTTGCTTCCGGGTCCAATTCAAGGTGTTGGTTATCACCTTTAAAGCCCTATATGGCCTGGGACCAGGTTGCCTAAGGGACCGCCTCTCCCCCATGACTTCGACCCATCGCACCCGATCACACAGAGAGGCCATGCTTCGGACCCCCGCAGTAAAAGAGCTCCGATCAGCGGAGTCCAGAGGGTGGGCCTTCTTGGTGGTGGCCCCCGCTCTCTGGAATATTCTGCCCCTGGAGGTGCGATTGGCCCCCTCACTCCTGGCCTTCCGGAGGGCTTTGAAGACCTGGCTCTGCCATGTGACCTGGGGTGGGGAGGGAATACTTCAAGCGTGGGGATGGCTAGCCCCATAGAGGCCCGCTGCCTTCAGCCCCAGATCCTTCATCATCTTCTTGGACCCTCCTTATCCTCTTTTTTAGTAATGTTTTTTACATTTTGATGTTTTATTTATATGTATTTATGGTTTTAATGTTTTGTGCAAGTTGCCCAGAGTCCCCCATTGGGGGGAGATGGGCGGGGGAGAAATTTTACAGATAGATAGATGATAGATAGATAGGGACCTTCTCACAGAGCAATTCGACCAGTGTCGGACCACAGCTCCCATCATTCCCAGCCAGAAGGGGGAAGGCTGTCCCCAGATCTAATCTTCAGGGGGTCCCCGTTGCACCGCCCGGCCTTTATTAGCTTACCACAACTCTGTTCTCGGTTTCTCATCCGATACGTGTCCAACTTTCCGTTGTTCCCAGATCTGAATTGCTGTGCAACGCTAGTCCATGCGCAGCGCTGTACCCCCGTTCAGTGCGCGGCTCACACCGTTCCCCAGAGAATCTTGATGAAGACGTGGCGGGCTGTCGATTGAGATGCCCGGATCAAATACTGCCTGCAATGTCCTGATCTAACGGACGGACCTGGCTGACTCTCAGCTCTTTGATCCTCCCCGCCGTCTCTCTCTGGCTGGGTTGCAAGATCTCGTTTCAGAATAGGTTGATTTAAGAAAAGAAAAAGATCCGTCCGCCGGACTTCTGTTAAACGAAGCCGCTCACCAGGATAAGAGACAGGGTGGATGCAAAATAAATAAATACATAAATAATAAATTAAATTAAATTTTTAAATTTTTAATTTTTTTTTAATTTAAAAAATTAAAAAATCAAAAAATTTTTAAATTAAACAACTGTAAAGTGGAATAAGTCCAGCTTCTGACCTTTCTGATAGTAACGGAGCTCTGAATTCAGTGAGTCTTATTTTTGAATACAAGCGCGCAAAGGATTTGACTCATAATTCCAAACTATCCAGCCCTACCAGCTGTCGGATTTCGATACCTGTCACCAGCTGTCAGTGTGCAAAAATGGACTATATTGCTTCCCGTTAAGATTTCCCCAAAACCAAACTGTGGTGTGAAAGTACAGAGGCAGGTTATGTATGTACAATAGGATAGCAGTGCTAATAAAATCAGAAAAAAAAAATAGAATAATAAGCGAGTGACATTTGCAGGCTATGTAATTTTCCCCCTCCTTTTGGGCTAATGATTGATGGGGGGGAGGGAAGGGGGGAATTGATTATATCCTGCCTTTGATGGCCTTTTTTATCCCTGCAGAAGTGAAGTTAACCTAAGAGATCACTTCTCCGATCTCAAAGTCAGTAGCGGCAAATGGGAACTGGAGTTTGTTTCCCTGATTCCAGTCTAGCAGGGGTAATTTAAAATCCAAATAAAATAAAATACCCAGCCGTGCACACAAGGCTGTTTGAATGCCAACGCGGCTTACCTTGTTCAAAAAGTTCTTGTTTCGGACAACGGCGGAGAACTCCAAAACCTGTGCGAGGAGGCATTCGGCGGCCTCAGTCTCCGATTACAAACAGTGGTCGAAAGAGGCTTCTAGTCTAAATCCGAAGCTCTTCCTGAATCGGTGGGAGTTAGCAGCCTGATTAATGGGGGCTTAATCGGCCTGCGGGAGAGTTTTAAACAGCTCAAGAAGGATGTTGAGGCTCCGACGGCTTCTTCAATGATGGGAAGGTTGGCTGCAGAAGATCACCTTCCATGGTCCCGGGGGGCCAGGGGGGTGACTCAGATTTGGAGGGTCCTTGGCATAATATAGGGATCACTGCTAGCCCCGCTGTGGTTTCAACCTTGGTTTTTATGCTCTGGAAGCAATCCTGTCACATCCAGTTCATGCATTTTCGGTTCTCCCCCTTTTCCGTGCACAGATGGGTCCAGCTGACCCTTCCTTAAAATTTGAACTCGTTCCTAAAGCGAGATTTCTTTCTTGATTCAATTTATGTACCCTTTTTTTTCGTTCAGGAGCTCAGCTGATGGGAAAAACAGCCTTGAAAAATGGAGAGGAAAAGAAATCAAACTTTTTTCTTGTAAATGGCCCCTTTATCCTCCTCTCTTCTGTGAACAACCCACCCACAAATAAGTAAAGAACAGCACACAAATTGTATAGCTGTTGGCCCCAATCCTCACCTTTTCCCATTTTCAAGCTGAGGTCTGTTCCATATATTTCAAATCTGGGGCAGGTAGATTTTTTCCCCCATTTCTAAGGGTCTATAGAGAGTAAGGAAGATGACCTTGATTGAAATATGCAGGATCCATTTTCTAGGCAAAAGCGGCTGAAGCATTTTAAGTCCAGAGCGAGCAGATAACGTTTGGAGGAGAATCAGGCAGACACCTCCCTAATTCACAGGAGTATAAGAAGAGGGAGGAGGTCCAACACAATCAGACTTGCAAGATCCTGTAATTATAGCCAATACAAATAGTTTTAGCCTTCCTGTGGAGTCATTTTCCTGGTCTGGTCTACCTAGTGGGGTGGACAGAGCCCTCCAAGTCATTTCAGTCGCCACCGCTGCCGCCTCCTCCTCCTCCCCTTCCTTCCTTCCTTCCTTCCTTCCTTCCTTCCTTCCTTCCTTCCTTCCTTCCTTCCTTCCTTCCTTCCTTCCTTCCTTCCTTCTTTTCCTCCCTCCCTCCTTCCATCCCTCTCCTTTGCCTGCCTGCCTGCCTGCCTGCCTTCCTTCCTCTCACCTTCCCCTTTAATTCTCCTTCCTTCCTTCCTTCCTTCCTTCCTTCCTTCCTTCCTTCCTTCCTTCCTTCCTTCCTTCCTTCCTTCCTTCCTTCCTTCCTTCCTTCCTTCCTCTCACCTCCCCCTTTAATTCTCCTTCCTTCCTTCCTTCCTTCCTTCCTTCCTTCCTTCCTTCCTTCCTTCCTTCCTTCCTTCCTCCCTCCCTCCCTCCCTCCCTCCCTCCCTCCCTCCCTCCCTCTCAACTTCCAGTCTCGAAGTCGGCAGAAGTCCCAGTCTGCAACTTTTCTAAAGGACTCTGTCGTCTTTTTTTTATGACTATTATTTTTTTTGCTCCAAGCAACCACCGAGTCCCTTGCGAAAAAAATGTTTTCTTCATCCTGGCTTCCACCCAGGCCTGCCCTGAATTCATCATACATGACACCCTCCAGATTTTAACATATTTTCAAGAGGGGACAGACAGGCTGGGCCATATTTTGCTGCGGGCTTTAGGTCATATCAGCCAGCAGTTCAAACAATAAATCAGGAGAGGAGCAAGCCAAGGGTTCCGCCCCACTTTTGGCCGTTCTGGTCCAAAGCTTCTGAAAAGCATAACACGATGTACCGTTGGACAGCCCTGGACATTAGTGCGATCTACATAACTCCTCTACGAGCAACAACAATGCAGGCCCTGCATTTTTGCATCCCAAAGGGGCTTCTGTTTGGATGTCAGTTTGCTGCCGTGCCCAAAGTGCAACCATGCTTTTTCACTGAAAAAGCAGCTTTGCACTAAGTGGATTTGCAAAAGGATGGGGGCGGGGGGGACCGGGGGGACGGTTTCCCCGTGAACACCTGGGCAATCGGCTTAGACTAATTGGGATCCCAGCTGGTGCCATTGGGGGAGAGCACGGGGGCGGGTGGGGGGCGCGTCGCAAAAAGGGGAGAGGGGTTTACAGGGGATGGGGACAGAAAGGTGGGACCTGCTACGTTTTGGCGGACGTTGACTCTGTCTGCCCGGCCCCAACCCCTTCAGGCATTTTCCATGAGAACAAAATTAAGGTACAGTGTTGGCACCACTCACATTACAAGAAGGAATCACATTAATGATTTATCTGTTTGGCACAAAGCAGATTATATTTGACCATATATCTGATCTCATTCTTCATTATTTATTCCTCCTCCTCCTCTTCTTCTCCTCCTCTTCCTCCTCCCCCCTTCCTTCCTTTTCTCTTTTCAATTTCCTTCCTTCCTTCCTTCCTTCCTTCCTTCCTTCCTTCCTTCCTTCCTTCCTTCCTTCCTTCCTTCCTCCTTCCTCCCTCTTTCTCTTTCCTTCCCTCCTTTTCTTCTTCCTTCCTTCCTTCCTCCCTCCTCCCCTCCCTCTTTCTCCTTCCTTCCCTCCCTCCCTCCCTCCCTCCCTCCCTCTTTCTTTCTTTCTTTCTTTCTTTCTTTCTTTTTCTTTCTTTCTTTCTTTCTTTCTTTCTTTCTTTCTTTCTTTCTTTCTTTCTCACAGAGCCCATGGGTTTATCTTCCCTGCAATCTGAACATGAAAAATCTTGAGTTGCCCACACTGAGTGATGTCCAATTCTCCTAATATTTTAAGCTTTTCCATCAAATAACGTCTTGTGTTAAGTTGATAATGGCCAGTAGATTCTAACTGATTTTGTCACTAATCCTTAAAATCTCCAAGGATTAGAGCTGAGCCTCAACTTGGTCTACAGATGGACTGGGTGTAGCTTGAAATAGGTTTCCGTTGGGACCTCACCTACCCCTAGTGAAGGGAGGCAGATGCCCGTAAGGCTGTTCCTGCCAAGAGAAAAGCAAACTGCCATTTTTATCTCTTCTGCAGCCCCCAGCAGCCCCTTCAAATCAGAGGTCCCAGGTTGCACTGTTGAAATTTGGCAGAAAAATGCCAATATTTGACAGCATGATTTCCTTGGAGGGGAGGGAGTTAAGAAAATGCATCTAGGTTGGATGCTCCTACTCTCTTCCCCCAAATGGGGTAGCCCACCAGCCCAAGGATTATAATCAGCCCACCTTTGCAGACAATAATAAGAACAACACCAACTATTTTTTTAAAAGATGGCTCCAGAGAGAAGTGATGGTCACCCCTGCTCAGAGTTTCAGCTAAGACTGACATTTTAGCGCCATCTCAGCCATCAGGGTCGGCTGGAAAAAGTTAGGAATTAAGCCTCTCTGGTCTGAGGCAGTATATCTGACTCCGGAGCCAATCAACTGTAGCTCCAGCGGTTTTGATCTGGGCGTAATGAATCCCGTTCCGTTCCACTCTCTGTATTTCATGAGCATGAGAAAATGGAAAAATACCCTCAGCCTCAATTCTCCGTCCGGGGGGGTGTGATGATATATTAGGAAACCGCGAAAATCAGTCACCTAATACCCAAAGGTATTCCGACTGTATTTCACTCCAAAGGTCCTCCTGCAGCTGAATTTTCTGGAAACTCTGAGCCGCCTTCTGGCTAATTCGGAGGCTTATGTGATCCTATGCAGCAATTCTCACATTTTGCACATTCCACCGCTCCAAATAGCATATTTCTTTTCAAACGTCCACGTTGTACTGGGTGGAGAACAGGCTGGCGTCCAGATTATCCGGGCCAATCTTGAACACGAGTTCCCTTCCCCGAAGGAAATACCATGTTCTTCCCTTCCTGCCCGTTAGCTGCAAAACAGAAAGGGAAAGGCGAGGTTTCAACCTTCTGGACGTTTGTGGTGGACTTCTTTCGGGGGTTCGCTCCACAAGCGTCACCCCCACACTTCAGCTCCAGGACCGCTGAAAATGCAGAGCCCCACGAGTCACAAAATAAAACGTCACCCTTGAAGGCGCCTTGTGATAGAAACCAAAAATCAAAAAAGCCACACCAGTTCGGGGCTGTGTCTGGATTGTCGTCCCAAGCTGGTTCTGCTCCGTTCGTTCCTTTTCTGGTGCCCTTGCTCAGGGTTGAGACCTCCCTTCTCCGGCACCTTCCCGCTGCCGTGCAGGCTTCTCCAAGCGGGAAGATCTCGCTCACATTCCTCCACAAGCCCGGAGATCTTCCTCGCGCTTAACCTTTGTGAGAAAAATGAATCTTTGGGTGAAAAAGACAAGTTTTTAGAGGCCTCAGATGAATGGGATCGCCTTAATAAGATTGAAACATAAAGGCATGTGGAAGCATCCTTGAAGCTGATGTGAACCAGGCCGGTTGTAAATGCCTTATCACAAACATCCCCATAGCAACCTGGGCATCTGCCCTGAGGATGCCTTCTTCCTGGCATTTGGCACCTTGAACTAATTTGTTTCTTCTTCTCTGTGACACTACTGTTTTACTAGCAGATAACAGAGGGGCAGAGAGTAACTTGAGAACTATTCTTATTTAGGTATGCCTGCATCATCATATGAATATGTATGCGTATACCTTCTTTTTCCCTTGCCCTTCTTGTAGACCTGCATAAATATCAGAGCATCCATTCTGCCTGGAGGGGAGTGCCTCCCACTAACTTCTGGTGGGGTCCCCCTCCAGTACGTACTGCTCAATAAACACTGCAGTGAAACCTTGATTATTCTGCATTTGTGTCCTGCGTTTTGATCCCACACCTTTAACTCAAGAATAATCTTCTTGGCTGAGACCACTTCTGGTGTCGAGGCGAATGGCTTTAATCCGCCAACTGGCAGGAAGACGCCCAAGTCAACTTCTTGGGTCTGTCACCATCATTCCCAAGGTCAACAGAAGGTACAATCCAATTTTGGGGGGGGGGAGGAAAAGTGCTGTTTATCCTTAGACACAGTCAGGTGGAAAATTGTCCTGAGATCGGTTTTCCTCGACAATCTGGCTCTTCTAGTCATGCTTGGTAACCCTCAAGCCAGAATCGTCTATTTAGCTGACTCCCCAGGACCATCAATGGCTCCCCAAAGACTTAGGGCTGTGTTTTCCAACCTTGGTGACTTGAAGATGTGTGGACTTCAACTCCCAGAATTCCCCTGCTGACTAGGGGATTCTGGGAGCTGAAATCCACACTTCGTAAAGTCGTCAAGGTTGAAAAACACCGCTGGAGGGTATGCCCCCAGAGATCTTCCAAAGCTTGCTAGCGGGTTGCTACCTTAACGGACCCCATGGATAATCTTGGTTCTCCGTTGAAAACAGTGCACTGGGGGGAACTTTTGTAGCATTCCTGCTTTTCATCTCAAGCTTGCCGAAGCAAACGTAGTGAGATTTGTGCCTGGGGAAAAAATCACTTTCCGTTCAGGCAGCAGCTAAGGATCGGGCGCCCAGCTTCCTGGGAGCAAGGCCGAATTAAAAGAAAAGAACGAAAGCGAATAAATAGGCTAATCAAGGGTGGTGGACATAGACTGCAGCTCATGTTGGAGTATTTCTGTGTGCCTGTGAGCCCAGGCCTGCCTCTTGTATCATACAACGCCTGGCACCACCAAAGATCCCTCTGTGGGTTTTTCAGAAAGGATGGCTAGAAAGCGTGCGGCTGCCCTCTTGTGCTACAAATTCCCCACTGCACGTCAACGAGTTTTGGACTCGCAAGATGTTTCTCTGACAGCGCTCCTGATTTGACTCCAACACCCCTCCAAAGGTCAGGATGAACAGCAGCAGCACATGGTGGGAAACCAGGCCAGAAGGGACCTGCATCCCAGAAGAGGAAGTCCACCGTGGGGACTTTCCCGCCTACCGAAATTCCCTCCGTAGCTTCAAGATGCGGCTGAAGATGACCGGAGAGAACCCCGAAAAGATGTACCCGAAGGCGGGCGTGACTTTCATGGCTATCTCTGGCGCCTAAAAGCAGGCTTGGAAAACTCCCAACCGGTTGTTTGGGATGACAACGGAGATTGTAGGAGAACGTCAAGCGAAATGGAGCTTCCATCTCGTTTTGGTTGAAGGCGGCTTCTGCTCATCTCAGCAGATTTCCTACAAGAGCGTATAGCCTGATAAACAGATAGTCCACCATGCACAGAGATGCAGATCAGTTAAACTATGGGCTGAATTACTTTACAGATTTACCCTTCCTTCCTTCCTTCCTTCCTTCCTTCCTTCCTTCCTTCCTTCCTTCCTTCCTTCCTTCCTTCCTTCCTTCCTTCCTTCCTTCCTCTCCTCTCCTCTCCTCTCCTCTCCTCTCCTCTCCTCTCCTCTCCTCTCCTCTCCTCAGAGCTGTTCCCACTGCTTATTCAACTGAGTGGGGCTCTAGACATCCACCTGAACTTTATAGCATTAAATCACTGGTTTTTTCTCTTAATTTGTTCCATCATTTCTAGCCCAGAACCCCCGGCCGCTTGGAAACCTTGACCATGGGCCTCCGAAACAGCCAACGGTTATCACCAGCGTGTACGTTTTCACAGCGGGCACCAAAAACAAGGAAAACCAACGAGTAGGGACTGATCTGCCTAGCTCTACTTCATTTCAGTTATATTTAAAGGGAAGGAAATCAACAGTTACTTTTCACTCTGCCTCCCTTTGCTAGCTTCTGGAATGCGGTTCCCCGCACAGCCTTCGAAGGCAGTGGCCCTCGGCCCAGGAAAATGTGCGCGTTCCCAAGACCAGGGAAGACCAGCCAGGAGTCAGCCCAGCCCCGTCCGCAGCTCCTTCATCTCTGCTCGCCTCTCTCGGCTTGGCATTTCACTGCTCTCCACGTCTCGGATCTCGCCCAGCTGTCCTCCCATCCCAGCTGGAGGGTCCCCTGAGGGTTTAGCAATCTCTCTGGGTCCGTCCTGCAATCCAAGGACCTGAGATGGTTGGAGGATGTGCTAATACCAGCAATCAACCAGAGATAGGCCCACTCTCGCCGTGGTCTCAGCTGCTGTGGGTGACGTACAGCAGATGTCTTCCTTTGGCACGGTCTCTCGGGACTTAAATCACTGCGAAGTGAGCTGGGCTGGGGGGTGGCGGGAGAAAGGGTTGCAAGATTTCAGAATTTGTTTTTTTCCACCTCTTTCTGCTGATTTCTGCAGGAACAATTGAGACGATGCGGGGGGGGGGGGGGAGGGCAGACAACAACAAAAGCCAGACTCCCTTCTCAAAGACCGAGGCGGGGGGGGGGGGAGCAGCCCTCTGCCTGCCACAACATGGTTTTGGTGGAAAAGCTGGAACTCGGCTCTATTTACAGCCGTGATGGCTTCCAGATGTCAAGCGGGCCCAAAACTCGTGTCAGCAAAAGAGCGAGGGAAAGAGACGGAGAATTCATCTGGCGCGGGAGAAAAGTGGAGCATAAAACAATAGGGAGGAAATGAAGCCTGACCCCCCAAAGGGAAGGGAGAGAGACAGAAGGGGAATTGTGAAGGGTGCAGGAAGATAGAAAGCACAGGGAGGCTGAAATCTCGGGATGAACGAATGAGCTCGAGAATTGGGGAATGCCCCGAGGCATTGCCGGGCACCCCCTCCCCAATTGCTGGGCGGTGAAAAGTCAAGGGCCCCGTGGAATGCTGGATCTGGATTGGTGGATTGGTGGACAGTTTGCTCTGTCTCAGCTTAGTTTCTCCCCCTGGAACGGCGTTGGTCCTGGGTGCCTGGACGTCCAGGGCAATCCCTGCGGATCCAACGCTCGACCGGCCGAGCGTGTCTGCCGTGCAGGATCTCCATTGCGTTCCCTCGGCATCTGAAAGCAAGGGGATGCTCAGCCGAGAGAGGACGCTATTTGACCCTCCTGAGGATGGGACCCTAAGCATCCCCCCCCCACACCAAAGCCTGCTTGCTACTACTCAGGCCGTTCTCTGGGTTTGTAGGCCAGCGACTTCGCCCCCCCTTAGCTAATGGGCAGAAGGGTGAAGGTAAATCAACGCTCTGGTTCAGGCGCAAATAGCTTGACAAGTCTATGTGAGGGATGAGCCAAAGACACACAGACAAACTGGACTGGTAATGGCCCATCATGGTTTTATTATGACTGAAATGGGATTTGAATTCCCTCTATGAGCTGGAGGACACACCAAGCTTCCCGTAGAAATGACCGAGGGCCTTTCCCCCTTGTATCTAACCGGCCCAAATTCCCGTAGAAAGGTCAGAAGATTTTCCAGCATGAATACAGCTTGGCAACCTTTTTTCCCTGCCGTTTCCTTCTTGAATGGCAAGATGATGGCTACTTGGATCACCAATCCATTCCTGAAGATACTTAAAGGCCTCCTTAGCTCTTCCAGTGTTAAACCTTTTCTGCTTTGGGCCGCAGAAGACTCCAATTTTTTCAAGCAGGCCTCCCCCTTGGATCCATTTCTTTCTCTGCTGTTTCACGGTACAATTCTCCTAATGCATGAGCTGTTGTCCAGACTGCATTTGGAGAGAGGTTTAGCATTCTCCTAGAAGAGCGCTAAACCTACATCCAGAGCCTGGCGATTGATTCTAGTTTGGTGCCATTGTTTTACACGAACAGGTTCAAGGGAGCCCACTTAGCAGCTGACACCAGCTATTCACCAGGAGTTCTGGAGTAGCAAGAAACCCCTGTCCAGCCCAAACCAGACTGTCGGCCCTTCCTGGTAGATCAGACTAGGAAACCAACGCCATGTAGGTGTGAACCTTACCAGGTGGACCAGACAGGAAACATGACCAGATGAGCTAATTCTACTTTATTGTAAGGCTACATGAACACAATCTTGCAAGTCTGAAAGTACAATTCTCTCCCCCGCATCTCCTTCACAGCCTGAGAAACTAGGGAGGGTACCTTCTGAGTCTTTTTCTCCACCCCTTATGCAGCTGAGGGCTAAGCTGTCTCTTATCTGACCGTTCCCTTAGCAGTGTTGCTTGGTCCCGTCTCCCAACGTCTTTTCCACATACCATTATAGTAGGTCAGGACTACTTTTATTGTAAAGCTATGGTAACAGAGCCTTGCAAGTCTGAATGCCCTCCCTCCCTCCCTCCCTCCCTCCTTTGTCTCTGTGAGAACTAGGGAGGGTCCTATCAGAGACGCTTTCTCAGGTTACAGTTCTGGCCGGACTCAGGTTTCTTTTATCTGACTATAATCTTGGTAGCAGCTCTTCCTCCTGTCCTTCAAGGTCATTCCTTCTTCCCATTGCACCAAAAGAGTAGTTGTACCATTCTACCAATCCCTGTCTGTGCCCTGTCAATAAGGACAATCCCATCTGTTGGCACCATGCCATTGGTCAAGGAGGGACTGCCAGTGAGGGCAATACATTTCAAACCAATAACATTTTTTGCCAGCTTAAAAGATTAGCACATGGCTCTTCAACTTGGTCATGCCAAGAACCTTGGGGAATATAGATAACCCATCTTTTTCCTCCCGTCAGGTTTATGACTTCTGGGAGCCCTTCCAAAAGTGCCCTCTGCTTGGTTCAGTCAAATCTTTTCAAATTCTCCCATCCATCTTGTTTTTAATACCCACAGGTAACCCCCCAGTGACTTCTACTTCGGTGTCCAGTCACCCGAGTGTGTTGGGCTGTCGAGGCGGACAAGCACACGATGTGAAGGTCACTTGCAGACATCACGTTTAAGCCAAGGAATACGAAGGGCACTAGAGAATTGGACGACAGCCTGTCGTAGCCCCGTCTGAAAATATTATGGACCGTGAAGGCACGGTTCAGCCGAAAGCAAAACTTCCAAAAAGAAGAAAGAGAAAAAGGAAAGGAAAACAGAAGAAAACTGTTCAGGGCTGGGGCTGGGGGTGGTGGAATTCTTCCCAAGCTGCGTCAGCTTTTTGCAATCCGTAAATACTTCGTTGTGGGAAGTGGAAGGAACGTGGGTGAATTTTGCACGGATGGATTTTGAATGACCCTGCCCTCGGCTTCACATCTGCTTTGTGGAGCAGTTGTGGGTGACCCAGAGGGAACTTGTAGGACATCAAACCAGCTGCTCGGCGCAGGATGCAGCCCACAGGAGCCCTGACTGAGGTCTCTCGGCCGTAGTGACAGGATGATCTGAAGGCAGGGAGCCCTGTTCAAATACAGGCTGGAGCAGGGGCAGAAAAAACTGATAGAATTAGACTGGGGTCTACATCAGTGTTTCTCAACCTTGGCAGCTTGAAGATGGGTGGACTTCATCTCCCAGAATTCCCCAGCCAGCATGGCTGGCTGGGGAATTCTGGGAGATGAAGTCCACCCATCTTCAAGCTGCCAAGGTTGAGAAACACTGTTCTACATGGACGACAGGCAGGAGAGGGTAGTATTGAAGATGCTGGGTGAGCAGCAAGAAGACCCAGGTTGTGGTCCCTTGTTAGCCAGGGGGACTTAAGAGCTTGTCACTTCTCTCTTAGCTTGGTCCACCTCACAAGGTCATGGTGATGAGGAAGAAGGAAGCGTCTAGGCCACCTTGAGAGCCAGTTTGGGATAGTGGTGAAGGCACCAGGCTAGAAACCAGCAGACCGTGGGTTCTAGTCCCACCTTAGCCACGAAGCCAGCTTGGCCCAGTCACGCTCTCTCTGCCCTAGGAAGAAGGAGGCCAGAGCAAAGCACTTCTGAAACCTTGCCAAGAAAACTGCCGGGACTTGACCAGCAGTCAGAAACACCGATTTGAAGGCCCCCAGGACTCTGTCCTGCAAGGCAAGAACCTCAGAGAATCAACCATCCACCCAGGAGCTATGCTTGCCCCCCATCCCCCAAAACAGCACAAAACAAAAGTTGAATTCTTCTGGTGGGTCGGCCAGTCAGCCTGCTCCCCCCGTCCTCTCTGACCCTTTCCACTTTCAGCTCCGCCGCCAAGAAAGCAGCGTGGGACGGGACAGGGCTGGGAGGCGCACCAAGATTCCCTGACACAGCGAAAGAAGAAAATGCACCTCCTTTCCCCCTATTTTTTTTCTGACAGCGGCTCCAGGGCTTGGCCTGCAGAGTTCTTCTGTCAATCTGCAAATGCAGGAGAGATAACTCAGCCCCACCACATCCTTCAAAGCCAGGCCCATGCAGCGGGGGCTAATCCTGACCCCCCCACCTCTTTCCCAGCTGATCATGCATTCCACAGCACGCACACGCACACACACACACACATACACACTTTGTATATGGGGGAATCTCTGGAGCTAATTCAGGGTCGGCTCAAATCCTCTGCGCTTCAAGGTCCTCCCATTCCATCATTCAGCTTCTCGGGCCTTTTCCGTACCCTTGTCTGCTCGTTCTCTAGGGCCAGCCCCCCCAGCTCACACCCCCCCCCCATTTACAAAGGCATCCATTCAAAGACAATACCAACTTTGAATGAAATCCGATGGCTTCCCCACCACGGGACTTTTTCCTTTTCTGTAGGAGCTCTAGAGGGTTTGATCGCCACCCAAATCCTTTGACTCATGGGGGAGGTTGGTGAGCCAGAATCCAGCCCCCTTGGAGCGGAACAAAAGGCCCTCTGTGGACCCCCCTTGAAGGATCTATCTAATGACTGAGCTGTCCCACCAACAGACACCCTCCCCATCCTCCCCCAGGGCACCAAGGAAGCTTGCAAGAACGTCTGTATGTTTGGGTGAAAGGTTGAGTCACCAGGGTCTACATACATCAGCAGACCGCCAGCTGGGCCTTTTATCTAGAGGTCATGGGCTACAGACTGCTTCTGAGAAGGCTGTTTTCCAGTCAAGAAACCCTAATAATGACTCATAACCCCACAAGGGATGGGCTCCCCCAGAGGTGGATGATCCAGCCTGTACAGTGCTTGGCTAGCTGAGGTTTTCATCCCATGGGATGCGACACTTCATAAGGCCCAAAGGAAATGGGGTCATGAGGTCATGAGGGTTCTCCAAGTCCTCAAGGTTGTTCTTTGGGCCAGATCAGCCGTCCCCATGTCCTCCAAATCTGGTCTCCTCTAGATGTGTTGGACTGCAGTTCCCATCATGCCTAAAGAGCTAAGGCTGGGGGGAAAAATGGCTTCAAGTCTTGCGGGCAAGTTCAAGCTAGGAAAACATGGTTTATACTTGTCATAAACCAAGCAACTTCTTGCTCCTCTTTGCAAAGGGTGTTACCAGTTGGGACTGCTCTTCACGGCTCAGTTTGGCTTCTCACAGCCCACTCATGTACAACCCTACAGGATGTGCCAACAGCTGAACAATTCTGGCACATCAAACCCCGTTGGCATCATGTTGCTGCTTTGTGAAATCCAGCCCGGGAAGGTTCTCGCTTTGGCGCAATCTGACTCGTCCTTCTGGACAGCAAGAAACTTCACCTAGATGAGGATCTGACCAGGAGTTGCTCAGAGCACTACTTTGTAGTAACGTGATGCCAACGGGGGTTTGATGTGCCAGAATTGTTCAGCTGTTGGCACATCCTGTAGGGTTGTACATGAGTGGGCTGTGAGAAGCCAAACTGAGCCGTGAAGAGCAGTCCCAACTGGTAACACCCTTTGCAAAGAGGAGCAAGGATTGGAAAGTTATTATTTTTTAAAAAAACTGAGATTTTCAAGAAACTCAATTCTGTACTCAGTCCTTTTTTAGGCTTGGAAGCAGCCCCTAATAAAGACTTGGAATTCCTTCTGCCAATCTGGAAAGATCTCCTTCAAGTGGCAGAAGGTGGCTTGCAATTCGGCAACGTTTGCCTGACAGCCTCTGTCCGTGTGTAGCTATGGTCCGAGGACGGGCTGAGCTTCAAAGAGGGTCAACGTCTAACTCTGCCAGCTGCCAACCGCCACAGTGCAAAATTGCAAGGAGGCAGGAACTGGGTTTCTGAGAAATTTTCAAGGGCCTTCAAAGCATCTGTCCAGCGCCAAGATTTTGCGGCTTCACTATGATCTTGGAAAAAAAAAATCTGATTTCTCTAATGTGCAACTTGGCATCCGTAGAGTGGCGCAAGGTGGCTGGGGTAAGCACTGGGCTTCCCGCCCTATTTTTGGGAATCGTTTTCTTCTAAGGCCACCTCCGCCAGCTCCTGATGAATTTCTGTCTGCCACGCAGCTTTGCAAAATGCTGAAATAGTACCCTAGAACGGTGGATGGTAATTAATGAAGGAAGGGGGGACTCAAGTGGCTTAGGCCAAGTATTATTTCCCAATGGAGAGGGGGTTTACGCTACACTTTTTCTGGTGTTTCCCATCTCGGAATGGCAAGGATCTGCATGGCTGCTGAAAGAAGTAAAAAAAGAAAAGAAAAATTGCACCTCCAGGACTCAGCTGGTCTACTGCATACTAGAAAGATCTTGTGAGAATAGCCCAACACAGAAAAACTCTGATTAGAGAATGACAGTGAAGTCTGGATACCACTGGGAGGCTTCACAGCTTCCTGCTTCGGTCAAGAAACTCTGATCCCCTAAGGTCAGTTTTGATGATTCTAGAACCGGGATCTTTGTTAGAGCCTGAAAATTACACACCCACATCTCGAGAGTTTATAACAAATGTATTATTCTGAAGCCTCAAGGTGCTGCAAAATCCGGTGGGTGTGTTTGCAGCAGGAATCCCCTGGAATTCATTCTTTGGAACCAGGTTCCAATCCTTGCTTGATTCCAATCCTTGCCAGAGAAATTAACATGGTCACGGTCTCAGAAGTGATTTGCAATCCCAGGGGTACGTATGATCTTCTGGCCCAGCAAATCTTTTCCAGAATTGGAACCTGAAGAACATCTCCTGAAGATGTTTAGTTCTGAGCAGAAACACCTGTGGGGCTGGGGAAATAAATAATTTTGGGAAGTTCCATATTTCTAAACTAAAAGGTGATTCGAATGGCATTTAACTGCTTGCTCAAAGCATTGTCACTTTTCCCTTAGTAGCTGCTGACTGGATCTCTTGCCAAAACAAACAATGGAAAATCTGTCTTGGAGATCATTCACAGCCACAATAAAAATGGGGTTTTGAGTCCACAGGAATTTGGAAGTTCAAAGGGTGGATTCTGCAGCTAAGAGCAACCCTACAATTCAGGCTTTCCCCAAAGCAACCACCTTCAGATGGCTTGGAATGAAACCCCATCGTCCCCAGCCACCATGGTCAGTGTGGTGGGAAGTGATGAGAGCTGTAATCATGGGTACCTGGAGAAAGCCCCAGATGGGGAAAGCTGCAATTATTATGAAGAAGTTCCTACAGAATTCTTGATTTAGGACACTCTGTTTTTGAAAGTTATTTTTGAGGGCAAATGAAACTGGGAAGATAAGAAATTTAAGAGCTTTGATGCGCATCAATAACTTCCCTCCAGCTTAAAATGGGAATGGGGTAAGGAGACAGGCATGGAAAAGGAGAAAGAAATGAAATAAAACGTTCACACTTTGCTGGGCACTGAACTTCAGCATTGATGTTCTACCAAGACCAGCCATCCTTGGAGATCAGTCACTAGAAGATGCAGCTCTTCAATCCTTCTTCTGCCATCATCAAATTGGACTATTTCTTTTCTCCTGTATCCTCAGTCTTCAGCAGAGGACTAGGGTGTCCCATACTATTTCATTAGACATCGCAAAGATGAAAAAGCACAGAGAAAAAATGAACCGGGAGCTTCCTAGATTGCAATCATTTTCAGCCGTTGCTGTAATCATCTAACTTCCAGGAGCTGAACGTAGGATAGGAAAGTTGGGGGGTGGAGGGGGAGAGGGGCTATTGTCCACATTTTTGGAACCAAATCCTGTCTAGGGGATGGATGATACAGAGAAACAACTGCCAAGAAACCATGATCTTCCCACATGAAGCCGCTTTGGCAAAGTGGTATCCGCTGACCTCTCACCGATGTTAAGGTGGACTCACTGAATTCAGTTCCAGTAATTATTGCAAGTGTTAAGTTGTAGTAGCCGGATGTGGAAAATTCCCACGTTGGGCACCAATGTCAAACTGTGCTTTCCAAGCAGTGGCGCGCTGGTTAATTAATAGCAGTCTCCTTACAGACATTGTGAAAAATTGCATAAGAGAAACAATAAAGTTTTTTTTTTTCCAGGCCATCTCTACTCTCACTCCGGATAAAATGCTTAAAATACATATGGACTCAAGATGGAAAATCTGAATTTCTCAAGCTTAGTGAAAGCATCCTTTGGTTCATGCCATATCGCAGCTGAACAAAGGGATTTCCCTTTAGACCTGCATCGGATTGATGGCGCAATTTATTCGCGTTTTGATTTTTTCGCCCTTTTCTTCCCTTGTTTGGGGGCTTTCTTACGATTCCAGGAAAAGCAGCGCAACTTCCTGACAACTGTTTTGATCCCTTGTTCTTTTGAGTGTGGCTGATGTCACTATTGATCCGGGGAATTTAGTCTCACTAATGCTATTTTTTTTTTTTTTAGGAGGGTTTCTGCATTTTTCAAATGATTCTTTTCACATGGTGGCTGTTTACTGCGTATTGTCCTGGCGTCCAAAAAGGATAAGAAATAGGATTTAAAAAAGGTTTAGTAAATAAACAGGGAAAGGTGGACTAGCTAAGCTGTGTCATCAAAGCGAACGCCTTATTCTCTCCCAAACGGACTGGCAAAACGCATACAGTGGTACCTCGGGTTACGAACGCCCCTCCTTACGAATTTTTCGAGATACGACCAGCTCCGGCCCCAAAAATGTACCTCGACATGCGGACTCCGCCTCGAGCCACGAACCGGATCCGCGGCCATTTGCCCCGCTGCCACGCGGTCGCGGCTTCCTGTGGGCGAGGTCGCGGTAGCAAGGAGAGGTTCGGTGAGGCTTGTGGTGTGTTTTGTGGCGTTTGGAAGGTTTTTGGTGTGCTCGTCAGCATGGCTCCGAAGAAAATGCAGAGCAGGCTTGGCAAGAATATGTATTTACATTGAACCTTATGGGGAAATTTGCCTCGTGGTGCGACCAAATTCGGAGGGCGGAACGGATTAGCCGTATTTACATTGAACCTTATGGGAAAATTTACCTCGAATTGCGACCAACTCGAGTTGCGATCAGAGTCACAGAACGGATTAAGTTCGTAACTCGAGGTACCACTGTATATCTTATTTCGGTTGGAAGCAGAGTCAGAATAATTGAATCTGTCTCAGACAAGTCTCTGTGGAGGACGTGGGTGGATCTAGGTGGGCGATAACCGTTTCGCGGAAGGCAAGACATGCGCGCCAACCTGTCCTCCTCATGTCATTTTTCTTTGATCGACTTTAATGCCTGCTTTAATGACAAATCTTTCACAGGACGGTGGTTTCTGGGTGCTGCTAGTGATTGTGTTTCAAGCAGGGGACTTTTCTACCAGCAATCCGAAACGGCCTAGGAAAAAAAAGTGAATTTTCTGATCAGATCGGCTTGCAAAATTGACTTGAGAGTGGGCACAGTGGCCAGCAGAGGGTGGCCCGGAGAGCGTGCACTCGGTGAGCAGAAAACAATTCCATTTGCTCTCTCTTTTTCTGACTTTGAATCATCTGCATGGGATGGAAGGCACCGGCGGTAGGAAACCGAGCATGCCGGCCTGCAGGGAACGGGGTTAAACCGAGCAGGTAGGTTAGCAATGGAATCACAGAGCTGGAAGGGATATATTTTTTATTGCTTTTAAAATAATCGCCAGAAAAAGAAAAACAGCAGAAATAAAACACAGAAACAATGATCATGCAGATGCAAAGAAAGAAACTGCATAAAAAAGGTGAAAAAAAAATACAACAGAAAAAAAAGCAAAGTAGGATATAGTATTATAAGTTACAATTCTATATACACTTGTCTAGTGTAAGTATTATTCAAGCACATATATCAGTGTTTCTCAACCTGGGCAACTTGAAGAGGTGTGGACTTCAATTCCCAGAATTCCCCAGCCAGCATGGCTGGCTGGGGAATTCTGGGAGTTGAAGTCCATACTTCTTCAAGCTGCCCAGGTTGAGAAACACTGATATATATTTATTTCTAGGACATTTACAGACTATCATTCGTCTTGAACCTACTATATTTTACATAAATGAGTCCCATATTTCATTCTACTTGTCCATACAAAGTCTACTTCTATAGGCAATCCACTTGTGAGTGGCGAGTGTGATCAGGTCTGCAATCCATTGAGTGAACGGGGCCATGCATTTATCTTTCCAATGCTGCAATATCAGCCTTTGGGCCATCATAAGGTCATGGAGAACTGCGAGTTGGACAGGATCTTAGAGATCCTGTAATCCAACCCTCTGTCCGGTGTAGGAACCATCAGACCCTTCTGGAGAAATGGCTGTCCAGTCTTTTGAGAATCTGCTTAACTGATCTCACAGTCAAGAAATCCCTCCTTAATTCAAGAGAAGTCAAGAACTCCAGGGTCTTAGTCCCCCAAAGAGCTGGCTTTTCTCCAACCTTCTCCTTCTGAGTCCCTCGGGCTTGTGTTATAAACAGAGTAGATATTGTGCTACCCTATTAGCATGTCTACTCAGCAGCGCAACTGAATTTCAGAGAGGTACCACAAGTAGGGAACAGATGTATCCCAGGGTGAACTGTTGGGTTCTTGGGGTTCCCTGAGCTTGGTTGATTTCCTGCAGACGTTCCGTTACCAGGCTAGGTAACATCATCAGGGCATGGGGGAGTGAAGTTGGCTGGTTTAGATATAATAGTTTGCCCTGCCAATCTTGGTTCAAGTGTGATCTCTTCCTTGATAGTTCCAACACTAAGATAAGCAGGAAACAATCAGAGAAGAAACAATTGATTAAGGAATTAGCAAGGAAGAACCCACACCCCAACCAAGACTGGCAGGGCAAGCTGTTAGATCTAAATAGCCAGCCAACTTCACTCCCCCAAGCCCTGATGATGTTACCTAGCCTGTAACAACGTCTGCAGGAAAACAACCAAGCTCAGAGAACCCCAAGAACCCCAAGTATCACAACTCCAACTTTACACACTTAAGAGTGCAGAGAGATCCTGCCTTTGTTCGCAGGTCTTTGGAACCTGAAATTAGCTGAACATCCAGGAGGCATCACACCACCCATTTCCACTGTAACTCCTTGGCTCAAATCTTTGGGGAACGCCTGGTCAATTTCATGGTCACTCAGAACTGGAAGAACAAACTGAATGAGTCAGAAAGACGCTGAAGGATTCTGGGTTTCTTCCGGGGGAACCGGGGGCATAACGTTGGATCAGAAGGATGCGAGAACGTTGGATCAGGAGGATGTGGGAAAGGCTGATGTATGCAGGACTGATGCAGATAGCCTAGCACCCAAATGGAAAGTGGGTTCCCCTCCATTCCCCTATTAGTTCCTCCCTCTCTTCCCAGGGCTGCGCTCTGTGCTTTACAACCAGCTTCCGAGAATCTCTCATGTAGTGCTTTTGGCTGGGCCTCGGAAGACGTCACCATCCCGTCTAGCTCTGACCTACGGGTCCTTAATCTGCGTTGATGTTGCCAAAGCGGAGGACAAGCAGGAGGGGGAGAGGGGGAAAGAGACAGAAAGAAGGGCCATAAATCAAGGCGATAAAGAAAACATCTGTTATCAGCCAGTGAATGACAAGAATGGACTGCAGAAGAGTTGCTTCTGCCTGACAAACAGACCCCCCTCCTTCTCACAAAGACTGCTACTTGATTCTCTTTTTCCTCCTCTCAAATAGCACACAGCGGAGAAGCCACCTCGCCGCCAGTTGTACCTTCAAATCAAGGCTGTGCCCATTCCCACCCTACCCACCACCGGCTGAACGCTGCACGGTCTGGTCTCATTCTGTGGCCTGCTGTCCAAAAATAGGTTGGGCCAGCGGGGGGGGGGGGGCGGGGGAGAGAAGGAGAGGACAAAAGTTAATTAAGATTTTACTTAAATTCAATTATAATGGCTCCACACTTATTTCACAATTTCCCCCTTCTGTCACATTAAAAAAGATGAATCGAGCAGCCACTGTGCAAGTGGCGCTTTCAAGGGCCACACACCAATGGCTTAAGCTGCAGTTCAAACCACCACGACGAGCCAGTTAGAGCCCTCCCGCGCATCCCGGAGTGCAAATGCTCGTCTGCTGAATGTATCATCCGTGCTTTTGCATAACTGCCGTGTCGACCGTGGTCAGACTCTACTCATGCCGGAGCTGCCAAAGACGGCAGAAGCCAAACTTTTGCTAGTCACTGGGATGAATAAACAGATCTAGAACAAACCGTGCTGTTACTTCTTGTGCATCTTGACTTACATCTCACCCTTTGTTCGGGATGCAGTCACCCCACGTTCAAGCTGATTCTCAGAATAACTGGCCCAAAGGGATCCAGGGAACCTCCAGGCCCGATGTGGATCCTCTAGTGCTTCCTCTACTGGATTTCTAGTGCAAGTTAGGTTGTGATTTATTATGGTAGAAGATCACAACATAATCAAAGAATGAAAATCAATCAATCAATCAATCTATCCATCCACCCATCCATGCATGCATCCATCTCTATCTATCTATCTTCCATCCATCTTCCTTCCTTCCTTCCATCTCTATCATCTATCTATCTATCTATCTATCTATCTATCTACCTACTATCTTCCATCTATCCATCATTATCTATCTAGATCTATCTTCCATCCATCCATCCATCTCTATCATTATCTATCTATCTATCTATCTATCTTCCATCCATCTTCCTTCCTTCCTTCCTTCCATCTCTATCATCTATCTATCTATCTATCTATCTATCTATCTATCTATCATCTTCCATCTATCCATCATTATCTATCTATATCTATATCTATCTATCTTCCATCCATCCATCCATCTCTATCATTATCTATCTATCTATCTATCTATCTATCTATCTATCTTCCATCCATCTTCCTTCCTTCCTTCCTTCCATCTCTATCATCTATCTATCTATCTATCTATCTATCTATCTATCTATCTATCTATCTATCATCTTCCATCTATCCATCATTATCTATCTATATCTATATCTATCTATCTTCCATCCATCCATCTCTATCATTATCTATCTATCTATCTATCTATCTATCTATCTATCTTCCATCCATCCATCCATCCATCCATCCATCCATCCATCCATCTTAACCCAGGGAGCTCACAGAATCCAAAATAACATGAAATGCTTTTTTTTTTTTTGCATTAGGGACTCAGGTTGCAGATCCACACAATCCATAATGTATTCAGGTTGAGGAACCGAGACCGTGCATAACCCGTTGAGGTTGGATGACATTTGACATTATGCATCCAAAATCTGTGGCCGCGTTCAAGATTGCAGAACTGAGCAAGGTCCCAACAAAGTGTCTGAGGGGCAAACCCCTGCCCCTTAGCGAGATGTGGGGCAGAAAAGGTGTTTTGCTTGATTGCAGCACACCAAAGAGGATCGTTTCATGCGTTTCTGTGGCTGTCGCCTGCTCCCTTCTCCATCCGTGTGGGGGTTTCAGAAGCTCTGTTGAGACATGTCAGGAATCCTATCTTTAACCAGCTCCAGATGGCCATTTCCAAATTAAGCCTCAGATCATTGTCATTAAACAAAGCAAGCTTGTTGGTTCTTGAGAGGGTCTTTCCAGACTGAGGTTACTGTCGGATAAGTCTCTGCTCCCAATTATTTACCCAAAGATAAAGCCTCCGTTTCAGAACAAATTCATTTAAGCCAGAGATTGGCAAATGATGACCTGCAGGTCACAGTTTACAGCTCCCTGGTCCTCTCCACCCCAGATCACGTGTGACAAAATGGTGACAAAAGGGATGATGTCGAGAGTGGTCTTTCAAGCATTTTGGGGGTTTGGAGCAATGAATTTACAGCTATGACCCACGAGGGTGCAAATGTCCAGAACATTTAAAGGGAGGGATGGCATGCAACCGTGCCAAGAAGAGGGGGCTTTGGGGAAGAGGTCTACAGCCCCACTCGAGCGGAGCTAAGATGGACCAACAGGTGTGAATGCCCGAAACTGACTTTGGGGTTTTCGAAGGCAAGCTTTTCGGAAGATGGTCTTCGGCCACTGAATCTTGTACCGCTGGACAAAGCTGATAAGGAACCAGCCGAGCGATAGAGGGATTATGCTTCAGGGGGTCTCCATGGGACCCCACCTTCCTATTCTCACGCTACCCCTGGATGTTGGGGCAGAAGACCGAATCGTTCTGGTGAACCTGGTAGTTAACTGGAAGCAGCAAATGGGCTCTTTCATGTTTTAAGTCTGGGGCCCTTAACAGAACCCTATTTTTTCTCCCCAGAACCGCAAACAGCCTTCTTTTAATCAAGCAGGTGGAGAAACCGTTTGGGGTAGAACTGATCGAGGGGAAAGAAATGCGCATTCCTTCTTAGGCCACGCAGCTGCCAAGGCTGGAAACATTACATCGAAAGTCTTGGAACGCAGTGGATTAGAAGGAAGGGGAGAAGGGGAAGAGAGGGAGAGAGGAGACGAGCGGGCCAAACATATTTCAAACTCCTGGCTTCTAGCTTCCTCTCTTGAAGTGGATTTAGCAACCGCCAGGGTTTTGCAGCAGCTGTCCCAGCGCTCCCCGTGCCCTTGAGCATACACAGAATCCCTTTAGCTTGAAGGAAACGCGATCGTTTCTCTATTCCGTTTTTCAGCCTTTTCCAACGCCATCAGATGAGATGAAGGGAAAAAGGGGGGAAACCCCCCAATCTGGAGGACCAAGGCAGGTTTAGCTGGCTGGGCTTATATTTGCTCTTGATTTACGAACTGGGCTAAGCGTGAGGGCCTTTGGTTTTCCTGCTGTGTCTGTTCAGTGATAATTTATCCCTCCCTATTGGAGAAAAGAAGTTTTCTGGGGCTCCCACTCCAGTGTTTTGAGGGTCTCTTCTCTCAAAATGGCAGTCCATCAAAATCGGGGGGGAACACACGCTTCCGCAACCAGAGACGTATTTAATTGGTATTTAAATCATGTAATTATTACTGAATTGACAACTCTGGTTATCAATTAGTGCTTTCAAATTCGAGCTTTCTGTCCCGGAAACTCACTCACTCACTCCTTCCTTCCTTCCTTCCTTCCTTCCTTCCTTCCTTCCTTTCTTCAACGCTGCCAACTGTCCCACTCCCCTACAAGCATTTTCTGCGCGCCTACAGTGACTAGCTGATGGCTTAAATGCCATCCTCAGCAAATGCCCTGCTGAAACCGTTCCTGCTTTCAGAGTGCCTTTGCTTCTTTGGAGGGAGTGGAAAAGCAGCGCCGGCTGGATAATTTCCTGCCCTCGACTTTTGCAAACGAGGAATTTTTGGACCTTTGTGAAATGGAAAGAAAAGAAAAACAAGGTGGCGGGGGGGAAGAAACCCTAGTTCTCTCTCCCACTTCCACGTGAGTGGAAACATACATATTATGCTTACCAAGGGGTACAGTGGTGGGAGGTGACGGGAAGAAGAATCGGCCGATTTTCGCCTACCCCAATTTAGCGAAGTCATCGTTTCTCAGGTTGCCTGCAGCTAATTAATTCATGCCGCTGTTCGGGCAGAAGGTGGACCTCTGCCACGTCTGCAGATCTGCACCCAGAACGAAATGAGGAACAGAGCCACGGAAATCTTGGCAGTGGTGACTGGGGTTCTCTTCCACTCCCGCCCCGTCGCCATGAGAATGATCTGGCACGCGGGTCCTGAAGATGCTACTGTTGTGCCCCAAACAAATAATCACACCCAACTCCAAAGAGAATTCCCCGCAGAACAGGCGGTGACCCTTTCTCACTCCTGAGTAAGCCACCGATCGTATCTTAAGGTGCCCGATTGTAGGGCTGGTGGAAAGGAGAACATTTAGCTCCCAAATGCCTCTCATAAGATGGATTCTGAAAGATGAGTATTCAAACTGCTTTCTCTGATCACCTCAAGGGATTCCAACAGCAGTCACAACTCTCCCAAATTGGATGCCCCCTGATATGGCCTGGTCTTTAGTTCCCACCATTCCCTGCCTGGCATGGTCAAGATGTCCAGAGGGTTCCAATGTGGGGAAAGCTTCTCTGGGTTGGACTGAAGAAGGACATAAAGTTGATGGCTTCCTTGACCTGCACCACTGTTTGATCCTGGCATGAGATATGGAGGTACACCACTTCTACAGAAGGAGTGTCCATCAGCTTTCATGGCAGGTAGCCATCAATAATCTGCCACTGATCTCCCTAACGCTTCCGAGAAGGAGAAGGAGAGGGAGAAGGAGAAAGAGAAAGAGAAGGAAAAGGAGCAGCTGTTGCAGTGGGGAATTCCACAGCATTATTTCCATGCCCAATTATCCCCTCACAACTTTTGGCTCTGGCCCCACCCCAACATTAACTTGCAAAGCTTGGCCATGATCTGCAAAGGGATGTGGTCTTCTTCTGCAAAAAAGGGGTTTTCACACTGTCCAGTATGGACAGCTAGCTGTACGTTGATTCTGCTTTTTCTACACCAGTCTTTTTCAAACTTAGCAACTTTAAGATGTGTGGACTTCAACTCCCAGAATTTGCCAGCCAGCCAGCGTCTTCCTCTGGGTCTCTCAACCATCTGCGCCTGTTGACTTTGGAACCAACCCTGGAGATCTCCTTGGTGGAGCCCCATTCCGGTTCTGCCTTCTGGTCCTAATCCCCTTGTTGACGTCCTCCAAGGAAGCGGATTTCACCCTGGGCCTTCCGACTGCATTGCGCAATGTTCCAGATGAGTAGAACCGAATGACTAGCATGTTCTGTTTGATCTTCCCCATGTTCTGTTCTGGAAAGAACTACAGGCGTATGTGGTTGCTTGCAGGGCAGTCGTGACTCTACTTCACTTCCTTTTTGAGAGGAAAAGGTGCAGTCATGATAACCTCATCCAAGCAACAGATGGTTTATGTGTGATTTCTCCAGCTCCCGCCAGGGTGAATTTGCCTACTCTGGATGCTGGGCTGATTTCCTGAAGCACCAAATAAGGAGATCTGCGCCACTGGCTTTCGACACACACATACCGAAAACCAAAAAAACAACCCAACTCTGTGCACCAAAGCATCCCTGGCAGATATTTATCTAACCTACTTTCATGCAAAAAAGAAAAGAGAAGGAAAAAAGAGGGAGAGAAGTTGAAATGGTCTCCTTGGTTTCATTTTTTCCAAGGGCCTTGTGATGGAGATGGTTAAAAAGTGGTTGCTGGTACAGCGCCAAATGCTTTTATTTTATTTTCGTTTCCTTCGACTGGAAACCCATCCAAGTGTTCTTCTTGCCATGAGGAAACTGAAGGCCAAATGGCTGTCATTCTGCTTAGGGTCGATGGTGCCATGAAGGTTGGACAACCGGGCATAAGCCCAGGCTCATATCCAGTAACATACCCACGTGTTTCGGCTGTTGTGATTCTTTTTCCTTAGCATCAGCAGCCTCTGCCTCTTCTCCCCACCGGCCGGGAGTCTAACCGAAGAAAGGGGAAAACGTGGTGGGGAAATGGTGGCCTCCAAAGGTCACAGCTGCCCGGCAAGGATGGACCATGTTGAAGGATGCTGGATCCTGCAAAATCTGGCCGGGCTGAGCAGCTGGCCCAATGCTTCATTCAATGCCATATCAAGTGGAAGCAAGGCTAAAATGTACAACTGGCCTTGTTTGGTTGGGGCAGAGATCTTGGTTCGCGCTGCCAACAATATACTGAGAGGACCTTTGTCTCCCTCGCTAACTGATCCCCGGCTGGCACCAAAGATGGTTTTTTTCACGGACGTGGTCTTGCATGCCGAGTGATGTCTCTTCTAAGTACGTCCTTTGCTCAAGCTACCACTGGGACTCATTTTGACTTCTGCAGCCAGGAAGGGGGAGGAATTGAGAAAAGAGGTTCTCCATGGATGATGAGGGTTACTATCAATGGCCTCAAGGCTATCCAAGCCTTATACCTGCTCCGCCATTCCTAATAAAGACCTGGGTCCTTTCTTTTTCTGTTCTCACCCTGTTTCATGTTGCCTCCTCCTTCCTCCTCTGCAATTTTCCTTATTTGAAATAAAACTGGGCGTGAACATTTCATGCTGCCTCCTGCTTCATCCTCTGCAGTTTTCCTTATTTTAAATAAGAATAAAGCTGGGCTTTAACATTTTTTTCTACTCCGACCTGCCTGGAACGTCCTTCAATTAGAAAGGCAAAGTATTCATTAAAAGGGATAAATAAAAATCATACAGGAGCTCTCCCTCTTCTATTCTGCAAAACTGCAAATAAATTATCTATCTGCATAAGTACCTTCTTTACATACATAGGAGATCTTCCATATATTGTATTTTTCCAATGAACTGTTTAGCGAGTTTTGCTGTTGTTTCCTGGGTGAAAAACCTTTACGATGGCTGCTTAGAAATCTGGTTGTAGCCACCTGATTCTTGAAGAGTTTGAGATATTTCTTCAACCCTTTGAGAGATCAACCTCTTAAAAATGATCATCACCAGCCCTCAGCTCTGAAAGAGTATTGACCAACTTGGATTAATAGAGTTTAAATAGTTATACACCAGTTGTATTCATTCCTTGATATGGAATAGGCGGATAAGTTCTGTTTGTAAAATGGACTGAAGTTCCTTTTGATTGACACTCAAACAATCCAAACGTATCGGGCAGCTGGTCTGTTGGGACGTCCCTTCATGCCCATTGGCTGGGTTGCTGTGAGGTCACAGAATCTTCACACCCATTCTAACTCCTATGGGAGGAAATGACCACTTGATCCTTTTGAGAAGGAAATGAGAGGTTAGGGTGGACGTGAAAAGAACATGGTTGCTTGAGCAGGTGAAAGCGGGCTAGCAATTGAAAATAGGAGGAATTTTAGCAAAGGCAATGATCTGAGAAAGACGCAGGATGGGATGGAGGAAGAGGCTGGAGCGGGAAGCCCAGAGGAAACTGGATACTGGGGAGATGGGGGTCAGTAAGGGAGATCAGCCAAACAACCCCCAATGTATGCAGTTGTATCCAGAGCCCAATTACCCTGTCAGCTCTGAACCTTCACTACCCCAATTCCAACAAACGTGCTCCCCCCTCTTTTTAATTTTAAGGAATGAGGGTCAGTTTCCTGGCCCAACGTTCCTGCAATCTTCCAAGTATAAAATCAACCCCATTGCCATGCAAACAGGAGCTTTTCCCTCGCAAATGCACTCCCCCCCCCCAATGCACCCTTGGCATCACCACTGCAATGTGGAGGCCCTCAGCAATGCATTAGAAGCATTCCCTTGCCCTCCCTTTAGCGAAAACAGTGACTGTTGTCCCCCCCCACCAAAAATAACCCTCTGCTCTGTCCTTTCTGGCCTCACCCCTGATAAGCCATTTCCACTTCATCATATTGGCCCAGGACAAAAAGGAAAAGCTTTAGCTGGGACAGGAAGAGTTGGAAAAATTTCCTGCTGTTACAAATTCGTCAATTTCCTTTCCGTCAAGAATGCTTCACCTATTCGGGTATCCAAAAAGAGGGGTTGGCTTCCTACAGTTGGGTGACACACCGGATGCTGGGAATCACTGTCTTAGGTTGCTGCTGGAAAGTTGACCCCCCGCCTTAAACCCCTCCTCTAAGCCCCACTTCCCACAAATTCTCTTAATTCCCATCTGTATGGAATTTAGGACTTCTGGGAATCTGTCATCTCCTGCGGGGCATGGATCGTGGTGAAACTGACATGGTACCAAAGTCTGCAGACACACAAAACGACCGAAAGGAGATGAAGTGAATGGGGATTCCCAAATAATGACCACTCAGGGCTGCTCAGAGTTATGACAGGCTGGAAACAAAGAGAGGGAAGAAAATCAGACACAGCTCACTAAAGCTGATGCCTTTGAATGAAAAATATTAGCTGGAAAAGGGGCTATCCGGCTCCTCCCGATTTCTTTTTTAAACTCCCATACACTAACAAGGCAGTCCTCTTGCAATGTCAACAGGGAACGCAATGAAGCAACCCACATATGGGGTGGAACTTTCCCATCACCAGCCTACCGAGCAGCGTGCAATGCCGCGCCACTTTGATGTGGGGTTTTCCCTGTGGGAGTTCGGTTTTCCCAAACCTCTGAATCGTGTCTTCCTTAAAAATGGGGAGAGCGACGCGGGGGGAGCCGGCGGAAGTGAGGTCTTGTTCTGGAACGGATGGAGAACATTTCCTTTCGCAGCTGTCTGAATAATCAGGCCCCCACGCCTCCCTCTCCTTCCCTTGCAAGGCCCAGAGGAAAGGAGAATCTAAATGATTCTTCCAGATCCGGTTTCCTTGACCCAGCTTCTGTTCCAAATATAGGTCAATATATAGGTAGAGAGGTGGTGTATCCCAACAGCTAGAAAGTTCAGCTCAGTGCTGAACAGCTATTCGTGAAGTTAAGATCTCTGGGGTGCGCTTCCTAAAAATAAATAACTCAAAATAAAATTTAAAAAACAGAAAGATGGGGGGACGAAAAAGAACAAGCTAATGAAAAATGTCAAAGAACTGCATTGACATGATTCAGAATGCCAGACTGGCATTGACTTGAACGTTGGGGGTGATGTGCCAGTGGTCAGCCGAGTCTTAGGCTGGCAAAGCTGCAATGAGGCCACCGAATGTTCTCAAACGTGCAAATGATGCCGTTCCACCACACGCGAAAGAGAAACGATGACCGATTCGGAGGGGAAAGTGTTCTTTGCGGAGCAAAATCTCCCAAGCTCTCCGATTAGGAAGAATGGGTCGCAACTTAGAGGCTGGGTTCAGGCTGGCTAAACCCAGGTTACAAGCCCCCCAGCCAGACTCTGTTCATCTAACATTCTCCGTCTTAACAAATAAACCACGTAAAGCCACGGCGTGATGGTTCGGTTCAATTGTGCGACATGCTAAGACAATGGCTGGGGTCCACCAAGAGGCTGAATTATAAACTACACAGGCCTGTTTTAACCTAGTCTAGAGGAATCAGTCGTAACGCTGGTCAGAATAGACAAACATGCTAACCTGGTTAAAGGGAGCATCTTCTGGAAGTAAGTTGGGTTAAGAAACCAAACTCTATCTATCTGCGCCTGAGGTTGGATGGTTTAGCTTTAGGTAATCTGTTTCCTTGCGGGAACACTTCCCCAAGTTTCTAGTCCCTATGACTGCTGAAAAAGCTACAAACTTTGCCAAGGGTCTAAAGCAGTGTTTCTCAACCTTGGCCACTTGAAGATGGGTGGACTTCAACATGGCTGGCTGGGGAATTCTGGGAGTTGAAGTCCACCCACCTTCAAGTGGCCAAGGTTGAGAAACAGTGGTCTAAAGCAATAGGCATGATGCAAATATTAACCAACATATGCAACCTTACTCAAGGTATCACTGATCCAGAGGCAACATTTACTGCACCAACTGAAGGTTGATAACATGGTGGCATTTCCAGAAGGTTTTGTCAGGGTAGGTGTTAAAACTCTGCACGCATGAACTTCTACAAATTATTTATTGAGTTTCATTCCAGTATGGGATTCTTAGCTGGAGGAAAGTGGAGACTTGGGGCGGGAGGAAAGCCTTTAAGGTCCCCAGGACTTAGTTTTCCACTTTGCTTCTGAATATCTAGAGCTATTTAAAAAAAATCATGCCTAACTTTCTTGCCCCAGCCTTTGGCTTGGCTTCAGATGGCACTTATATTAGGAGATGGAATGCTTGGTTCAGAAAGCACAGGGTGAAGAAAATCTATTCCTAAATCTTTTTCTTTCAGCGGTCTCCATTTGCCTGATGCAAAAGTGGCTATAATTCAACTGAAAAAAAAAGGGCCGGCAGGAAGGCCAGGAATTTCCAAGAAACAAGACGGAGGCACAGATTGCCTTAATGACATTGGCAACCTGTGTGCCAAAGCATTGCAGTTCTCCACCGGGAATCATTTTGCTCGTGAGCTACTCAAAGAGTTGCTTCGGGCTCCAGTCTGGAGCCAGACCTCTCTCGTCACTCCTGTAGGTCCAGCGGAGCAAAATGAGAAAATAAAAAGCAGTGGGAGGAGAAGATGAGAACCTCTGGGCCGTGAGAGCAGATGTGGCGGGTGGCAGAGAGGAGCCGAGGGAAACACATGCGAAATCATTAGCCTATAGATTAAAAGATCGGGGGGGGGGGGATAAAAATAAAGGAGCAGAGAAGAGGGAGGAGGAGGAGGAGGAGAAGAGAAGTAGGAAGGTGGAAGAGGAGGAGGAAGAGGAGGAGGAGGAAATGGTGAAGGAGGAGATGGAGAAAGATGTAAGGAGGAAGAGAAGGAGATGAAGGAAAAGGAGATGAAGGAGGAGAAGGAGGAGGAGAACAGGGCAGGCATGTACAAAGAAGAGAGTACAGGACTGGACGTTTATGAGAAAATTACGAAGATGCTTTGCATGGTTTTTGTGGGGAGGGATGCTGAGGCTTCCAACAGGGGCTGCTTAGAGTTGTACAAAAGGCCCAGTTCAGTTGGCCAAAAGCTCGTCCAACCCCAAGTCTTTTTTTGGACAGCACTGGAAGGGAGGCACTCCCAACCCTGATTGTCGGAACCAGAGCCGAAGCAGAGAAAGTGGGAGAGCCGGGGGTCAGCGGAGGACAAAGAGAAACAAAGGAGAGAGGAGGGAGACAGGCGGACGCGGAAGAATCGCACCGCATGGATCCATTGTGAGGAGAACTTTATACAGAACATGACAATGTATAAATGACTCACTCCTGAAATGTCGGCCGAACCTCGCGGCGCCAGGCCGGCGGTTGCGCGAACGCAGGGCTGCTCTTTCCGCCGTTTGGTTGCCGGAATCTCGGAATGGTGGTGGAGGAAAGCCTCCATCACACAAAAGTAGGTTTCTTCCAAACACCGAAGGAGCTACGTGGCCATGGCTCACTTTCTCTGTTATCGCTAAACTATTTGACCCCATCGTTGCTACCACATTGTGTAGCGGTGAGGTCCTCTGCATGGCGGGGCGTGCGTGCGTATTTTCTACCGAGTTTCCCAATTCTAAACAATCGGATGACCTTAGTTTTATAATTATGAGAGGGGGGGGGGACGCACATACCTTCCCTCCCTCTTCAGTGGGGTTAGGGATCTGGGGACCTTCCCAATTACAGCTCCTCCTGTTCTCTGTCGTTGGCCAAAAGACCCTGATGGGAACTAGCCCCACTGTGGACAATGATTTTTTCTTTGTCCCATCTTTTTTAATAATAAAATTAAAGTCATCTAAATGAATTCAGAGGCAGGTAAACCATTCCGATTCTTAAGTCTTTTTTCTGTTCCTTTAAAGATGGAAATAATGTTACAAACGGAGTTTTGCCAGGAAGGAAGGAAGATAGAAGAAAGAGGAAGGGGAAGGGAAGGAGAGAGAGAGAGAGAGAGGGAGAGAGGGAGAGAGAGAAACAAAAAAAAGGAAGGAAGGAAGGAAAGAGGAGGAGGAGAAGGAAGAACAGAGGGATGGATGGATGGATGGAAGGAAGGAAGGAGAAGGAGGAGAAGGAGAAGGAGAAGGAGAAGGAGAAGGAGAAGGAGAAGGAGAAGGAGAAGGAGAAGGAGAAGGAGAAGGAGAAGGAAGAAGGGAGGGAGGGAGGGAGGGAGGGAGGGAGGGAGGGAGAGAGAGAGAGAGAGAGAGAAAGAAAGAAAGAAAGAAAGAAAGAAAGAAAGAAAGAAAGAAAGAAAGAAAGAAAGAAAGAAAGGCTCAGCATACCACTAAAGGATGAGGCAAGCATAAATTGCAGGGGCCAGCTGCCAAAGCTGGAGACCCAGCCTTCTCTGGAGAACAGCCTGGTTTTCCTCCTCTTTCCAAGGACCTTAACCTCTGGAAGCAATTGCTTTGGGATACACTCTCAGCTTGGCTGCTCTCCCAGCTTCCCGAGGCAGCCCAGGGGACTGTGAGAAAGTCGGACACTGTGTTCCCAGTACACCCACCCTGGTCCTGGGAAAGGTAAGGAAAAGCTGGTTGAGTAAAGAGACTCCGCATCTGGTCCTCAGGGAGGAGAAAGAGACGCATCTCGCCCATCGTCACAAAGTGACCAGAACCGTCTGAGACGGGTCCGAGTCACATATGACGAGAGCCAATTTTCCCGAGGCCACCTGGGAGTCACGTCCCTCAGAACCACTGAGGCGCAGGCACGAAAAGGGAAATGGCCCGCCATTCTGCAAAAAGACGTTTGTAAACTTGGCCTAGGCAAGACAGACAGACAGACAGGGATGCCCGGGTGGGAGAAATTACTGTAATTTAAATGAAAATCAGAATGCATCTCCTTGGAGTAGGAAAGGCCAGGACCAGATGTTCTCTCTGGATCTGCAATGGCTTCAGATCCTGGGCGGACCTCCAAGTGGGATGTCTTGATTTCAAAGGTTCCTTGCGAGTTTTAGGGACTCTGAGTAGTGCTAACTTCCCTTTGTTTTAGGAGAGGAAAAAGGGGTGTCAGATAGGAAAATGAGGTGGCCCCGATCCCATCCACCAAAAGACAGTGGCCGCCCCCAACTGCCCCCCGAGAGGAAGGGGCTGTTGGAAAATAAAGGGCTCTAACTTTGAAACAGAGAATTTTCTCCCGTAAAGGGAGACCGTAAGACAATGCCTTAGAACAGGGTTCCTCAACCTTGGCAACTTTATGATGTGTGGACTTTAAGTCCCAGAATTCCCCAACCAGCCTTGCTGGCTGGGGAATTCTGGGAGTTGAAGTCCACCTGTCTTAAAGTCCTGCCTTAGAAGGTCCTCCAGACAGCCAACATCTGTGTTCCAACACCTCCAGGTGGTGAAAAGAAAACCACCAACCGAGCAAGGAGGAAAGATTGAAAAACGGCTGGAAGTGAGAAGACCATGGCTGGCAAAGTTATCCTAGGAGTCATCAGATGCCACAGCTCTCCACCTTCTGCACGGAGGAGATGGCTTAGGAGAGTCCATGAGATGGCTGCAAGGGTGGCCAGCCATAAATCTGAGGGCTACCAGATTGGGGCTGCAAAACACACGGTAGCCACCAGAGGGCGGTCAAGAGCCCAAACTGTCCGGATCTCTGCGCTGCCCCTGGTGGCCATCTGGAGTATAACAGCCCAGATCTGGCAGCCCGAATACACTTGCCTAACAATGGTTATTCTTAGCCTACCCACTCTCCAGCTCCATGGATGCTTCTTCCCATCAGTTTTTTTTTTTTTCTCAAATAAATCCCCAGGTTGCCCTCGACCCCAGGTTGTTTTATTTTCTAACAAGGCCTGTGTAAATAACAGAGCTCAAGGTGGTGCTTTGCTTGGCAGGCTGCAATTCCCCAGGTACCGGTTTTTAAATGAAAAGCATCTTAGGCTTAAGACTTTGGCAGGGAGGAAGGAAGCTTGGTGGGTATCCAGGTGTCAAGTTATCCATGGCGCTCCCGGACATCCTTGCTCCCTCCACCCCGGCTTTAGAACCTCAAATGTTTCGAAAGCTTTCAGGTTGAAACCCTGTGGACTAGCAACTTTAGAAACGTGGGAGTTTAGCATTCTCCGCCGGAGCAGATGCAGCTCGCGGATGACTCGAATTCCAAAATGCTGCCCCCACTTTGATAATAAGGAATCCATAAAATGTTGATGGCAGCCAAGATTTCTCTTCTCTGGGGTGGGGGGAGCAGTAACTGTCCGGCCAGAGAAAACTGCGGGAAATCGACAAAAAGGAAAATCCCCATTTACACACACACACCCCCTCCCTGCAAAAAAGTGTGTGTCAGACCTCTGCCAGCTTATCTGCAATTTCCATCCTTAAATCAGCTTTCAGCCAATCATTTCTCAACAGCATCTTTTCTTCTTAAAAAAAGAGGGAAAGAAAAAAAAGGGGGGGGGAGGAAAACCCCTAATCTCTTATTCATCAAAAGCCTTACGTCTTTCTGCATCAGCATTTTTCACCGAGCCCCTGCAACCAATCAGACCGTTGCTAAAAAAAGGAGGTGGGGCTAATGCAGGGAAATTCAGTCCAGGAGGAGGGGAGATTAATATATATATATATCTATGGACATGTATACATCAACGCATTCTCTCAAACTCAGAAACTTCCTGAGGATTAAAGCACAAAGCAAGAGAAAACTATCTGGGACCGAATTTCTTCTTCTTTTTTTCCCCCACTGATTTTTCATTCTAAACCCCTTCGTTTTAAAAGGGAAGCAAAGTCAGTGGATGAGAATAGGCATTTTTCTATTGCTTTTTAAGATCTGGAAGAGGAGCAGGAGCAGGCAGCCAGAACCCGGCACGCCAACCGGTGTCCCGCGGTCGTGGAGAAGGTTTTATCTTCGGCTCGGGGCAAAGAAGATCAAGTCAGCTGGAGGAGTGGGAGAGAACTTTCGGCAGCGGAAAAAAGGAGGGGAAAATTCTGCAAAAGACTGTTTTTCAGTTATTTCCACTCGGCAACTAAAATAGCAAGCAGAGTGTCTTCACACTTGATTTGATTTTTCCTCTTGGGGATCAAACCCCAGGTTGGATCAACTGAAGTGCTGCAAACAGCCGAGAGAATATTTTTTTGTATTTCTCACTTGGGCAACCTTGCTGATATTATCCAGTGCGTCCTTTTGTGCTGATTGTAGGGGATTCACTTTATCCCTACTTTTCTCTCCTGAGATCTCTATTTAGGGAGGTACCCCCATTTTTCTCTGAAGTTGACTTTTTAAAAATAGTTTCCCCCATGTTTCTTCTCTTGCTGTTCGCCTGTTCTAGCGTGGCTTTCTCAGCCACCCAAAGGGGTTCTTTTAGCAGATATGATGAAGAAATAGTTTATCCCGAGAAATTGAACGTCACTTGGTTTTCTGCGGGTCAAGACCCAGCTGGCACGCTTGAGAATGAGAACTCCCTCGATTACAGCATTGACTCAGAGCAACATCTCTCGTTCCGACTCCAGATGTTTGGAGAAGAACTGATCCTCAACTTAGAGAAGGATCCAAGCTTCTTCGCAGAGGGCCTGACCGTACAATACTTGGGCAGATTGGGGCAAGTGATGGACAGTCCGACCGAACGTGGCAACTACTACACCGGGACAATCAACTCGGATCCGGAATCGATCGTGGCAATCAATTTTGACGGAATCTCTTTGATAGGGGTGCTGCAATACTGGGGCACCGAATACCACATCCAGCCTGCGAAAGGAGGAACCCCAAATGTGACAGGAGGAGTCGGGGCCCACGTGGTGAGAAGGAAGATGTCGGACAAAGGGGACGGGCCGATGTGCGGGGTTGGTGCGCAGGCGCCGGACAGCGTACCGAGTGAAGAAGGAAAGGTTTGGGAGAAGATGGATCCATCCCCCAGGAGAACAAAGGTAGGGAGATAAGTCCACCATATCCACTAAGGGGTGGCTGGTGACGATCTTAATGCTCAAGACTTCTCACGTGTTGGGTTCTTGGTTGAATCTTCTGAGTGAAAGGAACATGTCCTCATTCTTACAGGAGACTGTTTTCTTTGGCACCAAGTCCCCCCTTGATGTCTCCTTCCCTCCACGCCCTAGCTTGACCGTGCGTTCCCTCTGCAGAGCTTCAGCGTCTTTGTCAGAGTCAGACCTGGTGGCCCATGTCAGGTGCCAGGATTAGCCCTCCAATCCAACAGGAGCAGTGCCCTATCACAGGTTGCTGCCAATTCAGAAAGGCACGCTATGGCTTAAGGGGAAGATGGGAAACTATGATGGCCAGAGCGTAAAAGGACTGAACCACAGTTTGGCTGAAAGGAAGAGTGACGCTATTCCTCTTTCTCCGTAAAGGCCTGGGAAGGGGAAAAGCAGCAATGCGAGGAAGGACAGAGATTGAGAGTGGGGTAGCTACAAGCCATATGCTTAGTCCTAATGTCCTCCACCATGAGGTACTTTTGGTGGGACTCTATGTGTAAAAGGTAAAGATATGTCTGACTCAACTCCAGGTGATTACACAGACCTCTGGGCAGCGACAAAGAATGGGCTATTCTTTGGGGAAGTTCCCCCCAATTTCTTTCTCCAGCCCATTGCCTTGGGATCTCCTGCTCATTCCCCCATCCAAGAACTAACCAGGTCCATACATCAATCTCTCACATCCCTTGTAACAGGGTTCCTCAACCTTGGCAACTTTAAGTTGGGTGGACTTCAACTTCCAGAATTCCATGGGTGGCTGGGGAATTCTGGGAGTTGAAATTCACCCATCTTAAAGTTGCTGAGGTTGAGGAACCCTGCCTTAGAACCTCAAAGCTGCCTGGATCCCACTGGCCTCTTTTATTCGCCTTTAACTTCTCTCCCATCTTTCGGCCAGAGCTGTAAGGGCTCCCTCCGTGATCTGTGCCGAATGCGATTTGCGCTCACGTTCTTTGACCTCTCTTTTTCATACAGAAACAGAAATAAACCTCATTCATTCACTCACTCGCTCATAATCCCATTTTCTAAATCTACATTAATTGCTCAGACGTGAATTCTCCTCAAGATACATCTGAAATAGAACAGGGGGATATAAGGAAGGATAGGCCCCGCCAGGGGCAGGTTTTCCACACTCCGAACCATCATCCACAACCCCTCTTTCCTATTCAGCTCTTACTCGGGTGGCAAGATCTCATCAGTGAGGATTGGGCAAGCCTCTGAATCACTACCCAAGAAGGCAAACAGCCCTCCCAACATAGCTGTTCAGCTGGCATGCCCAGTTAGCTGCCTCCGTCTTGGGACAGCTGTTCCAGCGTGATCCTGGGGAAAGGTATCAGCCAGGTAGCTGAACGTAAAGACAGACAGCAAAACTTGCGTCTCATGAAAGCAGCCAAGTCAAAGGGCTCGTCCCTAAGACCTATTTGAGCTTCCAGAAGGGCAGTGGGCCAGGCCAGCAGACGGCCCTCCCAAACCAAGCTTGGCAGAGTCACTGATGACTAGAAAAGCACTGGGGAAATGGATTTCCTAGGAAGCTGGAGCCCGGCTTGCTGAGAGCGGAGAATGAAGGACAAGGTCCTCAGATTCAGGCTAGTGTTGTTAATATAAAGATGTCACAAAAGGGCCCCCGGTTTTCGAGGCCAGCGTGTGATCTCAGCTGTCTCATTCATCCAAGTTTGTCCCATCCCAGATCCTAAAATTCAGCTGCTTTAAGCCTTTGCTCCATTCTGGGGTTCAGTATACCCTCTGGATAAACCGACACCCCGAGCGTCGGGCTGGGAAAGGCAGATTCAGCTGTACCTGTCTTGTAGCATGCCGGACAACTCCCCGTTCTTTTTGCATGGAAGCAATAACAGCTGGCCTCTTGTTTTTAAATGCTGCGTTGCAGTCGCCCTGGATCTGTCTATTCTGGCCCTCACCCCAGCTATGCGAGGGTCTTAAGCCAGAGCGAGCTCTGCAAACTTCTCAGAAGAAAGAATTTCTCTCCTCCCAGGGGGCCGGAGGCAATCTGAGAAAAAGGGTGGAATGAGGTCTTTCACGACACCCGACTCCAACTCGTTTTTAAAGCCTCTCTCCGTTTTTCCTCCTGTGCCTGGTCAACCCACTCCGGCATGGGAACGCAGGCGGCAAGAAAACAGCCTTTCCAGGGTGGCACCATAATGGATGGCTGTGCGTTTAAGCTTGGGAAAAAGGCTTTGGGTCAAAAGCTGTAGGTGAAGTCCAGATGGTGGACTGTTTTGATGGATGCTTAGCCCAGTAAATTGAGGGGCATTCACACATTCAGTCGGCTCCCCTTGAAATACTCCATACGGACAGCTGTGGCCGAGCTCATGGTGCCGTGGGGATCTCAACCCCATGCAGAAGCAAGGGGACCCAGCTTCTCCTTAGCATAACCCGTGCCTGTTCTCCTGCTGTACCAAAGCCTTCAGGACTCAGGGCTTTGTGCCAGCAACCATGACTGCCCCGCGCCCTGTCTTGGCTCAGAAAAGTCACCCGGCCCGCAGCCAAATCTAGCTGCATAGAAGCGCAGAGATTTAACTCTCGCGATGCTCGGAGATGTTCAGGGCGGGGAGCCAGAGAAGTTGCTAACCAGCAGCTCACTCAGGCTGAACAGACAGCGGTAGATGAATCCGAGGGGATTGAGCTGTTGGTTTGCAAGAGGCACCAAATCACCAAAGTCTCCCAGTTCTTGAAACAGCTCTTCCTGAAGCAAAAGCCTCTTTTCGACAACATCCCCGAATCCAAATATTTATCACTGGCCCTATTCCGACTTAGGGACTCACCTGTCTCAGACAGCCGTAGGCTTTTCCACCACTTGCGAGAAGCCAAAGACCACCGAGATGGAATCTACAACTTCATTCAGATATTGCTCATCAGAAGCATGACTTCAGGGTCTTCTCTCAGAAGCCCCCCCCCCCAAAGCAGCCACTTCACTAGGCTACAGCCAGGGGAGTTAGGGAGCAGGGGTTCCCCATCAACAATGCCGAAAAGCCAGCTTCAACAGGACGAGCCACTTTGGCTGTTTTAATCTTGTTCCTGCGAGCACCATTTTCCACTTTAAGAACTGATGCCCAAAGCTGGGGTCTTTCTTCCCTTCCTGTCTTCCTTCTTCCCAGTCTGTTCAAGCCCTAGAGGAAATAATATCTGAGCTTAATCAGATATTCAGGGAGACTTTTTTTCTTTACAGTGTCATAGGCGAAAGAGGCTTCCCATAAAATAAAAAGGGTGGTTTCCAACATTTCTGATGCAGATCCTGGTTTGGGATTTGGGGACCGGCCGATACGCTCGTGCACCGTTTGCCATGCTCAACTTTTGGTGTCCTTCTTTCTTCCCGCAGCGGTTTGCTTCCATCCCACGCTACGTGGAAACCCTGGTGGTGGCTGATGAAGAGATGATGCGGTTTCACGGGGCGGGCCTCAAACCGTACTTGCTGACCATCATGGCGGCCGCTGCCAAGTTCTTCCGCCACCCGAGCCTCAAGAATCCCATCAACCTGGTGGTGACCAGGCTGGTGGTGATTGGGGAAGCCAAGGACGGGCTGCGGGTCACCTCCAACGCCGCCGAGACCTTGCGCAACTTCTGCACTTGGCAGAAAGGCCTCAACAAAGCCAGCGACAAAGACCCGGAGCATTTCGACACGGCCATTCTCTTCACCAGACAGGTGAGGGGGCTGTTCCGAGACACCCGTCCCACCGGACAGGAAGCTTTGTTGGGTAAAACAGGCCCCAGTCTTTCGGGGCCATTGGAAACGTTTGGGGCTTTAAGAGCATCTTGCGTGCGCTTTCACATGCAAAAATGGTCCAGCAGTGGGCGTGGCCAGACACCAAAGGCTGATTTCCTAGAAGGAAATTGGCAGGCGGCTTCCTGAAGCTCCCTCTAGGACACAGTTTTGGCAACCTTAAGACATGTGGACTTCAACTCCCAGCATGCTGGCTGGGGAATTGTGGGAGTTGAAGTCCACCCGTCTTCAAGGTGAGAAACCCTGCTGTAGGATATTCTCCACCAACTTATTTGCCTTTTTAAAAATAAAAATGGACACTTCCAAATGCTCTGCCCGCCAGTTTCAATTTCCTAGAATTCCTACAAAGCTCATGTAGATGCCAGAAGGTACCTTTGGAACTAGAAGTTATGTGGCTGGGGCTTGAAAACAATGTTGGCTTCCCACATCACTCTTTTTCATGAAATGCAGTTTTTTGCTTGAGCTGACTGGAAGCCTGCTAACCCAATGTACCATGTCAGGAACTGAGCCTCATCCCTGGAGGGGTGGGAGAACGATCTTTACAACATATGCTTCTCTCTTTGCTTGGCAGGATCTCTGCGGGCGCTCCAGTTGTGGTACCCTGGGCATGGCAGATGTTGGCACAGTCTGTGACCCAGCCCGTAGTTGTTCCATTGTCGAGGACGACGGGCTCCAGTCGGCCTTCACCGCAGCCCACGAACTGGGTAAGTGGGATCGGATCTGGTCCTTCCAACAGATACCTCTATCTAAATAAACTAAGTTAAATTAGTCTGGCCTTTTCCTGGGCAATACTCTAGAAAATCAAGATAAATTTGACATAATGACAGAGAGAGAGAGAGAGAGAGAGAGAGAGAGAGAGAGAGAGAACACACACAGGCTACTAAATGTCTGGTATAATCAACACTTGGATAATAATTCAAATATTTCCACATACACTTTTCTGCTTGGCAAAGATTCCAGCTCTATCATCTGTCCAGTATATTGACAGGACATCTGAGTTTGGTTCCTGGGCTTATTCATGTTTCATCTTTGTCAACCCATTCAAAAGGCTCAGGGAAGGTCCACTAAAGGGACTGGAAACCTGAGTTGAAGAACAGAAAAGAAAAATGGTTGAGATTTGATATCCCAAGCTTCACACTGGTTGGCAGATTCAGCTCAGGCAGGGCAAATACAGAACTAGGGAATCTTCACCACGGTCCTATCAAGAGGGGATCTGGACGAAGTGGAATTAAGATTATCTTCCTCCACTTGCAGGTCACGTCTTCAACATGTTGCACGATGATGACAAACACTGCAAGGAGCTTAACCGTCACAGCAACTCCCGTCACATGATGGCCTCCGTCATGTCTCCGGTGAATCCTGACGAGATGTGGTCGCCGTGTAGCGGTCGCTTCATTACCGATTTCTTGGACAACGGTCACGGTATGATTCTGTCTCTCTTTTCATTCATATAAGACAGTGTTTCTCAACCTTGGGAACTTTAAGGTGGGTGGGGAATTCTGGGAGTTGAAGTCCACCCATCTTAAAGTCCCCAAGGTTGAGAAACACTGATATAAGACCTTAGCCAATGGTTCTCTTGAACCAACATATTCCTTTATGGTAGGATTTATTTTTTAAAAGCACTTTCAGAAAGTTCAAGGAACAAATGTTCAATGTATTTCCATGCCTTTGGGTGTTGTTCCTTCAATCCTAGAGAAGCAAAGATGAAAATGTGGAGGTGTCCTGAGACAGGAGGTTAAAATACTCATTTGGGGAGCAGGTTGTAGAGTGGCTAAGACATATTTCCGAATAATTTACAGCAGAAAAAGAGCTAAATTTGAAGAATGAATTTCCCATACTCAGGCCATCTCTCCAGCTACCGAGGCTCAGCCAAACTAAGACTCCATTCCTCTTTCCCCCCCTTCAGGTGCCTGCCTCCTAGACAAGCCGCACGAACCTCTGAAACTGCCCGCCGTCTTCCCTGGCAGCAATTACAACGTGGACCAGCAATGCCAGCTTAGCTTTGGCACCGAATCCCGCCACTGTCCCAACATGCACCCCCCATGCTCTTCGCTATGGTGCACGGGCCAGATCAACGGGCAGTTCATGTGCCAGACCAAATACTTTCCCTGGGCAGATGGAACGCCGTGCGGGGAAGGGAAGAGCTGTATGAGCGGCGAGTGCATCAGCCACACGGAGCTGAAGGCGTACAATGTAAGTTGTTCCGACGGCGGCTCCGTTCTGGGGTAGAGTTGGCCTACAAGCTGGTCCATTAGGGGCCAGAGAATTGGAGGGGGGACAGATGCTGGCCCATTAGGGGCCACATGACTGAAGGGGGACAGACCTAAAAAAAATATCTCCTACCTATGCAGTCAGAGCACCCCTTGGGGGCAAACTCAGTCCCTGGAGATAAGAGCGTTTAGAGCAGTGTTTCTCAACCTTGGCAACTTTAAGATGGGTGGACTTCAACTCCCAGAATTCCCCAGCCAGCCATGCTGGCTGGGGAATTTTGGGAGTTGCAGTTCACCCATCTTAAAGTGACCAAGGTTGGGAAACACTGGTTTAGAGCTAGATTTGAAATACAGTACTGCAGAAAATCCGCAGCGAGCTTTTTCACACAAGTTCTTCCCTTGTTTTCCAAGAGTTTGGTGCTTTGGCGATCCAGCAAATCCTGTGATCTGTTAAGCAGCTGTCTTTTTGCCATGCTGCAGAAAGCCCAGCCCAGCAGAGAGCACCTCTTGGAGCTAATGTAGCGTAGTGACTTTTGAATCCTATGTACGTTCTCCTTTCCCTTCAAGGAGGTAACGTCCATGGTTCCCCCATCCAATTCCCACAAGAAAACTGTTGAGGTAGGCCAGGCTGAGAGACAGCTGTTCCGTAATAGCTTGGCTACCTGAATCTTGGTCTTCCTGTCCTAGAGCAATTCCCTCTTCACAGGCTCAAATTAAGCCAGAGATCTTGTCATAAACAAAGCACCCTCTCCAGCCGCGTATCTGCTAGATGGCGGATAGTAAGAACGTGCGAGAAGAATTACTAAAGAGAAAGTTCAACCATACTGTGGTTGGCCTTTTTTTTAGCACAACAGGGGAACCCCGGTACCGTGGCTTAGAAGCCAGAGCTTGTCCATACGGGTCTAGCCAGCATCTGCACCTTTCATTTAGAAAGCAGGATCCAAGATTGCTGTGTTTTGTCAAATAGCTTGTGCCTTTATCTTCATTCGGTCCCTTCTCATCATTGCAGATTCCCACCAACGGAGGTTGGGGGCGCTGGGGCCCCTGGGGAGACTGTTCCCGCAGTTGTGGGGGCGGCATTCAGTACTCGACCCGGGAATGCAACAAGCCGGTGCCCCGAAACGGTGGCAAATACTGCGAAGGGAAGCGGACTCAATTCCGTTCTTGCAACGTCCAGGACTGCCCTGACGGAAACGGTGAGTTCATTTTCTTTGCTCTTTCAGTTAGTTGAACTGCTTTCCTGTTTCACGCGCGGCTGAGCCACTTTGTCTCGTATTACCGCACAAAACGGATCTCAGAAAGATCTCTTGTTCACCTTCTCGTTTGCTGAGGGGTGGAACAGAGGTTCGTTCATCCATGGGAACAATTGGAGGACGCAAGCCAGCGAAAACAGTTTTGAAGCACAAAGGGGAGTGGAGACAAAGGGAGAAGGGAAGGGTGGGCTCCGTCTTGCAATTTATGACCGGCCAAGGAACGAGCTGAATGCAAGCCCAGAGCCAAGGAGATGCTCTGGCAGCATCTGGCCAGCTGCTCAATCTAGGCTGGGAGAAATTTAAGAGTAAGATTTCAGTAGGAAATAGGCTTGCCTCGCTAGAGGGAAAGATGAGTTCTATTGCACAGTTGCTAATCTATGATGAGCACGGTGTATCCCCACATACCTTTGCAGAGGATGGCACAATTTCTTCCCATGTTTCCCTTCCAAAAAATTATTCAAATACAGGATTTTGTTCTTCCAGCTCTGACCTTCCGGGAGCAACAGTGTGCCATGTACAACCACAGAACGGACATGTTCAAAGACTACCCCTCGCCCATGGACTGGGTACCACGTTACAGCGGTGTGGCCAAGCGTGATCAATGCAAGCTGACTTGCCAGTCCCATGCTTTAGGCTACTATTACGTGCTGGAACCAAGGGTAAGTTTTGACACAGGGCCTCCGGTCCTGACTGGAGGGGAACATTTTGGTGACCACCCCCAAAGTCTGGCGCTCCGGCTCTCACAATCAGCCGGCTGCCGCTCAAGTCCACAACATCTGGAGGGCAAGAGTTTGAGCGAAGGGGACTAAAATGGGACTTCTCCTTCATTCCAGGTGGCCGATGGGACACCTTGCTCGCCAGACACTACCTCGGTCTGCGTCCAGGGACGCTGCGTCCACGCCGGCTGCGACCGTGTCATTGGGTCCAAGAAGAAGTTTGACAAATGCATGGTGTGTGGGGGAGACAACTCGAGATGCACAAAGATCTATCGCTCCTTCACCAAGCCCCAGTAAGTGATCTTTCTGCTTAAGTGGTTGAAAAGTGGGCACGCGATGGATATTCTTCACGCGATTGTCAGTGTTCACTCCACAGCTAAAATATAGGGTGACAGAGCCAGAAGATACTCCATTTGAAAGTATATGTGGGATCTGTACTGATATAGCCTTAGCGTTTTTTTAGCAATACAGCCCTACTGTACTACTCATTGAAAGACCAAATGGAGTCCACGTTTCCCACACTTTTGACTCAAGCCATTTATTAAAGTGAATTCCCACAAGAGGATTATTCAAGTTTTAAACCAAAAGATTGGGGCTTTGCAGCAGCCAAAAGAGACCCACGCTGAAACATCTGGACATTACAAATGGAACACACTCTCGCTTTACAGGGACTACTGTGATTCCAAAACCCTTTTTTCTTTTTTTTCCCCCCAAAAGCTCTTACAAATAGCGAATCATGAGTCACCCTCTCCTGTTCCGCAAAGATCTTTGTCCAGCTAGCGAGCAAGCCAAGCTGCCAAGTTAACCACTCCTTCGGCACACTCCTTATTTTTATAACAGTTGATGCCACGTGTACAAGGAGCTTGTACATCCATAACCGCAGGCAAGCATTAGCTACTCTAGAATACCTGTGCCCTTTAAAGGGTTGATGGTCCCCCAAGATTTAAGATGAAGAGAGCCCCAAAATGTGACTTTGGAAGCCAAAAGGGAGCCCATGATGGTTAACACTGCCTCTTTTTCAACACGATTTTAATTCTGTATATGGTGGGGGGTGTTCAGTTGTTGGCTCTGCACTCAAAGTCCTCGAGGAGTGGGGTAGGCTATAAACGTTGCAAAACAGATAGTAAGTAAAAAGGGAGATGTGATGAGTTTATCCCTCACGATCAGCCTTTGTCCCTCCATCCTGCTTTAACCTTGCTGGGTCTTCTCTTTCTAACCCACAGCTACGGGTACAACGATGTGGTCACCATCCCCGCGGGCGCCACCAGCATCTTGATTCGCCAGAGCAGCGGCTTGGGGGCATCCAGCGACGGCATCTACTTAGCCCTGCGCCGGCAAGACGGCTCTTACGCCCTCAACGGCAACTACATCCTGACCCCCTCTGAGCAGGACATCCACCTGCGGGATGGCGTCACCTTGCGCTACAGCGGGGCAACCAAAGCCATGGAGCTGATCACCGGCCACGGGCCCCTGAAGGAGCCACTCACCTTGCAAGCCTTGGTGGTGTCCGATCAGAAGGTGCCCCGCCTGAAATACACCTTCTTCCTCCCCAAGCCCCCAAAGAGACTCTCCAACCAGTGGCTGAAGCAGAAAGCCCGGATCCTAGAGGTGCTGCAGAATCGAAGAGGACGCAAATAGAGCAGCTTCACGGGAGGGCACTGGGCAGGGGTCTCAAAACGGTCTTGCCCCCTCCCCACCACGGGGGAAGCCAGAAGCTGAGGGGCAGAGGTCCCGCTGCCTGCTTTTTGCAAAGAGGACCACGTGGCAAAGGACCTGGGACTGAAACAACCCTTCTAAGCAGCAGTGATATTGCCTGGCAGAGGCTGGCATTCGGGGCCCCTTCGTTTCTCAGCTCGCTGCAGACGATTTCCCAGACTGTTTAGCTCTGCTTGGGTGCTAGGCGAAGCAGGAGGCAAATCTGAGATTAGGGAGGGGGGAGGCAAGGCAAAGCAAAGCAGCAGCCAGGAGTCCCCCAGGTCAGAGGTGGAGCTAAACCTGGCGCTGAATTGAACTGATTCCCTCCCGGCAAGGGAGGGGGATGTGAAAAGTCGGAAGAGAAAAACCCTCAGAAGCCGAGGAGCCCAAAAAGAGGAAGGAAAGGCCGTGGTATAGTAGAAGCATTCAGAAGCAAAGCACGGAGAAGCAGAAAAAAGCAGACGCTGAACCTGCAAGAGCCAGACCCAAGTCGACCCGAGCCCTGCCGCGGGTTGATTTGTCATTGCGGCTGGACCCTCGGTGGTTCGTGCCCGGCCGCTCCTGTACTATATTTATTGTTGGTTTTATTTATTTGCCATTCTGGGGAAGCAGAGATGAGTTGGGGAAGGCGATCTTTTAAAAAGACCAGCCGCGCACACTTTGAGAATCAAGCGGGCAGCAGCACGGTGCCCTCGCCCTCGCCCGACGCTTGGCCGTTCCAGCAAACTGCGCCTGGATCAACTGTGTCTACCTCACCCTTCGAGCGCTTCCTCCTTCGCTAACCTCTTCTCCCGCTTCCAACGCGTTACTCACTCTCTCTGTTGCTGCTTGGCACCCCGCCACCCAAAGTGACGGTGTGGCTCAACCTCTCCGGGTCTGGCCTGCAACTCACTTCTCAATGGCGGGCCTGGGTAGGGCAAGCCGCCCCAAACAGGCGGGCTGACTGCCTCTCCCCTAAGGTGCCAGCCTCCCACCCCATCCCTTTGTAGGACAAGGGCGTCAATCACGCCGCTAATGCAGGCCCGCCATTCCCACAGGGGCTGGCTACAGGGAGACCCCTTCCACCTTTGATCCAAGATTGGGTGGCCCCCGAATTGCAGGGGTGGGAGGCGACGGGAGCCCATGGGGGAGCAAGACCTGTATTGAGGGAGCAGCTTTGCATGCAAATGCCCTTATGCTCATGTTAAAATAGAGGAAAGGGGGGGGCAATGAATGGAGCTGGGGGAGGACACTACCAGACTGCACTGAGAGGGGAGTGGAGACTAGTGGTTAGAGCAGTGGGGAGGGGCGAGGAGCCACCAACTGCCAGTGTTTAGCCAAGGGAGGTGGGAGCTTTGGCATCGACATCTCTGCCCCCCACCTGGGGAACTAAAGGAATTCTAAGGGGTCTGGTTGAGAGGCTACTAACAGGCGGCTGGGGCTGCTTGCACACAACGCTCCTAGCGCTTGGACCCCCTTCTCCGTCCCTGAGTCCTCCACCCCATCCCCCAGGCATGGGGATTGTCTCGCCTGAAGCACCAGCCTGAACCACCTTTGAGGACGGCCCGATGCTTTCAAAATCAGGAGAGATTTCTTCTCCCCATTGGGGGGTGGGGGGGAGTAACAGAGCAGGAAAACTGAAAGAGGAGGGGGGGGCCAGACTTCCAACCACAGGTTTCCAAGCTCCCTCTTTTGCTAACCACTCTTCGGCCTCGCTTGATCTTCTCACGGTGTCCCTTTCCCAGAAGGAATATCCCCGAAATTTCCCCCTGGAGGGGTGGATCTATTTAAAACCTCTGTAGAACCAGAGGAGAACCCCTTCAATGCAACTTTCCCCCACCGTTCCTCCGCCGGCCACAGGGATTGCCGACTGAAGTTAATTTAATTAAGTTATAATTTAACAGGCAGCAGCCGAAGTCTCTTGGACCCCGAGGCGAGTCCCCTGGGCCAGGAGGCAGAACCTGTGTATCCATGTTGTTTATAAGCACTATGTTAATATTATTATTGTCTATTAATGGTTTCGTTTTCTAAAAACAATAAAACGGTGCCGATTTTATTTATTTAACGCTATTTATAAACTCACTCCTGGTGCTGCATGGTTCTTTATAGGAATGAGACCCGGGTTATGGCAGGAGGGGGTGGAAATTAGCGGGAAACGTCCCTTGTTCGTTGTCCCAAAATTCAGATGGTTCAACTTCAAGGGCCACCTACGCTAACTGCCAGAACTGCGTGTTTGATGACTTTGCCCTGAAACTTAAAGAGTTCTAGAATTGGGAAGGGACCTTAGATATATCTGGCGGATAACCGCCTGGCCTTGCCTGATTTTTTCCCCACTGGGAGTTCATCTCTTCCAAAGCCTGACCAGAAGCAGTCGGTCAAAGAGATCTCCCTGTTACGAGTTTCTCTATAGCAGGGTTTCTCAACCTTGGCAGCTTGAAGACGTGTGGACTTCAACTCCCAGAATTCCCCAGCCAGTCCACACGTCTTCAAGTTGCCAAGGTTGAGGAACACTGCTCTACATGCTTAGCTGAACATCAATGATTTCTACCCATCAGTCCCAACTCTTGAAAGCTGTAGAACAAGAAATTGAAAGGCAGGGGACCTCACGGCCACCCCTCTGACCAACAAACAGCTAAGTGAGATTTCCTTCCTGCAGGGCGACACAATCTCAACCCCACTAGTTAGCAGCGAAGCAGAAGCAGAGGAGATGTATAATAAAATCAGGCATGAAGAAGAAGAGGAAGACCCATGAAACTCAACATCACACGCTAACATTGGCAGGAGACTCATGGCCACCCCAAATCCTTTTTCATCCGACTTACACCTCGTTTTGGAGTCCACAGATGCAGCTTTAAAAGGGGGTTGGCAGATTTGTAGAGGAGAAAAGAAGTATTCCGAACTATTCTGTTTCAGAGGATCTTCCCAGGAATCCTCTGAGCCAAGGTCCTGCTCCAGAGAAAATCGTCTTGCTTGGACAATTTTCGGAAGGAGCTCTTTCGATAAGCTTTGTTTGGGGCCCGAAATGGTCATAAAGGATCAGGCTGGCTTGCAACCACGTGCGTGGGATGGAGCCCAGGGCCCGCCGAGCAGGAAGAGGGCAGCCCCTTTAAGTTTCCCAGAATCCATCAGCGAGACGCCACTGCAGCATTGTGGGAGACTCCAAACAGTGGCTAATGCCCGCTTGTCCAGCCCGGATTAAGGAAGGGGGGTGGAGAATCTGGGGGAGCAATAAAGCCCAGCAGCTAATCCCACTCCCGCCTGCAGAGAACAGCTGTGGCCTCCATCAATGTCTTCTCCAGGCACTTCCGCACCGTCCCTGCCCAACAGCTGTTTTTGTTACATTAGGGGCTCAGCCTCCTCAAACTGCACAAACGAAATTCCAGACCTTGCTGGACAGGAGATCCTCAAAGGTCAAGGCTGCCCAACCTCACTTCTCCATCTCTACCAGGGTTCTGCTGCTGCTGTTCTTCCCTGGGATCTCTTGCTTTCCTTCGACCTCCTCCAGCACCTTCTCTGACTCAACCCAGCCCTGGGCCCAGCTCCAGCTCCCTCAACTTTCCAAGGCTGTGGAGTGGCAGATGGGAGCCCACAAGGGAGGCTGCAATTTTCCATTTTGGAGAGGGAAGGGGTAGAAAAGCAGGAAGGGATTCCAGAGTCTTTAGCTTCACTGGTTAAGATTCTAGAAGGATCAGAAGGAGCTGAGCCACATACACTAAATCACCAGCTTCCACCAAGTGAGATCTGTGCTGGCCCAGTCATTTGTGCCAGGGAGGGCTGGCTACTCTGATGACTGTGCTACAAACCGGCATATATGAACAAGCTTCTGGTGTCAATGGCCAGGACCTGATCTCTCTTCCCACCACCATAAACCGCAAAATGGTCTTTCATATTCACAACAACGAGCAAAAAAGCCAAACCCAGAGATCCTCTATAACAGTGTTTCTCAACCTCAGAAACTTGAAGATGTGTGGACTTCAACTCCCTTCTTGAAGTCCTGAAGTGGACTTCAACTTCAATTCTGGGAGATGAAGTCCATGCATCTTCAGGTTGCTGAGGTTGAGAAACACTGCTCTATACTAGGCGGATTGCACTTAAAAAATGTGCAGAAGTCAAAAAACAACAACTTTGTGCAAAACTGCACAAAATAAGATGATAAATCTACTCTCTCAATGCTTTGCTTTCGTTAAACCTTAATATCCATGGAAAAGAAGGGGTGCTTAAGGAAGGAGGGATCACTTGACATGTGCTCTGACTGGGAATCGGATTTGAATGCCCAACCTGAGTTCACAGACCCTGCAAACAATAATGAAGTCCTGGTTTCTATCTTTCCTCTCTTTCTTTGTTTCAGTCACTAATTTAGAGGGAGGATCCCAGTTTTGGCTGGGACCTGGTCAAACAACCAGGCACCTGAAACCCGGATTTCCTGCATACAATCCAAGACGCTTCAAATTTATTCTACTCGCCCCGTGCCACCCGACACAGAAGTGACATTCACACAGGCTACCGATTCATGCCACCCGTAGTAAGGCAAGGCAACAATTGCGTGCTATTCCACCTTTGCAAGGCAAACGAAGGAGTCAACCCCAAGAGAGGGCATCTAACATCCTAGGGTAGCTAGCTGGGTAGCTAGCTAGCTAGCTAGCTAAATAAATAAATAGTTGTTATCCTTGAAGATTGCAGAGTGAGAACTGGGAGTGATCTGATGAAACATTCCCACATTATCTAACTTCAGAAATCAGAGCGTTCCTGCTCCCTCCCAGTGCCTCGCTGAAAATTACAGCAGGCTTATTTATGGGAAACGGCCTGGTTCTGTAATGAATAACTGAACCTCCCTTGCCACACAGAGATACAGAGATACAGAGACGGAGATAGATGTGTGTTGGTATGTATATATTTTCCACCCCCACTCCACCCATAGTAGACAGAGCCTTGAGAAAATCACCTGGACTTTTGCAAGAGCGGAAGCTCCCAAATGAACAACGCAACATGGATGTGCACCGATTTGCAGCTCCTTTTCAACAAGAGACCACCTAAGGGACTCGGAACAGTTTTGACGGAAGGATGGGGAGGGTGGGAAGGACTAGCTAGATAGATATACTAATTTCTTCTTTTTTAAGCATCGGAGTACATGGATCATATGATATACCAGACCTGGTTACTGAATTAATTCATTTTCTGGGTTTTATGATACCCTGAATGACGTGCTAAGGCACAACTCCCCTCTTGAAATCCTAGCAGCCTAGCATGGTCTACAAATTCAGCTCTTAAATCTAACGGATGTCTCTGCAAAGCTCAGACATGCTTTAAAAACTTACAAATCGGATCCCCCTACTTTAAAAAAAAAAAATCTCCCTTTAGAATTTTCCTCCCCAAAGTCTTTTCCTTCTGAGCTCTCCCTGCCTTTTTTAAATCCCCAAACAGGATAGTTTGTCCTCTGGAGTAGCAATTCAACTTCAATTCTGTAAACGTGATGTATAAATAAAATAAACTCAAGTTTCACAGTACCCTCTCGGTTGCATCCAGAACGGCTGTCGGGGTGGGAGGTTTGTGAAAACGAAAACTAGAAGTGTTGCCTTCAAATGTGCAAACTTCACACGTTTTACCCCTCTTGGGTAAGCATCTGACATAAACATATCCTAAGAAACAGCAAAACACTGAAAGGAAACATCATTTTGACACGCAGCGTTAGTTTGCGAGCAGGAGCATTGTCTAAAGGACACGAAGGTTATGGATTACTATCCACCCTGTCATCCTTGCGTTGGCAGGCTGTTGAAACCATGGCTTGATGGCACAAAATTGCCCCAATTCCATGCCACATGCTTCCTCTTTTCCGTTCCTTTTGCAAAAAAGTTCAACGTTCAAAATGCGTTGCCCAACCCTGAATGAAACCGCTGGCTTTTTTAAAAAAATACACAAATAAGGGGATGGGGGAAAAGGTCTTCTACGAGTACAAATCAAAACCAAGGGCATTGAATGCCCGCCTGATGTGGTTTACCAAGTAAGGGGATGGGGATGAAAGAAAGGAGCCGTCGAGGGAAGAAAAAGAGGGTTAAAATGACATGAAGGATTTCCTTCCAAATACATATCAAGGTTGATCTACTTTTTCCTGAATCCCGAGAAATCTCTTCTTTTCTTTTGGAAATGAAGACTACTATTGGACGAAAGCCATGAGCATGTCTATTTAAAGTCTTTGGATCCACCACAGAGCTGTTCCAGGCACGCGGGGGTAGAGGTACATCCCCGACTGAGAAAAGCTGCTTTCAGGTCAGGGGGCAAAAAGAAATATGAGAGAGGGCAAAGCCCCCATTAGCAGCCTTGCTCCCTGCCCGTATGAGATGCTGTTGATGAAATGTCAAAATCTGCTGCTCCGTTTGCCAGGGGACACAGCACACGCCCACCCCAATTAAAAGCTTTCAGTTAACTGAACTTCACAATTCACTGAAGGGAAGATCCACCAAGCCTGGAGCAGAACTGGGGTCAGGATACTGGTGACACCGTCTGGTTAAAGCCTCCGGAAACTCAGGCTGGGCTCCCCTGCTTTCCGAGGTGCAGGAAGAACCGGGACTTTTTGCAGGCGTGGCCTTTTCATCTTCAGGGCCCTCCTGCGATCCCGGCTCTCCTTCACCGGCAACCATTTCGATAGACTGGACCCCAGCTTCGATCAGCCCCAGGGAGCCGAATGAAGGAAGGCCAATCTGGGGACAGCAGTCACCCGATTTGAGCCAAGCCAGAGAGCGTAAGACGGTGGGGGTTTCATTCCTGGGACATTTGGTTTCAAAAACATCCGCTGATGGACTGTTACCTATTTAAGTTTTTTTTCTTAACTGCACCTGAGGCAGATTCAATAAATAAAGTTAATAAATAAGTCTATCTATACGTATAGGGGGCCCATGTATGGATTTGGAGGAAGCAGGAGACAAAATTCGGGATAGGGGAAGCATCTTCCCGCCTTGTCCTATGTTTTGAATAAGAGGGAGGATGTCAAGGGGGACAGTCTCCCCCCCGCACGGAAAAATCAGGACAGTGACTATGCTTAATTGCTCATCAGATGCTCCATTCTTGAAACAGGGAGCCGAACGGGCTGGTAAAATGACACGGTCCCTTTTAACCAGGTCTCTCCTGTGAGATGGGCGATCACCCACCGTCTGAAAAGAGCCAGGAGGGGGCCCTCAAAAGCAAAAACAGATCACACTCACGGCCAAGCGGAAGGCATGCTGTGTTGGGAAAGGTGCTGACCCCTGTTCTTCGGGACCGACCACGCTGTTCTGGGAACAAGGGAGACAGATTTGTACCTTCCGCACATTCTAGAATGGGAGATCAACGCTTCCTGACTGAAAGACTGAACTGGGGTGGGGCGGGGTGGCAAGCGTAAAGGGAAATAATCTCGCCTTCCCCACCCACTGATCTCCCGTTGGGGGGCCACAGCCTAGTGGGTCAAGGTCACCGTTGAGCAATCGGGTGATCTGCCAGGGATACAGCCGGTCACTGCTTCCCCCTTGGAATTTCTCGTTCTCGGAGGTTGGGGGAAATCTGACCTGGTGGAATGGCTCACGGGGCTGCAGGGTTTAGCTCAGAAGAAGCAGGAGCTCTCTCTCACTCTTTCGCAGGCCCAAGTCTTGTCAAAGCAGTTTCTAAAGAAGATCTTGAGGCAGGGCTGCCTGTGAGCGTGGCCACTGTTTGGAGAAATGCACCCGCGGGCCAGGAGTTCAAAAGAAGAGGTAAGAATGTGCCGGTGGCCACTGAGATTCGAACTCTTGCAAGCCAGCCACGCCCCTTCAGCATTCGACAGGCCCATTCCAGCTCGGGCCACCTCGTCCGGTCTTCTTTTGCTCGGGAAGCTGAAGCAAACAAAGGTGGGTGAGGCCTTTGCCCTCGCCAAGAGAGAAAGAGGGGTGAGCGCAGAGGCAGAGGGACAGGCGAGAGGAGAGTCACACGTCGTAGTTGGGCAGATAGCTGTAAGATGGCCCGCTGGCAGACGGAGAATTGCAGTTGCATGGGAAAAACCAGCAGATCACAAAACCTGCACGGAAAAGGGTGGAGGAGAGATTCTGTTGGGGGGAACGAGGACATGGAAGGGACCTCCCCCCCACACCCTCAGCCAGACCACGGGCGCACCTCGGCCAAACACCTCGCGCAGGAGGGCAATCTTGGGCTTCCGCGTATGGGTCCCTCCCCGGTGGCCCTCTTTCAGAAGCCGGTTGCGTAGCTGTTCGATCGGGGTCTCGTCTGTGATGATGGAGACCACCTGGGAAGCACGCAGGGCAGGGAGAGGAAGGGGTGAGAGGATTTTGGATGTTCTTGGGTGACGACTTTCTCCGCCCCCGCCCACCCGGGCCTGCTAGGAGAGGCGCTAGCAGCATCTGAAGGGGCTCTCAATTTCCCCTCACCTGGTCATAAAATATAACCGTGACAAACAGCCCGAAGAGGATGGATTCCACCAGCAAGATGATCCGGTGAGCACTAGGGGGGAAGAAGGAGAGAAGGCGGTGATGGGTTTGGGAGTTAAGGATACAAGCAATCCATCTGACGTCAGCTGCTGCAGAAGACCCTGGGATTTTAAGAGAGGGTTGGCTTGCTCCTCATGCACAACTTCGGGGCAGGCGGTGTAGCGGTCCTCATAGTTTACTTCCCAGATCCTGCAGGGAGACTGCAGGCCAGAACTGCTGCTGGAGAATCTTGGATACAGAAACCCATCCTTCCTCTGGAGGGAACCAAAGCGAGGGGTCAAACTAGAAGTGGGTGGACAACCGAGAGTCCGGCCTGCAACCCATCTGTGGTCCCTGCAGCGAGGTCAAGAGCGGCCTTCTCCAACCTGGCACCCCCCTTGCCCCCGATAGGTTACAACTGCCGTTCCCAGGACTCCGAGCCAACAGGCTGGGTAGAAATTCTGGGAATTGCCATTCCCAAGACACGGTGAGGACATCTAATTAGAGAAGGCCACCTAACAACATAGCAACTCCCATCTGCATCTTGAACTCAGAAGTTGGTGTTCCTCCTAAGTAGGGGAGGAAGAGTTTTTCTCATTACCAAATTTAAAAAAAGGTTTTAATGATGTTTTCTAAAGAGGGAGTGTGGCTCTGCATTCATTTGCTTAGAACTGTGTTTCTCAACCTTGGCAGCTTCAAGATCTGTGGAGTTCAATTCCCAGAATTCCCTAGCCAGCCATGCTGGCTGGGGAATTCTGGGAATTGAAGTCCACAGATCTTGAAGTTGCCAAGGTTGAGAAACACTGGCTTAGAATGTATGACCTTTGGAGCATCATTCCTCAACAACCTAGGCATATTGTATTTCCCCTTTTCAGTTCCCAACTCTGGGATCTGGCATTTTCCTTCATTTATTTGTTAATATCCCACCTTGCATATTCATTGGTTAAAGAACATGAGATTGCAGATCAGCTACATTGAGAACTAGGTGGAGAACCAGCTTTCTTCAAGAAGTTTCAAACGACAATTTCCAACTATCTTAGCCAGCTGGGCAACTGTGGGGGATTCTGGGAACTGCATATCAGCAACATCGGGGGATCGCCGATACGCTCTTGATCCCCTCCCTTGGGTAGAAATTCTAAATTTTATTTATCAAATGGATATAGTCACCCATGTCACGGATAAATAGCACACCTCCTTCCACCTTCATCGATCCTTATTATTTCCTAGTCAAGCAGAGAGTCGATCGTGCTTGTGCATTGCACCGAGCCTCATCTGGGCAAAGATTTCTTTTCAATCACCACACAATCTGGCTTCATACGACACACTAACCCACAACCAACAACCAACAGGATGGCTTGGTCCAAAGCCAGCCAGGAGGCTCTCAGGGCTAAATCAGTCATATAGTTCCATTATCCTTAACATTTTGAGACCGACCACCAGAAGCAACCTCCAGGTCCGTCCACATCCACAGACCCACCAGCTGTAGCGGGAGAGAACGGAGAGGCTGCAGGGTGGAACAGAAAAGATTCTCAAACTTCTGCCGTTCCCAAAAAGCAGTTTGGCTCCTTCATAAAGGCCAACTTCGCGCATCCTCCCCTCGGCTCTGAGCCAGCGTTCTGGCGCTCCAGTTGTTCTTGGCAGGAACTCTGTGACATGGCAATTTCTTTGACGGTATTTTTTTAAGGCCGAGTTAAGGAAAGCACAAGGCCTCTACAACACACACACACACCCATTCTGACTTTTTTTTGAAAAAAAAAATGATTCCTTAGCCTGGTGGTAGAAGGAAGACGGGGCAGGGGACTCACATTTGGACGCGGTTGCCAGGAACGCCTCCTTCAGCTCCTTCTGCTTTGCTCGCCGAGCTCCTGTCCACAGGCCAAAGCCAGGTGGCCAACACCAGTCCCATGGCATACAGACTAGCCAAGCCTGTGGCCGAGAGAAGTAGGTCAGCCGACGCCAGAAAAATTGAAGAGGGGGCGGAAAGGCTCCAACCCAGCCCTGTCTATCTATCCATCATCCATCCTAAGGGCCGTTTGTCATCCGTGCCCACAGTCAGAGAAGGCAGCAGATGCCAGCGGATACAAAGAGGATTTCCCCATGCAGTTTTGGGGGCCTTATGTTTCAGTACCTTTTCTAGCCCTCAGGCTGAAAAGAAATGGGAGAAGATGGGCCTAGGGCCTTCGGGCTGGGAATTCTAGGTGCTGTAGTCTCTCACAGAGAACAGCTGGCAAGTTTCCAGTGTTTGAGGAGGAAAGGGAGAAAGGTGGCCTTGCAAAGGGGTTGGGAAAGAAGGGGAGGCCGGGGGGGGGCAGGTTCAGCATTTGTGGAGATGGGGGACGTTAGGGAAGAGTTTCGAAAGCTCCCCCACCCTCCCCTGCATCAGGTCTCCTCTGGATTAAACCCTGAGAATGCTCTGTCTGCATGGGAGACCCTCCAGTTCTGGGCATGGCCCATCTTCCCAAAGTCAAGACAGTCAGCCAAGGTGGGAGACTTCCCCAGATCCTAGCCTTTAAGGGTCCCAATGGGGAATGGGAAGCGGAGTTGAAGGCGGCAACTAAGCTTGTGGTTGGGGGGGCCAGTGGGGTGGGGGAGATAGCAGCAAATGTAGAAAACGTGTGGCATAAAGGCTGAAAGTGCAATCAGGGAGGGCAATGGCTTGTGCTGGGGTGATTCGAACCCAGATATGCTTCAGGGACATCCTGGAGAAGAAGGGGACATGTCCCCTTGCCAATTAGGGCCCACGGCTCCCAGGGATGACAGCGCTATGAAGTGTAAACCGATTCCAGGCTTTGTGTCGACACAAGCACACGGAGACCCAACGGGTGTGCCTGGAGCAGCCTCCAGTGGGCGAAGAGAGCAACTGCTATTTGGCTTTCAGAAAGCAGAACTTTGTCAGGGAGGCTGAATCGGTAGAATGGTGAGGTCTTCCAAGATCCACAACATTCTTCCACAGAGAGAGGGTTGGCTCAGCTCACCCTACAAGCTTCTGGGTTTTCGCTTTTCCTTGATGGCAAGCCCCAGACCCCCACAGATCTGGGGCTCGGTTGCCGGAGGCCAACTGAGAATCCTGCCACGGTGCTCTGATCCCACCCCCGCAAGGTCCCTCCTAGGATCCCAGCCGCTGGACCACAGCTGCACAACTTCTCCAATGTACCTGTGTAGAAGAGGAACTGGATGAAGTATTTCTGGTTGAGTTCCCCAACGCAGTTGTTGATCCTGTCGAGAGAGGGGGTACTTTTATAAAAGAAGCCCCTGAGAACGCCAAATAAGGTAGAAAGAGAAAGTCACCTCCGTCATTGCTGAGTTCGTCATTTACAAAACGAGTGGGAAAGCCAGGGCCTCTCCCAGAAACCGAAGCAGTGCAGCAGACCCCCGTCATGCTAAGCAATTGTCGCCTGTCTGCCCAAGCCGGAATAGCCTGAACCTCACCAAGGGCAGTGATGATCCATCCGGCGCACGCAACGGTGGCAAATCCGGCAGTGATGGGCCCGTGGTGGTCGGTAGGTTTCACACCGGTTGCACACAGTCCAGTCCTCATTATTCTAAATTAAATTTAAAAAAAAGGAACGCTGGACAGAGCAAAGGGAAACCTGCATATGGAATATTTCCCCATTGAGGCATCAGGAGAGTGAACTTCAGCCAGGACTTGACTGCTGCAGGATGAGGCTTAGTTACCATAGAGTCCTCCTGGAGACACCTCCAGGTTTCTGAGGGCTCTGGGCCAAGAACTCTATGGTAGGACACCTCTGCTTTCCTAATCTAGCATTCAAAAGGTCCTGTGATACTATGCTGGGGCATGGTGGGAAATTCAGATGGACACTAGGTTTCAAATTAAAAAGGGGGAGGCAAGGGAGATATGGGCAGAATGTGAAGCCAGCAGCTGACTGAGAAACTCAGGGACTAATGCCAGCTATGGCTCCTTGGGTTCTTCCAACTCCCAACTTTCATCGTGCCAGGACACAACTAGGGTGTCAGAAGAAGAGCATGCCGGGTCCCCTCTCCCCAGTCAACTAGCTAATTTTGAGCAGGGAATTTTTACTGACATGCTGGAACACTTCATTTACAGAAGGAACACCCTGCTTCCAACCTGAGGTGCCATCGTATCAATAAAGGAAGTAATAACGGTTTCTCTCCCCACATGTTGTAGGTCCATGGCTATCAGTAGGGCCCGCAGTAGAGTTATTTGGTCTCTTCTGGGTACAGCAACCTAAAAGGTTCACAACTCACGCGGCCGTTCTGATGTGCGGCGTTGCTGCTGCTGCTGCTCCTCAGATCAGAGAAATCAAGGGCGGTATCAGGCAGTGGGACCACACCTGAAAAAGATTCAAAGATCTTAGGTAAGCATGGTTTAATCTGGGGCACGGATCACTTTGCTCCATTTATCAACAGAGATGCCTTTGGTCGTCCCTCCCTCTGGTTAAGAAGCTCAAATAAGGATTACGACACCTTCTGATCGGCAATAAGAGCTTTCCCACCAATGCCTTGGCACAAGTTGGTTCTGTGTGTGTGTGTGTGTGTGTGTTTTCCCTGGATATCTCAGATTATTTATTTAATTTGGGACCCTAGGCTCCTTGGAACACCTGCCTACAGTTCAATTATACAGGTGGACCCGCATCATTTCAAAATCCGTGGCTAGGCTTTGGCATCACACGCTGCGCCAGGCCTTTACAAGGTACTAGGTCATGGTTCACCCGTCACGCTAAGCCATAATCACGCTAAGCAAACACACACAAATCCCGTTACTCCAGCATGTAATCCCAGCCAGACTGCAGAGGCCTAGCCCTAAACCTTCTTTCGGTCATGAAACCAGCAGATGGGGTTATAGTTGCTCCTTTCTGCACTATCTCCAGGGGGAGGCGATGGAGGGGCCCCAGAACTTCGGACTACCAGACCCATCATTCCTGCCCTTTAGCCTCACCGGCAGGAGCTGAGGGGAGCTTTAATCCACGATGCCCAGAAGGCGTAAGGCAGCTAACACTTGACCTAAAGTACCTCGCACAATTGTCACGAGGATAGAGAGAAGTGAGGAACACATTTGCCTTCTCCAAAGCCTTACACAAGAGTAATGAAAGGTAAATGAACGGGTGGGGACCTAGACAGGTCCACTGGTCAGAAATGAACTGCTCAGATTCCCCCGTGTGATTAGTTGATGCTCCTTTTCTTACATACACCTTCCTATTTCACTCTCATGTTCCTCTCTTTATCACACAGATCCCTTTATATTCCAGATTCCGCCATTTCCCGCAAGAGCGCTTTTTTAAAAAAAGAGTCCTTCCTTCTATAATAAAAATAATAATAATAATAATAATATCTTCTAGATGAAGATCGGTCTGCACTTCTCCCAGGCCCATCAATATATGAGGGCAGGGGTCTCCATTGATTGTATCCCCCCCCCCGCTTTTTTCCTAGCACTTCCTGGAAGAACCAGGGTAGATCTTGTACCTCCAAGGACATAATCTTGGGCACACAAAAAAATAAAAATAAAAAGGAGATCATTTGCACTTCATGTCCTGTTCTCATACTGTTCTGGAGCATCTGTTTGGCCACTGTTATAGTGCTGGATCCCAGAAGGCTGTTGGCCCAATCCAGCAAGGCCATGATTACATTTTTTTAAGCAAACAAATGAGAGAACAAGCCAGCTATGGGGGGGGGAGAGGGGGGCAAAGAGAGCCCTGATCTCCCCCCTTTCTCCTCATCATTTTGAAAGCATATCCTCAGCTTCAAAAACAGGAACAGGACAAACTTCTAACAATGATGCAGACAGATTACTCAACCGAGATGTTCTTCTGGCAGTGACGCAGCAAAAGAACTTTTGCCGGATAAATATTTTGATTTTGGATCAGGAGAGAAGAATGCACACACACAACAAAAGAGGCTGAGCCTTCAATAAATCAATGTCAGCATCAGTCCCAAATGCCAGGGGCAAAAGTGATTGACGGCCTGCCCTGACTGCAGATAAACACTCCTGAAGATTCGCAGGCCTAAGTCAAGCTTCCGAAAGGACACCCCCCCCCATTCCCCCCAAGATTCCCATGGTAAGATGACACTTCCAAGAACCCAAGGCTACAACCTTCAGCTGGATCCCTGCTCCTGTAAAATAGCGACAGGATGAGCACGACATCTGCTCTATCCAAAGGCCTTAAAGCAATACTGCAGAAAATGCCTCGCTATGAACGCAGCACGGCCTCTGTATTACCAAGCAAGAGTATCAGGGCACTTTTCAACTTTCCCCGGTCACAAAGAACAAGCCCACAGCCTTTGCAGAGAATCTTTCTTCCTTTTTTGCAAAAGGGACCGCAACATGAACACAGGGCAGAGGAAGAGAGCTCAGAGGGCACATGTCCATGCTGAAGCAGCTTCCATCCTTGACCGGCGATAATCCAGACGTACGTTTGCATCAATCCATAAATAACAATCAGACTGCTATGCACAGTGAAGCAGGTAACGCTTTGTATGCAACTCACATTTATGGAGAAGGTCACATTTATTCCAAAGGAAGTTTCATTGTGTTCATAGACAACCAGTCAGAGAATTTAGCCTATGTATGAAAAGGAGTTGGAAAGGATCTTAGAGGAACTTGCAGCACGACACACTCATCAATTCGGGATTCAATGTCACAGAACACACACATTGTGTTTATTAATGCCTGTACGCTAGGGCTAAAACATGACAATTCCAGCTGGAGGCAAAAACTTCCATCCATCAAGCAAGCATTGGTGAGAGTGCAACCAGATTCACACATCACCCTAAGCCAGTGTGTTTCAAACTCGGCAACTTTAAGATGTATGGACTTCAACTCCCAGAATTCCCCAGCCAGCATACTTTAAGATGTTTGCATGCTGGCTAGGGGACTCTGGGAGTTGAAGTCCATAATCTTAAAGTTGCCAAGTTTGAAACACACTACCCTAAGCTATGGAGTGTTGAGAAAGTCATCGCTGGCTAGGTTTGGGTATTCTATTGTGCCATAAAGCATGGTTTACAAAACTGAGCTGGGTTCACAGGCTGCAGGAAAATTAAACAACAACACAACTCAGCACAACAGCTGGACCTATTAGTGTACGTGTGCAAAACGGTTATTTTGCAAAAATATAGCACGGGACTAGGAGGCCAAACGGAAAGGGATGGGGAGTCACCTGGGTCAGCGAAAACAGCCCTTGTGTGACAGACCAGGAGCATCAGAACGATGAAGTTGAAAGCCACAGCGTGGAAGGGACACCAAAGGCTAGGTAATAAACAGAACGTTTAAGATTATTAACATATTGCAAGGTTTCCGCCCCCCCAGTCAACATCTGCTTTGCACAGATGTTAAGGTCCCTTAGCTATTAAAATAATCCTCAGATCTCTTACTATCTGATTGCAGATCGGAGACCCAAGGGGGATGATTTTATACCCCAGCAAACTTTGGGTTTCTTTGCAGAAATAAGTTTATCTGTTTCATGACGTTTGGGTCAATCAAAAGGGCATATTTAGGAAAACCTGGGCATTGAGAGTTTTTGCCCTTCGTGTTTTCGATGTTCTCTTCCCGCTTTCCAGATCCTGTGGGGCAGGTGGAAGGAGGACATGGATGCAACAGGCCAGTAAAGAGAGCTAACTGTACATCAGTCTGGCCTGCAAATAATAATTCACACAGCATATTTCGTGGTTTCTCATGCGGGGTGGGGGAACCATTTATTTATTTGTAAGTGAATTAAAGATATGGAAGAGCAGGAGGTCTGCAGATGAAAAAGCATCACACTCCCCATTTTTAAATAATTGTAACTCAGGCCAGGTCTCCTACTCCTGCTTGGGTCTCCCCCTTTCTATACCCTCTGCAGAGTGTATTCTCTTGAGTGTTCCAGGGCATGTGAAGAGTTCCACATCCTCCCCAAGATAAAATGTTTTCTTCCTGTCCTGCATCCCAGAAGGAGCCAACCCCTCCACCTCCATGGATCCAAAGTTCAGTTTCTCAGAATGAATTTTGATGGATAAAGCATCTGGCCATGTGAAGAGGCACAGAATTAAGCAGAGACATTAGCCCCCTTACAGGAACTTCTCCCCGCTCCCCCAAAAAAGGGTATAGAGCTCCCCCATCCCATCACCCACCCAAGAAAAATTAGGAGATGAGGCTTTTGCCCCAGAAAAGTACATTTTCCTCTCAAAAAGCGCCCCGGGACTAATTCTGGTACAGGGAAAAAAGATCATCCCAATATTTACAATCATAATCACTGGTCAATGAGCTCCTGAACATGCGCAGAGGGCACCTTCCTCCTCCTAGGTCACCGAGCTCCTGAACATGCACAGAGGGCACCTTCCTCCTCTAGGTCACCGAGCTCCTGAACATGCACAGAGGGCACCTTCCTCCTCTAGGTCACCGAGCTCCTGAACATGTGCAGAGGGCATCTTCCTCCTCTACCTAATCTTTGGTTTCCCCTCCCACACCCAAAGTGCCCCGAGACCGAGGAGCCCCTTTCCGCCCCGGGGCAATAAACCCAAAGCCGAAGCACGATGCTCCTGGGCATGTGCAGAGGGCCGCTCCCGGGGGACGGGGGCGGGCCTACCTGCCCCGGAAGCCCGGCTGGAGCAGGACATGCTCCAGGATGACATAATCGGCGTAGCCCACGCTGAGGTAGGTGAGGAGGAGGCAGAGCGCCCCGCAGGGGTCCGCCCGGGACCTCCCCTTCCCGCCGCACCGGCACGGAGCCCCGGTCGCCGCCGCTGCCGCCCCCATGGCAACCCTGGCCGCCGCTTCCGGTCCCGCCCTCGCCGGCCGCCCAGCCAATGAGCGCGCGCGCACGGAGCGCGGGCGGGACGAAGAGGAGGAGGAGGAGGGAGTCGCGCGCACCCGCGCGGCGCCCGTTGCCACGGCGACGTGGCCGCCCGGCTTGGGCTGCCCTCCCTTCAGCCGACCCTTTCTCCTCCCAGCCGAGCCTACCTCGCGGGGTTGTTGTGAGGACGCAATCAGGCGGGCGGGGAGAGACGACCAGCACTCACCCAGCGCCCAGGAAGGACACCAGCCTATTCCAGAAGCTGTTTCTTATATATATCTAAAGGTCAACTCAACCGCCCTGTGTGGCAGGGGAGGTGCAACATCTGGAGGGCCGCAGATGCCCCCCCCCGGCCACAAGTGGACTCAGGACTCTCTGGGAAACCTGACAATTCCCCCAGAAGAGCTTTAGGGGCAGCGAGAAATGCCCCTCCGGCTTTGAGGACCAAACCTGAAAATGCACCCAGATGTTTACTGCTCCGCCCCAAAGCAGGGGGCTAGCTCAGGCCTGGCAAGCCAGCGGCCGGGCCCACCTGAGCCCCATCCTTAACCCCTGCAAGGCTTCGAACTCGCCTGCCCCCAGATAGAACAACCGGACGCCGCCTCCAGGACGCTCCCCTTCCCCAGACGGGGATCCGTGGGGCGATGGGGCACTCTGCATCGCGGGGGCACAAAGACGCCTCCTCGCCAGAAGCACCTCGAGCATCGTGTGTGGGGAGAGACCCCGAGTCACAACCCGCGGGTCCCCTCCCGAGGGGAATTCCTTGCCCGCTCGGCGCAAAGGGGCCTGTTGGGCATCGAGGGCCTTCTCCCCACGGCTGGGCCCCTCCGCACCCCCCAACGGGGAATGTGGAGGATGGGAGAGAAAGGGCTGGCCCACCCGTGCAGGAGTGGCGCGGTGCAGCCGCCTTTGGTGGCCCAGTGTGGGCCTGTCCTCGCCCACAGATGTGGGGCAGCTGGGCCGCAGGAGCCGAGCATGGGAAGAACGCCGGCTGGACGTGATCCTGGCCGCCTTCCCTACAGAAAGGGCTCCGAGCGGGTTATTTTTTCCAACATTTTCTCTTTGCTCCATCATCTTGGCAACAAGGAAAGGCCAGCCGAGACGGGGATGTTTGAGAGCCGGGAGCTTTGTAGACAGGCAAGGCTCAGGACGGGTGGAGAAAGGGGGGATCCACAGGCATTTCTCCCCCTTCCCCGGGTTGAAAGACCGAGGCTGAAAGAGTTCAGCCGCTCCGGATCAAGATGGAAACGCCTAGGCTTCCTGGGCATGTGCAGAGGGCCACTCCCGATGGCTTCTTCCACAAAGCGAGATGAGCAGCCTGCCCTGGATTTCGTGCATAGGCTTGGCCCAGATTTTCTTTTGCAAAATAGAAAGGCAGGAGAGAGGGAGGCTGCAATGGCTCCAGACGGCCACCAGGGGGCCGCGAAGACAGTTGTTCTGCATCCCGGCCAGGGGATTCTGGGAGTTGCAGTCCACGCCTCTTAAAGCATGCCGGCTGGGGGATTCTGGGAGTTGCAGTTCACGCCTCTTAAAGCACGCCGGCTGGGGGATTCTGGGAGTTGCAGTTCACGCCTCTTAAAGTCGCCGAGCTTGCAAAGCCCTTCCCGAAGCCACGCTTTGCTTGACTGGGTTTGTCGGTCGCCCGTTGCCCCCGATGTCAGGGGGCTCAGTCCCGGGGCAAACCGCGCCGCGGGGCCCCCGCCTTGGAAGAGCGCGGAAGACAAGCCTCACGCCCTCCCCCCGCCCCGAAAAAGCAGCCTCGCCGTTTGCAAAAAGGGCTTTTCCGCCCAGCTCGGGGCGCTTTAAGGGGAGGGAATCCTCCCGCCCCCATTGTCTGACGTCACAATCCCGCCCCTCTCCCCGCCCCGAAGTTGAATGTTCACCTTCCGAAGATGGCGCTGGCGGCGGCGGCGGCGGCGGTGCCGGACCCGGGGTGGGGCTGAGATCTGGGCTCTCCCAAACGTTCAGGTACGCGCGCGGGCGGCCTCTCCGGAGGCGCGCCGGGGATGATGGGTCTTCCGGAGCGGGCTCCCTGCCCTTCCCCTGCCCGCAAAGGCAGCCCTGCCCCCGGCTGCCGGTCCTCGGTGCAGCGAGCCCCAGCCCGCCTGCGGATGATGGGAGTGGTGATCGATCTGGCGCCTCCTGGAGGGCCGGGGCGGGAGCAGCACCTTCGCCGGAGGGGCTCGGGGGAAGCCGCGGAGTTTCCAGCCGGGAGGCATCCTTGCAAGTTCTCGGGGGGGGGGGGGGCGGGATTCCTTTTCTCTGGCCGCGTTCACACGACCCGGGGATGGGGTCGCGCCTCGCTCCTTGCAAGGCTCCTCGGGGCCGAGCGGGGGGTCTCCCGCCGGGGAGGAAGCGGCGGGTCGGGCTGGAGTCTCCGGCGCGGTCGGTCTGTGGGGAGCAGGAGGAAAAGAGCCGGAGGGGGGGCTGGCCCTGAAGATCGGGGTGGAGGGAAGAAGAGCCCTGTCCCACTCCGAAGCTGGCACACTTGATGCCCACTTTTGCCTGGCACGAACCCGTCGTGGCTGCCCTGAAGCCAGGAGAGATTGGACATCAAGTGCGCCAGCTTCGGAGTGAGACAGAGTTCTTCTCTCTGCCCCGATCTTCAGTTGAAGAGCTGGGAAGCGAGGAAGGGAAGTGGAAGGAATTGGTGCTCCAGAACAGGGTTCCTCAATCTTGGCACTTGAAGATGGGTGGACTTCAACTCCCAGGCTGGCTGGGGAATCCTGGGAGTTGAAGTCCACCCATCTTCAAGTCGCCAAGGTTGAGGAACCCTGCTCCAGAAGACATTTCTCCAGCCCTCTTCTTAACCGTTTCCTAAAGCAGACGGGATTGTTTGCCCCAGAGCCGATTCTGGCCCTGTCCGTCACTGCTCAGTGTAAGCAATCTGGATTTAAGCCCCAGATGCTAGTTTGATCCCACTTTTTCCAGGCCCGTCGCAGGAACCCAGAGCAGTAACTGGGCATCGCTGTTGTCTGAACCCTCCTCTGCTGCCTTTGCGTCCCACACCTGAACACGTTCCCCGGGCAGATTTCACTCCTGGGACTAAAGGGAAGTGGGGCAATTTGCAGGCCGCGGGCAAGCGGCTTGGGCAACGCAGAAGGGGACGTTGGCGCGTCCCCCTTCGCCCTGGTGAGTTTCTACAAAGTGCTGTTCTCTCTCTCCAACTCTTTTATTGCATGGAAAGAGAACCAGATAAAGGATCATTTTTCTGCAGAAAGGTACTGCTGAGGATGTCAGGCAAAAAAGTTGCGTAGGGAGGTCTGTGCGGGCTGGGAAAGGAAAGTCGGAGTTTGCTGCTTGAGCAAGAAGAGACCGAGCCGGTTTTAGCCACTTAATCGAGCATTTTAAAATCTGCATTTTGCTTGCGGGGTAGGGTGGAGGACCAGCCTGGAGAGATCACTATAATTATGTCATTGCAGCTTTGTAAAATAAAAAAAATTGGCTAGGAATGACAAGGGTGCATTTTATTAGCGGATGGATCCGCGCATCTGGAGAGTTGCAATGTATTGGGAGCCCGAAAGAAAGCGGGGGTGGAAATGACTTTTGGGTTGAGGACTAGAAACTTAAAAAAACATACAAACACACACAGAGCAGTAATTGCTGGTGTTCTAAGATTGCCCTAAATTCCTGGGCCTTAAGTCAAACATATCTGCTTTTTTTATGCAGGCCGGTGTCTTTTTTGCACCCTAATCTTGGCAAAGTTTGTGCAAGGCCAAAAACAGGACTTTTGGGGGGGGCGGAATATGACAGCCAGGAGAATGTTACAAAGGTGCCAGACTCAGACCAGGAAGACCCAGATTCAGGTCTCCCCGCACAAGGTGACTTCAGGGTGTTGTGTTTTCCCAGCCTCCCTTGCAGGGTTGTCGTGATGAACCTTTGTGAAAGGCATATGTATAAATCCTTTCATATATATATGACGTATAAATCCTTTCATACACAGGCAGGGAGGTGACTTTGGACCCGCCACTCTCTGTCAGCCCAACCTCACAGGGTTGTTGTGGGGGGAAATAGGAGGAAGGGACTCACCCCCACCCGGAGCTCCTGAAGAACAGGCAAGACATAAGCCTAATTAAGGACAGACATCGTGCCTTCGGACGGGCCGTTCCTCACTGCTTCTCTCGCCTCGACAGACCCGTCGCAGCGCCTGATCCGATGTGCCCAGCGCCATGCTCCGAAGATTCCTGGACCGGCCCTGCACGTTAGCTTTGTTGATCGGCTTTCAGTTCCTCTTCATGGCTTACTTCTCCTTCGGGGGCTTTCGCAACCTGGCTGCCATCTTCGGCCGCGACACCAGCCCCTCCTTCGACTACTCCCGCAGCCACGATGTCTACGCCAACTTCAGCCTGGTGTTTGGGCTGCCCCCTCGCCCCGGCGCCACAAAACCTTTGGCCTACTGTCCGGATCGGTCCCCGTACCTGAGTGAGTCCGGACTCCCTGGCTCGGCGGGCCCAAAGCCCCCCGGCGTCTCCCGCTTGGGGGGCAAAAGCGCGGGGGGCCGGTTTGTCGAGCGGAAGAGCATGGGAGCTGCGCTGGGGCCGTGATCCAGAGCGGGCCGGGGGCTCGTTCGGAAGGACGGAAGGCGTTTTTGGGGTGGCGGGTGCCCCTTTTCCTGGAGTAAAGGAAGGGAGGGGGGTATGTCCGGCTTGTGGATGTATTCAGCTTTCCAGCCAGGTTTGCAGCCAATTTCTAAGGCCGCCCGTTTGCCCCTCACTTTGGTGACCATGCTGGATTTCTGCCCAGCGGGATTCAGGACAGTAAAAAATCCATGCAGCTAATTCAGGGAGACTTTCTACGATTACAAAAGGAGGAGATTTCTTTTAGCATAGAACAGCAGGTCTTTGACCTCGGGCGTCATTCATCCATACAGCCTCCGACTCCTGAGAAACTTTAATGAGTTCAGTAGAATTTGCGCAAGTGCGCAACCGACCCCTCTAACTCCTGCCACCTTGCTTATTTTCCTTATTTATTAATCGTACTTATGTAGCCGCCCATCTCACAAAGCGCTTCCCCCGGCCTCCATTTTTATTCTTTCTGTATTCGGTTTTGAAGATTACGACGTCAGGCGGAGCAGCGGGGCCCTTCTTTCCGCGCCCCGCCCCGAGCCGATGTCCTCCAGATGTGTGGACTTCAAGTCCCAGGAGTCTCAGTGGCCGTGCTGGGTGAGGGATTCTGGGAGTTGATGTCCCTCCCTCTGGACCTTATCCAGAGCAGGAGAGGTTGCCACCACGTGATACGTTCAAGACAGGTGCCAAAGCTTCGGTTTTGCCGAACTGGTTTGTCCTGCTTCAGGTCTGGGTGTGTTTCGAGGGCTGGAAACTTAGGCGAGTCCTTTGATTTTGGGAAGCTGAAGGCAAGTGCAGCCCCGCTCCCTGCAGCGTTTTGATCCTGAATGCCTGAGCACCGCAGCGACCTGTTTGTCTTTTTTTAAAACGCTTATGCCCTTTTTTCCCTTGTAGTCGGTCCCCTGACGGTGAGCTTCAGCCAGGTGCCCACGCTGGAGAAGATTCAGGAGAAAAACCCCGCGGTCGAGTTAGGGGGCAGGTACCGCCCTTTCAACTGCGAGTCCCGTTCCCGGACGGCCATCATCATCCCCCACCGCAACCGGGAGACGCACCTGCGGCACCTGCTCTACTACCTACACCCTTTCCTCCAGCGCCAACAACTGCAGTATGGAATTTACATCGTACACCAGGTAGGGGTGGAAGCAGGGAACCATCACGTGGTTTAGCCAGTGAGCCCAGCTGTTTTCTGCGGGACCCTGGCTTGGTTTGGGCACAGCCTCTCCCCTGAGTGTTGCTGACCTTGATTATCCTCTTCTTAGGCAGGCAGTTTTAAAGTGTTAGAGCCAGGAAGGAGACGCCCAGAAAAAACTCCCCCTTTTATTAACCGGATCACCAGCTGCCATTTTTCCCTCTTATACATCTCAGAACGGGCATGAAAGCTACTCCTGGTTTAGAAATTGAATGGGCAGGGCAAGCATTTGGGATTCTCTCCTGGAGCTCCGCTGAGCTTGTTGGATAAAGTAACAGCTCTCAGCTGAGAGCTTGTTGGTGACAATAATGGGCTAGGAATCCCTTTCTGACCAACCTACCCCACAGGGTTGTTGTGAACTAGGAGGAATAAGCCAGTGGGGTGTCATGAAAGTTTGTGAACAGGGGTTCTCACACACACACATACTGCCACAGAAAGCCCCCAGGTGACCCAGGCTATCTGGTTGGGTTTTGTGAGGAACAGGCAGAAGGAATAGGCCACCTTGAGCTCCTGAAGGAAAGATCTAGATCTAAACCTCTCCGTTTTTGCTACCTAAAGTTAAATTCTGCTTTACTTCAATTTATTTCATTTAATAACTAGATAAAAGTAAAACTCTGGGGAAAAGCTGCCACTCCCATATGAAATACAGAACAGATCTTCCCATCCCTCAAAGCCAGGTTGGGTCTTCAGCAGAATTCAGATACATCTGTGTTCATGGTAGCAAGATGCAGGCCAAAGATGTCCCCTCAGTCTTCTGTCTGGTCCTCCAGCAACTTCTCTACCTGCTATTTCCACTTCTTGAAGACCTTGCCAGGGTTTGGGCTGCCCTTTTCCCTCTCAGGGTTGCTCTTCTAGCACCAGCTTCTCTCTTCCAAGCTGCTGACTGACTTATCCCACCTGCTTCTTCTCTCCTGGTTCATTCCTTCCCTCTTCTCTCTTCTAAGCCTTCCTGCAGTCTGGCTGAACCCCTTCCCTGCTGGCTCCTTTTATTTTTTGTTGTTCAGTCGTTAAGTCGTGTCCGACTCTTCGTGACCCCATGAACCATATTGCGCCAGGCCTTCCTGTCCTTCACTGCCTCCCTGAGTTTGCTCAGTTTCATGCTCATTGCTTCAGTGATGCTATCTAACCATCTCATCCTCTGCTGTCCTCTTCTCCTTTTGCCTTCAATCTTTCCCAGCATCAGGGTCTTTTCCAAAGAGTCCTCTCTTCGCATTAGGTGACCAAAGTATCTGAGCTTGAGCTTCATTATCAATCCTTCCAATGAGCAATCAGGGTTGATTTCCTTTAAGATTGACTGGTTTGACCTCCTAGCAGTCCAGGGGACTCTTAAGAGTCTTCTCCAGCACCACAGTTCAAAGGCATCAATTCTTCGGCGCTCAGCCTTCTTTATGGTCCAGCTCTCACAGCCATACATTACTACTGGAAAAACCATATCTTTGACTATGCGGATCTTTGTCGGCAAGGTGACATCTCTGCTTTTTAATATGCTATCTAGGTTTGCCATAGCTTTCCTCCCAAGGAGCAAGCGTCTCTTAATTTCATGGCTCCTTTTATACTTTCCCTCCAAAGCAACTCTCGACCCGATTGGTAGCCCAGCTTTGCGGCTTGACTTCTCATTGGCTCTTAGCCTGGCTATTTCATTGGCCGTTAAGTGCAATGTCGAGACCAATGGGTGCGCAGACTTCTAGGACAGCTCCTCATTGGTTGAAAATGGGACAGCTCCGAACCTCAGGTTTTGTATATAAGAGAGAACCGAAGCTCCCTTTAGCTGGTAGATTGTTTCTGTTATTTACTTGATTTAGGTCCTGCTCTTTTACCCACCCTGCCCTCAATATGCGGTTGATCTTCATTGCAATGCCATGCATTGCCTGTAATTCCTGAATCTCTCTCAGGACTCTGAACAAAACCAGTAAAGCAAAGGATTAATTCTATGAAGGCCAAACCAAATGGAGGTTTGGAACAATGTCCAGTTCTGATGTGACTAGTCATCACTTCCAGAATTCCTGGCCAGTGTTCATGGCCAAGGATCACACTGGCCAGGAATCCTGGAAGCGATGACTAGCCCATTGGGCAAAGTTGCAGCCATCTTATATTTTCTTTAAGTGGGGGGTCTAAACCACAGGCTAAACCAAGTGGTGGCACCTGTGATGGAATAAAATTATGAAGACCAGGTTCAGGGAGATAAGCATTTTCTTAGCTTGCCAATGGAGCGTGGGAACTACAAGAGGATGAGACTGGCACCTCCCTGAGGAATTCACAATGCTGTGGCTGGCTGGCTTGGGAACTGGGGTTTCAGTCTGGGAAGATTCTTGCTAGAGGTTGTAGCTAATAAACATAGCTGGACTGAATTTGCATTGTCTCTTGGAGTTCCTTGGGCTAGGCCTGACACACCTAAGCCATAGTGTCTTCAAAATAAATCAACGCTTGGACAGCTAGGGACAATGTTGAAAGATGCACCAGGGTGTAATGGTATGTGGGAAAGACCTTGGGAGACGGGGCCAAGAGATGCTGCCAAGGGAATGGTCAGATAAGAGACGGCATAGCCCTCAGCTACACAATGGGTGGAGAAAGAGACTCAGAAGGGACTCTCTCTAGTTTCTCAGGCTGTAAAGGAGATGGGGGTAGAATTGTACTTTCAGACTTACAAAATTTGTTAATGTAGCTTTACCATAAAGTAAGCTCATCTGGTTGCGATTCCTGTCTAGTTTGCCCCACGAGGCCGACACAGGGAGATTTACAGCACGGTGGGTTTGTCATCTGAGATGCGAGCCACAGCCACATGGCGCTGATGGGTCTCAGGGGGTTGCTCCAGGCTGGTCTGCGGTGGCAGGTGACTTGTTCAATTGCGGTCGGCTCTTTCCCGCAGGCTGGGAACGCCACTTTTAATCGTGCCAAGCTTCTGAATGTGGGCGTGAAGGAAGCTTTAAAAGATGAAGAGTGGAACTGCCTTTTCCTTCACGACGTGGATCTCATCCCCGAGAACGACCACAACCTCTATGTTTGTGATCTCTGGAATCCCAAGCACGTCTCTGTCGCCATGAATAAATTCAGATACAAGTGAGGAAAAAGAGCTGGAGAGAAGTCTGAAGGATGTGGGTGGGCTGCGGTATTTACCTGTCCCTCCTTTGGTCCATGTTCCATTTGGGGCAGGGGGTCCAGGGAAGGGGTTTGGGGGCGGTGGGCATTGTTATTTGAAATCTCTCCACCTTAGGACAAAGTCATCCAGTCTGGAGGAAAGGGCCCTGCGTTGCAGGAGAGAGGAAGAGTGAGGCAGGAAAATTTGGGCGAGGCAGGAAAATTTCCAGCCACCCCAGAGAGAAGGAAAGATGGCCTCTCTAAGCAATGGAATATTGGTTTGACTCAGAGAACGGGGAGGAGAATGCCCAGCCATGAAAGGAAAGAGATCTCAGTCGTGGGAAAGTAAAAAGAGAAAGCCAGTTTGGTCTAGTGGTGAAGGCCCCAGGTTGGAAAGCAGGAGACGGTGAGTTCGAGTCCCGCCATAGGCAGGAAAGCCGGCTGGGTGACTTTGGGCCTGTCCCTCCCGCTCAGCCCAACCCCTCACAGGGTTGTTGTTGTAGGGAAAATGGGAGGGAGGAGTATTAGGTATGTTTGCCCCCTTGAGTTATTTATAAAAGTAAGAAAGGCGGGATAGAAAAAAAATGGGGAAAAAAATTGTGAAAGAGACTCAAAACAACTCCACCTTGATTGGGTTAGATATAAGCTAAAGTAGAAAAAGGCTTTGACAGACTTTCAGGATCCTGTTACAAGCCATTAACCTCATTCAAGTATGTTCCAAGACTCCTTGCGACCTCCAGTCACCTGCCTCCAAGAGCTATTGGGATCAATTAATCCAATTATGAATTAATTGAATTGCTATTAATTACTACCATCCATGTCACGCCCAGCCATTCCAGCTTTCCATCCATCTATCCATCCACGCACCAAAACACACCCCCACACACACATCTGTCTGTCTGTCTGTCTGTCTGTCTGTCTATCGGATATACATCAGGAGTCTTTGGCAAGCAAAGCCATGCACTGAATCAGCTTCCAAGCCTTTAGCAGCTGTTCACAGCTGAAAAGCAAGTCTTCTTTAACTAGATTTATTGATAAGGGAAAGGGAGGAAGTTACTGCCGTCTTAGTAATGGGTTAATGCAGGAAACGTGGTTAAAGGAAGTGAACACAGCCTTCCTTTAGCACCCCATTTGTCTCTAAGTTCGCTAAAGTAGAGGGTCTTTCAGCCACTTGCTAACCAACTTGATGCACCAGGGAGGGGGCTGCCCATTTTCCGGAGAAATGCAGAATAAGCCCACCGCCCTCTTTCTCCAGCTCTGAAAAGCCCATTAGATCACGGAGCACCCCAAGAAAACCTCGCTGCTCTTCGTTTCTAGGCTCCCGTACTCTCAGTACTTCGGCGGTGTGTCAGCGTTGACCCCGGACCAGTATCTGAAGATCAATGGTTTCCCCAACGAGTACTGGGGTTGGGGGGGCGAAGACGATGACATTGCCATGAGGTGAGTTTCTGGTCGACCGTCTTCCCACGCTCGCGTCCTCCTTCCTCTTCCTCCTGCATCTGATTTCTTCCATTTGCATGGAGTCGCGTCGTCAGGCATCGGCCGTAATGGCTGGCGATAGGCAGACAGTGCTCCACCGGTGCGCCCGCCTGCCTGAAATCTTACTTAGCCATCCCTCGCCCTGCGGCACGCCCTCCAATGCTTCTTCTCCAGCTTGACGTTGAGGAGGAAAGAGCCGCCGCTCCGTTTCTTTCAGAGACTGGATTTCAGGCAAGCGACCCACCGTCTTGCCGTCTTGGCAGCCGCGGGAATTGTGCCGCGGTGTGGGGCTAAAAATGGAGGGATTTTTAAAATCGGGACCTTTGCGGTCATTGGGAACAGTAATGTTACCTGTTAGACATCTGTCAGGCTTTATTTCTGTTGACTTTATTATTTCTGTGTCCCGTTTCTACGCCACCTCTGTTGTCCAGGTGACTCTCGCCTTGCATGTAACATGTGCTCTGTTTTCACTTGCTCCATTCTTCACTTCCAGTTTTGCAACTTGAATGGCGCCTGCCTTCGCCTTTCCGTCATATCACCCTTCCCTTCCCTTCCCTTCCCTTCCCTCTTCTTTATCCTCCCTCCCTCCCTCCCTTTCTTTTTTCTTTCTCTCTCTTTCTCTTTCTTTCTTTCTCTTTCTTTCTTTCTCCCTTCCCTTCCCTTCCCTCTTCTTTATCCTCCCTCCCTCCCTCCCTCCCTTTCTTTCTCTTTCTCCCTTTCTCCCTTCCTCCCTTCCTCCCTTCTTTCCTTCCTTCCTTCCTTTTCTCTTTCTCTTTCTCTTTCTTTCTTTTTCCTTCTTTTTCTTTCTTTTTTCTCCCTTCCCTTCCCTTCCCTTCCCTTCCCTTCCCTTCCCTTCCCTTCCCTTCCCTTCCCTTCCCTTCCCTTCCCTTCCCTTCCCTTCCCTTCCCTCTTCTTTATCCTCCCTCCCTCCCTCCCTCCCTCTTCCCCTTTTCCTTCTTTCCTCCCTCCCCTTCCCTCCTCTCTCTTTCTCTCCCTCCTCTTCCTCTTCCTCTTCCTCTTCCTCTTCACTTCCCTCTCTTGTGAAGCCCTGCATGCTCATTTTCTTCACGCCAGGTAGCAGTTAGGCTGTGCCAGCCAGGTAAGATGTATTTTTTAAAAAAAAGGTACTGCAACGTGCCTGAAAACCAGATCATCCTTCCACCTGTCCTTGGTGGTGGTGGACTCGCTCACTGATTTGCGCTGTGATGACAGGGAACGTTCACAAACATTCTCCATTTCCAAGCAGGCCAAGTCTGTCGGGCATCTTTTGAGATTTCAATTTGGAAAGGAGAGGAGAGAAACCTCCTGTGCTTTCAGATGGAATGGTTTTGAGGCTTGGGCCCTGCCTACTGAGTTCAGAAAAATATCCTGAATCTTCAGGCTGTTTTAAAACAGTTGTTCTTTAACTGGCAGTAAGTGGGGCATCTCTTGGGGGAGATTGAGCAATTTGTAATAGCTTGTTTGTAAGTCAAGGACGCAGTCAGTTGTCAAACAACAGAGTCTGTATTTTTTGCGGGGGTAATAACCTTATTTAAGACTGGAAAATTGGGTCAATCAGTTTAAGAACTACTGTTTTAAACATATTTAAATAACTAGAACAGCCTCTTGGATTTAAGCTTTGGCTGATGCGGTGTTTGGTTCATTTGAGAGACATTTGCAATGAATCATTTAGCTAGCCTATATAGTTCCTGACAAGTGGGTTTTTTGGGGTGGGGGAAATGGAGCTTGACTTTCTGGCTGCCAAAACCTGGCTGTCGCCATCCTGCTGAACAGAGGACTTCCCTCAACGTGGCGCCGTCTCGTTCTCTCGGCACTTCAGCTCCCTCCTGGCTTTGAATGATGGGGACTGTAGTCCCCACACCTCTCAGGTTGGGACAAGCTTGTTCTGCAGGGCTCTGTTAGCAATAATAACCCCTTTGCGGCTCTGGCCCTCCGTGGAGCAGAAGGGCAGCAGAGAGGAATGGAAGTCCTATGGCTGGAGTCAACGCAGGATTCCTAAAACTGCCGGGCTCCCCCGGTTGCCATTCTTTAAGGAACTGCAGTTACCTTAAAGCAGTGTTGTCCAAACTTGGCCACTTTAAGATGAGTGGACTTCAACTCCCAGAATTCCCCAGCCAGCATGAATTCTCCCATGGAATTCTGGGAGTTGAAGTCCCATACCTTAAAGCAGTGTTGTCCAAACTTGGCCACTTTAAGATGAGTGGACTTCAACTCTCAGAATTCCCCAGCCAGCATGAACTCTCAGCATGAACTCTCAGAATTCCCCAGCATGGCTGGCTGGGGAATTCTGGGAGTTGAAGTCCACTCATCTTAAAGTGGCCAAGTTTGGACAACACTGCCTTAAACCATGGCAACTGCTCGGTCTCCTCTGCAAGGAAACCCACTTCGAATCTTAACCTTGCTTGGAAGGTCAAAGAAGTCTGGAGAGCGATGCAGAGGGGAAATTCAGCAGGAGGCTTAGCTCTGGGGGTGCAGTCATGTTGGCCCCCCTTTTTTTTCCTGCTTCTGGAGGTGACCCACTAGAGCAGTGTTCCTCAACCTTGTCTTTAAGATGTGTGGACTTCAGCTCCCAGAATTCCCTAGCCAGCATGGGGAATTCTGGGAGTTGGAGTGGCTGGCTGGGGAATCCTGGGGGCTGAAGTCCACACATCTTCAAGTTGCCAAGTTTGAGAAACACCGCTCAAGGGAATCAAGGCCTTGGAAGGGTTTCAAGGTTTGGAAACTGAACTGGCCAGCCCTTCCGATCTGATCTGATCCCGCTTTCCCAGGGTGCGCTTCCGAGGGATGAAGATTTTACGCCCGCCGGTGTCCGTCGGCCATTATAAAATGGTGAAACACAAGAGCGACGAAGGCAACGAACAGAACCCCCACAGGTCAGTGTCAAGGATGGGGTGCGCTCCTAGGCCCATGGAAAGAACCTGGCCCGATGCAAGAGACCCCCAAGCGCGCAGGCCGAGGGGTGCTTTTAAGAAACGGCCGGTTCGTTCAACCCAGCCCCTGAATTAGTCACGAGTCCATATGCTCTGCGAAGGGGGAAAGCGTGTTCGGAATCGGCTCGGTTCAGACGTTGCACGAAGTCCCGGCGAGATTTTTGAGGTTACCTTCCGTGCCAACCACAGTTTATCGCTTCGTGCGTTGCGAAGGCGGTCAGTTGTGGTTGACGCAATAAAACCAGGATTAAACCCCCTCCCAGCTTAGCCTGAGGCACGGACCCCAGTCAGAGAGAAGAACTTGCAAGATTTCCAGAATTATTTTGCCCTGAGGCTCTCCTTCTCTTTGCAGGTTCGATCTGCTGATCCGGACGTACCGCACCTGGACCCAGGACGGCATGAATTCTCTCTCTTACACCCTCTTGTCCAAGGAAATGCTGCCCCTTTACACCAACATCACCGCCGACATTGGCACCAACCCGCGGGCCACCAAGCCCAGGAAGGGCACCCTGCCGGGCCTCGACGGGAGGAACTATCCGAGGGACAGCAATCATGACTTCCGTCAGGAGATGCTCCGTAAGACTCCCTTTGCCAAGCTCTCCCAAGCCATGGGGTGGAGAGAGCCTCTGCCAGAGGCAGAAAGGAAGGGGGAGAGGCAGGCCCCGAACTCGGAGAACCCCAAACTCAGCCCCACGGCAGGAAAAAGGGAGCCGGGCTCTGCTGCCGCGACCCACAGCGAGGGGGAAGCTGTCCTCCAAACGTTCAGCAAGGTGGCCCCCAGCCCGGAAGCGCCGAAGCGAGCCGAGGGTGCCGAGGAGACGGTCGAAGCGAGTCGAGCGGGTCCAGCCGCCCCCCGGCCCTCGGCCAGAGACATAGCCCGGCGCACGGCTTCCCAGCCCCTTCCCGCCAATCGCACAGATCCTAGAACCGCAGATTAAAAAAGGACGATGCCGAGAGCTGCAGCGAGGCGTCCGAGTCTGGAATTATTCTCTCGTCCCGGCTGGGAGCTTGGGGGAGACCGATCGTCTTTCTGCCCAGGTCAGCGGAGCCGAACTGGACACGTGAAGGGGCGGGTGGGACGGGGCAAGCCGGGCGGCACCGGCGTTCCCTTGGGAATTTTGTTCCTCCATCAGCGGGTTTTTCCTTCCCGGATGCAGGTAGCCCACCCAGGGCCTGTCTCTGCATCTCGCGCTTCGTAGGACTGGATCCCGCTTTGAGGGGACTGGGAGCGCATGAGCGACGGGGGGGCATCTTGTCCCCAAGCTGTCTGTGGATGAATATTTGGGGGGTCTCCACCTTCCGTTAAGTGGCCAGCTCCAGCCCTCCCGATTTCACTGTCCGCTTAGCACCTTTTTCAAAAAGGGGGGGTTGAGCCCTACCGCTTGACCCTCTCCAACACTACCTTCAGCACCAGGAAGATATCAATCATTGGCAAACCGCCACTCAACTTTTCTAAATTTTTCTTCTTTTCCTCGTGAAGGAGAATTTGGGGGGTCTTCTCCCACCCCCCGGCCGTATTCTCTTACTTCCACCTTCCTCTCGCAAGTCATCCAGCCAGGATCGAGGGACGGGGGGCTTCCGACGGAAAGGCCCTCCTGGGGCGTTCAGCCTCTTCTAAGGCGCAGGAAAGTTTTTTTCTCCCCCCGGCCCGGATCAAGAATCTGGCGAAGGGGAGACGGGCCAGAGGTTGCCGTCCATCGGCTGAGCCGTTCGCTCGTACAACTTATAGGTGGTTGTTCATTTTCTTCTTTTTAAGATCAGCCCAAAGAAATTCTCGACTGGTTAATAAGCTATCGAATCCAACGCCTGAGGTCTTGATCTGGGTTCTTTCGACAGAATCCGGAGCAAAAGCTTTCCGGAGCTGGGCCCATGGGTGCTGCAATCAGGTTTTGGAGGCTCGGATGGAGACGTGCTTCTCCCCACCGGACTGAGGTTGATCGCTACTTTAGCTCGCCCTCGCCCACCCCCTCCCAAAAAAATAAGAATAAAAAATTCTACACGAGCAGGCATTCCTTTATCCAACTAGCCTCTCCTAATTTTTTTTGCTGCTGCTGCTTCAGGGCTGATCCCGGCCTGATGCGTTCCCCCAGTCTGATCAGGGTCTTGCTCCCCACCGGTGACCATCACACCGCCTCTCAGTACTGTCAATGATATGTAGTTTTATTTATTCTATTTATGTAGCCCCCGTCCCCTTCGCTGTAGTGGTCCCCCTTCCCCGTTTTTGATATATTTCTTTTTTTAACAAAAATAAATATTCCTCCACCAATTAAAAGAATGAGCTGTTCTTTCTTCTACTGAAAGCTAGCTGCGGGTCTGAGAGGACACCCGTCCTCCTCATTGGGCCAGGCAGAAGACCAACAGGTGTGGGGGGACGGTGAAAAGTCCGCCTCCAGAGGAATGAGGACTAGAACCATGAGTGGCTGCGGCAGGGTTACAGATTTCGTTTAGCAGGAAGAGCCTTTCTGACAGCCTTTTCGTTCTCTTTCCCTGGATGTGTTGAAAGGGAAAAGTCACGGGTGAGGAATGCTGTGGTCCTACCCGAGCGTCACCCAGCTGTGCCGACTTCAAATCCCAGAATTCCCCATAAGAGTCATCTGGAGCAGGCCCAGTTCACAGTAATAGCTGCTTTGCCCTTTTTACTGACCTGAGATTTGGACTAGATCCGTATTTTCAAACTTGGCAACTTTAAGACGGGTGGACTTCAACTCCCAGAATTCCCTGCAAGAGCCACCTGGAGCAGGCCCAGGTCACAGTAATAGCTGCTTTGCCCTTTTTACTGACCTGAGATTTGGACTAGATCCATGTTTTTCAAATTTGGCAACTTTAAGACGGGTAGACTTCAACTCCCAGAATTCCCCAGCCAGCCATGCTTAAAGTCTTAAATGTCTTAAAGTCGCCAAGTTTGAAAAGCACAGGAGCAGGTGATTCCAAAATCCCTCTGCACCAAGGCAATGCTTTCTTTTTGAATTCTCCCCTCTGTTTAAGCTGCTCCTGATTAAAATGTGCTGAGCCGGGACCCCCGAGGGCTCAAAAACAGAGGGGTGCCTTTTATAATCCTCGGGGCGCTCTGAGTTAATTGATTTATTTTCTTTAAAGAAAAGCAAACTTGGCACCTGGATCGGAGGCTTTTAATAGAGGCCGCCTCTGCGCAGGCGAGGGACGATTTTGGGGTGGGGAATTGGGGCGTGCAGAGGGGGGCTGCAACCCACCGCCGGGCTGGAATACGCTGCCTTTTCCCCAGCCTTTCCCGCTTGGCTCAGCCCCCCCCCCCAAAGGATCAGGAAGTCAGCGAACGAGAGCGGCTGGATCCTGGGAGCCGAGATCCCGTCCCTCGGCTCGTCCTCAGGAGACGCTGCCCGCGAGCTGTGCCACCGCCGTCTGGGCGCTGAAGATGCACTCGCTGACGGAGACGCCGGCGTAGGAAGCCCCCACCAGGCTAAGGGGCAGATTCTGCTGTTTCAAGTAGGAGGCAGCGCTTTCTGTAAAAGAAGGAAGACCGGTTGGGGCAAGGCAGGTCGGCAACCGTGGGCCCCTCCCTCGGCTTCCGGCCCTTCTGCAAAGCTGCAAAGCCTTCACCAGCCGTTGGCATCCAGACTTCCGGGCCTTTGGGGTTGGCACAAAATAAAAACGGGGCACAGCTAGAATGGGGCAGCGGTTAAGGAGCTGGACGAGGAGCCGGCAAACCCGAGTTCGAGTCCCCCCTTCACTTAGGAAGCTCCCCAGGCCGGTCACCACATCAGACGAACGATGATGTTGACAGCCAAATCCGCGTCACGAAGAAAAACAAGGTCAGCGGGGACCGAAAGTGACAGAAAGCTACCAGCTCTCCAGTTTAGAATCTACTCGATCCCCATCCGAAAACCACGGAGGAAGCTGGCACTGGGGAACGCCAAGCGAACGGCAAATCCTGCCCCTCTGCCCGGTCCTTTCCCGGTTTCCCAGCGGGCTCCGTCGGGTGGAAGAGCCAGAAACTTACCGATGTGTTTCCAGTGGCCGAGCGTGTACTGGGGGATGCAAGCCTAACCAGGAGGAAAAGTTCATGAAGTTAGCCGGGTCGGTCAGGGGAAAAAATGATAGATTTTTAAAAAAAGACTGGGAGCCTTCGAGGGACTTTGGACGGAAAGAGAAGAAGGCTGAATGGACGATTGACGGATTTGGGGATTGGGAAGGGTTACAGAGGAAGGGGAGAAACTAAGATGGCAATTACCTTGCGTGAGACGGGCGGCTATATAAATATGATCAATAAATGTATTCCAAAGAGAGAAGGGTGGAAGTCAGAATTCTATTTTTTTCTTTTTTCCTGTTTCCTCTCTTTTCTCTTTTCCTTATTTTTCTCTCCATTTTTTTATACTTTGATGGTTAACTGTACTGTAAAACTCTAATAAAAAAAATATTAAAAAAAAAAACCAAGCTGGGTCCAGATGGTTAAACCAAACTAGAGTCCCCAGCAAGGCCCGTTTTGTTTCATTTATGCATCCCCGAGAATCACCTTTCTTAGCAATGCGTTTACAGGGCATTTAAGCCCTGCAACTAAATTGCCTCTTGCTCTTCTCCTACCTGTAATTCATCGCCTGTTTGCCTCCGGATCACATTGCTATTGCTCCTTTTCATATTTCAGATGCATTTATATACCCTCCCCTCCCTGCCCACCTGGGCAGCCAATCCATTTAACTTATTGCCAATAAATTTCCAGCCAATAAATTTCCAGCACCTGGGCAGCCAATAAATTTAAATAAATAAACAATAATATTAATATATTATTTAATAATAATATTTTTAATAATAAATTAAATTAAATTAATTAAATAATTAAAATAATAATAATAATAATAATAATAATAATAATAATAATAATAATAATACGATCCAAACTACTGCCATGACCATAGGCCACTTCCTTGCAGCTTGCTAGTGTCATGATACTGGGGCCCAGTTTCTTAGCCAATTGCCAGCAGGAAATCATCTACTTGGGTGTCCCTAAAGGATACACAAAATACGTTCCTCAGACATTGTCCCCTAAAGAGGGGGAAAAAAGCCCGAAAAAGGACAAGTTTAAGACAGTGTTTCTCAACCTCGGAACTTTTAAGGTATGTGGACTTCAACTCCCAGAATTCCCCAGCCAGCATGAATTCTCCCATGGAATTCTGGGAGTTGAAGTCCCATACCTTAAAGCAGTGTTGTCCAAACTTGGCCACTTTAAGATGAGTGGACTTCAACTCCCAGAATTCCCCAGCCAGCATGAATTCTCCCATGGAATTCTGGGAGTTGAAGTCCCATACCTTAAAGCAGTGTTGTCCAAACTTGGCCACTTTAAGATGAGTGGACTTCAACTCTCAGAATTCCCCAGCCAGCATGAACTCTCAGAATTCCCCAGCATGGCTGGCTGGGGAATTCTGGGAGTTGAAGTCCACTCATCTTAAAGTGGCCAAGTTTGGACAACACTGCCTTAAAAGTATCCAGGTTGAGAAACACCAAAGAGAAGGCAAGCACCGCCACCTAGTGGCCATGTTGCAAATAGCAGCTGAAAAGGGAAGAATGGCTTAAGGGAAGTTATCAAGATTTCTGCCCTGCATACCTTATGTACTTTAACGATGGAGCGAGCAGGCTCCGTAGTGATTCCAAGGTGCTGCCTGACAGCCTCCTGAGCTCGGCTCAACAGCTCAGTGTGAGGAACCGTGTCTGGGTCACCAAGGTTGGATGTAAACCACGCGCCACCCATCATCACCTGTAATCGGGAACATCAAAATAGCTTTATAGCAGGTCCCGCTAGCAACACCTTCCCTTCCAGGTTTCCCAAACTGGAAGCTTTACGAACTCCAGCAATGTTTTTTTAAATGATGGAAGAATTCCACAATATGCATGAAGCCTCTGTTTTTGCAATTTGGCACTGGCGGCTGCTTTCAGTTTTAATAGTTTTTGTTCTTGATGAGCCTGGAATTGGTCAGCTGGTGGAAAGTGGAGCTATTTTCTAGATTCACTTCTCCGGGTGGTCTCGCAGCCCCCCGGTCAGGAAAAGACCCCCCCCCAGCAAATAGGAGAAGGGAACCATTGATAAGAAGCTGTGTTCTGCAAGATCCCCACGATAAAGCAGAGACTGTCTTCTTGAGGTTTAAGGCCCACCCGAGCAAAATTGCAAAGAAAAGCTTCTCCATAAATTCTAAATTGAAAAATAAAGAATGCATATATAAAGCAAGAGATGAAAAGTCAAAATGTTCTGCCTTTTGGCCCAGAAATGCTTTTTCTTGAGCAACAAAGTCTTTGGAATTTGCCACGTCCATCTAGAAGTTTTCCCATTCACTTTGGGTCCGGAAACCTTACAAAGAGAAAGATCTAAAGCCTTCTCCTCAACTTCCTCTGTCTTAAAGGACTTTTTTTCCCCTGAAACTCACTGTTGCTGGGGTTTTGAGCAAAAGATGACACTTTAATCGGGCTATTAAGGCTTGTTCAGCGATTTCCAGATCGATCAGCCGATCGCTCTGCGGTTTCCTTGGCTGGGTTTGAATTTGGATTCTGTCGAGAAAAACAACTTTTGCAGTGTGCGTCTAGCACAGGATTTCTCCACCTTGGCAACTTTAAGATGTCTGGACTTCAATTCCCAGAATCCCCAGCCAGCCTTGCTGTGGACTTCAACTCCCAGAATTCCCCTTGCTGGCCACACACCTTAAAACACGCTAGCTGGGGAATTCTGGGAGCTGAAGTCCACACACCTTAAAGCACGCTGGCTGGGGAATTCTGGGAGCTGAAGTCCACGCACCGTAAAGCACGCTGGCTGGGGAATTCTGGGAGTTGAAGTCCACGCACCGTAAAGCACGCTGGCTGGGGAATTCTGGGAGTTGAAGTCCACAATCTTAAAGTTGCCAAGGTGGAGAAACACTGGTCTAGCGCTACAAGATCAAGATGGGGTCTCCTATAGGAACAATCCTGTCTTGACTTTCTCTCCCCACACTTTATGGGGGGAAAGTAAATCGGTCCCAATTCCAGCAAGACCGAGATCATCTCAACCACACGCAGCCGCCCTGAAACTTTCAAGGCACCCGCGTGGCGCACCGAAACCCGATGGGAAGGAGCGGAGAGGCGAAAAGTCCCCAACGCCCATGCCTCGTACCGTCAGCCGAGTGGCACAGCCTTGGCGGCCATCCTGTTCTGGAAATGCCACCGAGTCGTAAACGATGCCCAGCAGGGGACGGTCCTCGAACGAAGGCACCAAGTGGCCGAATCCCTGGTGGGAATAGGGGAAAAAAGCGAAATCTGAAATACTCACAGCATCCGATGGGGTTGCGAAGATCCTGAAAGGAGTTAACAAAAGAGGAGGAATCGCGTTCCAGGTTTCTTTCCGGAGCTCAAGGCAGCATACGGAGCACGGCTCCTATTTTCCCCCCACTACAACAACCCTGTGAGGTAGGCCAGGCTGAGCGAGTGACTGCCCCCCCCCGGGAAATGACCACCTTAGAAATAGGGAATGAACTGGCCACGAAAAGTAAAAAGTTCAAAAATTGGGTTATTTTATTTCTCTTGCTCGTTACTTTCCCAACATGCGGAAAAGTAACCCGGCGAGTTTGGTTAGCTGCCAAATGCGGGGTCTTCCCCAGCTTGGGGGGGCATCCAAAAATTCCACCGGCGAGTCTCCCCCCAACTTTGATTACTCCTTTGCAAACCAGCCAGGGTTTCTGCCTGGGACCAGGCTGATCGCCCCTGCGGGAAAAGGGTGAGATTTCTGGGTCGCTCTCTCTCCGCTTCGTTGGTTCTTTGAATCACGCTAAATGAAAACTTACCGTGACGGGAAGCTGGGCGTTTTCGTACTGGAGGTTCACCACCGCCACGGAAACAGCTTGGACGGCCGAGAGGTCTCGGATAAGGGGCTCGGATCCGGCAGGGAGCAACGCGGCCAGAGCTGAGAGAAGAAAGGGGCTGGGGTCTTTTCCGGAGGAAGCGAGTCCCCGTATCCCCCAGGCCCAGGGAGATCTGCAATAAAATCCAGCAGCGGACAAACACGGGGCTTCCCTTTCGAGCAAGTGGGGTACCGTTTGGGCTGTTTCAGGATCGACGCTTAAAGACCCAAGCTGTGGGAATTTACGGGTGGAGAAAAGCCACGGGCGTCCCTTCCGGGATTGGCCCTCGCAAGTTTCTAGTCCTCAGGGTTGCACCAAAAAAATCAACTCTGTAAGGTTTCTTCATCTTAAGTTGCGGTACTATTTCCTGTGGTGTGTGTGTGTGTGTGAAAGAGGGAGACACACTTCAGTACCCCAACTAAAATCGCCCTGCCAAGAAGGATTCCTCCTACCTTTGGCTGGCAAAGCGCTGATCACATGATCTGCCTCCACGGTGCCATCCTGCAACGCAATCTAAGGGAATAAAACACCCTCTGGTCTAACATTATCCTGCCAAGTCAACCTGCGTGTTGCTGGTTCCCCTTCAGACTGCTCCCATGCTACTTGGGGTAGGGATTCCCCGAAGCTAGAAATCAAGCCTCTCACCAGCCAAGCCTGAGAAGCTACATTTCTAAGGGCAGGGTTGTTTTTTTTTAAAATATTGATAGAGAGGAACATTCCATCTGCTAGCAGATGAAACTACGCTGCACAAATTTCATTATCTGGGGACTCCAAAGAGGGGAAAACTGGGCCAATCTTCGTAACATTCAGCTTAACATCCCCCCTGGACATCTCTACCTCCATGGAAAGAGGAGAACTTAGCTCAGGAGGGGGAAAAACTGGGGGAAGATGCCACCGAGGCCCCTGACTGCCCCTTGGGTCCTACCCCGCACCTGCCAGGAACCAGAGGCGGTTCTCTCCAGCCGCTTCACGAGGGCGTTGCAGTGGATCTCCACCCCTCGCTGTCTCGAGAAAGCCGCCAAGGCTTCTGGGAGGGTCTGCAGCCCGCCACGCAGGGACCACTGGCTCCAGCACCCTTCCTGGGCCTGGCGGATCAGCCGGCAGTCCACCGGAGACTTTTTTGCTGGCGGGGAAGAGAGCAACGGCTGGGAACATTTCCTGTTTGCCAAGCCTAGTTACGTGTTGCCCACAACCCCACCTCCTTCTCCGCCAGACTGTTTAATATTGGTAGGTTGGCACCTTGCTTGGCAGGGTTGGCACCCCTTGGTAGGTTGACATCCTACTTGGCAGGGTTGGCACCCCTTGGCTGGCACCCCTTAGCAGGTTGGCACCCTGCTTGGCAGGTTTGGCACCCCTTGGTAGGTTGGCACCCTGATTGGCAGGGTTGGCACCCCTTGGTAGGATGGCATCCTGCTTGGCAGGGTTGGCACCCCTTGGCTGGCACCCCTTGGCAGGTTGGCACCCTGCTTGGCAGGGTTGGCACCCCTTGGTAGGATGGCATCCTGCTTGACAGGGTTGGCATCCCTTGGCTGGCACCCCTTGGTAGGATGGCACCCTGATTGGCAGGGTTGGCACCCCTTGGTAGGTTGGCACCCTGATTAGCAGGGTTGGCACCCCTTGGTAGGATGGCACCCTGCTTGGCAGGGTTGCCATCCCCTGGTTGGCATCCTGCTGGTGGAGGAGAAACCCCACCGGTAATTGCTCGGCCCCTCTTTCAACCCCCAAACAGCCAACACACAATCACTGGACTGGCATATTTTGCTAAGTGGGCTAAGTTGGCTTCCTTAAGCCAACATCCTAAGCCATAAATCATGGCTCTAAGCAGCGAAGGCAGGGATGGTACAACGTAGTCAGCCAGAATCAAACCAGCCACGTTACAACATGACGCCATGTGTGAACTCAATCCCAGACTTGGCTCACACATACCAAGCTATAGTTTGTTTAGCTATGGCTAATTCCAAACCATGGCTTACACAGAACTCAAATCTCTCTCCTAACTAACTAGAGTGGCACACAGAGTTATTTTTTTACCCTCATTAAATCTGATAATTCAGTATGCCTCCAAAGCTTCAAAACATAGATTAAATCGATATCAAGAAATTACGTTGTTGAACTCTGGAGCCTTGATAAGGTTGGAATAAACTCTTATGACGTGGAAGTTTCCCTTTTTCCAGTGACTCCTGAATGTCGGCTTTTCCGTCTCTCTATAAATACACTTCACCTCCGCTGAAAATAAGCTTTTAACCTAGAAAATACAATTCCACTTCTACTATGTGAGATCCTGCACCAGGCAAGGGGCTGGTGTAGATGACCTCAAAGACCCCTCCCCATCTGCTATTCTCTGCCTGGCTCTTTCAGAGGATCTGAAAAGCTTTTGCACAATACTCTGTGCAAAAGATACGTGACTAACACAGCTTCCTGCATCAGGCAGAAGATGATCTCTAAACTCCCTTCAACATCGTATCATTCCACAAAAAACCCACAAATTTCTAACCCTAAGAATCTCTCCCCCTGGCCTAGTTATTAAGGCTGCCCACCTCCAACTTTATTTTATATATTTCATACATTTGGGTGTTCCTCTGATGGTTTTGATCAATTTTTTTTTTAAGCCTCACATTTCGCCAGGGCCATGCCCAAAATCACCGATCCGCGCTTCCGTTCAGCAAGGAACAACGCTGGGAAACAGGAACGGATGCTCAGGGCACGGCAGTCCCCCGCGAAGACCCCACGGCAGAGGCTGTCAATGGCTACGTCAGCCACCTGAAAGGAGAAAACACGTGATGATTAGAGAACATACAATAGAAATCCCAAAGTAGATTTAAAAGCAGAATCTACTTTGCTGAGTGGTAGAATCTACCACTGGAATTACGAAGGAATTGTAGAATCACCAAGTCGAATCTTTGCAGAATCGCCAAGTCGAACCTACTTGGTTGAATGTGGCTAAGTAATGCTTAGTAGAAATCCCAAAGTAGATTTAAAAGCAGAATCTACTTTGCTGAGTGGAAGAACCTACTACTGGAATTACGAAGGAATTGTAGAATCACCAAGTCGAATCTTTGCAGAATCGCCAAGTCGAATCTTTGCAGAATTGCAAAGCTGAATCTTTGCAGAATCACCAAGTCGAATCTACTTGGTTGAATGTGGCTAAGTAATGCTTAGTAGAAATCCCAAAGTAAATTTAAAAGCAGAATCTACTTTGCTGAGTGGAAGAACCTACTACTGGAATTACAAAGGAATTGCAGAATCCCAAAGTCGAATCTTTGCAGAATCGCCAAGTCGAATCTACTTGGTTGAGTGTTGCTAAATATTGCTCTGTTATCGGTACAATATGCCATAATCTTTTTTTCTAGGTCGTTTTGAGACATTTGCCCCTATGGCTCTCTTGATCCTTGATTTTATCTCAATTTGATCAATTTTCTACAGGCTTTATGTTTCTATGTCATTTTAAGATGATCGGTTTTTATTATGATGTTCCATTGCTACCGTTGCACTCAGCAATGCAGAAAATGAGCTGTTCTAAATCCTTTGGTTCTTTAGCCTTTTAATAAACCCTTTATCCTATCCTAGACTAATAGTTGCAATATCAATGTTAAATATCATTCATCTATAGATGTTAGCGATGTCACGATTCTATTAAATATAAAACAAAAAAAAATTAAAAGAGAAAACACAGGATTTGGGGTCATCAAAGCCAGAAGTCTTGCTAGCTGGGAGTGGGGAGCATTTTTCAATACGATTTTTCGTCGTTCCCATCGCCCCAATCATCACAATTCTCTGGGCCTTACAGCCTGCAAAGCTTTTAAGAGCTTTTCTGAAAGAAACAATAAAAAAAAACTCAGCGGGGTTCCTAAGCCTCTCCTTACACGCCACGATTCCCATTTTCAATAAATGAATTTAAGCTTGACGTGTCTAAGGCTGGAGTTTGGGAGAGAGATCAAAGGAGGCAGGATGGCTTGTAAAAAGGGTTTTACATCTTCTAGAATTGCTGGCAACATATTCATAAATAACCTTCTAGAATTGCTGGCAACATATTCATTTCATAAATAATATTATTATTATATTGGCTGTCCCGGTTTTCCTCTCGCTCTACCGGCCAACAGCCCCACAAAAGGGAAGATTAATTGAAGAGAAGCTCCCTCTGCACGGAGCTGATAAGGCAGAATGACTGAAGGACCCACCCTATTTTCTTTCCTTTTCCCCACCTTTCAAAGACCAGTTTTAGCAAAATGTAAGATCACCCGCTTTTTGAAAAACTGGTTTCAGCACCGCCACATTTCCCCCCCAGTTCTGCTCTTCTGCTTTGCACAGCTCGGCCAATTGAGCCTTGACCCAAAGACCCTGACGCCCTAGCTTTCTGCATGCAGGGGTTGCTTTTAAAGGCACAGCCACAGGAAGGCAACGTGGACCATCTTTAAAAGTGCTCCCTTTTTCTGGCGAGGGATGAAGCTTCCCAATTTTTTTTTTCTTCCCTGTGTTTTTAAGATGAATGGCCACGCGGACCCTTAGTGAGTGAATTTTCTCCTGGAAGGAGGGTTCATTTCTGCGTGCGGAGCAGAGGCTGAAAGGCAGAAGAGCAGAGCTAGGGGCTGAGTGCGAAATACGCTGATCTTTTAAGACAAGAGATTCCTGGCTCACGGAAATACCTCCTGGCCGCTACCCACCATCGTGGAGAAGGAGTTGGGGAAGATGATGGAACTTGCTGAGAGGGCCAAACTGACTTCTCTGATCAGAGAAAAGACAATATCTACGTGTTTTGCTGACTGATGGGTTTTTTGCATGAAATAGAAAAAAATGAACATATGATTTATGGTTTTGAGGATAAGACAGACTAGATTATTGCAGTGTTCTCAATCTTGGCTGCTTGAAGAAGGGTGGACTTCAACTCCCAGAATTCCCCAGCCAGCCAGGCTTGAAGACGGGTGGACGTGCTGGCTGGGGAATTCTGGGAGTTGAAGTTCACCCATCTTCAAACAGCCAAGATTGAGAAACACTGAATTATGGAAAGAAGAGAGTCACACTGTAGCCATAGAGTAAGAAGTAAATTTATAATTGTCCTTAGAACTGCTACACGGGAAATTGGAAGCTGCTGCTTTGTATCTTTTCTTTTCTCCTATTTTCCCCTTCCTTGCCCTTTTCTCCCTCTCGGAGTTCTTTCTTCTTCTCGCTTTGCACGCGTCCGTCTCAGGTTTCCTCGGCTTCCTCAAAACCTTCCATAAATAAAGGGACCCAGCTCAGAAAACAGGGACGCACCTCCTGGCCACAGCGGCGGGCCACGAAGGCGTGGACGGTCTCGTCCGGCGCGGTGCCACGGGGGGCCACCAGGTCCTTCAACCCACTCCAGATGAGAGGCCGGGAGAACGGAGGCACGGTCCGGAAGACGCCGCTATTGCCCCCGTGAAAAGAAGAAACATCCTCGTTAGGGCCCATGAACAAGGATGGATCCCCCCCCTGCAAAAACGATCACTGGGTTTTAGGGACCGGGAACCTAACTAATTTATTTATTTGTTAAATTTCTCCCCCACCCTTCGCCCCCCATGGGAGAACTCTGGGCGACGCACCCAGAACATTAAAACCATAAATAGATATAAAGGCATAAAACATCCATTTAAAAACATGACGGAAACAGAAAAGGAGAGCCCAAGAATCTGGGGCTGGAGACAGCAGGCCTCTCTGGGGCTGGCCATCCCCACGTACCTAATGCCGGAAGGGAGCTTATGGAGGGTCCCCCCGACGTAGAGGTAGCGATTTTTCGAGGCGGGGTGGTCTCCAGGAACGGGAAGAACGTCAGCTTCGAGTCCGAGCTCCGAGACCTGGCGAAGCATCACAGCGCCGTTGCCCTCCAACCAGCGACGGGCCCTTCCGCCGAAAGCCACCCATCGCCCAAAGTCGGATTATTCCGGCCGCTGTCCCCCCACCCCTCGCGAGCCCCATGGGTGGAATTAAAAAGCGCCGTTTTAGGGGAGAAGAAAAGAAGAACGCACTTGTGGATTGAAACCCTTCTGGCCCTGCCTTTGCAAGATTCCCGTTTTGCCAAGGGGGGGTTCAGGATTAAAAGCCACTTTTTAGGATGAGGAGCGTCGGGCCCTCTGCTGCCAGCCCCGATTCGGTTTCCACCCTTAAACCGTGGTTTACGGAACCAAGCTGGACAGTCTCTATGGCTTTTATAGATGGTATTTATATTTTTATTGTCTTGGTTTTTTAACGGGAAGCCGCCCAGAGTCACCCTCTGGCGGAGATGGGTGGCATACAAATTTAATAATCAATCAATCAATCAATTAATTAATAATAAAAGAAAGCCCAATTGGCTGGGTTTGCCGAGTCCAAACCAAACTCATTATTTCCTTGGCCAATTTCATTGCAGCACGAGAGGGCAAAGCAGCCCACCTTTAAAGAAGCTAATTCTCTTATTTTACTCTTCTTGATGCACCGTGGCTAGTACCAACCGAGGCTCTACATATTCAAATAAATAACATTATTTCTCTCCGGTTCTTGCTGCCCATTTTTCGACAGTTGATCCCTGGTGCTTCTCTGATCCAGAGGTTTCATTCATCTAAGTAGGTCTCTGGAATGGCCTTTCGCTCCCCCGGCTCGTTCATCCTCCCCCCAAAACATACCATAAGAAGCGTGTTTTTTCCTACAGCTCCAGTGGGTCGGATCCCTCTTGGGCCGTGTTCGAAAACAGCCCCATCCTCCGTCTGGGTAGAATGAATCCAACCCCCCAGCCGGGGGCTGCCTTCCAAAAGGATGACCTGGACAGATGGGGAAGAGGAAGAGAAAGAAGAGAAAGAGAGAGAGAAAGGGAGAAAGAAAAAGAGAGAGAGAGAAAGAGAGAGAGAAAGAAAGAGAAAGAGAGAAAGAGAGAGAGAGAGAGAGGAAGAGAAAGAGAAAGAGAAAGAGAGAGAGAGAGAAAGAGAAAGAGAGGAAGAGAGAGAGAGAGAGGAAGAGGAAGAGAGAAAGAGAAAGAGAAAGAGAGAGAGAGAGAGAGGAAGAGGAAGAGGAAGAGGAAGAGGAAGAGAAAGAGAGAAAGAGAGAGAGAGAGAGGAAGAGAAAGAGAAAGAGAGAGAGAGAGAAAGAGAGAAAGAGAAAGAGAGAAAGAGAAAGAGAGAAAGAGAGAGAGAGAGAGAGGAAGAGGAAGAGAAAGAGAGAGAGAGAGAGGAAGAGGAAGAGAAAGAGAGAAAGAGAGAGAGAGAGGAAGAGAAAGAGAAAGAGAGAGAGAGAAAGAGAGAGAGAGAGAGGAAGAGGAAGAGAGAAAGAGAGAGAGGAAGAGGAAGAGGAAGAGAAAGAGAAAGAGAGAGAAAGAGCGAAAGAGAAAGAAAGGAAGAGAGACAGAGAGAGAGAAAGAGAGAGAGAAAGAAGATGAGACAAACAGGAATCGATTTGGTCCAATCGAAACCAGGGGGGTTGCGAGGTGTTTTAATAGCCTCGGTTCCCCATCTAATTTCCATCAGGACCGTGGCTGAACATGCCAATAGAAAGCAAAACTAGAAATACATTTTTAAAAAAAGAATGACAACAACAACAAATAGAATTAGTGAGTTGGCTCTACTATTAACACCCCTTCGCCTATTTTCCTTCTCTGTTTTAGGTCTGTTTTTATAGTGTTTCATCATTATTATATCGTGGTTTTATGCCATGATTGCTTATATATTTATTGTTTTATTGGATTGTGGTACGCCTCCCAGAGTCACTTTTGGTGAGAGGGGCGGCCATATAAATGGGATTGATTGATTGACTGATTGATAGATAGATAAATAAATAAATACATCCGAGTAAAACTTTCTCGGTTCCACGGGGGAAAACAACCCAAGGAGGAAACTGAATTTGGCATCCTCTGTATTAACGGAGGGAGTGAAAACAGGAGAAAGGAACGATGCAGAATAAGAGCTACGCGCACGCGGCTTGTTTAATTTTTGAAGCCGTTAGCAAATTCCCACGTGTTTGGTTTAATTCAAAAAGGAGGGGAATAGGGCTTCAGGATCACGCGATCCATCGGGCAAGATCTCACCTTAGACGCTAGAGTGCTTCTGGCGAGGTAATAGCAAGCCGCGAGACCGCTTACTCCTCCGCCAAGGACAGCTACCCTCGGTTGCATTGGGAATCTGAAAGGGGAGAGGATGGGATAAAGGATAGGAATAAATCCAGGTAGTCCTCGCTTAATGACCACAAGAGGGACCAAGAAATTGAGCTGGGTGGTTGTTAAGCGAATCGGACCTGATTTTACGACCTTTTTTGAGGTGGTCATTAAGCAAATACAGTCATTAAGCAAAACTAGCTTCTCCCATTGACTTTGCTTGTCAGAAGCCCCCCTGGGGAGGGGGGATCATGTGACCCTGGGATAATGCAACCGTCGTAAGTGTGAGCTGGTAGCCAAGTGCCCAAATTTTGATCACGTGACCACAGGGACGCTATAACCACAAGGACTGGTCGTAAGTCACTTTTTAGCACCGTTGTAACTTCAAACAGTCATTAAACAAATGGTTGTTAAGCAAGGACTACCTATACAGGCATCGGTCACAACTAGGTTGTAATATTATACTGTACGATGCTGTATTACAGTGTAGTATAAAGAAGGCGGCTTAAGTTTGCAAGACATGATTCACCTGGTGAGCAAATATTAAACCACCTTCTAGGTTTGGGTAACAGAAGCGAATCACAAACAAAGCCAGCGGGATGCTTCCCAAAAACACAAGGCCCATAGAACTAACCCAGTTTAAAACTAGCCATGGTTTGGGCTACTGGTTCTTTTAACTGAGCTGTTAAGCACGTTTTGGTTTTTCCTGTTTCTCTTCTGACACGATAACCCAGAGAGGCAAGTCAGGCCGAGCCGTTGGTCTAAAATTAATCCAACATTTCACCCCGGGGGCTTCCAGAAAATTAAATGAAAGAAAGAAAGAAGTTGAGTGAACAGATCGGAAGCTGATCAAGTTGGAGCAATAGGCTCTTCTTCCTGCACTGGTTTTAATTAAGTATTTCCCCCCATCTCTTATGATTAGGCCCCTTATTTTACTAGGAGCCCGTTTCGCCCCCGAAAGCCCTAAGCCTCTCCCTCCTCACGGGTCTTTCCTCGGAGGGCGTTAATCTGCTAAGCTTTCGGGTGCACGCATCCTCGCCCTGCGCCGATCCTGAATTTATTTATTCCTCCTCTCTCCGCAGGAACATCCAGACCGCAGACCCTGGTCCCCTCGGATGAACGCCCGCTTGATCTGCCTTTCGACTCTCCCCGCCACTTCCCACTCCTCCCCAGCCCGCCTTCCTCTCTTTCCCGACCCCAATTTTGCCACCGCTGATCTCTCCCCCGCCAAAACCCCGCCTTCTCCAACTCCCGGGTGCATTCATACGACCAGAACGATGACCCGGGATCTCAGCAGCCCCTCACCGCGTTGTTCCCACGCCGAACGAACTTGGGTTTTCAGTCCCCCAGCGCAGCTGATTCGAGCTCCTCCCTCCCCGCCGGGATTGGTCGAAATGGCGATGACGTACACCCTCTCGGATTGGGCCACTCGCCTCCAATCGAACGCGGAGGGGCGTGGCCGGGGAGTGGGCGGTGCCTTCGCCTTGATGGAGGCGGCGTGGAGCAATATTTAATAGGTTCATCATCAAAATAGTCCTAAATTACATTTCGAAGCCAATCGACGAGATCTGTCCTAATACAGCTCCTACCTCTAACCTGACAGAGAGAAGTTCAAGAGGACTAGAGCTTCACTTTCTGGCGATGGTCTGGGCGGGTAAAGTCCTCCAAGATGTAACTGCACAACTCTGCAGGGCTGTTGTACGGCTCAGAATAAAGCATCCTACATTTATTAAGCACATTCGTCCCAGTGTCTTCTCTCCAAGTATATCTGAGCTCACAAGAGTCTCCTATGAAACATCCGCTGTCCCCAGTCAGCAAAAGATAGTTTTTATATATACGCTAGGGAGCTCAGGAGGCCGATAGACTCCATCTGTCACTGGAGGTTCTTCATCCTGAGCAAGCTCTTGTACTAACTAGGCCCCAACGAGACAATTCCAGCTGGTTGCTTGGGCTAAATTCAGAATAGAGTTGCCCAGGAACCCCCCTGACACACACACACACGCGACTTTTAGCCTAATTAAGTTACATGTTAACTTAGTTAAGATGCAACGGACCTTAAATCAAGACATTGATGCCTGCCACATCACACTGCCTGCATTTCTGTTCTCTGAATGTCTCAATCCCTGCCACTTTCATCCAGAACAAACTCAGTTTTCAGACAGTTCAGCTCTAGATGACTTGAAAAGGGGATCTACCAATTCAGAAGACGGCAATTCTGTGGCTGTCGAGATGCAATTGTTTAATGGAACTGCCACCTACAGACGCAGTATACCTCACCTGATCAATTTTGGGGGAGCAAAACGATCACATCCATGATCACATCTGGCCAGGATGACTCCACCCACCAAGGTTAGGAAGTTCTTAGTAAACCTCAGATATTGGATGTGTTAAACTCAGATGGTCCAAAATCCTCCAGGGATTCAGGCAGGCATGTTCCCCACAACTCAGGACCCCCTTCAAAAGCCCAACTTCCCATCCCTCCCCCAAACAGAGCCAAGACCATTTTTTTTTTTGTTAAATTTATTCACAAAAAGTTTCAGTCTCTTCATTTTTCTCTTGATCATCTATGTACAACAAACCCTTCGTGATGTAGAAAGTTGTTAAAACCAAGAATGATTCCCCCAGTCTCGGACTGGGGGGATGGGGTGTTCATAGCCCACCTTATTTTGGCCCTGAGGGTTGGGGGGCATAGGGAAAGGAGGGAGGGAGGGCAAAACAGATGGGTGGAGAAGGAAAACGCTGCTTCGCATCATGTGCTGTATCGCCCTCTGAGGCTTCAACCCACAATCCCCACGTTCCTATGCGATCCATGTTTCTCCCCCATCTTGCCTTAAAATTCTGGGGAATTTAGCAGCAGGAAAACCCCACAGAGGCAAATAAAAATAAAAATAAAATATAAGCCCAGATAAAGATGTAGGAAAGAGGTGGAGAATCAGCTCGGGTGCCTCTTGAGAAACAAACCCCACGCGGTAATTGTTTGTTGGTTTTATTATTTTTTTTTCTTTTGCCGTGTTTCTTATTTCCCCTTCTTTTCTTTTAATGTTAAAAGACCCAAGCGCCAGTCTCTGAGGTAAGAGGGGCCGAAGGTCGAAGGGCTGCAAATCAATACTTTTTACTGTTTCTTCCAGTGCAAGTCCTCCAGCTCGTAGAAAAGAACGTAACCTTCGCTTGATGAGACCTGGTTCTCACTGATGGGTGACACCCTGCCAGAAAGACGGAGAAATGGGGTAGGGGGAAGAGAGAGGAAGGAAGGAAATCGCATGAGAACATTGCTTCCAGATGCGTGAAACGGGCCCTCTGTGGTCACACACTGAGTATTTTTTAGCTTGATGAGAAATACCTCCCTGAATGCCACGGCAGCACATTTCTTATTAATCCTGTTCATCTTATTAAGTCATAATCATCTTGAACCTGTAGAGGCTAATCCAGGGTGGGAATTCCACCTTAAAGTAGAAGTCTGACACGACCGTTGCGATCATGTCCAGATGTGGCTCAGCCTACCACCTGAATGTGCCCATCCAGTCTTCTACCACAATGGTGGAATAGGCACATTGTCAAGGCTACAAGTTGAGGCTGTCCTACTTCTTTAGCAGATATTTTAAAAAATGGAGGTTCCCCCCATCCCAACATTAATATGCTCTGATGCTGCCGCTAAATACCGCATAACTGGATGTTCCTCTATTTTAACGTTTTGTGTTTCTTTACGGATCGCTGAGGAGATCTGCTTTTGCCAGCCGGCCTGGGGATCCCGGGTTGACACGGAGCCCAACAAATGGCTAGTGTAAATCTGTGGTTGTCGCCAGGGGACTGGGGAGGTGGGTGCAGTAGGTTTTGTATCTGGTGTTTTTATTTCTGTAAGCCGCCCGGAGTCGCCGTAAGTTGGGCGGCCGTATAAATTGCTTTAATAAATAAGCAAATAAATGAATAAACGTTCACCAAAGGTGGTATGTGCGCCGTTTAAATGCCCACGCTGTGACTTGCTTACCGGGAATCATTAAACACCCGCCAGCCAGACTGATCCTTACAGAAGGCTGTGTAATGACCGTAATGGACGCTCCCGGAGTGATTGCACAGGGCGTAGAGGTTGTACACGGGGGTGCCTTCAAAAGAGAGAAAACGGTGTGTAATATATACTAATACCCATGAGCTGCCTCTGCTTCCTGGATCCTTAAAGACAGCCTTTAAAAACAGATTTGATGCTACTTTATGAGATCATCCTTCCTGTTAGGAATCAGATGTGTCTCAAATGAACACACTTTTTTAAAAAAGCTGACTTCTTGGATTGGGGTTAAGATTAAAATCCTCACTGATGTTGACAACTTGAGTCTCAGAAGATACCCGGAAGGGAATGCCCCCAACTCAGGGCACAACTTACCAGCCTTTTCGCTAGCAAACTCCTTCAGGCTGAGCTGCTGGAGGGGGAAATCCACATATACAGAACATTTCTTAATGGAATAGCGGGTGGTGGAAAACCGATTGAGATCTGAGACCGCAGGGGTTAAGGAACCCTCACGGCTTCGCAAATGTTGGTTTTATCCAGGTGATGCACAAAGGCAGACTCAACTCAGGCCTGACTGCTGCTTAAGCCATGCTTATAGATCTGTTACCTTATTTATTTTAAAAAGAGAACACGAGAAGGAACAGAAGTCTGAAGAAAACACAGAGATAGGAAAATCAGTGCCACTCCAGTTCTCTCCAAAACACTGCCCCGGAAGATCACTTCTATTACAAAAATCTTGTAGGCACTGGCTTGGTCTCAGGTCAAAACAGCACAGATGTTTCTACTAAAAAGGAATTCAATGCCTAAGCCTTTAGATGGCTTTATATCTAGAAGCGAGTCAGAAAAGCCAATTCTGCTAAGAAGGAATAATAGGAGATGTATACTTTTCTGAAGAGCTTCAGTTCCTCTATGGAATGATATTTAAAGATTACTCACATTCTAATTCACTGGGACTTAGGACAACCTCCCATCTGTGCCAGGAGACTTTCGCCAGCAACTATAACCCTCCAACCCCTCACATCTTCTCCCTCAATATCTGTTCTTCTCCCCAAAAGAACCAGGAGCGATGGAGAAGCAGATGTGAAAAGGATACGTAGCACAAGGATGCGAGGAAAGCGCTGGATCGTCAGCTTCTTGGTGCTTCGGGTCCTCTGTCGGCATTTGTCACATACCTATGCCAAGAGAGAGAAAAGAGCGAGTTTGGCTTGGTGCGAACTTTGTACAAATAATTACTAAGACTGAGACTTGCCCACTTCGGTTCCTCCCTTGGCCATTTGCTATGTATTGCTGGTACAACCTCTCCTTCCTCCACCTCCTTATGTATTGCTGGTGCAGCCTCTCCTTCCTCCACCTCCTTATGTATTGCTGGTACAGCCTCTCCTTCCTCCACCTCACCATTTACCAATTTCACCCCATACTCACAATGATCTTAAGTACTGGCTAAAACCAAATATTGCAATCAAAGCAAGCCAGTATGACTTGGAACTACATTCCTAATCTCATGGGTTGAAATTTCCTCGGCACACAGGAGCACCGAGAAGAAGGAATCCCCGATTAATAGGGGAAAAAGTTTACCGGTGCATTTTCAGAATCCAGTTCCTCTTCTTTGGTGAAAAGGCTGAAACAGTCGAGGAGAGAGACCTTCCCACCAGCGAATCCCTTCTGTGAAATCCAAGCAAGGATTTGATTGAAAATATCTTCTGTCTCGCCATTTCCCAGAGCGAAGCTCAAATACAGCTTGTACAAATTAGCACAGAGTTGTCTATTCTGTTGATAATCACATTTGTATCCCATCTTTTCCCCAAAAGTTCAAAGTGGCGTACACAGTTCTTGCCTTCTCCCATTTTATTCTCATGAAGACTCTCCGAGATAGGCTAGCTAGAGAGAGCATGATGGGCCCAAGACCACAGGGAGCTTGAAGGATACAGTGGGATATGAACCTGAATTCTAGCTATCACCACCACTGCTCTGCAGAACTGCCATCTCCGACTAACAACGCCCAACCTCACTGCCGTGCCTACGTGGAATCAAAACGCAGGACTCAAATGCAAAATAAACAAGGCTTCACGGCAGTGTTAGACAGTGCACACTGGAGGGGACCCACCAAGGGTTAGTAGGAGACACTCCCCTACAGGCAAAATGGATACCCTGATATTTATCCACTTTTACAAGGGGAAGGGAAAAAGAATGTATACACATACATATTCCTATGATGATGCAGGTGTATCTAAATAAGCAATACTACTCAAATTACTTTCTGCCCCTCTGTTAGCTACTATCTACAAGGAAGACAATAGCGTCACAGAGAAGAAGAAACCAATTCCTTCAAGGTGCCAAATGCCAGGAAGAACGCATCCTCCTTCAAGACTTGGTACGTGGGGATGTTTGTGATGAGGCTTTTTACAACCAGCCTAGTTCCCACCAGCTTCAAGGGTGCTGCACATCCCTTTACATTTCAATTTTAAGGCGATCCCATTCATCTGAGGCCTCTAAAACCTTGCTTCTTTCACCCAAAGGTGTATTTTCTTCACACCTGTAAGCTCCCAAAACTGGGTGGAAAAATTCTCCCACAAAGATTCAGTTCAGCCTCTCATCAGCTGCACAACCCCCCCCCCCCCCCCGACTCCAGCTCAAAAGCTGAATGGCAACTGCTGTTTCCAGGCTGCGATTCTGCATCGTTTCTATGCTACTTGCATATTTGGCGAGGGCCTATCCCTCCGGGAGCGACAAGTGATTAATTAGTCTGCAAAATTAATTGCTCATTAAAAAAATCAGAACAAAAAAGAGAGAGAGGAAAGACGCAAGGCTATTCCCCACTCCAGCACCTCTCCCTTCAACTTTTTGTAGCTCAAACCAATCCTTCGCACCAGATTCTCCACCTCCCGCTGTCAGAAAGAAAACCCATGTTTTGGGCAGCTTGCGTTCCCATTTATCAAAAACTGTTTTTTTAACAAGCCAACAAAAACTGGGCAATAAAATCTGGGGGTGTTGAGGTGGTGAGACGTCCTCTACAAGATCCTCTCCTTCCCCACCAATGATCAAAATTCTGGGCTCAATGGATCAGCAGCACGATAGCATAAAGCAGTTTCTGTCCTGCACAATCTCTTGGGGACTGACCTTTGGGATAGGCAGGGAAAGGTCACAGAAAACTTCAAATGTGGTTGACCGATAGCCGCACGCTTGACACTTGAGACAGCTCTTCAGCTGGCCAACGAAGAGGTCTGGGAGAAAGAAGGAGGGAGAAGAGAAGGGGGGAAGTGTGGTTCTGTTACTCTGAGAGTCAGTGTAGAAGCAGCATTCCTTCGACTTTGGAGCAAAACGTTTTGCTCGGTAGACCTGAAGCAACGGTATCCATCTCCCACCCTGATCCTGTGATGTGCTGACACCTGCATCTGTACCAAACTGACCTATGGGTGTAAATTATGTGGGTTGCCTCTCCCCCCGACCAAGGGGTCATTCTAGGCTGTTACTTGCAGTTGCAACATTGCCTGAAGTCTAGCTCAGAAAAGGCACCTTTTTACACCAGGTTTTCCTAACGTGCACTCAATCGTTTTCTTTTTTTCAGTTCTTGGAAGCGAAAGGCAACAAAGGATTAAAAATATGTGGGCTCCAGAGACAAAGAGCTTTGGAGAAAGTGTCTACTGACCTACTATCTTGCTGTCTTCTCTTTCCAAGTAACGTTTCCACATCTGGTTGGCTTGCTCATCGTCACTGGAAGAACAGAAAGCCAAGGGAAAAAAAAAAGAGGAGATCTACATTGAGAAGAAGGAAGGCAGGGTGATTAGGGGCTAAAATGGAGTTGTTATTTAGGATCATCAATGCATATGCACAAAAGGAGTCTAACAGGTCGCCTCCTTAACATTCAAGCTTTGAAGAGCAGGAGAACAAAAGAACACGGCCACAAATAAGTGTGTTTATTTTTAAAGAAATTCATTTATTTTAGGACACGTTTAAAAAATACACAATAATGCAAAAAGAAAACAAAAAGAAAGCCAGCTAACTGCAAAAAAACCAAAAGCAAAGTCAGAAAAACAAAACCTCATTAATAACCCACAAGGAAAACAGGAAAAACATTATAAAAAATCAAAGCATTTACCTATAAACCAAACAGTAAACAATATCTGAAGGGTTCAAATTAAAATAGGAAAAGAAAATCCTCCACATTTGTCAAACGTCGTGAAATCTGGGCCAAAGGGAACAAGTCACAGGGTGGCGACAACGCCAACCGACAGACTGAAAAAAGGCTGCTTCCGTTCAGTTCGCAATTCGATATCCTGTTTCTGGCCCACGCTCACCTCAGAGTTTCGGATTCCTCTAGTACCGAGGGCCACTTGGCATCTGAGAGGATGCAGGGAGTCCTACGTCCCTTCCGATTAATCTCCACGTGCAGCCGATCCATGAGGAACTTCAAAAACTCTTGAGCGTCTTGCTGGCTAGAGAGAAAGGGGGGCAAAGAATAACCTGGCTTCTCATCCAAGACGTGAGACGACAACATGCACCTGGATAAAACAGTTTGATCTTCAATCCTTTCTTTACAGAAATTTCACAGCTAGGGCATACAAGACCAGGCCTCTAATAGACTACAGCAGTGTTTTTCTACCTTCGCGACTTGAAGATGGGTGGACTTCAACTCCCAGAATTCCATGCTGGCTGGGGAATTCTGGGAGTTGAAGTCCACCCATCTTCAAGCCACCAAGGTGGAGAAACACTGGACTACAGGTTTGTAAGAAGAAACTTGTAACTTTTGCTGCTAGAGAGCCCTCCCCGCTCTGGAAGAAACAGGTTGGCTGTTAAACAACTATCTCTGGCCAACAGGGCTAAGCTATGATTTAACCTTGTTTCCTGAAAACATCACAACCAACCAGGTTCACCTATCCTCACCCACCCTTCTCGAAGCTCAGCACCTTCCACTTTGATACACTTCAGCTCCCAGAATTCCCCAGCCAGAACATCAAGTGCTGAGCAGTCTGGGAGCTGACTTCCCACTTCAGGAGGGCACCCAGGCTGGGTTAAACTTCTGTTAGTTATCGTGCAACTGCTTTTCCCAACTCTGGGCCCTCACAGTGTGCTATGGATGGATGGATGGATCACTGGTTATGATGTTCCAGAACTGTGGAAATCCAGTCCTTCTGATCTGGAAGGGGCCGGGTTAGGAAAAAGAGCTCCGTAGCCTTTACAATTTTGTGGTATTTCAAATATTGTTCTGTGTTAGGTGGGATTGAAAATGCCTTGCAGTGGTATTTTTTCATCTCTGAACATCCAAGGCAGAAACTCCCACCTCTCTCTTCTGTATCGCTGGGCTTACAAGCGTCTTAGACCAACTTGTGCAACAGTCTATACCACTGTAGACAGTGGAAGCTCAACATCACCTTTGCTGCAAAGAAACCCTAATTTGCTAAATAATCCAACTGCGTGTATATTGAACAAAAGTTCAACCCTTTGCTCTGAACCCAGACTTTGTCTTGGAGGGGAAGGCGGGGGCATTTGGCCCTATTTTGTGTCCGAAAGGACGCCTGGATGGTGTTCAAATAAAGCAGCCAGAATGCACCTTGGAGGTTAGGAGACAGGGCTTCCCTCACCTGTATCCTGTAAAAGATGGAACATATTTCTGAAAGACGGCTTTGAAGCGGCTGGGGTTGGCGGCCTCGGTGGAATCGGGGTGCCACAAAGTGGAGATGACGTCTGCAAAGGCTGGAAAGGAAAGAGACCCCAAATGAGGGGACACACCCCCAGGTCAGTTTTCCCTCCTCCTCATTCCAAAAATCAGCAGCTTGTGCAAAAGCCCACAGCAACTGCTTTTCTAGCTTGACAGACAACAGGCAAGAGAACGTTAAAAACAATATTCTATTTCAAGAGGGCTCCTCCCGACTTCCAACGGTTTAATACATGGCTGAGATGACCTATGTATCACCTATATATCACATAATTGTTTCCTTCCCGTGTGGACTTCCAACAGCATCGACCCCACTCACAGAAGCACAAACTCGGGGATCCTCTCCCGTGCACCACTGGACGTTACAAGCTTGGCTATTTTGATGTGCCTCCCTTAAGCCCTTTGTTGAGCGACATATCTTCATTTGCAACCCGAGGCTAAAAACAGCCCACAGGTGAGCGAAGGACAGGATCACCCTGGCATTAAAGCCCTCTAATTATGCAACCCTTTGCTTAAGGCCAAGATGCTTGTATAATTGTGTCCAACGAGACTTGGATTAAACTCCCCTGGAGACCAATTTGGCTCTCTGCACCGATCTGGTTAGGTCACCTCCTCTACCTACAAGGAAGAGAAACAGGGCAGGAGGGAACCTTCCTTCCGCCACACCCTTTTTACCTTCTGTCAACTCCTGCTGGGTCCGGAGCGTGCAGGGTTGCTCCTGCCGAAATTCTCGACGGAGGCAGTAGTCCCGCAAGGGCTTGGTGCTGCTCAGGCACTGCAACACCGCGTTCATGAAGCACTGGAGGGAGGCAGAGGTGAGGTGAGGTCCCACTGCAACCCGTCCTGTACAACTGGCATGCCAGGGCAATGCCCGAAAAATACAATGAACCTTTCACAGCTAGTTGGCACCCCAAGTTTAACCCTCTCGCATTCCCTTTCCTCTGCTTAAGGCTGCCGTCTTGAAAAGGACAAAGGATCCAGGGCTTGAGTGTGAAAGCCAGGATGAGCCAATTCATCAGGGAGGCTAATTGGAGGTCGTTTCTCCCTTATTCCATGCGTAAATAAATCAGCAGAGGATGAACAGGGAGCTGAGGGAGACGGAGTTAAGGGTGGGCCTCCCACCGTCGAAGCAGCCTCTGAAATCCTACCCATTGTAGACTGACACCTTGGCTGCCCCATGGATGCTTCCCCCGTTCAGGTCATTTACATAAGGGGCATTTTATTTCCTGCTTTCTTTATTTGCCCATACTTCTAGGCCACCTACCCTTGAGACTCTAGGTGGCTCTTAGCAGGAAGCTGACACCAGCATCTACAGCCCCACATTTTGACAACAACACATGCTTCAGAGAAAAAGGACCTTTTCATCATTCTTTTAGTAGAAGGCTTGGAAGGAAGGTTAAGGCCAAAGAGCTGACAGTCAGAATACAGAAGTAATACAGAAGAATACTTAAGCATACAGAAGTACTGCTTAAAAGAGGGCCGGGGCGGGGGGGGGGGGGGGACATTTCAGCAAAGCACCGACATTCAAATAGTGTAAGTTTTCTCAGACTCAGGGGGCAGCCACATTGATCCTGTGTGCAGTGCGAAGTTGGAAGCTGCTATTCTAGCTCTGTAATGGCAGAAAGTGAAGAAGAACTAAAGAGCCTCTTGATGAGGGTGAAAGAGGAGAGTGCGAAAGCTGGCTTGAAACTCAACATTAAAAAAACTAAGATCATGGCATCTGGACCCATCAATCCCTGGCAAATAGAAGGGGTAGAAATGGAAGCAGTAACAGACTTCATTTATTTGGGCTCCAAGATCACTGCAGACGGAGACTGCAGCCGTGAAATTAAAAGACGCTTGCTCCTTGGGAGGAAAGCTATGGCAAACCTAGATAGCATATTAAAAAGCAGAGACGTCACCTTGCCGACAAAGATCCGCATAGTCAAAGCTATGGTTTTTCCAGTAGTAATGTATGGCTGTGAGAGCTGGACCATAAAGAAGGCTGAGCGCCGAAGAATTGATGCCTTTGAACTGTGGTGCTGGAGAAGACTCTTAAGAGTCCCCTGGACTGCTAGGAGGTCAAACCAGTCAATCTTAAAGGAAATCAACTCTGATTGCTCATTGGAAGGATTGATAATGAAGCTCAAGCTCAGATACTTTGGTCACCTAATGCAAAGAGAGGACTCTTTGGAAAAGACCCTGATGCTGGGAAAGATGGAAGGCAAAAGGAGAAGAGGACGGCAGAGGATGAGATGGCTAGATAGCATCACTGAAGCAATGAGCATGAAATTGAGCAAACTCAGGGAGGCAGTGAAAGATAGGAAGGCCTGGCGCAATATGGTTCATGGGGTCACGAAGAGTCGGACACGACTTAACGACTGAACAACAACAACAATTCTAGCTCTGACTAGAGGGCTTTGCAAATATCCAAGATATAGGAGAGACAGCAGCAGGGGCTTCCGGAGGGGAGGAAGATGGTAGCGATCAGGGTCCCCAACCTCACAATGCCCAGATGCACTGGGGCTGCTACTTCCCAATTTACCAGCCAGCATGGGCTTTGGCTGAGAGCTCTGGGAGTCGCAGTCCCACTCAGGTGGAGGCAGTGACATTAGGGAATACACAAAAGCCAAATTATCCGAGGATGCTATGCTGCAACGGGCATCAATGCACAAATGTAGACCAAGCACTTTCCAACCCTATACACTGACTCTTCCAACTTCAGATGTCCCACAAAAGCAAAACCTTACCTATCCCCAGACACTTAAGAAACCTTTGTGGCAAAGTTATCTCCGCGTGGCAAATTGGGGAGGGGGGAGGGGGAGATCCATGACATCCTCTGCTTACCGTGTTGCCAAGGTTGCGTAGGCCTATGTGCCCAGAGCCCAGCAGGAGAGTGTGATGTGTCTGGAGGAAACAAAAACAAGAGAAGCCGAACGGATGACAGGTTTGTTGTGACAGCTTGTATAATAGGGTTAGCTTGATCCATGTCCCCGTACCACATTACGTGAACTACATTCATATTTATGAATACACAAATAGAACAGTCCAAGCCAGGTGAACATAGCCGCCTTTACCAGATTGCTGAAAAATGCCTTACATCGCACTCCAGGAGGGACACCTCGCCAGCCCCTTGATTGTCCCTCTCTCGGCCACCGCTGATGCCACCTCAGATAAATAAAACCCACATCCCTGAGCCGGCCAGATGCAGCTCCCCTCCCAGCCATCTCCAGCAGATGACACTGAGCAAATTCCAGCAGCTTCAAAGGAGTACCCTGCAGCTTTAAAAGTTTTGGCGATTTCAAACAGCCCACTGTCACAACCGAATTCTCCTATTGCCCCTTAACTTGAACAACATTGCGCTTTAATCCTAAATGGAATTCGGAAAACAGCTCGGGCCTAGTTTGAAGGCCAGGACCAACGAGCCACCGTGTGAAACTGTGGACACGAAAGCCCCTGCACCGTTTAAACCTAACCTTTTGCTCAGTCCAAATGTGGGCAACTTTTAAGTGTTCAGTTTGTTAAGAATTTCCCAGCCAACTAGACTCTGACAAATTTGGAAGGCCACTTGACCAGTGAAAACAATCCCCAGGCAACACATACCTGAACTGATTCGACCGAATCTCACTTCAGGGCTGGTGGTCTGACACTGCTCCTTCCACCACAAGATAGTTTAGGCACCACAGAGCAGCTGTTCTCCCATGTAGGGGAACAGCTAGAAGTGTGGAAGAAGTAGCCAGAGAGACTACCACGACCAAGGAAGGCAGGTGCCTCATTTGGTGCTCCGTTCGGGCTAACCGGGGCACTTATGAAGGGGACTCACCCGAGGAGGACCGTATTCTCTTCCCTGCTCTGCAACCAGACACCAATTTTCTGGCCGGTGGCAGAAACTGAGAATCATGTTGTTACCTTGCTGGTCATCAGCAGGAGCCCCATCACTGCTGTATGGACCACTGACTCGGAGATGTCTGCCCCTCTGCCATTAAGCCTGTGCTTGGAGCACAGGGTGCGGTGCAATTTCTGGGGCAGTTCCACCAAAGTTGCCCCCTGGACCTCCGGCATAGCTCCCCGTCTGATCCCAGAAGGTGGCCAAAGGTGGCGCGCCTTGCCCTGATCAGCGCCGAGTGGAAAAGGGCTACTGGACCCTCCCACCTGTCTCTATAAGCCATCAGCTCATTAGCCAATCCCATTTCTCCCAGCTATTCTTGGCTCTTCTGGAGGCTCATCGCAATGGGATTAATTAGCAGAGCGCGCTACTTTAGGGAACCGCCACTGTTGAGAGGACGACGGAGCCAAAGACAAAAAATAAAAATAAACCATCACAAACACCAAGAAGGTGATGGCGACGACTAGCACGTTCCTGGGAGAGCTGCAAAGGGCCTAAAATGGCCTTTGAATCTTGAGCGGCTACTGCCAGTTGCCCAACTTGGTGAGAAGGGCCGAAGAAACATTCCCTCTGCCCCCACAGGCACCTGCATCCAATGCAGAAGGCTGTACAGATACACAAGAAACTGCAAAAGAAATTCCCCCCTGGGGGAATTAATTAGTGGTTACACCTTTTGCCAGCACTGGACTCACAAATGGGGGGGGGGGGAGGAAATCACTTGGGAGACAAGGTTTTCAGTGGGGATCATGGATACACAACACAGTAAAAATAGGACACCCTAACTCCTATCAGATGCCCCAAAAGAGGGTAAACAAGTAACAGATGCACAACACATTAACAGGAGGCAGGGGGAGACATTTGCGAATGCAACTTCTCTTAGTAACCCTGCCCCCCGGAAAAGACTGAGTCTGCATGTAAAAAGAAGATTTGGGGGAGACATTTGCAATATCTTATGCATGCTGTTCCATGCATGTTTCTATGGAAACAAAGTACTTTTTGTTATGTTATTAGCAACAATACCTTCCCTTCCTCCCTTCCCCAAATCTGTCTCGTGCTTCAAAAATCAGAGGCTGCCAAGAGCGTCTCCAGAAGAAAAAGGAACAATTCCATAACCTGGGTTTGGATCATCTGCTCGTGCAACTAAGATCTCTTCTGAATAGGGCCGCTATCGACTAAATAAAGAAATGAATAACAAAAAAATAAACCAACATAAGGAAGCTTAGAAATGCAACAGCGCTGAGGTTCCTTCCTACGGTCAGATATTTTCGCAAATGCTCCCCCCGATCTTCAGCACACAATCATCAACCCAGCAAGAGAGAGACTCAGACACAAAGAATGGGGTGGGACGATGCAGACGACAATCTGCTACAGAGAGCCACGCCTAGCATGGTGACTTTCACACCTGTTGGCCCACGGGGCTGGCCACTGCAAAGTCAGCAAGCTAGATGTTTCAGGAGCTGAAGTCCACCAAGTGGAGAACACTGCCCTTTCTCTCCTCCAGCATTAAAATGATCAAGATCGTTTGTGGGTATATGTCTCTGGGAAGATGAACAAAACAGTTAAAACTTGCTGAAGCTAATTACATCAATAATTGCAACAGAGCCGTCTTAGATGTGACCAAGAGTCTATTCTGTGCTCTACAACAGCCAACCCAACGCTGCTGAGAAGTCATAAAAGCAATTACTCTCTCCAGATGCCTGTCTCCTACACTCAATGTTCAAAGGTACAGGTAGTCCTCAACTTACAACCATTCGTTTAACAACCATTTAAAGTTACGACGGCATGAAAAAAGTGACTTACAATCGGTCCTTGCATTTACAGCCGTCGCAGCATCCCTGTGGTCACATGATCAGAATTTGGGCACTTGGCAACCAGCATGTATTTTCAACGGTTGCAGCATCCCAGGGTCACGTGACTGCCATTTGCGACCTTCCCTGGGGGCTTCCAACAAGCAAGGTCAATGGGGGAAGCTAGATTCACTTAACGACTGTGTGATTCACTTAGTCATAAAAAGTCGTAAAAAATGAAGCCAGTTGGGTGATCTTGGGCCAGTCCCTCTCTCTCAGCCCCAGGAAAGAGGCAACGGCAAACCACTTTGCCAAGAAAACTGCAGGGACTCGTCCAGGCAGTTGCTAGGAGTCAACACTGACTTGAAGGCACCAAAAAAAAGGGGGGGGGGACTGGAAGAGTTATTAAATATGAAGTTGCCCTGACTTCAGGGCTCTCAAACACATTTTCTGCAGCCCTAGAGAGCCTCCTGAGATTGTTGCTGAAATTGGCAATTTCTCACTGATTTTTGGCTGGGAAGCAATATCAAAAATGGCACGTTCGTACACCTAGGAAAGGGGAGACTCCCACCAAAACAGGAAAACCAGACAGAATATCAACCCCATCCCCTCTTGTATTGCCATCATCCACTAGTTTGGCTACCGTAGCTCCTGGCTGCCCTGAAGTAATTTTTCAAATGTTCTGGCAGCCAGGAACTGCACATTGCCCACCCCTCTGCAACAGTCACAGCCGGGTTCTGCGAGTATTATGCTTAATAATCCCTTACAGTTGCCTTCTCTTCCAGCCTGCTCAGAACAGGGGTCTTGCTCTGAGGCGGGCTCGTGGACACCAAGAGGTCTTGGGAACAAGCGTACTCTGTGGCCTGCGGGTCTACGGTGCAAGTCCTCAGATAACCTTCTGTGCGAACGGACAAGAGCGGGGCAGTGGGCCTCCCGTCCAGGCCGGAGGTCATATTGACCCTCCGGAGAGAAGAACTCCTCTTCAAGGCCAGGGCGCCCAGGCCGAGCTTGTGACTGCAAGAGGGGCTGCGGTCCCGGAGAGCGAGCCGGTTCAGCACTGTGCTTAGTTGCTCTTCGGCGCGGCTGCTGGAATGGCTTAAGTCCCCGATGCTGATAGACTTGGAGCGGAGCAGGTTGCTTTGCCGGCACTCAGAGTCCGGCCCGCCGAGGAAAACCCCGTGAGGCATGGTGAAGGAGGTGCTGCCAGAGACTGGGCTGGCCTGTGGGCAGCTGGGTACTCTGAGAGCATGATCTGCTTTGACAGGTCCCCGGCGGGAAGCAGAGCCCCGGGGCATATCGCCACGCTTTGAGGTCCTGCCTCGCTCCAGCTCCAGTTTCTTGCTCCTGTCATCCAGGTTGCTTGGTCTGGGTGGCAAAGGGCGGAGTTTCGATGTCGCGGAGAGCCCATTGGAAAGGGTGGAAGAGGGGCAGCAGCCACGGTGCTCTTGGCTTGGGGCCCGTGGCCCATTGGGAAGCTTGTTGGTGGCTTTCGGCTGGGAGGTGATGACGGCTTGTTCTCGAGCCCGGCTCGTGCGATGTTCGGAAGCTTGGGGCATTGTGGAGAGAAGGATGTGGAGAGCCCTAAAGTGGAACGGAAAGAAGAGAGGGCCACAGTCACTCTTGATACAAAGATTAAGAGCGCAGCGCACAGCTTCTTGAGGCGTCCCTGATTCTAATTTCACAAAGATATCCTGGAACACGGATACTCAGTCAAGGTCAAGAAGCTAAGGCTGTGAAATTAATTCCCAGCAACACAATACACACCTCTCACAAGCCGAGAGTCTCTCAACCCCGCTGGCCCCTTGTTCACACCTCACAGAGGTGGCTGACTGCACGAGGGTTCCCCTTTGCTGTTGGCCTGCAAAACAGAAGAGGATGCAGGGCTCGTACAGGGCTCTTGGCTCATAGATACCACAGAGAGCCACAGAGATGACCTTCGGGGAACTACGCAGAGAGATGGTTACAAAAACAGACACATGCTTTAAGCCCGGGGAAACACACGGCACATTAGGAAGAAGCTCAGATCAGCTCCACCCTAACTCACTGGGGTATAAGAGGGAGAAAGAGAAACCGCAGGCAGGCTTTCCAGATTTTGTTACTATAGGCTATATCAACAAAGTGTAACTCCGGTCAAACTTGCAGAGTCTGTTTCATGACCTGGCCTGCCTCAAGGGGCTGACAGATAGACTCCTCCAGAGTCATCCGTCTCCCAAGAGAAAATTCAGTTATATCTTAAGGTAGCTTCTCCAGAGTTCTAGCTACAATGATGACAGTGACGGCCATACGCACCGTAAAAACTTTCTAGACTGGTACTTCACATACAATGAGGGCGTGAACTGATGAAAAAATGCTCTGAATGTGATAATAAAACAGGAGCTGATAGGGAGACTTGACAGATTCATAGTTTACAGAATAGGTGGTATCTCTGATAGCTAAATTTCTGAATACCAGCTGCTGGAGGGTATTTGGAGAGAAACATGACTTCCTTGAGCTTCTCAGAGACATCTGGATGGCAACTGTGTGAATCCCAAAGCTGGTCTACAGGTTCCTTTGGTTTAACCTAGCAGGAATCTTTGCACATTTTCATCCTTTTTGCTATGCCACTGCCTACAGGAGAACTGCTGCTTGTGCCTGGCGTTAATATATCTACTGCAGGATCAGTATGCATGGCAGTTCCTGAACCGTCAGGATATTATACTTTGCATCTGGAACCAAATTTTTAAGGAATACTTGTGACAGCAAGTTCTGTGCAATCACAACAAAACAACTGGGTCCTGGATCAGGCTGTTACCAAAACACAAGATAGGAGTAAACCTTCAGTGCTGCCCCAAAGAGTGATTTCTAGCCCGTGCAGGTGAGAGAAAGGGGCAAAAGAATTTGATTTCACTATAAAGAAGGCTCTTATCTGATACAAATCAGCCACTGGAATTCTTTCATAATGGCTTCAAGGCTGCTCTGGCAGTTTTCTTGCTTGGCCAGCTGAGAAAAATCTAAAAAGACCCACTGAGATTATGGGATTGTTTTAGTCACAATGAACTCAATTCCTATCCATTTCAATTTCATGATAAGCACAGCTGAGGCTGGATATAACACTGAGTTTTAGTTATTTTGTTTAGTACAGTACATTTGTCCCTCAATCTTCTGTTTTAGGGCTATAAGATACTTTGTATATTTTTATATCAAAGGGAGCACCAAAGTGAATTAAAAAGAAGCCATACAAAAGGGATCAATTCTATAATTTAATGTGGGACGGACATTTATGCTTCGTTCTCATCATAGGGAGAAATGCACGTGTAAATTCATTGAAGTAAAAAATCCTAATAGTCTTTCTAGAATTATTTTTTTTTTAAATCTGCTCACTGCATTTTTAAAATCAAGCAATTTCCCTACTGAGCAGTGGGTGAGAGTTACCTATATTGAAAAAATGGGAAAATGCAAAATTTGGGTTGGCTTATATCAAATACACATTTAGTCCATGATAGAGTTCTAGCAGTAGACAGTGACATGCTCTTCAAAGAATATAGGCAGTAGATAATAAGCCCCTTCTCTAGAAATCAGCAGAGAGATGCTATTTTTAGCTTCAGTGCCAATAACTGTCATTAGATCTATCCTTCAGGATGGGTCTACTGCTTCTTAAAAAGAGACTTAATTTGCAGCAGCAGCCATAGAAGCACGCTGGACAGGAAACCACACAATCAGCAATCAATATTGCGACAAATTATGCCAGTTAAAAGACCTTCTTTCCTGAAAAATACACTGAACACAGCCAGGAAGGAAAACGAGAAGAGGAATCAATTGCAATCTAAAACTCTCTATGTTAATCAAAATCTGAATCTAAGTGATCAGATCTAACTGTAAACTCCCCAGATGGACAACAGAGCTGCCCAGAGAACTGCTCAAATGCTGCTTACTAATATTCTTAATGCAGAGATGAGGAATATTGAGGGTAAGAGACAATGAGCACAGAGAGGTTGTGTTTTAAACTTTCAACTTTACATGCTCTTACTGAAGTACTAAGTACAGGGGAGCACTTTCCTGTGGGGGTTGCGGGTATGTTGAACTACTACGGTCAATGTGGCTGGCAATAATAGGAACTGTAGTTCCCAGCATCTAAAAAGGGACAAATTGAGGGGAGGCTTATTGGGGAGGGAGGGACGGAGGAAAAGAGAGAGACAGGGAAGGAAGGAAGGAAGAAGGAAGGAAGGAGGGAGGGAGGGAGGGAGGGAGGGAAGGGGAAGAAAGGAAAGAAGGGAGGGAGGAAGGAAGGAGGGAATCTTATTTGTGTACACAAGGACCATTATTATTACCCTCTCACATTATCCCTTATGCATCCCAGGGGCTCACCAGCGTTTTATCCTGGTGAATTTCAATTACGGCTCATCCGGAAAACTTTCCATCCATTTAGGCCCTGTTGCTTGAATCTATCCTACATTAAGCTGAGCTGGGATGCAATACTGTACTGAAATGCAAATGAACTAAGCTTAATCTTGACCTCTCACATCAACTTCACACAAAGGTATAACCCTCTGACTGGAAAAGCCTTGTGCTAGGTGCCTGTAAAAGGCATCTACTTAGGGCTGTCCCTTGATACTTAGCGGTAGACTGCAACTGTACGTGGAAGCTTCCCTGGGCAGTCGTGGCCCCTGAAGCATAGTCCTCTTCCATGATTTTGTCTCCTGCGTCCCTGGTCAATCTATTTTCTGCCATTCATTTCTCCAATCCCTGGTACAGACCCAACTTGCCGGCTCTTTCTGCAACCAGCCTACCCTGCAGAGCTGACTTCTGCAACTGGCGCCCTCCAGAAACGCTGGAAAGCCACCTCAGCTACGGGATGATGGGAATCATAGTCCTGTAAACCTGTGAACCATCCCTTGGGGGGAACCGATATGAGGAATCGATTTTTCCCCCGCTGTCAGGGTCTTGCGCCCGACCCCCTTTCCCACCCGCCCTTCCCCAACCTGGCGCTCCCCAGCTCCTTGCGCTAGAGACTACCACCCCCATCTCTCTGGCCCACAGACAGGTTCCAAAGCCTGCGGCGACGATGGGAGTTGTAGTCCTCCGCCTCTGACAGGCTGGGGGAGGGTCTCGAGGGTCCCCCTGGCTCCGTGGCGAGGGAGGAGGCGCCTCCTGCGGTGGCGGAGACCCCACCCCATCTTCTACACAGCGCAGGGGGGTCCCATGGGTGGCCCCCCCGAGGAATCCGGGCGCCCACCCCCCCAGGAGCCCTTCCCCTGCAGCCGAGACTCACCCGCCTCTCCCCCCGCCGCCTGCAGGTTACATAATAATGCCCCCCTCGCTCTCCACACACCCTCCCCCCCAGTGTGACACCTATATAATGTATAGGCGGCGCCCTCCCCCCTCCCCCTTCCCGCCCTCGATAGGCCTCTCCGCATCCCCACAGCGCCGTGGCACCTTGGCTTGAACGGTGCTCTCGGGACCCCCACTTCGTGGGCCGCTCGCCGCGGCCCCATAAGCGGCCCCGATGCCCCCTCTGCTCTCCCCGCACCCCTTAAATAAGCCTTGCAGCCGCGAAGGCGGTCAAGTGTGCGGGCCTCACCGCCGGCGCGACGCCATGGCAACGACTCCCGCCGCTCCGGCCGCCATATTTGTTCCTCCTCTCCCTCCCGCCCTGCTCCTTGAGTTGCCCGGACCACAGTCGGCTTCGCGAAGGCCGTCTGCGCAGGCGTCGTCACGAGCTCGCCGAATCCCGCGCGCGCCGGCGCAAGGGGAGCCGGCGTTCGAGAGTAGCGCATGCGCAGCTCCTCTCTTTTCGCTTGCCTGTTTCTGAAACGTCATAGCTGCTTCTGTTCTCCGCCGCCCAGCATGGGCCACGCTCGTCTTCCGTTGCCGTGGCAACAGGAGCCGCTTTCCGGGAATTTAAAGAGGCAGTCGCGTTTTTAAAAGTTGCTTATAATGTATTAACCAGCCTTTCTCCAACGGGATTCCCCGTAGGATTCCTTTATTTATCAATAAAAAATTCCTATTAATCTGCTGCACCAAAAATAAAGAATGGGACATTTGGTTGCCTTCAGGATTAACCCATTAGGACACAAATCAGGGGAAAACACTGTACAGTCATATAATTCCCAGAATTCCCTGTCAAACTACCCAGGAATTCTGGGAGTTTTAGTCCTGCAGGGCTCCAGCTACAGAGAGTTTCAATACCCCAGGGTTTCTCAACCTTGGCAACTTTGAGACGGGTGGCCTTCAACTCCCAGAATTCCCCAGCCAGCACATGCTGGCTGGGGAATTCTGGGAGTTGAAGCCCACCCGTCTTAAAGTTGCCAAGGTTGAGAAACCCTGCAATACACTGAAACACTGGGATTTTATGTCCCTCTGCTTCATCTTAAGAGCAATTCACTCCGAGTTGCACCTTACGTTGGCTCCACAATTACCGATCTCTTTCTCCTTAATGGGATTTATTCCCCAATAACCATATCAGAGTCCTGAGTCACACACCCTGACCACCTGGACACATTGCAAAACCCCAAAACCCCCTTGGCTCTGAGTGTTTCGTAGGCAACTCTGGGGCTGGGCGCTCGCACCGCATTCGGACACACGTCCCTTAACTTTGGTTCGCGGAATAAGCCAGCGTGTAAATTGATTGATTTATTTTATTTATTACATTTCTCCCCCGCCCATCTCCCCCCAATGGGGGAACTCTGGGCGACTCACACAAAAGATTAAAACCATAAATATATATAAATACATAAAACATCAATTTAAAAACATTACTAAAAAAGGAAAAGGAAATAAGCAAGTCGTACTACAATTTAGGGCAACGCGGCAAACCTGCCTGGTCCATGCTGCCTACATGCAAAGCGGGATTCATTCATTAATTCATTAATTCATTAATTCATTCATTAATTCATTCATATTTATATAGCCACCCATCTCATGCAAGGTTACCATTAAGGCTGTGCTGCGATACAAAACCTGGGAATGAATCCAACTGAATTCAGAGAGACAAGGGATTTTTTTTACGGAAACAGAGGGAGCCTTCTGGAAGATGGCAGACAAATCCAGAACAGAAAAAGCCTTTAGCCCAGCGAAAGAACACTTGGCCCACAGAAAGTCCTAAATTCAGTATATAGCCACTGTACATTAATCTAGAAGAGATGACTAGTCCGTGGGGAAACGACCTATAGTCCTCCAGATATTGCTGAACTTGAATTTCCAAAGTCTCTGAGGTCACGGATCACGTTGAGTAGGGCCAGTAGAAATTAAGAGCTTGGTATCTTGAAGCTCCCTTGCTCCTGAATGTCCCAAGTCTATTTTTTACACAACCCCCCCGCCGAATAAATGAAGCTGAGATGACTCCCGTTGGACCGCTGACCTCTATTCCTGATTTTAGAGATTTTAGAGGGCAAGCAGTTCTTCCCAACAGTATGAAGGATGCCCAACCAAGGAGTCCAAATGTGCTTTGGATGGAAAGGCTGAACTCACCAAATTTGGGGCAAAACTGTAGGTTCGGCTGGATGAAAACGCTTCTCCCCCTTTTATCCAGTGATCTTTGCTGCCCAGCAAATCATTTGTTGCAGGATCTTCTGGGCCTTGCTCCAAAACGATCCTGAATGATTGACGCTATATTCCAAACTTTCCAGTGATAGAAATTCATGTATTCTTCTCACAGCCCTGCAATTCAATGCTTCTAGACCCTTTGCTCCTCCTTCCAGCAAAAGGAAACCCATCTTTCAGCAGACGGTAAACTAATCTAGACAGATCAGCTTCCAGAAATCCATTTACCTCCATTCTCACATTGCCTGTCAAGTTGTTTCGTGTCATCTTACTGGAAAAGGACAGTCCCAAATGTGCTTAAAGCCTACCCAGATATAAATTGCAAGGCACACCCCTCACACAAGTTTCCCCATCCTATTGAACCATGGTTTACTGAATAATCAATAAACATGTACATGCTAAGCCAACAACTATAATTGATAAACCACAAACTGGTACCCAACACCTTGAATAAGATTTCAACCTTGAACAATCAATAATATTTCCCCAAAGGAGATAAACCTGAATTTAAGACAATCCCCTTCATAAAACAGTAGGGAGAACTCACTGTTTACTATGTTCTCAGCAAGTTAAATATGATCCACCCATTAAATTTTGGAGGGGGGGGGAACCTTATGCCTTCCTTTCAGGTAAATGCAATTTTTAAAACAATCAAAACTCCTGAAATCCACCAATGGATGCCACAAATAAAATTAAAACTAGGTTGAGAAACAAAAAAAGAGGAATTAAGAATAGAGTTGCTCTAAGCACATGCTAAAGAATCTATTTTCAAATCAGAAATGAGGTCACAGCTGTTTTGCACAAATCGCTTCTGCCATCTATCCACTCCCAACCGTTCCTTGCCTCAACAGCTTCACGCAGCCAGAGAATGATATTTTATTGCATAATTTGGAAGAAAACCTTGGCATGTCTTCTTGCAGACATCAATCCACCTGGTCCTGTTTTAAGCTGTTTGTATTGTACGCTTTCAATATCCCTGTAAACAACTTTGGGACTTTAAAAACAGCATGTAAATTGATGTTGTTCTCTGGCTCTTTAAAAAGAGGCATGAAAGTACTTTTCCTAAATAAATACACTGGGTTATATTGGTATAGATGATCTGCAAGTAATTGCTAGAGAAGGGCAAGATTCTTTCTGTGCTGGTTTTATTAGACAGACACAATGCACAGACTGGCTAGCAATCCACAGGAAGAAATTAGACACAGAAGTATATGACAGTCAATACGATGGATCTGGGGTTACCGCTGGGGCCTAGGAGAACAACTGGTACAGGAGTTTCATTTTTCTTTGTGTTCAATCAGCCCCTTTGATATCAGGTCAGGAATTTCTACAGCCAGCCAAGGTCCCAGCTGGAAGACAAAGGAAGCCACAAGTTGAGTTTGTACAGCACAAGTAGTTTCAAATTCAGCCTGTTATGGAACTCGGTCCTTGTCTTAGCACGTTGGGTGAACTAGACCATTCAGTTAAATCAGAATGTGGTTTGGTCAGGCAGGGCAAGTTTCTATCCAGAGGTGCGGCGGGCCCCTACCCTCCTGGCTTTCCGGAAAGGATTAAAGACCGGGCTCTGCCAGCTTGCGTGGGGCAATAAGAGCTCTAATCAATCCTGGGGGTGGCTGGCACCCTGATGACGCTCCCTGACCTACTCGCTAATTACCATCAATTCTTGGAATTTATTGAATATTTAAGACTTTTATATTGGATTTTAATTGATTTTATCTTCTCTGTAAACTGTCCAGAGTTACTTTTTAATGAGATGGGTGGTGACAAATTTAGGAAAGAAGGAAGGGAGGGAGGGAGGGAGGGAGGGAGGGAGGGAGGGAGGGAGGGAGGGAGGGAAGGAAGGAAGGAAGGAAGGAAGGAAGGAAGGAAGGAAGGAAGGAAGGAAGGAAGGAAGGAAGGAAGGAAGGAAGGAGAGAGGGAAAGGTAGGTAGGTAGGTAGGTAGGTAGGTAGGTAGGTAGGTAGGGAAGGAAGGAAGGAAGGAAGGAAGGAAGGAAGGAAGGAAGGAGGGTGCTGGAAAATTATTCGGCAGAAAACATGCTATAGAAAAATGTGCAAGGTAAAATTTTTCCCCACAAACTATTCAAGCAAATATTGGCACTCTCAAAATGGTGTGACGATTGCATTCTGAGGGATTGTTCTAAAAAAAGGAGAAGCAGAGTTTTCATGGCCCTCCTGCCCTCATGGCAAATAATGTCGCCCCAAGCATTGCATACGTGTTGGAGACTGAGAGGAATATGCTAACCAGAATTATAGGCTGCCCGTGCAATAGCTGCTGGGAATCGTTACACAGAAATCTTAAATACGTGCAAGAACCATTGCTTGTTCACTCAAATCTGTCATTGTGGTTCCTGCCCTAAACTCGGCTCCTTCCTTCCCAGTTTTGAAATTCTCCTCCTTCAGGCCAGGTCTCTGCTGACATGCCAGAAACTCACCCCCAAGGCCATCAAGTGGGCTAGCCCAAATTTTGGTACGTTCCTAGCCCACAAGGGCTTGAAATGGTCCGTAAGGCATATTTTGCCTCCCCTATAAGAAAAAAAGAGAGACTAGATTTAGGGAGTGCAATTGACAGAATATAAGAGAGACTGTCAGCATCAGATCAAGTGACTGAATTTTAAGGACATCTAACCTGTACATTTTGGCTGTTTTGCCATCCAGTTCTGGAATAGCAATTTCTGGTGCTGTCGATGGATATGTGACTGGAATCTGCAAAGAGAAGGGAATAAGTGGCAGGTAATTCCTAGAAAAAAATTCTCACCATGAGCCAATTCAAATTTCACATTCCCACTGCATGCACATTTTGATCAGAAAGAAAAAAAACGCACGATCCAATTCCCACTGTTGGAGGGGGGAAAAAAGCTGGAAATGCATCAGCCTGTCTTTGGAGAGTTCACAAAACAGAAGAGAATCTGAGCAAACTTCTCAAAGGAATAATCGGCCAGCACATTTTGGTTCCAAAAACTTTTTAGTTGAAGTTGCAATGAAAGAAAACAAAAATCAGACCTGATTCATGAACTGAGATGAAGCTATGATTTCCCTATTCAGATAAAACAAGGTAGTATAACAAGCCAGCATTCAACCTGCAGAGAATTCCATCTCTCAGCTGAATAGATGTTGCTAGCACCCAAGATTTCCCAGCAAATATTCCCAAGGTGCAGACGCAACTACAGAGAAAGCTAAACAGGGCTGCAAGGAACCAGCAAAGGGGGTGTTTCAGCATCTTGCAAACCTCTTCGTCTTTTATAGACATGAATTACAAAACTAGACTATGTTAAACAAGCAGACCAACAAATATATTGTGGTTTAACCTATAAAGGTTGCAGGGATGAGTAACTCTTAGTCCAAGATTCCCATTCTTTTTTCCTTATGAAGGATAATCAACCATCCTATTTGGGTTGGAGAAGGAGAGACCAGGAATGCAAATTAAGAAAAGTAGTGGAGTGGGCAGAAGGAATAAGAGAGCTTCAAATAATACTTTGGGCAAAACTCACCTCAAACTCAACAGCAAATTCATACTTCAAGAGGTTGTGGATGTACCAGCACTTTCCAAACCACCTACAGAGAGAGAAAAAAGGGGGAAGAAGTGATAAACAACCATTTTTATATATGCCACCCACATTATTTTTTAAGAAAGCAAAGGGAGACCTCTGGATGTCAGAACCGATCGTTGCTCCATCCTGAGCGATGCCAAGCACTGGATCTGGAAGCGTCAATAGATGCCGCTCGTGTCACTCAAGAAGTCTGGTCTCTCTCTTTATGTCACTCACCTGGTACCTTCCTTGTTGGATTCCAGCCTGAACCAATCATTGTCCGCATTCTTGTTGTTTTCCACATACTACGGAAAGGGAACAGAGGCCTTTTACAAAGCGACAAGGGATGCTTTCTGCAGACAAGGTCCTATTGTTAGCTAAATTTGAGAGTTTTTGACTCTCCTCAATTCGGATTCCGTCCGGCAGAAGATCAAACATGAAAATACCAGCTGAGATTTTAAAGTTTTATTGAAAGCTTGCCCATAGAGTCAGCTGGGGTCTCCCCTTAAGACAGAGAAGAACCCCAATCACACCCAAAGAGGACAATTTGATACATGTTTCTTACAAAGAGGTACAGAAATTAACAAATGATTGGCTGAAATTGGCATAAGTTTTGGATCCTCCTTATTATTGGGGGAAACTTATCCTCCTGATGACCTATATTGGTTACTAGTCAGAGTTCGGGGCACCCCCTCTGATCTTCTGAATTTTATTGTTTCCTAGAATGCAGATTGGGGTCATTTCCTCCCATATCTTTATGGCCTCGACACTTAAGGAGACCGGATGTCTGCCTAAAGCAGTGTTGTCCCAACTTGGCCACTTTAAGAGGAGTGGACTTCAACTCCCAGAATTCCCATGGCTGGCTGGGGAATTCTGGGAGTTGAAGTCCACTCCTCTTAAAGTGGCCAAGTTGGGACAACACTGACCTAAAGCCTTTCAACATAACAGAGATGAGGGAAATGTGTGAAGGTTCATGAACATCAGTTTTCTTGTGAACCCTTTGGCTTTCAAATGTAAGAAAATAAAGATAAGGGAAACTGAGAGCCCTTTTTCATAAGGTTTCACTATCTCGGATTTTGCAACTCCAACTTAGGTTTAAAGCTGCTGCCTCCCACGATCGTCTTCCCCCCGACCGTTAACTCGCACCACTACAAGGGAAGGGAACAGAAGTACAATACCCTTGCGCCCTGGCTTAATTTGACCCTCGGGAGCCACCGTACGCAAAGGAACAGCTAGAAAAGCCACGTTCGCCTCGGGAATACGGCCCTGCCTCCCCTCAGTAGACAAAGCACGGACCTTAATGAGCGCTTGGTACTCCTCCTTCAGCCGCTGGACCCACAGCTCCCGATCTCGCGGCCCCGCGTTCGTTTTCAGCAGCGGCAACGCCGCCACTACCCGCCGTGTTGCCTCGTCTGCCATCTTTATTAAGGGAGAAAGAGGAAGGCTAAACCGGAAGTGGCTTCATAGCGTAGGCGCCGAGCAGAAACAGCAGCCATCATTGTCAAGGGCGAAGGACGCTGAGCCGCTGGAGCCGCCATGCTAACTGCTGGCGGAAGTTTTATGCTCATGAATGAGAGGAATGTAGTGTGGTTAGAGGGCTTCGTTATGGGAGGGGATGCGAATTGCGCGTCGTGCTAAGCCGTAACCTGGCTTGTTTGCTTTTGGGAGTGTGGGGTGGACCTCATCATTTGCAAACTCTGATTTGTGGTTTAGTGGACCCAACCAGTTGTGGCTTAGAAAACCAGTGTGATATGCAAGAGAAGATAGTTTAATGTTTGTTTATTTGTTTGCACATTGCATAAAGTTGATCTAGATGAGTGTCGTTCAAACTTGGCCGCTTTAAGATGGGTGGACTTCAACTCCCAGAATTCCCCAGCCAGCATTCTTGACATTGATCCAGACTATCTTTTGCACCGATACGGGTGTCTGCAAAGGCCCATAAAGAAGTGACACAGCTCCCGGTGTTTGATCCTGAGATCCAGGACTACCCAAATAAGAATTTGAGGTTTTAACTTCTCTGACCATTATATTATAATATACATAGGCATATACGTGAGAGCCAGTTTGGGGTAGTGGTTAAGGCGCTGGGCTAGAGACCGTGAGTTAGAACAAACATACAAGGATCGCTGTTGTCGTGAAACCTTATGAAAAAGGGCTCTCAGTTTCTCTCATCCTTTTCCTTACAGTTGGGGAGTCAAGGGATGACAAGGAAATGTTCGCGAACCTTCACACATTCCTCTCATTTCTGTTATTGTTGAAAGACATTGGGCAGACATCCTGTCTCCTTAAGTGTCCAGGCCATAAAGATACAGGGGGGGGGACTGACCCCAATTGATAGCCTCCAGAACACCCTTCAGCTGCTCTGAGATGCCTCTGCATTCCAGGAAACCATAAATATCAGAAGACAACCGAACTTTGACTGGCAACCAATGGGTCATCGGGGAGATAAGTTTCCCCCAATAATAAGGAGGATCCCAAATTTATGCCAGTCGTAGCCAATCAATTTGTCAATTGCTGTATCTCTGTGTAAGAAACATGTATAAAATCTTCTTTGAGTGTGATCAGGGTACTCCTCTGCCTTAAGGGGAGGCCCCAGCTGACTCTATTGGCTTACTTTCAATAAAACTTTAAAACCTCAGCTGGTACTTTCGGGTCTGATCTTCTGCCGGACTGAATCCTAATTGGGGAGAGTCAGAAACTCTCAAATTTTGCTAACAGTTGTGCCCTCATGCAGGCTGAGCAGAACAGGAGGAATGCTATCAAGAAAGAAATTATTTGATTTGCAAGCAGTCGTACCCACATGCCAGTGGCGGGATGTCTCAGTAGGCTCCCAGAAGTTCGGCAAGAGGATTGTGCTGCAGAAGACCATTGATTACATTCAGTTCTTGCAGAAGGAAAAGAGGTCTCCATACTCCAGAAAGACGTGATGGCCTTGAAAATCGGGCATCAGGCTAGAAATGGGGAGACCGTGAGTTCTAGTCCTGCCTGAGCCCAAAGCCAGAGCCCAAAGCCCAAAACCGCGATCCTTGTATGTTTTTTCTAACTCACGGTCTCTAGCCCAGTGCCTTAACCACTACCTCAAACTGGCTCTCACGTATATGCCTATGTATATTATAAAATAATGGTCAGAGAAGTTAAAACCTCAAAGCCTTGGGCCGGTCACTCTCTCTCAGCCCCAGGAAGCAGGCAACGCCAAACCATTCTGAAATCTTGCCAAGAAAACTGCAGGGACTTCTCCAGACAGTCGCCAGGAGTCAACACTGACTTGAAGGCATAAATATATATATATATGTGTGTGTGTGTGATAAAAGGTACCCCCCATACACTTGTGATCTGCATTTGCTACTATACCTAAGAGATGCCTAAGTGATATATGTGAACGACAAACTGCCCTTCGAAGAAAACATTCCCAGCAAGCTGAAGTGGCGACAGGGAAGAAGACTCAGTGGCCCAGTAAACCAAATTATTTCTATTCACTGACCATATTTCAGAGAGTGTATAGCTGAGCTAGTCAGAAGGGATAAGTAATAAGAAGGTCACCCAGAGGGGCTTATCTAAAACATTCCAACGTCGCGCTGTAATCCCCCGTTTCTGCCTTTGTCTTTCCTTTGCAATGGAGTAGGCCAAGGATATATAAGCCGTGGTTCTGCTTTTGCTCCGGGCTGCCCAACCAGCTGCCGTGGCTTTGCTGGAAGCCTGGAATATACTGTGTGATTGTTTGCAGGCTAATAAATTGATGTTGCATCTTCAAAGTGATTTGGTTGCTTTAGGTGAGCCGGATTTTGGGCATGAGACTGTCTATTTATCTGTCACCTCTGTCTGTCTTATCATCTATCTATGTAAATTATTTATCCATCAATAAGCTCTCTGTAAATATCTCTAGTATGTATCATCTATCTATGATCTGTCTATCTGTCTGTCCATCCATCCATCTATCCGTCCATCCATCCATCCGTCTGTCCGTCCGTCCATCTCTGTCTATCTATCCGTCTATCCGTCTGTCTGTCCGTCCATCCATCCATCCGTCCGTTTATCTATCTGTCTATCTGTCTGTCTGTCTGTCTGTCTATCTATCCATCTATCTATCTATCCGTCTGTCTGTCTGTCTATCTGATTATACCATTATCATCAGACATTTTGGTTCATCTTGCAAGTAATCTTCCAGTATTTTTCCTTCTTGGATGTATCAGGAAGGGAATCTGGGACCTTCTGTACACAAACGATGTGCTTTGCTACCTGGTTCCTCTCCTACAATTCAAGATTCCAGTCCTCATGTTTCTCAATGAGATTTGTATGCCATAGAACCACAGGACTGGCAGGGGGTTCCTGAGGCCTTAGTGGTTTGTGCGAAGCCAGGCCAGGATTCCAGGAAGTTAGGCATGCCACAAAGCAGGAAACTGGACTGGGAGGAGGTGTCCGGAATGTGAAACTGGGACACTATTGGGGACCAAACCAATCTCGGCTTAACACCCAAGTTTTCAGTCAGATCAGACACACAGATTTGGAAACAAGAACTGGTTTATCTTTATTGTGACCAGTCTTAGGATCTCAACAGTGCCAGTCCTTCTCTAAATATTCACCCTTAGCGGAAGGGAACAGAGACCTCTGTTTCAATAGAGCCAACTTCACACTCCCTCTTGGGCAGGTGGCTTGGACTGGGGCAGGATGGGGAAAAATCGGGCCAAGTTCTGTCTCATTTCCTCGGTGAGGGGCGTGAAGGTGTTTTGCATCTGCTGGAAAATTGCCCTGTAGGGGAGGAAAAAGGAAAAGGAAAAGAAAGAATGGAGTGAAGGTTGTGCCCTTTCTACTGCCCAGAAGCACAGCAAATAGCCCTCACGCATTGGTGGCAACCAATAGCCGCCCCACCCTAAGGTAGACTGCCGCAAAGCATGGAGGCTCCATTGTTAATCAAGCCCACTACGCATGCGGCGAAAAGCCCACCTTGGGCATGAGCGTCCGAGTGTTCTTTGAGAGGAGAAGGAAGAGGAGAAGCATACAAATTTAATATATAAATAAATAAGAGGGCCACTTTGGGGCATCTGGCCTTAGCCAAACAGCTCTTACTCTGCCTGGTTCCTTATCTCTTCTATCCTTTCCTGCGCAAACGAGTTCTTGATTGAAGAAGCGAAATCTTCGGCCTGTTGCTGCAGCCTTTTGATAAAGTCAGTAACCTGAGTGGTGAACAGGGCTGAGTCTTCACCCTCCGCTGGTTCTTGAGCTTGTCGCTTCACTAAAGCGCCTTCGGAAAATGCAGAAAAAATCGATGAGAATCGAGTGCCGGGAACGTTTTCCCGAGCAGCCGATCGGATACGTTTAGACCGGCAAGACCCTTCAACAATATGACAATCTCCAAGCGGAGACGGGTTTTAACCCTGGCTCGATTTAATGCCGCAGTTGTGGAAGGCAGGTACGAAAAATTCCATCACTGCCCAGTTAGGTCCACGTGCTGCAGGTGCTGTAGAATCTGTTGCTCACATTTTATGGTATTGTTGCTTTTATACAGATATTAAAACCCATTTTATTTCCCCTCTCCTGGTGAAATACCCAAGTCACTCTGATACAAATTCTGCTTTCGGATCAAAGAGACTCAGCCTCTCTGGATGCTACCAGATTCTGTAATTGCTGCTAATAAGATTAATCCCCACCCCTCCATGTAATATAACTGGGCCTAACTTTTGAACAAGATGGATGGATGGATGGATGGATGGATGGATGGATGGATGGACGGACGGATGGACGTACAGACAGACAGACAGATAGATAAGATGGGTGGGTGGGTGGGCGGACGGACAGATAGATAGATAGATAAGATGGGTGGATGGATGGATGGACGGACGGACAGACGGATGGATGTCACTTTATTCTACTTTATTCTAACCGGCTTATATCTTAGAATTTTAGCTTTATGCTGTACTTTTAGACAAATAATAGTCTGTATTTCAGTCCTAGAGATGTAGCTTACAATGGTAACAATAGTGATAATAATATTCTGGGTTATTCTTTTTCCACTCCTCATGGCCCCAGAGGTAGATCTTCTCTATGACAATCTATCCCAAACCTGGTTAGGAGTGCCTGCAGCAACTAAATCTGGACTGCACGTGTACAAATAAACATGAGGTGGTCGGAGCTAGACTTCTCGGGGTCTGTTTGCTGCGATCTAGTGGCGATTCACACCACATCTGGTCTGGCTCTTTCTCCTGCGCTGTTTCCACAGCCATTTTCATGCTCTTGAGCCAGTGCTCCAGAAATTAAAGTATGTCATATGTTGGAAAAGGCAATGCATTAGCCAGGTAAAATATCCCCCGCCCCACCTCCACCCCCCCGTTTGATTTTTGGGCTTACATGCTTTAAAACACTAGAGAAGGAGAAGGAGTAGGAGAAGAAAGAAGGAGGGGAGGGAGGAGAGAGACGAGAGGGAGGGAGGGTGGAAGGAAGGAGAAGGAGAAGGAGAAGGAGAAGGAGAAGGAGAAGGAGAAGGAGAAGGAGAAGGAGAAGGAGAAGGAGACGAGGGGAGGGAGGGAGGAAGGAGAAGGAGAAGGAGAAGGAGGGGAGGGAGGAAGGGAAGGAGGGAGGAAGGAACAAAGGAAGGGGAGGAGGAGAAGGAGAAGGAGAAGGAGAAGGAGAAGGAGAAGGAGAAGGAGAAGGAGAAGGAGAAGGAGGGGAGGGAGGAAGGGAAGGAGGGAGGAAGGAACAAAGGAAGGGGAGGAGAAGGAGGAGAAGGAGAAGGAGAAGGAGAAGGAGAAGGAGAAGGAGAAGGAGAAGGAGACGAGGGGAGGGAGGGAGGGAGGAAGGAGAAGGAGAAGGAGAAGGAGGGGAGGGAGGAAGGGAAGGAGGGAGGAAGGAACAAAGGAAGAGGAGAGGAGAAGGAGAAGGAGAAGGAGAAGGAGAAGGAGAAGGAGAAGGAGAAGGAGAAGGAGACGAGGGGAGGGAGGGAGGGAGGAAGGAGAAGGAGAAGGAGAAGGAGGGGAGGGAGGAAGGGAAGGAGGGAGGAAGGAACAAAGGAAGGGGAGGAGGAGGAGGAGAAGGAGAAGGAGAAGGAGAAGGAGAAGGAGAAGGAGAAGGAGAAGGAGAAGGAGAAGGAGAAGGAGAAGGAGAAGGAGAAGGAGACGAGGGGAGGGAGGGAGGGAGGAAGGAGAAGGAGAAGGAGAAGGAGGGGAGGGAGGAAGGGAAGGAGGGAGGAAGGAACAAAGGAAGGGGAGGAGGAGGAGGAGAAGGAGAAGGAGAAGGAGAAGGAGAAGGAGAAGGAGAAGGAGAAGGAGAAGGAGAAGGAGAAGGAGGAATAATCGTGTTTAGCAAAAATTATTACTTTGCTATTATTTTTGGGGGAAGGAGAAGAAGGAATAATCATGTTTAGCAAAAATTATTACTTTGCTATTAAATTTCTGGCAGCCTGTGAGCCCAAAAACATGTGCCTTTGGTGGCACCTTTAAAAAGGACGAGAATCCCCATTTGTAACTGATCCCGAAATAAGTATAAACTCCAATTTATCAGGTTTCAAAAGTACGATGCTACTTTTGCAGATTCGGCAGAACGGCGGGTGGAATATCGCCAACCTAGGCTTTTACTCCAAGAGCCAACAAATTGCCTGGCATGGGCTTGCCCCCAGGATCGATGGAAGGGGAGATCAAGATATAACCTATGCAGGAAAAGGACCGCGTCGTATCCCAACGGCAGGGGAGAAACGATGGTGCCAAAGATCTAGGGGGCTGACTGATTTTTTTTTCCTTCCATCAAGAATAATTAGCCCAGGCTTGCAAATGTTTATCATTTGGTACATTCTGTCATTTAGTATAAAACTGGGATCCTTCCAAAGTACTGTACAGTATTTTCATGGATAGAAAGCTCCCCTTCTACCAGCAACTGCCAATGGACTATCTTCTGGCACAATATTTACCCAAAAGACAATATCACTGAATTGGCGGTTTATCAAAGGTACATGGTGCACTCTTACGTACCTTCTAAACAGCAGATGCTAATCAGCAGGACCGTTAGGGCAAAAACCTTCATTTTGGCACACGCTATGCCCTCACCCTACTTCTGGAGAGAAAGGGGGATTGGGGAATTTGCGGAGAAAAAAAAGGGGAAAAAATCAGGTTTAGTATCATTCCTTGCTGACCTCATCCAGCCGTCGTCCTCTTGTCCATATCTGACTCAACCTGTTGAACTTCTGATTTTTATGATGCCACCACAGGGACTAGAAACTTGGATTCTCAAAATGCCGGAGAAGGCTGTACAGGGACAGCTGGAGGAAGGAAAGAGTTGAATTCCCCTGTTCAGCACTAGGAGGGCATCCTCAATTCTGTTTTTTCCTTCCCGCACTTTAAAAATGGTGCGCAAAGCATTTCTAGGTGCGTCTGCCGAAACATGCCAGGTCATGCCACATTTCAGCCCCAAAGCAGACCCCCTCCAATGGCTTAGTAAATCTGGGTATATCTACCCCCCCCCCCCCCAGAATAATGCAAAATTGAAAATTAACCCCCTTTCTTTCTTTGACCCTGAAGCAGTGACTGACTAACTGGAGGAAAAAAACAGGCTTGCCCTGTTTTTCTGCACCCAAAAGCAAGCTGCCTGCAGAAATCGGCAACTGGAATATTTTGATCAGTTGGCAAACCAAGAGTTCATGAAATTGAAGCGTCTTAGCAGCTCGCACACTCCGAACTTGAAGTGAAATTCAGGTGAGGTGAGTTGACTGTAGGTGACTTTCCTGGTTTGACTTAGTAATCCAACATCTATCTTAGATAGAGCGATGCAGCAGAGGGACAGACTGGAAATTCGGAACGCTTTCCCCCAGCTAAACAGTCAACCGTGTTGGCTGGTTGCTTACTTGCCCCATATTTAGCAAAGCCAGTTTTTTATTTATTTATAAATATATATATATATATATTTTAAGGGACCCCATTTTTAAAAGAATGACTTAGATTCTTACCTGTGGAAGAAATTTAAAGGAGATGTCCAGAGGAGAAATATGTCTTAAGTGGGAGGTTAGGGCTTTTTATACACCCCACTAAAAGTACGGCCTATTTTGCTAATCTGCTCTAAACATGATTGGTGCTTATGTTCTCTTCCCCTCCCTGTCTAAATCTGCCACCCCCATCAATTCTCTTGGGAGCTGAACGAAACAGATTTGCTGGAGAAGGCCATTCTTGGGTAAACAGATGTTTGTGTGTGCGTGTGCACGTGTAAGGCATAATCTTCCTTCCCCGTCTGCACACACTTTAGTGATAATATTCGGCTGAAACCAGAAAATGAAGCTTTGCCCAAGGGGCAAAGCTCACACTGCAACCCTAATTCTCTGGTTTAAACCTTTGCTAATATATGTCCCCTGAGTGACACGCAGAGTGTCCCATTTAGAGAACCGAACACACAATTCAGGAGCAATGGGAGAGTTCAGAAAGAAAGGTGTGTAGGGGGAAAACAGATTTGTTTCTGTTTCAGCAACTTGCGAAAAGGAGATGAGCGTCCACATTTTAGATAAAGGCAGAGCAAAGGTGCGGTCTTGTCCTGCTCACTCTTCTCACACAGATTTTTAACCAGTGGAACTCACTGCCACAAGAGAATGGAACAGCCCTGAGTTTAGGTTCCTTGTGCCACAATGAGAGTGCCTAAACTTTAAAAAAAAAAGGCTCATTCAAGTATTACTTGGCCTGGTAACAGAAAGAGGGGAGGCATTCAGCAGAGAAGAACAATGGGGGGAAATAGTGATGGGCGTTGTAGTCCAATACATTTGGGGAGCGCCCAACTGCATAAAAACAGCTTTGAAGGATGTGAAGAATTCCCCTTTTCAGCGGTTCCTGGTCTTGGTTATATCGTAGGAAGTCAGGTGTGTTCTCAGCTGGCATTTTATATGATTTATGTAGCCTCTCATTTGGGCTGTTTTCCACCCTGTTTTTATTCTGTTTTAATTCTCAGCCGCCTAGAGTCAGGCAGAGGAGATGGGTGGCAATATGAATTTATGAATTAAATAAATATTGGGTTCCCGCAGCCCTCGAAGACCTAAGGTGTTGAATCAGCCTCAATTCATAGATCACGTTAGCCAAAAAAAACTATAGTTTGCAAGCAATAATTGCTGGTGTCCCACAAGAAGTGAGGATAAAGGCTGCTACATCACACAGCCAATTAAATCTGGGTGTCTCTGTTTATGTTCTCACCCTAGAATTTTGCAAAATGATTGTTTATGTCTTCTTACTCCTTTGATCTTGGTTGCCAACTGATCAGAGCAAAAGGGCCTCGCCCTGCTCTCGTGCACCCCAAATGAACAGGCTGCCGCAGTTGGCAAATGGAACATTTTAATCGGTTGACCAAAAGAAAAACCTCTTTTTCAATTTCTTTTCTCCCCTTTGGAGTTTGAGCTGGCACAGGAGGGAGGGGAACCAGTCCTAAAAAAGTTATGTTTTTGCCAGCTCACATGATTAGCAGGACAATGTCTGCGTTTTCTCTTATCCGCTGGACATTAACCTCCAACACGTCAGGTTGACCAATATAGGAAAGGCAAAAAGAAAAATGAAGTCAACAGAAAAAATAGTTCTTTTTAAAAAAATCCACGATGGGAAGAGAAGGGCGTCTTCTAATCCAGCGAGCCCCCAAATCAGGAAGACCCCAGTAATACTTCTCCGACTTGTAAATTTTATTAAAAGGCTTGTGCGAGCTTCATCAAATTCAATAGATCTGCAGCCACTTGCAAAAGCTTCTGCCTTTTAATAAAATTGTGAGTGGGGAAAGGGACTGACTTTTTGCAACCGTAGGCCAGCGCAGCTCTCTTCTTACAACATCTAGCCCCCACACCAAAGATTCTGGCAGCATGTGGATTTTTTGAAAACGTAGAACGTAGTCTTGCAAACCAGCCATCCGACTTACAAATCCAAAACCAGCTTTGGAACTATTAAAAACATAATGAATTAGGAGAAACCAAGCAATAGAGCAGTGTTGCTCAACCTTGGCATCTTTAAGATATGTGGACTTCAACTCCCAGAATTCCCCAGCCAGCCGTGCTGGCTGGGGAATTCTGGGAGTTGAAGTCCACATATCTTAAAGTTGCCAAGGTTGAACAACACTGCAATAGAGACTGTGTAGAACACCCATATCAAAGATGGTTCATTTCTGGATGTTGGTGCCAAAACAAGGCCACAGGGGTCCAGCCCTGGACCCCCATCAGAAGACCCCCAAATGCAGGTTGCTGAATGAGTCAAAGATTGGCCTTAATCCTATTCTTCCTTGCATTTTTTTAACCTCTCAAAAACTCCTAGCGCTTCGCCTTAAGGCAAGTGACTAATTAACCCATGAGTTAAAAAGCAGGTGATTGATTGACCCAGATAGGTGAACAAGCCAGCATTCCTTCTGCCATAAACCGAAAAAGGCCATCCGCTTCCTTGTAGATACCCAAATGCCCATATTCTTATCATCACAAACTACAGGGTAACTAACTTCATTGAAGGGCTGGACTAGGACAGGAGAGGGAAAACAGGAAGGGAGGGGTGAGTCCCCATGTTTGTCCTCAAATTCCAAAGTTCTGGAAAACTGAACATGGGGGGGGGTTGGCTTGCGGCTTATGGAAGATAAACACGATGGACATTCAACCTGATTTTGCAATTATTTGCTGAATTTCAAGATCTCTGCAATGAAAGAGCAGGGAAATAGTCATGAATGATGACATCTTCCGAATATATGGGAGAAATATGTTTTCTTCCTCCACCCCATCTCCCCCCCCCCCCCCAATAATTGGAAGGCACTTTTCTGGGTTAAAAAAGAAAAAAAATTAAGCTGTTCTTTTGCTAACAGCATCAAATACGTACAAACCTGAATGTCTTTCTGGGGATCAGATGGAGGGACGGTCTTGATTATTGGCATTTTTTCAGTTTGGGGGATTTGACATCTGCAATCGTCAGAGGCGGTGTGAAAATTCATGCGAACGCTGAACTCACAAGAGACGGGTAGGAAAGTTTACTCAGCACAAAGGCCCACTGAGTTTTGATTTGGCTGAATATGTGGTGTAAACTCAGCTCTTTAGCACCTAGTTAAGAAGCTAGGTTAGAATGTGTGAATAAAATCAAAGAGACTGTGTACATGATGAGAAAATTAGGGTGAAATATGTTCTGTCTTTGGGATATGGCTTGCTCGCGCAAAATGCACATTGCCCTTTCTTACTGCATCCATCCCATATTCTCTGCCTCTTTCCTAGCCAAATCTAGAACTGTTCTGAGTAGACCGGTGTACAATTGCACCAACATTTGCTAAGTCCTCTGAACACTTAACTCAGTTATTGAATAAACCCATATTCTAGGCTAACCTAACCCCCAAGTCACCCCACTGGCTGGATTTACACCACATGCTAAGCCTTAAACCAAGCTAACCAGGGTTACAGTGAACAATGCAATTGGGTCCATGCAGGCCCTTAACCAACCTGGTTAAGGGGTTCTGCAAACATGGATAATCCACAGAGCCAGGCTGGTCTCGTGTGGAAGGTGTTGGTTCTAATCTACCTTCAAGCAAAGACGTTCTAGAGTGACTTGGGGCCGGGCACTCTCTTTCAGCCCAGCCTACCTCACTGGGTCGTTGTTGTGGGGGGAAATGGGAGGAGGGAGCGCTACGAATGCCAGCTGGTGCTCCGGCGGGAAAGGCGTGATGCAAAATGCCATAAACAGCGAGTAAGAAGATTGCAATTTCTCCCCAGGGCTGCCAGGATTCCAGCGACAAACTTAAAGCTGGTTTAATCGGAAGGAAACCCGGGGGGGAGACCCCTGGTGCTGATTCGTCAGCAAACACGAAGGGCAGCCTCGCCCTTAATCCGGATTCCTTTTCCTCCGTTTACAGCCGGGGAGGCCTCCGCGTCCAGAGGGACGCGCGCCGCGGCTTTGGAACGTTGAGAAAGGAAACAGAACGTTCCCGCAACCTCCGTGGCCAATCACGAGCCGCGTGAAAGGGAAACGGGGAGAGATCAAAGCGCTCGGGGGGGGGGAGAAAGGAAGCGATTGCTACATTGTTGCCCAATCGCCGCCTAGTCCGTCTTCCGCTCCTCCCCGGCGGGGCAGGCTCGTCCTGTGCGAAGACGGCCCCCGAAGCGGGAGATTGATTGAGTCGCCCAGCGACAAATCGCTTCCTAAAAGAGGGCGGGGGGGGGGGAAGTGGGGCGGGCAAGATGGCCGCCCCCATCAAGATCACGGAGGAGGAGGAGGAAGAGGGGGCTGGGCAGGGCTGACGCCCTTCTTTCCCCCTCTCCAGACATTTCCCGCGATCTGCCCTTCTTCTGAAAAGGGGGTGTCCGGCTACCCCCATTCCGTCCCATGCATTATTGATTGCGGGGTCTCCATCCGTGCTTTTCACCTGAGCCCCCGAAACACGCCTTCGCCTCCCCCCCATTTCTCAAAGCAAATGTCCGAGCAAGCGAAGGCGTCACAGTTTCTGCAAAGTTTGGAGTTTTAGGGGTTTTTTGCATCATGTCTGAAAAAGGATTTGTTTCCCCGCCGGGCTCCTGGTGTGAAGCAACATCGCCGTTTCATCCTCTCTTTTAATCGAAGCTAGGAAACGAGAGGCTGATGGGCCAAGCTCTTGCTATGTAGTGTGTTGTAAAGGGGCCATGGGGAATATATTAACCCCCTTCCCCGGCCCACGAAAAGGGGCTCGCCGAGCAGAAGGACTTTCCAATCCGGGTAGCTTTGATGAACTCCACCGAAAATGCAAAGGTAAATGCCTTTTTTGCTCACCTATTCACAGATTTTGCTCCCTGGCCGGATTTGGCACGAGGGCTGCCAGTTGCAGACCCCCTGCATTCGCACTTTGCATGGTGTCTGAGCCATGGTTGGGTGTGTGCCTCAGCTCTGGTGTGTGATATGACTAACCATGATTAGGCAACCTGTGACTTGTTGCGATGCATATTTGTTTCCTAGCCCAATTGGGTACATTTGGGAGAATTTCTGTGCTGGGATGAAAATCTTGCATGTGGAGAAACATCCTTGCTGGATTTGGGGGGAAATTGCTGAATCTTATATTTACCAATAATATTATTTTAACAGCTTGCTGGCAGTTATCTTGAACATTACAAAGTGGGCTTTGTTTTTCTGTTCCTGGTGCTGCTTCTTGTTGGTAAACGGCATTCTCTTTCTCGCCCTATTTCCATTTCAGATGTTTTCCCCCAACAAATGGAAGGAGTTAAGCTGATAATTAATAAATACCTGAGTAGCCATTTCCAGGTGGGTATCCTTGCTTCTAGGAACCAACTTCGGCTCGGTTTCCATAACATGTTTGCCTACCTCACAGGGTGGGTGTGATGTGGAATAATGGAAGGAAGGAGTGCTGTGTCCCCCATCCAGGGCTTCCGAAGGAAAGATGGGAGAGAAATCTAGCAAGCAAACAAACGTTAGGCTAAGATGCCTCGTACATACTTGGTTTAGAGTTCAATGACTTTGACACCACTTTCCTGGGTTAATGTGGTGAAACCGTGTTAAAGTAACCACCGTTTGGCTTATTAGAGAAATATAACCGTGTTGCATCAATGGAAAAATTACCCTTTCCCTCTGAACGTTTGGGCGGGTGGGGGGGGAAACTGATGGAAAAGAGTGAATTTGGGAGCTGAATGCTCACCTACTGCTGTCTTCAAAAATAATGTCTCAAACTTGTTCAGCATTTTGGAACAGCCATTCCAAAAATTGGCCACCGGTTGTCAGTCTGATGGTCCCAAAATGTTCTTGATTGCTTTTATGGACTGCTAGTTAGCAACAACTCTGCTAGCTTCACAGCACTCAAATGAATGGTCAGGGACTACAGATAGTCCTTGCTTAACAACCATTCATTTAGTGACCATTCAAAGTTACAACGGTGCTAAAAAGGTGACTTACAACCAGTGCCCGAAGTTACGACCGTCGCAGTACCACCGCGGTCATGTGATTATGATCCGGGCACTTGGCAACCAACTCACACTTACAATGGTTGCAGTGTCCTGGGGTCATGTGATTGCCATCTGCGACCTTCCCAGCCGGCTTCTGACAAACAAAATCAATGGGGAGCCGCGTGATTTGCTTAACAGCCGTGGTGGTTCGCTTAATGACTGCTGCAAAAAAGCTTGTAAAATCAGGCGTGACTTGCTTAACAACCAATTTTCTGGTCCTTATTGTGGTTGTAAAGTGAGGACTACCTGTATTCCGTTCCCTCAAAATCAGCAATAATAGTCATTTCAAGGAGAGAGCCCATTCCAGCAATTGGACCCCCTGTGGGATAGCGCGGCCTCCCAACTCCCACCCTTTTCAACTCCCACCAATGCTACATTCCTAAGGATCAAAATCCTACAGGTTCAAAATCAAAGGAATGATGAAAATAGTGTCACTCCTTTCTTTTTCTCTCGCCTCCACCGGCAAGAGGCTGCCTCTTTTCAGATCTTTCCGATCCTAATTTAAAGCAGCCGTCGCTGGTTTCCTTCCAGGTGACCCACACTGTTCACATGAGCACAATCGGCCACTCGAGTTACCACCTCAACGCAACCTACGTGGGAGATCAGCAGCTGAGTACCGCCGAGGTGAGCGAAGGCAGATTTCTTGCTACGTCCAGGCGGGTGAGACGGAACTGAAATTTGTCCTTTCTTCCTCCTCCCTGAGTCAGAAGTGGGCGGGTTTGGGAGTTGCTCCAGGGACGGCGGGCGGGATCCGGTGAGTTAACCAGGTCTTCGTTCTGCCTTTGGATCTGGAAGGATTGAGGTGCGCAACGTCAGCATAAGGACGATCAGAAGAACAGTGGTTTGAGAAACTGCGAGATCCATTTAGACTTCATTTTCACACCCATTTAAACCTTGCTAGAGCAGCAGTAAGAAAATTCTGGTTAAGGGGTAGCTGCAAATTACGGTTTATCTCAGTGTTTCTCAACCTTGGCAACTTTAAGGCCTGTGGACTTCAACTCCCAGGATTCCCCAGCCAGCCATGCTGGCTAGGGAATCCTGGGAGTTGAAGTCCACAGGTCTTAAAAGTTGCCAAGCTGGGAAATCCTGGTTTATCTCCTCCCCAAGGATCAATTCCAAAGATCAGACAATGGTTTACAGTTCATTGAGGCTGGAAAAAGTTCCTTCCCCTCCCCTAAGCAAAATTCCTAAGGGTCCCCCCCCCCTTTTTTTTCTTTTTAAATGTGGTAAAAAAGGACAATTGCTTTTCCCACGCAAATAATAGGGCTGTGATCTCTGGGCACCAAAATTGCAGATTCTCTAGATGGCAGCGAAGAGAGATGGGGAGGGAAAAAGTGGGGTTGCTCCCACCTAGTGATCCCGCCCAAGTATTGCAGTCCAGATCTGTTAGGTTTACGGAAAGAGAAGGGGGAGCTTAGCATGAAGAAGAGAAGGCGTGGCAGAGACGATGGGGGTGGAGTACGGGTGGTTTTTCAAACCTCTGCTCCGAATCGAGATGGGAGGAGTGCCTCTGAGAACATGCAGAAGGCTCGAGCTAACCACGGCAGGCGTGCCTCTGAGGACAGGCGGAGGGCCTTTCCGGTGCCCCAGATCATCCCAAACCAAACCCTTTATAATATTTTGGCCCTCCCCAAGACCACCTTAATTGAGTTTTCTTTCCTCCTCCCCCCTCTTTCAACCATTGGCTGGCTTTCCCCATTGCACGAAACCCTGTTTCACCATCTTTAGCACATAAGCCCCCACGGGCAGGGTTCCTGCAGCACGCTAAGCCAGTCCTGAAGCCAAACGTTTGTGCACTTTGAAAGCGGGTGAACCTCACTCCGGATTCGTAGAAGGTGCAAACGTTACCTTCGTTCTGCCAGAAACAATCAATAGTTCCAGGCCCTAGAACAGTTAATAATTGAAAGTTTCTTGGAACGGCAGTGAAATTTTGGCTGAAATTGTAGAGTCCTAAAAAGTTTTGCACTTTTTTTTTTTAATTCATCCAGTCCCCTTTCCTGGTTCCTTCCCAGGCTTTCCCCACCCTTACTGGTGATATTAACAACGTCGGGAGCCTCAGTGCTCAAGCTCTCCATCTTCTAGCAGAGCGGATACGCACCAAAGCGGTTTTCCAGGTACAATGTCTCTCCCCGCGCATCGGTCTGGATTCAGGACAGGATCTTGACCTTCTCAAATCGGCCGTCAAAGGTGTGCCGCCCCCCCCGCCCCTCTGGAGCAGTGTTGGCCTACCTCGTAGGACCGTTGTAAAGATGACGGCGCATTTGAAGCCCAAAGCTGCAGCTTGGAGGCTGGAAAATTGGCAGGTTAAACAAAAAATCGCACACCAAAGCAAATAGAGACCCAGATTGGGAATCAATATAACATAATCAATGATTATGGAATAAATACGTATGACTTGGGATAATGCAGATTGCGGCTCATTTCAAAATCTTTAAAGAAGGAATTTCCCTGCATGTAGAAAACTAGGGTGTCTCTCCCTTGACATGCTAGATTTCTACATGGATGACCTTTTTTTTTACTATCCTATTGCAGTCCTGTTCCCCCCCACCTCTCCCCCCCTTGAATTCTGAACAGCCCCGGCTGAGCTCTGAGAAGTGGGCTAGGAATTTCCTTTTAAAAAGGCGTTTCCTGACTGCTTCAACCTGTTTCAGACTCAACAGGCCAAATTCACGACTTGGCAGTTCGATACCGAATATCGTGGGGATGATTATACGGCCACCCTGACTTTGGGCAACCCCGATCTGATCAGCGAATCGGGTGAGTGAACGTGCCATGCGGGCAACCGTTGGCAGGTTTAAGCATCCGTCCTCTGGTTTAGTTTCCTTAATTTCTTTCTTTCTTTATGGGTTAGTTTCTGTAGCTTCTCGTGGAAGTGTGAGTTGTCCTGATATAAAAGACTTTAGAGTTGACCTTGGGGAAGGTGTGAAAGAGCCACAGGGGAAAGAGTTGAAGAAGAGATTACACAGTCCAGAGTTTGAAGGAAGGGTGAGAAAGAAGATCAGAACAAACCCGCCTTGATTTTGTTTCGTATAAGATGGGACAGAGAGAAATTTAAGCAAAGGTGGCCCAAGCTTGCTTGATGCTGCTAAACTGGGCTGCTAAACCAGTGTTTCTCAAACTCGGTAACTTTAAGACGGGTGGACTTCAACTCCCAGAATTCCCCAGCTGGCTGGGGAATTCTGGGAGTTGAAGTCCACCCGTCTTAAAGTTACCGAGTTTGAGAAACACTGTGCTAAACTATACAATCGAATGGATGTTCATCTGTTTGCAACCTGGGGATGGTGACTGTAGGGGTCATGTTGGGCAAAGGGGCCAGCCCTACCATCGTTAATGGATCCTTGACCGTGTTTTCTCCCATACAGTCATTGTCGTTGCACACTTCCTCCAGAGCGTGACTTCACGGTTGGTTCTAGGGGGTGAATTGGTGTATCACCGACGGGCCGGAGAAGAAGGTGCAATTGTCACTCTGGCTGGGAAATATACTGGTGAGTTCCTTTTATAAGGCTTTGGAGGGCGAATCGGATTGTCCCCAGTCCAGGGGTGTCCAGAGACCATCAGAGGACAGTTTCTGGATTTTCCAGTTGATACAGCCAAGGATATCCGGTTTGTAAGCCATATGCGCTCTAAAAATGTGCTCCGCCCCTCTCAGAAATAATGGTTACAAGAGCGGGAGGAAGCCCACAAGCCTAAACTGATTTATTTTATTTATTAATCAAATTTATACACCACCCATCTCACTGTATAAGTGACTGAAGGCGGCTTACAAGTAAAAAAACTTAAACCATTGAAGTGCATATTTCAGGGCAAAACACACCTTTTCTTGCACCTCTTTCCAAAGGCAGTTTTAAAAGGAGAGGTGCGTGACTTTTCGGGAGAAGGATGAATGGGAAACCAGGAAAAGAAAGAGAGAGAGAAAAAGAGCGAGCCATGATTTCTGCCCTGTCTGTCCCACTCCGAAATGGCGACTTCATCCAAAATCAAATATTTAAGTTCAGCTGAAGAGCAGAGATGAACTTTGGATGGATCGATGGCCGCGTCATTGATAGATCAAGAAGCCGGGATGTTTGGAACGGAGGAACGGCTGGGGCAGAAGACAGAATTGGCCGGATGGACTTGTTTGATTAGAGGAAGGGCAACATTTATTAGTGACTGGAAACCTCGTAGGGTTTTTTGGCTGAAAAAAAAATGAACTTGAGATTGATGGGGTTAATGATTAGAAAGGGTGAACTGCGAAAAGAAGGAAATGATGTTGTCACCTTAGAGAGGGTAAAATAGAAATGTACTTGTGGCTACTGTTAAGAAGATCAGAAGCTGCTGCTTTATAACTTTTCCTCTTTTCCTCTTTTTCTCTTTTTTCTCTTTCCCCTTTTTCTTTCTGTGCACTTTTTTCTTCACATCTTACTTTTTTTTTTACTTCTTTTTCTATTTCAACCTTTGTATTGTTTCTATTCTTTTAAAAATGTATTTAATTGTACACACACAAACGCACACACGTATATGTATCTATATAAAAAGAATCGGGCACGTGGGTAGAAATCCTATTGCTGCTGAGACATCGAGAGCGTCTCCTGCTATGTTAAAACAGAACAGGTTTATCACGATCCACGTTTTTCTTTATTCCTTGCTTTTTTCTTGTGTTCCCATCGTGGCTTTCTGTTCCAGCCGAGCACTTTATATAGATAAAAACTCATCAAGCCGATGGTCCAAATGTTGGGATAGTTTTTTCTTATTTTGCTTCTGAGCTGAAATATTTGCACTGGACTGCGATGATATCTTTTCTAAAGTTTTCTGGTAATGCCTCCATTTAATTTGGATGGGAGGGACTGTCTGTTACAGTGTTTCTCAACACTGTTCCTCTTGGAATTGAAGTCCACACAACTTAAAGTGGATAAGGTTGAGAAACACTAGTCTATTAAATCTGAATGTCTGTTGGACATTGTGACACATCTGTGTCAATTTCCAACATTCATGTGAATATGTAATTGACGTAAAAGGCGTCACTGGCAGGAAAACCTTGATTGATTGATTGATTTTTATTTTATTTTACTTGGCTGATATGCCACTAACTGAAGTGTTTTGCAGTCCTGCTGTATGTAAGCAAGACTGAAACAATCGATCACAACCCAGTAATAAGATAATAAAAATAATAACCTCCACAAAACCAAGGAGCATTACAACAGTGATAATCAGTAGTGCTCATACGACACGAGGAGTTTGATTTTACAGACAAACTACTGATTTAACGGACTTTGGTCTGGGGTCTGCTTATCAGGATAGAGTCCAGTTAAAAAACCACTCCTTTGTAGCCAAAATTTACTAAGACAAGGATTTCTTGTTTTTATTATGGTTCAGTGTCTCTAATGTTTTGATTATTTGCAATCTGCCCAGGGAACACCATCTATAGGGTGGATTAGAAATATATTTAATCATATTTCTGCTTGCTTTTAGCTCTGAAATGGATAGCCACCCTTAATTTGGGGTATGGTGGGGCTCATGCCAGTTACTACCACCGGGCAAACGATCAGGTGAGTTGAACCTTTGTTCCTTCTCCTTCTCCTCCATCTTCTCTCTCTTCTTCTCTATCTCCTCCATCTTCTCCTGCTTCTTCTCCTCCTCCTCCTCCATCTTCTCCTCCTCCTCCTCCTCCTCCTCCTCCTCCATCTTCTCCTTCTCCTTCTCCATCTTCTCCTTCTCCATCTTCTCCTCCTCCTCCTCCTCCTCCTCCTCCTCCTCCTCCTCCTCCATCTCCATCTCCATCTCCATCTCCATCTCCATCTCCATCTCCATCTCCATCTCCATCTCCATCTCCATCTCCATCTCCATCTCCTTCTCCTTCTCCTTCTCCTTCTCCTTCTCCTTCTCCTTCTCCTTCTCCTCCTCCTCCTCCTCCTCCTCCTCCTCCTCCTCCTCCTCCTCCTCCTCCACTTTTCCTTGGCCCCAGTTTGACTTCCCTTTTTTCTCTCCTTTGCAGATTCAGGTTGGAGTGGAATTTGAGGCCAACACCCGGCTTCAGGACACAAGCTTTGCTTTTGGGTATCAGCTCACCCTGCCCGAAGCCAATATGATTTTCAGGGGTGAGTGAAATCAAACCATCAGCAGGTCCTGCTTCCCATCAATCCTTTCTTCATCATTTGGGGAATGAGGGTCTTTTCCATTTTGCTTGCAAAAGTCAGTTGTCTCCTTAGCTTGGGGGAGGCAATATATTTTTCCTTTCTGAAGAGGGCTACACATTTCTGAGGTGTCATTGTGGCAATTCACGAGCCAAGAATGTTCCAGAGGAGATAGAAATCCCACGCCTCAAAGAGAGCACTTCCAACATCTTGTCAACCTTCCCTATCCACATCAGACATCTGTGGACCGTACAAACACACAATCGTGCACTCCCACTTCTTTCCAGGGTTCTGGAGGTCTTCTCTGAGCAGAACCAGCCTTGAAACATCAAGGTCCTTCAAAAGAGGCAAAGAGAACATAGCTGGGGGGGGCTGGAGAAGGAAGTTGATCCATCTGGGCTGCTTGCAGAGAACATGGGAGGTGGGCTAGAGACTCAGGGGAGGCCATATTGCCATTTTAACTCCTCCTCCTTCTTTCTTCAGGGTTTCTGGACAGTAACTGGTGCGTGGGGGCAGTTCTGGAGAAGAAAATACTTCCCTTGCCCGTGACCTTAGCTCTGGGCGCCTTCCTCAACCATTGGAAACACCGGTTCCATTGTGGGTTCAGTATCATTGTGGGTTGAGAGCCTGGGTCAGCCTGGGCCCGCTGCAAAAATGCGGAGCAGCTGCTCGGCCAGAGCAGTTCGGCCCGAGACGGACTTGAGAGTCTTTGTGTGCGTGCCCGGCAGAGCGGTCTCCCGCAGGCGTGCGGCGCTGCAACGGCAGCCTCCGTGGGTCCACGCACCCTTCCTACCTTCAGGAAGCACACGCAGGTGAGATGGTGCCCTTTTCTCACCCGTTTACGGGCACGGAGCTCCGGTTTTGCTGGGTTAGGGCAGCGTTAAAGCCGGGCACGGGATCTCCGGCTGGGCGGCTGGAAACTTTCCTTGTTTGATCGTTTTTGGAGAGCACCGATCCCTGGATTCCCCAGCGGAGCCAAGGGATCGGCGCCATCTCGGTGTGGGTGACGTTGGGACCCTGAAATTCTGGAGACCTCCGATCCAGCCGCCGTGCCTTGGACTGTTGGCAGACACTGGGCTATTCTGCTCACTCAGGACACGGGCGAAAACCAGAGTCGGGGCTTCTGTGTAGTGGGGGCTCTGAATCAAATTAAAATGATGGAGAGGCTGGGCTTTCTATCCCCTCCAAACACACCTTTTCTCTCGTTTTTTGATGCCTTTGTTGGGTATCGAGGAGGAAAACGGAGCTCCCTTCCTCAAAGATTAACCTGCAACAAACGCGGGCATCTTATCTCTTTGCAAATTGGCACTCGCGGTGCATTTCTTATAGTTATGGATTCACTGGGGGGGAGGAAGGGGAGGGAGAGGACAGAGCCACGGATCCACAGGAGCCACTCAGAAGAACAAGGCAGCAGAATCTGTAAAATATTCAGCATTTTACAGAACAACGCTGCTATCGTGGTGGCAGCGTTTGGAAAAGGTGGTCCAAGCGGCAGGTTTTCTCCGACATTCAGGAAAAAATAGTGGCATTAATGCCATGCAATGCGAATGTATCTCAAAACCGAAAGTGTGTGCCATTTATTCCTGGAATCCGTGGATTGACTAAAATGTCTGTGGGTGATGAAATTCTTTTTCTTAAGGCCTTTTTCTTCAGCGGGACCCCTGCTTTCGTTTTATTCCACAAAATATCCTTTGGTGAAGCAGAAGCAGTTTGCATCTGATCAGAGGCACGCTTACTTTCCCCCCGTTAAAATAATGACGTTGAAAATCATCTGAGCTGATCTCCCCCCGTAATGTGCCTGGTTCTGAAACTAGATGTTTTTTTCCTAGCGTTTTCAATTTTTCGCAAATTGTTTTTGAGTTCCCCTTCGACTCTAATGCTCCTCCCTCCCTATTTGCGGGGCTGATGAGCAAGTTTAAAAATTTCAGGGCTGGGCAACGAGGCTTTCCCCAGGGGGTTGGCCGCGACCACAAAGTTGCCTGGGATAGAGAGTCTCTTGGACAACAAGGTGAGGGTCTTCCAAAGAGAGTGAGGGCCACCAAATTGCAGATGCAGGAATTTGGATGATCGCTGGGAGGCAGCAAAGAGAAAAAGGTCTTAACGTTTTGCCATCTTTGCTGCCATCTAGTGTTCAGTGTTTGAACTGCTAGCTCTTAGTATCGCTCTGAATCCTTAGAATATTAGGGAGCCGGACTCCCTGTCCCATGTTACAACTTGGTACAGAGGGATAGCTACAAAACACTGACCTAAATCAGTGTTTCTCAGCCTCTGCAAGTTTAAGATGGGTGGACTTCAACTCCCAGAGTTCCCCGGCCCGCGTGGGTGGACTTCAGCTCCCAGAGTTCCCCGGCCCGCGTGGGTGGACTTCAGCTCCCAGAGTTCCCCGGCCCGCGTGGGTGGACTTCAGCTCCCAGAGTTCCCCGGCCCGCGTGGGTGGACTTCAGCTCCCAGAGTTCCCCGGCCCGCGTGGGTGGACTTCAGCTCCCAGAGTTCCCCAACCTGCGTGGGTGGACTTCAACTCCCAGAGTTCCCCAACCTGCGTGGGTGGACTTCAACTCCCAGAATTCCCCAGCCAGCAGTCCACATGTCTTAAAGTTGCAGAGGTTGAGAAATGCCCATCTAAATAGATGCAAAATCATTGGAAACTCCTTTCCTGCCACTTTTGAGTGTGGAAAAAGCTATAATAATTTTATAAACCGGCAGGGAAAGCTTTGAGTGAACAAAAGAAAGATAGAAACCCAAGTTGAAAAATAAACCATGGTTTTTTTTAATGCAGCCATTAAAGTGCGGGTAGGGAAGAGCCCGTCTCCTCCTTGTGCCAGAAAATTAGCAGAATTGCATTTCAAAATCACCAGGCGTGGTGCAGAGACAAGGTCTCCCAGCTGGAACTCAGTCCGAGATTTTATGCCAGAGGAAAAGGATATTTTTGATCCGTGGGAACCTGAGCAGGGAACTCTCCCGGAATCTCTCCCAATGTTCCTCTCCGTACCCGTGTCTGGGAGAGTTATTCTCTTTACTATGTCCTTTCTCCCCAATATCTTGCGCCTGAGCTGAGTCTGTGTCTTCGGCTCGATTCAGACAGCTCGTTTCTCTTTTATAACGTGGCTTGGTGTGTTTTTAGGCTTCGGGCCAAATAGGAGTTCCTGACACTCAGCAAAACCCGCCCCACGGTGACACCACTGTGCGAGCCTCTCCTTTACGTGCCACTTACTTTGTGAGATTTGTGTAGTGATATCTCTGACTGTGCTTAGATGTTGTGAAAGCGCATCTTGTTCCTTGCTTGCCAAACCTGATTTTTGCTGGCAAGTAGTAATGAAAGTTCCTTATTTTATTTTATTTTATTTTATTTTATTTTATTTTATTTTATTTATTTTATTTTCCTTTCCTGTACTTTCCTGTACTTTCCTGTACTTTCCTGTACTTTCCTTTCCTTTCCTATTATTTGTTTTTTGCTACCCTCTGAAATTCTTTGCTTTTTAACATTTTGGGAATCAAATTAATGGACTTCATCGGCTATAGCAGTGTTCCTCAACCTTGGCCATTTTAAGATGGGTGGACTTCAACTCCCAGAATTCCCCACCTTGGGAATTCTGGGAGTTGAAGTCCACCCATCTTAAAATGGCCAAGGTTGAGAAACACTGGACTATAGTACAGACGTCCTGAAGCTATTGTAACTTACTGAGGTTTTGCATTAAAGGATCCCTCAGATGGGTCAGACCCAGTTTGCTGGAGCTGGGATCCCCTGATCTTTGATTAAACTAGGAACCTTACTAAAGTTGTATTATGTGCACATGGTAGGCTGGAAAACTCTGAGAAAGTTAAAAATGAGTTTAGCTGGGCAAGAAACCTAGACTGGCGAATTAACCCTAGAATAGCCTCAAAGATGGACCCACTTTTTTCCCCCTTAGCTCCAAATTTCAATACAGAGCTGTTCATTGGAAGGAAAGCTTCAAGGCTCCATCTTGCAGAGAGCAGCCATCCGAGCTTGCCCCCCCTTCCAAAAAATGGCCTATATTTCCCCCCTGGCAATAGTTGTCATTCCTTTCTTTCCAAGCAGCAAAGAATTTTGGTGGAAATTCCTAGCGGCTGAAGGATGGTGTTCTTTAACTGGTTTTGCGGCTGAGGATCAGACGTACGTCCTGCCTTTCAGTAGACCAGTGTTTCTCAACTGTGGCAATTTGAAGATGGGTGGACTGCAACTCCCAGAATTCCCCAGCCAGCATGGCTGGCTGGGGAATTCTGGGAGTTGAAGTCCACACATCTGCAAGCCGCCAAGGTTGAGAAACATGGCATTAGACAATCTTTAATGGCCTTCTCACCCTTCTGCTTGACCCTACAGCCTTTTTCCAACTGCAGGTCAGGGGCTAATTTGACAGGTTTGGGAGCAAGGGGAAAAGCATCTTCCAAACCACGTCCTTTTCCGGACGGCTGTCTCAAACGGACAGAGCCGGAAGGCGCCACGGGGAGATTTTCCAGCAGGAAACGAGGTAGAAAAAAATTAAAAAAAATCTCTTGCAGGAGAAGACAAGCTGTAGAAGCTGCTGGGTGGACTTTAGCCCAGCCTGTTTTTGCTGTATCTGGGTCCTAGCCTTTGCAAAGTGACGCGGGGGCTTCTCCTGATCCGAACGTTTAGCTGATAATTTCTGAGAGCAGCGGGGTCATGGAGGAGAGATCCTGGGTGTCGTGGATGTGAAGGATCTGGCGGGTGTTCTCCACTTTCAGCGTCTGAAGCTCGGTCAACAGCAGGAGAAGTTTGGCGTAGAGAAACCTAAGACGAGAAGAAGATACCCAATTTGTTCAGTTTTTCTTCCTCCTTCCTCATCCTCGCTTCCGAATGGTTTCCCTTTCCCCCCCTTCCCAAGTCTGGTTGGTGAAAAAAGCTTGTCTGAACGTTCATCTACCATTCAGGCCCCCCTTAAAAATAATTATGCTTCCATGCTTCCATTCCCTTAAAGCAGTGTTGTCCAAACTTGGCCACTTTAAGATGAGTGGACTTCAACTCCCAGAATTCCCCAGCCAGCATGGCTGGCTGGGGAATTCTGGGAGTTGAAGTCCACTCATCTTAAAGTGGCCAAGTTTGGACAACACTGCCTTAAAGCATTTCTACTCAGATGATTTAAGAAAGCTAAACAGCAGGTTCCTCCGAAGAAGGATCCAAAAAGAAACTTAACAGCTTGAGCTGGCTTTCAGTATTTACACTCCTGGCAGAGCAACAAGAATAGGGAAACGCAAGCTTCAGAGATTTCAGAGCAGGCTGGATCCTTCAGACCTGCTGGATTCTGCCTCCCATAAATCTACCCACGATGGAAATGGTGGTTTCCCAGATTGGAAAGAGTTGATTTTTAGCGATTTGGAGTTTCTGCAGGGAGCTTCTCCCTGACTCCGTTTGCAGCTTACCTGCCTTCGGGCAATGGATGCCACTGGTCAATATAGTTCTTCAGGGTCAGGGCGATCTTCTCCTGCATCCGGTCTATCTCCTCCCGTTGGGTAACATCCAGGCGGTCTACAGAGCAAGAGGCTTGAGGGTGAGCCAGAAGGTGGAGTCGAGGCGGAGCGTCTCCCCTCACTGGCCGGGCAGAGAGAGAGCCCCATGGCTAGCCAAAGACAGCTGGGTGTCCCCCGATGGAGGGAAACATTTTAAGGGAAAGGAAATAGCAGCTGAAGCCATTGTAGACTTGTTGGGATTTTAGGGAAGGGCTATTAGAGGTCATCTAGTCTGACCCCCTGGCCAGAGCAGGAACCCAAGGCATGGAATCCACGAATGGAAAGGTGGGGAGGGTCTTAGATCCATCTAGTCTGACCTCCTGGCCGGAGCAGGAACCCAAGGCATGGAATCCATGAATAGAAAGGTGGGAAGGGTCTTAGAGGCCATCTAGTCTGACCTGGCCGGGCCTGGAACCCAATGCATGGCATCCTCGAACGGAAAGGCGGGAATGGCCTTAGAGGCCATCTAGTCTGACCCCCGGCCAGGTCAGGAATCATTACTCCATCGAATTTGGGGAGCGGGATCGAGTCTGCCCCCTTGCGAATGGGGTCTCACCTGGGTAGAACAACGCTAGGGCCTGCAGCAGGACGTACTCGGCTTCGTGCAGTCGTAGCTTTCGCAAACTGATGTGGAACTTCAGCAGCGGCTCTAAATAAACCTGCTGAAATCCGGCTGGAAGAAAAACGGGGTGGGGACCCAAGTCATCGGAAGGAGGATGGGAGCTGGGATGTTACTGAAGATAACCTTGGTTTTCTCCCTTGCTGGAATAAACACCCAGGTTTGGCCACTGGAGGGTGCTTTCACTCAACACATCCATGGCGAACGTCCAATGGGCGCTCCAATTTTATGCATTTGCAACCCCCCAGATATCTCTGTAATCTCTCTTCCATCCTTGGTCTCATGCCTGTTTAATCCGTCCTAAAGATTAATTACAGCTTACCCTATCTGGGCTGGAAAAAAAAACCCCAGATGTGCACCGCTGTTGATCCAAGTCTTAAGGAGTCCAATGCTTTTACTGTAATACTAATCCAGTACTGGGATCACGGGGACACGGACAGAAAAAGAGGGAATCGCTTTGTTAAATGGAGTGGCCGTGGGTGGGAACCAAAATTACACAACCCGCAGCCCTCCAGATGATGTTGGACTCCAGTTCCCAGCAGCCTTGGGTGAGCAGTGAAGGCTCTTGGGAGTTGTAGTTCAGCAAGGCCTGTACGCTGCTCACCCCTGGAGGGATGCTGGCTGGGGAATTCTGGCTGTTGAAGTCCACACATCTTAAAGTTCCCAAGGTTGAGAAATCCCAATCTAAGATGCTGTTCTAGCTGTCCATTTTTCTTGCCATAGAAAGCTAGAACGAAATGCATTTCATAAAGGGTTTCCTTCCACATCTATATTCAATTTTTTGCCAATTGTATATGCTCTAGCCTGTCCTAAATTAACTGCAAGCAGATCTTAATTTCTCAACTGCCAGATCCAGCCTTAGCTTCCATCATGGGGAGAGAAGAGGAGCTCTCCTAACATAGCCACCAATCATAGTTTGTTTTCCAGCTTCTGGTTCCCAGGCTGAGTTTGCAACCCCCGGTGAACCCCAAACTTGCCAAGCGTCTTTAATCAAGCCCACTGTGCGCTGAAGCATTTGTCCTGCAGCGTATAAATTAACCATTGCCCTGTTTTCATTTGCAATCTGTACGTTTCTTAATATAGTGTTGCAACAATGCATTTTAAAGAAGCAAATGTCCTTTTGCATTATAGACCCCCCCCGGCTTGGAGATGTAGCATTCTGTGAAAAATTATGGATGTGTAGAACTGGGGGGTGGGAGGGGCAGCAAAAATGATTATAATATTCAGTCTTTATAATCTTGGATCACTGATACCCATTGGGTTGATGACTCAGAAATGGAAAAGCTGATCGATATGATTTCATGCGATCAGGGTTCCTCGTGTGTTCAAAAACTGGAGCAAATCATTTCTCATATATAATTAAATATGCTGTTGGCCGTTCTGCTTGTCTTTCCCCCCACTTTCTTCTCTGTTTCATTTTCTTCCTTTTCTCATAAAAAATTTAAAAATGCTTCCGCGAACCGTAAGTAATCGTGTAGGGTGAATGCAGAAGCAACTAACAACTCCCCGAAGGGAGGGGTGCGATGCACAACCACATGAATCCACGAGAGGCGCACGGTGAATTCTCTTCCCAGCCCCACCCACTTACCCAGGGCACCATCTTGGATGCTGTAGCAGTGATGGCCGCATTTCCACGTGTTGGTTTCCTCACTGAAAACAGTGTTGAACTGGATCTGGCAGATCTCCAGCGTGGCTCCTTTGAGAAGGGAGATCTGGTCATCCATAGGCAAATTTCTAAGTGGGGAGGAGGACCGAGAGAGAGAGGCAGGGGTTGGGGGATGCTCTTCACAAGATCAGGAGAAGATCCAACGAGGTACCCTCGCATCATCGCTCGGCTTGACTCGTTTCCATCTTGGTGAGTGGCTTTCTGTTTTATGGCTTAGGGTGAATCCTGGTTAGTTTAGGATTCGGGGGGCTTATGAGCCCGGAAAAATGGGTTTATCTGGTCACCAAGCTCCATATGATTGGGAAAGATGGGGCTCGCCAAGAGAGAAGAGAGGGCCAGAAGGCGAGAGATGGCCAGATGTGATGGAATGGACTCATGAAGGCCAGGCTTAGGGAGATAAGCGTGTTCTTAGCCCCCAGCAGGAGTGTGGGAAGTTCAAGAAGATGAGGCTGGCAACACCCTAAGGAATTCACGGTGTTGTGGCTGGCTGGCTTGGGAACTAGGGTCCAGTCTGGGGAGATTTTCTATCTGGAGGTTGTAGCTAATAAACGCAACAGAACTGTATTTGCATTGTCTCTTGGAGTTCTTTGGGCTGAACCTGACACCGGGAGATGGACCGGCCTCGCGACTCACTCACCTAAACACCGGGATGGCCTTGGCAAACCGGATGACTTGCTGGATCATGAAGGTGCTGAGGTCAGCAAACAAGGGCAAGGAGGAGAAGACGTCAGGCAGGACCTCCTCCGAGCTGTCCTCCATGTGGGAGTGGGAGTGCAGAAGATACAGAGGAGAGGACGGGACTTCCTGGGGGCCTTGGGTTGGCGGGCTGTGGAGGAAGAGTCGGACTGGCGGCTGCAGGGAGAAGCTGGATCAGAGGCCTTGGTTGAGGACACAGGGGACTCCTTCTCCCGGGGTGGGGCAGCCCCATCCCATTGGTATTTCTCCAGCAAGCTATGGATAAGCTCACTCTAACTCAGCCTCAGTGTAATGGGGAGAAGGAGCAACCTTGAGGGACAGGAGGAAGAGCCACAACCAGGACAAGGGTCTTCTAAAGCCTCCGTTTATCCACAGCTTCCCTGTCCCAGGACCACGTTGGCTTCTGCACCCATTTGACCTTCGCAAATGACACTTCTGGGGGGTCACAATCCATGAATCAGCCATTTCTCCTGCATCTGAATTTGGATGCTTCCTCAAGCAGGCATCTTCTAGAGCAGGGTTTCTCAACCTCATCAACTTTAAGATGTATGGACTTCAACTCCCAGAATCCTCCAGCCAGCCGGCTGGGGGATTCTGGGAGTTGAAGTCCACTCACAAAGTTGATGAGGTTGAGAAACCCTGTTCTAGATAAATTGGGCTGATTCTCATCATCCCTAACCTGCCCTTTATCTCCTTGGTCAATCATCTACAAGCTAGACTCAAAGTTCCTGTCCATTCCAAGCCAGTCCTTTGACCTATTGTTGGCTGTGCATTGCATTTCTACTCCTTCCTCCCCTCCAGGAACTCAAGATGACCTGCAGAGTATTCCCAATAACCTTGCGAGGTAGGCTAAGCTAGGTTCAGAGAGCTAGGCACAGGGGAGCTGTCCCATCTGTAATGGGAAGAGGGAACAACCTTGAGGGACAGGAGGAAGAGCCACAGCCGAGACAACGGCCAGATAAAAGAAAACTGAGTCCGGGCCAGGACTGTAACCCGAGAAAGCATCTGAGACAGACTTTCCCTAAGTCTCACGAAGATAAAGGGAGGGAGCGGGGAGCGCATTCAGACTTGCAAGGTTCTGTTTATAACCTTATAAGAAAAGTAGTATTCACATGCGTGATTTTGCTTTCCACACCCAGGCGTGCCTCTTCGCCACCTTTTCTGTCGGCCACATCTGGGGCTGGGTTAAAACCCAAACGAAGAGAAGCTCCTGGACGGCTGACCCGGGTTCAGGGGGTTGTGTGAACCGAGGCCTGGAATGCCATCTTGGAAGGTAGGTAAGGCTCTGAAAAAACCAAACTAATCTTTCCCGCCTCCTTCCTTCCTTCCTTCCTTCCTTCCTTCCTTCCTTCCTTCCTTCCTTCCTTCCTTCCTTCCTTCTTACTTGGTAGTGGATGAACTGGGAGAAGGTGGAATCAAAGTTTCTGTTGTGCGCTTCCATGAGGATCTCGATGAGCTGCTCTTGGTCCGGAGAGAGGCTGCGTTCCTCCGGCAGTTCGGTGGGGAGGATCGGGGCCTTGGGCTTCTTCTGCCTCCGCAGCGCTCGGCGGATGCAGAGCACCTCCTCTGACATGATCACTGGGAGAGAAAGAGGAACTGGGGCTCCGGTGATCGTGATTCGGACTCCGCACCAGGGTTTGCTTTCACTCTGATTCACAAAGCCCCAACAGATTCTCACACCGTACCGGGCATGCCATCAGGGAAGGAAGATGGGAACCTATTTTTCCCTTTTCCATTGGTTCTTTCCACTTCTTCGGTCTTGCCGAAGCAACCGGGCCTCTGGAATTTTTATTTCCGACTGTCCTTTTCCCTTCTCGGCTTGCAGAGACCCAGCCAGCTTGCAACTGGTTTGCCCCCCCAGCCTCTGCCCCGGTTGGAGAGGGCTCCCGGCACGCGCTCTGGCGCCTGGCCTCTTCCTTCTTCCCTTGCAACCTGCCCAGGACTGGAGCTGCGGGTCAGAGGGCGACCGCAGTGCATCATTTCTCATCCGCCTCCTCGCCTGCAGTGGCCGCATCTTCCATCTCGCGCTTCCTTTTCTCTCCCCGCGCCCCCCACCCCGATGCCCTGCGGTGCAAGATAAATCCAGAGTCTCACTTGCCCCCAATTTCACCTCTACCAGATCATTCCAAGCTCCAGAGCACATCGATGGCTTCCATGCCAGGACCGGAGCTCTGTTTTAGGAGAGAAACCTCCCTCCCTCCCTCCCTCCCTCCCTCCCTCCCTCCCTCCTCTTTCTCTTTCTTTCTTTCTTTCTTTCTTTCTTTCTTTCTTTCTTTCTTTCTTTCTTTCTTTCTTTCTTTCTCTCTCTCTCTCTCTCTCTCTCTCTCTCTCTCTCTCTCTCTCTCTCTCTCTCTCTCTCTCTCCCTCCCTCCCTCCCTCCCTCCCTCCCTCCTTTCTTTCTTTCTTTCTTTCTTTCTTTCTCTCTCTCTCTCTCTCTCTCTCTCTCCTCCCTCCCTCCCTCCCTCCCTCCCTCCCTCCCTCCCTCCCTCCCTCCCTCCCTTCTTTCTTTCTTTCTTTCTTTCTTTCTTTCTTTCTTTCTTTCTTTCTTTCTTTCTTTCTTTCTTTCTTCCTCTCTCTCCTCCCTCTCCTCCTTCCCTCCCTCCCTCTCTCCCTTCTTTCCTTCCTTCCCCTCCCCTTCTCCTCCAATTCTCCTTCCTTCCTTCCTTCCTTCCTACCTCCCTCCCTCCCTCCCTCCCTTTCTCTCTTTCTCTCTTTCTCGCTGGCTCCTGCATGAAAGCCGACCCAGCCGAGCCGGTCGATGCAGCAGGGAGGCCAGCCGGGGCTGCTCCTCCCGCCGACTCCTCCAGCGCCGCATGGGGCTCCCAGGGGAGCTGACGCTGCGTTCCTGACCAGATCTTCTCTCCACGCCAAGCCAGCCTGCAGCTGCCAGGCCCGCCTCGGCTCCCCTCTTGAAACCAGCCAAGCTTTGCAGGGCCTCTCCAACCATCTCCCCCTTGATGCAGGAGCACTGGCGGGGTGGGCAAAGGAGGTCACCCTGCTGCAAGGTCCTGCTACAGCTGCGACTCCTTGGGAGGCAGAAAAAAGCCTTTTATTCACTCTGGGTTTTCTCTTAAGAGTGAACGGGGTTTCTTGCTGATTTCATGCTCACAACCGAGGCGAGGGAGGCTTGGCAAAGCCGTCGTGGCAGACCAACATCCGGCAGTGCATTTCGGGGCTGAGCTGGGGATCCGAGACGGGGCCCTACTCCAATTCCAATCATCCACTCTGAGACGATGAAAGCTGGCTGAGGAAGCCCCCCCTGCCCGATCCATAACCCTGGTTCCTATGTGCCGTAACCCATGCGTCAGTCCTGACAGTTCTATCTTCCATAATGAGCCGGGTTCACCCGTTGCACTCAGCTCTGTTTGGCTAACCACGGTTTACTGAACAGGCCAGAAGGCAGGAACCCCCTTCACCGTGGTTTGCCAGCCCCAATATCTGCATGTGCAAAACACCCGAAGTCAGAACTGAACCGTGTTTGGCGTGAACCTGGCTAGAGAGCTGCTGAACTTTGGCCAGGCTGTGGTGCCAGGGGTCTGAGGGTCCTGGAAAGTCCTGCCCGATCACTTACTGTCCTTCCTCATGCCCACCGAGAGGCATTTCTGGTAACGACAGGCCTGGCATTGCCGGCGCTTGGCTTTCGTGATGGGGCAACTCCGAGTGAAGGGGCAAGTAAACTGGAGGCCCTTGAGCACGGTCCTCCTGCAAGGCAAGGGGAAGAAACATGAAGAGGAGACATGAGGACTAGAAACTTGCAAGCGCCTGCATCTTCCGGAATCATGAGGACTAGCACCCGACCTTGCTTTCGGATGCCAAAGCTCAACCCACGGCAGAAGACGGGATAATTTTCCTCGTCGACCCCTAGCATCTGCTGAGAGAACGCCTGGCCTGAACCGGGGAGACCGTGCAAGGCTCCAGTCCTCATGGTGGCCGGGAGAGGGAGGAGGGGAAGGCCAGGGCAGAAAGAAAGGCATTCATGCCTACCGAAAGAACCCTTTGCAGCCTTCGCAGGTCATGACGTGGAAGTGGTAGCCGCTGGCTCGGTCCCCGCACACGGCGCAGGTCTTCTCCTCGCCTTCGAGGTCTGGGTCGCTGCAGGCGCTCCTAACCTCGCCGTCCGAGAAGTGCTGCATGGCGGCCGCCGTCCGATTCCCTAGGGGAACTTTAAACAGGCCCACCCACCTTCTTTATTTTATTTTTGAAATGGATTTGCTGGTCGGATGAATAGGAGCTCAAGGTGAGGGCGGGTGCTCCTATTTTTTCCCCACAACAACCCTGTGAGGTAGGCTGGTTGAGAGAGAACAGCGAGGCCACAGGCCCCTAGGGAGCCTCTGTGGCTAAAGGGGGGCTTGAACCCAGTCTCCCCACTCTTAATCTACCACCGTGTTTCTCAACCTTGGCAACTTTAAGATGAGTGGACTTCAACTCCCAGAATGCCCCAGCCTTGGGGCATTCTGGGAATTGAAGTCCACCCATCTTAAAACATGCTGGCTGGGGAATTCTGGAATTCAAACCATCTTCTGGCTAAAAGGGAGGACCTGGTTGGTGCAGAAAATACTTAGATCGTGACTGGACTGTACCCTCTCAGCCCAGCCCACCTCACAGGTTTGTTGTTGTGGAGGTAAAAGGAGGAGGAAGGAGCATTAGGTATGTTCACCGCCTGGAGTTATTTATCAAAAATAATAAAGGTAGGAGAAAAATCAAATAAATAAATAGGGAAGAAATAAACAAACTCCCCCACCCTGTTTTAGCCAAGCCCAGTTGTGCCAACTCACTGTTGTGCTTCGGGTTGCTCCCAGCTGGGCAAATGTTGTGTTCAGCTCCTCCTTCCAGTCGCGCCTTCATGGGTGTGTAAAAGGACACGGGTTGTGCAACCTGGGAGGCAAAGGTTACGGGAGAGGCAGAGAAAGAGAATTGGACAGATTTTGGTGGCACCTTTTCGGGCGCACCCCTTTTGTTCGAAGGCGCCGGCTTTGGGGGGCTGCAGCCCGCTGCATCGGAGGCAGCGGCTCCATGCAGCTGATGCAGCGAGCCGCATTTCCCAGAAGCGGAGGCCTCTTCCTAAACATGATTAGTGGGAAAAGGTGCTCCCGAAATCCTGATTTATTTATTTTTTTGGACTACAGTAGACAAACATGGTTCTCCTTCTAGAGAGGACAAAGAAAAGATGTGGGTTTTCGACTCCAAGGAAATTGGGCAAGGAATAACAGTAATGATAATAATAGCTAATATCCTACGACAATACCTTGAACACCATCAACCGACCACATCTGGATATCCCAGGTCCTTGGGAAGGACTCGATGGGTGGATAAAAAGGCCAAATCCAGCCTCAACATCTGGATTGTGCAACGCACAACAATAACACTAATCCTACCTGGAAGTTATTTAAAGGTAGAAAATCTCATCGGTACCAACCTGGGCATTGTTCCCAATGTACAGAGCGAGGGAGATCGAACAAGAGGTCGTGCCGAGTGTGCATTGCACAACTGCTCCTCTCTCGATAACCCTCCCCTTTCCTCCTGCCCCCCCAAATCCCCCGGGTGGGGCAGACGTCACCCCCACCCCACCCCACCCCAGATCTCTTGCTTTCTACGTGGATCCTGAGCAGCGGCTGGGAAAACACATCCCGAAACATGTGTCTTTGGCCGGGAAGACGAGGCATCGACGGTGGTGGCTTTCCAAAAGCGTCATAGAAGGCCAGTGGGTTGCCACCAGGATTCAGGGATTGAAAATCAGAAATCCATGCTGGGAAACCGCAGATCCCCTCTAGTTCAAAGCAACCCCAGGCCCCTATCTTCTTCCCCATAAGGGCAGAATCTCCGATCGCTGTTTTGCCCCAGATGTGAAATCTAGCATGGATCGGTCCTGCTTTCTTCTGCCACCCCCGGACTGTGGAGACAGTGACTTTTCTCTTGCCCCGTCTCGGTTTCCCTTCCTACCTGGTTGACCTGCCGTGCTCGATGGACGTCGGAGTGTGCGAGGGGCGGCTGTTGTTCTTCCTAGCACCCCGACGGCCCGCTTGTTCTTTTCCCCAGTGACTTTTGGATCTCTGGGGTTGGGGGGGAGGATCCAGAATGATTTGATTTGATAAGAGAGGGCACCATTGTACTTTGCCCTCGGAGCGGGCAGGAGAGAACGGTGGCTGCAGGCCCACGGGCGGAGGGTTGGTGGGGAGGGAAGGGAAGGGCACCCAGCTGGAGATGGGGAGATGGGAAGGAGGGCTGGAGGTCAGCCAGACCCCACGGCACGGACGCCAGGTTGCTTGGGACTTGTGAACATCGGACCAAATTTCTGCCTCTTTTAACAGGTAGGCATGGAACAGACTCTGCACCGGTGGGACAGAGGAAAAGCTGACTCGGTTGAAGTCCTGCCTGGCACGCCGTCGTGGGAAGGGTTATTTGCTCAGACCAAGCAGAGTCTGAGATCGGACACCACCAGATGTGCAGAACTACAATTCCCACCAGCCCCTTCCCCACGGGCCAGCTGCGAGGGAGAGGCCGTTCGGCTGCGTCCGGAGGACCCCAGACCGCTAACCCCCTCCCGAACTGCTCTCGCAAAAAAAAAGACACTTGTTTTTAGAACTAGAAAAAATAAAATCACATTTCTCAAGTAGAGATGTTTGACCCGCCGGTTGGATTTGCAGAAATTTGTCATGAAAACCGAAGCTGATGACAGAGATCTTAATACAAGCTTAAGAGAAAAGAACAGGGCAGAATGAACCCATGATTATTGATAAGTATAAAATATAAAGTAGTTTTTTTTCTCTCTTTTCTGAGTGTGTGGAGTTGTCTCTTTGCTTTCTTTTAATCGTTTTTTTTTTTTTGGTGTAAAGATTTCTTTGGTTAATGACGTCCGTATAAAACTTTTGGAAAAATGAAGAAGGGGAGGAAAAAGAAGGAAGAAAACTCAGATGGTTCTTTAATCCCTGAGGCCGGATTAATACCTCCACTAGTTAATGAAATGGGGTGTTTAGTTAATTTATCTTGTACAAGTCCAGGCTGGGCTGATCTATCTTTTCAGATTTCCCCCTCGCCCCACCTGGGGGTAGAGAGGATCGTCAAACAAATTGTCATCTCGGTTCCTCCGTGAGTCCATGCCACGTTTGAGTCAAGCTTAGCTTTCTTCTCCGGAGCAATCTTGGCAGGCCCAGAATAGAAGACCAACATTAAACCCAAGATGGTTAGCGATGGGCCTGGATTTACTGGTCAAAATTCCCCGGTTGGGATCCAATCAGTTCCCAGGTAGGGTTGGAAAAATTCCAGTTTGCACCCTGGATTCTGTGGCTCGTACCAAAGAGATGAATTGCACCTTCCCATTATATGAAACCTTAGTACAATGTTTCTCAGCCTTGGGCTCTTGAAGATGTGTGGACTTCAACTCCCAGAATTCCTGGCTAGGGAATTCTGGGAATTGAAGTCCACACATCTTCAAGTGGCCAGAGTTGAGAAACATTGCCTTAGCATGTTGAGAAGCCAGGATTGGCTAAGAGTGACTGCCTATAGCAATGTTTCTCAACCTTGGCCACTTTAAGATGTGTGGACTTCAATTCCCAGAATTCCTGGCTGGGGAATTCTGGGAATTGAAGTCCACACACCTTCAAGTGGCCAAAGTTGAGAAACATTGCCTTAGCATGTTGAGAAGCCAGGATTGGCTAAGAGTGACTGTCTATAGCAATGTTTCTCAACGTTGGCTGCTTTAAGATGTGTGGACTTCAACTCCCAGAATTCCTGCCTGGGGAATTCTGGGAATTGAAGTCCACACATCTTAAAGCAGCCAAGGTTGATAAACACTGGTCCATAGCCTCTGGTTCAGAAATGTCAGCAGCTGGGTATGTCTTTGCCATAGTCAAAACCAAATCACCTACATAACAGCTTAGCGCAATGAATAAGCCAAGTCTGAGCTGGGTTTGCATGTCACCCTAAACCATGGCTTCTTAAACTATGGTTTATTGAACCAAGTTGGCTGGGTTCACTCTCCGAGCGGAGCCAAAAGCCAGAGTCTGTATGCAAAGCTTTTGCGCTGTGCTTTCCATGAAAAAAATCTCAAAGGGGCTTGCACTGACATTACCAAAATATTAGTTTTCTTCTAGAATGGGATACTGTATGCAAACTTTCAGCTTCAACCTCTCGTCGAAGGGCTTGAAGAGGCGAAATGGGGTTGGATTCTGAAGATGTATTTGATTTATTTTATTGATTCAATTTATATAGCCGCCCAGAGTCACTGGTCTGAGATGGGCGGCTATATAAATTGAATCAATAACATTTTGCCTCTTCCAGCCCTCCCAAATGCCAGGAAGGGCCCCAAAAGAGATTTTGGAGAGCCACCCTCTCTCCACATCCAGTTTCAGAACCGACTCTTGGCTGCCCCTCAATGACCTTGAGGACTAGAGCCTTGCTACGTCCCTGTTGTATTTAAAAAAATTAAAAATGAAACACGGGGTTGGGGGGAAGACATTGAAAAACAACTCCCAAATGTCCCTAGCTTCAATTAACAGAGATGAACGACGCAGAAAAGATGAAAGGGTGGGAGAAATAAATAAATCAGGGCAAGCAAAACCAAATGTTAGAAGACTAAACCAACACCGGGTCTTAATTCTTCTCGCTCGCACAAACCAACCCCTTCCTTGCCCGTTTTCCCCCTCAAATAGCCACGTTTCTATTGTAAGTGCTTTGGGGCAGGGTATTTTAGCTAACATAAATGCTATTACAGCCAACAAACTACGATTGAAATATAGGAAGCATCGCCTTCGCATTCTCCTTTTAATACCCTAAAAGAGAGAGACGATGCGGAATATTTTTTCCTAGTGATAAAACGGAGTATGGTGCAACCCGGGAAACGCCAAGCCGCTTTTGCCAGGGAGCGAGAGAGCGCTTGAAAACCAAGACGGATAATGGTGCTATAATCATAATTTAATGTCATTTAATTCAGGCGGTTTAATATGCCTTAGATTAGGGGGTATATTAAATATATGGTTAATACTCAATTGGATCAGCGCCATAGTGATAAAATTAAAGGGTTTTTTGTGTGTCTCCTGCACACGCATGCACGCACACAAATGTACCCAGTGCTCTTATTCACACTGGCTTACCTCTCACCCGGATGCCTTTTTCCAGTGAGGGGTTCAAAGCTGGCTCCCCGCTTTCGTTCTGGGGCTGGGCGCCCGTCAGCCCAAAGACAGGCAGCCAATCTTGCGGGGGGCTTCTCTGCAACTCCCCGGTGGCCCCCAGGGCTCGCCCGGGTCTTCAGCAGGCTCCCATCGGCTGCGCTGGGCCCCGAGTGCCCGAAAACGGCTCTCGCAACCCATCTGGAATGAAGCTGAACTGGTTTGACTCCCAACTGGAGCATGTGAAAACTTACAACCTGCAGCCTGATCCTCTTCCCTGAGTCACTTCCGAATTTGGACGAGTTCCTTTGCTTGCTTTGAGCCGGGTGGAGGCTCAGGTGCGTGTTCACAGAGGGTTAAATTTATATCCAGGGACGGACGCAGCTTTCCCTCCTCCCCTGGTCCTCTACAACGTCCCTGTGAGGTAGGCCGGGCTGGGAGAGAGGGAGGGGTCCAAACTCTCCCAGCGCCTCGTCCAGCACCTTTGCAGCAACGCCACCCCCTTTTTCCAAGCCTGCATTTGCACTGATCTATGTAGATGGAGATCTTTTTTCCTCTGTGAATTTTGCCTACGACAACAGCCCTGCGAGGTAGGCTGGGCTGAGAGGGAGGGTCCGGCCCCAAGCCCCCCCAGGGACATTCCGTGGGAGAAGGGGACTAAAATCTGTGTCTCCCTGCTCGTTCCCTCTAAGCCAGGGAAAGATGGATATTCCTAAAATGATTCTAATTTAAGAAACTCTAATTGAGGTCAACCTGAACCAGTGCTCGCCCTCTCACATTGCAACCACAAGCTCGCCTCACCCCCTTGCACCTGTCAGGGACCTCCCCCCAACTTCCACAGGTAGACTGCTCCTCTTGGTGGAAGCTCTTTTGTTCACTTCGGGCAAAGGCAGGTAAAGGAAGATGAGCTAGACTGGAATCACGGAGGGGTGAAAAGGGTGAAAAGAGACCATTTTTCTCCTCTTGACCACAGGGGCCAAGATTCAAGAGCGAGAAAAGAAATCGGACGGTGGATCTGTGGAACTCACCGTCAAGGGATTGAAAAGAAGACAGTCACCATGTCCTAAATGGGATAGTTCTATGCCAGGGTTTCTCAACCTTGGCTGCTTGAAGATGGGTGGACTTCAACTCCCAGAATTCCCCTTGCTGGCTGGGGAATTCTGGGAGTTGGAGTCCACCCATCTTCAAGTGGCCAAGGTTGAGAAACACAGCTCTATGCAATCACAGGCAGAAGAATTTAAATTCCAGATTTTGGAGAGGGATATACAAAACAGTTATTGCTCCATAACCGTGCTTGGGGGGGTTCCCAAATCGACCTGTGTGTGGGGACTTGCAAAAGCCCTTGTTGCAATCTCTCCAAGCTGCCTTTGGATCCAGGATGAGTCTTAATCATGGTTTGTTGAAGAAGCCTAGACTCATCTTGGGGCATGCATTGAGCAAAGTCCAGCCTGATTTTTTTGCCCAGTACCTGATATTTCCCTTGCGCCCTTCTACCCATCCGACGAAGAAACGGACGGAGCCCCAAAAACTGACATCAGAGCGAGAATAAGCTAGGATTTCATTATGGCATATGGAAAAGAAGCTTTAAGCAAGCAAGTAACGACACACGGATAACCAAGGGCAGTTTCACATTTTGGTTTGTTGCCAAAAAAAGGGTATAAATTGCCTGCTCGGCCTGCCGTCCCCGCAGGGTCTTTGTTGATGAAAGAGAAGTTGATTTCCCCGCTTTGATTTATAATTTCTTCTTGTGGCCCCCAGAGACATGGGATTTTAGGCAGGAAAAAAGCAAAGAGAGTCAGAATTTTTTCATCTCTCAACCTGCTCCCTGCTTCTCCCCCCCACCCGCCGCCCCCAGCCCTGATCTGGCTTTGCCACATAAATTTTTTATCTTCTGCCAGGGCTTTAAATTAAACATGATGGGAAAAATTGAGCAGAGGAGGAGAAGCAGCTGAAAATACAAGGTTTTATTCAGGTCTAAATGGACTGGGGGGGGGGGTGGAATTTGAACGCAAGCTGGGTGCAAAGGATCCCTTAAGCCACATTCTAAAATACTGTTGCTTTATTTCATGCAGCTTAAAATGATGTATTTATAAATGGGGGTTGAGTGCCTGGAGATTACTCTTATATACACAACAACACTGCAAGGGAGGACCAGGAAATACCCCCAAGATGCAGATGGAAGGCCAAGAATAGCTCAGATTATTATCTTCTCCTACTTGGGTATCCTGTTTATTAATATTCTTGCTCCATTTCACAGGAGGTTATAAGAGCTACAATCACGGTGCCACCTTCTAACCCTCCTTCCTTTGAATATTTTACCAACCGATCGCCTTCAATGGTTCGAGCTGGAAAGGTTTTTTTTTTTTAAGTTTCCAGCTGAATCCCTGAATAGCAAAGCACGAGAGGGGGACGGTTGAATTTCAGCTAGGAAATCTAGGGGGAAAGGGGCTTCAGCAAATATGTGGGACTGCGGTGCCCATCAGCAACAGCCAGAGTTTCCCCAACTGAGTGCCGTTGAAATGCGCTGGGCTGATACATCCCTTATCCACCGCCAGCTTGGTCCAGTGTTGGTTAATTGGAGCTGGACTGTACAGGACTGGGGAAAGCTGGTTTATAAAAGCTGGAAACTGAGATGGGAAATGGGTCCTGTGATGGCTGCGCCAGAGCAGAGTTTTGCAAATTTAGCAAGTTGAAGTCCGCACATCTTCAACTAGCCAAGATTGAGAAGCACTGCACCAGAGAGCCTAGCGATCATCTTGCAAACGTGGAAGTCCACACCGTGAATGTTCCCTCTCTGCAAACCATGTTGGCCACCGCCTTCCTTCTATTCCTATCAACCCAGTTCTTACACCCGTGACTTCGTAGGCCTGGTGGCTCTTGTGCCCTTGGAGAAAACCCCAAACCCCATCAATCCACATTCACCCAACTTTAGAAGATCTTCTGAGATCAGCAGGAGCCGGAACGAGAGAGAGGTTGTTATTAATGCACGTTAGCACCGTGCCCAATCTGGTGTGGCTCACGCTGACATTCTGGGCTTCTGAAAGGAGCAGGAAAAAAACAGTGGGAAGAGACCATCTAACGGAGAGCCCTCTCTTTTTCTTAAAAACCGAAAGAAGGAAAGACCAGCCAGTTCCCAGTTTGTTTACTACCATCAAGCTGGCTTTAATCCACTTTGTCAATGCTGTAGAAACCAGGGGCTTCTCTCATTGGCCGCCTGCGCCTGCCAATCAAATTGCCGGGCACCTTTGAGTCAGTTAAGTGTGCCAGTGAATTGGAAAGGCAAACAGGGGCAGTGTGGATGAATGAAAACCCACAAGAGAAAGGAAGAAATACAGCATCTTCGTGGGAGCATCTCCTAAGCATCCGACTGCAGGCGCTATGAGTAAGGTACGGGGAGGGGGATGCAAGAATTTGGAGGGATGGGATGGGGAGGACTGGGGGGGATGCACAAGCTTGAAGGTGTCTGCTTTCTAGATTTGGCAAAGGATGTCCCCTTCGCAGAGAAGGCTTTGAGCATCTGGATGAGCAAAGAGGATGCAAAAGGGGACGCCAGGACGTGGAAGGCTTTAGGTTCCATTGCAAGCTGTGGGTTTCATTGCAAGCCGTACATTTTGTTGCAAGCCAGGGGTGTCGCGGCTAAGGTTGGGGGAGCCTCGCAGGGCGTCTCTTCCTGCCCGCGCCGTGGAGCCCTGCACCTGTAGGCATTTGCACAAGATTTGCGCGAGGTGCGAGCAAGAGGGAATGAAAGACACAGAGGAGGAGGAAAAAATATGGGGAAAGAGCGGGACAACTTTGGGATTGGGTCTGAGAGCACGGCCTGAAGCCTGAAAAGATTCATTCCTAAAAAAGCCTGGGGGGGGGGGAGTAGGAGAAATTGAGCAACCTGTATTGCGAAGGTGTTCCATTTGCACGCCTGATTTGAGAAGAGAATGGTTGCATTTCTTCACCTTTGTCCATCTGATATTTCGGAGGCTCTTTCCCCTTATTCCTCTTATGCTTCTTTTCCGTTGCCTGATCTGCTGCAAGGCAAGATCAGAATAAATGGATTTTTTTTAAAAAAATATTGCCTATCTGGTAAAAAAAGGACGGGGGGGGGGGAAGGTGTAGGGAGAGGAAATCCACTTCTCTGCCACGGGGAAAGGCTTCCCTTTTCTGCGTCTGCTCATCCGTAGAACCGAGCGTGCATCGCGGTGCACGGGTGGTGGTGAGGGAGAAGCGTGCGGAAGGCTGTCCTGATGCCAAGCGATGTGCCCGAATTGAAGCCCGTGATGTGCGTGCAAAGGAGAGGTTTTATGGAGACCTCGGTTCCTTAATCTAGAGAATTCATCTCTGGGGGCTAAATCCTGCTGTGCTGGGGTGCGTGCGTGCGTGTGTGTGTACGAGTGTGCTCTGATCCAAATGCAGATGTCAGTAACGCTGGAGCCCCGATGGAGCATCCGTGAGCGTACGACTCCAAACTGGAACAGGGAGACCCACTTTTCACAAAAGAGGAGAGAGGGCGGGGTGAGGGAGACTTGTCCAGGGTTAGGGATGCGCGTATATTATATAAAAACTCTGGGGCCTCCTTAGAAAATACATCAGCGGGAGAAGCAGAACAGCCACAAAGAAAGTAGTCCATCAAGGAACATGTTCTAAACCCAGGGAATTCACATATCTTAGCAGAAGGAGGAAGAGAAGAAATGGAGGAGAAGGAGAGGAGGAGGAGGGAGGGGGATGAAGGAGAAGGAGAAGAAGGTGATATGGTGATGATGATGGAAAAGGAGGAGGAGGTGAAGAAGAAGATGAAGGAGGAGAAGGAGGAGGAGAGGGAGAAGGAGATGAAGATGAGGAGGGAGGAGAAGGAGGAAGAAAAGAAGAGGAGGAGGAGGGGGGATGAAGGAGGAGAAGAAGGAGAAGGTGAGATGATGATGATGATGATGGAGGAGGAGAAGGAGGAGATGAAGAAGAAGAAGATGAAGGACGAGAGGGAGAGGGAGAAGGAGATGAAGAGGAGGACGACAAAGAGAAACAGAAAGAGGAGGAGGAGGAAGAAAAGAAGAGGAGGAGGAGGAGGAGGAGGAGGCGGAGGGGAAGGCGGCTACTGTAGGATAACTAGGATAACTTGGTGGAGCTTCTGTGTCCAGTAACAGTCTACCCTTAAATGCTCCCTGAAAACTGGACAGCCATTTGGTCTACTCTGGCCGGAATGTTCTTGAGATCTTCCGCCCCAGTTGCAAATCATTCTGTGTTGTTTTGGTCTAGGAAATCAGGGAAGAAGAAAAGCTTGCCAATGCGGGTTGTCTCGGGGGGATGCAGACAGGGTCTTTTAATCGTAGTTCATTGTCTAGCCCAGAACGATGGTATTTCTTTCCCCAAGTTCATTAATGTATTATTGGACACAACCAGAGTTTTTGAAGGATGTTAAGGCTGATCAAAATCCCGCTGCTCACCTAACCTATTTGAACCACACGGAAGCCAAAGGAAAATTATAACCCCTGCCGTGGCTCCCGTGCATATTTCCTTTTATATTTTTTCCACCTAAATATTTACTTAATCGTTCATTTCTCGTGTTTGACCGAAAGTCAATGGGCAGACAAGCAAAGAGTCTTTATTTTTTTTTATTTTTTTTGGCAAATCTTACCTATTCTTGGGCCAATACAGGCACAAGCGCTAATAAATTTAAATAAATAAACATTTTAATTGAGAAGGTTGTGCCTGAGAGAGAGGAACGCAGATGAAATCATATTTTGGAGCTCCGCGTGCATCGTTTCCCATCTGTTTTTTTTTTTTTTTTACAGCATCCTGTCACTTTTGGGAAATAAGTAATCTGAGAAGCGTGCAATGTATTAATAAATCAGAGAGCCTACCTTTTATGGCCCTAACTGCTCTCTGACACAATATCATGTCCCCAAGAGAAAGGAACGTAGCTTGTTTCAACCAGGTTTCTTCTCATTCACTTCCTGAAAAGACTTTCCCACGTTTCATTCAGCCTCAATAACCAGAAGCTATTTCCCTGGAGACAATGGCTGTGTTCAGACAACCCAGCTACGAACATCAGCGAAGGATCTGATGGCATCAACTGGTTTGTTGACCTGAACCTTGCTTAAGGGTTTGAGAGGTTAATGTACCGTACAAACCCAACCTGGTTAATGTACTATGCAATCTATTGTGGGAAGCCCAGAAAATGTATCCCACCTGCCTATTTATACCACCCTCTTATTCCAAGCTTTCTCTGAGGGTGGGGGAGTTGATAAAGTTTGGAGAGAGTCTGATCCTTGTTGAATCAAACCATCTAAACCTGCCCTGGATGGGGGGAGTACTTGAGACAGTTCACGATTCAGGACCACGGAGAGCTCCCAAGGATGTCAGATGTTGCTACTATCCTTAAGACAGATGTTATCCGTCTAGGAAAGGATCCCGGGGTGGAAGCTGGAGTGGTTTTGGAAGCACAAGGAGCAAAAGAATCAGAAAAAAACTCTTCAGACCAGGTCGATAACCAACAATTAGACTTACGCTATGAAATAACGTTGAGTGGACATTTAGATCCCTGCCAAAGTGGGTGAATTTGCCTGGAGGGTTAAAAAAAACGACCGAGTTTTTGAATCAGAAGCTTTGTGGTAGACGTGGCTCTAGGTTGAGAAGAGCGTGTCTTTCTATGATTGATTGATGAGCTGCCATCGTGTTGTTTTCAACTCCTAGCAACCACATAGTTAGATTTTCTCCATGACGATCTATCCCTAAGTTGTTCTTTCAAGTCCCCATTGGTGCCCCCATCGGCCCTGTAATGGAGTCCCTCCACCTTGCCTTGCTCATCCTCTTCTCTTTCCTCCCAACTTTCCCAGCATCAGAGCCTTCTCCAGGGAGCTGGGTCTCTGCATCGTGTGTCTGAAGTAGGATCACTGAAGCCGGGTCCTTTGTGCCTTGAGTAAAAACTCTGGGTTGATTTGTTCGATGACCCATGGATTTTTTTTCTTGGCTGTCCACGGTCTTCTCCGGAGTCTTCTCCAACCCCCAAATTCAAAGGCGTCGGTGCTGTTCCTCTCCTGCTTCTCCCAAGTCCAACTTTCGCTTCCTTGGAATATGTATTTCATTATTTATTTATTTGCGAAACCCATTTACGTAGCTGCCCATTTCACCCCAGGCGACTCTGGGTAGCGTACAGCAAAACTCAAAGCAATCAACCAATGCACGAAAAAATAGAAAGATAAAACAAGAATAAAAGTATCCGAGGGAACGCGGTGGCTTCCACGATTCTGATCTTTGGAGGCATACAAAGTTATCCTTTCTATAAGACTCTCCTTTCTCCTTGAAACGTTCCCACTGCTACCTTGCAATGCATCCCTGCCGAATTGAGGAACCCGAAGCCCCCCCGCCCCCCCCCCCCCCACAATTTGGCTTTTCAAATATTTTTATTGATCTTGATGGATTCGAATTTATCGGCCGCCCCCCTCCAGCGGACTCTGGATTGCGTACAAAACTAGAAAAAAGCAGAAAAACAGCTGAAAACGTTAAATCAAGCAGACAGCCCAGAAAATAATTTTTCAAATAGCATTTCCCCCAAATCCAAGTGGTGCTTTCAAATCTGCCTTTGGCGGCTTTGCGGATGGGGATATTCTCAGCTGTTCCCTCCTGTAATGAGCAATTTGACAAATGTAGAATTTTATCCCTCTTTGGCACTGAGTTTTGTCATTTTTCAACTCTGCCCTTTTTAGCCATTATGTACATGCGGTACAGAAAGACCTCCAAGTTGGTTTCAGCTGGAAAGCCCTGCAAATAAATAAATGGATGGATAAAACTGGCTGGAAAAGAGGCCTTTTAACTGTTTTCAAAGCCATTGATTGGGATTGCTGTTTTAAATGGTTTTAATACCCTGAGTTTCCATTCTGATTTTCTGTTTTAAATGGTTTTAATACCCTGAGTTTCCATTCTGGTGTTAGGATTTCATTGCCAACTGCTAAGAGACCTCCAGAGTCAGCGCTAGCATAAGTTCAAGAAATAGATGAATTATAAAAAGGTCCCCATACCCAACATCCTGCCATTCTTTCATCCCAAAAGAAGATGAGATTAAGCTGAAATTCAGAGAAATGAAGCATGGAGACCCAGAAACTTTTGCTGGCTTGTTCAGCACCATCTATCATGGCTGGCTTCCCTGATGCGCGACACTAAGCTAACATTTGGCAGTTGAGTATCTTGTGGGAACTCAGCCAATGTCACAGCGGGTTGTGTGAAGCAAAGCCAGTCTATAAAGGCCTCGTGCGGTTTAATTTTTCAAGTATCGCCCGTTGTGAGAACGTCCTAACTCGGTTTGTTCGTCTGGGTTTAAGGCTGCCTCTGCTGTAGGAACTCCCTGATACAAGGGGGATCTGAGGATTTCTGTAGGCCCCCAAAGACATGGGATCCTGGCTGGCGGGAAGGGAAATGGGTAAGAATTTCATTATAGATGAGATTTTTTTCTCTATATTCTCTTTAGGACTAGCGTGTCCGGGTTCAAACATTCAGACAACCCCTCGATTGCTGCCTGCTAGCCTCTGGACGTTTGCAACCCCGAGCAGATCGTGGTGCACAAACTGAGAAAGAAACTGAGTCACCTTTTATGGCTAATTGGGAATTTGGATCTGCGTCCCCCCCACCTCCAGTATTAAAAACCCTGGCTTTTTAGAAAGATCCCAGGCGAGCATGAGCGAGGAACATCTCAATGTAAATTAAAAAAAAAAAAAAGCGAATGGGATAGAAAATAGTTGGAACTGAGCAGATTCTGCAGCCTTAAGCCAAGGCTGCAGAAACCGAGAAAGGCTTCGGTTCCCCTATTGATCTACAAAACCCAGCCAAATTGCTTGGCATCAGGGCCTCTTAAGACCGCAACATGACAAAAGGGGCCCGTTCTATTAACGCAACTGGAGAGCTTCTCACCCTTTTAACCCCCCCCCCCCCCACACACACACACACCATGTCCCCATCGGGATGTCACCGCAACGAGTTCGATTCAGCTGTCCCAGGGCTGATCAGAGCACTGGGCAAATTCGGATTGCAGGCTCTGAATAAAGAGGAGGACGTGGACAAGATGAATCTGGTTTTGGGGGGCCTCGAGGAGACGTCTTCTATGCGTTTTTCTTGGCGAGAGAATGGAGGTGGTTTGCCGCCTCGTTTAGCGACTGCCTCGTTTCACGACCGTCCCCAGGGATGACGGCGATAAAAAGTCACTTTACGACCGATCCTTGCATTTACGACCGTCACAGGTCTGTAAAGCAAAGGAAAGTTGAAGCCGGATCATCAGCACCGTCGTGGTTTCACTTAGGGACCACTTCGCTTAACAGCCGAGCTGCTGGGTTTTTTTTTAACTTCCCAGTTTAGCCTCCAAACCCTGGATTTCCTTGTAGTCTCCCATCCAGAGCTGCATTTGTTTAATCTTGGAGTGCAGGTTTTGGGGGGGGGGGGGTTGCTGTTCGCTGAGGCCGATCTCCAAGCAAACGAGGTTTAGCAATGATCGGACCATCGTTTTTTTTTAAATGCCAAGCGGGGGAAACAGGCAAGAATCAGAGATGATCCCCAATCTCTTAATGCATGCCGTGGGCGGCCTATTAGGAGCGCTCCAGTGGCTCGAATTCAGCCCAGATTAATGGAGGGAATTTAGGTTAGTCATTCAGAGCAATGCGGAACATTCAGAACCACGTATCTTCCTCCTGCTTTTAATAAACCCTAATGACCGTTTTCGCATCCAAGGGACTGTATTCTCAGATAAGGATGTACGCGAGGGGGGCCGGGGCCACGTTCGTTCACGACTCTCACTTTTTTCTCCTCCTCTCTTTTTGACCCCCCTTCCTCCTTCTCATTCATCGTAACCGTTTCTAGGACTGATTTTAAAGACATATCTATTTAATATTGATTATTGCCCCCACCCCCAGGACGTCGGGTGAAAAAGTCTGCTGGTTTACATTTGGTTTGTTTGAGCGTCGATCTCCGGTCGCCGGCTGGGCTGGGAAGGGGTGAACTCGTTTTATGGGACCCGCCGTTGCACTCGCGGGGCTTTTCTGCTTTTTACTGCCTCTTGGTAAAGGCATGTTTCAAATGAACAACTACAATAAGGATGACGATGATGAAGATGGTGGCAAACAGCATCTTCCAGGGGTCTGCCCTGATTTCTTGCAGGTGGCATTTGAAACCAGCCTGAACTAAAACTATAATGTCATTTTCTGAATGGCTCTTCTCAAACTCAGAGGCACCGCGCTCTACCTCCCGGCGGCCTCGAACCCTCGCGTGCCTCCTTCGGATGAGCAGCCCTCGTGCTGTCAAATGCACCGCCAGCAGGCGGGCATCCACCCGGGGAAGCTCCATGCACGCCAGGGAAGGGGAAGACCAAACCTGCTGAATTTCTATCTGCTGATAAAACCTCCTGGGGCACATTTCTAATGGCCTCTGATTCCCAAATAATAAAGATCTTGCTTTGTCGTTCCTCCTCCCCTTTCTGCCCATATTTTGCCATGCTGACAGCTGGGTGAATTCTTCGCATCGTATTTTCCCCCCCTATGCAATCAAATTCCATCTGGATTCCACCCCCCAAAAAATAATATATTTCTTTTCTCTCCATCCTCTGCTCCGCTTCTTCCTCGGGTGATTATCCATTCCGATGCTGCTGCTTCTTTTCTTTTCGTCTCTCCCTGTCTGCAATGGAGTTCATTATGGGATGGTCTGCGGTTGCCTCAGCAACAGCCAAAGGAGAGAAGAGATCTCCCTTCAAGGAGAAATACTAAAAAAATAATGTGTCTTCCAAAATTGGAGCTGTATATGGAGGGGGGGGGGAGATAGAGAGAATTTGGGAACTGTGGCTGCTTTGCAGCATCTAAGATGCCTCCCCCTCCCCAAATTCTGCAGGGATGAGGCTCCCATCTGCACGATCAGGATGATGGGGGCTGTAGTCCCAGCAGGAAAGGATTTTTTTCCCTGCCTTTCAAGAAAATTAACTTATCCGTCACCACTGATTTATCTCAGGCTGCAAGGCAAGAACTCATTCACCCAGCACGCTTCACTGCAGTGTTTCTCAATCTTAGCAACTTGAAGATGGGTGGACTTCAACTCCCAGAATTCCCCAGCTGGCTGGGGAATTCTGGGAGTTGAAGTCCACCCATCTTCAGGTTGCCAAGGTTGAGAAACACTGCTTCCCTGGCTGATTTGAAAGATCTAGTGGTTGCCTTCACACAATTTCTTGATCATGGATACTTTTAACCTAGGTTACTTTTTGGGCTTGGGGTTAGCGTATGGCGCCCATCCAGAAAATGGGCTTATTCAGGAACCAGGCGAAGTGCGTTATTGCACGAGTGTTGCAGATCAAGAACCGTTTTGCAGATCAAGAACCGTTCAGTTCCTACGCTATGTTTAACCAGGGTGGAGAGGGATAAGCCAAGATATAACCGAGATACTATCTCGCAGTCTTTCAGCGAAGTTTATCTGTGACTGAGACAAAGGGAAGGAGGGAGAGAGAGAGATTTCTCTGCACAAAGCATCGTTAACTTACGGAACTCCCTGCCACAAGGCGCGGCGAGAGCCGAAACGGCAAAACGGGGCTGAAAAAGATCGTGCCTGATGAATCGAAGCGCTTGAAACGGAGGAAAACCAAGGGCCGAAAGCCCATTTTGCTGAGAGAGAGAGAGGGGAAAAAAGAGAGAGCTGATGGTATTCATCCCAGTTTATATCGCTGCGTTATGGATGTTTTTAATTTCGGCAAACCGCCAAGGGTCACGAGATTTCAGTGCTTTCAAAACCCAATAAATACGTACATTAAAAAATCAGAGATGCTTAGCCGGGGGAGGGGGGGGGATAAACGCCCACGCCTTGGCAGGGTTTGCGTGGCGTGCCCAAATGCCAGAATCTGAATCTGCAAAATGCAATGCCTGAACTGGGACGTATCTTGGGGATTTGAGGTCTGGTTGGCGCGATCGAGTCCATCCAGGAAGGGTTGGGGTCTCCCACCGACCCCACCGCGTTTTAAGCAGCTGGGGGAACCAGCTGTGGATTATTGGATGCGAAAGGGAGGAAGGCGTACTGGCACACCCGTTCCGCCTTGCTGCAAAGCCGGATTGCTATTATTCACCCTCCGTGGCCTATCACTGGTGGGTCCTGAGTGGCAGCAGCGGGGCGATGGGTATCGTTATCCCAGCGGGGAGGCTGGCCTTGAAAACAGTCGGAAGGCACCGAGAGAAAAACATCTGGCTTGCGAGGGCGGGCAACTTCCCAGGGCTCCCGCGGAGGAGCGTGCACAGTGGAAGGGGGAAAAAAACCAGCTTTTCTGAACTGATTTATTTATTTAGCCAATCGATAGAGCCACCCATCTCCCCAAAAGGGACTCTGGGCGGCTTCCAAGCCAAAGCAGTAAACCTATATCGCGACGTAAAGAAAACATCCGACATTAATAATGAAACGTTCAAACAGAAATGGCTGAGATGGCCAAATCGACGTCTTGGAGTAGAGAAAGGTCATTCTTGGCGTCCGTTCATGGCTGGAAAGTCATGGAAGTTTTTGAGTCAGAAGGAAAATGATTTCTGACTTACCGTTTTGATGATGGGAAAGAAGAGGTTGTAGACAGAAGGGAATTATGATCAAACCTGAGAGAGAACGGTTTGATTAGAATTGTATGCATCACTGCCGAGAGGAAGATCAGAAGCCACTTTTTAATTTATTTTTATATATATATCGTGTTTTCTGTCCTTTTACTTTCTTTTTCTTTTTTCCTATCTTCTTTCCTCTTTGTTTTTTCTTTTTCACATTTACTTTACTATATATTTTTTTCTTTCTTTGAATGAATTTCTTATTATCTAGGGCTTCTACCCGTCCCTGGGGGCGGTTAGCGTCCGGATGATGCTCCCTGGGAATTACTCGCCAATTTCCCATCTCCTTGGAACCTGTTTATTCTTAGGACTGTTTTTATGTTGTATTTTAATGTATTTTTATCTTCTTGTAAACCTCCCAGAGTTGTTAGGCGAGATGGGCGGTGACAGATTGCAGAAATAAGTAAAAATCAATAAAAACTTTGAATAAAAACTATCAAAAAATAAAACACAAATAAACAGAAAGGAATAAAACAGAAAAGAGCCCCAAGCTAGTAGGAGGACAACCATCACTGAGCCTCATTCAACCACTTTGTATGTTTTCCTGGGATCCCCGGGGTTAATGGAAGAACAAGACGGGACCCAGAGCATCCCTCTTCTGCTGGACCTGATGGGATGGGTAGATGTAACCAGGAAGAGAACCGGTCCCTCTGTTGAAATATTTTTCTTATATATTTACAATAAGGAAAGATTGGAAAGATAGTAACACTCATTCTTGCCAGTATAAACAGGTGAATATATCATGTAGCAAAATCTATGTAAAAGAAAACATATAATTTATGTGTAGAAAAACATATGCATAGGAAAGATAACATGCTCATTGTTTTAGCTTAGATGAAGAGGCATCTGTTTAACTATAAATAAGGAAGTTTGCCCTAACTTTAAGGTGAGGAAACATCTGTTTTAGCAGAATATGGAAGGAAGGAAGGATGTTCATTGTAATAAGCTAACACATACCATTCCATTGATAATGATTGGCTACATTTTTAAACTAAAATGATATATATATAAAAATTCCTATAAAAAGGGAGATGGGAAGGCAGTCCATTTGCAGCTGCCCATCGAAAGCCACCTAACAACCTTGGGTGAATAAATATATTTGACCTCCACTGATCATCTGCTGATTTTTGTTAAACTCCCGGCTTGGGAAACAAACAAAGGAAAAGAAGGGGTCTCATCCTTCTGACACCTCAAATAACCTGGTTTCATGCCAGGTCGGGCTTTAAAGGTCAAAACCAGCACCTTGAATCGCATCCGGATTTACAGCTCGCGGAACAGAGGCGTCACGTGTGCCATCCCGGGGCACGCAAAGCTGTCCGTGCAGCTGCAGGAGAATGGCCACTACCTGTAGGTCATTAGCACTGTCTACACACACCCACACACACACACAATTCATTTCCCTCTGGCTTCGTCTCCTTTTATTATCTCCCTCCCGCATTCTTAATGTACACATTCATCTACTGATTAATCCTGTCTACTGATTATTTATTTAATCCAGTAGATTAATCCAATCTACTGATTATTTATTTAATGCAAATACTCCTTCAATCGTATGACTCTAAGTGGCTTGCAGAATAATACTGAATGCATGTATTACATTCCATAACGTGATTATCTATTGATCTATCATATCTATCTATCTATCTATCTATCTAGCTATCTATCTATCATCTATCTATCTATCTATCTATCTATCTATCTATCATCTATCTATCTATCTATCATCTATCTATCTATCTATCTATCTATCTATCTATCTATCATCTATCATATCTATCTATCTATCTATCTATCTCCGGATGATCTTCAAGGGCAGCCCCATGTAGAGCGCACTACAGTAGTCCATTCGGGAGGCAGCCAGGGCGTGAATGGCTGTGAGTAGAGTCTCACGGTCCATACAATTCTGGGGTGACCTGGGGATGAAGGCAGGATGGGTTTGGAAAACAGAAGGGGAACCCTTAGAAGAGAGGGTGGAGGCAGAGGAATTGGCAAAAAAGACCCAAACGGGCTGCAAGAGAGGATTGCTTGCCCCCCCCCCCCAACTTTGCAGTTCCTTCCTCCTCCTGCTTCTTTCCTCCTGCTGAGCGGGGAGCCAGCGCTTAATTGCTCCTTTCCAGCTTAATCACCCATGGGGGTCTAGTAAAGATCCCGCCTCCAGCTTGCCAGCCACGGCTGACGATGCGCTGCTTCGCTCTCTGGCGTGCCAGCCGCCCTTCGGGGCTCCCTTGCTTGCACAACCCAGGCTGCGAGCAAGCGACTTGCACCTCCCTTCCCTGTTTTCTTGCATAAAAGGGTTTGCGGGTGAAGTTCACTCGAATCGGTCTGGTCCTGCCTGTTCACCGCTTGCACCAACTGTTTGAGAATGGCCACTACCTGTAGGTCATTAGCACTGCCTACAGACAGATGCACACACCCCCCCCACACACACACAATTCATTTCTCTCTGGCGTCGTCTCCTTTTATTATCTCTCTTCCACATTCTCAATGTACACATTCGTCTGCTTATGAATGCATTATTTATGTATTGCAAATACCCCTTCAGTCTAAGTGGCTTGCAGAATAACACTGACTACATGCATTACACTCCATAACGTGATTATATCTATCTATATCTGCAATTATAATATATTATTAGATTATACATTATTATATGATACTATTATCATGCTACATATTATTATTATATTCTTGTTATGCACCTGATGGGGGAAATAATAATGACAATATTATTATTAATATTGTATGTATGTATATATGTATATATAGACTTGATAGGTGGATAAAAATGCCAAATCCAGTCTAAACATCTGGCTGACTGTGCAACCAACACCAACTCTGTGTGTGTGTGTGTGTGTGTGTGTGTGTGTATGCCACAAAATTAACCTAACTAATCCTTTAGCAGCATAAGTACTGTTTTCCTGAATCAGACCAGGTGTCCTGCTAATCCAAACCTCTTATTATCTATACAAGACATAACCCTTTCGAGACAGCCTGTTTTGAAAGTCCAAGGCAAAAATTGCTTCGCTGGCCCTTCCTTTTTTTTCTCTTTTCCCCCCCATAATGGTCCTACCTGCCTACTTTTGGGAAATGACCCAGATATTCCATTCAAAGGAGAAATGAAAACCTTGCCTCTCCCCTCCTAAAAAGACTCACTTCTGCTTTAAACCACAAAGATCTGATACTTTAGCTTTCCGTCTTAAGAAATTCAATCAATCTCCAGTTTTAGCTGCATTTCACCAAAAAGCAGAATATCCAATGAGAGCTGCTGGGGTGGATGGTAGGGGGAAGGAAGGAAGGAAGGAAGGAAGGAAGGAAGGAAGGAAGGAAGGAAGGAGGGAGGGAGGGAGGGAGGGAGGGAGGGAGGGAGGGAGAGAGAGAGAGGAAAGAGAGAGAGAGAAAGAAAGAAAGAAGGAGGGAGGGAGGGAGGGAGGGAGGGGAGAGAGAAAGAGAGAGAGAGAAGGAAGGAAAGAGAGAGAGAAAGAAAGAGGGAGGGAGGGGAGAGAGAAAGAGAGAGAGAGAGAAGGAAGGAAGGAAGGAAGGAAGGAAGGAAGGAAGGAAGGAAGGAAGGAAGGAAGGAAGGGAGAGAGAAAGGAAGGAAGGAAGGAAGGAAGGAAGGAAGGAAGGAAGGAAGGAAGGAAGGAAGGGAGAGAGAAAGGAAGGAAGGAAGGAAGGAAGGAAGGAAGGAAGGAAGGAAGGGAGGGAGGGAGGGAGGGAGGGAGGGGAGAGAGAAAGAGACAGAAGGAAGGAAGGAAGGAGGGAAGGAAGGAAGGAAGGAAGGGAGGGAGGGAGAGAGAGAGAGAGAGAAAGGAAAGAGAGAGAGAAAGAAAGAGGGAGGGAGGGGAGAGAGAAAGAGAGAGAGAGAGAAGGAAGGAAGGAAGGAAGGAAGGAAGGGAGAGAGAAAGGAAGGAAGGAAGGAAGGAAGGGAGAGAGAAAGGAAGGAAGGAAGGAAGGAAGGAAGGGAGAGAGAAAGGAAGGAAGGAAGGAAGGAAGGAAGGAAGGAAGGAAGGAAGGAAGGAAAAGAACACTTCTGGATTTGTTTGCCTGCTTGCTCTTTTTTTAAAAAAAAGTAACACTGTATTAAACTTGCTTTGTTTGCTCATTTCTTATTCAACTGGATGAAAGAATGAAGTTGCTTTGAACGCTTAAGGCATTGCAGAGTTTTCCGTTCAATGGCCTCCGGCCTCCGCATCTTCCACCGCATCCAAGGACAGGGTGCTAAGGCAGAGTTCCTTTCCGAGACCAGTCTTCAGATTGGGAAATCTTGCGTGACTAGTTTTGAAAAGGTGCAGAAAACATGTTTGGAAAAGTGTAGAAACATACGTGGAAAGGTGCAGAGAACATATTTGGAAAGGTGCAGAGAGCATGTTTGCAAAGGCGCGGAGAACATATTTGGAAGGATGCACAAACCAAGAGAATAAGAGGGAAAGACATAAGCTTCTTTTCTAGAGGGAAAAAAGCCGATTGCACGAGACGTAAAAAACAGATCACGAGGCCGGCACAGCCAGGGCTCCTCTGCCCCGAAGCTCTCCCCTCCGGGACCCCAGCGGTATCTGAACCCTGCAGACTTGGGGCGAAGAAAGCCACCCGCCCCAAGCCGGCATGTTCTCAAGGCCGCCTTCTCTCCCCCTGCCTCAACTCGGCTCTCTTTTCTTCTCCGCAGCTCACCTCTGATGAGTCACCAATCTCCAGAGAGATCCCCGGGCAGGAAGAAAAAGGTGAGGGGGGACCGCTGGGGGGGTTCCCTCTTTCTCAAAGCATCGGCTCTCCAGCAGGGGAAATGTCTTTATTTTATTTTTTTTTTTGCAAATCCATTAGCCAGGAATCTTAGCCAGGCTGTAAGCGATGTCTTTTGTTTTGCAATAGGTTGCGGGGACCCCTTTTTATTTCCCTGTGTTGGTTGATGGATTAGATGTATATCCTGCCTTTCTTTCAAGAGCTCGAGGTAGCTCGCATGGCGTTACCACCTCCTATTTTCCCCAACAACAACAACCCTGCGAGGTAGGCTGGGCGGAGAGGGAGGGCCTGCTCCACGGGCCTTCTGCGGCTGAGGACTTGAACCCGGCACCTTCCAGTCCAGATTCGGCTCTTTCCCCACTACTCCACGCTTCGTTGGCAAGAACGATGGAAGGAAGAGGTAGAGCAGTGTTTCTCAACCTTGGCAGCTTTAAGCGGGGTGGACTTCATCTCCCAGAATTCCCCGGCTGGGGAATTCTGGGAGTTGAAGTCCACCCCGCTTAAAGCAGCCAAGGTTGAGAAACACTGAGGGGGAGAGAGAGGATGCTCTCTGACCTCATCGGATCCTGGTTGCTAGGCAACCTGAAAGCCGTGATGCTCTCTGCCTTTCCATTATAGGCGGTTGTCCGCTTCTGGTTGCTAGGTTACCGTGTCTGCTTCTAAGTTAACGCAAGGCCCAGCAACCCGGGTCCCCTCTGCTACATTTGCACTCTCGTCCAAGCATAAAAAGGACTCCATGTTTTAAATCTGCATGTCTTTTGGTGATGGGGGGGTGGGCAACTGGCCTTCCTTTTTGGACCGCAGTTGGACCCTCGAGCTTGGTAAGTAAAACATTGCAAAAGGGGAGTGACTTTCCGGGGGAAGACATTCCCGGCTGCAACCGTCGCCGCCGAGGATGCTGGGAGTTGAAGTCCAGCTGGCACGGTGGTGGTTGATCTCCACAACAGCGTCATGTAAAGGCATGAGAATCACAGATCCTTTTTAAGAAACCAAGAGGTACTGCAGCAAATGTATAGATAAAATGCAAATATAAAACGCTGATAACCAAACCCTTAACACGCTGAATCTGGTTCCTGAATAAACCCATTTTCTGAATTTGGACAATACGTTGAAGCAGAAGCTGACCCCCCCCAAAATGCAAGGTTAAAACTAACCAGGTTGAGCACGTTGAATGAATAGAGCCATCTTTAAACAGACAACACTATTTCTTCCCCCTGAATAACCCTGCAATTTTCACCCACCCCCCTACACTTGGTGCTCAATCTAATCACCAAATATTGCTAATTAAAAGAACGGGGGGGGGGGGTGGAAATCTAAAATACTTAACTGACTTTTTTTTGCCTAAACGCCCATTTGCCACGATGCTGAAAGATTGCCCCGGTCGCTTTCTCCCTGCAGACAAAGCTGAAAACGCCAAGAAAGCAGATGCTGAAGAGGAAGAAATAGATATTGACCTGAATGCTCCAGAAACGGAGAAAGCCGCCCTGGCCATCCAGGGCAAGTTTCGACGTTTCCAGAAACGGAAACAGGACCCCAGTTCCTGAGTTTCTCCGGCGCCTTCCCACCTCGCCTTGACCTCGTCTTCCCTCCCATCCCCAGAACTGCTGCACCTCCACGTCCCCCCTCGCCTTCATCCCCAAGCTAGTGGGGCCTCTGATCTTCTCTTCGTTCATTTATGTCTTTTTGCACGTACTGTAAAAACGGTCAAAGCAGTGGTGGGGAGGGGAGGGGGCGGGTGGAAGGGGCTGCCGAACACACACGCCTTCCACGCGAAGCCGCTGAGGACGGGCAGAGGGCCAGGATGAATAGAATAGTGGCATCATTCGAACCAATTTCTCCATCCCTTTTTTCCTCCCATCTATCGTCGGGAGGGGTGGGGGGGTTGCTGCTCTATAAATGGAGGGTTGACCTTCCAGACTCCCCATTTGGAGACCGGGAGTGCAATTCCCGTTGGCGGCTCTCCGGTGCCACCCTCTTCACCTTGGCAGAGAAGATGCCGCGCTGAAGAGAAGCTATTCCCCCCCCCCCGCCCCAGGTTGGCCCTCGGAAAGTGCTTAACGCCTCGCTGGGAAGCGCCAACCTTGCCCGCCTTGTAAAATTGCCAAAGAGGAATCGCTCCGCTTGCAAGCCACGGATTTTAAAGCGTTCTGTGCTTGCCGTGTCTTCGCCACAATTCTCCTTCCCGGCCCCACCGAGGCAGAATGAGAAACCTGGCAAATCTATTCGAAGAGCTTCCGGCCCGATGAGGTGGAAGCTCGCTTAATATTCTGAACAAAAACCCGGATGCCCTATTTTGAAAATTGCAAGTTAAGACTAGAGACGTGATTCCAACCTAAGTGGGGGGGGGATCTCTTTTTGCTTCCACGGCGGGATCCCGCTTTCACGGAGAGCCAACAGCATGCCAAAGGAAATCTTTTGCACTGATCGTGAAATGTTGAGCGTCATTGGGAAAGGTCTGGCTCCCTCCCACGACACTTTCTGCGAGTCAGACACGCTTTCGAAAAAGTCAGCCTCGAGCTACTTAAGCCATCCTTTGCCAAGGGAACATCCGAGCGTTGTTCCCAAACTCAGCGTCCATCCGACGGTGTCCGGAGATCTCGGCACCCCGATTCTTCTGTCCGTTCACCCAAAGAAAGGGCTGCTTGTTTCAGAAGCCATGCTCCCCCACCTCAGGGCCCAGCTTCTCGTGAGCCAAGGGGGAAAACCCCCCTAAATCTAAATCCTGAAGGTCACCTGTCCTTTTCCCCACGTTGCTGCCTCTCAGCCATTCCAATGGTGGTGGAGGCAAAATGCATAATAAATATTGTAAAGTATCTCTAGGAAAGAGATGTCACCATAGGCACCGACTGACCTGCTTTGAAGATTGACACGTGTAGCATGTTAATAAAATAATCAGGGGAAAATCTGTTTGCTTTTGATCTTTGGCTTCCATTCTTGTCTCTGCCTCTGAACTTTTCACGCAGCTCCTATTTGCAGATTTCTCTGTCCCTGTTTTGCACACACACGTGTGTGTGTGTATGGCTGGGGAATTCTGGGAGCTGAAGTCCACACATCTTCAGGTTGCCAAGGTTGAGAAACACAGTTCTAATATATTATTTTTTCTTTCTTGACTTCTTGTTTCAATGCCAGTTACACACTCAGGACTCACTTGACTGGGATTCTTCCTGATTTGTTTCATGTCCTGCACGCTCTTCCCCCCCATAATGGTCCTCCCTGCCTACTTCTGGGAAATGACCCAGATATTCCATTCAAAGGAGAAATGGAAACCTTGCCTCTCCCCTCCTAAAAAGACTCACTTCTGCTTTAAACCACAAAGATCTGATACTTTAGCTTTCCGTCTTAAGAAATTCAATCAATCTCCAGTTTTAGCTGCATTTCACCAAAAAGCAGAATATCCAATGAGAGCTGCTGGGGTGGATGGTAGGGGGAAGGAAGGAAGGAAGGAAGGAAGGAAGGAAGGAAGGAAGGAAGGAAGGAAGGAAGGAGGGAGGGAGGGAGGGAGGGAGGGAGGGAGGGAGGGAGGGAGGGAGAGAGAGAGAGGAAAGAGAGAGAGAGAAAGAAAGAAAGAAGGAGGGAGGGAGGGAGGGAGGGAGGGAGGGAGGGGAGAGAGAAAGAGAGAGAGAGAAGGAAGGAAAGAGAGAGAGAAAGAAAGAGGGAGGGAGGGGAGAGAGAAAGAGAGAGAGAGAGAAGGAAGGAAGGAAGGAAGGAAGGAAGGAAGGAAGGAAGGAAGGAAGGAAGGAAGGAAGGAGGGAGGGAGGGAGGGAGGGAGGGAGGGAGAGAGAGGAAAGAGAGAGAGAGAGAAAGAAAGAAAGAAAGAAAGAAGGAGGGAGGGAGGGAGGGAGGGAGGGAGGGGAGAGAGAAAGAGAGAGAGAGAAGGAAGGAAGGAGGGAAGGAAGGGAGAGAGAGAGGAAGGGAGGGAGGGAGGGAGGGAGAGAGAGAGAGAAAGGAAAGAGAGAGGGAGGGAGGGGAGAGAGAAAGAGAGAGAGAAGGAAGGAAGGAAGGAAGGAAGGAGGGAGGGAGGGAGGGAGAGAGAGAGAGAGAGAGGAAAGAGAGAGAGAGAGAGAGAGAGAGAAAGAAAGAAAGAAAGAAAGAAAGAAAGAAAGAAAGAAAGAAAGAAAGAAAGAAAGAAAGAGGGAGGGAGGGAGGGGAGAGAGAAAGAGAGAGAGAGAAGGAAGGGAGAGAGAGAGAGGAAGGGAGGGAGGGAGGGAGAGAGAGAGAGAGAAAGGAAAGAGAGAGGGAGGGAGGGGAGAGAGAAAGAGAGAGAGAGAAGGAAGGAAGGAAGGAAGGAGGGAGGGAGGGAGGGAGGGAGGGAGGGAGGGAGGGTGGCCTATAACTCCTGCAAATAAATAAATGAATTTATCCAGGTGGACAAGTGAAGCCGTCATGGTTTTTTCGGCTAATGCCTGACCTATTTTCTCTCCATGTCAAAGAAGCATGCAGGACATGAAACAAAATCAGGAAGAATCCCAGTTTTTAGGGGTTTGTCAACTCCCAAAGAGCCATATTCTCTTTCTTGGATTGGTTCTGTCCATCATCAAACCACAGTTTGGCACAGTGTTACGGACAAACCAGGTTGATGAAAAGGTGACGCTTTTTTTGGACTGCTGTAGAAACGCTATGAAAAGAGTGGCTTTGGTTCGTATACGAACCCTTTTCTTCTTCAGAGTGATTCGGGGTGATTTTGCCAAGCTTTGATTTTAAAAATACAAAACCTTACAGACAGGATGAATAGAAGAAGCCTGGGCGAAATATGAGAAATTATAGGTAAATCCCAAAGTATACTTTGATCAGCTGATTGGCAATAGACAGTGTATATTTTTCTCCTACTTTGGGCCAAGTGACTCGCCTGATTTTGCCAGGTGTCCGCGCGTTGCCGACCCCTTTCCTTTAGTCACTCCCTCTTTACCATCAGGATCACAGACCACAGGAAAGCCAGCTCTGTACAGAAATGTCAGTCTTTTTATTAACAGTTTTTTTAATTACGTCACTTGTTTTTGGCCACCGCTGCTGTTTGGAAGAAGGACGCAGAGTCGAGAAAGCCCCGACTCTGCACAAGGGAAATGAGACGCACCAACACAGAAGACGCGTGTGTTTTGCTTTGCTTTTTAAATGCAGTTTAGTTTTCTAGGACTACTCCTGACAACATGTGCTACACAGAATTGTGTGGTTGTGTCTGCAGGAATCATCTGCTATGTACATTTCCGCAGCACCGTAAGTTGATGCTGGGAGGTTGACGGCAAGAAAGAAAGAGGTTGATGGAGCCAGGACGGAAACTGGGTAGAAAGTGACGTAAAATGGACAGACCAAAGCAGGAGATGAAATGAAGCTTGTCTTTCAACAGGAGTGTGTTTGCTAGCAAAATGATATGATGGGGGGGCTCCCTTGGGCTTTCTGTCTAGCGATGGAACATGTTGTCCTAGGAGTTAATCTGAACAGAGTAAAAACAGAAACAAGAGCAGAGGGAAGGGGAAAGACCAAGGCCTTGATAGGAAGGCTACCCACGTAACGTCATGTACGGTTCAGTCACAGGGCAGGGAAAAGCATGGAGGGAAACTCAGTATAATATATTCGCGGGTTAATCATAAAATTCACCGCAACCACCCTCCTCCAGACTGAAGATCGTACGGCGAGGTGTCATCGCTGTCAAGAGATGGTTTAATTCCTCCCAGAGGACGTGCTGGAGATGTCAAACAATTAAGAGCAGAAATGTAAAGTGGGGGAAAGCCCACGCTGGAAGATTCGTCTGATGAAACAGACTGGGGGGAAATGGGCAGAACGTTGTCTGCAATTTTTTCCCCCCGGATTGGAATCGGAGGGGGGGGAACCACAAAACTCGTTTGCTCCAAGAGAACTCTTTGCAAGGGGAGGAGAGGAGAGTTTCGTGGCGGGCAAAATTCGGCAGCCTCTTGGGAAGAGCAAAACCCCCTCCCTGAGAAATTTCAGGGGTCATCTTAGCAGGTTCTTTCCCACCCCCCCATTTCCCCTGAAATCTCTCAGATGCTTTGCTCAAGCAGGAGACTCTGAATTGGCCTAAAATGAACTCTTATGCTCATGTCATAACATGAACATCTCTTTAGGATCAGGACCCTTGGGATAAGGGAGAGCACAGAAGTGATGGCATTTTTAAAAAAAGTTATTTCTCCTTTTGCTTAGTTGAGGATCCTAGCTCCTATGATTGTGGAGAAAGAAAGCAAAATGTTTCTGCCTCTTCTGGCCAGAATCACCGTCTGGGGGGCATTAAACCATCTTTCTGAGTCTCTGAGACGCACAGACTATAATCTGGTCCTTGGATTAAAAAACAAGAAAAAAGAAAGAAAAATTACATCTGTGCTCCAGTCGTGGAGCGGAAGAGGGTCACAGCCATTGGAGCAGACGAAGGTATCTTTTGGGGAGAATTACGCATCTTTCTGGCCAATTTAGAAGAATGGGGATGGTTAAAACGATAGGACACCCAGCTTGCTTATCCTCGTGGCGATGGATGGGGGCGAGGGGCTGAGGGAAATTCCTGGGGGAAATTTCCCTTTCCGAGAAAAGGGGAGTGAGAAGAGCAAACGTCTTGTACGTTTTGTGATCCGCTCTCTACGTGCGGTAGACCCAAGGGTAAGTTGGTGAGCTTGGGGCACATCAGAAGTGTGGAAAGCACCAGCACGAAACATTGGTCAAAGTCTGTTTCTGGACATCCGTACCAGAAGAAACTGGAATATGGAGGAGGAATCACCTGTTGGATTTTCGGCTTAAACCTTGCTTTCTTAGCCGTGCAAACCAAGATTCCCTCCCCAAAGTTGCAGGAACAAAGATGGATTTCAGCCACTTTGTGGCAGGCAGGATGATGCCAGATGCCATCAAGCCCTGATTAGAAAGATTATTGCAGTAGTAGAGATAGTCACTGAATTACTTCACGACTAGTTGATGCCTTTCAGTAGTGTTTCTCAACCTTATCAACTTTAAGAGGCGTGGACGGCAACGCCCAGAATTTGCCAGCCAGATTTCTGGGCGTTGAAGTCCACACATTTTAAAGTTGATAAGGTTGAGAAAGGCTGCATTGCAGGAGGATTAGGGCTATCGTGGCTGGGCTGCGGTTGTCCAAACGGCCAGCAGGTGGCAGCAGAAGGCCCCAAATCGACTCCTTGGGGCCACCAAGTGGCCGCCTGAAGTGCTGCAGCCCAGATCTGGCCGCCCTAGCAAAGCCACGAGGGTTGGGTGGAGGAATGAATGACCTCCCAGCCTCAACAGAAAGAGGAGGGCTAGGAAAGGCTCTGCGTTCGAATTACTTGGCCGAATCGCTTTTAATGATATTCATGAGAGCGTTTTTGAGGCTGTTCTTGCTGGGGGATTTGACGGCGGGCTTGAGGCCCTCAGCCTCGAGTTGGTCCCTCTTCAGTTCCATCTCGATGGTCATGACGACCTGCTTCTTGCCCGCCTTCTTCTCGATACCTTCTCTGCCGGCTAACCGCTATTTCTTATCTTTGCGCGAGTCTCCCAGGCCTCCCCTGGATTTCTTCTCGCTGGATTTGGTCAGGCGGCTGTGGTCCAGCATGGCGTACAGGACAGGAGTCTACCGGGAGGCGTAAGAAAAGAAGAGAAGATTGGCCCATGAGAATGGAGACTGGCCAGGGGCGGAAGAGACCTAACCCTAGGCTATGTTGCAACCTGTGGCCCCTCCTTCATGTGCCTGTGTTGTGGCATCCCTGGGACATGGGGCTTGCATCGTGACATTTCTGCCCACATTCCCCCAAACTCAAAGCACCTCTCCTTCCTTGCTTGCCAGCAAAAAACAGGCCAGCTGACACAGCTGGCCTGTTTTCTGCTGGCAATTGCAGACATCATCCTTGAGAGCCAGCCAGCTACAGCTTAATACTGCTGGCCTGTTTTTTGGCAAGCAAGGACTAATGAAAGAACAGTTTTTGCTTGGCTTTTCCTGCCCTTGGATTTAAAAAAAAAGGGAATTAAGCTATGTCTGTGGACTTCACCGGCTGTCGTCACGAGCCATAATATTTGCTTCCCCCGAAGCCAGCGTTTTTGGACAACGGCCACTTGGAGAAGGCTGGGGTGGAGTTTTCCAGGATTAATCTGGACTAACGGGACTTTTGCACCCCGATGAAGCCACCCCCTTTTTCATGACCTGTCTCCATTTTTCCGTTCCTTTTGTAATCGTTTTTATGAAAAGGTTTGGCCTACAGAATAAGAAATACATTCAAAGAAAAGAACGCGGGGACAGAAATGCGGAAAAGGAAAAAAGGAAGAGACGAAGGGAAAAGGAGATGGAAAAAGGAAAAAGAAAATAAAAGAACAGAAAACATGAAGTACACACAGAAACGCAAACATACATATAGAGAGAGAAAGAGGTGGGTTCCGATCCTCCTCTCGGCATTTATACCGTTCTAATCCAGGCTCTCTCTCTCAGATTACATCATAATTCCCTTCTTTCTATCGCTTCATCTTCCTAATCTTCGAAACCATCAGTCACACAATCACGTTCTTTCTCATGCAAAAAATCCGTGGGGGGTTTTCGGTCACGGATGAACGTCCATAACCTTTCTCTAACCAAAGCAGTCCGTTTGGCCATTTTAACAAATTAAGATGGCCAGACTACAGAGTTTCTACAGAGGCGACGGTCTACATTAGCCGTGAGAGAGACGGACATGCCGGTCTCCGTTTTTCATCCCGTCCCTTCTCTTCCTCTGAAACTCACTCCGGTTTGTGGGGTCTGGTTTTTCTCTCCATCCTGAATCTTCTCCCTCCCTTCCTCCATCCATCTCTGTGGCTTCCAAACAGCCTGGCATTTGTAGGATCAACCCCACTGAGATCATGATTTTGGGACCCTTCTTGGCCCTTTATTCCCCCCTCGCTTCTCGCTCACGCTCTCGAAGGCTCACCTGATGGCGTCTTTTGGAAGAATCCTTGCCGAGCCTCAGTTTCCCTTTCTCCATAGCGCTAAGTGGAGATAAAAAGAGAGAGGTGCCTTGATGCCCAAGGACTGGAAGTTGGGGAGCAAGGGTCTGAACCGGGAAGCCACTAGATGTGGGGAGCGAAAAAGCCTTGAAACTCAACTTAGGTTGTGCTATAGAGTGTAAAGGTAGAACCAGACTTGGGTGAAAAGGGCCTCGTTTCAGGAAATGGGGTGTGTTTCCATTTCATGCTATTTTTCTTGAAAAAGCTGGGCTCCCCCCTCCCCTCCCCAAAACTGGTGCTTTTCGTGCCACTGCAGCTTTCATGCGCCCCCAGGAGCCACGTTTAACTCGTACGCGGCTGCTAAGGAAAGCACACGGCAGTGCGAGAACCGGGAAAAAGTGAGTGAGGCGGTGCACGGCTCTGCTGAAACGGACAAGAGGGTAATGATCCGGGGGGGGGGGGGGTGGATCAGCGGGGATCTGCATCTGAAATTTACAAGGGAAGGGAAACTCCGTGGAATTGACTGCCCAGTTTGGATCTGGCCACCGGAAGGGCCAAACGCGCTGGGGGGGGGGGGGGTAAGCTGGGGCAGGAGTAGATTGATGCATAAACACCCAGTTCTTGCAAAACTCTGTTTCTGTGCAGATGCACCCAGGCAATTACTGGATTTTAAAAAGCCATCGCAAACGTGGAAGCGTGCTGCTTTCCTTTCTTTGCACCCGCTCTTGCTGCTGTACGTGTGCACGGGGTGGGCTTTGTGCTCCGGTTTGCAATGCGGTGGGAGTGACAAGGCTTTGTCGTGAGATTAGGGCAGCCCCCAGCTGTTGCGCTGGGAAGAAACGCTCTTGCCTTGCAAAGCAGAGGAACTCCAGCAAAGGCTGGGGCAGCCGTTCCTAACCTGAGGCCCTCCAGAGATGCGGGACTACAACTCCCATCATCCCCCAGCCAGCTACCCAGGACTGGCATGGGGGCGGTTGGCATCCCACAACTCCAGAAGGCAACGGGCTGGAGAGAGAACGGGATCTCGAATGGAGAATTTGAGCAAGACAGGATGTTTAGCAAGACAGGAATAGGTGGATGGGAGCCCAGGAGGGCGTGAATCGCTCCCGCCCTTCGTGGATGTACCTGAGCCGCCTCTGGAGGGTGGCTTGTCTCCTCAGCCAGCAGTACCTGATGAGATAAGCTATCAGCAGGACTACTAAGACCACAGCCAACACACCTCCGATTATGGCTCCCAGCACTTGGCCGTATCTGACAGGAACTGGAGGAGGAGGAGAGAAAGGAAGGGGGGAGGGAGGGAGGAGAAGGAGAAGGAGAAGGTGGACAAGGGCAAGGAGGAGGAGGAGGAGGAGGAAGAGGAGGAGGAGGAGAAGGTGGACGAGGAGGAGGAGAAGGAGGAGATGGAGAAGGAGGAGAAGGAGAAGGAGAAGGAGAAGATGGAGAAGGAGGAGAAGGAGAAGATGGAGAAGGAGGAGAAGGAGAAGGAGAAGGAGAAGGAGAAGGAGAAGGAGAAGGAGAAGGAGAAGGAGAAGGAGAAGGAGAAGGAGAAGGAAATGTTATTAAAATGTGCAACATCTCAAACTGGGCTGCTCACCAGCCTGGCTTCAACTCGACCATGTTCATTCAAGCCACCCATTCAACAAAGGGTTGGACTTTCCCCACAGAAACCCTGAACCGGGTCCACTGAGTTCAATGGGCTGGAAACCCAAGGAGAGAAGGTGGCATTGACTTAAGACACGGAGGGAAGAAACTAGGGAAGGGGATTGACTAGGAGTACTTGGACAGGAGCTCAAGGCCACACACGTGGTCTTCTTCCTCCTACTTTCCCCCATAACAACAACCCTGTAGAGCAGGTTGGGCCGAGAGAAAGGGACTGGCCTAAAGTCACCCAGGAAGCCTCCATGTCGGGGGAGCCTGGAACTGGCTCTCCCCGCTACACCCCAAAGGCTGCGGCATCACATTGATCGGGCATGGGGAAATCACAGTAACCCCCTAACAAATTTCCACTTGCCGTTCTCAAAGACGTAGAGTGTGACTTGCGACGTTCTCCCTACAATGTCCGGCGGGTTTTTGACGTCGCAAGTGTAGGTCCCGTTGTCGGTGTATTCCAGGTCGTGGATGATAATGGAGCCATCTTTCCAGTGAGGGTCCCCGATCCACTCAATGCGCTCCTTGAAGGACCCAACGTTGTCGATGTAGTGCTGGCCTTTGGCGTAATGAAATATCTGGGTCGAAGAAGAGCAGAAGCAGCGGTTGGGCTAGGAGGGAAACAGCCCCTGCCTGGCTGAGGAGGAGGGTCAGATCAGGAGCGCAGTATTGATGGGACCACAAGGGGCAGCCAAGAGCCCGGAGGTCTTTTTTTGTCCTGCCCCCCAGTGGCCATCTCTATTTTGGCAGCCAAAATGTTGTAGCTCCTCCTACCATATTGAAGCTCCTCCCCTTGCAGCAACTTCTACTGTATCTATAATGAGGGTCAGTGGGGGCTGGGTTGTATAGATGGGTGAAGCGTCATCTAGCCACCTGCACTTAGATCTCTTATAACCCCATCCACCTGCACTTAGATCCCCATCCACCTGCACTTAGATCCCTTAAATCCCCATCTACCTGCCCCTAGATCCCTTAAATCCCTATCCACCTGCCCCTAGATCCCTTAAATCCCCATCCACCTGCCCTTAGATCCCTTAAATCCCCATCCACCTGCCCCTAGATCCCTTAAATCCCTATCCACCTGCCCTTAGATCCCTTAAATCCCCATCCACCTGCCCTTAGATCCCTTAAATCCCTATCCACCTGCCCTTAGATCCCTTAAATCCCCATCCACCTGCCCTTAGATCCCTTAAATCCCTATCCACCTGCCCTTAGATTCCATAGACCCTATCCATCTGCACTTGGATCCCTTAGATCCCTATCCATCTGCACTTAGATCCCTCTTTAGATCTACTTGACACAGTCTTCAGTCATATTTTTGGGTCCACGAAGCCTCTCCCTTTTTCCCTCCTTTTTACCGAAATGCTGTCCTTTCCACGTTCTGGCTGAAAGTGCCAAGTGATGGAGATGTCATCGGAGATCCACTCGTTGGACCAGAAAGAGCAAGACAGTTTAATTTTAGATCCCACCGTGCCGTGGATCTCGTTTGCTGTGTAAACTTTGATGGCCAGAGTTGGAGTCAGCACTGCAAAAGGAGAGGGGGAGAAACCATGAGTCGGGGGGCCCTGATCATTTTCCATAAAGCTTCTGCCCACATTCCCCAAAAGGGCTAGTCCTCCTAACAGGCTTAACCAGGTGAGTTTAGGTTAACCCGAACAGTCCACGTTGTGCAAACCCAGCCCATGTGGTTAACGGACAGTTCAGTATCATTGTGCTAACAAAGAGCGTTTGAAAATACAAGTTAAATGGGTCGCAAAGACCAAAACCGATCTTTTTTCAGCCAAGAGTCCATAAGGAGCTGCCAGCCACTAATACATGCGGTAGCTGATCTTTCTCTAAGCGAGCAAGTCCATTTTGCCATCTCTGCTGGTCCCGCTTTGTGGGCAATTTTCAAGATCCCTTGGATGGGCAGGATGTAATTTCGGACCCGGGGGCCCTTGGCATGAAGGGGAACGGAGAGCGAAAAGAAAGCCATGCCAACTGAAAAGAAAGACTTGGCGCTTTCCCTGTGGGATGTGGAAGGACGAAAAAACTTGGACATTTGGAGCCGGCTTGTGCAAAACGGCTCCCACAAAGGATTGTAGCGTGGAAAGGGACCCCCAAGGGCCACCTAGTCTGACCCTCTGCACTGTGCAGGAAAAGCAATTAAGTCATCCTTGAGCAGGGGCTATCCAGCCCCTTCTTAAAAACCTCCACAGAGAGGGAACCCCAACCTTGGGAGGAAGACAGTCCCACCATTGGGCAACTCTTAACATCTTGTGTTTTATCTTTGAATGCAGTGTTTCTCAACCTTGGCAGCTTGAAGATGGGTGGACTTCCACTCCCAGAATTCCCCAGCTGGCTGGGGAATTCTGGGAGTGGAAGTCCACCCATCTTCAAGTTGCCAAGGTTGAGAAACACTGTTTTAACGACTCAAGTCCTTCTCACGTAAGTTTTTGTGAAGCCCCAAACATATAATGCATCATCCTGAAAGAAGCGTGTTTATATATCCACACTCATCAGTGATCATTACCTACAGATAGTGACCATTTCAAAGAAAAAAATTGTTGGAAATACCCTGGAAAGACAGCCAGGTGTGCCATATGCCTGCAGTGACCATATGTCCTTTATTATAAACAGTCCTTTTATTTCAGATTTTCCCCAAACTCACTTTTCAACTTCATTTGGGTCATTTCACTTTGACCGTGGAATAGCACCCCTCCATGCCCAGTCTTTCACATTCATGTGAAAAATGTGGAAACTGAACTGTCTTTTTTCAAATACGCTGACCTCTACTGTCTGATTTCAGGTCTTTTGATTAGAATACGCATTTTGGGATGCTTCGTCTTGGTTTGGCGTGTGAAGCCAAGTTCCAAACTTCAGCAATAAAATGTTTGGATCCTTCTGAAGCTCCTTCAGAGCTGCCCCCTTTTCAGGCCAGTCCTTTATTTTTTGTCCAAGAAAATAGGGTCACTGTATGAGTCCTCTGTTTGTGACAATCCACCCAGAGGTGGCGGTGTGGACCTCCGTGGGCTCCCGAGCACATGGCGGAAGGTGAGAAAGCCTCATTGTTCTGGTGGAAAAATATACTTTTTCCACCATAGATACCCTGGATCTCTGCATATTTCTCCATCACTGCTGCCTTCTCGCCCCTCCATGTGGGAAGCGGGCCGTTCCTCCCATAAAAACCATCCGTGGTCCTCAGCCACGCCTGAAGCAGGGTGCAGAACATGCTGAGTTATCAAGAAGTGCTGACATTTGCAATCAAAAGAACACTTTGTATAGCTACACAATCCTCTTCTTTTCTCCCACCCTGGGGTGCAAATTCCAGACGGTTGGAGCAGTTCCATGAGGGGGACGTTCCCCTCCTGCTTTTTCGCGGGACGCTGTTGGAAAACAGCCTTTTTCTCCCCCTCTACTCCCCCCCCTTCTTTTTTCTCTTTTTCAGCATGATTTTATGCAGACCTAGACAAAAACGACAGGACGCCAGGCTGGAACGGCTCTGTTCGCTTTGCAAGGCTGTCCTTGTTCAGCTCGGTCTGGAAACGTCTGCCGAATTGGAAATCGGACGGGGGAAGCTCTTTTTAGAGCGTCTATCTGCAATTTTGATTTTCCAGTTGTACAACAGAGTTGCACAGTCCTAGCTTTCTCCTGCCGGATGGGAAGGACAAGAGATGGCAAATTTGGGGATTTCCAAGCGGGATGCAGATTAGGACTCGGCCGGTGGGATCGTACCAATGTCCTCGTAAGAAGCCAAAAGACTGGGTTTATCCGAAGCCCAAAACCTAGCCTGCCTTTGCAAATTGTAACTGCTATATTTATAGATCAGGCCATGACCCAATGAACAAACCACCTTCTGGCTTAAGCTTTCTAAAGCTAGGGTAAGGTCCATGCACTCTGGCAAAGCACAAGCTACGTTACTCATCTTTTTAGCTAATCTAGGTTCTTGGCCAAGCCGGCTCTGTCTGCACTTTAAAAGATGAGATGAGATGAGATGAGATGAGATGAGATGAGATGAGATGAGATGAGATGAGATGAGATGAGATGAGATAATAAGAAAGATAAGATAAGCCATCTCTAAGTTGCAAAGTTTCTAAACTTTGGGGTCCCTTTCCCAGGACTACATCTGGACTCTGTCACTTGAATTTGGGGAAATCACTACTTCAGCAATCAACACAGAAATGTCTTTATCTGCTTAAGCAAACAGTAATCTTTGAAGAACGGATGAGAAAAATGTGGACAGATCTGTAAGGCAGTTTTGCACGGCCGTAAAGGGCTGGTGCTGCCTTTCCAAGCTGCACATGGTTTAATCACAGTTTACTGAACGGCTGACGTGATGTCTCAGCCCAAGCTCTGATTTGCAACAGACCCTTCAAGGGTTTTAACTGAGCTTTTTCTTAACCCTGCTTTAGCAGCTGGGTTCAAATCTATTCCATGCAAAGAAGATGCTCTATCTCAGAGGCGGATCTTTAAGCCTCCCTTAAAGATCAAGAAAGATTCTAGTCCTCATGATTCTAAATGGAATAGAGCTAACGAAATGGATTCCTCCTGAAGTGTTCATCACCCCCAGCTTTGCACAGTTTCAAACTAAGTTTTTATCAGTGGAGACACTGGGATTGTTTTCATGCAAGATATGTTCTGTTTTCTAAGCTGCTCATCTTCCTTATGGTTTATGTAGTCACACCTGGAATGCTGGGGAGGGAAGTCTCCTTCTGCAAATGAAGCAGAAAGATGATCTGGCTCAGAAAAGCATCGATCAGATCATTTTTGCAAGCATAGCACACGCTCACCAAGGTTGCACAGAAACCAAGGGAGAGTAGAAGGTTAAGCAGGAAGAGTAGCAAGTGTCACTGTAGGGATTTTAAAAAGGAGAGAGAGAGAGAAAAACATCTTTTAGCCCTCACAGTTGGCAAGAGGCAGTTCTGGAGGTCTGTGGCAATTGCAGAAAAGGTTGAAAAGTCAGTAATGATGTTTGATTAGCACCATCTAACCTGTGCACAAAATGAGTTTGCTGTCACATCAAACAGATAGAGATGCCTATAACTTATAGCAATGGTGAAATAAAACTTACTTCCTTCCTTCCTTCCTTCCTTCCTTCCTTCCTTCCTTCCTTCCTTCCTTCCTTCCTTCCTTCCCTCCCTCCCTCCCTCCCTCTTTCTTTCTTTCTTTCTTTCTTTCTTTCTTTCTCTCTCTCTCTCTTTCCTTCCTTCCCTCCCTCCCTCTCTCTCTCTTTCTTTCTTTCTTTCTTTCTCTTTTTCTCTCTCTCTCTTAACTTCCTTCCCTCCCTCCCTCCCTCTTTCTTTCTTTCTTTCTCTCTCTCTCTTTCCTTCCTTCCCTCCCTCCCTCTCTCTCTCTTTCTTTCTTTCTTTCTTTCTCTTTTTCTCTCTCTCTCTTAACTTCCTTCCCTCCCTCCCTCTTTCTTTCTTTCTTTCTTTCTTTCTTTCTCTCTCTCTCCCTCCTTCCTTCCTTCCCTCCCTCCCTCTTTCTCTCTCTCGCCTGCCTGCCTGCCTGCCTGCCTGCCTGCCTGCCTGCCTGCCTGCCTTCCTTCCTTCCTTCCTTCCTTCCTTCCTTCCTTCCTTCCTTCCTTCCTTCCTTCCTTCCTTCCTTCCTTCCTTCCTTCCTTCCCCTTTACATGTAAGCAAACAGAGAGCATCTGTGGCTTGCTAGTTTATTTTTAAAGATTCCCACTTTCCCTCAATTCCCCCACTCCAATCATCCAGCAATATTCGGTGAACAGTCAGTCACTCAACCTGGTGTATTAGAAAGGTTGTCTGAAAACTGCCCTTCTAGACGAATCTCAGATTTAGCCTGCAAAACACAACAGCCTTCTCCTCTTGCTGGCCTCTAACGTTCAAAGGTAGACTGCCTTTATAGCTGGAGGCTCTCTTATATTACCAGGCCTGATTTCTTAAATTCCATTGTCCTTCTTGTGAGGCAGAGCATGACAAAAACAGTGATTGACCCCATGTCACCCTGGCTGAACAGAGATTTGAACCTGGTCCTCATGTGCCTCAGTTTAACATTCTGGCCCAAAGTTGGATATTCAAGGGCCACCCTTAATCCCCCGTATAATTTCTTAAATCCTTTGCAGAAAATCTATCCGTACTCAGGATAGGATACCCTGTTATATTACCCCCAAGGGAATGTGACCTTCCACAACATTTTTTAAAAAATTGCCCATCCCTGCTTTAAACATCATTGCATTCCAGTTTTCACCCACTACTTATCTCTAATCTCCACCATTAGAGTAAATTTCATCTTAATTTTTAAAACCAGGTCGTTCCATCCAGAGGCTTGGAGTTCCCCAGGCCAATTTTGGCACTCCATGAAGATTTTTTTTTAAGCCTCCGTGTTACTGAGGATGTTAAAACTAACCAAACTCAGCACGTTTCTTTCTTGTCACCCATTTTGGTAAGGAACAGCTGGATCGAACATTTCAGTGCTGATTTTGAAATATGGGGTTCCTAAAACGTGATCTGTTGGCCCATTTTAAATAAAACCAGGAAATCGCCCCGTTCGCATTGCTGCGGTCAATTTTCCGACGGCTCAATGCACTTCACTAGGAAACACAGTAAAAATAACTCCCCTCGTTCAACATTGGGGATCGGATGGAAATGAAATTGCATTATGTTATATTGCATCAGGAGGATGTTTGGACTGGAAAAGGTACACTCCGAGAAATTAAGGATGTTTGCTTCCTATAAATCACCAAGTTCTTTTCCTATTTCCAAAACCCAGTCTCCAAACGGTGTCCCTTGATTGGGAACATTCCCGGCCCCAGAAGATGATTTCTAGAATCCAAGAGCGAGAAGTGAAGATTGAGATAAGGAGAGGGGTCACTTTAAACCACCCAGAGATGTATAAGATTTTTTTTTTTTTTAATTCTCATTTATTTCACAACTTTGCTACAGTTTGGGGGAAGATAGGTGTGCTGGGCTGAGGTTTGTAGTCATATCAAGATAAATCAATAAACGAGATGTAAATGTTACAGTTTAAAAAACAAAGGGTTTGGCAAGGTTGAAATCTGCCGATCGGTGTGCAAAGGGAATACCCTAATTTTTTGTTCATTTTCAGGGTTATTTCAATGGGATGGGTGGATCGAATTCAAATCTGATATGATTTCAAATCCAGGATCGACTGCAGTCTATTTCCTCCTGCGAGGACCACCGTATTAGGAAAAGCAAGGAAGAATTACATTTCTGTAAAGAAACTGCACGGTCTTCAATCCTATATGGCAGTGTTTCTCAACCTTGACAACTTTAAGCTGTATGGACTTCAACTCCCAGAATTCCCTAGCCAGCTGGCTGGGGAATTCTGGGAATTGGAGTCCATACAGCATAAAGTTCATGCACCTTGCACTAAGCCAAGAATCATAGTTCTTGGCTACACTGTGGCTTAGTGGAATATAGCAACTCAGGTTTGGAAGGATCAATTCCAAGCCGAACAAATAAATCTTCTGATCTTCGGCTCTCCTAATTTCTTTCTCTTTTGCTTTGCTTCATTCCTTCCTTTCCTTTCTTTTCAGCCAGTGGCCATTACCTTACAGTTCATGTCGCTGTTTGGAGAGAGAGGTCTTGTTGGGAATCCTGAATCAAAAAACAGCTATTTTGCAGAATGGCATATTCTTCTGCAAGGTCTCTTTGCGCAGTAGAAATTGCAAAGAAAATAATTACCTTTTACAGAGGTAATTTTACAGACACACTCCAGCAGGATTTAGGATACCAAATAATTTAGGATCATTTTAATTTGTCAGGTCAAACGTGGGTCTAGTCAGACACAATTCTCCCTTCTGTTTCCTCTCCCATGTCCAATTCCCATAGGAACTCCCCGGAAGATAATGGGAAGATATTTCAGAGTGATATAAAATATATTGCTTTGTTCTGCTAATACACTTCTCGGTTGAACGGGAAGCAATTTAAAGTCTGTCTGGCACCGTAATGCTTGCATTTTTTTTTTCTTAGTGGACAGAGCAATATTATAAAAACGATTTCAAAAGGGGGGAACTTTGCTGCCCAAACAACAGGGCACGTTGCTGCATTTTAAAGATTAAATTAATCCATGAAGTTTCAAGGCAGATGATGTTTCCACAGGCTCCCTCATCATACTAACCATGGTTTGTCCAGTTAGGACTTGGAGCCCAGCCGAAGGTGGCTTTTCCCACACAACCACAATTAAGCCAAGCACAGTCTGCGTGTTGGGTGAACCCAGTTCCTCAGGTGTTAAGGTGCGTCTCGGACTCACAACAGACATCATAGTTATTACAGGCGTACCTCAGAGATATTGTGGGTTCAGTTTTCAACCCGCGCAATAAAGTGAATAGCGCAATAAAGCGAGTCATATGAATTTTGGGGTTTCCCAGGGCATATAAAAGGTCTGTTTGCACTATACTGTATTCTATTAAGTGTGCAACAGCATTGTGTCTAAAAGAACAATGTACATACCATAATGAAAACATTTCTTAAAATAAGAGAATAGTGACATTTGCCACACACCGATGGATTCTTCCTTTCACGGAAGATTTCTCTGTGGCCTGCGATGCTGTTTGATCAACGCAATATCTGTGACGCGCAATCAAACAAGGTAAACCTGTGCATACTTTTTAAATTAACCAAGGCTTTCCTTTGCTTTAAATCAGAAAGCGTTTGGGGCACCTTTCCCGATTCACACGTTTTAGCTCACGACATTTAACGCTATTTGTTCGACGGAAAGATCCTCCAGATTTTTGGCTACCGTAGAGTGACACGGCTCCCCTCCAATGCTCCCCGTCCTTCTGAAATGCACCGTGTCTTTTCCCCCACCAAATGTCCTTAAACTGGTCCCTCCCATCTTCCCCTGCATTTTCTCACAATCCCAACCGAAGAAAGATTGGGAAGCAAATCTCAGCCCCGATTTTATTATTGTGGAGAATCATTTCGGAGAAAAAGGGGATTGGATGGACGATAGGAGGATTTGAAGCTTTGGGATAAAAATGGTCAACAATTACGAAGAATTTCTCCCCAGAATTTGCAGAGTTCCTAGCCCAGATTGTACCCCCACCAAGCCATTTCCTAGAATGGGTTGCCTTTAGATCAGCCCGCGTTACCCATCCCCTTAACTAAACCACGATCCAAACCATCGTTAGCCAAACTCAGCCAAGAAATCTGCAGAACGGGGCACACTAAAAAGGTATTTTCTGCAGGATGTGCTTTGTGGATGAAAGTCTCGGCCACACGGCGATGGCCCCTGCTTTAGACCTCTGAATAACGACGAAAAAAGGATTTAGCAAGCTGGCAGAGGGCGGTAGAACTACATAGCCTATGCTGCAGTTCCAGGGAGAGAAGCTGAACATCGGACGCGGATAACAAAACAACAAAGTGATGCTGTGGAAATCATCTTAGGAATGCATGAAATCTCAGGAGAGGAAGCTCGGGGCTGGTTCTCCACACTCTACACCTGGGGCCGAGCCTCCACCTTCAGAGGCAGTCTACCCCTAAACGACCCCCTGTCAGGAAAGGGTGAAAAAGCCAGTGAGATTTCGCCCAGGGAAGGGAAAGTTGAGAGGAGACTTTCATCATGCTTTGGAAACACCTGGAAAGCTGCGAGATCGGAGACGGCAGAGCGGAGATGTTGTACTTACGGATCTTCGAGATCGTCCCAACTCTGAAGCCTTTCCCTGGAGAAGGCAACTTACCCATTGTAGACATCAGCACTGAAAACAGGAAGGGTTTGGCCCTTCCCGCGTTGGCTGGGATCCCCATTCTTGGGTTATTGTCCAATGCCCAGCCGCATGGAGGGGAAGAGCTGGTGGCAAATTCAACAATGCCTTCCCGTATAATGCCCGAGAGGGGGGCACCCTTGGCTTAAGAACTCGCCTGCCCCAAAGGGTGCCATCTCTGCAGAAATCTGGAACCAATGAGAAGGTGGCATGGGGCTTCCAGGGGAGCGAAGCAATGGGGAGAAGGAAGGGGGGGGAAGGAGGGGATAAACCCCCCCAAGAGAACAAAACATGAAAGGTTGCATTTATGTTGTTGAACTTGGATCAACGCGGGCATAGCTGGGGAAAGAGGTTGCATTCTTTGTAAGCTGTGGGTGAGGGCTCAGCCTCTGAAAAATGCCACTTTTCTCGCCTCCTGAAAAGCAGAGCCTTCATCCGGAGCCAGGATCCCTCTGTGATTTTTATTAGAGGCGCAACCGATCCACCAAACCTTCAGTTCGGTTCGCCTCTGCTTTCCAGGGATTCCTTTACCCTGAACGAACGGCTGGGGTGTTCAATTAAACTCAATTCAATGAATTATTAATTCATTATTATTAATTAAACTCGCTTCACGGGATTGGCGTTGTGGGGAACAGAGGAGGAGGAGAGAGTATTAGCTGTGTTCACTGCCGTGAGTTATTTATAAAAATAATAAAGGTGAGATTAAAAAAAAAACTTTAAAAAAATTCTGTTGCGTTGGGTCGCCTGATCGATGAACTTTTTGCTCTGTTGTTTGCACCTATCACTGAAAAGGACTCATAACCCTTATTGAACCTCCTACAAATGGCACAGCTAAATTATATGTACGTTTATCCATTTAAAAAAAAATCCAATATGTGCATAAAGGTTTTGTCCTGCTGGGGATATTACGCTTAGTTGGGTTGCAAACTTAAACAGATGATGTGGGAGTTTATTTATTCCTCTGCTCCAGTCCTAACAATCCTGAGTTGTTAAACCACAAAATTTATACAGAACAAAATGAAAAATAAATAAAAGTGGTTAAAAGCAATCCTGTAATAACTAATATTCTCTCATTGATACCCCGGATTTTTGGGGAGGAGGGGATATGGCCTTCATTGAACACAGTGCGACTTTCTCCTAAATAATGTTTTTTTCATTTCCATAGCAAGTATATTTTCACAAGGCAGCTCAGGAAAAGAAAAAAGATGAAATGAACCAGCATAGCGTAGATCGCAAGCAATTAAGCGTATTGCCTTTGATCAATAATGCCAGAGCATCAGAAGACAGAGTGAACATTTAGCAGATCAATATCCAACAGGCCGCAAAAAAGCTGGGCCGTTAATGCATCTTTATCAGAGGGGTGCAATTTTGCAGAGGAAGAATACATGAAAAATTATCAGTCCCGGTAACAGAATTTTGGCAGGATTAATTGCGAAACACAAGCGTGCAACTGTCCCAAGCCGAGGGCTTCCTTCCAGCTAGTGAGATCCATAGGACTGTAAATTCACAACGCCGCTTAGTCCATTACAACCCTCCCAGAAATAAGTTCCTGAGCTGGATTTTCTCCGTTAGGAAAATAGCACGGATCTTCTTTTGCAGAATTAAAAAGTACCATGTTTTTGAATCCTGTTGCAGGTGGCAGTCCAGGGAAATCACAGCTAACCTGGGTATTAAAAGCAAGGATGCTAGAGCAAACCACTTTCCGACGTTGTCTGGCATGGCACCTCTCATCATGGTGAGATAAAACAATTAAGGTGCAAATAGTTCCCCCCCACCCCCCTTGCCCCTGCCTGCCGATCTTTTAAAATCTCGCTTTCAGGCCACCATTTCAGCACAGAGTCCCAGATTTCGGTAGGCGCCCCACATTCCAGAAAACACAAGGCACGTTTTGTGCTCTCGCTTGGCATCGCCGAGTCAAAAGTGGGCCGTTGGAAGAGGGGGACTTGCAAACTGTTGCTCAGGAGCCCGTTTTCCGTGGGAAAGGAAGGAAGTAAAGCAGGATTGATCCAATGCGCAATTGAGCAAAGGCCGTAGAGCCTCTCTGGCCAGGCACAGTGTACCTGTGAATGCCATCGTCTGGAAAGAATGTTCCATGTGATTGTTAGAGACTTCTATCTGCTTTTGATGAGTCAGATTGGGAGTCAGGTCCAAATGTTGGAAAGGCTTCACGTATCAGATAACGCCATGGTTAGTTAGTTAACATTTATTGTCGCCGAAGACCAATATCCAGCCATACAACACAATATAAAAACAATTCATTCAAGTAAGAGCAAAGAGAAGAAGCCGGAACTTTAAAAAAATAATAATAAAAGGATTTTTGTCCTGATTAAATTTACAGCCAGAGGATGAAGCATAGAATAAGCCACTGCATGTATTCAGACTACTGTATCTGGAAAGTAACTGAAGGTTATTTAAAAGTCAGGGAATATGAATTAGCTTAGAGAAAGCAAATTAACAAAATTGCTATGTAATTAATTGTCTTGCCACGACAGCGATTGCAAGAAATTTGGCAACTCTTCTAGAAATATTTCTTGGGCTAGAAGGAAGCAAGGGACTCGCATGACTATGAATCAGAAGAGGAGCTTTCTGACTTAGCCATGACCTGTTAATTAAACCACAGCTGGCTGAGTTCAGACATAACAACTAGCCACGAAATATGGCTTACAAACCATAATGGTTGGGTTTATCATGGTTTGGATGGTGAGTGAACTGAACTGAACTGAACCTCACGTGGAGGGTGGAGAGACCTACTTTCTTTTGTACTTTCAGGAAAAAGGCAGAATATAAAAATGTAACAATATAAATATAATAATAATAATAATAATAATAATAATAATAATAATAATAATAATAATAATAATAATATAGAAGGTGTGTTACACATGCTCAGAGGAATCCAGATCAGGATATACAGGCACAAGGTACCTGCTCAAAGTAATCCAAACCTAAGAGCATTCTGCACGTGCTCAGGGGTATTGTTGTGAGATGCCAAAAGGTGAAAGCACCGCAATGTTCACATCTGCTGTAACAAGATGCTACGCTGTGAAAGCACTCTGCACATGCTCAGCAGGAGGGTGTTAGCAAAATTTTGCCAACAAGGGCGGCAGAGGGATATGCGGTGCGCCCTTCCAAGGTTGTTTCGGGGTACATCCCCCATCAGCGGCTGGGAGCTATGGGGACTGCAGTCCACAGCCTTTGGAGGGCAGGCCCAGCCCCGCTCCCCCGCCCGGCTTCCTTTTCCCACCGCACGTGGGTGAAACCGAGCTCCCTTGACTTCCGCCCTTCTTCCACCGGCGACGGAAGTCGGGCGGTGACGTCATCAGGCGCTGCTTCCGCTCCGCCGCGGCGGAAAGAGCGTCTCCTGGGCAAGATGGCGGCTTCTCTCTTGAGGTGACCGGAGGCGGGCGGAGGACGGGGCGGAGGACGGGGGCGCCGCGGGGGCTTGGCCTGTGCGGAAGGGCTTCGGTTGCCCTGGTTTGAGAGACGCGCGTGCTCGGGGGGCCCTGCCGGAAAGGGGGGCCGCTGCGCTCCCGGAAGCCGCGGGGTGACATCAGCGGCGCCGCGACCTCCGGGGCGCATCCCTCGCGCGCGAAGATACGTGTTTGCCCCCCGCGCGGCCCCTCCGCGCACTTAAGCCGTCCTTCCCCTCCCCACTGGGGTGAGGGGCGTTGGACTGCAGACCCCATCATCCCCGGCCAGCCTCCCCAGCGGACGCTCTCGAGGCGGGCTGGACTACACCTCCCATGGGAGCCGGGGATGATGGGGGCTGTAAGCCGACCCTCCCAGAGCGCGCCCGCGGAGAAGAGAGTGATTCAAGCCTGTGTCTGCAGAGCGAGGGGTGTACACGTGTCCGTGCGCACGTCTGAGTGCCTCGCAGGCACCCCTTGGTGTCCTTGGCATGACCAGCACGTCTGAGCGCCGGTCCCTCCAATCTCAGTGGGCTCGTTTTAAATAAATCTGGGTCTCACCCGGACTTTCCTGCGGGGAACCAGAGTCAGGGTGGGGAAGGTGTCGGACTAGGACGGCGGAGACCCGGGTTCAAGTCCTCCCTTGGCCATGGAGGCTCCCTGGATGAATTTGAGCCCTTGCTCGTCCTCAGCCCAGCCCACCTCTCAGGGTTGTTGTCGGGGAAATAGGGGAAGGGATGCTGTAGACCAGCGGTTCTCTGGGACCCCCAAGACTCTTTCGGGGGCCTCTGTTTTAATTTCTAATCCACTACCTATCGATAGATATAACCCTCCTAAACCAAAGCTCTTGCAGTCCTCTGTTATTTTTAGTCATTCATTCATTCATTCATTCATTCAGTTTATATAGCAAAGGGGTCCTGAGACCACAAAGCTTGAGAACCGCAGCTGCAGGCAATGCCTGGAGCTCCTGGACAAGCGGTGGGGTGGAAATCCAGCCCAACACGCATCCCGATCCCAAGCACGCGTGTACAAAAATCCTGCTGCGCCACGCCTGCTGTTGCATTCGTAACTTGATTAGAAGATGATGCGGCTTTGGGGTTTATTTTACCCCCGTTGGTCCCGTATTTGCCAGCTGACCCTTCTCCCTGCCTCATTTCGTCTGCACTACACGTTTCGCCAGCCTGCTTTTTCTCCTTGGAAAGATCCCGAGTGAGCAAGGCAGGGAGGAGGCCGGGCGTTGGAAACCGATGTGCGCTTGCTTTGTTCTTTGACCCTCATTCTCGTTCCAGTGTCCTCAGATGAAGTAGATTCCAACCCACATCTCTACACTTTTTGTGGGTCTTTCTTTTTCTTTCCTTCTCCCTCCCCTCCTTGCTTTCTTGTTGCATGACCTTGGAATGTCAGCCTTACAACGGCTCGACGGACTCGATCCAGAACAGCTGTCCTAGTCTCTAGATGCGAGTCTTGTAATAATCGTAAAAAAAAATAAAATCATTTACCCCTTGCAGGTATCAGTTTACAACAGGCGTGCAAAGTTCACTGAGCCATGACAATGGTCTGCTCTCTCAGGAGTAACTAACACCATAACGAAAGCATAAAAAAAGCAAAATTGCTTTCTGAGCCCACCTTTTCCCTTGCAGGCTTCAGACTCCTGAAGACTGACTTTTTTTTGCTTTTTACTGTGTAAAAAAAGCAACAAAAAAAATGAATTGCACAGAAGAGTATGCTGTCATTTGGAACACACTGGAGTCCATTGGAGTTGGGCGGCCAATAAATTTAAATAATAATGATAATAACGCTGGATTTATTTGCAGGGCCCTCGGTTCCAGCCTTCAGACTGGCAGCTAATACCCCTTGTCCCAATTTATAATTGGCATTCATGAAAAGTAGCATCATCCAAAACTAAGATTTCATGCATACAGGCCACAGCTGGGTTTGCAAATTGTGTTAAACCATGATTTGTTCAGTAAGCCAGAGCAGACAGCACAGTCATAAACACAGAAGCACAGACATTGCAAATAAAATGGCTGGGTTTGTAACACACTAAGCCATAACTAAATAAATCATGTTATACCATGGTACTATGGGGGTGGGGAAGGGGTTTGGATTCATGCCTCGTGCTTACTTAAACCATAAAATGGCTTGTTTAGTTTTGTGTGCTAAATGATTGTTTGGAAGTGGTGATTAATACAACTTCAGTTGTCTGGATCTCCTGTGATTCTAGTTTCTTCTTATCTTCGGTCTTTCTTCTCTTGGCCAAAATTTCTATTGCTGGTTGTGTTCAGACATTATGTTAAACCCTCATTTAGCATTACCAAATGAGTCCAGCTTTCTTCCACATTCACAGGCTCTTTCTCTTTTCTTCTCCCATACAATCTCAAGACATTTTGGAAATTTCTGCTCCCTGTTTGTTGACATACATCCTGGAGCAGGATTTCTCAACCTCGGCAACTTTAAGACATGTGAACTTCAACTCCCAGAATTCCCCAGCTAGCTGGGGAATTCCGGGAGTTGAAGTCCACACTCTTGCCGAGGTTGTGAAACCCTGTCTTAGAGCATCACCTGAACCTTAGAAGAGCAAGAAAAACTGATTTGATACAGGTTTGTTTTCCCTAACCAAGCCACGGCACATCGATTCCACGGGCCAGCCTTGCGCAACACCGTGTCCTCCCAATGATTTGAACTTCAGCTCCCAGAATCCCTAGCCCACGCAAGGCATCAAGAAGGTTTCAAGTTCGGGAAGGGTTAGGGGTAAACATTGTGGATGGTTGCAGTCCAGAACTTCATTCAGAAGAGTTGTGACTGCCCACTGAGGCAGCAAAGTTATGAACGAGGAAGATCTCTCTACCCATAGCACCCGTATCTCCAGAGTCCATATGTACCTCCTCTTTGTTCAGAAAAGCGACCTCCTCCTGCCTTACTATAACCCTGTGAGGTAGGCTGATACACTAAGAAGGATGAACTCCGGGCTGTAAATTTAATGCATCCTATTGGCTTTTTTCAGGTTAGCGAGCCGTCGCTGTCTCTGTGTCCGCCTCAGCCCAAGATCCTCCATGCAGCAGTAAGTTTCTAACGCTGTCGAAAAAGGTGATCAGTTATCAATTCCTCAAGTCTTTGCAAGGGTTTTCTCCCTCGCCCCTCTGTTCTTCCTTTCATTTTGCCCTAACGCTAACCGATAGAGGTTTAATGCTGTAGCACACGTTGCAAGAGAACCTACAGCGGCTCTCTTATTACGATGCTATAAATTAGATGGAGTCCCCCAGATCAAACCGTGTTGACTCCCCTTTGGCCCTGTAGCCACACACCTGCTTTCCTTTTAATGTGATTTTATTTGCAATTCTGGTCCCTGACCATAAGAAAAAATATCCATTTGTTCGTTCATTAAAAAAAAATATAAGTAAATCTACTACCCCGTGACTGCTTATTACTGGTATGTTTTGGGCCTACGTCCTAACATGTTCTCGACGGTTCTGTTCCAGGGTGCTCCCCATGGCGACGACCGCGAAGGAAGAAATGACTCGGTTTTGGGAAAAGAACACCCAATCAAAACGCCCGCTGTCCCCTCATCTCACCATTTACGAGTAAGACACTCAGTGTTCAGTGAGATCTGGAGTATCTCAGATTGCCTGCACCGAGCTGCTCCCTGCGGGGGAAAGATTGACACCCCATTTGGAAAGTTGACCCAGATGGGACAGGCTGGTTGGGATAGGCCAGCCCCCTGCCTACCTGGGAGCCCCGATTTCTGTGGAAAGTTGGTCAACAGCATTTATAGCAAAGTTCATAATGTTGGTTGTTTTCTCTTTAAGTCCTGGCTCGTTCCTCTGCCCATCAAGGATTTTTGCCCGTGTGATCCTCTCATTCCTCAGCCTCCTCCACAGATTCCAGTGTTCCTTCTTTCTCCTCTGGTGGGATTCCTTGAATAATTTGGAGTGGGGACATGAAAAGGGCTGGAATAGTTTGCCCGCTCCTGGCCGAAGCTTAAAGGGCCCTTCACGCTCAAGATGCTACCTACCCATTCCACCACCTTCGTTCATGTCTTTCCCCAAACCTGTCTCTTGATGATTTTTTGGCTGCATGCAAGCCTTCCCCAGAAAGGGAAAATTCACACAGGTAGAAACAAGAGCAGAAAATATGTGTTTCCAGTATGACTATTCCTTTAGCTAATTTTCATGTCCTGAATCCAGAACCGCCAAGCCAGATGGCGTTATCCACAGGCCTGTGTTTGTTCTTTGAGAAGATCCTGAATGTTTTCTGCCTGTTTAACGGCTAAGCCTTTTTACCTTGAGAGCAGGTAAGAACTGGGGTTGACCAGTTAGAAGCCAACTTAGCAGGTCAGATTTCTTCAAGGTGATCTAGTTCTGATCTGCTCGCTTCAGAATTTCTCCATTAGTAACACAAACTCCAGCTTCCACTTGCACAGAGCAGTTAAAAAAGTAAATGAATGAAATTATAACATCATTTTGTCTAGACCTGTGTTTCTCAAACTTGCTGACTTTAAGATGTGTGGACTTCAACTCCCAGAATTCCCCAGCCAGCCAGGCTGGCTGGGGAATTCTGGGAGTTGAAGTCCACACATCTTAAAGTCGCCAAGTTTGAGAAACACTGGTCTGGAGCATCTACATTCCCAACCTGGGCTTCCTGCAGATGTGGGCTTCATTCCCAGAAAATTCAATTACAGCCATGCTGCAGACTTTTTTTAAAATTTAAAGTGGGGCAAAGAGGTGTCAGCACAGCAGTTCCTGTGTGTCAACTCTCACCAGCTTCTCCCTTTCTTTTTAGATGGTCCCTCCCCATGACAATGTCCATCATTCACCGCGGTACCGGAGTGGGAATGAGTTTAGGTGCGTCCTGGTTTTCTTCCTCCTCTCAATCTTTTGCCTTGATTTGCCAGCAACTTTCAAAGAGGGCTGAAATATTTCAGCCCTGCTGAGATGGGATTGCAGCTCTCCCAAATTCTGGGTTGGCAGGCCCCCAAATGAAGGATCCTAGGCTTTCTCGCTTGGAAACCCCATTTTGGGAAGGAATGTAGAGCTGATTTTGAGAATAGGGAAGGGCGAGCTGTTAAATGGGGAATCACCGAAAAGATTCCACAGTCCTGAGAAGCAGAAAGTGTGAGAAAGAAATTCCAAATAACCCTGCCTTGATTTTGTTTAGTAAGTTGGGGCAGAGAGAAGCTTAAACAGGGGTCAATATTCTGTTGTTCTGCCTTGCTGCCCTAAAGAGTATTTCTGTAATCCCTACCCTGCCTGCTTCGTGACCCAGCCTCCCTCAAAGGGCTGACACATCTGGAAAGGAAAAGATTTCCCACCCCAACTTCTCTCTCGATTTGCATTAATGACTCATTTCGGTCATTGAGCAGCAAAACAAAAACGAAAAGATCCCAATTGATTAGAGTAAAACACGCTATTAACAATGCAAGTAAAACTGAAAGTTAAAGTTTAAGAATTTGGGGTGTAAAAATTAATAAAGTATGATACAATTTATATAAGGCAACTAAATACTTGTTTAGAATAACAGAAGAGTAAAATTACCAATTTGAAATATATAGAACTATTATAATACTGAAAGCTATGGAAAAGCTGTAATTAATATTATTATATTTAAAGAAGTGTAGTGATGTGATGTATAAGGAAGGATAATAATACATAAGGAATAATTATGGTTTCAAAACTAAAAGTTAGAGTCCAATTACAGTGACTATTTAGTTTCTACTTTTTATCAATGTTTTATGTCCTGAGTTATTTTAATCTACATGGTTAAAATAACTCAGGCAGCTAATGAAATTAAGACAGAAATAAGATTCAATTGACAATACAGACATAAAACTTTGATAAAAAGTAGAAACTAAATGGATAACTGCATTTGAAATGTTTCTAAACAGAACATTCTGGGAGTTGAAGTGGCCAAGGTTGAGAAACACTGGCATAAAGGGAGCAATACAATATAACATGTTCCAGTGTTTCAATTGCTCCTTCACTGCACGGGCACAATCTCCATTCAAAAGGGATGTTGCATTATAGGTAGTCCTCAACTTAGAACCATTCGTTTAACAACCATTCGAAGTTACAACAGTGCTGAAAAAAGTGACTTATGACTGGTCCTCACACTTGTGACTGTTGCAGCGTCCCCACAGTCACAGGATCAAAATTTGGGTGCTTTTGCAACCAGCAACCAAGAATGATTGCAGCGTTCTGGGGTCACGTGATCGCCATTTGTGACCTTCCCAGGGGGCTTCCAACAAGCAAAGTCAGTGGGGGAAGCCGGATTCGCTTAATGACCATAGCAAAAAAGTTCGTAAAATTGGGCGTGACTCAGTGACCACATCACTTAGCGACGGATGTTCCAGTGCCAATTGCAGTCATTAGTCGAGGACTACCTGTAATGACACTGTGAATGGCGAAAGGGACAACCATTCATTTGAACTGGGATTTTCAAATATCCGTTCTTTAAGTGGAAAGCTTGACCAAAAATTATGCTCAGCGTGGAAATGTGCCTTTTTCCAGTTCTTTCGCCATTCCAGATCTGAATACATGGCTGGTGACCTTTCTACGCATGGCTTTAAAGCTTGAAGTGGGGTTCAGGGTTGACGGGCCAGTTTCTCTTTACTTCATCTAATGAGCCGCTTCTGAGAAATAGCTGAGAGCATAAATGCAATAACCTTTAATAAAAGTATTAATTGAATCGTAGGCAAGAGTAACCATCAGGAGAACTGGTTGATGTTATTGTGTTCTTGCTGGATGTGTTTTTCCACCAGGCGTGTCATTCTTCGCCTTAAGTGCCCTGGTTCTTCCTGGACAATTTCCTGATTACCTGGAGTTGGTCAAGTCGCTCAGCCTGGGGCCCGCTCTGATTTATTCTGCAAAATTCGCTTTAGCTCTACCCTTAACCTACCACACCTGGAATGGGATTCGGCATCTGGTAAGCCACCTTCTGAATAGCCGTGCTAAACCTAGTAATAATAATTGTGGCTTGCAGCTGGGAATTCTGGCCCTGTGACTCAGTGCTACTTTTTCCAAGCTGGGGGCCCCGCAGGGTTAGAGTAACTGGTTGGGGTTCATCTTCCCCCCACGTGGGCAAGGCCAGGAGAAAATGTAGAATACGTACCTTTAATTTATAGTTGCATTTCATTGGAAGTTAGCTAGTCAAATACGGTCGGCGTGATGGTTTTTCTAGATGTTTTTCCTTTTGCCACATTCGCTATTTGTCTCTCTTTCTCAAATGATGCCTACTCCATTTTTAAACCTCCATCTGAGCAAGCATTTTTTTTTTTTGTCTGCGCTCAGTCATTACTGACCCTGCAGTGACTGCCTGGACGAATCCTTGCAGTTTTCAAGGCAACTGTTTTTCGGAAGTGGTTTGCCAGAGCCGCCTTCCTAGAGCAGAGCCCAGCTGGCGAGCGCAGGAGGCGGGGTTTCCGTTGCTTCGCGCCCTTTTCGGGCGAGCGCGGTTTTGCGCTTACCGGCAACTGGTCCCGTCTCTCCGTGCAAGGCGCCGCCAGCATTTTTCCTCCCACCGGAGTGAGGGTCCCCGTTTATCTACTCACGTGAGTTTTCGACCTGTTGGGTTGACAGGAGCTGGGGAGGAAACAGGAGCTCACCCTGTTAACGCGAAGGCTGGACTCGAACCGCCGAAGCGTCAGCCATTTCTGGCCGGCAACTTTCAGCGTCATTAAGCCGCTGCGCCACCGCGTCCCCTAATGGCAGATTCTTGAGGAGGCCATCTTTCTAAGGTTTCCCAGTTGGGTTTATTCTGGGGTTTTGGCATCGGGGATTTTGATCGGGGCAAGCTGCGGCTCCCTCCGGTTAGCTTCTGGCGCATCGTGGCACCTGTCTCCCTCTTTTGTAGGCATGGGACATGGGCAAAGGCTTCAAAATGCCCCAGGTTTACCAGTCTGGAGTCCTCGTCCTCGTCCTGACGGCTCTTTCTTCCCTTGGGATTGCCGCTATGTGAAGTTGGCGGCGGAGACTCTCCTCGGTCCCCGACTTCCCCACTTTGCATCCTTCGACTCCCGAGAAGTTGGGTTCAATCAGGACTCCCGGAAGCGTTTGCCCAGTTTGTTGATTAGAGAAATAATCGGGTGAGGGAAAAGGGCTGGGATGAGCAGAACCCCCATTGTCGCATGTGGTTGTAATCTGAAAGGAGACAGTTCTGTTTGCAACCTTGTAGAGCTTTCTGATTTCTCCCTTTCTTTTTTCGTTGTGATTTGCCACGGTTTTGCCAGAGGGACTCTCTCGGGGCTCTTCCCCGGCTGAGGCCTAAAAGCACACCAGCACGAGACGCGAGAATGGCTAAACGCAGATGGGCTAAGAAACTGACATTCCCCGCAGGGCAGCGTGAACCGTCTGCCTTTACTCTTTTTAGCCCTCTCCTTTGGCAGAACAATCCTTTCCTTTGTCCCCCACGGGGAGGGGAGCACCCCAGGGCAGCGTGCAAGCAGGCGTGGGGGGCCGCATTTTGAAAAGGACAACGTTATCCATTGAAAGCAGGCTGGCGCTAAGAGTCACACAGCAGAGTTGGCCACCTCCAGCCTGACTGATGTTTTTCCCACGTGGGCCGATGGCTCCGTGGGTGGAGGTGTGCTGAAACATTGCACGGTTTCCTTTGTGCGGTTAGCCACCCTGTGCAGAACTGCCTGGGAGAAAGGAAGTAGCAGGAACCCTGTGTTTGACTTTTGGGAGACGGCTTTCCTGGCCCCGTTGAATTAATCGTTTCTGGTGGTCAGCCGTTTGCTTTTGAGCCAAGAAAAAGGACAAATGTAGAGCTTTCCAGAATGTAGAGCCACCCGTGCATCTTCTGTAAATGCGTACACTTATATTTTACTTTTCCTCTCGTGAACGATTAGAGGCGGACAGCCCCTTTCCTGAAATTAAGTTTCTTCTCTCTGGGTTTTGACCCGATGAAGTTCTTCCTGTTAATAAAAATTTGAAGAAAAACTTGTCTGGCTGTCTTCTGGGGGGCAGGCAACAAAGACGGGGGGATCTTTTCACATTTCAGCTAGCCATCAGGACAGGCCAATTCAGCCCATCCTCAGCCAACACCTTCCAGATATGGACTTCAATTCCCTCTCTCTTCTGTGGTAACCCTAAATGTCACCTAAGGAGTTACGTCACGGTGAAATTTCCACTTGTAGTCACCTTCTCCAACCGGGGCATCTTCCAGGTATGTGAACTTCAGTCCCCACAATTTCCCAGCCGATGTGGCCACTGCTGAGATTCTGGGTGATCCAGGCTGTGTGGACTTCAACTCCCAGGATTCCCCAGCCGGCATGGCCACTCTGCTGGGAATTCTGGGAGCTGAAGACTATCCTTCAGGTATGTGGACTTCTGTTAACAGAATTTCGTAGCCGGCTTGGCTGCGGCTGGGAATTCTGGAGTAAATCTGGAGTAAAGGGGGCGCCTACTTGATGGTGCTGTCAGTACCTCAAACCAGATGAAAATGTCGAGCAGAGAAATGCAGACTTCCACCGCCAGCGAGGTGGTAATTCACATTCAAATGGTAAAAACAGAATTTTTTAGAGGAGGTGGAAGAGAATTAACGGTCCTCTCTTCCTGCAATGAAATTGATTGTGCACCCTCCAGTTTTCAACTCCTAGCCACCCCATAGATCGATTTTCTCCTAGGTTAGCTCCCCCCCCAACCCTCAATTCTTCTGAAAGCCTTTTTTAAAAACCCTTTTGATTATCAAAATGCGCAAGATATCTCTTTGGGGATACAAGCTGATGCTTTCTCTTCTGCTCAGCAATTATGTGTCCTCGCGGCTGGCGTGCGGCTCGTTCTGTACGCCTCCCCGCTACCAGGCAATTGTTCTGCGTCTGTTTTTAAATCATCTGATCTTTGGTAGGTGTGCTGAGCGTTAACAAGGCTGGAAGGCTTGGAATGGCTCAAATGGATTCCCTTAGTGTTCAGAAAATTAATTGGGTTGTCTCTGCTCCCCGTAGTCCCCCAAACACACTTTAGCCAAACACTTCCCTGTTTTTTTAATCGGTGCTGCTCACCGGTTGCTCTGCCTTCAACTTCTGTACCTTACTGCTTTTTGTAATGAAAATCCTGCACGTTGCCCTTTCAAGACGGGAGATTCCCCACTGGAGCCACAAAATACAGAGCCTAAAATGATTTACCTCCTTGGACGGGCAGCAGTGCAATTCAACGGTGCACTCTCCCCCCCTTAATGCTTTTGGAGGAGAAGTTGCTGAGGCTGGGAAATAAAAGGGAGATTTCAGAACCTCGCAAACGAAAAGCAGATGATGCTTTAGCGGCCGGCATATCTGGGAAAAGGCCACCGGGCCACCCAGGTTTGCATTCTGGAGAAAAGAGGCTCAAACGATGTAGACATGCCCTGCCTTAATGAACTCGTTAAGTTGCACGTTTCTTAATATTGAAGCTGATTTGTGAAACTCTGCCCGGATCGTGCGTTCCTGGCCATGCTGTGCTGTGGGGGCCTCCAAAGCAAATTACGGAGGAGGTAAAATTCCCATTCTGGGTTGAAGGATCGCACGATAGAGGTTTGTTTGGGACAATTCGCCCCTCATCTGGCCAACAAACCAGCTAGTGGGAAGCACGTGGATGACTTTAAGCAGGTCTTGATAAGCTCTGCTTAACGTATAGATGGGAGACCACCAGGACACATGCCAGAGATAGGCTAGACTTGAAAGTTGGAGGCAGGAGAAGACAAGAAACACTTTCCTATGGTTGCACAGGTTATGAAGTCACCAGAAGCTGAGCTGGGCTCAGAAGAGATGCTACCTTTAAATAGGTTAAATTGGCCCTCTATTAGCCTCACATCCGATCCCCTATCCCAAAGTTTCTCAACCTTGGCAACTTTAAGACATCTGGACTTCAACTCCCAGAATGCTGGCTGGGGGATTCTGGGAGTTGAAGTCCAGACATCTTAAAGTTGCCAAGGTTGAGAAACACTGCTAAGTGGATACTCCCAAGTGGCACTGAAAAAGTTTTTTTTAATGGTACTTTGGTCCTGTTTTAATGGCTTTTTAGATGGCATTATGCAACTCGGTTTTAGCAACACTGACTGCAGGTTGAAACCAAGGCAGTCTAAATGTGGAAGAGTCCCGTGTCAAACCACGGTTGGATCCCTGTGACAATTAGCAGATCAGCTGGACTCCAGCTTGACTCACGCTCAAGATACGTAGCGGGAACTCCTGAGACTCTTATCAGAGGCAACCTTTCAACCCTTGCTTAAATCAAGACACCCCCCCCCAGAAAGACCACCCCAACAAATTCAATGGCCAATTAGCTTTATTTATTCTCATGAAGACACCCCTTAGGTGTTCACAGCACCCTTCCGTCGTTCAGCCGCCCCTGCGATTTTTGTTTTCTTTTGAACGTTTGCAACGTGTCAGTGTCCCGTGGACGGTGGGCTCCAACCATCGTCCTCTTCCCTGGGGCTGCAAGTAGGTGAATGATGCCCAGGAGTCACAGGTAGACCAGTACAGCCCTTTCTGGGGTCTGCAGAAGAAGCTTCTAAGCAAGATGCAAGTGGAAAAGAGACGTTTGGAGCCGAGGGAGGGTGAAGGGGGCATGATCTGAGCAGGGATGAATGCAAAAAGGGGGGGGAAAAAACTCACAGAGAGAGAAAGGCTTTACAGACTGGGTGCTTTTCTCTTCCAGTTTGGGTTAATTTTTTTTTTTTTTTTTAAATCTGGCCTTCCGCGAAGGTTTAAGTGGAGGAAAGGGGTCGGGCCACGCTCCTTTCCGTTGCCGACTTCTGAACCTCCAACCCTTGTCGGCTTTTCGTGCGTGGCCGGCCGGGGGGCAAACCTTCAGGCGAACGGGCACTCCGGGCATTCACCTCCAAAGATCCGGGACGGCAGGGAGACAACAGCTCGGGGGAGCCAACTCCCTTGGGCCTTCCTTCCCGGGACCTGGGCCGACTGGACGGAGGGGCCTCGGCGGAGATCGTCCTCCTGGGGGTGGGCTCCCTCGAGCAGGGGCGGCTGGCCGTGGGCAGCTGGGGGCTTGGGTCCTTCAGACGCACATCCATGCAGCCCGGTTGGCGGGAGAGCGGGATTTCATCGCTGCATTTCTCCTTCGGGGGCTTGGCTCCCAACTCGGCGAGCTCCTGGGCATCTGGCCCGCCGCTGTCTTTCAGCCGGAGGTCTATGCTGCCGGGTTGGCGGGAGAGGGGGCCGTTGGGGGTGGTGGCTCCTCTGGACCGGACCTCTTCTCGAGATGGCATCTTCCCGGTTGAGACGGGACGCTTGGATTTCTTGCTGGTGGGCGGGCTGGGTTTCGGAACTCTCTCCTTTGTCACGGGCATGGAGGGCTGCAGAGGAAAGAGAGCCACTAGACCAATATTTCTCAACCTTGGCAACTTTAAGATATGTGGACTTCAACTCCCAGAATTCCCCAGCCAGCATGCATTCTGGGAATTGAAGTCCACACATCTTAAAGTTGTCAAGGCCCTAATCTATAGTTTGCACACTAGGGCACAGGCATTTTGTGATCTGAACCCCAACAGATCAATATGGCCATCAAGCTGCAGACTCTCTTTGTTCAACAATTTCAGGCCGAACCAAACTCCTTGGCCGGTTCTCAACTGTCATACCTCCCATCATCCCCGGCCTTAAACAACAACAACAACACTCCTTTCTCCATTTCTTGCCGAAAACTCAAACCAACGGAGCTGTGCTTCGAAGACGCTTACCCAACTCCTTCGCAGCCCGCAGAATTCTCTTTTAAGTTTTCGACACACGTGTGGGAACTCGGCAAACGCGGTCCGGCCGAAGTAACCCCCAGGTACGTTTTGCGCAAAGGGAAAGAAAAGGTCTATTTGTGGTTACCTTGCCAATGATCTCTGGGCACAGTCCGTTGCACGCTTGGCTCAAGGCTGCTGATTTATTCATCCATTGGGTGAGCTGGGCAGCTGCGTCAACAGAACGGGAGGTGAGAGTAACTTTGGCTGGCGGGATTTTCAGTGGCATATCCCAGGTGCTCATATAAGTACCCCAAGGGGAAGCCTACGGGAAAGGGAGAAATCTCTCTTTTGCATTTGCTCAGCACCGCATGCAACGGGGGAAAGCCGTGCCCGGCTTACGTGGTGGCACTGCGAAGGCAGGTTGGGAGAAGCACACGGCTTTGATATTTGCAACAGCCTGGCGAGAAGGCCTTCTGCCTTAGAAAGCTACACCCGGTTGCAGGAGAAGGGATGATTTTCAAGGGGTCCAAATTGGGCCCACCTTCTAGCTTTCCTTTCTACCCGCGTTCCCTTGTTTTTGAATGTATTCATTTGCTTGCTTATTTGCATAGATCGAAAAAGTGCCCCACTGCAAATGCTTCTGGGCGCTTTACATGGAAAAAAGCCAAAACAATACAGGTCGTCCTTGTTTAACGACCGTTCGCAGTTACGGCAGTGATGAAAAAGTAACTTTGTGACCAGTCCTCGCACTGATGACCTTTGCAGGTCTGTAAAGCAGAGGAAAGCCGAAGTCGGATCATAAGCACAGTCACAGTTTCACTTAGTGAGTGCTTCGCTTAACAACGGAGTTGCCGGTCCCTATTCTGGTCACTAAATGAGGACTGCCTGTAACAAAGACACAAATTGCATGTGTCTAGAAAGACCATATAAAACAGATCCCACCAAATAAAAACTTACAGGGGATCACCCACCAGCTTGCCCCAGGGACTGAGAAAATAGCAAAGTTTGGGGAGCAGGGATTGGCTTTCCATGATTCAGGATGGGGTTGAACTAATGGCAGTGGTTAAAAAACACTACCCTTGGTTCCCAATCACTTCAATTGCTTCAGCAATTTTGTGGTTAGTGGGTTGTATGAACCCAACCTGGTTGCTTAGGGCAAGCTAAAACAGGGTGTCTCGTGGGAACCCAGCCATAGGTTTAACATACGTTGTTGTTATTACTATTATACATGAATCCGTAATATGGTTGATTCACCTGGGCCCAGCATGTCTCATGAATGTAGCCACTGTGTTTGATAAACCCGGGTTTAGAGGGTTGTACGAATCGAGCCATGGCCTTGCGCATAACTGGATTAATTCTGTAACCAGCTAAAGCCTGCTGTGAGAAACCAGGCTGTCAGTTTAGGGCAGTGTTTCTCAACCTTGGCAGCTTGAAGATGTGTGGACTTCAACTCCCAGAATTCCCCAGCCAGCCATGGTGGCTGGGGAATTCTGGGAGTTGAAGTCCACACATCTTCAAGCTGCCAAGGTTGAGAAGCACTGGTTTGGGGAGAAAATCCTTGTTAGAAAAGGAGAAAATCCTCACCTTAGAGCGTGGGATCGAAGGTAGCAAGTGACCTCTGTCATTGGCTACAAATTGGGTGAAACCTTCCCGGGCAGAAGGATGCTGATGGGAGAAAAACGAGGGTGAGTGGAAGGAAAATGGAGACAGCATAAATAAAATAAAAAGAATGAAATAAGTAGAATAGTGGGACCAAAGGCCAACAGCAGCCCTTAAACCAACATTCCCAGTTCTTGACTTCTGCAAGGAAGTTTGAAACGGGCTCAAGCACTAAAGCCAAGAGGAAGATCAGCCTTCTTCCAAGAAAAAAAGGAGAGATTCAGGATTTCAATCTATTTTGAAGGCCGGGTGATATTTTCAGGGCGTTCCTGCCCAGGGTGGCCCGAATCAGCATGCCCACCATTTTCTGAGTCCACGGAACACAAACAAGCCCCACGGGCTGTATTCACACAACCCAGGTTGACCACATCCGGGATTCGGTGTGTTGTGCGAACGCGCTCCCTCTCCTGTTTTAGGAAGGGGCTTTTATTTGTGTCTTCGGAACAACTTACCGCCTTAGTAACTTTGGGAAAACTCCAGCTTTGCAAATTCCGGGAATTATACGCATCTTCATACTGGAAAACCAAGTTGGGGAGGGGGGGGGACGAACGATTTAATTGTAATTGTTAGAGTTTTTTTATCCCGCCCTTCTTATTTATAAAAATTAATCACTCAAGGCGGGGAACGGACCTCGTCCTCCTCTTTTTTCCACCACAACAACCCTGTGAGGGGTGTTGGGCTGAGAGAGAGTGAAAATACAAGGCCGGAGAAGGGGGGAAGGGCAAACGGGGGCAAACTGGGGCGGAAGGAAAGGGAATTTCTTCTGCATTGGGAAAACTTTTGCTCCCGGTGAGAATTTGGGATGGAGAGAAGGGGGAAAACGGGGGGAAGGTCCCTCCTGCCCGCTTCCCCCCCTTCTGCGCCTCCCAGGGGTTGCAGTGGATGGGATTTGTAGTCCAAAGCATCTCTCCTCCCCACCTGCACCTCCAAGGCCTCCAAGCCCCCCATGGGAGTTGTAGTCCAACCCATCTGGGGGGCGCCAGGGAGTGGGGAGGACCGGCCCCCCTCCTAAACTTTGCCTCCCCCCCATGCATTTAAGTCTCCCTGTTGGAAAAAACGGAGGGGAGATATTGGGGGGGGTCCACCACCCCCACCCCCTTTCTCACCTGCCCGGAGCTGAAATGCGTTGCCATCGCCGCTTTTCCCAGTTTTGTTTGGACCGTCTCCTAGCAACGGCGGGCGCGGCTCGTTGAGAACAAAGGAGCGGTTCCGGCCAATGGGAGAGCGGGAGGCGAGGCCGCGCCCCCTTTCCCCGCGTCGGCGTCTCCTTCGCCTCCTCAAGAGGCTAGTCCGCGTGGGTCGGGTCCTCGCTGAGGCCTGGCGACTTGGTTTTGCCGTTGAAAACGAAAGCGAGGGAAGGGAGGGCGGAGTTGTAAGGTGCAGTCACGCCAGGCAGGGGCTCATGGCTGCCTTACGCCCAGGTTTGCCCCTGAACGCATATTCTCTTCTATGAATATTGCATTTTTATTTTATTTTTTTTAGTGAACTGATCCTGTTGGCCGGGTTGGCCGAAACTGGCTGGGTTGTGATGCAGTTGTAAAGATGTATTAGCCGGGGTGGCTCTCAGGGTTGGGGATGGTGGGGTTTGCCTTAAATGTAAAGGCGAAAATTTAAGTTTTACTTTTGTGTTTATTTGTTTTGCGTTTCTTTCTAGTTTTATGTTTGTTTTTTATTTTTGTATAGTTTTTCCCGAATGTAAAGGCGAACATTTAATTTTTACCTCTGTTTGTTTTTTATTTCATTTTATTTGTTTTTTTTAATCTTTATTTTTATTTCTGTGTTTTCTAATTTTTATTTTGTTTTTCTGCTTCGACAGGCCCCTACAGGATCTCTCCCTTTCCCTTTCTCCTCCCAGAGGTTTGCCAGATGTTGGGAGAACTGGCTTCCCCACCACTTTGCTCCCCATCTGGAGACTCCCCCTTTCCTGTTTCCAGCCATCTTCCCCACCCCACGGTGAGCCTCAAAGGACGCACTTTCATCGGTCCCCGCGAACTCCTGCTGGCACTAATTAAATCGTATTTATAGCAAGGAACATGAGTTAATAGGCAAGGTTAATTAAAAGCTGCCAGGCACCGCTGAGGCCCGTGAGTTCCCTGCCTGCTTTGATGAGACAGGTAGGGCTGCAACCCTCAGGAGAGCCACTAGGGGGCGGCGTGATGACACAGCAGACCCCGCCACCTACTGGCCACCTGGAGGTTTGCAGCCCAGATGTTGCCGCCTTGGGAACGCCTTGCCAGCCAGAGGAGGTCTGCGCTCTGGCCCTCGGGGAACGTATCCTGTTGGCGGGTTCAGATCTCTGGCTGTAATAAAAAGCATCCACCCATCCAGGTTCCTTTGGATAGAAATGCCGGATGTTAATCTGGGATTTAAAACCTCTTTGGGGCCTTTGTGTGCGTAAAAGATTTATAAACAGTCATTTTAAATAGGGAGAACTGAACCTTGGAATAGATGCCAAATTGAGCTGGTGTTTCCTAGGCCACTCCCTCCCTTCCTTCTTCCTTCTCTTTCCTTCCTTCCTTCCTTCCTTCCTTCCTTCCTTCCTTCCTTCTCTTTCCTTCCTTCCTTACTTCCTTCCTTCCCTCCCTCCCTCCTGTTCCTTTTTCTCCTTCCTTCCTTCCTTCCCTTTTTCCTTCTTCCTTCCTTCCCCCTCTCTTTCCCTCCCTCCCTCTTCTTTCTCCTTCCATCCTTCCTTCCCTCCCTCCTGCTCCTTCCTTCCTTCCTTCCTTCCTTCCTTCCTTCCTTCCTTCCTTCCTTCCTTCCTTCCTTCCTTCTCTTTCCTTCCTTCCTTCCTTCCTTCCCTCCCTCCTGCTCCTTTTTCTCCTTCCTTCCTTCCCTCCCTCCCTCCTTCTTTTTCCTTCTTCCTTCCTTCCCCCTCTCTCTCTTTCCCTCCCTCCCTCCCTCCCTTCCCTTTCTCCTTTTTCTTTCTCCTTCCATCCTTTCTTCCTTCCCTCCCTCCCTCCTGCTCCTTTTTCTCCTTCCTTCCTTCCTTCCTTCCCTCCCTCCCTCCTGCTCCTTTTTCTCCTTCCTTCCTTCCTTCCTTCCACCCATTTGCATGAGGGTGCAAATGATATAATTGGTGTGCTTGCTTGCTTGCTTGCTTCCTTCCTTCCTTCCTTCCTTCCTCTCCTTCTTTTTCCTTCTTCCTTCCTTCCCCCCTCTCTCTTTCCCTCCCTCCCTCCCTCCTGCAGGAAAGACCCCCTGCTTCAACTGAGGAGCGCAGCTGAAAGGGGAAAGACGCATCCGTGTTCAGGACTGGGACACACGCGTGATGCTCAACCGCAGCTGGAAAGGGGGAGAGAGCAACTGTGCCCATCAGGCTGGGCTGGCGGGCTGTGTCAGGGGAGACGCTACAGCAGAGCTCAGGGCCCATCCTGGGCGGGAAGCCCCCCCAGCCCCAAAGCCCGTCTCCCTGGCAGGGCCTGTTCTGCAGGCGGCGGGTCGCTGGTGCCCCCCTCGGCTGGCAGAGGGAGGACAGGGGAGGAGAGTGGCGGAGGGGATGAGTCACCATATGCAAATGCACCGCCAATGGCCGCCCAGAGAGCCGGCCGGGCCGACGGGAAATTAACGGGGGCGAGAGAACCCCCCATCGGCACCCCCAAATGGCCACGCGGGGAGGCCGAGGCCACCCGGCAGAAGCAAGGGGCTGGGCGCAACCGACCTGCCGGCCTCAAAAGCGGGGCCGAGGCCCCCCCCGGGTGCGGCTCCTCGCGGCCCCGATGCGCTCCCCGAGACCTGCAGGGCGCTCCGCGGGAGAGTCTCGGGGGCCGCCCGCCGGCGGAAGGCATCGCTTCTCGGCCTTTTGGCTAAGATCAAGTGTAGTATCTGTTCTTATCAGTTTAATATCTGATACGTCCTCTATTTGAGGACTACATATTAAATGGATTTTTGGGACTGGGAGATGGAATAGGGGCTTGCTCCGTCCACTCCAAGCATCGGCCTGGTATTGCAGTACCTCCAGGAACGGTGCACCTCCCCCGGGAGGAATCTGGCTGGTTCAAAAAACAGAGAAATGGGGAAAGCTCCCTGCAGGAGGCTGCTGGGGGGATCCTTTGCTGAGGGGGATCCTTCGCTTAGGAATCTGGCTGCAGCTCCTTCTATTCTGTCTCTTGCCATGGTGAATTGGCACCCATTTGCACAAGGATGCAAATCATATAATTGGTGTGCTGCCACCCATTTGCATGAGGGTGCAAATGTTATAATTGGTGCACTGCCACCCATTTGCACGAGGGTGCAAATGATATAATTGGTGTGCTGCCACCCATTTGCACGAGGGTGCAAAAGATATGATTGGTGCACTGGCACCCATTTGCATGAGGGTGCAAATGATATCATTCAGATGATACAAGATAATGATATTATGCAGCTAAATAAATGGCAGGGGTGAACTGTGATGGATTGAAGACCCGGGGTTAAAAAGGCTGTAAATGCTTAATAAATAATAACAGGATCCAGTCTTAGGCCACGAATGTCTGCTTAGTTCTGAAAGGTATCTAACCTTATTCACACGCCTGCTGTTTCTCTCGCTCAAATCTGAAACAACAGTTGTAAAAAATCAGCCACAAATTGCATCTCCTATGAACGGAGGTGCCCACCTGGATCCGTCCAAACTCAGTCCCAGTTCAAAAATCAGGTGTGGAAACGCTTCCCCAACAAGCCTACAATGTATGTTCGGGCAGAAACCAGCATTTTACACACACATCCCAAAACTGAAGCCTCGGTTTCCGAATAGGATAGAATCCCTTGGCTCTTCCTCATCTTCCCCACCGTATAATCTTTGCTTTGCGACGTCGCTGCTCTTCGGTGGGCAGCGACCTGCGGGCATTTTATCAGTAAATCCACGGGGAGAAAACCTTTGTCCCCTTTCGGTTCCTTGGGAAAAAAATTCCTTTATGGACTTTTGGCGTCAGAAAGACAAGGATTTTCTGGCTTACGGTTTTGAGGGCTAGAAAGAAGAGATGATAGAAAGAAGAGAATTGCGATGAAATCTTGAGAGAGAGAGGTTGGATTAAAATTGCACGTATAACTGCCAAAAGGAAGATCAGAAGCGACTTCTTTATATCGTTTTTTTTCATGTTTTCTGTTCTTTTCTTTTCGTTCCTCTGTCTTTCCTATTTTTCTTTTTCCCTTTGAATGTCTTTCTTATTTTCTGTGTAAGATCTTTTCATAAAATCTATTTGGACGAAGGGGGGGGGAAGCGTGCAATGAAGAGAGGGCTGCTTGCTAAGCAATCTTTTCTTTCTGCCTTTCTTCCTTAACTCCTCCTTCGTCTTCCTCTCTCCTCCCTCTGAAACATGGCAGCTACGGCTTTGGCAAAAGTCTCCAGGCTGAAAAAATCCGTCGGGCAGAGGATCCGGGGCCAGGCCGTTCCCGCATCATTCGCCCCTTTTTCTGCATGGACAGGTAGGGATCAGCGGATTTATTTTATTTTGGGGAGTGCTGCGTAAAGGAAGGGCCAGCTCTCCGGCCCAAAACGAGGCGCTCCAGCTTCTAAAATCAAACCTGGATCCTCTGAACCCCGGTTGGATGCTAAATTTGTCAAGGCGTTCTGAGCCCAAGAACACGAGTTGAGGAAGGGGCTTGTTACTCGTGCTTTTTGAATGCAAACCCCCCCTCCTTCTCCCCCCCCTTGTTTCTGCAGCATAGTTTTGAGAAAAGGTGTTTTGGAGCAGAGGTGGGTCGAAAGATCAGCGGGAACGAGTCCATCAGAGAAGGTTAGGGTTAGAGATTTCTCGCCCCCAAATCCTTTCTAATTGTTCCAGCACCGTTGGATGATCAGAAATGCTCCGCTGGTGATTTTGTTTTTTCGCATTTCTGTCATTCGGTGGATCCTGGTTTTCAGGCGAATGCCTTTCGCGCCAAGGCAACGGAAGCAAAATTGTATTTTATCCCTGAAGCCTTTGGGGATTTAATTACGGTCCAAAGGCAGGAACAAAGCTGTTTATTTATGAATTGACTTCCTTTCTTTTTTTCTCCCCCTTAACAAGACTTTGTGGGCGTGTATGTGCTTTCACAGGTGAGGAAGGAAAACTAAATAGCATTTAAAACAAAGCAAGAGCAGGAAGGGAAGGGTTAGACCTTTAACGTGCTGGTTTTGTGCATCACAACTGAATGGGAAACGTTGCTTTGTCCCAAAGCGAGGTGTGTGTGTTAATATTTACCTATTTGTTAGATTTATATCCTGCCTTTCGCACAGGAGCTCAAGATGGGGGACGTAGCACTCCATCCTCCCATTTTTCCCCCCAACAACACCCCTGTGAGGTGGGTCAGACCTCCTCAACGCCACCCCAGGAGCTTCTGCAACCGAGAGAAGGACTTCGGTAGGATTTGGGTTTCCTCCTCCCAATCCAACCTCTTATTTTCGAGCTGAGTTTCTGGGTTCTTAGAAATCCCCTCTCCTTGGGTCTGTCATTGCGGAGCTCCAGCTCCCATCCTCCCTGCCCTCGCTGGCCGGGGAGGATGGGGATGGGGACCGGGATCCCCAAGGTTAAAGGTAGGGGGCAGCTGTGGCAAGGGTCTCTCTTCCTCTCTGATCCACCGATTGCAATCCTGAACCGCTTTGCCAACTCAGCCAAAGGCGAGGGACCAGCCCCTCCACGACATTTCGCGCTTCAAGGGCTTGGGAAAAGAGGGGCAGCCTTGTTGGCTCCTCGCCGTGGGGTGGACCCCTTCACTTTCTCCCCCCCTTGCAGACGACCTGCTTCAGCACATGGACCAGCGCAACGCTTGGGACCGCTTCTACGCCAGGAGGGAGCAAGCCGGGACCCCCTGCCCATTTGACTGGTTCTTTGGCTACAAAGAGATCTCGGCCCTTCTCGGCTCCGTTCTCCGGGGGCTGCCCCCTGGCCGGGCCCGGATCCTGGACGTCGGCTGCGGCACCTCGTCCCTGGGGCTGGAGCTCTACCGGCACTCGCCCTCCCCGGTGCACGTCTCTTGCCTGGACTTCTCCTCTCCAGCTATTGAATGCCTCGCGCGGCTGCTGCGGGACAGCCCCCCGCCGTGCCACCTGCTTTCCGAGCTGGATTGCCACCTGGGCGATGCCACCGAGCTGTCCCGCTGCTTCGCCCCGGGGTCGTTCCACTTGGTTCTCGACAAGGGGACCTGCGATTCGGTGCTGCGGGGTTCCCCGCTCCGGGCCAGCCGCTTAGTGGCCGAGTGCCTGCGAGTGCTGAGCCCAGGTGGACGCCTGCTCCAGTTCTCCGACGAGGACCCCGATGCCCGGGTGCCGTTCCTGGAAATGGCCGGCGGGGCCCCCGTCAGCGTCAGGGAGGTTACCCACTTGAATGGCATCTCGTACTACGCTTACATGCTCAGCCGAAGGGCTCCGGACTCGTCAGAAGTGGCTCGGCCTGCCGAGCCTGTGTTCGAATCCCACCGGCCTGGGGTGTTGAGCAAAATCTAGCGGGAGCCACAACTACATAAAGGCCAGTCCTTTCCTTCTAAAAGCTGTCCGTTAGATGGATTTAATGTAATGGTTTATTTTCTTGGTTTGGGCTCTTGGAATTTCCCTTTGGAAAGCAAAGCTATAAACACATTTTTTTTTTATCCTTGTAAGCCTCTCTTGAATTGGCTTCTTTTTCAGGTTTGTCCTTTTTATTTTATTTTATTTTATTTTATTTTATTTTATTTTATTTTATTTTATTTTTTTTTATTTTTATTTTTATTTTTATTTTATTATTTTTTATTTACTTTACTTTTTATTTATTTTATTTATTTACTTTACTTTATTGTACTTTACTTTATTGTACTGTACTTTACTTTACTTTTTTTTAATTTAATTTAATTTTATTTTATTTTTTCCAAGAAAAATACAGTCACACTTGCTCATATCTTGCCAGAAAAGAGGGTTGAGGAGGGGTTGAGGAAGAAAAAAGGGGGTGCTAAACCCATCATTTCATTATATTAGCTTCCTGCCAGGTTGGCTTCTACAGATGGAAGATCGACTTTATTTAAAAAAAAAAAATCAGCATAAACTTGGCAGAATTGTTCCATGAATTTAATTCCGTTCCAGCTACTGGAGGGCACAGATATGAGTCATGGGGTAGTTCGGGGGTCTCTTAGAAAATGACCCGACGTTTAATCCAGGATGACCAGGTAGGGCTTAAAAAAACCCCTCCTGTGGCTGGCTTTGTCTGTTGTGCTAAGCCATGATTTAACTGTGGTTTGTGGAACAAGCCATGGTGGCTTGGTTTGTGCAGAACACAAAGCCATAAAAGCTAGTTTACCAATGACAGGAGCTGGGTTCTCATAGCACAGTAAACCAAATATGATGGTTAGCATAACGCTGGGACCCATTATTGGCCTGGGTTCTAGACTTGAGAGAACACAGTGGTCTCATTTTAAAAAATCTGCCCTTTTTTTATTTTATTGGTTTTATTGTAATTTCTTTGTTGGATTGTTGGGAGCCACCCAGAGTCGTGCGACCTACAAGTTTAGTAAATTAACCATAAACTTAGATAATGTGTTTTCTCTAATCAAAGAGGTCAATTTGGCCATCTCTGCAAGTTCCATCATCTTCGCCCTCCGTTCCTCCGTGGTGGGTAATGTCGGATCTTTCCACCTCTGCGCGTACAGATGGACAGCTCCTGAACCTGAAGGTTCCATTAAAAATCCCAGCTCGTTTCCACAGACATAGGCACAGGGACATGTAACTTTTAACATGCCTCATAGACGTACACGCAGAATGGCTTCCGGCCCGATGACGGTCAATCACGACATTTTGGTTGGAAAGTAAATGTTCGTTGTAAATTATTATTCGATCGAGAAAAGATTTGATTGGCCTTCTTGAGATGATGAGTTATGGTCTCTGCATCCCGCTGGCTTCAGTGGGTGGGCGGTGGAATTAGCCACATCCAGATGACCAACCATCTCCCCAATCTTGGTTTAGAGGTATCACATCTTAGTAAGCCCAGTAGTAAGGTTTTTTTTTAAAGCAAAGTATTCTGTTTCTGAGGTTTCCGTTGCCCTGCCTCTGTGTGTCTGTCCATCCATATCTATCGATTGATTGATAGATGATTGATAATCCCGTCTGTCTGTCTATCTATCTATCTCCTTGACTTAACAGCATGACTATTCCCAAAAAAGTCTTGGCCAAAATATGTAAAGAAAAGAGGAATTTGTGAGACCTGCATCCAGAATTAAACACCTTTAAAAAAAGAAAGAAATGTAATCGATTGGCGTAGGAGTTTGGTGCAGAAGACTAAACAAAAATAGAAAAATGCCTTCACCATCTCGAAGGTTACTATGTGGTACCAGCCAGTTTCCCAACCTGGACCAGGTGTCTCCTCCTGGTTTTTAAGAGACTGTGAAAGTATCGGTCTGTCCCAACTATTGCAGGTGAAGCAAACTTCGGGTTTTACAAAAAAAGTTCTTCCACGTCACTTTCAAAAGAGGACAGCCCTAGAAATATAAAAACAGGAGGGCAGAGGTTAAGGAGCGTTAGTCTGCATTATTGGATTGCAAATGGATTCTGAGATATGTTTGTCCTCTTGAGGACACTAGTTAGGTTGGGCTGCTGGTCCTTGACCTGGGCTGAGCGGAAAGTGGATGTGAAATTAACCAACGATGGAGAAGCTGGTCAGGGTGGGAATTGGCTGATGGTTGGGTTTATTTGATGGACAACTGGAGTCAAGGTGGGCCAAGAATAGGTATAAGAAAGGCAAGGGTATGTTCCAATAAATCAGAGATGTTCTGTAACAATGGGAGCTGGTGATCCCATCATGGCTGCAGAAGGAGTCTGCCCCCCTCAGAAAGAAGGAATTATATGCTGGCAATCAGGCTAGACTCCGTCCAAGGCATGCTAGTATGTTTTGGGCAGATGACCAAAATGTTTTTAAAAATAATGAGAGGAACCACTGAGAGTTGGAATACATCTCATGTCTACCTGGTGCATTGATAAAGAGTTTCTGAAGGGCCCCAGAAAAAGTTCCCAGAAACATCTGGAGGAGCTTCCCAGGAATGCCTAGAAAAGCTTCCCAGAAACATCTGGAGGAGCTTCCTGGGAACAACTGAAAGCTTTCCAGGAATGCCTAGAGGAGCCATAAACATCTGGAGGAGCTTCCCAGGAATGCCTAGAAGAGCTTCCTAGGAATATCTGGAGGAGCTTCCTGGGAACAAATGAAAGAGCTTCCCAGGAATGCCTAGAAGAGCTTCTCAGAAATATCTGGAGGGGCTTCCCAGGGATCCCAGGAAAACAATGGGCAACCAGCTATCCAAAGGGGCCAACAAGAAGTTGATGCTAACGGGTCTCCTGACCCTGAGCTCACCAGCCTCCAGTGCCACCTCGTCTTCATCAAGCAGCTCATCTCGTTCAGCCCCTTCCAGCAACAGGAAGTCCTCTGGGGGCCACTGGAGCTCCCCACTTTCCACTTCGCCCCCTTCGCTGGGCTCTACCACGATGGAGGGCAGACGCGTCTTCCCAGGTGGAAGATCTTTGTTGGGGTTCTTCTCGAAAGGCCACCGGTCTGGCTCCTTGAACACAGCCGAAAGCCCTTCGCCCCAGCCCCGAACTTCTGGGAGTTCCTGGAAGGACATCTCTTCACGGGGAAGGCTGCCACACGGGTCCGAGGGAAGACTCTTGGAAGGATCCGACCCCAGGTCTTGCGGGGGGGCCAGGAAGAGCTGGGGAATAAACACCAAAGGGGTCAGAGCCCGGTTTACAGATGACCATTCCAAAAACACCTGCAGGACTTGGTCCCACATTTCTGAGGGAATATGGAAAGGGAGAACTGCGGATCCAGGAACGTATCACCATCAGCCCCCTCTTCACTTTCTTCCTTGGGAACAGAGAGGCCTTTCTTCAAAGCTCCTTTTCTGAATTGAAATAATCCGGCTTATTTCACCAAAGAGAGCAGCTGTGCAAAGCTGATCTTGCTTCAGTCACAAATAGAGTGTCAGCCCCCCAGGGAGACCAGACTATGAAATCAATTGCACAGAAAGGCTAAGGCTACTTTTATTAGATGGGCTATAATACCAGAATCTTGCAAGTCTGATCTCCCCCCCCCCCCCCAATACTTCTGTGAATCAGGGAGGTGTCTTCCCGAGCTGCTTCTGAATATTATCCGGTTGCTCCGGACTTAAAATTGTTTCAGCCCCCTTTGGCTAGGCAATAGTTCCTGCATATCTCCATCAAGGTCACCTTCTTGACCCTCTACATAGCAAAAGGTTTGGGGGTGCTGATTTGAGCCCCCAGGGAGATCCCTGTGGGGCAGTGAAGGAGTCGGGAAAGAGAAATGGCTTGATCTGGACGTTGCCTTTCCCCAGATGGAAGGAGATTGCGATTGTGAAAAGCATTCTAGCCTTACCTGCCTGTTCAGAGAAGGATCAGAGAAGGTGCAATCTTCTTTCACCAAGCTCCACTGCATTTCTTGATCGGGGTTTAAACCTGGCTTGCTGCTCGGAGTTGGATCTGGGTCTTGCATGGGCATCTGATAGGGAGCGTGCGCCTCTGCGGAAGTCGTGGGATTCTGACAGTTCCTCACAATTTCCATCATGATCGCATCTACGGAGGCAGCAAAACTAGATAGAGGTCGTCCTCGTTTAGCAACCACAATTGGGACCAGCAATTTGGTGGTTAAGCAAAGCGGTCACTAAGTGAAACCGCTCCTATGCTTATGATCTGACTTCTGCTTTCCTTTGCTTTACAGACCTGCGAAGATCATCAGTGTGAGGATTGGTCGCAAAGTTACTTTTTCATCATCGTCGTAACTGCGAACGGTCACAAAATGAGGCAGTCACTAAACGAGGACCACCTGTATGTTTTGTTTGTTATGATTGTACACGGCCCAGCTCCCAGTGGCTCTGGGCATTTCATGAATAAAAGTGGAGAAAAAAATAATAATACAACTACAAGAAGTCCCTAGTTTAAGACCAAGTTCCATTCCCAAGGTCTGTCCGTAAGTCAAATTTGTACATAAGCGGAACAGTATTGTATAATACTGCATAAGTAGTATTGTGTAATGAACTCAAACCATTGTGTATTTAACTCAAATTTTGCTACAGTAGACTCTGTTCGTAACTATGGATCGTCCTTAAACCAGGCGTTCTTAATCTGAGGGCTCCCTGTATAAGACCAGGTGGGAATGCTTGCAGGACTGTCCATCTCACAAGCCAATCCATGTTAAAAGTGCAAATCCATTGGAGGTTATTTCCTGCCCCCTTGGGTTGGCTGTCATTCTTCCCTGCTGCTGGCTAAGGACGATGGGAATTGGAGGTCATTCATTTCAAGCCGTAGCCTGCTTATTCTGGAAGCCCAGGGAGGCTGAATAATATGCAAGGGCCTTGGGTCGCATGCAGAGTCTCCGGGGAGGCATTGCTCCCAGCCTCCCCATTTCCAGTTTGAGCTTAAAAAGGAAAGTCACCTTTGGGGAGAAGGAGCGGAAGAATGCTTGGGCCCAAAAGGTGTGCAGTTTTGCAGAATGAATTATCATATTTCATTCGTCTGAACCATTGAATATCCTAGCCTAATTGCAAATAAGGTTTTCTGCAAGGAAGTGAAGATGTTGTCCCCTCGCAAAATTCCCCAGGGCAATTATTCTTCCCCTGGGATGCAAAAAAAATGGGGAAATTGACTAGCTGCTAGAAATGTACAAAGGATTTACTCCTGGCTAGATGCCAACTTATTTTTGTGTGCCCTGGAAATAAATATGCAGAGTTAGGGAGCTGGGAATAAACAGGATCGGGTCTTGATTCTCTTCCACGGGTTGGGTTACTGACCACCGTCGCCCCAAGCACTTAAGCAAGGGGTGTTTTAAGGTGGATTAGTCTAGGAGATAAATGTCTGGGTTGATCTGTCAAAAGGCCTTTGTCCTCTTGCCAAGGTCATCCTCCCACAGCGGGCAAGAGGGGGAGATCCGCCAGAAGATAACACCTCCTTTAGATCATGATCGGGTGGTGAACCTCAACAGGAGACAGCTGGTCTGCCTCGAAGCTTGCGAGACAGGATCCCCGGCAGTTGCAGAAATCTGTTCCCCGAATTGCGGATGTCACGCCTGGCCCACAGAAATGGAAGGACTTTTGAGCGGTTCCCCCACATCTGGAAAGGTATCGACACCAGCTTTCTCCCCGCTGGATTGCCTGGACGCCCACCACGCCCGGTGAAGAGGGGAGCCGCGGGAGCCCTCGCCAAGGTCCAAACAAGCCACTACGCCCAGATTTTGACCCCAAGCTTCCCACCTGCTCGCTGCTTCTCCATATTGCTCGCTTACCTTCTCTTGAATCCAGACGGCTCTCGCTGAACTTTTCAGGAGCCGAAGGAGGGGCGATCAGGAGAAAAGCAGGGGGAAGGAAGGCTCGAGAAGATCCAGGGTTAGAGTCAGCCTCCGATGTGGGGCAGAGTGGCGATGCCCAGGATATTAATCTCCTTCTGAGCTCATGGAAACTCCAATGACCGCTAATGAGCTCAGGGGAATGGAAGATTATCACATATGGGGCGGGTGGAAAGGAGGTAAGTCCTGACCCCAAAGGATGCCGATAACACCTATTAGTTGAGACAGCCGGCTCCTTCTCCAGCTTCCTTCAGAGAAACCCGGTTAGATTGCCAACTGCCAGAGCCAAGATCAGCTCTGCGGGCTGCTCCGCCTGGTCCTGCAACTGGACTCAGCAATGTTGCCTAAAGCAGAGTTTTTCAGCCTCAGCAACTTGAAGATGGGTGGACTTCAGCTCCCAGAATTCCCCAGCCAACAGGGATGGACTTCAAATCCCAGAATCCCTCAGCTAATGTGGATGGACTTCAAATCCCAGAATCCCTCAGCCAACAGGGATGGACTTCAAATCCCAGAATCCCTCAGCCAACAGGGATGGACTTCAAATCCCAGAATCCCTCAGCCAACATGGATGGACTTCAAATTTCAGAATTCCCCAGCCAGCATGCTGGCTGGGGAATTCTGGGAATTGAAGCCCACCCATCTTAAAGTTGCTGAGGTTGAGAAACACTGGGCTAAAGCACAGGAGCAAAGGCTGGTGAATGATTTGGCCACCTGGCTTCTCAAGCAGCGATGAGCATGGATGCTGCTGCATCTAGGCCCTTTTGCAGCATATGATCCATTTTTCTGTTCTGTCCATTCAGGGGCTGTTATTCAACCAGATATTGAATGAAATACAAAATGCTTGCTTTTTTAATTAAAAAAAAACCCTCCATTCCTAAAGGTATATTTACACCCAGACCTATAATGCCATTTCTATTTCTTGTAAAAAAAAAAATTTTGGAGTTTTGTCCTGCCCAGTAGAATAGGGGACTTTGCTGACACTTTGGAAACTTTTCTGTGCAAGAGGCGAAACGCCATCCAGCCTCTAAAGCAGGGCCTCTCAACCTCAGCCACTTTAAGCTGGGCGGACTTCAACTCCCAGAATTCCCCAGCCAGCCTGGCTGGGGAATTCTGGGAGTTGAAGTCCACCCAGCTTAAAGTGGCTGAGGTTGGGAAGCCCTGCTCTAAAGAGTGGCAGAAGCAGGGCACCTAACTACAGTAAGGTAGAACTAAGAAAAGTTACCTAGCAAGGCTAGGAATATAGACATAGGAGAGGCATCATTGTGAGCAAGAGCGAAGCCATCTTAGTCTGAGCGCTAAGGAGGCTGGGACATGCCTCAAACTCATGAGGAAAACAGGATAAGGGTTCTGTTGTCTCTCAAACTCATGAGGCCCCCAGGATGTAATAAACCGGACCTTTGTAATTGAGGAAATTCCTTAGGAGTAGGGAGGTATGTAAAGTTAGATTAGGAGTTCGTGAGTTCCTCGGGAATAGGAAGATATGTAGCCCCCGGAGGAGGGGGAAGACAGAGAGGGACCAAAAAGGCATAAAAAGCATGTGCCGAGGACCCTTCGAGGTTGACTTTTTGCTGCCTATGCTGAACCTTTGCGCAAATAAACTCCTCTCCTGAATGAAGACCTGAGGGTCCCGTCTCTAAATTTTCTGCAACAACAGCAACGGGAGTGCCAGTTCTGACCGGTGGTTTGGAAACTGAAAAAGAAAGGAAGGAAGATTTGCCGCTCGGCCGGCGCCGGGAGAAGTAGGCCAAGAGGCCGCTCTTCCTTCTCGGCTGTATGCTCCGCGCGCGGCGCTCTGGCCCGCCGCCGCGCTGCTCTCTATGGTGGCGCCGCCGCTCCTGCTCCCTTCCGCTTCCGGTCCCGGGGAGACGCGGGGCAGCGAGCCATGGCCTTCTCGTCCCGCTTGCTCCGGGGCATCGGCACCGCGGTGGGCGTCCTGGTCGGGGGGCTGCTCCTGCTGCAGATGTGGCCGTCCGACGAGGAGCGATCGGCCAAGCTGAGGAAGGTGAGGGAGCCCTTGTGGGGCCGCTGCGGGCGGCGTTGGGGAGGCTCAGGGGGGCCAGGCGCCTGGCTTGGCCTGAGGCCGCCCCCTTCGTCGCTGCTTCGAAGCACGAGGACTAGTGCCTTGCGTAGGATCCTATCCTGAGGCATGAGGACTAGCGCCTCAAGCTTCAGAATACCTTACCCAAGATCCTATCCTGAGGCATGAGGACTAGCGCCTCACCTAAGATCCTATCCTGAGGCATGAGGACTAGTGCCTTGCATAGGATCCTCTTCTAAAGGATGAGGACTGGCGCCTCGCATAGGATCCTATCCTGAGGCATGAGGACTAGCACCTCATGCTTCAGAATACCTTACCTAAGATCCTATCCTGAGGCATGAGGACTAGTGCCTTGCATAGGATCCTATTCTAAAGGATGAGGACTAGTGCCTTGCATAGGATCCTATTCTAAAGGATGAGGACTAGCGCCTCGCATAGGATCCTGTCCTGAAGCATGAGGACTAGCACCTTACATAAGGCTAGCATCACGCAAGGAGTCAACTACCTGTTTGATAACTTACAAAACCTGCAACTGGTACGTTCAGGGCGCCTCTTGAGCGGTTGAGATTTCCAGACAGGAAAGAGTGGCTCTTGCAGAAAGCGCTGAAGGCATCTGGCCATGGGGGCGCTTCTGGACTGCAGCTCCCGGTAATCCCAGCCAGTGTGGCCACCCTGTGACCGATGCTGGGAGTTGTGGGTCAGTAACATCTGGCTAGCCCCAAGTATCCAACCACTGGAAAGGAGATCTGACCTCCAACAGATTGACCCTCCTTTCACGTATTCTTAATCTTCTTTCCTCCCAACTGAACACACCCGTTTGATCCCATAAAACAGCTCAGATTTTTCTTATATTACGAGGGGCAAGTCGTTTTTCCACCTCAGGTGGGTCCTTAGATGGTGTGCAGATCCCCAAACCGGGGATGCCTTAAAACTTTGGTTTGACTTTCTCACGTCTTCGTTCTCCATGCAGAATTTCCCAGAACCCGGTCAGTACTATTCGGAAGCACAACGACAAAATGCCATGTTCATGGAAATCCTGAGAGAGGCAGCGATGTCAGATGAGAATTTGGCCCGAAAACCTAACGCTTGGAAAAAGTAGCAACAGCTATGACTCAAAAAGCATTTTAGCTACCTGGACTGCTTGGAAGCCTTCTGCTCTGACCTGTTCGCCTCCGAATTTGAAAAGATCGTTCCTCGCAGATGCTTCCTCAAAGCGATGCACAATGTTGGTGACTCTGTAGTGGAAAAGGCATTCGATTTTCTTCTTCAGCCCGTTTATTCCTCAGGGTCCCTTCCACGGCTTGCTTGGTAAGCTGTCTTCATAAATTAAATGGCACCTTGAGTGTTCCTCATGGGACTTGTGTGTGAGCCTGGGTCTTTGAATTCACACACTGTGCTAAAACAAAATAGGCGTTGCCTTTTTCTAGCTTAGGGTCTGGTTTGTCCTGGTAAGTTGGTCTGGAAATGGATGAAGAGATGCTCGAGAACAGAAGTGCTTCTGATCAGTTAGTTTATTGTAGAAAAACTAAGGAAGCGTTAGGAGAGGATTCCAGTGAGTGCTGTGTATTAAATGCGAGCCTTATTTATGAATAAAACCAAGGCTCAAATTCTTTTCACCCTCCTCTCACCCACTTGATGTAACAAACAAAATCTGCCTTCTTTGGGGCAAGAGGAATGATCTCCTGTTTCGGTAACAGACTGATCTGGTATCAGGCTGTTTGCTTGTGTTAGTTTGGTTCTCACACTCAGCGTGTTGAATAAATACAGCGAAATGTCATTTATTTAGTGAACCATGATTAAATAACCATGGCGTACCCTGATGTGTAAACTCAGTCTTGGTAACGTGTGCGTGGGGTGTGTGTGTGTGTGGGGGGAGAATTTGGCGATAGATAAAGATCTGGATTTAATCCTAACAAGACGAGCTTCATCAAAAGCCTTTGCAGAGGGCATCTTGGCTTCTACGTTTTAAGTGAGTTGGTTCCCAGGAAAAGTGAATTAAAATCTTATTGCAGCCTTTTGCCTGCCATTTTGTGATGCTGCATAAAGCATAATTGGATGAGGAGAAAGGAAGAAAAAGCAGGCACAGGGAAAAAAAAGATTTTCTCCAAAATATTGATACATATATATGTATGTTCAAGACTGGCCTATCTATCATCTGTCTGTTTGTCTATCTATCATTGTTTATCTAAATAATCAAGACTGGACATACGTGTGTGTATGATTAAGACTGGCACTTCAAACCGGTTATAAACATTTTAGTCAATTTACTGAATAATGGGGAAATTAAGCATATCATTTGGTACATGCAGCCCAAATTTCCTAATGCTCCTTTAGATGGGACTTGTGATGAAGTGCTTGTTTTTACATAGCAGGACAAGTTAAGAAAGAATGTTAGGTTTGGACCACAGGCAGGCAAATTGTCACATTTCTTCCTTGTCTTGTCAGTTTTCCTACAACCATTAAAGTGTGCAATATCAGTCCTCCTGTTAGGTAAAAAGTGAATTTGTAAGCCGCCCAGAGTCCCCTATTGTGGGGGAGACGGGCAATGGAGAAATCCAATAAATAAATAAATAAATTTTTGCCTGAATAAGGCAAAAAATCTTATTCTGTCTAACAAAAGATTTTGGTACATCTTCCTCAAACATTGATTTTTTTTTCTATTTTATTTTTTAAATTTATGTTAGGTTTTTTTTTCAATTTTCACAAAGCTGGCATTGTTTTTCAGAAGACATTAGGGAATATAGGAAGCACTTCCTTAAAACAAGACAGTGTAGCCAAAGAATAGGAAACATAACATAGAATTACCAAAATAATGTAATTCATTGAAAACATCCTCTGAGACTGCCTTTTAAAACTTCCTGTAGATACAGGTTATTTATTTATATATTTTTAAATACATAGTTACTTATATATCGATATAAATGGTTTGCCTAGTGTGGTTTAATAACTTATTATTATATGGTTATTTATTAAATTATTATTATATTATTATATATTATATGGTTATTTATTATATGGTTATTTATTAAATATATGGTTATTTATATATTCATATAAGGGCTTACCTAGTTAACATAGCTGCGGTTTAATAACTAATATTGCTAATACATATTTGGGTTCCTCCCCACCCCCCCACCCCGTTTATTAGAAATTACATGTTATACTTCTTCCAGATGGGTAATTGTGTTAATTTTATCCCGGCAATAATTCTGTGAGTCGGTAAAAAACTCAGCGATTTATTTCAACAAGTGCATATAGTTCATTTCAACTAGGGGGGAACTTTGGAGAAATTATTAAGCCCATATCTGGGAGGGAGATAAAAAAGAGAGAGAAATGAAATCGAGACGGTGCGGCCAGAATCATGAAAGAGATGCTGATCGTGGCCCAAGCACTGAGGTGTTATTTTATTTCAGTATTCAAGGAAAATACGGCCGCAATATAGTCAAATAGACAGGGTTTTTTTCCCCCAAGCCGGAACTTGCGACAAGGAGCGACGTTGCCTCGCCGGACGTTTATAGAGATCGGACGCTCCTGGGCTCTCCGCCGGCGACCTTCCCGCGCTTCCGGCGCGGCGCCGGGGGCGGCCATCTCGCTTGGCGGAGGGCGGGCGGCGGCATGGCGTCCCAGCCCGGGGGCGCCGCGGTGGCGCGGTCGCCTCCGGGGGCCCCGAAGAAGTCCCCCTTCTGGTCCTGCTTCAGCTGCCGCATGCTGAGCGGCGGCGGGCTGGCGGCGGCGGGGCTCTGGGTCCACCTGGGCGTCCGCAGGTCCCTGAAGCAGAGGGTGCCCGCCAGCCCCTGGGACGTCTTCCGGCTGGTTTTCGCCGTCGGTAAGCGGGGAGGTCCCCGGGACGGCGGTTCGGACGTGCAGCCTTGACACGGGCAGTGCATTTGGCTTGCAGGACGGAGCGCGTTCCCCGCTTGCAGCGCTCGGCCATTGGCCGCTTGGGGTGCAGTGACGCGCCGCGGCCACCGGGGGGCAGCATTTCCCTTCCCCGGGGAATTATATTAGTATTATATTATTATTATTATTATTGGGTTCGTAGGGCCGCCCATCCCCTCTAAGCCACTCTGGGCGGCCATAATGATGATCTGCTTTTGCCCTTTGCAGAGCAAGCCCGTTGATAAATCATCCAACTTGATTGTGCCAGCTTTACCAACCGTATTTTTGTATCTTTTCAGGTCTTTACAGTTGGGCGATCGTAATTATCGTGGATCCCGCTGGAAAGAAGTAGGACTGGGACAGCAGCAGCAGCGGGTTTCCAAGCCAGAGGGGAAACCTTTCGCTTTGGGCTTGGCACGTCCTGCGACCCACCGGGAGGGGACAGAACTGTTGCAGCTTTTTACCTTCCTTGGAACGTGGATGCTGCTGGAGTCTTTTTTCCGCTTTCCTGCATGAAAACGGTCAGCAATGATGGCTGTGCTGGACAATCATCCCTAAGAAGGATGGGGGCCTGATTGCATTCAATAAATGGAATATCCTATCTAGCCAATTTTGTTGTAAATCATGCTTGTTGGGTGAATAGGAAAAAAAATCTCTAATTTTGCTGCAGTGGGGGGGGGGGTCTTCTCTCTCCCTGTACAGAACATGAACCTGCTCGTCACCAGAGAACATGGCCCCTAGCTTTAAACCTGAGTTCCCCACTGTATAATTTGAGACCACAGCTCCCAGTTGTTACAGGAATCATAGTCCAAGTACCGGGCGAGTTTTCAGCTACAATCCAGCCTCCTCATTCAGAGGCAGTTGACCTCACAGTGCCAGCTGTTGAGGACCCACAACTCTGGGGGGTGTGAGAGTGAGTTTGGGAGGGGCGGCCTGCTAGCAGGCAGGACCCAGCCGTCAAGCTCCTTCTCTCATTCCTCCAGCAATAAAGAAAATCACATAGGGCAAGCCAGAGTGAAGAGGTTTTATTCAGGCCGGCATCGGGGGGGTGTCCAGGTGCAAACGCTGGTTCCTCTCCAACTCTTCCACCCACATATTGTCTGTTTCTGTACCCCTGGGTTAAGGGCTGCTGCTGCTTCAGAGTCTCGGGGGGGGGGGCTGGTGCTCTACGGTGGCCCCCAGTGACTAAAGGCTAGATCAGCCTCCAACAACCGGCGCGAGGGAGGGAAAGCCAGACCAATGGAAGTCAGCAGGAGGAGAGCCGTTCAGCTATTCCCCTTCTTGGCCACGATCAACACAGCTGAAGGCACCAACCCTGAAGAGAGAGGGGGAAAAAAGATTAATGGGGGAAAGAATGGAAAATCCAGGGGGAGCATTTGATAACTAAGGGGCTTTGGAGAGTGAATCTGACCTATTTCCATTTTCACAGCTTGCTGGGAGAGAGAAACACTCCAGAGGCGTGAGGCTAGAATAAGTTTTGCTTTTATTTATTAGATTTATATCCCACTTAAAAAAAAAACACACCTCAAAGTGGTACACATAATGCTCCCAACTCCTATTTTCCCCACAACAATCCTGTGAGGTAGGTTGGGCTGAGACAGTGACTGGCCTAAAGTCGCCCAGCCAGCTTCTGTGCCTAAGGGAGAACTAGAACTCAAGAGTCTTCTGGTTTCTAATCCAGTTCCTGAACCCCTACCCCAAACTGGCTCTCAGTTTCCTTCGCCATTATTAATTTTGCAATCCTAGAAGGGAAGAACTAGAAGGGAAGTTTGGATACTTAGTGATCTATCCTCATTCTCTCTCGCCTAGGGTTTGTATATTTGTTTTTTTAGCATACCTATTTATTTATCATAGTTATCCTATTTATCTTTTAACAGTGATTTCTATATCTTTATATTGAATGTTTATATGCTGTTTTTATTGGACTGTTGCAAGCCGCCCAGAGTCACTGTCCTGTGAGATGGGCGGCTATACAAATTGGATTAATAAATAAATAAAATACCGGAGCGCCTCTGCGGGAAAGGATTAAGTTGCCCACGCTTGCTTGCCCAAGCGAGGCTGGCTGGAGAATTCTGGGAGTTGAAAGTCCACACGTCTTCAAGTTGCCAAGGATGAGAAACGCTGAGCTAAAGCCAAGCTTCGTGCCATACTGTAATTTCTCTGCGCAGAGGCAGAAATGAAGCACGAACCTGATTTCTTTATTCCAGAAAACCACAGTTCGAGCTTGCCGTGCTCTTAAGGGTGCAAGAGGTGTGTGCTCTTAGGCGTAAGAAGAGCTGGGCGTGTTCCACGCTCTGCCTCTTTCCAACCGGCTGCTTCTCCCGGACTATCAGCACAAACCTCTCTGCAGCTGGCTCAGCCCCCTCCCCTTGGCTCCCGAACTCACCCAACTCTTGCAGAGGCTTCTCCATGTCCTCCTCAGTGAAGACGCGCCGGGGAAAACTCGTCAGGAGGTTAAAAGGATGTTCGCCGCCGTCTTTGCGGTTCAGTTCCACGTAAAGCCGCACGGCTGCCAGTTGCTCCTTGGCTTTGAAGGTGTGAGTCAAGGAAGTCCCATCCAGGAGCCTCACCTGCCAAAGCAAAGCCAGGTGAAAAACAGCCATCTTGGGCTGCCGGAGGGATTCCAAGCCCCTTCCTGCATGTGCAGCCAATTGTTGTTCAGCCTCGGGATACGTCCTTTCAGGGGTGACCGATCAGCTCTTAAAACGAGGTTGGAATTGGCCTGCTTATTTATTGCTGACCGGAGATCCCTTACAGACTTTTTGCATGAAACAGAAAACAAAATGAACTGACAATTTACGGTTTGGATGATTAGATAGGATAGATTATAGAAAGGAGAGAGGCATGTTGTAACCATAGAGCAGTGTTTCTCAACCTTGGCAGCTTGAAGATAGGTGGACTTCAACTCCCAGCATTCCCCAGCCAGTCCACCCATCTTCAAGCTGCCAAGGTTGAGAAACACTGCCATAGAATAAGAGATAAACTTGTAATTGTACCTATAACTGCTGTAAAGTAACCGGAAGCGATTTCTTTGTATCTTTTTTCTTTCTTTTCTATTTTTCTTTTATTTAGTTATCTTCCTTTCTTGCACTTTTAGCTCTCTTGGATTTCCTCCTCCTCCTTTTCTTTTCCTTGCTTTATATTAGTTTGTATTCGTTTTTAATTTTCCTTTTCAAAAAATCTTCAATAAAAATTATACATATTAAAAAAAATGAATTGGCCTGCCTGGTAAACCAGAATGGCCCTACCATTTGTCCAGCTGTAACACTAAATTAAGGAACAAGTGCTAACTGAACATGGTCTTCTAAGCCACGTTGCTGCAGCTCGCAGGCTGCTGGGGTTCAGTGACACAGAAATTCCGAATTAAGTAATTAGCAGACCATTAATTCTAAAGAAACACAGCTATCTCTCAGGGAGAGTCGATAATCAACTATAAGATCTACAGGTTATCAACTTAAACAGTGAAATTAAAAGTAGCTGGAACTCTTTAGAAGTCAGAAGTTTAGAAACCAGAAGTATTTAGAAATTAGAAGCAAGCGCCGCAGAGTTAATTGCGAGGTTCTGACAAGCGCTTTTTAAATGATGCTAGTAGTCACCTGACTGAAAGAAAAAGCATGTGGAAGTCACTTTAGCTGTAGTTTCGAAAATACAGATTGAAACTGGACATTGCAATGTTGGAGACCGAGAGATATATGAAGACTCACGCCAGCCGGAAAGCTGACGTCATACTTCAGAACAGAGGCATTCTGATTTAGCTGGGTGCCTGAAGATTTTAGCCAGGTAGCTAGAATAATCATCAGCTGGATTCCACGTTGGTGATTTAGTTGGTCCAGGGAAACCACAAAAGCCATAGGATGTGTGAATTCCCATTTGCAAAGTTTTTCCTTTATCTTGATTCCAGACTTTACTGCAAGACAGGAACTAGTCTAGCCCAGAAGGAGCTAAGCGTAGGATCCTTTGCATGCTCTCAAATTTACTAACGTCTTACCTGTATCCTGCACTGATCATATTCGCGCTTGACAGGGGGCTCCTGGCTGGGGGATGAGATTAGCGTGGGAACCATCTGTTCGGACAGGACAGATGCTTGAGTAGCGCTACCGCAGCCAAACTAGGTGGAAACATAAGGAATTTTAGCAAAAGTCATCCACTAAGCTATGCAATGCTGCGTGTGATTGATTATAATGTAGCCTATTTTCTAGAGCAGTGTTTTTTCAACCTGAGCCACTTTAAGATGGGTGGACTTCAACTCCCAGAATTCCCCAGCCAGCAAGCTGGCTGGGGAATTCTGGGAGTTGAAGTCCACCCAACTTAAAGCGGCTGAGGTTGAGAAACACCGCTCTAGACCCAAAAATTAGGATTGAGAGGGCCAGATCAGACACTTCTACTGCAAGATTTGGACTGAGCTGTGATTACAGCAGATCCCCGTTCTTCCCCCCCCAAAGCTCCCCCCACCCCTTCTCCACCCTCCGTCATTGTCTCACCTTCTTAGCTCTCTCGGCCTTGTCCCGTTCAATCTTCTCTCGCACCCGCTGCCTGGAAAAAGGAACGGCGTTAACAGTGGAATGCCAGCTTAGAAACAGCAAGCCTGGTTCAGTCCCCAGCAGGATCCGCTGAAGCCCCTGTTGAGCCCCCGCCCTCCTCACTTCACTGCTAGGGAAGAAACGTTACAACCCTCAAAGCTGGAGATCTTGAAAGACTTGGAAAAACTCAGGGGTGCCCGTGGGACGAACGTTGCAGCAGACGAAGCAGATGGGACTGTTTCGTCCTCATTCCCTGTGTCAACAATTTCCACCAACAGTCCCCATGTATCTACGTCCACCTGGAACTCCTTCCTCCAGAACGGGTTAAGCCTCCAGAATTGTCCAGCCAGCATACTTTATGATGGGAGGACTTCAACTCCCAGAATTCTCCAGCCAACATGCTTTAAGATGTGTGGACTTCAATTCCCAGAATCCCCCAGCCAGCCTTGCTGGCTGAGGAATTCTGGGAGTTGAAGTCCTCCCATCTTAAAGTCGCCAAAGTTGAGAAACCCTGGTTTAGGGGGAGATCACATGGTTGCCTGCTGCTTCTTTCCGGCCAGAAACACAGCTTTCCCCTCCCAGCCCAGCACCTGGATTCCTCTTGGTTTACACGCTCACACTCTCTCTCTCAAGCACACACACACACAGGGTCCCTCACTTGGCCAGCTTCTCCTCCAGCTTCTCCCTCCGCCTCTCTTCCGCCAGCTTCTTCATCTCGTCCTCCTGCAGCTTCTGGCGGATGAGCGAGAGCTCCTGGCCCTGTTTCCGGCGCTGCTTTTCGCGCTCGATGCTCTCCCGCTTCTCCCGCTCTTCACGTTCCTTCTGTTTCTGAGAAATCAGCTCCATCATCCTGACGGGGAAAGGAATCGGTGGGGCAGCCTGGGGGGCAAGGCTGCTCCCCTAGCCCGGAGCATGGTCGTTGTGGGCCTTCCATCCCCAAACTAACCTAGCTAGTTGTTCCCCAAACTATCCCCAAACTAACCTAGTTAGTTATTCCCCAAGCTACCCCAAACTAACCTAGTTATTCCCCAAGGTACCCCAAACTAACCTAGTTATTCCCCAAGCTATCCCCAAACTAACCTAGTTATTCCCAAGCTACTCCAAACTAACCTAGTTATTCCCCAAGGTACCCCAAACTAATCTAGTTATTCCCAAGCTACTCCAAACTAACCTAGTTATTCCCCAAGGTACCCCAAACTAACCTAGTTATTCCCCAAGGTACCCAAAACTAACCTAGTTATTCCCCAAGCTATCCCCAAACTAACCTAGTTATTCCCCAAGGTACCCCAAACTAACCTAGTTATTCCCAAGCTACTCCAAACTAACCTAGTTATTCCCCAAGGTACCCCAAACTAACCTAGTTATTCCCCAAGCTATCCCCAAACTAACCTAGTTAGTTCCAAACTATCCCCAATAACCTAATCAGTTGTTCCCCAAACTACCTAACTAACAGTGCGGTAGAGAGAATGTCAGCCACTCTCTGGTCACCTCACTCGCAGAAGTTCATAAAGAAAGGGGGTGTCATCTGCCTAATGTACGCTAATAGGGTAACCTAGGTTTTCCTGCTGGAGAACTTAACCGGGATCGAGGATTCCTCTTGTTTTTAAGGAAAGGGAAGGTCCCCCACTGTAACAGGGCTTACCTTTTCGTCTGTTCCTGCTTTTCTTCTTCAGTCAGAGGACGCTGGTTCATCTCTTCAGCCAGCTCATCTACGGGAAGAAAAAGTTCGGTTGCGGCTTCCAGGGATCGGGCAAAGGAAAGATATAATCCAAGCTGGGGACCTGGAGAGTGTGCCGATCCATGCTCAAATGATGCGCAACCCTCTATGCCTTCCATTTCATTCAGGCGTTGGGCTGAAGGAATGAAGGCCAATCACTGGAGCTTAATCTAAAGACAGAAGGACCGTTCGATACCTATTAACAGCCCCTCTATCCAGGTAGCGACATTTCCCCCTAAAGGCACAATTACCGATCGCCACCTCGGCCCGCTGCAGATCATGAGAACCTGGCTTAAGAAGGACGACCCAGGCCCCCATCTTGGCTACCACGCTCCGAGGCTCTCCAGCACACCGCCAGGTTTGTTCTGACCTGATCCACTTTGTACTGAATCTGGCGTCCTTCCTTCAGGGGACTCCTCGGCGCCCAGAACATGGCCCTCAGGGGGGACGTAGGGGTCATCCAGGCCGGGATCGTTTTCATGTTCCACTAACCTGGGTTGAAGAGAGGCGCACCATTCAGAAGGAGAGAGGGGAGAAGGGAGGAAGTTGCAAATCAAGGGGGAAGCCAGCATACTCACCAATCCATCGCTTGTTCAATACCCTGGTTTCCTGTCAGAGCCAGGGCCTTCTCTCTGGGAAAAACAAGGGATGAAATTCAACACACATCAAAACAGAGAAGGTTGCAAGAAAAGCAACAAGGAACGTTCACACGATGCTGGTCCAGCTGCCTTCACACAAATCCAGCCGTACCCCTTGCCAAAGCCCTCCCAAATTACAGACGTGTGTTGTTCACAAGCCTTTTGCGTAAATCACATGGAATCAGAAGAGCTCGCTCTGTTTTTGAGACCTCCCACACACATCCCACACTTTCCCGGGGCGGAGACGTACGCTCGGTTCTGCGGGAAACCCATCTCAATTAAGCTTTCCAGCGCTGTGTTCTCCATGAGGCCACGCTACAACCGTCACTGCCAGGAAATTCTGCAAAATAAGAGACATCCAGTCCTTCGGCCTCCTGTGGATTTTATCCCTTGTATCGTATTTCAGCGCTTCGCTGTAATTCGGGTTGGAAAATGTATCTTTTCCTTATCACGGTCTCCCCTGCTCTGTTCTTAGATCCTGCACCGTTTCATTACAAATTCTCTGTGCTTGGAAATATAAGCCCCTCGCCTGGAGGTGATTATATCAGGAGAAAGACAAAAGATTAGATTTAAAAGTTAGGAGAAAGTTTCCAATTCCCAACTGCTGGTCCCCCTTTTCAACAGCCACCAAGCAAAGCAGCGAAAAATCACTCAGCAAAATGCTCTTTCAGCTTTGCCCTGCGGATCGGGGGGCCCACCTGCTCCCCCCAAATCCAAAAGGGTTGGGTGGATCTCTCTGTACCCCGATCCTTCATTTGGGGAAGGAAATCACCGAGGCTGGATCCAGGAAGACGCAGCAGGGACTACACAGGCTGCAATGGAGGAAGTCTAAATTTAAATCACTGTTTGCTCATGGAATCAAATCAAAGCCTATATTCGTTCTCTCTCTGACATGGCAAATCAAATCATGGTTAGCAGATATTCTGGGGAGTGAGGAGGAAGCTTGAATGTTGGGGGCGGAATAGCTTCTGTGAAGTCATTTGCTGAGTTACTGGCGCAAAGGAGACGCTGGATTAATAGTATAAAGTCTATTCGTGTCTGGGGTTCAGGGCTCAGTGGTGCTCCCTAAATATGCATTATTATTATTAAATTAAATTATAATTAAATAATAATAATTATTATTATTATTAAATATGCATTATCGCCATCCAGTACTGAGTGGGCGAAATAAACACTTTGTCCTCTTAATCTGCCCATCTATGGGCCCAAAGGCACACGCACTTGCACAGAGAGGAAGGGGGGCGGAATTACTACGGGGGGGGGCTCATTCCCTACAGAGAATGGAGCCCCAAGCAATGGCTGGGCTGGCAGGGGATGATGGGCGTTGTGACCCAACCCATCCGGAGGGGGGCGAGACGCCTTGGAGGGGCGACTGGGACTGCGGCCGCCCCCGTGGAAAAGCAGCACCAGGCGGGGGGGGGGGGCAGAGATGAAGGGATGTGCGGGATGTGATGGGCTTTGTAGTCTATCCTGGCTTTTGGACGCCGACTGGAGCCGCGCCGGGCTGGGGGAGGAAAGCCGCCGCCCAACCCACGTGGAGGAACGCCGGGTTAGCCGGGCTGGGCGGGGGGCTACGGGTAGGGCCACCCCCCCGGCCGCGGTGGGGATGATGGGCGTTGTAGTCCGGGTGGGGGCGTGCCTCGCGGGGCCCCCTGCTCCCCCCGGCCGGGCGCGCCCTCCCTGCGGGAAGCCCTCACCGGCGGCTCCGGCTCGGCGGCTCCAGCGCAGGAGCGGGAAGCGGCGGCAGGGAGGCCCCGGAAGCGCGAGGCCGTCTCGCGGCCGCTGTTTGGGTCACGTGGGCGGGCGGGCTGCCGGAAGGGCGGACGGCGGCCGCGGAGGGGCGGAATTCTCCGGGCGCGCTTCGCCTTAAAGGGGCAGCGGCGGTGGCTGGGGCATTCTGGGAGTTGAAGTCCGCCTAGCCTACAGGGGCCAAGGTTGAGAAACACTGCTCTAGGCTGGGTTTGCACGCCCCACCAAACTATGGTTGGCTGAATGTCAGTTTATTGAACACACCTAGATTGTATTTGCACGCCCCACCAAACCATGGCTGGCTGAATGGCGGTTTACTAAATACACCTAGATTGTATTTGCAGCACAGACTAAACCCTGATCGGCTTCATCGCAGTCGACTCACTCCAAGCGAGGCGGTGGGCCTGTGGGGTGCCGCGCACTCCGGCATGCCCGAGGCCTGAGCCGAGTGTTAAAGACTCCCCGTCTCCTGGGCTGGGGGTGGCTCGGCTGTTCCCCGTCCAGCAAGCCTGACTCACCCGGAGAGACAATTCGGGTCTTTGCTTGCGAAACGGTGAATTCCGGGCCGGCAAAGACTCCCCGTTGAGCTGCTCCGGGCTTTCTCTGCTCCTTGGCAGCCTGGCCCTTTGCCCACGGCCTCCCTGGCCTGGCACGGCCCCGGGCCGCCTTTGAGCAAGGACGGGCATTGTCCGCCGATGGGCGGCTCTGCTCGCTCCCTTCCTTGCCCCGTGGCAGGGCAGGGGAGACTCCGTGCATACTCATGAGCCCGGCTGCTCTCTGCAGCTGGTGGAAGCTGGGCACGGCTCCAAGGCAGAGGGGGGGAAAGAAAGTGACTGCCTGTTGACGAGACCCCGGGAAGGCCAGGGGCTGCGTGCGAGGCCTCACGGTCCGTGCCAAGCGCTCTCCCAGTGCCAGCCAAATCCTCCTGGGAATTAAAAGCAGGGGAGACACGCAGCACCGAGGCGGCCCGCAGGCCGTGGATGAGAAGGGGGCAGGAAAGAGCGGCGCTGGACCCAGGAGGACCGCAATGGGTGGCCACCGAGGCTGAGGCTCCGGTGCCGCTTAAGACCGAGCCGAGGGCTAGCAGCAACTCGCCGGCCGACGAGGCTGCAGATGGCAGCCCCTCCGAGAAAGAAATCCGGGATCGCGCTCAGCGTCCTGCCTTTGTGGCTGGTGGGCGCCCCAGACTGGCCCGTCGGTCAGCTCTACCTCTCGGCCAGCCTCTTCCTGGCAGAGATGGTGGCCGGCCGAGTGACGGCCTCTCTGCTCCTGCAGGTTTGCGCCTTCCACACCCTGGAAGGCACGCTGGCCCTGGCGGTGAGCTTGCTGGATGCCCGGCTCCCCGCTGGCAGCTGCCCCCCCTGGAAGAACACCTTCGGACGGGCGCGAGCCCCGATCGTGGGCACCCTGGTGAGCGCCGTGTTCCTGAGCGCGCTGTGCGTGGCTCTGCTGGCCGAGGCCCTTCGCAGGATCGCAGAACCGAGGCTGCCGGAGCACCCGCTGGCACTGATGGGAATCGGGGCCCTGGCTATCCCCATCCACCTGGCTAGAGAAGGTTTGCCCCGGAAACACCCCCCAAAGCTGGACATAGGGCCCTGCTGTAACAAAAGAAGCATCCCGCAAGGGAGAAAGCAGGAAAAGGAAGGTAAGTTCCCACGGGGGTGCACGGGGGCGCAGGAGAGGGGGAAAAGCCGAGCCGTATCTTAATTCAAGAAATCCTAAAATGGGATCCCCGTAAGAAAAATCCTGGGAAGGCCCCAAAAGTTTAATTTTCCTTTCTTGGGGGCGGAAGAGGCAAGCCTTTTTTCTCATCTGAAAAGTTGCTGGCCTCTTCAGCCACATGGGAGTGTTCGTGGCCGCCAAAAATCAGGAGGAGTCCAGGAGCATCTTTCCAGACTCACACATTTTACCCGAGGGCATCTGCTTTCGAGGCGGAAGCTGAATCTTCAAAAGCTTCGGCCTTTTCAGAAGCTGCCGGACTCCTCCTGATTTTTTAAGAAGTGCTGTGAAATCCGTCATCCTTTCAGACAAGGATAACCAGCAGCCGGAGCGAAGATGGTCTGCCCGTTTACACGCTGATAATGAAAATGAAAGCTCCACGTTCCCCTCTAAATAAAAAATACTCTTCACGAGCCAGAGAGGTCGTCGTGGCCTCCCGTATCTTGCTTGTGGGAACAATTAAAAGCCACTTTGAGACACAGGATGTTAGACTGGGGATTTAAATCCAGGTTTTTATCAACATTGCGCTGTATGAAATGATCCCAGCCTGGCCTTGGACCTTCTCTTCCTCCACAGATCTTCTGGGCAACGGATCCTCAAGCCACAAACCGCCGTGGCTGGAAGAACGTAGGGAAAGAAATTCTGCACCAGCAACAGGACCGTGGCAGACTCTTTACCTTAGATGGATGGTGGCTTGCTTTGGACCTGTGGCAGTTTTCCTGTATTCTCTCACTGTCCATCTGTTGTGGACTCCGTGCCCGGGGCAGGCAGCGTGTCTTGATCGCTGCTTCAGGAACCCGTGCCGGCCCTGGGAAACGCCCGATGTTCTGCCACAACTGTCAGTCGCTTGTTGGCCACTGTACGTGGACCCCGGGCTCGCTGTGGTGGCCGTGGTGGCCCTCCTGTGCTTGATCTGGCCCACACTGAGGGCTTCTGCCCTCGTGCTCCTGCAAGCCGCGCCAGAGGGGCTGGATCTGTGGCTTCTGGAGCAACGCCTGCGTGCCACGGAGGGGGTGGCCACCGTGCGGGAACTCCACGTCTGGCAGCTGGACGGCCACCGCAGTTTGGTGGCCACGGCCCACGTGGGCTGCCTGGACGTGGCCGCTTACGAGCCGGTCGTCCGGAGAGTCAAGCGAGTGTTCTGCGAACACGGCATCCATGCGGTCACGGTGGAGCCACACCCGGGGAGGCGCCCAAGCGAGGGACGCCGGCAAGGACCCCGTGAGAGGCAGCTGGGCCCAGATCCCGCCGAGTTGCTGGAGTTTGAGACCAGTGTGTGAATTCGGCGGACGGAAGCCTTTGGAAGAGAATCGGGGAGGGGAAACATCTCCCCTCTCCTCCCACCCAAATACGAATTCTTCTCTTCCCTTTGTACCCCTGTCAGTGGTAGAGGTGGGATGCCAGACCCCTTGGCGAGGACCACCGGCTGTAAATCTCAGCGCCCCAGTACCGTCCTGGAGGTCTATCTCCTCCACGCCCTGCGCGCCATCAAGCCTTGTTTTAACTGTGTTTCGTTCAGTAAGCCAGAATGATTCACCATGACATTCCAGGATAATCCACAATGATCTTTGGCCGCAGCCATGGAGGTCCAAGCAAAGGGGGAGCCTTTCTTTTTCGCTTTTTTTGGGGAGGGGGACGCGGGATGCTAAAACAAGAGTTACCGTAGGTCCCCTTCCCTGCCTGCTCCCTAAAAGTAATAACATTAAAAGCCATTGAAGAAATTAAATTGGAAGGGTTTTCCGTGGTTGTTTTTTTTAATCGTGGGTTGTCAGCAGCGAGGATGGGAATTTAGGGGACAGAGAGATATCAGGAATCACCCAGGCAACTTCCTCCTTTCGGATGACCCCATCATGATCTGCCCTCCAACGAGATCTTCATGTCCTGGAGAAATAATTCATTTATTTATTTTATTTATTTATTAAATTTCTCACCCATCTCCCCCCAGTGGGGGAATTCTGGGCAACTCACACAGAACATTAAAACCATACATAAAACATAAATTTAAAAATTAATACATACATTAGCTCCCATTACTGGCCATCATTTGTTACATTACAAAGTTGTGGAATACCATCAATGATCTTGGAAGATATTTGCGATTTGAGGATTAATTGTCATATTGCATTTTTAATTCAGATTTATCTGTCCTGCAAACCGCCCAGAGTCGTTTTCTAATGAAACGGGCAGTGACAAATTTGATATATAAATAAATGAAATAAATAAAGCATTCCAAAGTGCAGCCTTATGGGTGCAGCTACACACACACCCACACACAAACACACACAGCCAAAACCTGAGAGCTAATTGTAGCTTTTAACATAACTAGACTCCTTCCAGATGTGTGGACTTCAACTCCCAGAATCCTCAGCAAGAGGCCAACATATTGGCTGAAGGATCCTGGGAACTGAAGTCCACACCTCTGGAAAGCCCCCCTGGTTGCAGCCAGCTGGGGAAAGCCTTAAAACCATGGGAAATAAATTGATCTGCTATCCATCCAAACCCTTCTTATTTAATTTTAAAAGCGGCACACTCCGATTTGAGAAGAACTGTTGTGTAAATAAGAGAGCCAGGATGTTGCTGGGCACCTCCTGACGCAAGGAAGGGGTTGCACATCTGTGCGACAGCTTTCCTACGTGCACGGATTGCTTAAGGTTGTGGGTTTTTCGAAAGAGATGAGAAGAGGATGAACCAAGGCAAAAGACAATCAGCTTCTCTTGGGGCGGGGGCGACTTCCTACATCTCACTTGACTCGATTACTCGAGTCACCTAAAGTCTGGGTTTGCACCACACCCTGGCCACAAGGAGAGAACTAACGAAGCTTAATAATAATAATAATAATAATAATAATAATAATAATAATAATAAATATTAATTAATAATGCTGCCTCTGAGTCCCGTGAACTCACTCCTCTGCGTCAGGAAGAAAACCCCAGCTCTTCCCCCCACTTTTCCTTGCCCTCGTGCGGAGTCCAGAGATCCTGCCCACCCTTCGCCTGAAATCGCAACCCAGGACTCTTGGCGTCCTAGATTTGGGACTCCCAGCCCCATCAGCCTCATCCCAGTGAGGGATGAGGAGAGTGACGAACCAGGAGGATCTCCTGCTCCAGAGAGGCAGGCAGGCAGGCAGGCAGGAAGGAAGGAAGAAAGAAAAGGAAGGGGAGGGGAGGGGAGGGGAGGGAGGAAGGCAGGCAGGCAGGCAGGCAGGCAAGGAGGGGGGAAGGAAGGATAGATGGGAGGGAGGGAGGGAGGGAGGAGGAAGGAAGGAAGGAAGGAAAGGGAGGGGAGGGGAGGGGAGGGGAGGGAGGAAGGCAGGCAGGCAGGCAGGCAAGGAGGGGGGAAGGAAGGATAGATGGGAGGGAGGGAGGGAGGGAGGAGGAAGGAAGGAAGGAAGGAAGGAAGGAAGGAAGGAAGGAAGGAAGGAAGGAAGGAAGGAATTCTCGTCAATTTCATCTGCGACTCCAATGATTTGCAATAGGGGGGAATGATTTTTTTTCTCAATTTGGGGGTGAACGGAGGGCAAGACCCCCCCTTTCCCCCCCCAACCCCTGGGCCGCCTCCTTCTTAATACCTGCGGGTTGTGGTGGTGAAATCATTGCTTTTCTCAGTCGAGGTGGTCGTTTCTGGCTTCTTCTCCGCCCCCGGGGCCAGCGGTCCTTCCACGGTGGGCTTCCGTTCGGGCTTCTGGCTCGGCTGGCCCTGCTCTTCTCTCGAGGGCGACTCCTTGCCTGTCACGCCGCTCTTGCTGTTCTTCGAGGCCTTGCTTCGCAGGTGCCTCTTAATGCCATCACAGATGGCTTTTACCTTCTCATTGCTGTCCACGTAGCCAGCACCATTCTGGGTGGGGAGCGAAAGAAGATTCATTGCTTCGCAAATTCCCGGCTCGCCGTCGCCTCCCGGCCCCAAACGTGGGTGCTCCTGCGATTCCCCAGCCCCAGATTTGGGGCGTGAATCTCTGCACTAACAAAGCTTCCACGTTGGGAGGGTAGAGCAACCACAGCCAAACTTCCCCAAATAAACCATGATACCCCTTTGAAAACCATTACTGTGGATTTCAGAAAGATTCCAGTCCCATCCTTGGCTGAGCCTCATTTGCTGAATAGCTCCTGTGCGAGGAAACGGGTGAAATCTTGGCTCTTTGGCTAAACTCCGTGATCGGTGGCCCACCCAACGCGTTTTATTTACTATTTATTATTAGGAGATTGATATCCTGCTGATGTCCCAAGGGGCCCTGGCGCTTTGCAGGATCCTCGTGTCGAATCAGGAAAAACAACCCTGTCAAGTAGTTTAAAAATGATCGAGCAAAAGAATGAATTTGCTTTACAGGTGAAACAGAACTTGATTTTAGCAGAATGGGGGCAAATGTATAAATGTGGTTTTTATGATATGACTTTGATCCAGATATATTTGCATCCTACCCTGCTGGGGAGGAGAGGGGCTCTTAACTTTAAGAGGCACAGAGAACTGGTGATCTACTACAAATGTCTCAAGGATAACTAAAATGCTGCAGGACAAACTTGTTTCTAGAACAACTTTCCCCTGCCCTGCCCCGTCTTGATGTGCTGGACTACAACTCTCATCCTCCCCAGTGAGGGCGATAGGAAATGTAGGCCAACAGACCAGGAAGGGGTCAGGAAAGGTCAGAAGCTCAGCTGGACCATCCAAGTTCTGGTCTCTTTGCCCCTTTTTATAATCCAGCCTTTTCCTGGTCCGCCGAAGAGGTCAGCCTTTTCAAAAGCCTGAGATGGGTTGCTGGTCTTTTCTGCATGGGATCTGAACAAATAATCTGTTTGAACCATTGGGTTTTCAGCCACGTTAGTTCATCTGGGGAGCAATAAAGCTTTTTCAGCCTGACTTGAAGATTCATGAACGGGACTGTGGCCCAGAATCTCATGGCCCCCCATCTGGAAAACCAAGTGGGGGCTACATTAAATGCCACAGCGGGTAGGTTTTCCTATTCGCCAAGCCAAAAAAAATTGCATTGTCATTTAAAGAGCGCACGGGCGTGCATAAATCCATTCAATCTGGAGTCTCAAGTTGCAAAAATGCACCACTGGAAAAGCAAACCTGAGTTACGCGCACCACACACCCCGGTCTGCAAACCAGTGTTTTAAGCTGCCCCTGATGATCAGGGTTAGCTGGCTGTCAGGCAGGAGAAAGCCGGTTTGGCCTAGGGAGTCTCCCATTTCAAAGGTGAGTCACGGGGGGAGAATTTCTCCATGAAGGCGCATCATGTTCGGTCCAAACACCCTTCTCACCTTCTTGGAATGCAAAACTATTCCAGATTCTGGGAGCACCACTTCAAAGGCACCACTCTCAGCAATTTCCCCAGACTGGAGAGAAAAAAAAATTGCAAGGAAGAAGAAAGGAACACATCAAGTATCAGCTCAGAACAGCTGCTCTCTCGCCTCCTCGCCTCCCTCGCAAGGCCGTTGTGCAAATACAACGGAGAGATGTTTGGGCCAGTCTCCCTCATTGGACAAAACAGGGGGAGAGATCCCAGACTGATCTCTCCACCCAGCCACGCCAACCCTCTCTTCTCACACGGCCACCCACCGGTTCTGCCTTCCACGGAGGAAAACAAGTTTATTTGTCAAGAATGCCTTCAGAGTAGCTATTTGACCTGGCCCAACTTGTGGTGAAAAATAAATATAGAATATTAGCGAATGATCTTCCTCCTCTCTCCTCTGCCCTGAATTTTGTCTTGGAGTGGAGTAATGTGTCAGAAATAGTGAGTTTTTCTCACCGGATTATTTTCGTTCTCTCCCTGCCAGGAAAAAGCACACAGATGTGCTAGCTTGTTTTCTTCCCACTTCTGCCCACAACTTTCCTTTTACGAAAAATAAAAGGAGGAGGAGGAGGAGGAGGAGATGGAAATGGAGGAGAAGGAGGAGGAGGAGGGGAGGAGGAGGAGGAGGAGAAAGGATGGAGAAGGAGAAGGAGGAGAAGGAGAAGGAGGAGATGGAAATGGAGGAGGAGGAGGAGGGGAGGAGGAGAAGGAGGAGAGGAGAAGGAGAAGGAGAAGGAGAAGGAGAAGGAGGAGATGGAAATGGAAATGGAGGAGGAGGAGGAGGAGGAGGGGAGGAGGAGGAGATGAGAAGGAGGAGAAGGAGAAGGAGGAGATGGAAATGGAAATGGAGGAGGGGAGGAGGAGAAAGAGAAGGATGGAGAAGGAGAGGAGGAGGAGGAGAAGAAGGAGGAGGAGATGGAAATGGAGGAGAAGGAGAAGGAGGAGAGGAGAAGGGGGAAGGGAAGGAGGAGGAGGAGGAGGAAGAGCAGGAGAAGAAGATGGAGGAGGAGAAAGAGATAAAAGGAGGAGGAGCAGGAAAAGAAGAAGGAGGAGAAGAAGGAAAAAGAGAAGAAAGAGATGAAGGAGGAGAAGGAGGTAGAGATGGAGGAGAAGATAAAGATGACATTCCTTCTAGCTTGTGTGACTCATCTGGGATGGCTTCAACATAGGCTTTAGAGTAGTTGGCTAAGGGGAGACCAATTCTGGTCAAACAGCGAAAGCAAGAAGAAAGCAACGTTGCTGCTGTTTTTAGTTCTAACAGACTTTCCGAATCAGGATTTCAGACAGGAAAAAATTGTTTGGGGATCGTTCAGGCCATGTACGGATTCATCCCCACCCTTCTGGGTTTGGTGGGTCGCTCTACCCCAACTCACTTACTATGTCCAGTTTGTTCGGGAAGGATTTCTCCAACAGCTGCTTAATCTGCATGAACTGAGGAAATCAATATTTGCAACACAGAATTATTATTGTCATTATTATTATTATCCCAAACATGCATGCATATCAAAACGAAAAGCAGAGTAAGTTTCAACTCCACCACGATTCTATAGAAGGAACAGAAGGATATCTTCTTACGCCTCGGGTTAGCAGGAAGGAAGCATCCGGCGTAATATTAGAAATGATCACAGGGCATGAAGTCTTGAAGGAATTAGGGACACAAAGGGAAGAAAAGCATTTGGGGATATTTCAGTGGGGAGACGAGGGCAGAGGAGTGGCCGAGTGGCCGAGAGGCAGGAAGGGAGCTGCAGAAAGTGACTTACCCGAGCTTTGTATCCTCATGAACCTCTGCAAAAAAGAGAAGAGAAGGGGGGAGGTGGAAGATCAATTTGCAGGATTGCCAAGAAAGGAAGGAAGGACGGAAGGAATCGAGACAGAGAAGGAAGGAAGGAAGGAAGGAAGGAAGGAAGGAAGGAAGGAAGGAAGGAAGGAAGGAAGGAAGGAAGGAAGGAAGGAAGGAAGGAGAATTAAAGGGGAAGGAAGGAAGGAAGGAAGGAAGGAAGGAAGGAAGGAAGGAAGGAAGGAAGGAAGGCAGGCAGGCAGGCAGGCAGGCAGGCAGGCTAGGAGGGCCTTTGCTCGACTCCGTGTGGTGCGAAGTGGTTACACCCCTTCCTGGATCAGGGGGACCTCCGCACGGTCACTCATGCCCTGGTCACCTCTGAGTTGGACTACTGTAATGCGCTCTACATGGGGCTACCCTTGAAGAGTATCCGGAAGCTACAGCTGGTGCAGAATGCGGCGGCGCGGACAGTTCTTAATGCCCCTAGGAGGGCACATATAACACCGCTGTTGCACAAGCTGCATTGGCTACCGGTTTGTTTCCGGGTCCAATTCAAGGTGTTGGTTATTACCTTTAAAGCCCTTTATGGCACGGGACCAGGTTATCTGAGGAACCGCCTCGCCCCGGTCACTTCAGCCCGTCCCACTCGGTCCAGCAGAAGGGGCAGGTTGCAGACCCCACCAGTCAGGGAATTTCGATTGGTGGGGTCGAGGCAGAGAGCCTTTTCTGCTGTAGCGCCCGCCCTGTGGAACATCCTGCCTCCTGAGGTCCGGTGTGCCCCCTCCCTCATGGCCTTCAGGAAAGGTATTAAATCCTGGCTCTGCCAGAAGCCCTGGGGGCCAGGGGGGGCCCGCTCCTGTGGAGATGGCTGGTGGGATGATGGGTTGTCCCCCCCCCCCCCCCCAGCATCTTATGGGTTTTTTAGGGCCATAAACCAGAGGAGGTTTTTTAGGGTTTTTTATATGTTTTTAATTATTTATAGTTTTTAGCCATCTCGGAGAGAGCTGTGTTTTTATTGTGAGCCGCCCAGAGTCACCCGTTGGGGGAGATGGGTGGCATACAAGCCGAATAAATAAATAAATAAATAAATAAGGAAGGAAGGAAGGAAGGAAGGAAGGAAGGAAGGAAAAGATAGACAGGAGGGAGGGGGAAGGAAGGAAGGACGGAAGGATGGAAGAAAAAGATAGACGGGAGGGGGGAAGGCAGGCAGGCAGGCAGGAAGGAAAAGATAGATAGATGGGAGGGAGGGAGGGGGAGGGAAGGCAGGCAGGCAGGCAGGCTGGCTCTTAATCTGCACAGGTTACAGAAATACCCTTCTCTTCCCTGAATATACAGTATGTTGCTTAAATGTATACATTGCCAGATCGTTAACATATTAACAAGACAATATCCTGCTGGCTAACTTCTCCAGGGCTTCATAAGGTTCCATTCCCCAATCTGGGAAAATATCATCATCTTCATCATCATCGCCATCACCACCACCATCTCTACTGATGTTCATCCAGACTCATAGCTATTTACAGTACATAAAATAGAATAACGCACCTCCTCTAACTGTAAGAAACCATTAACCAATACAATAAAATATCTCAATTTTGGGGGGGGGGGGGGGGGGGGAGGAAAAATCTCCCTTTCTTGATTCCCGCAGTTAACTTGGCTGCTGAAGGCCCAGAGCAAACGAGGATAAAGCTACGGTGCCTTTTGTAATCCCATCCAGGTGATCAGTGGCAAGCCCCAGATGATTTTGCTCCAAACGGGGCCATGTGCCCAGACAGGCAAGAAAACATTTGGGTTAAAATAAGAATGAACATCTGAAAGCGTTCCAAGTTCTTCCAAGTTCACCTCCGCCCAACCGCTGCTCAACATCAGGGTCTTAGGAAGACAGAAAACAGGCACGAATTCTAGTGTGGCCCTAAAACCAGCTTCATATCCTTAAAAAAATTTTTAAAAACCTCCCCACACCTCCCCACCTCTTCTTCCTCCCCAGGAGGTAGAAAGTTCAGACTCTACAGCTCTCCCATGGTCTGGAGATCTTTGCATCACCTTGACTTCCTTCTAAATGTTAAAGTTGCCCTATTGATGGGTTGGGGGGGTGACCCTCCCCATTTGCAGTGGTCTCTGCTGGAAGAGGACAGGATGGTGTTTCCAGGGGAAGTAGAGATCCAAGCCCCCCACCTTCCCATAGCTTCTTCTCCCCAGCTCACCAGAAGAAGATCTTCACTTCCAGCAAGGATTTGGAAGACATGGCAGCCCTTCGCTCCTCTGGGGGGGGGGGGGGGGGGCCAGAAAGAAAGGAAGGCGAATGGATGGCCAGTGAAAGGGGTTCCCCCCAAAAGAGAAGCTTGGTTAGGGATCAGGTCAATGAAGATGGGGGGGAAGAGAGTTTCACTAGTGCTTCCTTCCTTCTGGGCTGGACCTCAGAAGAAGAACTGATGTTCCTAAGCAACCGGTGGAAAGTTCTGTGTTCAGACACACAAATGCTCCTTGGGGCACTAATCTACTGAACGACCCCGGGCACACCAGTTCAGGGGTCCTTCCCAACGGGGGTGTCCCCCAGGGCACCCTTCACGAGGCCCAGCACCCTGCAGATCCCTTGGGCTTCAATGCCCATCGCACCAGGACCACGGTCCCACCATGGGCATGGTCCACGTCCGGTCCAAAGGACGCCAGATTTGGGGAAGGACAGATTACGATGTCATCTGCAGGATCAGGAGTTAAAAACAGGCTCGAAATTCTGATATCTGGATCGGATGATAAGTCAAACGAATAGAGCATAGAAAAAAGGGACGTTAAGTTGAAATCTTAGAGTAAGAGTTTAATGTATGTTCTATTGTATCTGCGGTTAAAGATGTCGGAGGTCATCCTTTCTTTCTTTTTTCGTATTCCTGCTTCTTTTTCTTTCTTTTTTCTGCTTTCCCTCCCTCCCTTCCTTCCTTCCTTCCTTCCTTCCTTCCTTCCTTCCTTCCTTCCTTCCTTCCTTCCTTCCTTCCTTCCTTTTCTCTCGCTCTTTCTATTCTCTTTCTTGATTAATACCTATTCTTCTCTTCTCTCGATTTTACCCTGTGGAGCCCAGAAGTTTTTGTTAGTTTTTATCTTTCGGTTTTAAAAAAAAAAAATTAAATTGTGATTTAAAAAAAAAAGGAATTCAAAACTGGCCTTTTCCACGGCCATCCGGAGCTCTGAAACGAAATAGGGGTCGAATCTGGGCGCCAGGGGTGATGTTTACCAGCTGGGCAAGGGTCTGACCCATCTATTGGGGAATGAAGAAGGCGGTTCGCCAAGTCGCGGGCATTTTTTCCAAGGAAAATTAGAAGTTATGCGTAAGAAGTTCACATTACAGGAAGGGAGGGAGCGGGCTCCAGCCAAGAGGTACCTTGTTCAGATGGGACAACACACCTCTCGGAAGAATTTGTGGAATGCCACATTAGCTGGTTAAACATTCCCAAATTGGCCCAGGCTGGTGTTTTTGTCAGTTGTCCCAAGAAATGGAGCAGACGATGATCCACGTGGATTTGGCTGAACGGAGGGGGGATTTGAGTTTTAGAGACCAAACTTCAGGTCTTTTCTATCCATCCTGTCTGCTCCTGGGCTCCCTTAAATTGCTTTATTTTATTTATTTAAATTTATTTATTTATTTATTAAACTTGTCCCTGCCCATCTCCCCCCAATGGGGGACTCTGGGCGGCTTACAGCATATTAAAACAATACATAAATATACAGTTAAAATTTAGAAGAGGACACATTTACCAAGAATAGAAGGAAAAGAAAAATCCAGGAGGCCGATTTATCCCAGTGATCCCACGGTATCCGCAAACAGATTTCCGGCAGCGCAGCTACGCAGTCGCTCTTCAGAGGTCAGAGGGTGATAGAACCCTTCTATCGATTTTTTTAAAAATCCCCGCATGTAAAAAAGTAGCTTTTCAGGGATCTCTCCTTGCTCCCTGGCAGGCTTGCTTTCTAGGTGCGGGGAATATGTGCCCCTAGTCCATTGCCTAGAAGAGCTAGTGTTTTGGCAGGAAGCGGTTATTCAACAGGGAGAGGGTGACCAGCCACTGAAAATGAAAGGGGCCTTGTTTGCCACCTGCTTATAGCTTACTCAGCTGGCAACCTGTTTGCATGGCTTAATCCCCTGCAGCCAACATTGCCAAGCTGAAATGACTATTCTTGAAGAGAAGGGATTACAGTAAATATAACCACATGTTCTCTTGGGGGCAAGCCGGTTTCCTGCTCCCTGGGCTTTCATTTCATTTCATTTCATTTTTTAAGATTCCTTCCCTTACAAACAGGGAAGCTGGGCTCGGGGTAAATCCAAATTGCAACAGCTTCGGGGCTCCACAGGGTAAAAACGAGAGAAGCGTAGCGGCACCGAAGGATTTTAGAGGGAAGGGCGAATTCCCATTCAGCAAAAAAAGAAAATAAAATCAATTAAAAGACAACATTGGGGCTGGCTGAGATCTCCAGGAAGCGAGGAGAGATTTGGGGTCCTTCTAAAGAATTGCATTTACACTTCCCCAAACAGACAAAAAACGTGGGAGAAAAGAAGATTATTCATCATTTATCTTACTATGTTGATAAGTGTCATTCTCATAAAGGCGGTTGGTCCTTTATGAGACAGACAGATGCAAATTTATAGCATTTTTTCCCCCTTTTCTATACATCCTTGGCCCCAGGAGATCTTTCCCAAGTTCTGTTTATGTGCTCAGCGCATTGTCTTTGAGCCTTTTCCAGTTGTTTTTCCCAGAAATATAAAAGCTGGAGCTGGAAATGCTGTTTTGACTCGAACACAACAAAACCTTTGAACCAGATCTGACGTCGTTTGAACAACATCTGGATGGTCAGTGTCCTGCGCTGCTCATCTGGACCCGATTGTAAAGCTTTCTTATCTTTGTTTGCTGAACTTGTTTTTTACTGCTGGGGGAGAGAGAGAAATAGTGGGGAGAAAAATCAGGATGGCCAAGGAAGATGGACACGGCTGGTTTAAATCATAAAGGACGTCTAGCGGTTACAAGCCGTGCAAATAAAAATACCTGGAGTCTTAAGGCTAACCATGCTAATAAAACTTTGCGTAAGTTTTGCAACATTGCATAAAGAAAATATTCTGCAATGGAGGGGGGGCATGGAGAAGACTTATACTGAGCCCCTTAAAGCAATGTTTCTCGACCTTGGCAACTTTAAGACGTGTGGACTTCAACTCCCAGAATTCCCCAGCCAGCATGGCTGGCTGGGGAATTCTGGGAGATGAAGTCCACACGTCTTAAAGTTGCCAAGGTCGAGAAACACTGCCCTAAAGTGTTTGGCTCAGGGCGCATGATAAGAGGCAAGGGGATTCCAAACCAGGAATGAAAACCTGGCTTCACCCATCCCATTAAACAGGGTTTTGCTGAACTGCGGTTTGCTGAATCCGCCCCAAACTGGCTGCGTTCGCCCAACATTCAGTCGTGGTCTACGAGCCACCGTGGCTGGGGTTGGCATGATGCTCATCGCAGCTTAGCACAAGCTGGACGGTCTGTCGGAGGGGGAGGGGGTCAAAAACATCAAAATGGCGGCCACCACCCTTGGGAGGCCTGGAAAAAATGGCAGGTTCTGGTCACATGGCTACCACCTTGATGTTTTGGACCCCTTTCTTGTGGACCCCCCAGAACCCAGGTGTGAACCAGGGTAGTAGCGGAGCGACCAAAATGGTCCCAAAGAGATTTAGAAGCAGCTTCCTCTAGGTTTGTGCTCCCTCATTGTGTTGAACATTCGCATTTTTCGTCCTTGGGACCGATGGCCGGAGTGTGATGGGAGTTGTAGTCCATCTTCTCTAGCCTGCAGCAACTCACACTGTTTCAAAACCTGCTTGAAGAACATGGTTCGGAAACCAGAAGAATCTGGTGGATTTTTGGGGGCAAATCTCATCAATGCTGGTTTATGGAGAGTCTCTTTTCCCCCAGTTCCATGTAACTCTCAGTTCAATGTTTCTCAACCTTGGCAGCTTTAAGACGGGTGGACTTCAACTCCCAGAATTCCCCAGCCAGCCATGCTGGCTGGGGAATTCTGGGAGTTGAAGTCCACCCGTCTTAAAGTTGCCAAGGTCGAGAAACATTGCTTTAAGGGGCTCAGTATAAGTCTTCTCCATGCCCCCCTCCATTGCAGAATATTTTCTTTATGCAATGTTGCAAAACTTACGCAAAGTTTTATTAGCATGGTTAGCCTTAAGACTCCAGGTATTTTTATTTGCACGGCTTGTAACTGCTAGACATCCTTTATGATTTAAACCAGCTGTGTCCATCTTCCTTGGTCATGCTGGCTGGGGAATTCTGGGAGTTGACGTCCACCCATCTTAAAGCTGCCAAGGTTGAGAAACCCTGCTCCATCGGCTTCTCCATTTGCAGCCTGAAAAACGACTCCGCCAAAGAAGTGTAACACCCATTAAAAGTTCCTCCTGCAGAATTTCCCAACTGTGCTTTGCATTCAAGCCGCGCACCAAACCAGCCCCGTCAATGGAAGACGTTGAGCGAAACTCTCTTTCTGCAACCGAATTGACCTCTCAGGACCGCAGTTGATCCATAAGGGACATATTCTGGCCCGCGCATCTGCAAAGACGATCCAACGCCCACGGATCCACCGGCAGGAACACGGGATCCCCCCATGCGCATCCTCGTGTCTTCAGGCCTGGACTGTTTACACCGACAAATTCCCCCCGTCCTCCAGTCCCTGAACGCTGCCTGTAATTGCTGCCTGTCATCACATTCAAGTTAAGAAGGAAATTACACAATACAAGGCCGCTTTTTTTTAAAAAAGAAAAATTGCTTGGCAGGGAGTGGAATGAAAAGGAGACAAGGAAAACTCCCAGAAAAACATCAACAGACAGGGAATCGGGAGAAGACTCATATGTCCAGCTCTGAACATGCAGTCTTGGGTGGTGCTGACAGACCAGCATCAAAACAGCGACGCGTCGCCCTTTTTTCCTAGGAAGACATCCCTTGGAGCCCTGCGAATGAAACCTATAGAAACATAAATAACTTTTCCACTGCTTTGCACAGAACCGCGCCCGCCCGTCGTGCAATTCCTACAGATTTTCCCACGCCTCTTTTGGCATTTTTATTCCAATTTTTTCAAGGCTGCTTACACCGGCATCCTCTGAACAGCCTCCCCCACTCCTCCGACCCGTCAATCCAGGGAGGGGGACCCTCCGAAAACAGATTAGAGCCATTCGATTCCAAGCGACTGAAATCCTTTAAACCCCGTTGCTATTTTACAATACAATACAAATACAAAATACTTTAATGACCAAGTATAAAATATATACAAGGCATTTGTCTTCGGTGACGAACAGCAAGATCAACAGTGCGTTTGGATAGCAACAGAAAAATAATCAACAATAACACTGCACAGTAAAATAACTTTTTCAAAGGAAGAAGCTGAGAGCCTTCGAAACGTCAACCGGTGTTGAAAGGAGCGGCTTGGGCTGATACGCGCGTGCTGAAGTTGGTGGAGCAAACCACCATTGGTGGTTTCGTGCAAGAGGCTCAAGGAAGCGTTGGCCGCGCTTCTGGAATTGAAATAGGACATTTGGAGGGGGGATCCCCCAGGTTTGAGCCGTGGGAAGAACTGAATTTGGTTTGGTGTTTAAGAAAAATACGTTGATTTGCTTTTTAGCTTGGTGCTAAATTTGGGTGTGTTTCTTCACTTCAAAATGGCAAGTTTGGGAAAAGCCATTTGGGGGCTGCCAAAGAAATCTTAGGAAAAGGAGTAATCCTGAAATCTTAAAGGGGGCGAAGAGTCACTAAATGTGTTCATACTTGGGATGTAGGTTGGAAGTCACTTCTTGATATATTTCTTTTTTCTTTCTTTACTTTTCTCTTTCTTCTCTCTTCCTTTCTTTCCTTGCACTTTTTATTCCTCCTCTCCTCTCCTCTCCTCTCCTCTCCTCATCATGAAGTTTAGTTCGTATTAGATTTTACGATTATAATCAAGAGTCTTAATAAAAATGACATGCATCTATAATTGTTATTCGGACTTTTGATTATTAAGCAGAATCGAATGCGAACTAAACTTGTAAATAAGGCAGATTGCTCAACCCAGCCCGGAGCTATAAACTGCAACGAAAAAGTGTCCTGAGCAACAGCGAGGTCCAGCCGACGCAACCTCTCGGCGTGTCTCCCGACTGCTTACCGAAAGCAAACCACAAAAATGCCAGCAATGAATCAAACGGGTTCCTTCCTTCCAGCTAAGCTTACCTAAAATGCAGGGGAAGGTTCAAGAGTGAATCAAAACCGTTCCCCCATAAAATGAAGCCCTGAGCATGTGTGCGGTGGCCTAATCTGGGGATCGGAATGCGTCGCCTTCGTGCGCAATGCACCGTCTCGATTTGCAAGCAAGATCTTCATTGTTTTTAGAGCGGTCAGCTGACCAAGCATCGGCCGGGGCCTGCAGCAAAAAATTAAACGCCATAATCCGTTTCCTGTGATTCATTTACAGCTGAAAACAGCACCGACCGCACACACGGGGCGTCCTGCTTAATGTGCCTCCAGGGAGTCCATTTTTGGTCGTGTTGGGGTTTTTTTGAACACCAGATGGAAAGTTGGGCCAATTCATATTCTCCAACAACACCCTCGTCCAGTTCCGGGTTATCCTTTTTCATCAGCAGGGTCTTTTTTCGCCCGAAGCGTGGAGCCGCGCGGGAAAAGTGCTGGCAAGCCCCGCCCCGCGGTGACATCACCAGGCGAGCCCCTCCTTTAGCTGCTTGGGCCGCGATGCGGCTGCAGGCCGGAGCTTGTGTAGTGACGTCATTGCGTCTGCTCAGCGCAAAAAAAAAAAAAACTCTTGTTCCTCGCTTGCCAGCAAAAAACAGGTCCGGCTCGTTTTTTGCCCGCAATTGTCAATGACCGGCCAAGAACAAAACTGGCTACAGCTTGCTACTTTTAAACGTTGCCTGTCTTTTTCCATCTCTGGTTGACGTGGTGTGACTGCAGTTGCTCTGTTCCCTTCCTTACCGTTCTTTTTTTTTATCTTAGAGGTCTTATGCATCGTTCCTTTGCTTTGGATCGCCTGGGGCGGCCTTGGACGCTGTCCTTTGAAAAGTCTCAACTACCCCATTGCACCAAGCCATTTTGGGCAAGGCAGCCTTTGTGTTTGGAGGCTCTGCACCCTGGGCGTGAGCCTAGCCTGTTGAACAAACAACGTTCCTTCTTGATTTCACGTCGGCCCTTCCTACAACCGAGCTCCACAGGATTCCCAACTGCCCAAACAGGGAGGTTTTAAAGGAAAACCCAAACAGGCTTGAAATGGGCCCCTCTTAGCCTCTGGTTGCTCAAAAGCTGCCCGAAGCTTTCGGGAGCTCCAGCCAAGGTCCTCCAATGCACGCATCGCTCGCGAAAGCTTCGCCTTTGGATACAACTGGTCCGTCTGAAAAGCTGCCGATTTTCAGCTCAGGTGTCCCAGCTGGATGGAAAGAGGTGTGCGTCAGTGCCAGGCTTGCGGGCAGAAGGAAAGTCACGTTCTTCTGGCCATGCACCCCCAAAAGTGACGCTTCGTAGGGAATTCCTGGCGCATTTTTCCAGGCCACATCCAGCTTCACCAGCAGAGCCACACAACCCAACTGTACAGGCATTTCCTCCCCGTTCGCCCCTCTGGTTTCTCAGTCCAACTCGGTCACTTTAAGACGGGTGGACTTCAACTCCCAGGATTCCCCAGCCAGCTGTCTTAAAGTGACCAAGTTGGATTGAGAAACCAGAGGGCCGAATGGGGAGGAAATGCATCTACAGTTGGGTTTTTCATGAAGGTCCTTAAGGTATTCTGGAAACTTCACCAGTTTGGTTACTTTAGAACAGTGTTTCTCAACCTTGGCAGCTTGAAGATGCGTGGACTTCAACTCCCAGAATTCCCCAGCCAGCCATGCTGGCTGGGGAATTCTGGGAGTTGAAGTCCACGCGTCTTCAAGCTGCCAAGGTTGAGAAACACCACTCTAGAGGATATTTAGTGACAGTTATGCCCACAAGGCATGATCCCCAAATTCTTTCTTTCAATGATTTCCCTCCATCTTCAACCTTCTCATGGCAAATCCAGAGAACTCGGCCATTTCTCCTTAAAAGAGGCAGAGAATATATTCCACAGCGCCGGCCCTAACCCTTTTGCATTGGTGTGATTGTGAAAGAAGAAGAAACTTCTTCGGTGCCGTTTTTGCCTAACCTGCTAAGCCACAGTGCAATGGGTGGGATCTGGGGCGAACACCATCTATAAGATCCTAGTGCTTGTGATTTGAAAATGCATTTTTTTGCCTTCGCTTTGGGAGCGAGTCAAATCCTGCTGGCGCTGTTTCCCTTCGGGGAGAATAAAGCTGTTTGGATCCTCTGCAAAATGTCTTAAAGCCGAAGAGAAACCATCTTTGGACACGTCCCCTGGTGCTCTAACTTTCCTGAAAAACGGGGTTCGGGGTTCAAGAATGGGTTTGTTGGCATCCATCTGGGTGGGAAGCGTTTTTTTTCCACTCTGCCCCCCACAATCTTTCTCTTCCCTCTTCGTGGAAACAGTCAGGAGTGGATCCCAATTGCACAAGCAATTTACACTTTTTTGCCTTCGGGGAAACGCAGGCGGGGGACCCTAGTCAGTTTCTTCACGTTTTCCCCCCTTCCTCTCTGTGAAACTGGCCACACACCGCACACTTTCACCAGGGAACAGAGTGGGAGTGAGAAACGCTGGAGGAAACGGAGCTTGGCTGTGCCCGGGAGTTTAGGGAAATTCAATATCCAGAGAAAGCAGATGGAAAAGTGTGTTTGAAGAGACGGGGATGGAGGGCGGCAAAGACTGGACGAAGCAGCCACGCCTGTAGACATCAGCAGCTATTAATAAAATGATTAATAAAATCAGAAGCTGCATTCAGGAAATCAGCTTGCCCTGTTGCCAGGCCTGTGGATTGGACACAGTGGATTGTGGATTGGACCCCACATTCCTTCTGAACAACATCTGTTCCATATGGAACAGCTTTGGCCCTCTTTCTAAATATTTACTTTAAATCGCTCGTGTTGCAATTCTTCCCTGGGAACGGAGAACCGCCTCGCTCCTCTGACTTAGCCAAAAGGACCTTCGGGTATTTCACGGTGGGGAGCCGATCCCGTCGAAGCCAGCTTGGGCTCTCGGTAAGGCAGGTAGCGCTTTTAGGAGTCGTGTGAAGGTTATCGAAAACGGGAAAGGGGCTCCCCTTTAAAAAGATTGCGACGGAAGGAAAGGAAGATCTTCTGAATAAAACAACCCTGCCTCGAAATGTGTGCCTGGTTCTGTCTTAAGAGAGCAAAGGGGATGGTCCTGAGTTCAAATGTTCCATCCATCTCTGCCTATCATCTATCTATCTATATCTATCATCCATCCATCCATCCATCCATCCATCCATCCATCCATCCATCCTATCTATCTATCTATCTATCTATCTATCTATCTATCTATTCATTCCATGTGTGTCTGTTTGTCATCTATCTATTTATATCTATCTATACATCTTTCTCTATCCATCCATCCATCCATCCATTCATCCATCCATCCATCCACCATCCATCCATCCATCCATCCATCCATCCATCCATCCATCCTATCGTCTATCTATCTATCTATCTATCTATCTATCTATCTATCTATCCCATGTCTGTCTGTCTGTCATCTATCTATTTATATCTATCTATCCATCTTTCTCTCTCTCTCTCTCCATCCATCCATCCATCCATCTCTGTCTATCTATCTTTCTATCTATGGAGTCCTTGGTGCTCTGGGCTTCGCGGTTTGCTTGCAGACGTTTCGTTACCCAACTAGGTAACGTCATCAGTGCAGGAGAATGTGGGGTTTGCTCCCCATTTATGAACGCTAACTTGCCCTGCCAGTGTTGGTGGTGGTGCAGTTTTCTCCTTGGTAGTTCCTTGATTAGGTTATTGTTTACTGCTTCATTGTTTGCCTGAGTTGGTAATTCCTTTATTAAGGTATTGTTCCTTCTTAGTTTTTTGTTGTGTCTTTTGAATGATGTCTATGTGTCTATTGATATCTATCTATCTATCTATCTATCTATCTATCTATCTATCTATCATCTATCCCTCCCTCCCTCCCTCCCTCCCTTTCTCTCTCCATCCGTCCATCCATCTAACCCTAACCCTTGCAATTTAAAAATTAGCACAACATTGACTCGAAGAGGAGTCTAAAGTCATTCCCACCCCCTAAAGAATGGAAAATTAAGAGGTTCTGCCTCCATCGGTGTATTCTTTGTGAATCTAAGGCCACCCTCCAGCTTTAAAAGTAATTATTCTGAGGGGGATTTTTGGTTTAATCTTTTCTGATAAATATAGAATTAAGAACTGTAATTTGAGTCCATTTGCAAGGATCCTCTTCCTGAAGTTATTTTGTGTTGAGCCCTTTTTGGCAGGCAACAGGATCGTTGTTTTGAAAGTTAACAAACGAAACACATGGAAAAGTCTGAGGGCTGCGGTCAGCAAGGAAAGAGAAGGAACTGAAGCTGGGAAAAGAACTTTTCCACATCTGCTTTTGAGGTTAGGAAGGCATCTAAGACAGACTCACACCCCGAAGAACGTGGGTGCAAATTGTCCCAGCCCGATGGAACGGAGGGCATCTGTTGCCATTCCATCTTCCATCTGGAAAACATTGAATTTTCCTGGATGAGGCACAACAGCTGGCCAAACTCAGCCGCGAATGAAAACGCCGGTCTTGGAACATGGATGTGAAGAAGTCAGAAAAAAACCCTTTTTTCTCATTGTACTTCTGAGTGGGAGGAAAAACTTCTCAGGGACAGAAGCAACAGAGAGATCCCGTGTTAGGTCAGCTTTATTCTCCCCCGATTCTTCCCAGCAATAAAAATTGAACATCCATTGGCAGAATGATCCCTAAGTTCATGGATTAGGTTCAAACGGTTGCTTGCTTAGGCCAAACCAAGAGAATTAAACTGAGCCCAACCCCATCCACCCCCCCAAAAGACTATTTTTTACAATCAAATGACTAAGCCGTGTAAGGTCAAGTCAGACCGCAAACCTGTCTAGTACTGTCAGAGCTAGACAGGAACTTTCTGAAATGTGCATTGAGCTACGGCTTTTCTCCTAAAAGTAAAATAAGGATCTAGTCCTCATGGTTCAAAATAAATAGGTGTTCGTTAAATAAGCAGAAAGGAAGCGGCTTGCTTCGTACCGAGACGTACCACCGAAACACGCACCCAAGGTTGTCAATGCTGACCAAGATTTTCAAACAGGAGTTTTTCCCCTACTTGGAGACATCAAGGATTGAACCTGGCAACTTCTACATGCCAAATTTGTAGAACGTAAAAACTTTCCTTGATAAGGAAGAGGGGTTGGATACGGGTGCAGAACTTGCAACCTTCTGGATACTGAACTCCAGAATAATTTATTAGGGGGTGCCTAAATTGAAAAAAGTAAATGATATGAAATTGTCATTCCCCGGCTGGCATGAAGGAGTTGAAGTTTGCAGCAAGTTCCCTCCTGCACAAAGGAGATCACAGCTGCTGGAAAGCCTCTAAGGATCGGGGCAGGTGCAAAAGCTTGATCAAGGATTTTGAGAAAAGCATCTTTTTTTGGTGAGAGCTAAATTTCTCTGGAAGAAAACAACCTGGAATCTCATGACACCGGACACATTAAGGCATTTCCCAAAGGATCACTGAATCGTAGAAGGTAACTGTTGGAAGGGATCTTTGGAGTCATGGAGTCCAACCCCCGAGGCTGAGCTATGACAGATCGGACGATGCTAGCCAGCCATGAAAGTAGATGCCCCAATACAGCTATTTTTCTTCAAAGTACCCCCAACCATTGCGACAGGCAGAACGCAGCTACCTCCCGAGTGGATCTCCCCACCCCAGAGCCCTTAAGCAGGGTCTTCCCATCTGCTGTGTCATCAGCTCACACAATTGCCCAATCGTGAGGTGACAGCAGGCTGGGGATAGCTGTACTTTTGCGTGTGAAAGAGAAAGAGAGGGAGCAAGAGAGGGAAGCGAATAAATACATAAATAAACATAATTCACAATATCTGCATTGGAAAATGCCTCTATGTTCCAATAACTAGCAGCCATCAGGGGAAGGATATGATAGAAAGGGGAGGGAGGGAGGGAGGGAGGGAGGGAGGGAGGGAGGGAGGGAGGAAGGAAGGAAGGAAGGAAGGAGGAATGGAAGGAGGGAGGGAGGGAGGGAGGGAGGAAGGAAGGAAGGAAGGAGGAATGGAAGGAGGGAGGGAGGGAGGGAGGGAGGAAGGAGGGAAGGCGGGAGGGAGGGAAGGAGGGAAGGAAGGAAGGAGGGAAGGAAGGAAGGAAGGAGGAATGGAAGGAGGAGGGAGGGAGGAAGGAAGGACGGAAGGAGGGAAGGAAGGAGGGAAGGAAGGAAGGAGGAATGGAAGGAGGGGGGAGGGAGGGAAGGAAGGAAGGAGGGAAGGAAGGAGGGAAGGAAGGAAGGAAGGAGGAATGGAAGGAGGGGGGAGGGAGGGAGGGAGGAAGGAAGGAAGGAAGGAAGGAGGGAGGGAAGGAGGGAAGGAAGGAGGGAAGGAAGGAAGGAGGAATGGAAGGAGGGGGGAGGGAGGGAGGGAGGAAGGAAGGAAGGAAGGAGGGAAGGAAGGAAGGAAGGAAGGAAGGAGGAATGGAAGGAGGGGGGAGGGAGGGAGGGAAGGAGGGAGGGAAGGAGGGAAGGAAGGAAGGAAGGAGGAATGGAAGGAGGGGGGAGGGAGGGAGGGAGGAAGGAAGGAAGGAAGGAGGGAAGGAAGGAGGGAAGGAAGGAAGGAGGAATGGAAGGAGGGGGGAGGGAGGGAGGGAAGGAGGAATGGAAGGAGGGGGGAGGGAGGGAAGGAAGGAAGGAGGGAGGGAGGGAGGGAGGGAGGGGGAAAGGGAAAGGGAAAGGGAAAGGGAAAGGAAGGCAAGAGGCATAATTTCTTTGTCCAGAACAAGCATTTAAAAAAAAACAGCATTCTTTCTGCAAAATCTCGACACACGTTCAGATTTTCTCAGCTGCTGCACAAATCTGTTTCTCCCCTTGAGTAAGGGAAGAGAGGAAGACTTCCACAAATGCCCAGCCCAGGGCTGCCTCTGGACCTGGGCATTTCCTTTCCCGGGCTGTTGAAGACCGTGCAGGGCAGAGGCGCCCGAAGCAAGCTTGCTCAGCAGTGGGGTGGCTTCTGCGCTTCTTCCCACTCAGACTCGAGACCTGCTTCGTGAAACAGGATGGAGGTCTGGCGGAAGGGTCCCTGCCACCCCACCGCCGTGGATCCAGGACCCTGAAAGCAGGACTTTTTCAGGCCGAGGCGGCCCTCGAAAAAATGGGTGGGGAAAACCAAGACCCCTTGGCGTTTCTCTTTCCGTTCGCCTTCCCTGATCATTAATCAATTGCATTAATCAATAAAGAGAATCAGTCCCAACAGAAATTCACTATTTGCTCTCTTCGGTCCCATTTCAAAACGGTCATCCAGCAGGAGAGGGAGGCTTCGCTCCGAGGTTCATGCACGAGACCTCCATCTGTTGGGCAGCCCCCTCCATGATTGCCCCACAGCGTCACCCCCCAATAAAGAGATCGTCCGTGAACGTCCGACAGAAAACGAGTAGAAATTGGGAGAGCGGAGGCCGGGGAGACCCCGTCACAGCCGTTCCTCCGTCCGGAAAGAGCTGTTGGCGGTCCCGGATTGTCCCGAACTCAGCTCTCCGTCCAGGATGTTATCCAAGGACCCGTGCTGAACGGGTTTGGCTCTGCGGAAGCAGAAATGCCACAGCAAGGCTGAAACGGCCACGAGGATCAGAGCCGAGGCCAGACCTGCCGCTATGTAGACGTAGGTCATCTGGTGAGCGGGGGTTCGGACCAGCCGGCAAGGGCCGTGGTCCTGGACGCCGTCGTCCGTCGGGCTGGAGCCGGCTCCGTTGGACGCCACGACGCAGAAGAGATATTCGGTGCTGGGGACGAGCTGGGAAGCCACCGTGAAGCGGAAGGAGCTGTTCAGAGGCGGCCCCCAAATGAAGTCCTGCCCGACGGCCTGGTACTTCAGGCGGTACTCCTGAACGGTGGACGAGGGGGCGCACCAGTGCAAGCTGGCTGCGGTCTCGCTCACGTGGACCGCCCGCAGGCGGGGGGCGGCCGGGGCCACGGCCGGGCCGGTGACCCCGGGACACAGACATGGGCTGACCCGGTTCAGTTCGAAGCAGGGCACTTGGAAGTGTCTGCAGCGGTCGTAGGCGCAAATGGGCAGCGGCTCTGGGGAGCCGTGGGGGGGGCGATCGGTCGTCTCAAGGCTGTCGTAATAATCGTAGTTGTAGTCGTCGTACTCCGAAGGGGAGGCCCTCTCCTGCCCGGATATCGGGATATGGATCCCGAAGGGGTGAGGGGTGTATCCGCCTTGGATGGGTTTGGGCAAAGGGTGGCCCATGCTGGTGGGGGAGCCCTGGGGGCACAGCGTCAGGAGGCCACAAGCCACGATCGGGAAAAGCGCCCAAGGTTGCATGGCTGCTGCAGAGAAACAGGAGGGGGCATCCGTGAGAAAAAGAGCATCGTGGACACGGGGAGTCCTCGGGGCTCTCTGAGCTTGGCGGCTTCCCCGCAGACGTTTCGTGACCCGACTAGGTGACATCATCAGTGTGGGTGAGGGTGGGGTTTGCTCCCTGTTTATATACAGTCGCTTGCCCCACCAGTGTGGCTGGGGGTGCGTTTTTCTCCTTGCTAGTTCCTGGATTAGGGTATTGATTACGACAAACAGGGAGCAACCCCACCCTCGCCAGCCCTGATGATGTTCCCTAGTCGGGTCATGAAACGTCTGCAAGAAAACCACCGAGCTCAGAGAGCCCCAAGGACTCCCCAGTTCAACCCCGAGCCCCGGAGCTTCTCTTCAATTGGATATCTGACATACCCAAGATTATTCTCTTATAATGCAACCGGGGGCTTCCAGTTCAGAACAGACCTTGGCATGAAACATGCTTCGCAGCCAGCCACCGACAGCTGGGGTCTCCGCCATACTGTTAGCGGCGTCTTTTCTGGGGACGCCATCACGCCGCAAGATTGTGGCTCTGTTCTTCTGAATAGAAGGCCCCACTCTCAGCCCCATTTTGTTTTTATTTTTCATTGGGTCGTTTACCTGTCGCTTCGATCCGAGCCAGCTCTAAGCCAGGTACGGATGGGATGTCTGAAGCGATCCCTGAATGCCCAATCTGAAAAAATGAATACCAGCGCTGGTCGTTCCGTTATGAATCAAAAGTCTTCTGAAAAGACTTTTTACTGGTTTCCAAGAGGTAGTGAGAGTGGGACCCCCTTCTTTGGGGGGGGGCAACCTATTTCAAAGGAAACCTTGCCCAGGAAATGCCACCATTAATTTATATCTCGTCTTTCCAGTGAGGACCAAAGACAACTTATTTTGCTGGGCGGGGCGGAGGGGGGGTGTTTGTCTCCTCTGATTTTATCCCTCCCAAAACCTGGTAAGTTGGAAAACAAGAACGTTCAAATCAGCCCATCCTGGTCCCACACTCTACTTGAACATGGGTGGACTTCAACTCCCAGAATTCCCCAGCCAGCATGTCTTCCAGAAAGGGTGGGTTTAAAGCAGTGTTTCTCAGCCTTGGCAACTGGAAGGTGGATGGACTACAACTCCCAGAATTCCCCAGCCAGCATGACTTCCAGAAAGGGTGGGTTTAAAGCAGTGTTTCTCAGCCTTGGCAACTTGAAGATGGGTGGACTACAACTCCCAGAATTCCCCAGCCAGCATGACTTCCAGAAAGGATGGGTTTAAAGCAGTGTTTCTCAACCTTGGCAACTGGAAAATGGGCAGACTACAATTCCCAGAATTCCCCAGCCAGCATGACTTCCAGAAAAGATGGGTTTAAAGCAGTGTTTCTCAACCTTGGCAACTGGAAAATGGGCAGACTACAATTCCCAGAATTCCCCAGCCAGCATGACTTCCAGAAAAGATGGGTTTAAAGCAGTGTTTCTCAACCTTGGCAACTGGAAAATGGCCAGACTACAATTCCCAGAATTCCCCAGCCAGCATGACTTCCAGAAAAGATGGGTTTAAAGCAGTGTTTCTCAACCTTGGCAACCGGAAAATGGGCAGACTACAATTCCCAGAATTCCCCAGCCAGCATGACTTCCAGAAAGGATGGGTTTAAAGCAGTGTTTCTCAACCTTGGCAACTGAAAGATGGGTGGGAGTTGTACCCAGAATTCCCCAGCCAGCATGGGAATTCTGAGAGTTGAAGTCCACCCATCTTCCAGTCGCCAAGGTTGAGAAACACTGCTTTAACCATTACTCAGCACCACCTCCTGATGGGCAATGCAGACATCCTGCAACTCTGGCCAGGGGTGGGAGCTAATCTCATCAAAGAAAGAAACAGATTTCCAAACCCTTTCCAAACTGGCATCGGGAAGAACACTGAACTCGATGAAGCCAGTATCGGGGAGTTCCCCAGACCAATTCCTCTGGAAAATGCTTATTTTTCCCTCTTCCACAGCCCCCAATCCACCTGTTTCTTCCCCTTCCTTCATCTTGGGCGAAAGGGCACAACGCCACGCCCGCCCCAGAGGAGATGGCTTCTGCAAGATGAATGCCAATACCTTTTTGCACCATGCCCGGGGAGGGGGGGGGGGTAGAAACGCCGAGACTCAACGTGGGGTGCACCAGTTGGACCCCAGAGGCCGTTGCCCGGCGTTGGCAAGGCGGTCCGCTGGTCAGGAAAAGCAGAGAATCGACCAGCGGTGGGAACTCAGTTGCTCACCTGGCGTGCTCAGCAAGTTTGGGCACAAGCCTCAGCTCAGGTTTGCAGGGTCACGATTCGGGATCTCAGCAAAACCCTCGAAGGGATCCAAATCCAGGAGTCCAGATCGGCTGATGGGGAGACCAGGAGAGGCTGCCCAGGATTTGGGGCCGGTAAAAACAGGGGAAATTGGGTCTGTCTCAAGCTCTTCTCAACACCACCTTTCCAGTTTTCCAAACGGTCGGGATTCGGCACTGGGGATCTGTGCAAGGCATGGAGTGATCTGCTTCACGAGGCTCCCGAAGAAAACTTTTATATCCTACTCATCGGATGACTTCATCTCCCCTCTTCACCTCCCTCTTTTTACAACTGGGTCCAGCCAGTGGGAAGCAGCGAAACAGCAGCCAAGAGGCTGGATTTCCACTTTTGGTTTTTTCCCCCTTTTCAGCCTCACCCCCCCGCGGCCCCCAGTGCAGGTGTCCATGAAAAAAATTAAACCAAGCCTTATAAGGACTGTTTGCACCCTCCCTGCTGTGTATCCGCTCAGCAAAAAAAAAATAATACAGACCTTTAATTCTCTTCTGGAAAAAAAAAAAGATTCATCAAGAGCTGTGAAAAGACAAGGCAGCCAGAGAGGAGGAAGAAGTGGGGGACGGGGGGGGGGGGGGATAAAGATGATTTTTTGGACAAGTCAGACAGGACTCATCCCAAACAGACACATTTCCTGTTACAACCCAACCGGGATCACGAATTCAACCAGCCACCCCATTGCTAATTCATCAGGTAGATGCTCTCTCGAGGGCATAGCACCCAACCCTTCCGCTCGCCAAGAGGACTTGCCCGTCCGTTCTTGAGCACCAGCATTTGCGCCCATTTTACAGACAAAGGGAGCAAGGTCGGCGAGAGCAGCAGTGAAGGTCGGACCGACAGATCAGCAGGTCCCCTTCCCCCTCCCCAACATCTGGCTGCTGGGTCTCTACCAGCCATGGAGCAGATCGACGTCTGGTTCCAAACAACTGCTCTGTTTGGCACTCGGCAACCCAGAAAGTATAATCAAAGGTTAGAGGGTGAAATGGTTTCTCTGAATCACAGTCAGTGGCCACTTTGGGATAGAAGTCCTGCATTTGTTGGCTGAGTTCATACAACAGGGGTTTAACCTGACTTGGCGGGCTTCAGCGCTTTGTGGTTGAAAGCGTCACACAAACCTGGACCGTTTGATGACTTTGCCTATTGTCTGAACCCTGAAAACTGGGTTTATGCAGAAACCAAGTTAAACTGGATGGTCAGAAGCCTACAATAATGGAATGGTCTACCTACAGAGGTTGTGGGTTCTCCATCTTTGGAGGTTTTTAAGAGGAGGACAGCCACTTCTTAAGGATGTACAGGAAAATCAACTATACTGCAGAGGGTTGGTTAGATGACCTCTGGAGTCCCTTTCAATTCTACAATTTTATCACTCAGTTCTATAATTCTATAATTCAATTCTACAATTCTACAATTCAATTCTACAATTCTATCATACAGTTCTACAATTCTACAATTCAATTCTACAATTCAGTTCTACAATTCTAGAATTCAATTCTAGAATTCTACAATTAAGTCCTACAATTCTAGAATTCAATTCTACAATTCTACAATTCAATTCTACAATTCAGTTCTACAATTCTATCATTCAGTTCTACAATTCTGCAATTCAGTTCTACAATTCTAGAATTCAATTCTACAATTCTACAATTCAATTCTGCAATTCAGTTCTACAATTCTAGAATTCAATTCTACAATTCTATCATTCAGTTCTACAATTCTGCAATTCACACATGGAGAAACAGGTTGCCCTCTGCCAATGTCCTTACAAGTATTTTCTTTCTAGTCTTGTTCAATTCAGCTGCTGCTGGTCATCAAAGAAAGGGGTTTTGCAGAGCCTCAGAAACTCTTGTTTTATTAAGACAGATTTTCTTCCTTTCCAAGAGGAAAAAAAAGTATTTTGCACATGTTCAAGGACACGGCTGTTTCAGGGTTCAGAAAAGCAAGTGCGAAATCCTTCCCCTGCCTTCAAAGCGGGTGGCCGTTGAAAATGACATCGGTATGTGCTTCTAAACCCATGAAATTTAGGATTCTTGATTCTAAAATTCACAATACAAATATTGCTAACTGAGCCAGCTTCGGCTTGGTTTAAAAAAAGTAATCATTAAGGGATGCTTAATTCATAAACATTGAGACTTTTGGCCCTAATACATGCTATGGACATTTATCATAAACCACACTCACATATTTAGGGATGATCCAATGGAGGCCAACTCCATAATGGGTGAATATTAATTATTTCTGGGTGAAAGGAAATGGGACAATGCTTCAAAGCCCGTTTTTCTCAACAGTGAATGCTGAGTCATTAACACGATGTTCTGACTCAGCACACACCGTTCCTGAACAAAAGCATTTCCAGGAAGAAAAAATGAAAAGACCCCATGGATGAACGTGGATGAAATCCAAGGCATTTGGCTCATTTGAGAAGTGTCCACCAAAAAGTAGAAACAACTCATCTGCCAGATGACAACTCTGAGATATTTTAGGCATTTAAAAAAAAATTATTTGGATAGCTGGGTTTAAAATCCTGCTGTTCCGTTCGCAGAGGCGCTGTGGCTCCCTTGGACGATTTGCACAATTTGGCGCAACGTGCCTGAGATTTTTCAGATTGTATGAACGAAGCATTTGCTAAAATGCAGAAGGGACAGAAGCCCTTCAGAGACCCAGCTGGAGAATTTAGATCTTTTTATTTTAGTAACCAGATAGCTACGGGGCAGCGGGGAGACATGAATAAAATGAGATTTGGGCAGCCGCACCTGTTGAACGAGACACTTGGGGCGAAAAATTATTTTTTCGGATAGACAATTATTTTTCATTGCAAAAATTCAATTTTGAGGACTCCATAAGGAAGAAGCAGGGAGAAGCGTCCTTATTGCCAGCTGTCAAGGCAAGTCAAGGCAAGCAGAATAATTAAGTAAAAATGAAGGTACTTTCTAAGCAGTTTCTGTAAAAAAAAAAATCCAGGCGGTACAATGGAGTGGGAAGAATTTCTGTATTTGATCTCGACAACAATCTTGCAAGGTAGGCCAGGCTGGGAGACGGCAACTGGGTTTGCACGAGATGCTGGATAACAGAAACCCGGTTTACTCAATGAACCAGCTTTCGGGGTCAGTTCAACAAGCTGACCAGTTTGTGACTTAGTGCATTTCCATTTTTAAACGCCTTTATTGTTAGGTCTTTCGAGTTCAAGGCAGCTGATGTTGGGGTCTCCTCGTCGGATCCCAACGACAACCTTGCAAAGTAGGCTGGGCTGGGAGGACACCAGTCCCCTCCCAATAGTAATAAATAATCCACACAAAGGAGCAAGGACAGCCTTACATTAAGGGGCCAAGAAACCGCACCGAAAGGGGTTCGGCACCTGGCCACCCAGATGCAAGATTCCGGCCGATGGATGTTCTCCAAAATGCTGCACAGATTCAGCAATGCTTCCGCCTTCCACCCAGCCCTGGAAAAAGGAGATTTGTCCCCCCTCACGCTCCCCCAGCGAGGTTTCTTTAGAAGGTAGAGGTTTTGTCATGGAGAAATGTTCTGGACTCCCAGCCAAAGGTCTCGGCCACAGGCTGGGTTACCGTACTGTGACGCACTGGTGCTGAAATTGACTAATGCATCCCAGTGAGTGGTTGGCAACAGAGGGGTGACAACGCCCTTCTCCGGTGGGTGGGGAGCAGTGGGGGTCACATCCAGCCCAAGGCTGGGCGAACACCAGGATTTACTCGTGGTTTCAGGAATGCAGACGGCTCTCCTCCCAGAAAGAGCGAGCAAAGGATTGGACGGGCTGGATCGTTCCCCACTCCAAGTTAATTGAAAAAAATAGCTGCCTGGGCGGGACCCTCTGTGTCCTCGTAAGTGACTATTAATCAGAAAAACAGCACATTTATACTGAGGAACTTATGACCAATAGCACTGGTTGCCTGTGCAAAGTCCACAGCTAAAGAAAATCAAATTTGCCATTCGAGGGAGGCAGAATTACTTTTTAAAATTTATTCTGGCTGAACCCCGCGTGGCTTTCCCAAAACAGCATTCTTGCTCGATTCAGATTTCCAACAAATATTTCCCGGAGTTTATTTTTTTGCCCTTTCCCCCAAGCAACCCTCTCCGCCTTGAAGACTAGAAACTTGTCTTTACGTCCCGAGCTTCAAAACGTCTAGGTTTCAAGGGGGCTTCTTACCCAGGCCTCCGTGCCCTCTTGAAACCTAGAAGTGGTACTGAGTTGTTTCTATCTGGTTTCTGTCAACACCAGGCTCGCCTTCTGTTTGCAAATTACTCAGCAGGTTTGCAGAAGGATTTACAAATTGCATACCAGCGGGGGGAAAAATCACCTAAGCAGTTTCAGATGTAGAATTTAGTTTCAAGATGCCTGTACTTGCATCTTGAAAAAGTAATATATTGTTCCCTTTCCTCTTGGGACCTCCGTGGTTGTGTAAAGTAAACTCCTTTAAAAAGAAGAAGGGAAAAATTGGCCGGATGCAAAGACGCCCTGAGGCGTGCCTGTGATTGAATCCACACCTTGTGTAAACCCAGCCATCTGGCGCTTGTGAAACAGCGTGCGCTCCCAACCGAAATCTAAAATAATTTCACACTTCTTTGGCCCTGCAATCTTGGCTGAATTTGCCTAGTCCAAAGTGTCTCCCTGCGTGATCCCCGTTACCGTAGATAACCACGGTTAAGCCCGTCTGCCAAGAGGCCGACCCTCCAAATTTCAACCTAAATTCCACAAAAAATCCATCAGCCACAGATAAGCCGACCCTCGCCTTTTTAACCGCAGCGTCAGGCGGCAAACGGCAAACCATGATATCGTCGTTGACAAAACCCCACGACATTAAGCCGGGCTTTTAAAAACCTGAGCTGTGGCCCGCAGACAAGCCGAACCCAATGTTGGAGATGTATTTTGGAACCTGAACTTCTTGGCTTATCCGTGAATATATACGGTATATGCTTCCTTGACTGCAAGAACTCCCAATTCCCATTCTCCAGAGGAAGGTTTATAATCTCAAGATGGACAGAAGACTGTTGGTTAGTGATTCGCAGTTCAATTTTTATTTAACTTACAGTGTTTCTTGGTAAGGAGAAGGTACTGGAATGTAAACATTAAGCGTGGAGTAAATGCAGCCCTCGGGAGAGGAAGGCCTGTGGTGGGCTACTGGAAGTGCAAAGTGAAGTTCCTGGCATGTTTTGCACACAAGCCTGCTCAGGAACTGGAGCAGCTGCTTCTCTGACGGATCTCCGAGCCTGGGTTGAGGGTCTTGGTCAAGGGGGGCAGTAGATCCGAGCTATTCCCCTCCAGGGACGTGGTGGGAAAGTTGACCTCAGCAAGCAGAGAACCATCATTGAGAGAGTCATAATCTGCTTCTGTCAATAGAAGAAACCCCCCAAGAATCAGGATCCGATCGGAAGGAGGGTGGGGAACATTATCCGGGTTGACCTGGAGACCCCAAAACTTCAAATCACATAAACCATCGGTTTTCTTGGGAGAGGCAAAGCTGGATTTTGGAGATGCAGGACGGAAAGAATCTCAAAGCTTTAGACTTTTAAAGATACGACCGATTGGCCAGAAAACAAGAAAGATCAATTGCAGGATGGAAAGATCGGAGCAACGAAGACCACCCCCCACCCGAGGGATCCCAAAGGACTCGTGGAAGACCCATCATTCTGAAGAAAAGCCATCTGGGGTCAGGAATTTGACCCCAACTTAATGACATTTAATCAGCCAACAGCAAATGGACCCTCTGAAGCAGAAAAAGAACGCTTTTTTTAAGCTACTAACTTCTACGAAGCGTAAGGTTAGATTTACCAAATCAAACCAACCACTTTAGAGCGAATAGAACTAACTTTGCCAGATCTCGGAAACTGGAGAATTTAGGAAACTCCGCAAAGGAAATTCTAGGGGTTTGTCTGGCAAAATCTGGGGGCCTTTGCCATACAATGCAAAAGAGACAGATTTTTTTTTAAATCTGATCCATGGGGGCAGCGTATAAAATTGCTCCCGAAGCCACTTGGGTGGCACTGATCTGCATTTATGAATTCGACAGCAGGTACGTCTCTGAGCGCCAAAGATGAGCCCAGCTAACCGTGCCGCGAGATTTTGCACAACTCGAGTCTGTCTGAGAAGGTTGGGGAGAAGTTGGGGAAAAGTGAATAGAAAAGCAAGTGCGAGGCATGGAGAAATTGCAAATCACCTTCATTGGAGCTGGTGCCCAGGCTAGACTCTGTTCCAAAATCCGATTTTCCAAGGCTGCTTTTCTTCACCTGTGTCGTAGGAGCTACGCAAGGGGAATAAAATTGAGAAAATGAAAAGTTTAGGGTTAAGAAACAGGTGGGTGTTACAGGAGCAAAGAAAGATTCGAAGTAGCTGTGATTTCATTCTGATTTATACCCTCATAGCTAGGCTAACACAATGCCTGAAACATTAAACCATGATTTAAGCAGAACAGGGTTATCGAAGAGACCCCAGGGAACAACGGAGCAGAACAAGGCCTTTAGGATTTTCTTTCTCTCTCCACAAATCAAAGCAGAATGACTTCAAATAAGGGCGTGCCACTCTAACCAAACAAAACCTGCAGAAGAATCAAGAATATGGATGAATATGAATATTGATGAATCAAGAATCTTGAGATTTGGGACTCAAAGAAAACCATTAAGGAGAGGAAAAGCATTTGTGCTGCAGAAGGCAAGAGGATCCAAAACTGTAAGACGCTTGGATTTTTGGACTGATCCAAGGAAGCCATTTTATTGTTCCTCGAGATGGATCTGGGGTTTGCCGAAAGGGGGAAGAGAGTTTAAAAATAACGCACCTGTCTTGGGCAATTTTTCTCCTTCAGCAACTCCCACATCTTCCGGCTGTGGCAGAGGAGTCTCTTCAGAGGCTGCAAAAGGGGGGGAAACTCACATATCTTGCAAAATCACAATTGACTACGGTTTATGGGATAAACTGTAACCTCTGGCTTCTCATTCCCAGCATCCTTAACCCTGCCACTCTGGTTGAGATTCCCAGCAGCCAGTTTATTTAAACCAGCCTACAGACCATAACATAATACTTGGAAATATCCACATTGATATAAACTTCCCTCATCATAGCCCTCCCTATCCCTAGATACATTAAAATCCATTTGCTTCTTTATCCTAATAACCTCGGTTAAAATTTTTGCCACCCCTAGAGTCCCTTGAAGAATTTAATCACAAAGAAGCTATTGAATGTAAAATGGATTAACGTCCAAAAAAGAATGTTAAAATGGGATTCACCTACAGTACAAATATTTAGGTAGGGGTTAGCGGCTGGGGAAATACAGGGAAGGGGAGAACACGTTACCCCAAAGTTTATTTTTCTCATACAGTTTTTACTTGGTTTGGTTAGTAGCTGTTTCTCTTCTAATTTGTTCTTTATATCTTTATTCTTGGGTGAGTGTCGTTCTGTCAAAGCTTAAGGGATCCAAAAAATTAAAATGGGATTAACCAAACCCTTACGCAAACGGAGATAAAAGGTACAACAGAGGGGCGTATGCTCCATTGACTCTATGTCAAGGAAACGCTCTTTGATTGATTAATTTTTCATTTATTTCTCATATTTATAGGACGGCCCGTCTCACACGACGTGAGCTGCTAATTCCCTTATATCTCCCCCATAACGTCTGAGAGGGGAAGATCTTTAGTCTAGTCCTACCAAAAGCCCGTCTGTATTTAAATGCAGGGAGATTATTAACACAAGGGGTTAAGGAAAAGGGTTTCATATAACTTTATTATTTATAATTTATAACTTTATAAGTTATAAGTTATAAATATAACTTACGATTATAAATGGGGAGCAAGAGATTTCAGCTGTTACGTGCAAGGCCTGGTGGGGGATACAGCTGTAGGCTGCACATCTGGAGAAAGCGGAATGACGTCCAACTTTTGCAAAGCGAGACCCTCTCGTCTGGTCTTACAGCCTCCAAACCCCCCCACCCCCAGATTTTGCGTCTTCTTCCCTTGGGGGTTGAACCAAGAGTTGTTAAAAAGGGTCTGATCGCAAACAGCCTTACCTTCTTTAGGAAACAGAACCTGTCGACGTGAATCTTCCAAGACTTGTGCCGCTCCAGATTTTTCCTGGCCAGGTATCTGTTTGGAAATGAAAAAAAAAAATGTGAATTTTTCTTTCATTCGGACTCCGTTCCGCAATGGTGGATGGGTGCTTGTTGAGTTGGTGAAGTTCATTTCAAGTATAGTAATGGCTTATTGCTTTACCCAAACATGGGGTGGGGTGGGGGAAGCGGAGGTCAACGATTCACGCAAGGTTTTGGGGTTTACCAGAAATTAAGGCAAACAACTTTATCTCTTACATGACGTGTAGAGGACTGGCAGGGCAAGGCTGCTTCAAATAAATATATTTATCTTTCAAGAAGGGATAAGTCAGCACTCACATCATTCTCCTAACCTTGAGATTGGTCAGACTGCTGGACGCAAAGGTGACAATTTTATTTTTCACGTGCTTATAATTAGGCGCGGTCCAAAATCACTAAATACCATTTAATCGTATTAATGGCAGGAGCCTGCTTAATCAAGGGAACTTTAGAAAGCAAGCTGATTACAGGGGGAGTAGCAGGAATGATCAGTAAGGAGCAATGACATGTGTTAACTCAGCTTCACGATTTCATATTTTCAGATGTTTAGATTCTTTTGAAGGTGATCTCTATCACATAGAAGTTGATTTCTGGACAAAGAAAATAGATTTATGGACAAAAGACTGATTGTTCAGCATCAGGGTGACAAATATATGGCTCCACCACTCAGCGGTTTGCAACATGGATCCGCCACTGATAACCAACCAATCGTGGCTCCAATGTATTGATATATAAATATCTATCTTTGGATCGATATCGATATACATTCTTGTATTCTTTTCTTTTCCGCTTTCCCCTCCTTCTTCTCTGGCACGGTTTTTTTCTCTTTCCCTTTTGTTTTGCCTTTCGTTCGTAAAATATAGACTCATTGGGAAAACATCGTAAAGGAGGGGGGGGAAAAAAAGAGAATAGCAGGAATTCAATAGCCTTGGAGAAATGTCTCGAACTAAGCTTTAGTAAACGATGGGATGGGAACTTTAGTCTAAAGCTGGCCAGAACGGCTCCTTATCTGCAGATAAAGGGAGAATGTTTGTACAGAATGCAGGGGCTGTGAATGTACAGACCCTTTCTCAGCTAAAAGGGGGTGTGCGTGTGCGTGTAAGTGTGTGCGTGCAGGTCACAACAGACAAGCCAACCCTCATCCCAGCAAACCCACCTGGACAGAGACTGTTTCTTTAGGCCACAAACTGCCCCAGATCCATTGCAGGTAGCTGAAGAGGACGATGACGCTCAGGAAGGTGAAGTTGCTTACCACTCCCAAAATGGCAGAAGTCACGGGGAAGTTGTAAAGGAGGTACCTGCGGGGCCCAGGATAGGAAGAATGATTGGTTAAAAGTCCACGCTTGCACACTTCTGGGCCTTTGGTTCCTTAAATTAAATGAAAGCCTTAGTTGCTGAATTTTGGCTCGGCTGACTACGGCGGGGCTCCCGTTTGTCGCGCTTTCTCCGTTGCTGTCATCCGGTTTTTACGTTAAGTCAACATGAAATGATCCAAAAAATGAGAGTGGGTTAGAAGCTAGAAGCTGGGGGTGACCTTGAGCCGGTCACTTTCTCTCAGCCCTAGGGCGGAGGCAATGGCAAAGCACTTTGAAAACCCTTGCCCAGAAAACCGCAGGGGCTCGGCCGGGCGGTCTCCGAGAATCGGACACGATGGGATGGATTTAAAAAAAGGTAAAACGCAGCTTGTTTGCCTATTGATTGATCTGGCCACCCATTTCCATGTCACTCTGAGCGGAGCGCGCCGAGGGGCTTCGGACCTGCTTCTGGGGTCCGCCAATAACGCCACGCCTCCAGGATATTTTACGATGGCTCCCTTATTCCTTTTACCCCCTCCTATTTTGTGTGTTTTTACAGTTTTTTACGTGGAACTGTTTTTAGGTACTTATACTTTGTAAAGGTTGTACCCCGCCCAGGGTCACCTTGCGCGAGAGGGACGGCTATATAAATATGATAAATCAATAAAACAAATAAATATGGAAGATGCTCCTTGCTCCTTCTCTTTTACGAACAATGCACGCACACTTCTGGTCTAGCTTTGCTTTCCATCCCATCGCCAGAGGCCCAACAGACGAAGGACCAGCTCTTCAAGTCTCTTTGAAATCTTAGCAGGGAAGAATCGGTCCGGATGTCTAGAAATGAGCAGGGTGGGTAAAGCCACTGGCTGGCTGCGCAAGTTGACTCAACAGATTACGTTGAAGCAATTCACAGCTAACGCAACGCCGGGAGTTTGTATCTGTGATGGAATGGACTTATGAAGGCCAGGCTCAGGGAGATAAGCGTGTTCTTAGCCCCCAGCAAGAGCGTGGGAAGTTCAAGAAGATGAGGCTGGCAACACCCTAAGGAATTCACAGTGTTGTGGCTGGCTGGCTTGGGAACTAGGGTCCAGTCTGGGGAGATTTCTGTCTGGAGGTTGTAGCCAATAAATGCAACCGAACTGTATTTGCATTGTCTCGTGGAGTTCTTTGGGCTGAACCTGACAGTATCTCTAGACAGTGGTTCCAACCCTGCTAAGAACAGTTGGGTTTGCCTGGCAACCAGAACAGATCCGGACAGCTCGCTCCCAATTCCAGCCAGAAAATCTTCCCACGTTTATCCCCTCGCGTAGGGAAAAACGGAGTTTGCTCCCTTCCCAAACGCCCGGCGTGACTCCCCTCCTCACCGCAATCCAGTGAAATGCGCGTGGATCCTCAGCTGCGCCCCATAAATCTGGATTCTAGTGGTTTGGATTTCAATAACTGCTCCAGTGGTTGGGATGTACTACAAAGAAAGCGAAAAACAAAATACGGAGGTCAAGGCTGTGCGATTCCTGCCCGCCACGCTGTATTCTCAGATGATTTTCCCGCCACAAAAAGATAGGAGAAAAATTTTCCTGATCCCAAACATTATATTTCTTTATTTGCGTGGGTTTAAAAAACGCCCAACGACTCCGGGCACTTTACACTACAAAAAGAATAGAATAATAAAGTTTAAAAACCAAGAGACCATACAAAAGAAAACCAAATCTTATAGGGGCTTATCACCAATCCTACGACAAGGTCTGGGGTAATAAATATTCTATTTCTCTGCAGCGTCTTTAGAAAAAACTCTGCCATACAAAATATGCGCAAGAACTCAGCAGCTCCAGCCGAGCACCCCTACAAGGTTTTAGCTACATCTTAGAAAGGAGAATAGGAAACATACGAAAAACTGACCCCAAAATTTCCTTTTTTGTACCGTTATGCAGCAGGACGAATAAAAAATCTGGCATCTGTTGGAGCCTGAGAAAACAGCTTACCCAGAGATCACTCACGGAGATCATGAGAATGGTGAAATTTGAAACTGAAGCCTTTTAAGTCTTATTGTCTAAGCCAGTGTTTCTCAATCTTCAGGATAGGTGGACTTCAACTCCCAGAATTCCCCAGCCAGCGTGCTCGCTGGGGAATTCTGGGAGTTGAAGTCCATATATTTTAAAGTTGTTGAGGTTGAGAAACACGGGTCGAAGCTATGCTGGCATTCAGAGGGATTTTAGTCCCCTCTAGTGGAAACTCAAGGACCAGACGTTTCTCCCCAGCTTCCAAAATTACATTACACGATTGCAACACAACTGAACCAAAGTTCCCCAACTTGATCCGCTTCCAGAAGGGCTGGATTTCAACACCCACTCCCCAGATTGGTAAAATGAAATCCAACATGTTAGGACAGCTCTAAATTAAGAAGCGCCAAGCCAGACTGTGGGCTTTACATCACTCAGATCTGGGCTCAAATCTCTGTTCAGCCAGTTCTCTTACCTGTCCCACTCCACAGAGGCGTAGGATGGGAAAAATCAAAGCCTTCTTTAAAAGATAGTTAGTTTCCTTAAAGTTAGATATCTGCCTTAGAGGGAGGGAAGTAGGGGAATCTTCAGGGACCTGAATTCAAAGCTTCATAGGGAACAAAGAATATCTTACCGAATCTTCTTTGTAATCTGAGAACAGCTCAACTTCCACGGTTTGTTTCTGTTCCGTAAACCCAGCTAGGAAGAGGCCAGCAAAAGCGAGTGTGTCGAGCATCTGCAACAGGCCTGAACGATAGTGTAACATGGCCTACAAGAAGGAAGGAAATTCATCAGTAAGAGGTCAACAACCCAAGAATCGCTTTGCTACTGCCCTTTATAAAATGAGCAATGTTTCACTCCCTTCCCAGACAAAACCATCCAACCTAGACGGGTCAAAGAGCTGGGTCCATCTCCATTCTGACTCAGTAAATCCACATAGTAAGCACAATGGTTAATAAAACGTGGCTTGCCGCAAGGTGGGAATCAGGTTTGGTTCACCCGTGCAAGACCAGCTCGAATACGAGCAACTTCGTTTTGTTTTTCCCCCTCTTTCAGACTGAAGATTGAGGCATCGATGTATTAAACTAATCAAGATTGAAGAATAAATAGGCCAGAGTTTGCCTCTCAGCTGTCTTCCAAGCAGGTCCCGATAGGCTTCCAGATTTTCAGGACCTGCGTTCTCCACAAATACTGGGCAAGAGTTATGTTCTAAAGTTTCAACCTCATTTTGTTACACTTCAAAGCAAGGTTTGGCCATCATCCATCAACGTGAAATTAATAAAAGGATTAAGTTATCTAACACACTTCAGCCCTACCCTTTTGCAAGAGCAGATCTAGAAAGCTGATCCTGTCCATCAAAAATCTAATCTCCTTTGAAGGTACCTGGGAACCTCCCATTTCTGACAAGTAAATGGACAGATTCAAAATCCCAGACTTACAGCTCGAGCCGACGAAGAAATGACCCGACCGCCTTTGGTGTAACAGGAAATCACAACCATGAACATGCCCAGATTCTGATTGACGGGAGATTCGGGCAATTCCAGTTCAAGTGAAATTCGATAGGGTTGGCCATACATGAGAACCTGGTGGAGGGAACAGAACATCTTTATCTGTGAAACTCTAAAATTTCTTCATTGGTGGGGCTTCATCATCAGATGGTGATGAACGACAAACTAATCTGGCCAACGGGGAGAAATACTGGAGGCCGAACTTCATCTTACACATTCTACCATATGGGTTGACCAAGCCTACAACTCAGATGAAGTCCGTGAGGAGACCCTTGCAGGGGACAAGCCGACGTTCCTTCCGTTCAAGCGACAAGGAGACAAACACAACGTGGGTTGAGTCAGCTCAACAGGTCTTGCATGGGGCAATAAACTACGCCAACTTAATTGTCAGGTTGCACACAATGGGCGTTGCCTCGTAGATAAAACCGTGCGCTAAGAATTCCAGGCCTGATCTGAATTTCACCTTATTTCTTATGCAATTTTGAAGCGGTTTAAAAGGAATATCGTGCCACTGATGACGTTTCTGGGCCGAATGCAACAGACTTTCCTGCTTTGGCAAACCACTTGCATGCTTGTGCCCAAAGACTTCTATCGGGTTGCCTGTATCCTGTTTCTAGCCACCCGTGGCGACCAAGCTAGTCCTTAACAAGTTGCTTTCCCCTGCCTTAAAAGTTGGAGAGAAGGAAGGAACAAGGAATCCAAATCATTAGAAGTTGTGGAAGAACAAAAGCTTCACAGCTGCTTCTTCCTGCAACCATGTTCCATTTAATTTCAAAACACAGCAGTTAAAAGAAAATCAGTCACCTGGTCACGGCTGTCCTTGATGAAAGAAATGTTGGCTACAGGAAAGGAGCAGAGTTCAGGCCCTGGGAGGCCACAACCTGTCCTGAAAAAGGTCAAAAATTTCCCCAAATCAGATTCAGATGATGGTTCAGCAGACCTCAGATTTATAGATCCACTTCTTTGGGTGTCATTTTTTGGGCAAAGAATCACCCTACCAACTAATCGAGCCTGGTACAAAAGAAATTAGACTTAAATAATTCAATGGTTGGGAATCTATTTTGGGCTCTAGAAACACACAGTCCCTCCTTACATAAACACACTGTTTTTCTGCAGCATAATTTAGGATATGCTCTTGCTAAAGAACCTGAGGACAGAAAGAAGTGCACGTTTTCTATTGCTCCCACACCAAATTGGTTCTATAGCCAAGAAAAAAGATTTTAACCAGATTTAGGGAAAATGTCCAGATGTTGAAATGGAGCAGGCAGGCTCAGATGGTGGACTATTTTTCCTGAAGAATTCCAAGCTGAAACCTTGCAACTGGAATTTTACAGCTTTCAGAGAGGGTTGGACTAAATACCCAATAAGATCACTATCAGCTTTTAAAAGTGCATGATTAGTGGCCCACTAATTCCCACTAAGCTGCGTGTTTAGTTTAAACATTCAGGAAAGTAGATCTGTCTTCGCCAGATGCTTACACAACAGCCAGTAGAGACGATGCTGGGTGAACATCAAATTACAAAGTCTGAGGACCACCACAGAAAAGTCCCCGCTCTGCTGCTAACCACCACCAAACAACTGTGAGTATAGAACCCAAAGGATGACTTTGGTTGATAAGGGGCCCTGAATTCCATCACCCATCCGGACCCCATCAACGAAACTAACCTGAACTGGTAGTGCACAGGACTGACGTAGCTGACCGTAGGCATGTAAGAATAATAGAAACTGCCATAAAGGAAGATTGAGATCCACAGCAGTAGTAACAGCACACAGAGTAGAATGGCCGTCTGCAGGACCGTGCGGCGCACCCTCAACATAAGCAGAGTGGCTACTTCTTGCACCCATGCCAAGAAAGGTCCGGGGCTTCCTGACATGGCACCGGCTGGCGAAGGCAACCCACGGCGATCCGGGAAAGCAAGTCAATACGTTACGGGATCCACCCACCTCGGAGAAACAAGTGCCCGGCTTTGGCAGCGGGAAAAAGCAGAGAAATGTAACAGGAGTCCCTTGTGCAACGAAGAAACTAATGAAAACAAAAAATTACAGCATTCTGGTAATTCTAGCTGGAAGACAAAACGTGGGCAAAGAGGACTGGCTTGTGGACGACACGCCACTCCATTTGTGCAATTGTGGGTTTCCGAAGGCAGTCTGGCTTCATGAGAAAAACAGGCAGCTTAGAATCAGCGAGGGCACCAGAGCATGCTAGATGGGGGGGCACCAAACCCAGGGCCCCCCTCCTCTTAGAAATTAGGCTGTTCTTTAGACTCCGCTCCCCAGGGGCCTGGAAGGTTCCTAGGGATGGAAAAAGATAAAATAGATCCAGGGTTATTGCAGGAACCCGCTCTTGCAGATCTGGGCTCCTTCTTGCATTCAACTTCTCCTTGCAGGATGGATTTGAGCAAGGAGTGCCACGTTTCTAGGAGAAAAGAGGGTAAAACAGCAAAGGGTGGTCTGACGGGATGTAGAAATCATAACCCCTGAGAATTCAGCCTCTGATCCAGTTCTTTACCAATTCTGTTTGGGTAACTCCGATGGCGCTGGTCAAGAACTGGGTTAGAGGCAACTATTTCTGCAACTCATTGCAGAACATTCAACTATCTCAGCATATTGAAAAGCACATGCCAGTTTTCTAAATGAAAGGGCACGAGTAATGTACTGGGTCCCCAAAGCCTCCTTCTTTATCCAAGTGACACCAAAGCCTAATTTGAAACAGGTTTTTTTTGTTTAAAGAATTTGATTTCTGTAAAGTGGGGGGAGAAGAGAACAGCATATAAATACAGTTACGTTTGAGTTACTGCAGTGCAAAGCTCCTAATTCAGAATTCAGAAACAGGGGATCAGAGCTGCAGAAACACCCCACTGAAACGAAGGATTGAATGTTTCCTTTTCGCAGCGAGAATGCAAAAGTTGGGCCAGGAACGAACTCAAAATCAGTTCTTGCTTCAAAGTTACCGTCCTAAATTGCTGGGAGGAGTAGAGACCTCCAGTAAAATCCCAAATCAAAATTCAAGCATGCCGACATTCAGAGACACACCGGCTCTTCCGGAGTTAGCAAAGCCCCAACAGAATTACTCGAGTCTTTTGTACACCTGCCAGTGTTTGAAAACTACTAATACTCTCTTTACACCCGCATCGTGCTCCGGCTACCGTACGAGAAAGGCCTTTACAAATTGAGCATTACATCCCCTTTCCCCGCAACGCCTGATTTAGCTTCTAGCTAAATTCTAGGGACTCTTTAGGACATGAAAAATAAATAAATAATCAAAACAAATCCATGCAGAGCTAATACAAAACGAGACAGAAATCTGCAAATTTACACATACGGAGGTTCCCCGTTTTACACACCAAGGGGGGGAAAAGAAACAGGAGAATAAAGAAGGCATTGTCCCTTTTTATAAAGGAAAGTGGGGGGAACCTGCTTATTAGAAACGGGGAGACAAAGAGGACAAGCAACATACAGTATCCAGATGTTGGTTTAGTTTGTTTGGGAGAAGGGAAGCTCCCCCCCCAACAAACCAATGTTTACATCCCATCTCAGTTTGGGAGAGAAACAGAGGCTAGCAAATGCCGAGAGATGCTGGAGGGATAGGTGGGGAAGGAAAATATGGGGGAAAGGGACGCTTAAGTAAAATGGGGGGCATGTTTAAAGCCCCATCCTCCTAGCCTGCAACCCTGGGGGGGTCAGTTAGGAAGCAAACAGGGCATGGGGAGTTCCCATTAAGGAGAAGATTAAAGCACCTGAATGACTTCCAGCGCTGCTGCTGCTCCTCTGCCTTCTCCCTTTAAACTCTTCCCCCCCACCTTTTGTCTCTTTCCCAAATGTGGGTCTGGCTCTACCTCTTCCGGGTCTGGCCCCGCCCCCGGCGAGGCTTCGGAAGGGAGGGGGAAGAAGAGGAGGAGGAGAAGAGGCGGGCCTTTTTGCAAAGCCGCTGCGGCCGCCGGCGAGCATCTTCCAGTCACGTGGCCCGAGGGATGCTGCTGCCGCCTGCCTCCCGTTTCCATGGAGACCGGCAGAAGCGGGGGACCACTTCGGTGCCTTCTCTCCCTCAGAGGCTGGGGGAAACGATGCCCGTTGGGCTCCCAATCAGGAAAATGCTGAACTTGAGAGAGGTCGGCCAAAGGCTTCCCTGCTTTCTGATTCTTCTTCTTCTTCAAGCAGTGAAACGGGGATCCTTCATTTCATAATTAAATGTATCTTATGCTTCCTTAGGAGTTGGGGCCTGCCTTCGCACAGCACTAGATTTGTGGGGCTACGTGTCCATTCCTCGGGAAGGGAATATCCAATATCTATATTGCGAGTCCTTAAAGAAACTGAAGCTCTGTTAAAATAAATTATCCAGCTTTGTTTAAAACCGGGTTAGCTTGCAATTCGGCGTACTGTGACAATGCAACCATTTTCTTAGCAGGTTGGGTGAACCAGGTCATCCCTCTAAATTGTAACAGGACAAACAGGAGCCCCGAATATTATATATACCCAGCGACTGATCTGGCAAAAGTGGAAAGTTTATCTCAATCATCAATTGTGGAACCTTTGATTTTTTAAGACTCGGGCACTGGATCATTACATTATATGGAACCGAGTCAGCATTATAACTCAAATTATTTCTTTCTATAACTTCCCCAAGTTTATAGCACAATCTTAAAACTATTTACTCATTGGTAAATCCCATTTAGTTTCACGGGACACACTCCCTGTAAAGACATTTAGGATGATGGCCTCACAGTGCAACGTAATTCACGTACCCTTTTAAAGGCAATCCCTACTGAAGGCATCTAAAACCAAGTCACTAACCTTGGTGGGAACATTGAACGGGTATCTAATCATATTGTAAAAAAGCCATTTGGAGTGCAATTCTGTATGTACCTGTTTAAGAAGTTTTGACCTGGTACACATTTTACACTAAAATGTCAATTTCTTTACCTACAGTTCAATGAATAAGCCACCATTGGCTGTGTTCTTATAGCTTAGCATGTTGTGTGAACAAATCATGGTTAAATAAACCCCAGCTTAGAACAATGCGTGACTTGAGTCATCAAGTTAACAGGAACCTACCCTCTGGGAAGTTAGGAGTGGGTTACAGCTTTAAAAACAGACCAGCAGAATGCCTGTTTAAATCATCTAGATTATTTAAATTCTAGCCTAATAAAACATTTCAGCCCACGAAATCAGTCCAATGCTGTAACAAAACATTGCTAAAAATAAATGGGCTGTGAAGCCCTGTTTAAAAGTTATCGTGGGGCCAAGCGTAACATTTCTTGGGACAGGAATTTCCAACATAAAGGAGATATTTATACTGCACAGTCTTAAAGAAACTGCAGCTCTATTAAATGCTCCAGCTTTGCTTACAGGAATGAAGAAACACCTCTTCTAAAATTATGCTGGCCAAATATATATGTGATATCTCAGGCAAAAATAACAAAACAAAACAAATCTTTTTTTCTTTTTCCTTCAGAGGTATGTAAATGTTGGGGTTTAGATCCCTTTAATTCTTTTAGTAACATACATGTCTGTTTGAGAAATCATTTTGCGCTTGGCTTTAGTTGATAAGCTGCAGTGTTTTTCATTCTTCAACGATCTTTTAAGTTTGACTTTGGGTTCACTTTGGTTGCTATGTATGTTTCTTCAGAAATGTGCCCACGTTTGCCATGGTTTGCTCCTGCTTGTTTCTTGAATAAGCTGGGTTCATAGAACATACTTAAGTCATAAGCCATAATTTCCTTTCCTTTCCTTTCCTTTCCTTTCCTTTCCTTTCCTTTCCTTTCCTTTCCTTTCCTTTCCTTTCCTTTCCTTTCCTTTCCCTTCCCTTTCCCTTTCCCTTTCCCTTTCCCTTTCCCTTTCCTCCCTCCCTCTTCCTTCCTTCCTTCCTTCCCTCCCTCCTTTCTTCCTTCCTTCCTTCCTTCCCTCCCTTTCTTCCTTCCTTCCTTCCTTCCTTCCTTCCTTTCTTCCTTCCTTCCTTTCTTTTTCTTTCCTTCCTTCCTTCCTTCCTTCCTTCCTTCCTTCCTTCCTTCCTTCCTTCCTTCCTTCCTTCTTTCTTTCTTTCTTTCTTTCTTTCTTTCTTTCTTTCTTTCGTGATTATGCACATATGCACATAAGTTACAGAGCTCACCCACAGGGTTCCTTTCAAGGTGATGCAGGGAAAGAAGCTAGTTTGTGTAACCCTGATGCCCCATGAACTGGGAGGGCTACAAAAAAAGGTTGGTGATGGGTGTTGATGTCAGATTTTTAAATGAAGGGGATTGCTGACAATACTGCAGCTCCCTGGCGTTCATATTTGCACAAGGGGTTTTTTTTCGCAAAGTCACACAACCACTCTCTTTTGACTCCGCTCCTCCCTTCCTGCCCCCTCCCCAATCAGCCTCTTTCATAATCGATCCTGGCTACATCAACCCCCCTTTCCATTTGGTTTGGAAACGAGGACTGTCTAGGTGGGGGTACCATCCGCCACCCCCCCGCCTTAAGAGATGGTTTGGTCCCAGCATTAATTGCCTTGTAGCATCCTCAAGGTATCGATCAATTGAATTAGATTTCATCTTGGGCAAGATGTGCCAAACGTCTTAGGGAGCTGGGGCAAACAGCCGCGTCGGCTCACCCGCCTTGGAGAGGATCCCGCAGGGGCTGCTGCAGTGGGCACCCCCCCCCCAGCTTCCTGTGCCACCCAAACCCAGGTGATCCTACCCAGATCATCTGAGCCTCCCGCCTGAACGGTCCGACTTTGCTCCATCTCAGCGGAAAACCTCTACAAAGGTGTGTGGCGTTTGGCTTGACCTTATCTTTCCCTTTCTCGAATTCTTTCGATCAGGTTTGGGAACAAAATGATTTCCTTTGCCCAGAATAAAGCTCATTTCTGCAGGGCGGAGAAAAAGGTGAAATGAGACCTGCCCTATTGCTCTGGGATGCTATGGAAGATGATAGATAGATAGATAGATAGATAGATAGATAGATAGATAGATAGATAGATCTTGCTCTCCATTGGGGTTGGGAGCCACAGATGGAAATAGGAAAAAAAACAAGCTGAAATTTTTCTCTCTCTCCTTTCTGGGAGAGGCTCCGAGTGGCTTTGGGTGTTGCATCGGGACCGTCTTATTTGTGTTTTGTAATCTCCCTTCTTTTTTCAACAGATTTTTTTGTTCTTTTTCTCTTGGTTGCATCTGATAGAGGAGGAGGAGGAATAGGTTGTGGCAGAAAATGAATGGGGGAGATGGGGCAGGGACATTTCAGCATGAGGCGGGGGACATTCGTTGGAGGGGGGGCTGGAATTTATAAAGGATCCGACCCAAAGGGAGGGAGATGTTTTTCTAGGGAGAGAATCTTAATTCAGATTTGCCATATGCAAGATTCGGTCACTGAAGGCAAAACAATGAAGCTTCCTGTTTTTGAATGAGGCCCTAAAGGTCATTTTGATGCTTAGTTGATGGGAAGAGAAAATGGTCTCTATTGTTATTCTGGAATTTTTTTTTATTTATGGTTATCCCTCTCTCACCCCTTTCTCCCTACGTTCTTCCTGTGTCTACATTCACACATGTCGCGGACACGAGTGATTTATTTGTGACTTAGTATGTTGTGTGAACCTAACTACACCCCAAATGTTGTCAAGTGCGGTTTATGTGTTACATGAATCCAGCTGGGTTGGGGTTGCTACGAGAAGCTGTGGCTAAGGAAACCATAGTTTTTCAAGTTGTGGGAAGTCAGCCACGGGGGCCCCTGCAAAAGGTCAGTTTGGAAGTGAACCATCCCGTTTAACAATGGTGCAAAATGACATTTGTGCCATGGTAGATGCGGCCCACACCCTCAACCCCCACTGTGCAAACGTGGGCCTAGTCATGTCACTAGTCCTCAGTTTAAGATCCAGAGAGGGATCCATTCATGCTTCAGTGTCACATTCTGTGCAGAAAAGAGAAACAGGAGACAAGAGATATTTGTCATGATAGTCAAGAGATCTGTTGCAAGAATATCCTATACACCCCAAAGAAAAATATTCTTAAAACAAAGATATACAGTTCCCAGGTGAGGCCGGGCAAGACTTTTACTAAGTCAGACCTTAGTCTAAGTCTTGATGACATGACCGGCAGTTCCCCTCCAGAGCTTCAGGCAGGAGTAACACAGGGATGGTACACTTTGGTTTGCATTCATAAGCTCCCAACTGTACTCTCTACCTTGTCCCACCTCTTGGAGAACAGGTCGCAGGGTTGCGAACCTACTGACGCCCACTAGGTGGCGCAACGCGTTAGCGGTTTCTGAATCGCTTGGTCGCCATCTAGTGGACCCCTGGAGTACTGCAATGTAAGCTTAGATGGACCACAGTTCTGCTTCTGTAGAAGTTGCAAGGATACGATCAGGAGCAATTTCGAAGAACGTCTTCAACATTTCCACTTAGCTATTGCAGCCAACGGTCTTTGATTGTCTTCCTTCTCCTCCCTGGCTTCCCCAGCAGATTCCCCATGAAGGGCGAAACTCCCGTCAACAGCACAATGAGCATAGGACAAGCTCGCAAAATGGTGGAGCAGCTGAAGATTGAGGCCAGCATGTGCAGAATAAAGGTGAGGAAAGGGAGGTGGGGAAGGGGGAAGGTCAGGGAGAAACGGGAGAGCTGGGCCACCAAATCCTACGGATGCTTTTCGGTGCAGAAGAACTGGGCCTCTGCTCCTATGATAGCTTGCAACTTGGTTGGCCTATTGGGCCAAGCGATGAGTGGTTTCTTCAGGTTTGAGGAGAAGCGGGACAGCCACCTTTCGTGGATGGTTTAACTGGGCTGGACCGTGATCCTCGTGGTCCCTTCACAACTCAACGACTCAAGGATTCTAGATGGGCCTAGGCTAGCGGGTGAAGCCAGCTGGGGCAGACGGCCATCTCCCGTCTGCAGAACAATCATTCCCAACCTCTTTAGGAAACGCGGCCATTGGGAAAAGATGGTGGGAGTTGTAGCTGAAATTGGAAAGACCACAAGCTAGGCATGACTGGTTGAATACAATCCAAGTTACAGGTTGTCACCTTGAAAGGCCTTCATGGGTTAGACCTGGGTATCTATGAATTGCCTTCATCTTGTGGTTGACCAAAAAGAGTGGGATTTCTCCAAGACCCTTCCCTTGAGGGATCCCTCGGGATGAGTCTTTACAGGTATGGAACGCCATTTTATGGGGCTCCCACCTCTTGGTTTTGCAACGCCGCTGAAAATTGGTTACTGGATGTGTGATGGAGACCCTCCTGTTACAGGCTTGAATCCAGGAGGGCCTGATCCTCAGGGCACCCTTGTTTCGTCTTGCTATCATTTTCATGACAATTTCGTTGTAATTTTCACCACCTTAGGTTAGGCCCTTAAAGCCTTGTTTGGATTAAAATAGCGCTTCATTATAATAAGTACATAAATACTTATGTGAAAACAACTGAATCGACTCGATAAACTATGGTTACACAATTCCTGGTTTGGAGGGATGTGTAAATCTAGTCTCGGAGTGTGTTCACGCAACACACTAAGCCATAAAACTAAAGTGACAAACAGTTGTGTCAACAGAACATACCTAGCCAATGTATGACTTAAAGGATGGTCTGGTTCACACCAGCCCCAACATTCATTGGTTTATTTAGCTTAGTTTTAACCACTATTGCTTATAAACCACGATTATGGTGCAACACCTTGCCCAAACACGGGTATTCTGGTTTAGTAACGAATGAGGATTTTAATTCTCATCAACTATGCCTTCCTTTTACAGCCAATGTTTGAACAGCAGGTGAACCTAAATAGTGCCCTAGACAAATGGTGGTGGCTCCAAACCTGGGATGCAGTACTCTAGGTAGCCACTAGGGGGCAGCATGTACAGTCGCTAGTTTTTCTCTCAGGGCTGCCCCCTAGTGCCTATCTAGAGTACTGCAGCCCAGATCTTCTAGCCCTCAGTCTTCTCAATGCCATCCCTCCTTTGCCGTGCCCGGGATGATAATGGTAGCTTACTGGAAGGTGTGGCAAGCCATGATTTCCTTTTTTTCCCCTCCCCTCCTTAGGTGTCCAAAGCGGCAGCCGACCTGATGACCTACTGCGATGCCCACGCCTGTGAGGATCCCCTCATTAGCCCTGTGCCAACTTCGGAAAACCCCTTCCGAGAAAAAAAGTTCTTCTGTGCCCTGCTTTGAACTATTTTTGCTCCCTCCCCTGATGCCGGGTCCTGCCTCTTCCTTTCACCCCATCCCCAGATACTCATCAGTCAGTGCAGAGTCCGGTGGCTCTATCACTGGGGGCAGAGAAGGGGGGGCTCCATGGCAGATCGCTTTTCTCCTGCAGAGCCCCCCCTGACTCCATTTTCCTAGGCTCCAAAAATCAGGATGAGCAACAGAACCTCTAATTCAACAGCCCCATTCTCCCTTGAAGAAGGGGAACTGCTGTTTGCTCTGAGGGGGTGGGGGAAAAAATCAGGGTATTGGAGTACCCCCCAATTAGACCAAAAGGGGATAAAGCATTATTTGTAAGCCCTTGGATCCAACCTAGGGGGTTTCATTCCAGTATTAACGTCCAGCCTCCCCACCACCTTCACCTTGGCTAAAGTTTAGCTCCGAATCAAGCTGTTGAAGCGGGTCCTTTCCTCTCTCTCCCCTGCCCTAAATTCTCCCCATGGAAGGGCACCAGCTTTCCACGACAGGCCCAGATGGTTCTTCTCACAACTCTCCACCCATTCTGTACACCAGAGAGCACAGAAAGTTAATAAAATTTACTGGAGTCAGTGTAACCGATTAGTGGTTGAGCTAGACCATGTGGGGACGGGGTGGGAAGGTATTAAGGGTTTACTCCAAAGGATCTCCAACCCAGAGTTTTCCAGAGCCCAGGATAGGAGATACACAACCTTCAAGATGTTCTGAATTGCAATGCACTCTTTGTGATCAATACAAATGAGGGGGTGGAAGCGTTCCTGGCCCCCAAGATTCTCCCTCTTGGGGAGAATGAGCTGGCGCTAAACCATAATGTGAACCCAGTCTGGGTTCCCTTTATGCATCCGTTGGTGTGCAAATCAAAACAAGTGGGGTTTGTTCAAGCAATGGTAGCTTAGGAAAAAGGTCTGAGGCCAAAGCAAAGGAACCAGAAATGAAAAGGTGCCACTTGGGATTTGAAGGAAAACAACATCCAGGTGAAAATCTCTGGTTTGGGCCACCAGTTGACACAGGGGGGAGATGGTCACAGGCCTGGTTTTAGGGCAGTGTTTTTCAACTTGGCAACTTGAATACCTGTGGACTTCAACTCCCAGAATTCAAGCTGGCTGGGGAATTGTGGGAGCTGAAGTCCACCCGTCTTCAAGTTGCTGAGGTTGAGGAACCCTGCACTAGAAGACAATGGAATTCAAAAGCAAAAAACAGCAAATTGTTCCTTTCACTATACCAACCAGTTTATAAAATAAATCATTGTTCTTTATTGCTCTTTGTGGCAGATTTGGCAATGCCTGGAAAAAACAACCACACGACAACAAGAGAAATTTCCTTCTAAACCGAGTAAGAGACCACAAAAGTGTCACGTGTTTGGACAGCGAGATAAGCAGAACTCTAGAAAGCTTTAGGACCCCGTTTGCTGTGGTGTTAAATTGCTGCTTCCCCTGTTAACCAGTGGAAGTTCAAGAGGCTAGTCCTGATTAAGGTTCCAAAAGGGAAAAGATACCAAACCGTTGACTGGTAGTGCTTCTGCAATCCAGAGATCCCCGTCGAGGAATGGGAAGGAGCAGGGCTTAATCTGCACAATTAGATCCAACTGTAGAAAGCATGCTGTTTTTTAAATGCAGAAAGCTAAAAATTGGGGTTATAAACCTGCAACAGCACCAAACGCCTGCATTCAGAGACCGCGACAAACTAGGTAGGAACTGATACAACCTACAGCATCCACGTTCCCACGTTTCTCTGCCATGGCACACGTGCAAAAGCATTAGCCTGTTTCTGCTGGCTCTCAATGCGTGGCAGCGTTTGAGACAAGCCTGCTTGAATACTGGTTGCAGCAACGCTGCCTTGTTTCAAACCCTGGTTAGGAGGCGACTCAATTTAGAGGTTGTGCTTGACGATCAACGACGCCAAAGCTCCCGAGCCGGGCCAGGATGGGAGAGAGAAGGGCAGGGGTGTGAAATGCTCTGCCTTTGGAATGATTTCCCTAAAAATGGAGCCATTTTCAATCGCAACAGGAGAGGACCACGTGTCACACCCATCGTGGACAGAAGTGTCCTCTTCCTGCCAGAGGTGGGGAATCAGGAGCCTCCAGGGATGCTTCTGAACTACAACTCCCAGCATTCCTCACTGAGCCCACCCTAGCGCGGTAGTTGACAACCCCTGGAAGGCTGCCATCTCCGGGAAAAGTGCTTTTGCCTCATAGGACTACAATTCCCAGGATCCACTCCCTCCTTCTGGCTGGAGACAACGGGGACTGTCACACCCAGGAAGGTGTCAGGCTGACTGACACGGATGACTCAGAACTGGCCAAAGGGGTTAGCACCGCCGGGAGAGCCCGTGAACCATGAATGCTGGTCAGATCGAGGGGGGGGACGGATGGCAGCCGCTTTGGGGACGGGGGGAACCAAAACTGGGTCAGGGGCGTGGAAGTGGAGTGTATGCCCTTAACCATCTTGGAAAGACCTACAAATCTGTGTTCCCAACCAGCTGGTCCTAGTTCTCTTCCCAAACGTCAGCAGTACAGAATGAAGGGCAAAAAGGAAATTTTACACGAGGGGTGGGGGGAACGGAGGCAGGGTGCTGTGAAGGGTTGCTCTGGTTCTGGTCTAAATAAAGCCGGGGGTCGGGGTCTGGCCTGAGCGCGTTCAAGGAGGCCGGCTTCTGTGGTCCTCGGCTCTTGAGTTGAGAGAAGGAAGAGCCCCCCGCCAGCTTCCGTCTGGGCCAGCAGATCCACCCGGGGCCTCAGACTCAGAAGACCTTGATGATCGATTTGCGGGATTTCCCCACGCCGATCCATTTGACTGCAAAACAGAGGAGCGGGAAGGAGAATGGGGTGAGCGGGTGGCGTCTAAAGCAGAACCGGGGCCGGCCCTGCGAGGTGGACCAGAGCAGGACATCAACCCTGCAGGAAGGCTAAAACTCCTTGGATTGCTACTGGCCCTAATTCCAGACTCTTGCAAGTCTGATTGTGCTGGACCCCCACCCCCCCTTACACTCTAGTGCAGTGTTTCTCAACCTTGGCCGCTTGGAGAGACGTGGACTTCAACTCCCAGAATTCCCCAGCCAGCCTAGCTGGCTGGGGAATTCTGGGAGTTGAAGTCCACGCCTCTCCAAGCGGCCAAAGTTGAGAAACACTGTTCTAGTGAATCAGAGAGGCGTCTGCGTGAGCCGCTTCCAAATGTTACCTGCTTGCTCGGGCTTAAAAAATGTTTCAGACCCCTTTGCCTACACGTTTCTCACCCCTTCCCATCAAAGCCCTCTTCCTGACTCTCTGCACCAGGGGAGCAGACAAGAATCCCCAGCTTCTTTCAAACCAAAGACCCTCCAAGCGAGCAGGGCTCAAAATGCTTTGCTTGCATTTCCTTTGAATCGACCACGCTCACCCCCTCCCCAGGCATCTCTCCCTTCGGTTTGAAACTCAAGACCCGGGAGAAGCTTCGGCAAAGCCTCCGGGGCCGCTTCAGAGCTTCCAGAGGTCACACGAAGCCCAGATTGGGGGCACCCTGGTTTGCCACTTCGCAAGCCCGTTTCAGAACTACCCAACGTTCGGGCCTCCAGAAGGCTGACCTGGCACTCCCAGGTAATCCTCTATGAACCGGATGTAGGCCTGGGCCTCAGCGGGCAAGTCGCCAAAGCTGCGAGCGCCCTCGGTGCTGCACCGCCATCCAGGAAGGTCCTTGTACTTCACTGTGACTTTGTTCAGGAGCTCCTGATTGGCTGCGGACAGCGAGAGAGAAACCGAGGCAGGGATTAGCTGCTTGTCTGCTTGCACAATATGGTGCTCCACACCAGTGTTTCTCAACCTTGGCAACTTTAAGATACCTGGACTTCAATTCCCAGAATTCCCCAGCCAGCATGCTGGCTGGGGAATTCTGGGAGTTGAAGCCTGCACATCTTCAAGCATGCTGGCTGGGGAATTCTAGGAGCACACATCTTCAAGCATGCTGGCTAGAGAATTCTGGGAGTTGAAGTCCACACATCTTAAAACATGCTGGCTGGGGAATTCTAGGAGCACACATCTTCAAGCATGCTGGCTAGAGAATTCTGGGAGTTGAAGTCCACACATCTTAAAACATGCTGGCTGGGGAATTCTAGGAGCACACATCTTCAAGCATGCTGGCTAGAGAATTCTGGGAGTTGAAGTCCACACATCTTAAAACATGCTGGCTGGGGAATTCTGGGAGTTGAAGCCTGCACATCTTCAAGCATGCTGGCTGGGGAATTCTAGGAGCACACATCTTCAAGCATGCTGGCTAGAGAATTCTGGGAGTTGAAGTCCACACATCTTAAAACATGCTGGCTGGGGAATTCTGGGAGTTGAAGCCCGTACATCTTCAAGCATGCTGGCTGGGGAATTCTAGGAGTTGAAGCCCGCTCATCTTCAAGCATGCTGGCTGGGGAATTCTAGGAGCACACATCTTCAAGCATGCTGGCTGGGGAATTCTGGGAGTTGAAGTCCACACATCTTAAAATCACCAAGCTTGAGAAATCTAATCAAACATTCAGACCCACAGCGGCTTGCTCAACAAACTATGGATGAAGCAAACCACACTCACTTCCCAGAAGGTCTGATCTCTGAAGACCCCCTTGCAGGATCAGAGGGTGGGGAGGCAAAGGAAGATTTCAGCAGGTGGGAAGAAAGGCTAGGAGAGTCTCGCAATTTTGCATAACCATAATAAACATCAATTAAGGTGATGGAAAACTCTGTTCGTCTTTTGAATTGGGGCACCTGCTCCCCCCTCCTCTAATGGCGGATCATTTTAAGCTATGGTATTATTGGGACGAGGAGACCCATGCAATTACTTTACCGTCTTCAAACTGGGATAAGATGGTTTGGCTACCGCACTGGAGCAGGAGAGCGAATCCAAAACCGCCCCAAAGATAGCCAGCGGTAGCCTTTTGCCCAACCACCCCAAATGAATCACTGGAGGGACTGCCTTTAACCTCAACCTTTAACACCTCCTGGTCGTATTCCTCTCCACCACTTTGTCCAACTGTCCATTTTTGGAGGCCATGCAAGTTTAGGGCCACGCCTGCCTCCAGTGGCAGAGAGTTCTCCGTTCTAATGCTAAGCTGCACGAAGATGGGCTCCTTCTGTTTGTCCTCTAAGTGTCCAGACTCCAGAAATCCCACTCTGGTTCCTTGCACGCCACATGCTTTTGCACAGAATCCACCAAGGTGTGAAAAGTCCAGACACACGAAACGTCCTTTTTGTCCGCAGCCTCACCTGGGAAATACGGAATCTGTTTCCCATCCAGATGGTATTCCACACCCACTTTGATCTCTTCGAAGGTGTCAAGGATGTCCAGCTTGGTCACGGCTAGGCTAGGAAACCATCCAGAAAACAGAGTTATCATCAACCTGAGAACTTCCAACTTCCCCCGTGCACATACTTTCCATCTGAAAGCCCACCCGCACTCCGTTCCTTCTCTCTTCGATGGCTGACGTTATTCTAAGCAGACACAAATGATTCGCACACTGCCCTCCAGCTTCACAGAAGCTGCTTGGAGTTAAATGAACAGCCCTAAACTGCATTGAAAAGCACCAAGCGGATAGATCTCTCCTCGATCAGCGGGGGGGCCGTTCCACAAAACGGCACAGGACATGCAAACTACCGGGATTCTCCCCAGCGAAAAAGGAAGGAAGAAGGAAAGAGCGAGCTGATGTTTGCAAGAGGCTTACGCGCTGAACCCATTGATCATGTGGGCGTATTTCACCAGGACGAGGTCCAGCCAGCCGCAGCGACGCTTACGGCCTGTGGTGACGCCGAATTCCCGTCCCCTAGCTTGGAGCGTCTCGCCGATCTCCTGCAGAGGGGCAGCAGATGAACACGATGGGGCCGGATGTCCCTTAAGCCAGGGTTCCTCAACCTTGGCAACTTGAAGACGGGTGGACTTCAACTTGCCAATGTTGAGGAACCTGGCTTAAGGGACATCCCAGATTTCTCCTGCAAAGTCCCCTTTCAGTTAGATCGGCTCGTTCGCAATGGCCTTTCGGAGAGAAGTGGAAGGCTCAATTCTTTCTGAGAATTTTTGGCGATGGGATTACCCATCTTTTTCACGTATTTAATAAATAAATAAATAATTGATGATTAATCAGGGGTGCCACCCAGGCCACAAGGACTTGGCTCCCACCGACAATTTTCAAAGGCCGGGGGAGACACACTCCGATATTCAGGGACTCACGTTGTTCTGCTCAGTGGGGAAGGTCCCCACTCCAACCCGGGTAGTGTACGCCTTCACCACGCCGTACACCTTGCCAATGTAGTGGGGGGGAATGCCAAGGCCAGTACACACACCCCCCACGGTGCAATTTGAGGACGTCACGAAGGGGTAAGTACCTTTCAGAGAGAGAAAAAAAAGGTATCCGGGCTGGAAAAGGACCAGGAAGGAAAATTTTCAGCCAGCAATGTTTGCAGACTTAAGGTTAGGATCTCTAGGTAGGGTTGAGAAGCCCCTCACTTCGCCTGTAACTTCAAACAATACTAAGCAGCACACTGATGATGTATCCAGCCACTGCCTAGGTTCCTACTACAATTAGCCTTATCTTAGAATTATGAAGACTAGAACCTTGTTTTTACAGAACGGCTCGGGCGGCAAGCTTCTTCCCGAGGTGAAATTCCTAGCATCCCCACCTCTGCCTCTATTTCTGCTCTAGCGGAGCCAACTCAAGCGCTGTCTTTTACACATGATGCTACGCCCCTGCGTGGTTGGCTTGATTTTGATCCGGTGCAATGCACTCAGCCGGCTGCTGCAGCGTGTCAACAGTGCGGGACGGCTTTAGCAGGGTGGGTGCATGCAGGCCCTGGTGGCTTATTCGACAAGCCATGGTTTGAAGGGAAACAAGCACCACCCAACGTATGAAGCCAGCAATTCCAGATATGAACTCTAAGCTGGTTTGTGGGCCATTCTCCATTGAGAGAAGGGTGGCGCATACAGGCGCGTGAAAACAGTCAACGTTAACACGCAAAAGGAGAGTAACACCTTACCGAAATCGATGTCTAAGAGGGCAGCATTAGCTCCTTCGACGAGAATCTTCTTGGAGGGTCCGTGCAGAGCTTGGTACATGAAATAAACACCATCCTTTGCCAGGGGGCGGATCTTCTCTGCGTAGATCTGCCAATCAGGAATGATTGACAGTGACGTCAGAGACCAGTTTTGCCTTACTTGAAGGAAGGAGCTGAGGGCTTCCTTCATTTTTAAGAAATAAGGGCGAATATCAAAATAGGGAAGAGTTTGAGATGAGGCTCCGATTCAGTGGCCCGAGAATTTTCACTTTTCCTTTTTAAAAGGGGAGTTTCTAGTCCTTATCAAGGTCAAGGGCAAACACACTGGCTAAGATCAAAGCCGCCGAAAGCAAAAACTGCACGAGCCGTATTCTCACTTTATGCAAGGCCGTTCGCTCATGATGTCTGAAGGAGGAAGAGGACCGACAGTTTGTAAAACGTGGTTTATCTCAGCATATAATAGGACTGCAGCCAACCACGGTTTGTTCAGCATAGCGTCACTGGTGAACCCAGCCGCAAAGGCCTGATTTCCATGTAATGTTAAAGTATAAATGTGGCTTGATTTTGGCCTAGCGCAATGTATGAATCCAGGAAACTGTATTTTAAGTGCAAACTACAGCCTAGCACAGCTTTCAGTGCGCGTCCTCACGGGCCAAGAAATTTGAAAGTCGTCCCCTTCCCACGTGCCAGAAAATACCTTCAACTGCTCCAACTCGGCTTCGGTGTCGATGTTGAGCGTGGGGTAGCTGGCTTTGCACTGCTGGGCCAAAACCCTGAATCTGAGACAAGCTGGTGATAAATTAGTTACTTTCCAAATCCAACAAGCTTTCAGACGGTCTGCCCGTGCAGAGCCCCCACCCGCTCTGCAGATGGTCGTATCCAGCCCCCGCTTATTCCCCAAACCCCCATCCTGGGGCAGGAACTGTCGCCTCCCTATTCACTCACTTTTTGGAGAACTCGCTAAAATCCGCCAACAGGTCGCAAATGCGCAGGCCGGTGCGCGAGGCTTTGGAGGCGTAGGCTGGGCCAATCCCCTTCTTGGTGGTGCCCAGGCTGTTAAGAGAAATGAGGATCCACAGGCCATCTTCCGACATGGTCTGAAAGGGCACCCGCCACCCCGTTCCAACCAACAGCAGCGGATGACCATCAAAATCCAGAACCCTAACCCGGCGCTTTCTTTCTCAAAAACGTCCACTCCGATTCTGAGCTTAGCTCCTTCAAGGGGTATCTTTCACATAGAAATCATTTATTGATTTGGTTATAAATCAACAAATGTTGGAGGAAACAGTGCATTGGAGAAAACAGAACAGTGTTCTGCACTGCCCTACGCCGGGCAACAAACCTCAAAACCGGCACGCGCAGTCAAGTGAGGCTCTCCCGACCCGAATTCCCCATATTCTGGAATCTGCTTAGAGCAGAAGCCGCTTCCCGGGGCCAACATGGCTAGATAAGTTGTGACACCCTACTTACAAACTTCCTGTTACTTCCTTCCTGCCTGTTTGATACAATGGAGTTTAGGCCGTGCTTTCGCCAGCCGCGAGAGCCAGCGGCATCTGCTCCTGGTTTATATAACGGTCCTGCCTGGCCTGAGAATCGCTGGTACCCGCTTCACTATCCCTTACAGAAGACATTCTCGCGTGATATCTTGGTCTAAAGAGATGACGTCTTCTTCCCTCCTTGTGGCCTGATGTAATGGTCTTGGGAGACAGAGGGAAGAGCCACAGCCAGGGGAACGGTCGGATAAGAGGCAGCTGAGCCCGCAGCTACATAACAGGCGGAGGAAGAGACTCAGAAGGGACCCTTCCTAGTTTCTCAGGCTGTAAAGGCGAGGGGGAAGAGATGTACTTTCAGACTTGCAAGATTCTGGTACTGTCACCTCACAATAAAGTTAGAACTAGTCCTTCTGGGTGTGCTTCTTGTCTGGACTACCTTGCAAGGCTGACACTTCTCCATTTCAGCCTGCTGAATCATTTCCTTCCAGCAACCTCCTTGTTGGCTGGTGTGGATCTTCCGGGTTGTGTGGCCGTGGTCTGGAAGTTCTGTTTCCTAACGTTTCGCCAGCATCTGTGACCGGCATCTTCAGAGTGCAGGAGCACAGACAGGAGCAGTTCTCTCTGTGCCCAGGATGGTGTGACCCTTTTGTGGGTATTTATAGAGATGTGGAGGGGGGGGGTATGGGGTGTTAATGAGTGGCTGCTTGCCCAGGTGTCAGGAGATCTGTGTATCTTCCTGTGGGCCAGGCACACAAGCCTTCGACAATACAACCTCCTTGTTCTTCATCAGCTTCCCAAACGGCAAACCTTCCCCCCCTCTTCCAAATGCCCCCACTTACTTTTTCCCTGCTTGCTGTTGCCTCTGCTGTTCCTGGATCCCATCTACAGCTTGGTGGAAATTAAACACTAGAGAATACAGAGGTGAGATGGGAAGTATTAGCTAATTCCTCACTGACCCCCCCCCCCCCCGCTTTCCCCGGATCCCGGCCCTCCAAAATCACTCCATTCTCTAGACCTAGAAAATGTAGGACTTACCCAAGTGGGCACGATCGGAAATCACAGTCCGAGATTCCCAGCCTTCCAGCCCTTGGGAAGCAGAACAGTTCATGATTCAATCTTGCCCTGGAAAATGCAGTTTTCTCCTTCCCCCACCATCCTCTATTTCCAGTTTCATTCCTATGATGTTGCCCCAGAGCAAAAGCTACAGAGCAATTTCTCCCAGTCTTACAGATCCTGCAAAGGATCAGACTAAATAACCATTGCAATTCCTTTTGGGAACGACAGGAAACTGGAAGGCATCAGGCTTGGAAATTGACTACATTCAGTAAATAAGCTGAGATTGGGGCCTTAGGTGGTCTCGGAAGCAGCAGCGGAAGGAAATCCCAAGCAATCACCAAATCTTGAAAAGCATCGTCTTTTCCCCCCAGACATTCAAGGAAGGTTTACGAGCATTAGCAATCTCAGGACCATTTTAAAAGAAAAATGAATGGTTATGGATTGGGGGGTGTCCCAGAACTACGATTTGGAGGAAGGATCATCTTAATGGGGCCTGCAAATACTCCACGGCCAACTCTTCTGTGGACCATCTGCATGGTGGTCTTCAAAAGAGATGTTGAAGATGCAAGTTCCATAAGAAAGACACTGGAACTGCTCAGCTTGTTTTTTTGGAAAAATTAAGGCAACCAGCTCAATACGTTTTTATTTCTTTTCCTTCCTTTCCCCCTCCCTTCACGCAAGGTTGCTCACCCGGTCCTTTCTTCAGGTTCTTCTCAGCTTCTTCAAAGAGCCCCGGTAAGTGGATTACGACCCCATTGCCTGGGACAAAACAACGAGATCAGCCTTTGCCCAGAAAGAGGTGGGCAGAATTAAGAGGGAAATTAACCTGGGGAATGTGGTTTGCTCTGGGGGCAAATCAAAGAAAACGAGAGAGAATTCAAGGCTTGGATCAGGGTTCACACATTGCCTAAAACCAAAATATGGTTTCTTTCGTTACTGCACAGCGTGGGTGAACCTAGCCAATTGTGGTTCATTGAGGTATCCTGGTTAAAGAAACTATGACTTAGCTCTAATGCACAAACTGGATCATTTGATGGGTATTTAAGAAAAGTGTATCCCGTATAAGACAGAAATCACCCAGCTAGTCTCTGTGATATGGTCATTTAAATCCAGGTTTCCCTACTCCTGGCCACTGTTACTCAAGATTTGGCTGCCTTCCGCAATCATTACGGCAATGTTGATGAAACTCACCAATGAAGGACGTGGCGTTATGATTGATAACTCCGCTGGGCAACAGATGGAAGTTATATTCGACTGAATCTACCACGACGGTGTGGCCGGCGTTATTGCCACCCTGCGGGGAGAGAAAATCATCAGACGTGCAAATAGCAGGCGTTGATGCCTGTGTGCAGAGAGGGGACGAAAAAGTGCAGATGGTTGTGTTTACACAACGAGGACTCACACCTGTCAGGCTTTGCCCAAACTGGTACTCTGACTAGAAGGCTCAGAGCTGGAGATCCAAGGACACAAGTTTGATAAGGTACTTTTCTTGCCAATACTAAAACACGGACTTCCAGATGGATGGTAGCTCCCAGAATTCCCCAGCCAGCAGGGTCACAGCCGAGAACTCTGGGAGGTGAAGGTCACCCTCCAGGTATGTGGACTTCAATTCCCAGAATTCCTCAGCCAGCAGGGCCACAGCCGAGAACTCTGGGAGGTGAAGGTCACCCTCCAGGTATGCGGACTTCAATTCCCAGATGGGTGGTAACTCCCAGAATTCCCCAGCCAGCAGGGCCACAGCTGAGAACTCTGGGAGGTGAAGGTCACTCTCCAGGTACCTGGACTTCAATTCCCAGAATTCCCCAGCCAGCACAGCCATAACTAAGAATTCTGGGAGTAAAAGCCCCCAGATCTGGAAGCTGTCCAGTTGGCAAACCCTAGCTTAGTGTATTCTGTGAAACCAACTTGTGGTTAGCTTATGGCTCAACCTAGATGTCTCAATTCAAGTTAACACGGGGGGGAAACATTGTGGGAATCCAGGAATCATTCAGACAAGCCAGAATGGGACCCTTCATGCTTACTGTGACCCCCACCCAAAAAAACTTGTTCTGATGTTTGCAAATCCACTCTCTCTCTTTTGCAGGATTTTAGTTGCAATCACACCTATTTATACTTTACCTCTCAAGACAGCAATTCTAACATGGATTCCAATCAAAACAGATCATTGCAAGGAAAAATACAGTACAGGTTGGTCGCAATTCGAATAATGCGATGTTATATTTAGCGTGAATTGTACATTTTTACCAGGCTGCGTTTAATGCAACCCAAAATTCAGTTAATGCGAGGCTGGTGCGTGCACGGTTGCGGTTTCAGACACCATTCCTCTTCGCGGGTGCAAAACGGAGAAAGGGAAGATTCGGTCAGAGGAAAACAGCACAAGGGTGAAAAAGAGGAGGCTCGTCCTGACATCAGAGCAAAAATTTGATGCGGTTGCAAAAAATAAAATAGGATGGATGTTGGAATGCCTGAATCTATGGAAGAATCTTGGTTTTTTGTTTTAAATGATGCTTTCTAGAACTACTCTGTGACTTTGTTAACCATCCATTTAAATTATAGATACATTCTTTTGGCCCCATTGCATGAACAGACACGTAAAATTTTGTGTTTAAATGCTTTCACTGCCTATTTCCATCCAGCTGGAACCCACTACCCTATTTTCCATAGAAACGTCACTTGGAAGCGTGCGAAGTCGAATCAGGAGACTATTCCCCGCCCTCATCCAGACCCACCTGCCAACAGGGCCTAAAAAGCCGGGATGAAACACCAAGAGGTGATGCACGCCATGCAGCTGGAAGGGGGGGACCCCGTTCTCCCTCGCATCCCTCCCGACCTCCCGATGAGGGGCCCAGGGGACGGAAGACCCGCATTCCGACGACCAGGGCAGCCCATTTTGGCAAGACCCGAGTTGGCAAAACGATGCTGAGTCCAAGAGGAGAGAATCACACCCCCCAAAAGGGGAGGGGACCCCACGCCCCCCCAAAGTGAAAAGCAAGGCCGGCTGCGGAGGATGGGCTTTGTAGTCCCCCCCGAAGAAGGCGGCGGCGGCTCACCTGGCACCTGCAGACGAGGTCGGCGTCGAGGCTGAGCAGGTCGACCACCTTCCCTTTGCCCTCGTCCCCCCACTGCGCCCCCAGCACCACCGTCACCCGGTTCCCGTCAGGGGGAGCCTGGGGCGCCGACCCCAGCCGGGGCCGCTTGCCGTCCGGCCCCTCCCCGGCCCCGCCGTTCAGCAAGCCGCCCGCCGCCGCCGCGTCGCCCGCTCCCGCCATGTGCTGTAGGCAAAGCGGCGAGCCCTAACATGGCGCCGCCGGGGCCGGCCTCCGCGCCAGCAGTCAACATGGCGGCCGAGAGGGCGCCTTTCCCCTTCGGGAGAGGAGGCTCCCAGAGATACGGGGAGGGTAGAGCGGCCCTTCCAGGGCGGAGAGCGGGCTTCCGGGTTCGCTGCTCTATGTCCCAGGTAAGAGTTCCGAGAGCGAGGCTCGAGTGAGAAGCGCGGATCCAGGTGTTTCTGGCGTGGAGCGATAATGACGACGACGATGGTAGTAGTAGTAATAAAATAATAGCAATAATAAAAATAACAAATAATATATAGAACCATCACCTTCTTGGACTTTTTCCTTCTTTTTGGTAATGTTTTGTATACCTTTATGTTTTATGTATTTATATATATTTATTGTTTTAATGCTTTGTGTGAGCCACCCAGAGTACCCCATTGGGGGGAGATGGGCAGAAATTTAATAAATAAAATAAAATAAAATAAAATAAAATAAAATAAAATAAAATAAAATAAAATAAAAATGACATTTATATGCCGCCCGACTCTGGCCGGTTTACAATGGTTAAGGAATACAGCCACACACACACACAGCGCCAAGGAACGACGATGGCGAAGAACAAGAACGAGGGAGGAATGACCGTGCAAGAAGTTCCTTCTTTCGTCTGTGTAAGGCAGTGTTGTCCAAACTTGGCCACTTTAAGAGTGGACTTCAACTCCCAGAATTCCCCAGCCAGCATGGCTGGCTGGGGAATTCTGGGAGTTGAAGTCCACTCATCTTAAAGTGGTCAAGTTTGGACAACACTGGTGTAAGGTCTTGAGGATTAAGAGCGTGATTTTTTTTTTTTTTAAAAAAAGGCAGATAAAAGGATTCATTTGGAAATACCTGTTTTCACGCTCAAACGATTCCCTTGGAATCCTGCAAAGCCTCAGGATCTCGGGGAAACCTCACATTTGACGCATTCAACTGCACTCCAAAGGATTAAGTTTAAAAGTTTAAAAAGTTTGAACCCCATCAGATGCAATGCTCCCTTTGGAAGCAGCCTCGGTTTTCGAGTTCGTCCCCATTCGTCGGGGATAAGCGCATTGGAGCAACTGTGGCGTCAATGGAAGTCTGAGCTACATGCGCCGGTACCTTTAGTTCGTAAAACAACAAAAAAAATTAGGCTTCCAAAATTGCATTCTGCTCAAAAATTGCTTCTAATGACTACTGACAGCAGTTTGTCTCGGGGAAAAGCGAGAACCACAAATATATATTATCGAGAAACAAATGCTGCTTCTTAGAACCACTGAATTTTAAATGCAGCAGCAAGAAGTAGGAATTTAGATAAGTCACCGAACAAGACCCTGGCAGTTGGAAAAATGGAAGATTTGAAAAAGAAAAAGGTTGATAGAAGGTAGCTAGATGTTATGGATGGCCCAAAAGGCCAAAGGGCCTACTGACCAAACATCCCGTGAAACAGTAGTTTCAGTACTACTGAGCAACAGTAGTAATTAACAGGAAGCAGTTAATGGCCCCCTACTAATTAGTGGAGTATGCCTCGCCTCAGGCAATAACATGGCTGGTTTCGCTGTGCCTTACTGTGTTGTCGTGCAGACCAGCCATCGTGGTTTGTAAAGCCTATCTTTTTGCATGAAGTAAACAAGCATTCCATTTGATGGATCAGGTTAATAGCTAAGTGTCACAGGTACTCCCTAGAGCAGTTCAACTACGTGGATGTCAACTCCCAGAATTCCCCAGCCAGCATGCGAGGGAATTCTGGGAGCGTGCTGGGTAGGGAATTCTGGGCGTTGAAGTCCACACATTTGAAAAGTTGCTGAGGTTAAGAAACCGTGCCCTGGATGCTCGTGAGACATTTCTGCTATCCCAGAGAAGACCTGCAGAGAGTTCTTGCATTCTAAGCTTTTCTCAACATAGGATGAAACTGAAAATCCAAAATAAGCACTATAAAACTGCAGTGGGACGCAGCATACTGGATTAGAAGAGTGATACTGAAAAGGTGCGTGTGCTTCCTTCTCACCCCCGTCCGAAATCTTACGAGGCTCCTAGAAGGCAAAGCTCTTTCCACAAACGCTCCACTAAGGAAGCTTATCAAGAGCAGGAACAAATTTATCTCAGGGTTGAACTGTTGGGGCCTTGATGATCTTTAGCATGGTTGTTCTCCTGCAGGCTAAGTAATGTCATCAGGGCACCGGGGAGGCAGGAGTTGGCTGGCTGCTTATACATAACAGCAAACTCCCCCCTCCTACGCACTGATGTTACCTAGCCAGGTAAGGAAACGTCGGCAGGAAAACCACCAAACTCAGAGAACAAGAACCCAATAATTAAGCCTTGTATCTGTTCCACCAAGATAGGAGGGGTTGTGAAGAAGCACCATACAGTACCCCAAATCTCAGCCTGAAAGGTTGCCCCCTCCTGTGATCAACAAAACAATACACTTTGATGGTACCCACATTCAAATTTATTGCAGAGGAAGCTTTCACCTGAATGAAAATGAACCTCCAAGTATGTTTTGGTCTTTTGGCGACTTCCTTTTATTGGGGAGGAGGGAGAAGAACAGGAGCCCAAAAGCTTGGAACAACGACACTGAAGAAGTCAGCGGTGCAACAGAAGAAGGTGGAGTCAAGCGAATGGCTATTTATTCTAAAAATGGAAGTTTTCCAACCTACATATGCCAGAATTGTTAAGAAAAGAAAGTTACAGATGTAAACAACCACACAGTTACATGTTCAATGGCAACCCCCGTTTTTTTTTTCTTTTTTTTCTTTACTGGCCGCTTAAACGTTTTACAATTTGTAAAAACATTTACCGCCTTCCGTTTCGCTTGAGCTTTCTGTCTACAGCAACTAAGACGTACAATCATGAAAAACACGAACAGATTTTAAACAGGCTGAATTTTTTAAAGGGTTTTTTTTTAACCATTTGACTTTTTTTTTCTTTTTTCTTTTTTATAAAAATGTGCAGAAAAGAAAAGACATCTAGTAAAGTTGCTAAGAACTCTTAACTCTCTCTCTCTCTCTCGGTCTGTTGGTCTAAGGGTGCAGCAGTTTTACTCATCCCCAGCCCAGAAAGCCAGATCTTTCCCCTTCTTTAAGGTCCCATCTGGAAAAGGACCATCGTTCCAACACAACAGCGATACCTTGAAAATACAGAAGCTAACTGGGCCCTTCCGCCGGCGCCTGTCCCCCTTATCCTGTGAGTCCAACAGGTGCAACCAAGGAGCGCCTTACTGTTATCTCAGCACCTGGCACTCTGCACGCTGGCACGGATGCCCACAGCCAACTTTTCAGAGCCCCAAATGATCACAAACTCATTTAAGCAGTCAGCTGCAGAAGTTACTTATAAGCACAGATCTTCTTCCCTCTCTCTCAACATATGCGCTGTTCTTCTCCAGAAGAATCTTTTCCAATGACCTTAAGTATTTAAAATACCAGTTAACTTTAGTTATAAAAACAGTTGTGACACAACCACACGCATGCACGGAGATAGAAGAATCCTGCCTCTCCTTCCCCCGACCCACATCAGCTTCCTTTTTCTAACCACCGAGGCACCTCTGGGAGCTGGCAGGACTCTCAGTCTGGCCGGAATGCAGGAAGAATGGGGATGGAATAAGAGCTGCTTGCAAAGACTGGGAAGAGATTTCTGGAGAATCTATTCTTTAAAAAAAAAAAAAAAACAGCCAACATTTAAAAAAGGAAAAAAAACCCACAAATTTAAAAAGTTTGAATTTCAAACAGTGAATCACAAGGAACAGAGGCAAATCTTCAATTCCTGTGGTTGGGAATCAGACATAATTAGCCAAGCTGGAGACAAGCAGGGCCAGGAAACAGGGGGGTATTTACACAATGCAGGGGGGAGGGCATCCAGTGATAGCAAAGCTCCCAACCCCTTTGTTCGGTGAGAGAAGCCGAGAAAGACAACTTTAATTCAATCCATTAATAATCGGATCGGGGAAAGCATTTCCACCCTCCTGCAAACTCTGTTCTGTCCCTCTCCCATACAGCGCCAGCCGCTAATCTTTTCTGACTTCACTTTCCATCTGTCTGCCCAATTGGACGCCCTCTCGAGATGATACTGAAATTTTAAAGCTGGGCACACCAGACATGGGGGGGAGGGAAATGAGAATAGTTAAAGAGGAGGAAGAAGAAGAAAAAGAGGAGGAAGAAGACTGAAAGATGTACATTTGATCTTTAGGGGAAAGAGAACTAAGCTGTCAGAAGGCTGGGTTCAAAAAAACTAAAAACCATTTCCAGAGCCAGAAACATACACACCTGTCAAACCCCTCGATGCAGATCTTCTCCCCTTCCCCACTTTATATACAGAGGCTATCAATTTATCAAAACCACAACAACCACAGGATGATTTGGCTCCCCACTCCCACCCCCGCCCCGCACTTGACAGTATAAAAAAAACTTTCGATTCTCAGCATAAAGCTACTCGGAAGTTGAAAGTGACGTGCTAGCACAGTTTTACCTATATACATGTCAGGTGCTAACAATGAGAAGATCCTGCAGAAACCCTGAGAGATATGTTCCTTTCACTCCACTATAAAGGAAAAAAAAAGAAGTAGAAGAAAAGGAGGAGGAGGAGGAGGAGGAGGAGGACGTAGGTTCTATACAGAGATGATAAAAGGGCCAGCTGAGGCTCGGGAGGAGAGAGAGTGAACTGGCTTCGACCCGGGACAAGTGGCTGAAATCCACCCTGGGTCTCTTTTGCAAGCCTGCCTTGACGTTTCGAAGGAGAGGCAGCGAGAAATGTTGGGAGAAGCCTCCAACCTGCGGCACCCAACGTCCAACAGGCCACCCAGCAATTCACTGTCTGAAAACATGGGCCGAACGGTGAAAGAGGAGGAAAGACCTACGCCTTCTCCCAGGGGCTACCAAATGCCAAAGGTGTCCTTGCAGCTGCCAAACTGATGCCACCATTCTCTCGGCCTCGGAAAGAAGAACACGTAGACCCGTGTTTCTCAACTTCGGTGTCTTGAAGACGTGTGGACTACAACTCCCAGAATTCCCCACGTCTTCAAGTCGCCGAGGCTGAGAATCACTGGTGTAGACACAACCCCCTGGGTTTACGCACAAAATGGCTCAACAATCCAACTCCCCACACCCCAAGAGCCAGCTGTTTTCCTGCACCCCTCCCTGGGTCGTCCCCATTTCTGTTAGCTTCGCCCTCAACGCACGAGCCCTGCCCCTCCTGTCCCCCCCCCAAGCTGCCAGCTCAGCCGCTCTATGATGTCTCATTTTCCTGTCCGATCATAGAAAGCCTTAAGTGCTGCTCTCTTTTTTTCCACGCAAACGTTTTGATTACAAATGTCTAAACTAGGTTCGAAATGTGGTTTTTTTTTGTTTTTTTTTATAGAATAAGACAATATTTTTCCAACAAACTTTAAAAAAAAAATTTACAATTTTTTTTTGTTTTGTTTTAAACCTCCCCCTCCCACCCTCTCGAACCCTGCCACCACTCTTTCCCCGACAGCCCCGTTTCCATTGCTTGCTTCTGGAGAAGTGGTGGACGTCCCCCCTCCGTTGAGCCTTGCTGCTTGGCTGAAGGGCGGAGACGGCAGGGGGTTTCACCGGTACCCCTGGTATCCGTAGTAATTCCTGTAGTATCGATCTCTGTCTTGGTAGTAGTTCTGCCACTGAAAAAGACCATCGGATGTATTCGTAGGGAGCCACTGGGGGACTTCAGGAGTGAAGAGAGCAACGGAAAAATCTCAAGCGAAACCATCCAAATAAATACAGTGGTACCTCGGTTCACGAACACTTCTGTTCACGAACAGCTCCGGTCGCAAAATTTTGCCTCCGTTCGCGAACTCCGCATCGGGTTACGAACAGGATCTGCAGCCATTTTCCCTCCCGTGACACGTGGTCGCGGCTTCCTGTAGGGAGGGGGACTCTCCCTCCAAGCAGTAACCACCTCCCCACCCGCCTTCCTGTCCTCCACGCCAGAAGTCGCGTCGAGCAAGGCTAGCGTTCTCTCTCTTCGTACTGTACTTTGTGTCATATTTTTGCGGTTTAAAAAAACAACAACATATGGTTCAGAACGGATTAACCGTAATTACATTGAACCTTATAGGGAAATTTGATTCGGGACGCGATCAAAAATCGGTTGGCGACCAAATTCGTAGGGGTCAGAACGGATTAACCGTATTTACATTGAACCTTATGGGAAAATTTGATTTGGTTCACGACCAATTCGGTTTGCGACCAGAGTCGCGGAACGAATTAAGTTGGTGAACCGAGGTACCACTGTATAATCTCCGATATTTCAGGAAAAGGATAAATACTTAAGTGGCTGGGGACAAGGGAAGGGAAAAATAAGCTACTAAGAGTTCCTCTTCAGATTTTTTTTTTGTTTTACTTTTGTTTACCTTGGTTTCAGTATTTCCCTTTTCTGTATCTATACGATCAGCTTGAAGAATATAAAGGGACTATACAGTCTATTAGTTCCCTATTAGAAAAAAAAGCTGAAAAACCCTTCGTTTCTTGCATAGATTGGGATAAAACTATCCATGACCTGCATATGGAATGGAATGGAACAATATTCCATTCATATCCCATTGATCACAGTGTGATTTCTTCAGGTCGGGGGCAGATGGGATGGAATGGAATGATGAAGGCCAGGCTCATGGAGAAAAACATTTTCTTAGCTCGCTGGAGGAGCGTGGGACCTACAAGAGGATGAGGCTGGCACCTCCCTGAGGAATTCACACTGTTGTGGCTGGCTGGCTTGGGAGCTGGAGTTTCGGTCTGGGAAGATTCTTGCTAGAGGTTGTAGCTAATAAACATAGCTGGACTGAATTGGCATGGCCTCTTGGAGTTCCTTGGGCTAGGCCTGACAGCAGGGCACGACGTGTGAGACCTGCCCCTCGCGTTTACCAAACACGATGTACCGCTTGATCAAAATGCAGGTGAAATAATGGATTAGCACACCATGTCCCTTAGCTCCAAAATCTTGACCCGAAGCTCCAAAGGCATTTCACTGATTAGAAAGCCACAGCTCTACAGGTCGTCCTCATTTAGTGACAATTGGAACTGGCAAACGGGCTGTAACCGAAGCGACCACTAAGTGAAACTGCGACAGTGCTCACGATCTGACTTCAGCTTTCCTTTATTTTACGGACCTGCGAAGCTCATCAATGCAAGGATTGGTCGTAAAGTTGCATTTCATCACCATGGTAACTGCAAACGGTTGCTAAATGAGTCCTCGCTAAACCAGGACAACCTGTAAATCCCTCAATGTTCTCCCGTGGTTTTATTACAGCTCCAGAAGTGGCTTCATGCCATTTTGGAGGCAAAAAATCTACAACCATTGATATTCAGAAAAGTCTTCCTGTCGGGCCCTCTCACCACAATAAGAGCAACATGGATATCATTGGCACGCAGAGGACTGGAGATCAAGAGTAGTCAGAACACTATCAGAAGGGTAGTGGCTACTCTACTCTGGAAGTATTGTTTGCAGCCTCTTACCTCTCGGTTGTAGTCCCTGTAGTAGTCTCGGTATCTGTTGTACTCGTAATCACGTCCATAGAAGCGACTGTAATCCCTGCCTCTGTAGCTGTCGTAGAAGTTACGATAGCCCTGTGTGTGAAAGCCGCTCATTAGAACCAACAATGCCTGGGTGCTGTTGGTCAGGAGCCCCCATCTTAGGGCATGGCCTTTTCAAACTAAGGCCAAGCGTTACCTCCCTGACTTTCTAGGCGTCTTCCTCAGACCATCCAAGCTACAATAGCTTCCATTTCCAAAACCTCTTTGACATTTGGATTCTTTAGCATAAACAGGGGAGAAGACTTAGGGCTCCCACAATCCTTGATGGCCGATCGGGCTGGCAAGGGCAACCGATGGCTCTGCCAAAGATGCATGCAAGTCCTTTGAATTCACTAAAGCTAAAAACCTCCGAGGAGGTTTTAAAAAAAGCAAGACTGTGAAATATCACCACAGGAAATGTGGGGGGGACACCTCCCAAGGGCTGTCACTTTTGAACAACCCACTTATCAACACGTGGGAGCAAGAAGTATGTACTCACGCCTCTGTTTCCAGGTTGCCCCCAGTACTGCTGCTGTCCGTATGCTCGATTGTTGTAGCCCCGGCGCTGACCTCCGACTGAGAAAATCAGGAGAGAAAGCGAGGTTAGGCTGCAGCTGCAGCTCGGTGAAATCCTTTAGGATTTCTGATGAAGTCCAAGATCCTAGCTGAGGCGGGGTCCCCCCCGTTTGTGGGGGAGCAACTGATATTTCTCGCACAGAAGCAGGCAGGAATCTTCAGAACTAGACGGAAAGACTGGAAGCAGCAGCCCGTTTTGGGGAACGCGCTAGACCAAGACGGCCAGGAAACAGCGGCGACTTGCAAGCACAGAACGAGCAAAAGCTTCTGAACGCAGCTGCCGGCCAGCCAAGATTCGCACTCTGCACCACGGGATGGGACGTGGAAAAAGAGGGCCCCTTTTGAAAGGCAGAAACTCAAGGGGCTCACCCTGTGGCTAACTATTCACACCTGTCCACGAACTCCAATCCCCCCCTTGCTGCTCCTTCCCCACTTCTAGTCCAAAACATCGCCACCCTGTGCTCCCGTTCCCCAACTCCCCATGCTTCGCCCCACTTCCCGCCAAGCATTGCGCTACTCACACAGCAGCCCGGGGGGTTGCTGCATACTTGGATGCCTGGGCTGAGCTGCCAAAAAGAAAAAAAACCGCTCTCAGTGAGAGTTCAAGAGTTCTTGCCCTTTACAGAAAAAAAAACCCAAAAGGAACCTATAAGAAGCGCCCGCTCGACCGCGTGAGCAGAAGCCACAGAGATGATCTCAGCTGCGGGGCGGGTGGGGGGGAGAAGCAGTGGGAGCGCAGCGTGTAAGGCAAGCGGGAGGACGGCAAATGCATCTCTCCACCGGCACCGCGGGAAAACCGGCGCTGGAGTCAGAAAGGAGCCGCATGTCTGGGCACAGGAGGGGCAGAAAGCCGGATGGAGCGAGCCTGAGCCTTGTTCAAGATGAACGTGGCCCCAGAGCCAAAAAAAAAAAGATGAGGGATTTGGGGAAGGGATTCAAAGTTGCAGCTGGCCCCTGGGGGTTTTAATTGATTCATCTGCATTTCAAATTTGTCACTGCCCATCTCGCTGCAGAGCGACTCTGGGCGGTTTACAATAAAAAGAACAAATGAATGAAAGCAGACGAAATGTGAATACATTACAACTAGACTTCCTATGTAAAAAATAAAGAGGGTTGCCCCTCTTCTCACTTAAACACTCCCCCTTTTCTTCAGAGGCTGGGCAGGATGGGTTTTTGAGAGAAGGCGAGGCGGAAATATTGCAAATAAGGGATCGACTGAAGGGTCAGAGTCTGACGGCAGCAAGAAAACAAGGCTGTAATGTGTAGGGGACATCTGAAAACCAGCATGGGCAAAGATGGGGAAGCTTTGGGGGTGTTCACTGGGTAAGAGGGTCTAACAACTCAAGTACAGTAACCGTCTTGTTAAAAATGAAACACACCGAAGGTGTGAAGGGGCCATTCTGATGAACTAAATGAATTCTTAAGCAAAAGCTGTTGAGACTGACAATTAGATCCCTTCACGTGAGCCCCCCCAAAGTCTCCTTTGCTCCTCTCACAAGCCAGCTGAAGTGCCAAAGAAAGTAAGTTTCGACTTAAAAGGGCCAAGAGGCAAGCACAGACAGAACCAGGGGTGTTCACAGTACACTGCTCTGAAAGGGCCCCAGAACTCCTTCAGGATCTGAACAAACTCCTGGCGACTCAATGAGACGCCAGGACAACCATGGCCGTGGCCCGCCCCCCGCCTCACCATAGCCCTGGCCGCGGTTGCGATTCTGGCGGTTGCGTTTGTTCCGGTTATTACGGCGGTTCGTCCGCTTCTCAGAGGGCGGGAGCAGCTTCCGGGCCTCCTCCTTGTATTTGGTGACGAGAGGCTGGGCCTCCTCTTTTGCCAGCTCTTGGTAGAGGACTTCGTCGATGTAGTCGCACTTGTCCGGAAGAGAGAAGTTGGCTGGGGCGGAGGGGTGCAGAAGAAGAAAGGCCAACGAGATCAAAGTTCTTGGCGATCTTGCTTCGCAGGAGAGAGAACAGCCTGCCCCTCGGCCCCCAGCGGCAATTCCCCCAACTGACTGCCACCCCCCCCCCCCGGACCTCTTGATGGAGCATACCTTTCATTTCAAGCATCACGGACTCCGGCACGTTCTCCCCTTCCGCTTTCTCTCTCTGCTCCAGCCTATCCACCCAGTCTTCTTCCCTGGGCACCAGCACCACCACCTTGCGAACGAAGCCCTTGAAAGGGAGCAGTTTTCTCCGTTGGCCGGAATTGTAGACGTTGCACTAAGAGCAAGGAAGAGGGGCTTCAGGAAGGCCGAGGCGGACACCCAGAGCAGCCCGGGGAAAAAACCACGTTGGCTGGATCGCAACCTGATGCTTTCCAGAGATGCTGAAGCCCGGCTCCCATTCACCTCAGCAAGCAAGCAACCAAAGTTTCGGGTTCCCTGTTTTGCCACAGCAAACACCGTATGTTTGACATACGCCAAACTGAAATTAAGCAAAGGATCTTAAACAATTGTCAAACGTCAGTGAGCAATTTAAGATTTAATTCTTCTCCCTGGAATATTCCTACTCCCTGAAACTTTCATTATTGTAGGAGCATCAGCCCAAAGTCCTTCTTTGAAGTACAAGGAGTCCCTGCGTTAAGAAGGCCCAGTTTACAGACAACTCATAGTTAAGACGGAGCCTACTGTAGCAAAATTCGAGTTAAATACAGAAGGATTCAAGTTAAATACACAAGGATTCGAGTTCATTATACTATACTACTTAGACAGTATTATACAATAATACTGTTCCAGCTTACATACAAGTTCGATTTAAGGACAGACCTCGGGAACGGAACTCGCTCTTAAACTGGGGACTCCCAGTACAATTTCTATTGCTTTGTTTCAGTCAAATTCTTTAATAATTTCTTAAACATCCCTTCTTACGTAGCTGACATATTCCAAGTTTGGGGGCCCCAACATCACCTAGGTAGGGCGTAGCCCTTTAAAATGAGGCCTTCCTCAGGTTATCTAGTAATCAGGAAACCCTTACTTTTTGCAATCTCCTGTGAAGATCAGACACCATTTTTGCCATGCTCCTGGGACCACCTCACAGAGCTCTCTGGCATTCGAAGTCAAAATACCTGATCGAGAATAAAATTCCTCCTTGTCCGGGGTGCAATCTGGACCAGCTTGCTCACACAACGGGCTGCTTGCTGAAGCAGCGAATCTCGAGCTTCGGTGGGCAGTGCTTCTTCAACCACGGGACCTTTCGTCTGACAAGGAAGGAAATTGGGGGAGACTGAAAAGATTAAATGAGGGAGGAAACCTGACATTTGGAAAAAGGGGAGGGGGAGGTCATCAAGGGGGGAAGGTCATCCTATCCAAAGGTTTTAGAAGCTACCTATCACCAGACCGTACTGTATTCAATCAAGTCAGGAGGGTGAGCAATGGCAGCCCACGTGGCATCTTTCATCCCTTTGGCTAAAATTTTTACACAGCAGCTTCCCCCCCCCCATAAATGCCCCACTCCCCAAAGTCGCCTCCTCTCCATCTGGTGACGTTGTCACCATACCTTTGTGACCTGGACATAGCCCAGAACAAGATGTCCAGGTTCACACGCAACAAACACTCTGTGGTCAAAATGTTCAACTGGTTTGCCCTGATTTAGTGATCCATGCAAGCTGCAAGTCCTGGGCCTTCAGCTTTTTACCTTCATTTGGTACAGGATGTTATCGGTCCCCAAGATGTTGAAGCGCTTGTCCTGATTCTCCTGGGTGTGCTTCTGTGCCCAAAACGTTTTCCCACAGCCTGGCAACCCAACCATAAGCAAAACCTGGAAGGAGGTTGGGGAAGGAGAGAAGAGTCAGCCATGCCACCCAATCAAGGCCTCTGCAGGACAGGAGCTGTCAAAATGCCATTAAGATTACGGGGATGCTTGGAAATACCTCTATGTGCAAGGGTGATGCAACCTTGAGAAGGAAAAAGATAAAAGGGAAGCTAACATAGGATAGCCAGAAATATTTGTAGCCTTTCACCAGTCCATTAGGGGAAAGATGTCCTCATTGAGAGCTTTTCGCTGCAGAAAAAGATGTTCCCATCAACCTGCACTGAACACCAATTAAAAATAATAGCATTTGCCTATTGTGAGATATCATGGCAACCAGCAACATGACTGGTTTTAAAAGAGGACTGCAGGAATTTGGGGGATAAAGCTATCAATGGCTACTAGTCAAAATGACTGTATATTTCCTCAAGGTCTCAGAACCAGTGAGCAGAAACATCTATCGTCCTGGTGTTCTTCTGATGTCTTCCCAGAGGCGATAGACTGGCCACTGTGGGAACCAAAGCTCTGAACAGACCAGGATAGATTCTCCATTCTTAGTTTTAAAAAAAGAACACCTCACAGAGTTTCCGGAGTGTGAGGTTTAACACCCTCTCCCTTTCTGGAAACCCCGCATTCCCTGCAACTGATAAAACAGAGGTCACGGGGCAGTGCTCACACCTACAAAGAAGCAGGAGGGAGCAAGCCAAAGGAAAAAAAAAAATCATTTCAGGAAGTATTTCAATCAGACTGAAGTGGGCAATCTACCACCTGTATGGGCTTCTTGAAACTACTTCTCCCAACACCTCCCCCTGAAGGTCGAGAAGGGCTACAGGTCCTTACCCATTTTTAAGAGACACAACCTGACGCTATCCGGCAAGTGGGCTTAATTTAAAAGAAGCCTTATCATGGCAGCCGCAGTGCAAACCCAGCTGCCCTGATTGAAGGTATCTAACAGGTTGCCTCAGGCTAAAACGAAGGAAAAAAACGGGACTGAAGCAAAGAGTTATGCTACCTCACATTTTGCAGGCGCTTTGGGGGGCGGTGGGGTGCGCACACGCTCCTCGACAGGGACAGCATGAATGAACACGTAGTCCTCAGGAACTGGGAAGAAGGGCTCTTCTTTCTGGCCGAAGTTCAGCTCCACGGCACAGTTCTTGCACAGCACGTGGGGCAGGAGAGCCTTGTCGCCCAGCAGCTCTTTGCTGATTTGGAAGGCCACGCCCAGGTCCTCCCCATTCTTGGAGAAGGACAGCTCCACCTCTTCGCTTTCGAAGTTCTGTAAGGCAGGACACGGAAAGCGTGAGGCGTGCATTGGCCCTGCAGGGACGCGGGCGTTCAGGGCTCCTTGCAATGAAAGCAGAGAGTGACAGCAATGGCTCTTTGCTGACCGGTCAGCAAACTGGGCAGATGGAGCTGTTCTAATAAGATCAGACCAAAGGCTGAAGAGGGCACTTAGAGAGTGCATGGTGGTCTCCTGAATGAGACTGTATCGAGATACAGAGGAGTTACCTAGGCCCAGCAAGCTACACCTTGCTTGCGCAGAACCTGGCTTCCCCCCCTCCCAGGGTTTCCCCAAAGACCCCCATCCAGTCTTCCCCCACAGCACTTACGGCAAAACAACCGATCACATCGTTCTCCCCAAAGGGCTGGCCAAATTCTTCGAACTGCCCATTTTCAGCCTTCAACCCTCGTCCATCATAGCCGTAAGAAAATTCATCCTCACCTAGAAGACAGCAACGCTTGCTACGGCAGGGCTGCGGACGCCCAATCCCTCCAGGCAGGATCAGCTGAGCTGTCCTGTACCGCTGTCTCGACGCATGAGTTACCTAGCTGGGAGCGAGAGAGATCAACGGACCACCCAACGCGGAGCAGTTGGTTCTCCGTGCAGCCTTCCTTGAGTTGCAGATTTTGTGCCACCTAAGACAGGATAAGGGAGACCAAAACACCGGCTAGAAAGATGGGAAAGAGACCTACAGAAGATGCCTATCTTCATCCAAGCCAATTTCACCTCCAAGTTCCCTGTTTCTGCAGACCAGTACTGATAGAGTAAGCATCATGTGAATAGCAGTTTAAGCAATTTGGCTTCCAAATCAAGACAATTAATTTGTAATACTAAGTACTGCTGCTTTATGCCCATTATCTAATCTTTCACACAATTATAAATCCTCTACCAATCAGAGCCCCCAACTGAGGAGCTCTGGTGGCTCCACATTAGTACCAATAATAATTTATTTACTGCTTTTTAAATACATTTTCCCCAAGGCTATTCCAATTATTCCACTGGCTGTTCTATCAATTTTAATTTTCAGCCTTTTAAGAACGTTACAACTCGGGCAATGTTTTAGCTTGGTTCATTTTTTTCAACCTGTTCTATTCTCTTGATTTTTAAAGGAAATATTTTTGCCCGTGGTTGGGCTTTATCGCTGAGAGTGATTGGCCCAAAGTCACCGTTCGGGCCTAAAGGAGGATTAGAACCTACAGCTCCCTGCTCCTAGTCCAATACCTTAACCACTATGCAATGCTGGCTCTCTTGTGAAGCGAACACATTTCGTTTTCATAATATTGAACCGCTATCTGGTATGAGATATATTAAAATACCCAAATGGAAAAGGAGAAATGTAATGCTGCCCTTTGCCGATTGAAGAAACACCCTCTTAAAGTTCTGCTCCATGAATTAAACAGACCGCACCACAAACGGGCCCAGATTCCACTTGTGACCCAAAGTTCTAGACTCCTCACCTTCGCCTCAAAGCAGACTTTCCCCCCTTTCACCCCATGTGTGCTTCTCGCCCCAGACCAGAGATTGGGGAACTTCTCAGAAAACAGAGGTTGCCCTCCATAGCGGTCCTTGGTGGCTTTGAAGTGGAGATCAGATGTATCTGTGCGAGAAACGGAAGCGATACACCATTAGATCCAGAGCTTGGCTGACCCCCGTAACTGGAAAGTTCCCCTGAAGACAAACAAAATAAAGACTTGAGACCTGGAATTTTTTTACCACATGGCTTTTCCTGTTGGATCAGAAGCAGGAGATTATACTTTAAACATCTAAAAAAAAATTTTTTTTTCACTGAGTAAGAACAAATTCCACTGAATTCAAAGAATTATTCTTTAATGAGGCTGCAGCCTTGCCTTATGCACCGGACTACTAGAAGATTGGTTATAATTTAGATTATTTTTCTGCTTCAAGAGGACTATTAAAATAAAACCATAGAATCATGCAGATTTCAACTATCTTCTTCAAAACTCCAGGAAGCTGATGCTGCCTTGACAAAGAACAGCACCAAAATTCACCCGATGATCTGGAGCCATGCATATTTCATCCTGCGGTTATCTTTGCATTTGCCCCTAGAGAGATATGCACAGAACCAATACATACATGTGTCCAGGATCACGAGAGTCTCATCATCCTCTGCCCTAGGCTCTTCTTCTGGGGGTGGCGGAGACTTAGATCTATATCGAAAAGTATAACCAACAGAATCATCTTTAAAATGTACCCTGATAGAAACAAGTATGTAAAAGAAAACAGCCCCCGCTCTCCCCAATTGTGGCCTCTGCTCACTGCACACCAGATGAGGAATGCACCCAACCTCCGATTTTTTGGAATAATTAATTTTCTTCCAAAAAGGCGTTGATCAGTTAGATCAGAATGCTGTTTTATTGGTTTTGGTTTATGATCACCCACATCAGCAGAGAATTTAAGGTAGTTTGTAAATATCTGAATAAATGAGTAAAATAGCCTTTTTCTCATTGCTCCAACATCCGCTTTGTCTCACATGCTGTAGTAAAAGCGTTCAGAAACTGCTTGACCAAAAAAAAAAAAAAGGAAGAGAAAGAGAGAGAGAGGGAGGGAGGGAGGGAGGGAGGGAGGGAGGCAGGCAGGCAGGCAGGCAGGCAATGGACATTTGCTACATTTCAATATTATTTTTCTCCACTCCCAAAACAGCTTTTGTTCAAACATTCTCATTGCTCAAAGAATGCTGTACACAGCTACCTAGATGTTAAAAACTTCCGATACTAAAATACAAAACATCTGAAGTAGGCTTACATTGTGTCAGGCTGCAGTCCTGCTAACCAACAGTATGGTTTTTTCCTAAATTAGCAGGGATACATACTGCCCTTGACCCTTCTGACATTCCTTTTTGACATACTGTACCATAATGCAATGTTGCCCAAGCAGGTATTATGGGAAACAACGAAGGGAGAATGCAAAAGGAAGGACTGTGAGAAACAGAATGGGTTCGCACATTTACCGAAAGCGATGGCTTACTGATCAACTTCAACTGCCTCAGTTTCTCAAATGCTACGCCCCGATAGCTAGATTGCCCATTAAGCCATAAAGAAGCAGGCATTATGCCTTAACAAGATGCATGTGCTCATCCACTGTGTTCAGTAAACTATTGTTTATGGCTTAGTTCACTGCATGAACCTGACAACCCTGGCTTAATGCACCGTGTGAACCGAGCCACGATAAACCATTTCTCCAGTTGTAAATAAATCAGCCTTGTAAGGCTAAGATCGGAAGCTTGTGGGAATCAACATTTCTTCCCTAGGCACCGGCTACAACCAAAGTTCTGCTGCATTTAACTGGCTAATTTTTATTTTTCTAGCCCTTTCTAGTTATTGCAGTTTTTACAAAGAATTCAGTGGCTGCAGCTTGACCTCTCTCTTGCACACAAAGTTCCATACTCTGAACACAAATTAGTTAACTATTCAAGCTAGTGTACCTAGGGCTCCCTCTTCCCATCCCCACCCCCACATCCTTGTGAGGTAGATTGAGCTGAGAGAGAGTGACTGGCCCAAAGCCACCCAGGGAGCTCCTGTGACTAAGGTCGACTTGAACCCAGGTCTGTCTGGTTCTACTCCAACTTCCTGACCACTATCACACAGATTCCGCATTCCGCAGAAATAGTAAAGGCAAGAGCCAGCCATTCGCTCACCGGTATATCAATTCTTATCAATGAGCTGCAAACGTTTTCATAAACACAAAAAAGGACTTTGCAGTGCTATCTAGCCGCTTCTAAGCCACTAAAACCAATCCTCCAAATTCTCTATTCTGATTCTGTTTCACTCCTCTGGCAAAGCAGATTAAATTCCTAACCGAAAGGATCCGTATCTCACCGGCTATTGTAAGCTTCCTCTCGAAACTCAAAATAAGCCCGGCCATGCTCTTCCTTCTCATCCCGCTGTCTCTTGAGCCCGTGGCGTTCACCGTCTGGCCCAGCCTGCTTTGCCTTCTCATCTTCTTCATTTGCTGCGAAAAGGCAGAAAAACAAATAGGCAGATTGTGTTGAAAACAATCGAAAACATACAGGTACACATAAGTTCTTCTGACTACTCCGAACTTGGAATATAACCCTTACATGGTGCTTATCTTAGACCCTAGAGTAGCCCAAATCCCTTGTGCCCAATGAATAAATAATTATGATCAAGCCTCACAGCACATCTGTCTGCTCTAGTTACTTATCACTCTGTGCAATTGCGGGAAATCAGAATGGCACGTTCCATTTTCTACTTTGTCTGGAGTCCTTTCTGTAATGTTCTCAGAGGGAAGGCCTTTTAACATATGCATGACTGATATGTATAACATTATCCTTTATTCATATTTTCTATAAAAGCCTCCACATTTTAAAGACTAACATGGATGCTTAAATATTACAAACGCTTTCTAAATACAGAAAACCAATCTTATGTAGACTGAAATCTCCCAAAGACCTCATCCCATATGTACAACCCAAACTTCAACAGCCCTTGTAGTCAGCTATGCAATTCACATGTATCTTATTAGTATATTTCCTGCAGATAACCCTGGAAAATGTATTTCAAGAACTACAAATAACCAAGTCCTGATCAGGTCTGGGTACCAGCAATTTTGAAACCAAAGTAGAGCAGTTTAAGAAAAATACAGAGCTAGAAAAACCCGATTAAATCTTATCCTTGGTACTTGCTATTTGTTAAATCTCAATAGAGTACGAGTAGCACTTCAACTTCTTCCAAGACATAGCAAGTACATCAGATTTGTAGTGAAAATCTCCTTACAACATTGTTGGAGCATGGCAATTAAAGTACTAAGCACTGCATTCCAAGTGCAAATCTTACCCCCACATTTAAACAGATAATCAGTCTATCCTGCTCACGTGACCAGCACCTCAAAGTAAAAAGGAAGAAAAACACTGAGGACTATTAAGAATACAAAGCAAATGTTCCGGGCTATGAAAGGTTAAAACCCGTAAACATAAATTTCTATGTATTTTCCTGCAGCATAGCACAGAAAAATGGAGCAACTGTCCAGGCAACCATTCCTTCCTGTCTATTAAACACGCAAACTGGAACAGTAACAATTATTCTGCAATTATAATTATACATACAACATCATCAACAGCAGAAGTTGTTCATTAGGTTACTTCAATTTTTTATATATATACTCAGCTTTATTTCACATATATTCTAGAGCACATTCTACCCTTAGACTACATTAGCTTTATTAACACCTATGATGTTTATGATTTCTGTGGATAATTTTTAATTGTTTACATTGGGTTTTTGTTTATTGTACTCCATCCAGAGTCAGCCAGCAATGAGGCAGGTTATAAATTTTACACACACACACTCAAATTCATATATATAGTTTTTCCCCACCCCATCACCTTCTTTAAGGAGTTATATTGTGCTGCCCCCTTTTTTACCTAGGTGAGAGAGAAAACTAAAAGGCTCAAAGTCATGAGGTTTTCTCGCTAGATGGGGATTTAAATCAAGACCCTCCAAGTCAACTGTTGCTACCCAGGAATTCTGGGAGTTGGCCTAACAATGGGGGGGGGGGCACAAGGTTGGGAATGGGGACCAGAGTTTGTGGCAAAACAAGATCAGAACCACAGACCATCTCTCACACCTTATTTTATACAAACCGCTGCCATGCCTAGCCTATCAGTGCAATTTTACAGAATATCTCCTCAAAAAAAGGGGGAGTAGAACTTTGTCCTAAGGAGCCCAATCTAAGATACAGCACAGAAAAAGGAAAAAAAAAAAAAGACGACGACAGCTATAGGTTATTCTGCTGCAGCAACCTGTAAGGGACACCAAAAAAGGGGCCGCCACCACAATTAATACATTTGTAGAGGAACTCTTCCCCACGCCAAATTTCCCTAAGTAAATTTCAAGCACTGTCTCTATTCGCAAGATAGTAATTGGCAAATAAGGCCTCCCCCATTACTAGGGTCTTCAATTTCGGTTGGCTCCCCAACCCTCCTGATCTCTCGAGCAACCCAGAGGAGGGGTCGTTTTGGTTCACGGTTCCCCTGTTCGTCTCCCAGAAGCCACAATACCCTCTGGCTGCTTCTAGCAGGCTAATAATAGCCCGATTCTCTGCCCGGGGGGGGGGATCTTACCGATCAGCCCCAGAGCGAGGCATCCGGTGTGGGCCACGGGGCCGGCCCCAGCGCGTTTCCGGGGGGCCGCAGCCCGCGCGCCCCGTCCGCGGCGCAGGGGCCGCCAGGCCGATCCTCGCCGCCCGGGCGGAGGGGCTGGAGGCGGGCGGAGACAGACCACCCCCCGCGCCGAGCCCACCCAGGACCGGGAGAATTAAAGCCCCCGCCGCAGCAGCCCCCGAGGCGGAGGAAGCCGGGCGGCGGCTGCTGTTGTTGTTATATAATCCGAAAACACAAAAAAGGGAGGGAAATCCACACCCCTCCTCCCGGGCCACGCGGGCCGGGGATGAGGGGCTCCGGGGAGGGGGAGAGAAGCGCGCCGGCCGGGGAGGATGGGGGCCGCAGCGCGATCTTCCCCGGGGTGCCGGGGGTGAGAAGCTGGGCTCTCCCCGCGCCGGCCGCGGCCGAGACAGCCTCCGTCCCGAGGCGGGGGGAGGATCGGCCTCCAGGGACCCGGGAGGGGGGAAGGAGGGAGCCGCCGCCGCCGCCGCCGCCGTCCTTACCTGCCTGGTCGCCGCCCTGCTCGGCCTCGCCGCCCGCCGCCCCCGCGGCCGCCTCGTCGCCGGCCTCCGCGGCCCGCTGGGCGCCGTTGACCCCGCCGGGCTGCGCCGGGCCTTCCCCGGGCTCGGCCTGGGCCTGCTCGCCGCCGGGCGCCGCCGCCGCCGCCGCCGCCTCGGGCTGCTGCGGGGGCTGCTGCTGCTGCTGCTGCGGCGGCGGCGGCTCCTCCTCGTCGGCCAGCAGCGCCTCCTCGTCCTCTTCCTCGTCCTCCTCGTCCTCCTCCTCGTCCTCCTCTTCGTCGTCGTCGTCGTTGTCCCCCGCGACGCCCAGGCGGGCCCGGGCGAGGCTCTGCCCGCCGCCGCCGGCCGCCCCCGGCTCGGCGCCCGCCTCCTCAGGCCCGGCGGCCAGCATCTCGGCGTCCAGGGCCTCCTGGAGCCGCTGGGCCAGCTCCAATTTGAGGCCGCGCGAATCCAGGCCCCGCCGCCCGAGCTCGGCCCGCAGCTCCGTCACCTTCAGCCGCTTCACGTCCATGGCGCGCGCGCTCCGCGGATGAGGGAGGGGGAAGGGGCGGAGGGAGGAGGGGGAGGGCTCCTGCGAGCGGCCGGGCGCCCACGGCCGCCACTGCGCCTGCGCCTGCCGCCCCGCGCGCCACGCCTCGCCGCCCAGCGGCTACACCCTTGCGGAGCGTCGCTGCCTCCCGCGCCTGCGCGAGCAGCGGGGGCCACGGCCCCCCGCCGCCGCCGTCCGTTCTCGGCCGCTGCGCAGGCGCGAGTGGGCGGGGGGAGGGAGGAAGTGCTCGCCAGGAAGGGGGCCTGGGCGCGCGGGCTGGCGCTGCGCACGCGCCCTTGGGAGCGGCGCGTGCGCAAGAGGGGGCGCTTTATTATTTTTCTTTCCTTCTTCCCTTCCCCTCTTCACTTTAACGGGGAAAGCCCCCTTTTTTTCCTTCCTCTCCCTCTCGCTAACGGTAAATAATAATAACGTCTCCCTTTAAGGCCCCGCGCGGGAATGCGCCTGCGCCACCTCGGTTTTTTTTTTTTAAACGAAGAGGTCTGGCCCGCTTCTCGGCTCCTGCGCATGCGCGCTCAGGCGTTGGGCGCGCGCGGGCTATTGATTGACTTAGGCGACCGAGAGAGCGCCGATTGGGGTGGGCGTATGGCAACTAGAGGAAGAACGCGGTCGATTTTTCCGATTGGCTGAGGCTCCGCCAATCCGAGAAAAGAGATGATTAAGCTTTCCTGCCTGACAAAAGAGGAAAACTGCAAGCGGATTCTGCATTGGACGAATCCGCTTCTCTCTTTTTATTTAAGTGGGAGATGCCGCCATCTTCCCCCCCCCGCCAAAATCTCTGAGCAAAAGACAAATAAAAAAATCTAGCAACGAGTCTTGCCTTTTTTGGGACAGGTGCAGCTTTCAAATAGTTATTTCTATGCCATGGGGAAAAACAACCCAGATAAATTATTTACCTGCTTAACCAACATTAGGGAAATAAATCCTCGGCATTTGGACAGTCATTTATTTAAATTCGTAGGCACCACTTCCTTTATGTCATTTATTTTTTTTTTATACATTAAAAAAATGGATATATGTACAACACGCACCATCTTTGCAATGGCCTAAAACAATAAAATGCAATGTAAGGAAACCGGTAAAGTCCCGAATCCTCCTTTATCCTCTTTTAGCTCAAGCAATTCTGATTATAATGAAATCTCTGGAGTGGGAGAAACCTTTGTCTGGACGACTTTCCAAAAGCTCGACAGAAAGAACGCTGGATTTTATCTCCAATTTTACTGGATGTGTGTGAAAATGTTTCAGATAAATCACTGCAGTTGCTTTGTTCAGGCAAATATGGCTATCACAGCTATTCTTGAACTTGTTCTTATTGTTATGTACCTATTTCCTTGACAAATGTATTTAAGTTACATTTTACAAACAAATTACATCTTCCGATGTCATGATGTCACTCTGGTTTGCATCAGACACCTACAGATGCTACTGTTTTAACAGCGACTTTGGTCCCTGGACTGTATCTTGTTCTTCAGCATCTATATTTTCTTCAGACACTGAGAAAGCCTAGAATAGATATTTTGGAGAAATTTTGGGGGGGGGCAAGTTTTGATTTATTCAGGGTTTTCCCAAAACGTTACATTCTGGAATTTTCAATCATGAGTGACTAACCCCATCAAGATTCATGCCAAGAATACTTTTCTCCTTTTCGATTTTTTGCAGGATCTCTTGCCTGCATAATTCACTATTTTGACATAGGAATTATAGCAGGGCCAAGAGCATAGGACTCCATGTGCACTGTTATGTTTGATGAATCAGCCCCAAATTCTATTCCTAAACTCAGTTCAAACTCAGACACGGCTCTGGAAAATCTATAAACCAGTGCTTCTCAACCTCAGCAGTTTGAAGAGGGGTGGGCTTCAACGCCCAGAATTCCCCAGCCAGCCATGGGGGAATTCTGGGAGTTGAAGTCCACCCCTCTTCAAGTTGCTGAGGTTGAGAAACACTGCTATAAACAGGAATGCACTTAAAATCATGTTGCTCTGCCAGGTGTTGGGTGATCAGGAGCATCTGTGTTACCTGATCCAGATCTGATTGTTTCTAGATATATTCATACCTATTTCTCGAGATGTTATTTAGTACCATGGATCCCAAAAGGAAAAAAAAAATCCTTACTCTGTCTGTCTTTAACAGTAATTCTGGCTGGAGTGATGAGCTGAGCTGCAAAACACTACACTAGGCTGGAATAGGGTTAAATCATTTATGATTGTGGGAACTCACCAATTCTCTTACTAGATCGTGTAAATTACATCCATTCAAACAAAAGATGGTTGAAGGGACCCCTCGTCCATCTCCTGGTAATAGGACCAAAATAGTGACTTCTTTTCCACATGGAAGAGGGGAGTGACCTCTAATCCCAGGTACGCCTGGGGGTCTTTTCCTGTGCCATCAATGCCAAAGCCCCAAATTGTGTAGTTGGGTAGCAAGGAGACATCCTGGATCTGTACTGTGACTGGGTTAAGGTTGTCCTTGGTCGTACCTGGGGTGCCTAGCTTCAGGTTGCGCAGCTGTTCCTGCGGATTATAACCGCCTCCTGTGTAGTCATAAATACAGGAGTACCCAGAACAGCTTTTCCACCCATCGCAAGGCACCCAAGACCCCCCAAGATGAGAGGTGGTTTTCTTAGGGCACAAATACTTATGATTGTGTGTGTAAGTTTGTTCCCAACTTAGGGAGCCACATGAGCGGTCTCCATTATTTCCTCCAATGGGTGCCAAATTGATAGCTTTACACGCGTCCCATTGCAAGATCCCAGACTTTTGGTCCTGGGTTGTACTAATGATGGTGGAATTCACATAACTTTTCTGTTGGTAAGCAAACTCATTGTTAGCAGTCTTCATAAATCTAGAGACTGCATAAAGAGAGACGTTGTATTGCTTAACTGTTCCGGCCAAATAGCAAGTAGTTTGGTTCCTTAGGCTGCAAAAATGATAGGATGTTCCATTGAAGATGCACATGCCTTGTTGGTTACAGCCATCTGGCTTGTGCGTATGATAAATCAGGGTTTTAGACACTTTCCCTGCTGTCTTAGTGTCCTGCATGCAGGCTGAACAATTACTTCCAGTATCCCTACGAAATCTCAGAGGGGGACCAGAAGAATGTATCAGGCTACTTCCCTTATACCTTATACGGGGTGCAGAAACCCGACATGTGCCTTTCCATCCCTCGGGGAGGGAGGCCAGCCATCGGGTCGCCAAGTGGCTAATCCCAGCCCTTGAATAAAGAGTTATTGGTGGCCCGCAATCCAACCTGATTCCTTTGTGTAGCCTGAGGCCATGAAGAGAGTCCCCCCAGTCCCCACACATACTTCGTCGCAGGACCACCCCTAGATATTCACACGCTGCAAAGCGATCTCCCTCCGTGAGGAGCCCAGCACATTGAGCAGCCACCACACGGTCAAACAGGATCTTGTTCCAACAAGGATGCCAACCCTGTCTCCATTCCTGAGGAGATACCTGTATTCCCCCCTTTGGGCATTCTGGGGGGGCAGAACCCACCGCAGTTCCATTGGTCACAGTCAATGTCCAGTCGTCCCAACGTCCCAAGCTGGTGACACAAATGCCTGGTGACGTGGCCCGCCCCCGGGGCAGGAATGACAATATCAGGGGGACGAAAAGGGTCAGGGCCCTCCCCGGGACCCGAATCGTCATGGCGCCTCGAGGGATAATAGAGCGTACCCCACCACCACAAAGCTAAGAGGACCCCCAGGAGCAGTCCAACAAGTCCGAACACCACAAGCAGAACCTCAAGCCGTCGTTCCCTCAGAGCAGTCCAGTCACCGTCAAGTGGGCGCGGGGATGGTGTGCAAATCACGGGGCCGTCGGGGGTATCTGTCTTCGCCTGTGCGCAGGGAGGCAGCTTCCAGAGTGCCCCAGCAGAGGGTGAAGGGCGGGGCGAAACGGGAGTGCAGATCCTCAGCGGCGACGAAGTCGGACGCGGAGCAGATCGGCGGAAGGGAGAGCCTCCCACACCTCAGCAGCACGTTTCAGGCAGGTCCGATGGAGCCAACTCTTGCCCCCGGCAACCTTAGCTGCAAAGGGAGAAGACATAACAATGGCGGGCCCTTCCATCGTGGCATCAAGGGTGCATGTTTCCAATTTAAAAGGTCCGTTGTTGTGAACAGGGTATATTGAAAAATAGATGCCAAGACAGGTTGGCCCTGGCCGTCTAAACCCCGCTCTTGGACCTGCCTCGGAGGGGCCATTAATCCTGGTTTTCCCTGGGTCTTGGAGCGTGTGCGCTCCGCCACCGGGGCCTCTGACGGTCTTCTCTCCTCCAGGGACCCAGCCCCTTTGTCTTCCTGTTTTGGCTCTGGTGGGCGTATGGCTGGGTTGCGACGCCGAGGAACATATGGGGGAGAGGGCTGGAATTCCTCTGGCGTGTCAGTATGTAACACAGGGGGTTGATGTAACTTCCTCTTTATCTCTTCGGCCTCTTGGCCGGGTCTTCGAGCCATACAGACTCTGGTAGCCTCGCAGGCACATTTAACTAGCCATGCAGGGTGTCTTTTGACAGTCCATTGCCACTGGTCGATATAGGGATATTGATCCCAGTGGCCGTCTCTAGTGACCTTTTGGTGGACTGCCAATATAATAGCCGGATTAAAACTTCCTTCTTCCAGCCAACCAAGGCCGAAAGTCGGCCACTCATTGCGACAGAAGATTTTCAAAATGTCGGGATCAAAGGGGGGGTCCCCATAATCCCCATCAAAAGCCACTTTAAAGTTTCTCAACATACACTTCAAGGGGGCGTCGGGGGCACTATTTTTCCCTCCCATCCTCAGCCGGACCCACCAGACAATAGAATAACGGACTGGTATAGACGATCCTCCCAGCAGTCGCTGACAGTTTTTAAAGGATCTGTCCACACCCCTGGCCTCCCAGCAATCGCTGGCTTGGTTTTAAAGGCCACCCGTTAGTCACGGTCTAGATAGATCAACACAACTCTCCTTCCAGACAGAGGGAGAGTCCTTAATTGCCCACCCATACACCTATACACACTACAGCCGACCTACGGTACCGGACTCTCAACGGCTACCGATAGGAACTGTGACTGTTTAACCACCCACACAACCTAACCGGCCTTCATTAGGCACACCGGCCTGAGTCCAGGGGGGTGTACCTTCCCCCTCTTCTGTCTCTACCAGACAGGTACCAAGATTACAATACTCGCCTTTCAAAAGGGTCTTCACTCGCACGATGCCGGCCGGGCTTTCGTTCAGACCTCTCGTCTCCTGACCATGAAGGGTTCTTGGATTCGGAGGAAGAGGTCCCGTTCCCCGTGGCCGCCTTCCGAGGTCGAGACCTAGGGAAAAATTCCCCGTGGCGCCTTGGTGTCGATCTTCGTCAGTCGTCCGGGGTCCCAGGAGTTCCTCCGATCCTGCGAAAGCTCGCCCTTGAGGGTCCCATCTGGGTCGCCAGAAATGTTGCAGAAAATTTAGAGACAGGACGCTCAGGTCTTCATTCAGGAGAGGAGTTTATTTGCGCAAAGGTTCAGCATAGGCAGCAAAAGTCTGAACCCCGAAGGGTCCTCAGCACAGGCATTTTATACACTTTTGTTTCAGCGATAAGTTTCCTTTTCCCAGAATAAGTGTCTAGTGCGTACATGGCCTTACTTGTGCACACAGCCCTAGTTCCGGCCCTTCTGAGGGGCATGCCAGCCTGGAGTTTATTTTTCCATTTCTACCTTAACAGAAACTTATCCAACCAGGTTAAAGCAGTGTTTCTCAGCCTCCGGAACTTCCAGATGTCTGCACTTCAACTCCCTGAATTCCCCAGCCTGCCTTGCCCACGGTGGAGAATTCTGGGAGTCAAAGTCCCACATCTGGAATTGCCCCGTTCAAAAAAACATTGATTTAAGAACAGGTTTCTCAAACTCAGTCACTTTAAGATGTGTGGCTGGGGACCATGACTGGGGACCATGACTGGCTGGGGAATGGTGGGAGTTGAAGTCCACGCCTCTTAAAGCATGCTGGCTGGGGAATTCTGGGAGTTGAAGTCCACCCATCTTCAAGCATGCTGGCTGGGGAATGGTGGGAGTTGAAGTCCACCCATCTTCAAGCATGCTGGCTGGGGAATTCTGGGAGTTGAAGTCCACCCATCTTCAAGCATGCTGGCTGGGGAATTCTGGGAGTTGAAGTCCACCCATCTTCAAGCATGCTGGCTGGGGAATTCTGGGAGTTGAAGTCCACCCAACTTCAAGCATGCTGGCTGGGGAATTCTGGGAGTTGAAGTCCACCCATCTTCAAGCATGCTGGCTGGGGAATTCTGGGAGTTGAAGTCCACCCATCTTCAAGCAGCCACCTTTGAGAAACACTGATTGAGAAGGGGGGGGAACCTATATCAGTTGAGCAAATAAATATATAAAACCTTGGGGGGGGGAACTATCCTAACTTATAAACGGCGCAGCGGCTTAATGACGCTGAAAGTTGCCGGCCAGAAATGGCTGACGCTTCGGCGGTTCGAGTCCAGCCTTCGCATTAACAGGGTGAGCTCCTGTTTCCTCCCCAGCTCCTGTCAACCCAACAGGTCGAAAACTCACGTGAGTAGATAAACGGGGACCCTCACTCCGGTGGGAGGAAAAATGCTGGCAGCGCCTGCAAAAGGAGGTGGGAGCAGTTGCCGGTAAGCGCGAAACCGCGCTCGCCCGAAAAAGGGCGCGAAGCAACAGAAACCCCGCCTCCTGCGCTCGCCAGCTGGGCTCTGCTCTAGCAAACCACTTCCAAAAAACAGTGGCCTTGAAAACTGCAAGGACTCGTCCAGGCAGTCACTGCAGGGTCAGTAATGACTGAGCGCGGACAAAAAATAATAATAATAATCACTTATAAACCCTGGTTTACAGTCAAATCAAGCAGCCTGCCAAGGGCACTAAGAGTTTGCCCTAAAAAACCCGCCCATAGTTGCATCGGTCAGCTGACCCGGGCCACGTGACTCCCGCGGCAGGCAGCGCCGCCCGCCATTTTGGTAGTTTTCTCCCTCCCCCGGCTGACACTCGGCTTCCGGTCCCGGAGGGGGCGTGGCCGCCCCTGGAACGCAGCGAGCCTCGCACGGCCGGGCGCGCGAGCCGATGCTCTGCCCGGGTTCCGCATGGCGTCCGCGAAGGTACCGCGGGCGGCAGCCCGGGGAGGCAGGCAGGCAGGCAGGCAGGGAGGGAGGGAGGGGGCCAGCTGGGCTCCCGCCCGCCCCTTTCCAAACCGAAGCACCCTGCATGCCTGCCGGGGCAGACCCGGGAGACGTTAGGGGGCGGAGGGGTTGGTTTAAAGCATGGAGGTGCCAGCAAAAGGGGGGCAGACCTTGGGTGGGCGGCGGGCATCCGCTTTCTCTTCCCCGGGCAGAGTTTAAGGTGTAGTACGCTTGATCGCCCAGTCAGCCAGATGTTTAGGCTGGACTTGGCATTTTTATCCACCTATCAAGTCCTTCCCAAGGACCTGGGATAGTATTATTATTATTATTATTAATAATAATAATTATTATTAATTATGATGATGATGATGATTGGTCTCCCAGTCAGCCTAATGTTTAGGTTGGATTGGCATATTTATCCACCTATCGAGCCCTTCCCAAGGACCTGGAATAGCATGATGATGATGATGATGATGATGATGATGATGATGATGCTGATGATGGTTGGTCTCCCAGTCAGCCAGATGTTTAGGCTGGATTTGGCATTTTTATCCACCTATCAAGCCCTTCCCAAGGACCTGGGATAGTATTATTATTATTATTAATTATTATTATTATGGTTGGTCGCCCAGTCAGCCAGATGTTTAGGCTGGACTTGGCATTTTTATTCACCTATCGAGCCCTTCCCAAGGACCTGGGATAGTATTATTATTATTAATTATTATTATTATTATGGTTGGTCGCCCAGTCAGCCAGATGTTTAGGCTGGACTTCGCATTTTTATCCACCTATCGAGCCCTTCCCAAGGACCCGGGATAGGCAGATCTGGCCATTGCATGCTCCGTTTGATGGATTATTATTACTATTACTGTTATTATTAATGATGAGTTCCAAAAAATTGGGCTAAGGGGTTGTTTTCCGGGCAACCTTTTAACTGAGCTTGTCGAGTTTTTCCTCCTCTCTCTGAACGTCTTTTAATTCTCTGTCTACAGCCCAACCACCACAGCTTACCATTTCTTACGTTTCTGCCTTTGAGTCAGGGTTGATGCCTGGCAACTGCCCGGACTAGTCCCTGCTGTTTTCTTGGCAAGATTTTCAGAAGGGGTTGGCCATCGCCTGCTTCGCAGGACTGAGAGAGAGGCCACCCAGCTGTTTTCTAGCCCAGTGCCTATTGCAGTGTTGTCCAAACTTGGCCACTTTAAGATGAGTGGACTTCAACTTCCAGAATTCCCCAGCCAGCCATGCTGGCTGAGGAATTCTGGGAGTTGAAGTCCACTCATCTTAAAGTGGCCAAGTTTGGATAACACTGGCCTATTGTATTAATATTACAAGTGTTGTTACTACTATTGCTGCTGCTGCTGCTGCTGCTATTATTATTATTATTATATACATGAAATGACAGCTACCTGTTCTTTAGCTGGTGTTGGCCTTTATTCACATTGAATAAAGAACCTCGGAGGTCGTAACGTATCGGCGTAGTCTGTGTGTGGATCCAAACAGGATGCCCTTTTCTAATTTTGTCAATGTGAAGATTTTCTAAGTGCCATCCCAGGCTTTTTGGTATGGCCCCCAGTGTCATGAACCCGTGGGACCGCCGCGGCCAGTTTATGCCATCATCTTTTGGATTGCAAAGATTGAAAAACTTCGGTTTTCAGATCTTGAGCCTTCTGATCTTTTCCAATTCCAATCCACATTTTCTTCTTTGCAACCACAGTTAAATCCGGCATGTTCTGTGCCAAGACTTTATCCGTTCGTGCTCGGAAATCCCACAGTATTTTAACCTGCTCGTTTTCTATTACTGTTTCAGCTCTGTGTTCCCACCAATTTTTCATTACTGGCAGATGATTATTTTTACAATATTAGATTTTCCATTATGGGTCAAGTCAAGCATGAGCTTTTCCCCTAACTCTTTCCACGTTCAGATCTTTATATCCTGCTTTTCAACCTTGGCATGACTGATTGCAATACCAAACCCAATATCAATATTGTATAATTGTACAATATATTGTATACTATTGTATAATAATATCAAACAAAAATCAATAGTCTGCGCAGTCCAATTCACTATGAAAGGGATCTTCTCCACTCACCCACGATTATTTGCCGGGTAGGGCATTAAAAAAAGATATATCCTGAAGATGCTCTTTTGTTCAGCTGCTGTGAAAATGCACACAAAAGCCGTGTGCCATCTTTTTTATTAAATTCATTACGTGCAGAGACTCCAAGACTCTTGGCCATTTAATTATTCTGGGGAAAAGCAGTGTGACAGCCATACGCCAGAGTGGATGGGGTTCCTGACCTTAATGAGGTTTGAAAAATAATTTTTGGTGCACAGCTTTTCCTGGCACAAAACGTGTGGGGAAAAATGCACTCTTTGGCATGAAAAAAACCTCCAGCCTTGGCACCTTTTATACCAATGTGTTTAATGCAGAATGGATGTCTCATCAATGCTTTTCTGTGGGTGGATCGGACGGGGGGAACCACACAGCCTTGGAAAAGGTTGCACTGCAGAGCACATCTGGATGGAGCCGAAACATCTTCCTCTCTGCGCTGCAAAGGCTGCGCCACAAAGCACATCTGGATGCATCCGAAACATCTTTCTCCGTGCTTTAAAATCTTATTTTATTGCTTTTTCTCCCCCCTCCTCCCGATGTCCAGGTGCCTTCCGAAGCAACCACGGAGCTGCGTTTGCAACAGGCCCGGACCTTCAAGGAAGAAGGGAACCGCTATTACAAAGAAGGCCGTTTCAGGGATGCCGTGAGCCGTTACCACTGGGCCTTGCTACAGATTAGAGGTCTGGATCCCAGCACGCCATCCCCTCTGCAAGAATTTGTCGCCGAGAAGCCCGCTATGACGCCTGAACAGGAGAAACTCCTCTACAGCATCCAGAGCGATTGCTACAATAACCTTGCCGGTAAGCCAGCTTGCAGATTTTTTTTCCGCGGGCTCCTCCCTCGGTCGGCAAGCTCACCGAGCGGCAATAACAGAAATCTCGCGGCCGTATTCATTTCCCACAATGCCCCAGATCCTGGCTAAACCAGTGGCATTGTGGGAAGCCACCACAATGAGTCTTGGAGAGTTAGACCAGAGGGGGGAAAAAGAGGACGACAGATGGAGGTTCCATTTAAGCATCACGATGAGCGGCCTTCGATAGAGCCTCCTGTTCCATTTATATTCTTATATACTCCATTATTTTTCTAGCCTCTTTTTCAAGGAGCTGTCGTGCAGCGGGGGAAGCAGAAAGCTAAAGAAATGCTTCGCTCTCCTTCCTCCATTACTTGATCCAAACAACAGCCCTGCAAGGTAGCTCAAGAAAGAGCGTGTGCCCGACTCCCTGCAGCCCCCATGAGTGGTGGAGGACCCTACCTGATTCTCCCCAGGGTTAATCCTGCGTTGTAATCTCTCCGCCATGAATTCACTTCATCCCCCATTGTGAGCCATCTAAACGCACAGATTCCAAGATCACCCCATTTCTCTGTGGATCCGAATCCCCCTTTTGATCTGTTTTGAATCTCCCAGCTGGAGACCAACCAGGACAAGGGGATGCCATAAGGCAGAGGCAGCCATGTGTCCAGAGATCCAGAAACAACTTAATATTATTTTTAAAAATATATACATTTCACTCTTTTGGGGGGGCTTAGTGAGAGATCTTTATTTTGATGGTGGTGAGGGGCCTTAAAAACTGGGCACGGCCCAGATCTTCCTGTTTCTGTGTTGACTTTCTCTTTCACTCCAGTGAAAAAGATTTGTACGTTGATTTATTTTTTTGGTTTGCCTTTTGCTGGGGCATCCAGGAAGCCACGCGCTTGCGTGCTTAGCGTTCTGTCTCTCCAGCTTGCCTCCTTCACATGCAACCCGTGAATTATGACCGTGTCAAACACTACAGTCTCAAAGTTTTGGAAAGACAAGCAGACAACGCCAAGGCGCTTTACCGGGCCGGAGTTGCGTTTTACCACCTAGGGGATTACGACAAAGCCCAACACTACCTTTTGTCCGCAACCAGCAGACAGCCCAAAGGTGAGAACTACTGCATTTCATCAACGGGCCTTGCATTAAACCATGATTTTAGTGAATATACCATAAAGGGCTGGGTTCCTATCGCGCAGGACAACAGCAGGGAAGGGCGAGCTGCTCTGATCTGCTACTCACAAATTTCGGTCTTTTTCTCAACCTCAGGCAGCCACAGATCATAATTTGCAGCCTGCCCCGAGCCCCAAACAAGCCACGTTCTGGCTGCTGGCACCAGTGTGTCGTTCCTCATACTGAGATGATAGGAAAGCAGGAAAAGGGGAGACATAATGTTTCTAGAGTCCTTGGAGGACACGATAAACAAATGCTTAATGTTTTGTTCGGCTTAATGTTGATTGCAATGGGGGGAGGAAGTTTGGTGATTTTAAGCAAGCTTGGCTGACCGTTTGAGAGCCAGACCCTGCTGCCTAACCATTTATATTCACTTTTTGGCCTGCTCCTTGAAATGAAATCTGTCATGTTCGCGCCACCCAGAGCAGCTTAGATTGGCGCATTGTGCTGAAGCACAGTTTGCTTAATCTGGTCTCTTCCATAACGTCGGAAGCCGACATTCAGGATTTGCAAACAATCAACTTGTATAGCACAAACGTACAACAACAAACTTGTAGAGTTGCTTCCATCGGCCTCCTGGATTTTTCCTCTTCCTTTCCCTCTGTGTAAATGTGTTTTTTATACATTTTAACTGTGTCTTTATTTATTGTTTTAATATGCTGTAAGCCGTCCAGGGTCCCCCATTGGGGGGAGGTGGGCGGGGATAAGTTTGATAAAGAAATAATAAATAAATTAAATAGTGAGATGGGCGGCATGTATCCATTTGAAAAATAAAGAAACGCATAAAATAAACAGCCTCTGGCTTTGTCCAAGATGCTAAACCCCAAAGCTGATACCTTTTTGGCTTAGCGCTACCTACAAGAATTTTAAATTTTTAAATTTTCTTCCCCTTCTCTCCCGGCTTCTCTGCCCCAGATGCGAACGTCAAGCGCTATCTGCAACTGACTGAGTCACAGCTGAGTAGCTATCTTCAGAAGGAGAAACAGTTATACATGGGAATGTTCGGGTAGAGAAAAAGTCATCGCAGGAAATCCCAGATGTTGCAGGCCGTGCATTTCCGTTTGTCCGTGGACCACACGGGCGATCGATTCCGGAGGGGTCAGATATGTAGTGCCTTGAAAAATGCAAAGAACCAACCCAGCTAGAAAAAAAACATCACCGGGACATTGTCTTCTATCCGTTTCTGCCACCTCGGTGGAAATCTATCGCGGGCAGACGTTGCGCTTCCAGCTTGGCTAAAACGGGAACGGTCCCTTGTTCCCACGTTTGTTCATAAAGCATTGTGAGAAATTCACTTTCGTGGGTCTGATTTCCTTCCGTTGGCGGACCAGGACGCACGGTAGAGCTGAACGTCGAAATCTGAATTCCTTGTTCATCGCCAGCTTTGGAGTCCTGTCTCGGAAGGGGAAGAGCAGAGACTGCATTTTAAGGAACAGCCCGGGCTCGCTTGTTGCTTAACTATCGAATAAAACAGGTTCACAGAACAGGCAAATCAAATCATGCTAGGCTTTGCATCAATCTTTGATCGCATCTCTTGATTCCCGTGGCCGTTTTGATCGAGCTAGCTTGCAATCCAAGGAAACGCACCCAGGACATGCACTTGTCTTGCAGTTTGCTTAAAAAGTTTATTTAGCTTCACACAGCAGCCGAAACCCACCTTAGGCTTTTCATGCTGCGTGAACTCAACAGCTGTATCCCTCGCTTCCCGTTTGCCTAACTTTTATCTTTTAATGTCATTCCTTGCTTGCAATCGAGAGAAGTACGGTACGTCCAGGTGGTGTAGCTTTGAGGCTCTGTCGGATCGGGCTAAAGCGATCCGCTTCCATTTGGGCGACCTCGTTTGCAACCCACTTCTCTCCTGCCGTTGACTATGGTTCCTATAGTGACAGTCCTCGGGAGCCAACAATGTTTGTCATTTGTCCTAGCGCGCACACTCATCGCTGCAGCGTGCAAGAGGTCAGCTTTAGTACACACCCTCCCGACCCGGCCTGTTGCAGATCTGGTCTATTAGCCACAGATGCACCCAGAATTCAGAAAATAGGCTTTTCTCCCCCCACCTCCACCCCCTTTTTGCACACGAGGAGGCAGGGGTTCAATTTCCTAGCGGCGGATTACTCACCAAAACAGGAATTGGTCCGTCTGGTACAGAAATGAAATTATTTTGCAAATAAGAACAAAGCCGACAGCATACCATCCTTTTGATCATCTTGGCAAATTTTTTATCTGAAATAGATCCCCGCTTGACCCCTGGTGATGGGGTGGAATCCAGCCTCCAGGGCTGAGTAAAACCATCTATTCCAGAGGTGAGCAAAATTGTCTCTGCTTCCAAGGGCTGCGTGGAAGTCAGCAGCTGTTTGACGGCTCCATCGTAGCCGCAGAAGCAAAATTCAAGGCCGTTTCTTTCGGGGGGTTTTCCCCCCAAATTCCATGGGTGGTAGTTTGCTTTAGAAAGTCGAGACTGCAAGAAAAACCCTGAGTTTATTTGCAAAGGGTGCCCCCAACCCAGTCCTAGCATCCGCTCCTGCGAAGGAGAGGAAGGGAGGGACCTACAATCATTTTGGCAATTCTGCAAATGCAAACTTTAAAAAAAATGCACGTTCGCGCTGTCTCCTTCGCCAGCAAACATCCTTCATTCCTGCCATGCAAGCTGGCCTCCTCCCTTACTTTTAAACAAATACTTTTCTCCATGTCAGCAGCTGGGAAAAGGGGCTGTTTGCATTTCTCAGCTGTCCTTTCTGTCTTTATCCTCTGCAAATAAGAATGTTTCTATCTTGTTTAGTTTGGTTCCTCCTGTTCATGGAGGGTCAATCCCTTTGCTGCTGCTTATAAGCCCTGGAATACATCTGGGGAGGCCAAAAGTCAAAAAATATAAGGGACTTTGTGGTCTTGAGATCGCTGCTTCTGTTTATAGTTAAGAATGTAAGTTGCTAGTCCTCAGGGTGAGATGGAATTGGCCAACACAGCAGCTGCATTGTAACCACAATAGTGACTTGTCTCCTGGCTATAATGGATGAATAAAAGCTAAATTGCTTTAAGGAAAAAAGAGAAAAAGGCACCTTCTTCTACTGATCAAATGCTGGCCAGTTTACAATAACATGGTTTAAACATGGCTTGTTGAATAAACTGCCACTGGCTGGGCTTGCATAATACACTAAGACATTGTGCTATGTCCACATGACAGTTGTCTTGTGTACACACAACAGAGAGTAATATTCTGCTCATACTATGGCCTAGCAAGTTGTTGGACGAGATGTCCCTCTTCAATACAAGTAGGTTGCGATTCGCGCGAGTTCAAGTAGTGCAAGATTCGATTTAGTGCGATTTGTAAATTGATCCCAGGGCACGTACGCTAGCCAAAATTCAGTGAATGCAAGGCGATGGGGCGTGCGGTTCCTGTTGGGGTTTTAGACGCTAATCGTGGGTGCAAAATAGAGAAAAGTCTCCATTTCAGGAAAGCTCAAAAAGAGGTTCATTTCGAAGAATACAGGAGGTATTTTTCGGATGTGGGTTTATCCTCTTTGACCGTTACACATACGGTGACCCTCCATCCTTTATTTCAGAAAGATTTATTTAATTCATTTATTTTCTTGGTTTCGCTCTTGAATTTTCCTTGGAGAAGCACAGTTTTAAGCATAAACCGTTTCTTTTTTTTAAATCCTCACGAACCTCTTTCAGATTTGCCCCTTCTTCAGGTTCATCCTTAATTTCTTCCAAGAAAATACGGTCGCTCTAGCTCCACAGTAGAAGCCTATCAACGTGGACGCTTAAAAAATGGAATTATTTCCATCATGCTGGAACCCAGCACCCTATTTCACATAGAAAGATTGCTTCGAAGAGCGCGAATTCGAATCAGGTGACCGTTTCGTGGGATCCTGCCACCGCACTGAGACCTACCTGTATATCCCAAAGGATTACAGGGAGTCCCCAGTTGAAGAGCGAGTTCCGTTCCCAAAGTCTGTCCTTAAGTCGAATTTGTACATAAGCTGGAACAGTCTTATTGTATAATACTGTCTAAGTAGCATTGTGTAATGAACTCGAACCTTTGTGCCTTTAACTCCGATCATTGTGTATTTAACTCGAATTTTGCTACAATAGGCTCCGTCTTAACTATGGGTCGCCGTAAATCGGGCATTCTCTACCTGTATCGGCACCTCTAGGACAAACAGCTTCAGGAGCAGCTCAGCCTGGGCACTCCACCCCAATCTCTGGCTAGTTCATCTTACGTTTGGCTAGAGGAGGAAGGAGACAGAGCCCCAAATATGCTAGATGCACAGAAGCTATTCCACCCCAGAGCAACAGATCCTCCTTTTGGTGCACTCCATGGAGGCTGGCAAATGGGCCTGCTGATGGTCAGATTGGCACAGCACCCAGGCGTTTTAAATTTCAGGCAGGAGTGCCTGGCTTAGAAGAACAGAAGTCAGCTGGAACGCACAGGAGCAACCTGGCCAGGCACCAAAAATAGGAATTTTTGAGTCCGGCAAGAATGGCGTAGGTGGGGGCACTAGAAAGCAGCTGGTAATGAGAGAGACAGATCAAAACCCACATCATCTCTTTTCTGGTTGCATCAGACGGGTCGAGCCACAAATGACCGGCCAAGGATGCAAGGCTGGCTCCATTAACACGTTGCATGAAGCCATCATATGTTTGTTTGGTTCTGGCTTAGCGCTGTCTGCACGCACGGTGTTATCAGCGGCTTCCTTCTCCTATTCTACAAAGATAGCACCCAGACAGTTCACCATTCCTCCGTCCCGATGCTCATCCCCCGCGGGTTCCCTTAACCACAGGTTAACATGTTACGCGAACCCAGCGCACGAGATCCAGTGTTAACCGAGCACCCCAAAGTTTCATTCCTATTAACGCTGGCTAAAATCACAATGACGGTTTTGGCAGCCGCATCGGCTGCCGACTTGTGAATCCGCACATCCGTTAAGGTTGCCGGAGGGCAAAGGCAGAATGAATCACGCTTCCCCCTCCCCGCAGAACGTCTTTAAATTCACAGCAGGCCTGGATGCGGTCGAAGAGAGATCCAACTCCTCCAGCCTTCTGGAAAAGCTGCCACCGCCTTTACCAACGAGTAAAACGAAGCTAGCAATCATGAGGGCTAGAAACTTGAAAGAAAAAAAAAAGAGGGGAAGCATTTTGGATGTTTTGCATTGGGTGTTCGTTACCCAATGGGATTCAGATCGGGTTCGATCGAGTAGCCCACCCGCGTACGTTCCACAAAAATTATTCCAGATTTAAAAGGGTTTGGGTTAGGCTGCAAAGTCGTCGAAGAGGCAAATCTCGGAACTAATCCTGCACGATCCGTGCCAAGCAAGCTCTGACTTGCTGGCTGTCTCCCAGCCTCGTTAATTACAGTTATTAGCAACGTGGTGCCACGGAATCGCGCTGTAAACAGCAATTCGTGGGGCCTGCTATCCCCTCGGCGGAGAAGCAAGAGCATGGGCGTCAAGGATGCAAAATTGCACGGCTGGGGGGCAGGAAAAAATTCACCCTCCCACCTGCTTTGAAGGGCGAGGTGGGACTAGCCACGCGCACCCACAGCACCGTTTTAATTAACGCCCGGCCTCCGCTGCCGAGCCCCGTCAAGATTGGCCAAAGATCTCCCTTCTCGCGCCAAGCAAACGGAACTAAGATGTGATGCCAGTCTCCCTCCAGCTGGCATGCCCTCGTTTTGCTGGACTACAACTCCCCCACACCCTCAGCCAGCCCCGTTGCTCCCCGTTGGGGATGATGGGAGCCCCAATCCAAGGCGGATTGTTGCCCCTTGAGGCTAATCACCATGTCTCTGGCTGACACCGCACACTAAGCCCACATCAAATAAATTCAGGGTGGCCCGTTTAACCCCAGGTAAACCTGGGATTTATACACGGCACACAACTGGCATTTCTTCAGGAACCGTTTGCTGAATTCACCACAAATGGCGGGGCTGACCCAACCCGGTACGAAGCACAACAGATCCATTTTTGTAATACGGTAAATACAGACAAACCCCACTGACTTGGAAGAATTCAGAAGAATGATTTTTCCCCCATCGGCCGGGCTGGGGACAACTTAATCACTGCTAGAAAATCTTTGGCCTGCAAATATCTTCCAGAGTTTAGTTTCAAACTATGCCTCGAATTTCACGGCAATGAACATTTTGGACCAAAATACATTTAACCTCCAGGGACTTGCTTATTTTCTCTACCCTCACCCTTCACATCTGGGAGAATGAAATTCCCAGACCAAAAACGCTTAAAAAGGAATACAGTGGTACCTCGGGTTACGAACTTAATCCGTTCCGTGACTCTGATTGTAACTCGAGTTGGTCGCAACGCGAGGTAAATTTTCCCATAAGGTTCAATGTAAATACGGTTAATCCGTTCCGCCCTGCGAATTTGGTCGCACCACGAGGCAAATTTCCCCATAAGGTTCAATGTAAATACAGCTAATCCGCCCTCCGAATTTGGTTGCACCACGAGGCAAATTTCCCCATAAGGTTCAATGTAAATACAGCTAATCCGCCCTCCGAATTTGGTTGCACCACGAGGCAAATTTCTCCATAAGGTTCAATGTAAATACAGCTAATCCGCCCTCCGAATTTGGTTGCACCACGAGGCAAATTTCCCCCAAAACACACCACAAGCCTCACCGAACGTCTCCTTGCTACCGCGATCTCGCCCACAGGAAGCCGCGACCGCGTGGCAGCGGGGCAAATGGCCGCGGATCCGGTTCGTAGCTCGAGGCGGAGTTCGCATGTCGAGGTACATTTTTGGGGCCGGAGCTGGTCATATCTTGAAAAATTCGTAAGGAGGGGCGTTCGTAACCCGAGGTACCACTGTATTTAGACCCGATGCTGAAGACCATCTGGTTATGATCAACCCACAGGGGTAAGAGCCATGTCCCCTCCCTCTTAATTGATAGTAAGAAAGAATTTGGGGGGGGGGGAAGGTTGGGATATTCTTGACCAAATTTGCAACGAGCAAGAAAATAAAAGAAGACTGCCCTCACTCAGAACTAGCTTTCAATCAAGTTCATTCGGAGAAAGGGTAACAGCATAACCCAGCCCCTAGAAAAGATGCATATGTACCAGTCTTGAGACAAGAGCCAGGGATCAAAATTCATCAGTTTTGGATCCAAATACAAATTCCTCAGCATCATTGTGGGCTTATACAATTTGTGATCTGAGTAGGGGGTTGCTCCAACCCCCCCCCCCCCAGTCGGCAACCTTTTCGGTTTTACTGCCTATCCTCTGAAACTAAAGGACCCAAAATGAACCTTGGAATTCACTGATCTGGGATATACCAATTGCATAAAATCCAAGATGAGCCCGTGTTTTTTTTTCCCAACAACATCAAAATAACCCCAAGAGGAGAAGCAGACTTTAACAGAAGTGGCATTTTCTCCATCCCTCGCATAGCTCCTGTTGCAATGTTAAGAAAGCCAGTTCAGAGCGAGAATAAGTAGCAGCTGATAGAAAACATCTCGGGGGGGGGGCTTTCTACAGGAATCTCGAGTTCAAGGTCAACTTTGGCTTGGGTTCAGGTCCGTAGGTGTCCTACGGCTCGAGAGGTTCACATCTGAATTCAGGAGGCCCTTGGCAAACAATCCAGGAAGCTTCAATGTGGAAAAATGATAACATCCTGGAGGCACTCCCATTGTCCAAACTAATAGAGAAACTTTTCCAGCATGATCAGTCACCACAAAACCAAACCCCCCACCCATTCAGAAGGTCCGTTCATCTTTTCGCACACATCCCAACTGATCGTCCAATCTTTTTCTAGTATTTGGCAGTTCGGGAACTCTTGAAGGAGCGAGACACGATCTTCTTCAGTTCCTTGAACGAACGGCTGCGCCGAAGCTTAAAATTAGGCGCGGGCAAGTCTGCCAGATCCAAAGTGGCCGAGCCATGCAGCCATCGGTCTCCAAGCTGATGGAAAACCCAGTCCCCGTTCAGGCTGACCGCGCTGGTCGCTTCCACCTCACCGAGGCTGGACCCGCTGCCGGCAAGCCCAGCCCGCTGCCGAGGCGGCAGGTCAAAGTGGCTGTCCTCCAGGAAGCAGAACGACGCTGGCGTGTCAGACGAAAAGGCGAGGTTGCGGTTTAACGCCACCGGCGGAAGGAACGTTCCCGCTTTCGCGCGATGCCGTCCAGCGGTTTTGCTGGAAATTTCCAGAACCGACGTCCATTTCGGCTTGACGGCCTTGCCCCGGCTGGCTTGAAGGTGGCTGGGACCTACCAGCCCCGCGGCGGTGTGGACGTTCATTTCTGAGCTGGCCCGGGCCCTGCCTCCCGCGCGGGCTGAAGGTTTGCGGCGAAGGCTCAACCTGCGCAGCAACTCGCGGGGACTCAACCAGCTTCTCTCGGCTGCCTTCTCTTCTCTCTCGGCGGTCTTCACCAACTCCCGCGAAGCGTGTTTGCCTTTGTACAGCTTGTCGATGCCAGGAGTGGCCCGAGGCAACGAGGCCTCCTTTTTGAAGGACGTCTCTGTCTTGATTACCTGGTGCTGGGCCCCAGCTGTCCAGCCTAAAGCCTTTCTCTCCAGCGCGGCGGATGGCTTGTTCAGGTCGAGGTTGACCGAAGGGTCTTGGGGCGCTGGGAGGGACATCACAGATGACTCACTAAGTTTGGTGAGGTTGGTGGTACTGGATTGAAAGGAGCCGATCTCTGGAAATGGGGGGAAATCCCACAGCCCGTCCAGGACCCGGGAATCTCGTGCCCCCTCTGGGCCTTCAGGAGAACGCAAGTGAGAACAGGTAGAGATACGCCGTCGGATCTTCCATCCTGGAAGCGGAACAAGGACCTGACCAGCCGCCAGCCCGGAGCTACAGACGGACGTCATGGATAAACTCTTCTGGCTCCCCGCAAGGTATCCGGATTCTGTTCTGTTGGCTGCCGTGCGGCATTTGTAACGCAGCACCAGCTTAGCCATGTACTGGTCTAAGCGGACCCTCGGGGGTTCCCTGGAGCAGACGGGTTCCCTCTTGGGTGAGTCGGATCTGGGAACCTTTGGGGGCCCTTCGTCAAGATCTTCCTGGGACGAGCTTTGAGAGAGGCCGTTGGTGAAGAGAGGGCTCTGCAGGGCTACTGCGTGGAGGGGACTGGGGTAGTGGTAGACTTCGTTGGTGTTTCGGGAGACCAGGTCAGACTTGTACCGTAGCAGCTGGAAATTCGGGGGTCTCAGGAGGGGGAAGGACGAGGCCCCCAGGCCCAACAGGAACTCAAGGTCACCTGTCCCAAGAGAAATGTTGGAAAGGAGCTTGTGAGGCACGAGAATCTACGATTATGCGCCTAGGACCTAATACTGCTTCTGGGGGTCTATCCAATCCTTGACCCCTCCTGATTTAATTTCTGAAGATGTTTTTAATTAAACAGAAATGGGAAATTAGCATCATTTCAGGGCCCGGTGAACACCTTTCCATTTCCCCCAGCTTCTTAATGACGTTATAACTGACGTTCGATTCCTACTTTTTTTATTTTGAATGACCAAATGACTGCCTAGTTTGGGTGGTACTTTCATTCCGCATTTTATTTGACTTTACTGGATACAGGTAGTCCTTGTTGAGTGACCATAACGGGGACCAGCAATGCAGTCATTAAGCGAGGCGGTCGCTCAGTGACACCGCAACGGTGCTTATGATCTGACGTCAGCTTTCCTTTGCTTTACAGACCTGAGAAGGTCGTCAATGCGAGGACTGGTTGGAAAGTTACTTGTTCATCGCTGTCATAACTGCGAGCGGTCACTGTACAAGGCAGTCGCTAAACGAGGATCACCTGTATATCTTTTATTCAAACTGTGTCTTTTAACAGGCGTTATTGTAAACCGCCCAGAGAGCTTCAGCTATTGGGCAGTTAAAATATTTTAATAAGGAAATAAGGAAGAATCCGACCTCACAAGACAGCCTTGAAATTCGCAATGCGGCCTCCAGCTTCCCACTGGAGAAACTTCCTGATGGAAAGAAGCATTGAATGGTGGAACAGACCGCTTCAGGAGATATCTATGATGACAATGGACATCATCGCTTGCTGGACTCCAGCCCTAAGTTCCTTCTGCCCATCTCTACGTGGAAACAAGCTGGGATCGAACGACGTGCAGGAGGTTTTGCTTCTAAGCCACAACGAGGTGGGGCATTTTGCACGTTGCCTTGAGGGGACTATAAAACCGAGACGAGTTCCCAGCAACAGGTTGGAACGAGGGAAGCTGGCTCCGTTGGCTGCCCTCAGCACCACAAAACACAGCAAAACTCTGCCGCCTGCCTGACCGAGATTGATTTCCCAGGTTGACTGCACTGAGACAGCGTGCCAGTTCGACTCATCTGCACGGTGGAGTCCAACCTGGCTTGCTGGGAGAAGAGCGACCCCCACGTCATGGAAGGACCCCACCTTTACCCACCCGCAGCGAACCAGGATCAGATTTCCCCCTCTGCCAGATAGCTCCTTGGCTGGCACACATGATCTAACCATAGCTTATTACACAAACCCTCCTGGCTAGATTTACACGACACGCTTAGCCCAACCCTGAACTTGCAGGGCTGTCGTGAGGATTCCAAAAACCAGCCCCTCGAGGTCCATAGAGAGAGGCCAAATTCAGCACCTCCTCTGGGCCACGGACACTTCAAGGATGCTGGGGGCAGCAATGAGGACTAGAAACTTTGGTGCACATCGAGGAGAGGCTCGGAATGGTAAACGCAGGGCTGGGTAGATTTATTTATTTGTTAAGTTTTTCAGCCGGCCCTCTCCCCCCAATGGGGGAACTCTGGGCGATTCACAAGAAGCATTAAAAACATAAAATATATAAATACATCAAACCTTAATTAAAAACATTACTAAAAAGAAGGAGAGACCAAGAGGATGAAAAATCTGAAGGCAGAAGGCCATTTATTTATTTATTTATTTATAAGATTGATTGATTTCTTATAAGAAATCTTCTATTGCAAAGCTGAAGGCGGCAAACGTTAACCCATCCTCCTGGCAGTTCCCCCCCCCACAACAACCCTATGAGGTAGGCCGGGCTGGAAGGGAGGGACTTTCAGCACCCCCCAAGGAGCTTCTATGGCCAAGGCAGGACTCGAACCCAGATCTCACCTTGCCCATTTGACCACACACTCCTGCATTGTCTGTCCCTATTAATGCTGCTCCCTCACCCCGAGGGACTCACAGAGGTCACCCTCCCCGCAAGGAATGCAGACTTACCGGTGGACACGGGGCGCCGGTTGTCGGTCCTCGCTACGCTCGCCAAGGTCAGGCGCTGGAGCTGGAGGTCAAGGAGCCGGACCGCAGCCTCGTCGGTCGACCGTGGCCGAGCAAAGCTGCTCTCGCGCAGGCCGGGCAGGTGGGGAAGGGAGCCGATGCTACAGCGCGAGGCCCCGGGTCCGTCACTGTGCACCGAGGCGCACGAATCCGACAGGGAACCCATTTCGCTGGTTTCGTAAAACCCTGAAATGTGCAGAGACCCCCTGGTTACAACATGCTGGGCTGCACACGAGATTCTTGAAAAGAAGTACAAAGGGGGGATCAGATCGACCAATGGCCATGGGACATGATGGAACCTCCATGGGTAGTGACAGCCTACCCCAAATGCCTTATTTATTTATTTATTTATTAAATTTCTCACCCGTCCATCTCCCCCCAATGGAGGAACTCTGGGCGACTCACACCGAACATTAAAAACATAAATATATATATATAAATACATAAAACATCAGTTTAAAAGCATTTCTAAAAAAGGGGAAGGAGAGTCCAAGAAAATGAAAAATCTGGAGAGAAACAGGGAGGATGGTTACTCTCATGCCCAACTTTCTCGAGACTGACTGGATCTACTGGATTACAACACCCAGTTTGCACATACTGATTTAATATACCGGCTGGGTAGGGTGAGAGATCTAAACATCGAACCTGCTCACTAACAGGCGGATTCAGCCACAAGCCAGGATTCCCTTTGTGGAGCTGGAGATGGCTTAACCTCCAAAGCACTACTGCAAATCATGGCTTGTGGGCGGTTTGCACATCTTAGCTTGTGTTAACCATGACTTGCTAGACCCAAACTTGTAATCCAGGTTTTGCATTCTTTATGGGCCTCCTCTTACCCGTTCAGACAGCTCTGAGCCCGGAGCGCCTTAAAACCACGGAGGCCAACAAAGCAGGATGAACAAAACGCCATTACTATTTCGTTTGCCTGCGAGATAGCTTGGAATGGTTCGACAGACCCTGGTTTGCACAAACCCTGGCTAGGGAAAACCGACAAACGCAGACATCCAAGCTTGGAAACCAAGCAGGACAGAGTCCAGAAAGGAAATGGTAGGACCTACGTTCTCCAAACGTGGACCATACCTGAACTGGGCCTGGAATCCGCTTCTGGCATCTCTGGGGTGTCTCCTCCGTTGATCCCCACTTTCTTGTTCTGCTCACCCATCATCCTCAACCCCAACGCTTCCTTGTCCAAACCATCTTCGGCCCGAACGCACAGCTCTCCGGCATCCACCTCCATGTTCTCCGACGAGGTGTAGAAGGCACAATGTTCCTTGGAGCATCCAAGGAGATGTTCTACTTTGCTCTGGTCCAGCTTTGTGCCGGTGGCGTGGGCCAACTTCCCATCTCCGAAGCAATTTGGGTCCTCCTATTTGGCCAGGCGGAAGGACAGAGAAAGGTCAAAAGATCTTTTTTGGCGGAGGGGAGGCCCAAAGACCTGTGGCACTCAACATCGGAGGGATCCTGCATTTGCCAGAGTAGATCCCACCCACCCACCCACCCACCGTCCATCCTCCTCTCTTTCCAGCATCCTGCATGGTCCCCAAACTGTTGGGCTGAAAAGCAGCACACCGGCTCCCACCGTTAATCCAACAGCGTTTCAACCCCGAGAAGCGAAATATAAGCTGCATTCATTCGTTAGAATGGGCAGGTGGGCGAGTTTCAGGCGGAGAATGGTACAAATTCAAAATATTTCCCTGGCGATTGTCAGGACCTCAAAGCAAGCCAGATCGAGCCACCTATTCCAGCATCCTGGTTCTCACGGCAGACATCTAAGGTGAGACACACAGAGATCTAAGGCAGGACACACAGACACACCGGGTAGCCGTCCCACTGTCACTCCCTCACAGCCTCCCCTGCCCCTTTGGAGAGCAAGATATATTACTCCTGTACGTGCAAGCTCTAATTCTTCCTGGTTGATTGCTAGGGTTGGGTAGCAATCAAACAAACGAAGCATGCAAAACATCATCAACCCGATGATGTTTTCCAGCCCCAGCAGACCTTCCTGGGTATCTTGAAGAAAATAAATTCCATCCTTCCACGTGGCGAGCAAAACACTTCCTCGTGAAAAGCGGCTGTTTTCAGCCCAGGACAATGAGCAAACAGTTTTACAGCAACAAACTTCCTTTAATCTCGGCATGCCTTCCTGAATTGGATCGATACACAGTCCCTGCCTTCTAAAAGCAAAGCTGAGGAAGGAGAAGTTATTCAAAAAGAAAAATAAAGGGCTTTCAGAATCCAAGCGGCTTCACAATGGAAACGGGGATCTGCGTCAAAGTCGAATTTGGGGAAATCCAAGCTAAAGGAGAAGTAGGATTTTAATTTTGCACCCGGCCAGCTTTTCTTTAAAGCCGACAGCATCTTTGCCAAATCTTAACCTCAAGGTGGGCAGGGATCTTGGTTGGTATGAAGGGAGGAACAACTTTCCCCATGCAAGTGGGGGGTCGAAGGCAAAACCAGAGGAGAGGCTGAGACTGACGCCAGAAAATTATGTTTGCCGGCTATTAAATGGGGCCTCCGGGCCAGAGGTAGTGCAATTCTACTTTGCAAACAATTTATCCACACCTTGAACCAACAAAAAGCAGGGCAAAACTTCAGCCAAAGGTGAAGAGATCTCTGCCACTTACTCCATCTTGACATTCTCTCACTAACCCACTTCTTAGGCATCCCCAGTGAAAGATCTCACCTGGCCACGATCCCCTGATGAAAGATCTCGCCTACCCACGATCCCCCAGTGAAAGATCTCGCCTGGCCACGATCCCCCGATGAAAGATCTCGCCTACCCACGATCCCCCAGTGAAAGATCTCGCCTACCCACGATCCCCCAGTGAAAGATCTCGCCTGGTCACGATCCCCCAATGAAAGATCTCGCCTACCCACGATCCCCCAGTGAAAGATCTCGCCTGGCCACGATCCCCCAGTGGAAGATCTCACCTACCCACGATCCCCCGATGAAAGATCTCGCCTACCCACGATCCCCCGATGAAAGATCTCGCCTACCCACGATCCCCCGATGAAAGATCTCGCCTGGCCACGATCCCCAGGTGAAAGATCTCGCCTGGCCACGATCCCCCAGTGGAAGATCTCGCCTGGCCACGATCCCCCGATGAAAGATCTCGCCTACCCACGATCCCCCGATGAAAGATCTCGCCTACCCACGATCCCCCGATGAAAGATCTCGCCTACCCACGATCCCCCAGTGAAAGATCTCGCCTGGCCACGATCCCCAGGTGAAAGATCTCGCCTACCCATGATCCCCCAGTGGAAGATCTCGCCTGGCCACGATCCCCTGATGAAAGATCTCGCCTACCCACGATCCCCCAGTGGAAGATCTCACCTGGCCACGATCCCCAGGTGAAAGATCTCGCCTACCCACGATCCCCCAGTGAAAGATCTCACCTGGCCACGATCCCCAGGTGAAAGATCTCGCCTACCCACGATCCCCCAGTGAAAGATCTCGCCTACCCACGATCCCCAGGTGAACAATCCCCTCCAGGCCCACTTCCCATAAGCCTCTTGGGGTAATTGCATCTAGAGAGGTATAACTGTCATACCTGCACCTATAATGCTGAAGGTGCATAATTAAATTCCTGCCTATCAGCGTGGCCTCGCCCTCCGCATTTAGGGCACGGCCTTGCCCCCCAGACCCCCAATCCTTTTACCCACAGGAACGTTCCTCGATGAATCCCAACAGCTCGGGACAGCGATGCAATCAATTAAATCTGCATGCTGCCAGATCACTTAGATTCATTCCAGCTTACAGCACCAGCAACTACCACGTTCCCTTCATGATAAGGAAAAAATTAACCGACATACAGTAAATCTCCCCAGGAAGAAAAATACTGAAGCTGTGGCCCCAAATCGCAAGAGAGACAGACAGTATTCTAAGTCAAACCCCAAATAACTCTCCCATAATGTGAAACCAGGATCTGTGCAATGGGAGGGTGGGGAAGAAAAGAACCCCAACTGGATCACCCTGTGTATTTGAACTGGCAGCTTTTTTACCAGTCCACCCAGCATGAAAAATGACCACGATCATTTCAGCGAACTTCCCCGTATCTTTCCAAGACTGAGGCTGAACCGAAACTGAGAAAAGATCTGCCCCCACGCAAGGTAGTTTGAAACCACAGGCATGCCAGAGAATAAAGCTGAGCAAAGAGAAGATCGTTTAAAAAAAATGAAAAATGCCAACATGTCAGCCTCCAGCCCCTTAGCCTCCGGCCGGAGGTAACTGGTGCCAAGAGGAAGTCACCATCTTTACAAACAGCAGGTGCTTTGTTTTGGTAAGCACACCTCCACCCCCAGTGCCAAGGCATGGCGGCACCCGTGGTTAAAGGCAAATTCACCAGCCAGCAATGCAGGCCAAAGACATCTGCACCAGCTGCAAAGCTGGGGGAGACCCTCTGAGATTCTAGGTTTTCATCCTAGGACGGACGCCCTGGTTTTGGACGGGAGGGAAAGAGTGGGGTGGAAAAGGAAGGAAATAATATTTGCAAACAGCAGACTCAAATCCCAAAGCAAACAGGCTTCCAAAGGGTGGGGGGGGGAGAAAAATCACAATCCCTACCCCCCCCTTGGAAATATGACATTTTTAGCCTTCAAGGGCAGCGACAGTCATAAAAAATGGGCCTCACCCCCCCCCCCAGGTTTTTAAGTGCGTAGGTAGCGTTTGCTCAACAGCTAAGCCAGAAGCAAACAAGAGGTGTAGCGTGCGCTGCGTGAGCCAAGGTGGTTTGCAAGCTGCCACTGCTTGGCCGGGCTTGAAAGAAGGCAAAATCATATTTTAACCACCCTCCAATCTAGCACTCCTCCCCAGTTTATTTCTCCTGGCCAAACCTTGACTCTAAACATCAAAGAAGCGAGCTGGAGAAATTAACAAGAGTCTCTATTTCAAAAGAGAGAAAAGGAATCAGTGTTATTTTAAAAGTATCCTTCCAAAAGGTAAGCACCAGGGATTCCCAAACACTTGTTCCCCCATCAGGCATGTCCCTTTTAAAAAACCTTGATAAGAGAATGTAATTTGAAAACAAATACGTGGGGAGATCTTTAAAACCATCATTCATCCTTGCGGGCCCATTTTGTAAACACATGATGTCACGTTGCTGCACAAAACACCCCGTGCAGTCTTGCGATCTCGAACCCCGCCCGGCTGCCCAGGTTTGGCACACATCTGTACACACAACTGGAAGACGTTTGCTGGCTCTAAAGCCCAGTGCTTCATTCGGCTGTCCGGTGGATTCTCATCTAGGTTTCTGGTTGTAACCACAGCGGAGGGAGCGTCAGTCGCCCCAGATGATCAAACCGTGGGAGTGTTCACATATGTTTGGTATCAACATTTTGCTCTCGGAGCTGCGCGTGATGCTGATCTCACACCAACCCCGCCTTGATTCGCACACATCCCCCTTCTTGCCGAAGCCCACTCTCCCCCCTCCTTCATGAGCCCCATTCCTGACCCTTCCCCGCCCCCTTCAAAGCTTATCCTCCACATTAATTACCCATCTGCCACGTTGCACAAGCTGTTTTTTTCTTTCCTGCTCTTATATACCTGCTCAGTCTTCCTGGTTCCTAGTTCAGCCTTTAATCAAGTCCTTCCGTATTTAAGAACGAAGTAATAACCTCCTTCGCAATATACTTTTCTGCCCCCAACCCCCTCCAAGCTCAAGAACCCCCCTCCAATCCATTTGCAAATTTTCCCTCTTGACTCCAAGCTTCTTCACACCTGTCATTTACAACCTCCCCCGCTGCAAATTTATATTTTTACTTTCAGCTCCAAGGTGCCTCCAACTCCAAGAACCCACCCAAGATCTGTTCCCATCGACGGCAAGCTCACATCTTACCTGTAACGGCAACTAAGTTTGGTGGTGGGCAACTTTCTGCCTCATGTCCCTGTGTGTGTGTGTTTACTACCGAAAAATGAATGTTGCACCCATAAAGGATTAACCACTCCACGTAAGTCTGGAAACATATTCGTTACAGAGAAGTCTCTATCAAACTAAGCTTGACTCCCACTGACTTTGTGGATGTATCCATAAATAAGCACGGCTTTTCTTCTTAGAATGTCTGTTTTCAGGAGTGTTTCCAACTTCTCAGTCTAACCTCAGTCCTTGAGATGTCCTTGTGGTCTCCCATCCGAGTGCTAACCAGACTCAGTTTCCCTGCCCAGATATGAGACATTAACAGCACTTCTCCGATGAGAGTAAGACCCACCAACTTTTACGGTCTGGCTCCATTTTTCTCACTGCCTTTTCACAACTTTCCTCGACACCCCGGGTTAGGACTATACCAGCCATCAAAGTCTGCCTTCAGGTGTGACTAGGCTGGAGAAGGCTACCTTGGAGAAAGGCAACGGAATATTTCTAACTCAAACTAAACCTTCATCTGCAATAAATCCTGTTTGCTTTTTTTCTCCTCCTGCTGCCATGTAGCCAATTTTAGATTACAAGCATTTTCGGCAATTTTTCTTCTTAAGATTTTTCTTTTAAAATCCCCTGCAGGGATTCCCTATCACCTCCAGGTGAAGTTAAACTGCAGTCCTTTCGTGAAGTTTTCTTTTCTTTCTTAAGCCCCTTTGCTCTAATTTAGGGTGGGGTTAATTTAGAACCAAATCAAAGCAACTAGGGATTATTTCTTGCAGAATACCAGAGATAATTTTCAATACTATCAAAGGCACGCATGTTGCACAGGTAGATAAAATCTTTCCTGGCTGAGCTTTGTTTAAACCAAGTATTTTGAAATGTGGGGATGAAGAATCAGGAAAACACTTTTCAATAGCATTCAAGAAGAGGTCAGAAGATGCTGGGCCCTCTCGCTCCATGCCCGAGAACCAGAAACTCTAACCTGCTCCTGAGAACCAGAAACTCTAACCTGCTCTTTAAAAAAAAACGCCACTAGCTGGAATGATGGGAGTTGTAGTCCCATGCTTTTAGAGCTTCAGTACCGAGCCACCTGCGGGAGTCCCCCAGTTTCAGATTTCCACCACTTGCTAGATCAGACCAAGAGACCAACTGACTCCAAGTCTCAAAGAAATAATTAAGGTTGGACCCTCCCTTCTTTCGACCCAACATCCAGAGGAGCTTACAGTCGAGGGAAGGGGGGGGAAATCATAACCCCCACATGTTGCACAGGTGAGGTACTACACTTGCTCTTAGCCCAAAGGCCGAGAAATACACAGACACACACACTTGATTTAGACTCTAATTGACTGTACTTCGCCCTCCTTCTGCTGGTCTTTGATCATAATAAATATCTGATTTGCCCAGGGAAGGGGAAGCAAAGCTTTTCATGAGCAGCCAGGCTTTCTCGTGAGTAAGGGCCCCAGGGACGGGAGGAAGCTGGCATGCCCAGCAGCAATAAATACACACTGAAAAGGGGCTGCCGGCTGCCAGCCCGGCCCACTCAACCCGGCCAGCTCCTTCCTCACCTGCCGACGCGCGAGTCGCAAAGCCCCGTCCGGGAAAGCGAGCGAGCGACCGAGCGCTTTGCGCGGGGGCTCGGTCCGGCGGGCGTCGCAGCTGACGCCCAGCAGGTTTCCTCGCGAGCTGATTCCCCCCGGGGGGAAACCTCAGCAGGGCAAGCCTTCGAGCCCCCCACCCACCCCAAGCCCCTGGCGGGCTGCGCGGCTCCCCGGCGGCATCTCACCGATCGCGGCTCTGCCTCGGCTCGGCGCTCCTCCAGGGCGCGTTCCACCGTCGCCTTCTGCATCTCGCGCAGGAGATCCAACTCCCAGAGCCCCGCCAGGCTGGCCTGCAGGCGCTCGCCGATGCGCAGCCGCTCGCTGCCGGACCACAGCGAAGGGGGCACGGCTCGGCGGGTGGCCATGGGGCCCCCAGGACGGGGCGCCGGAGCCCCCAGGTCGTGCGCCTTTGGAGAGGTGGGCTCGCATGCGCCCGGGGCGAGGCGCCCGGAGCTGGGGACCAGCCGCTGGGGGACTGGGGCGAAGCCTAAAGGGAGGGCGAGGATGGGGGGAGAGGGGGCAGATGGAGGGGCGGGAGGGGGAAAGGCTCGGCACCCCGCGCCACGAGAACTTCAGCGGAGCCGAAGCGCCACCGCGCTTTGCGCCCGAAGCGGAAAGCAGCGCAGACAAAGAAGAAAGGTTTGAAAGAGTCACGTGGAAATAGGGCTTCCCCCCCCTTTGGGGGTCCCCGCCCCTTTCCCTCCCACTCGCGGCGCCGGCTCCTGATTGGCCCAACCCACGGGAGACCCCCCCCCTTCCCGCAGAAAGCGAAATGAGAAAAAACATCTCAAAAGTTTGGAAAGTTGCGCGCTTGGAAAGGAAGCCGGGCGCCAGGTGGCTCAGCCGCCCTCCCCGGTTACAACCTAGTTTATTATTGTTAAAAAAAAAGTTAGCAAAGAAAGTTTTAAGCATCGGGAAATTGAAACAGGGTTCCTATCGATGGGATGGACCAACTGTCTCTTTTTTTTTTTTAGAATAATACTGATAGGACCTGGCGGTCCCCCCATCTCCGGCGGTGTGTAGCCTTAAGCGTTAAGAGAAGAAGATCAGGAGTACGGTGCCGTGTTTGTTTATGGGGTACAAGGAAAGACGGACGGGGAGGGAAGAGGAAAAAACGCAAACCCAGCCCCCGTTCGTCAAACGACGGCAGAAGAGCTATCGCAGGCAAGCGGGTGGAACCGCTAGGCGTCCCTAGACCCCAAGCAGCTGAAGCTTCGAGGGCGAGTTCCCTGCCCCGAGGAGCTTACAAGTTGAAATATAGCCCTGGAGAAGCAAAAAAGGAAGAAAAAATGGGAAGGACAGACAGGAACTCGAGAGATGGTCCTGCTGCCGGTCCACCCTGCGCGTTCATCGCTACTAGAACATTCCGAATTGTGCAAAACAAGAGCTCCAGGCGTCCTACTTTGTCGCAACCCTCCCAACAGCCCTGCCAAGTCGCCTCCCGACCAGGAAGGGCGACCGGAGCACCGCCTCCTTCCCTTCCTCTGCTCCGCCTCGCGTAGCAAAATCGTGGCGCTCGGTAGCCGTCCCCGAAGTACACCAAGTGGTGCCCTTTCCGCCTCCAAATATTCCATCTGGCTGGTCTCTCCCCTCGGTCACCTCGTGGCGGGGAGTCCCACAGGCCGTTCGCCCCCGAAACGGGCGTGGGTCCAGGTTGGGTTCAACCCTCGGCGGAGACGTTCCCAAAGGGGCGGGAAACGCCTCTCTTGCTTCCTCTGCATCCCTGCCCTGCGTCCTCCCTCCGGAACCAGAACTGGCCGACGACCCTGAAAGCAGGGTGGGAGAATTAATTCGCGCATCTTGCGCTATTTAAGCAGCAGCGGGAAGCCGGGGGTGGGGGGCAGTTCACGGCAGAGCCGCCTCGGGGACCCACGCGCCTCCCTCCAGTCTTCCTCGGTCGCTTTGGCTCAAGGGATTTATTCTCCCCATGGCCACCTTTCCTCCGTTCAAGCACAGAAAATCCTTCGGTAAGAGATTCGTCTCTCCCCTTCCCCGTGTAAACGCTCCGGGTTGGATCGGCGGGGCGAGGCTGGGTTCCCCCGATGGCTACCGCCCCCTGTTGGCCCAAGAGGGGAATTCACCGTTCTTTTGCGTCACTTCTTGAGTGTTTAGAGTTGTGCTGTGATTGTTCATTAGCGGGCTGCATTCCCACGATAGGTTTCCCTGGGTGAAGTAAACCCTAGTTCAGTGTTCCTCAACCTTGGCAACTTGAAGATGTGTGGACTTCCACTCCCAGAATTCCCCAGCCAGCCTTGCTGGCTGGGGAATTCTGGGAATGGAAGTCCACACATCTTCAATCTGCCAAGGTTGAGGAACACTGCCCTAGTTGACTCAGTTAACCCGGTTTTCTGTGCACCTGTCCGTAAAATAACCTAGGTCAGGGTCTGTGGTCCTAGGACCCCCCAAGACCCTCTCAGGGTCTGTGAAAACGAAATGGTTTGCCAGCCTCTGTTGAAAAATACTCGTCTGTTAAAACCCCATCAAATCATCAGAAGCCGTAAGGGCAGAAAAAGCATCGATTTTAATCTTTTAATGCAGTAAATATCGATAAATATCACCCCTACAAAAAACAGCTGTTTTGGGGGCCTCTAATTTTTAAGAGGGGGAAGGGGTCCTGGGGGAAAAAAAGTTTAAGGAAGGCTGATCTAGGTTCATCCAACATGCTAGCATAAAACGTGACTGGTTAGTTTGTGGTTAAGGATGCTGTAAGAATGCAGCAAACTCCTTCTGTGGATCTAGCCACCTTTCCAAGCCCTCTAGGTGGGTGGTATTGCAAATCCCATTGTTCCCAGCTAACATAACCTTGCTGATTTGGGGTTAAGGCTGCTGAAAGATATCCAATCAGGGAAGCCACATTGCTGCAGAGAGACAAACTTTAGATGTTGCAATAAACCACAGTTAGGTCTGGTTTGGCCTTTGACACCCATGGTTTGGAATGGTGGACTACAATCACCCCATTTTGGGGGGTCTATGCAATGGGTTGAATCCCTAACTAGGCACCCATGTTTTCTAAGTATGGCAGGTTGTAAACACAGCTCTTGGGCTCTGTAAGGTCACATTCTACGGCTTAGTGCGCCGGGTGAATTTTGCTAATCGTGATTCCTTTAACAAATCATGGTTCAATCATGGCTTAGTGTGATGTGTGAACCTATTTACAGGGGTAGGAAACCAGTCCCTGGGAATTAAACCTGGGAATGTCCACCAATAATCCATCATAACTCCATTTTTCAAAAAACGTTTGTTCTAGCTTCGAGGAAAAACGAAGTAACTGCAATTCGGATTAAGTTTCCTTATAAACTCCCGGTAGGTGTGTTGTGAAGTAGTGGGTTTCTTAAGGGCGGGTCTCTTCTTGCACTTTGAAGCAGCCTGTTTGCACAATCGGAGTGGACTTGAGTCTGTCTGTCTGTCTGTCTGTCTGTCTGTCTTTCTTTCTTTCTTTCTTTCTTTCTTTCTTTCTTTCTTTCTTTCTTTCTTTCTTTCTTTCTTTCTTTCTTTTGCTTCGGCTGTTTCTTGGGGGGTTTGTGTTTCATGTCCCCCTTGCTTTGTACGCGTATGCAAACCCACAAGAAGTGTGTTTGTGCTCGTGCACGAGTGTGCACAAACACACAGTTAAGTGCGTGCTTATCCTTCAAACTCAGTTCTTGGTTAATTACAGGTGATCTTGGAACGCTATCCGAAGGAGAAAATGTTACCAGCCTTGAACAAGATTAAATTTTTAGTCCCCCAAGACTTCACCATGGGCCAGTTTGTAACCATCATCCGGTGAGTATTTGAAATCCATGGCAGTCCAAGGAGAAAAATGCAAATGGGCACTTCAGGGTTTATTTCTGCTAAGCATTCAATTTTAAATGGGGTGTGATTAGCTCCCAACTGGCTAGATTTGCATTTGAAAACCAAGTCATTAAATTGTGATTACCAACTGGGGGGGGGGGAGTGTGTTAGGTTCCCCAAATGAGCAAGCAAGATTTTCAAGATCCCTTTCACCCCATGAATCAAGATCCCGAGATCCCTTCCCACCCCGTGATTCCACTCTGAGCAATCTTACTCTGGTTGGGAGGGATGGCCAACTTAAAAGAGGACCGGGCAGAGGGCATTTTGGCAAAGGCATCTTTTCAACCAAAACAGTTTGGTTGACTTTTTTTCCCAACCCAACAGGCTGTTTTAAAAATAACAAAAAGATTTATGGGGCGCCTGCTGAATGGCGACCTGTCCCTGCAACCATTGATCAGGTCTGACTGAAGCAGTGGTGGGGCTAATTGGATTTACCTGTTCCCCTGCAGGAAGCCAAACTCTTATTACATTTGTGCAGAAAGGGAAAAAAAAACATGAATTAGGATGATATTATAATATTCCTTTCCAGCGCAAAGGAAAACCTTTGCTTGCCTGGGCTTACGTCGGCGCTCTTTGGAAATAAAAATGCAGGAAAAAGTCAGATCCAAGGGGGATCAGCTGGGGGGGGGGTTCCAGTTTGCTTCCTAGCTAGTTTCCAAACCAGATTGGACCATCCTGGCAACCCCCTTTCGCCACACTAAGAGGCTTTCAAAATGGCAAAAACGCCCCCCCCCCCCGGGGCAAGGATGAGACCTCAAAGCTGCCTGTTCTTCTCCCCCAGCAACAGGATGGCCCTCGGATCCACGCAGGCCTTCTACTTCCTCGTGGACGGCAACCACAGCCTTGTGAATATGTCCTCCACCATGGCTGAAGTCTACACCACCTACAAAGACGAGGACGGCTTCCTCTACATCACTTACGCCTCCCAGGAGATGTTCGGATGAGGGTCGTTGGCCCCTTAGAAGATGGGCTGGATGGTCTCCTCCTTTCCCATCCTGGCCACCTACTTTCTTCTGGATTACGCCGTTCTGAACATGCGTCTTTAGATCTGTTTACCTTCACTGAACGTACAACCTGTAGCGCTTCTGTTTTTCCCGGTGGGCAGGACAGTTTTTTTACGGGAAGGCAAAGTCCATTTGGGGTTCCTGGGCCTAGCTAAGAACTTTGCTTCCTCCTGATTTGGATAAATATTTTCCTTTTCTGCTCCAGATGCGCCAGGATACAGCACCCTGCTTCAGTTTGGGGGCAAACGCTGAGCCCTCTGCTGTTCCCAGCGTCCAAAACCCAAGTCGTGGTTTTTCTCACGCCCCCAAAGCAAGACAGAGATGGGGACTCTCCAGCTGCTGTTGGGGTACAACTCCCAGTAGCCCTTTCCCTTGGCCATACCAGCTGAGGCTGCTGGGAGTTGTAGTTCAGTTCAGCTCCAGTGTAGAGAGAACTCAATGCTGATGGTTGTGCAAACTAGAGGATTAACTTGAGGCACTCACCAAAGCAATCAGAACTATCTAAAAGGGGAACAGATCAGCAAAGGTTTTTCTTGCCCGGTTTTGGGGGGGAGAAGGAGCGAGCTTGTTTTCATTGCTGCTGGTGAATTTAAATTGAAAGTGTTTAAAAAAAACTGCAGAAAAAGAAATGTTGGAAATGGCTAAAGTAGAAATCAAAAGTAAAATGCATGTGGTTGGCAAGCCCTGGAGAAGGGGAACAACATCATTGTTCGTTTGGAGTATTTCTCAGCTCTTCCATTTTGACTAGCAAACAGGAGTTTAAGCCTGATTTCCTTTTCTTCTGGCTCCAATTTCAGAGTGAAAAAGGGGGAATGATTTTTTCCCCCTAGTTTCCTCTACAACAATCCTAACACCCCAATAAGCAGAGACTGTTTCTCTGCTCCAAACCAAACTCTTAGCTTCAAACGGGGTCGTAGCCTTCCTTAACTGTGTAAGGAACGGTGCTAAATCTTGGTTTCGGCCTAAGTCTTGGTAAGTGGCTGAATGCTTTCAGCCAGCCTTCCAAATGGCCTGCAGAATGAGAATTAGAAGTCAGAAGAGATACGAGTAGGTGGGGGGGAAAAAAAACAGGAATCACTTCTGGTTCACAATGTGATGTAAGAAAAATCTTTCTTGGGTAGGACAGTGGCTTACGACAATTTAAATTGTTGGTGGGATGAACACACAAAGCCAGCTTCTTGTTTTAAGTCTACACCCTTTAATTCAGCCAGCGTGGTTAGCAACAAGGGACTGCATAAAGTTTGTTCTTCCTTTTTAAGCTGGGGCAATGCAAAACCCAGTTTTGGGCAGGCTGGTTCCAAGATCCTCGTTCAAACTCCTACCTCCGGAAAGCAGACTTAATGTCCTCTACACCAAATTTTTCCCACGTAGCAGCTGGATCATTAATGAAGACCCAAAAGGGGAAAAATCAGTTGGGTAGCTTCCAAAGTGGGCTACAACTACCTCCTACAATGCCTGCTTTAGGGCCAGGTTCACACTAACTAGTGTTTTTCAAACTGGGCAACTTTAAGAGGTGCGGACTCCAACTTTGCTAGCTGGGGAACTCTGCACTAAACAGTCCAATGGCTCGTCAGAGGATCTTGCACCAATTCAGCCCATTGTGCCCTATGCTATACAACCTGATAAAGCAAACCATCGATAAGAGTGATGTGTGATTTCTGTCTTAAAAGTTAGCTGGCAGACCAAATACTTTGGCTCATCCCCCTCTGGAAGAGCGGCTGATGCCCAATGTAGCACAGGTTTGAACTGTTGGGCTCCTGGCGTTCTCTATGCTGGTTTTCCTGCAGACGTTTCGCTACCAGTCTAGGTAATGCCATCAGCGCATGGGAGAGAAGGGTTTGCTGCTATATATAAACAGCCAGCACACTTCACTCCTCCATGCAGTGAGGTTACCTAGGCTGGTAACGAAATGTCTGCAGGAAAACAACCAAGTTCATGGGATGCCGGGAACCCAACATACTTGTGCGACTAAAGCTAAACATGTTTCAGTTGCGTAAGTATACCGTTAGAGGTGGAAAATGAAGTCCCGTACACCCCAAGAGATTCAGAAGCGCTGAGTTTTTATTTTTTTTTTTTTTACTGTGGAATATGTGTCTTTAGCAATAAGGCTGTATTGGAACTACTTACAGAACAAACAGGTTAGAGAACTGCAACGTGGCCAATGGCAGTGGCTGCTTGGAAGAAGAAAGAAGGACGTCATTCAGAGAGGGGGAAGAAGAGTTCTAGTGTGCCCCAACATTTGGGTGGGTGGAGGGCTCAGACCAGTTCCTCGTCCGCAATATTTCAGCATCCAGTTGGGTCGGAAGCAATCTGCCGCCCACTCAGTCTAGGCAGTGTTACGGTGTTTAAAAAGGTCCTGCACCTTTTTGCCAGTGAGTTTTGCCCACTTTGTACCATTACAGCCAACATCAGATCCTGGTGCCCCTCAGCCACGAGGACGCCCATTGTTTCCCGTCCCCCGCAAATGAAATTCTGAGTTGCCACTGTGACGGAGAACAGATCAGCCCACAACCCAGCGAGGCTGATCTTTCGGAGGGCTAAAACACTGGCTTTAGAAGACTCGCTGTACCCACAAATAAATATAGAAGATGAGCCATCCTCTTTCGGTGATGGTTTATGGTGGCTACTTTCCAGTTGTGGTGTAGGGAATGGCTGGAGGCGACTCTGCACTGGCAAAGCGTTCGCCCCTAAGGGGAAACCGAACACCCAATCTTTGCAGCAGTTGTAGACGGGGCGACGTTTACGAAGTCGGGCAAAACGACCCAGCCAAGGAGGAAGTGGGAAAACCAGAAACCAGCCGTGTGGCTTCTTACAGGAATGAGAAGACCAGAGGATTCTGCCCTTTCTTCTGGGAACCAACAGCGTGCCCTAGGAAGGATTTTCCACGTCATGTTTACAGCGTTTCACCGCCAGGTCTTCGTTGTGGGCCTTCCGGATGTGCCGGTAGAGGTCTCCGGATTGAGTGTAACTCCGCATGCAGTAGCGACATTCGTACGGGCGTTCCCGGGTGTGGACGGTGGCGTGGCGCCGCAGCGTGTAGGAGCAGGAGAAGGTCTTCCCACACGTCTTACAAGTGGGTACCTCCTCGGTAAAAAGGCCAAAGTTAGAGTGGGACTCGTAATCCTGCAAGTAAATCTGTTCGTGCAAGGGAGGAGTCACCATGGTGGAAAAGGTTTGTCCTCCGGGCACATGGATCATGTGGTACGGTCCATGCTCTTGGGGCAGGAAGCTGCTCTCCGAAGAGACCTCTTCCATCCCGCCGGGCTCTTCAAAACTGTCTGGGTGGCGCCCACAGCCTCCCCCCAAGCCCACCTCCCCGCCGGATTTCTGGAAGACGCTTTCTAGCCTCAGCTCTGGGGTCGGTCCCTCCAACTGCTCTGCCGCGTCGGGCTCCTCATCTGAGATCACGATGGCCTCCACCTTGACCTTGGTGGAGGACTGATTCGGTTCCTTGGGCCCAAACGTGCTGGTGCTCCCAGCCCGCTGTTCGGCATACCTCTCCGGAGGGGGATCTACGCTGGACGGCCCTTCGGCTCCGTTCCCAGCGGGAAAACAGCTGTACAACAGACTTTCGGTGGAACTGCTGGGGCTGGAGAGGGAGACGTCCACGATAGGAGGTGGAGGAGGCCGAGCGGAGGAAGGCGCTTCCATGCCTGGCTGCGTGGTATCCGCCACGTCCAACGTGGAGGCCAACGGTTCCTCCGAAGGCATTTTCTCTCCTGCTTTCCAGTCTTTTCTGTTTTTCTCTGGGTTGCAGGAGTGAGGCGGGGGCAAGGATAAGGCCTGGGCTTGCGGGGGCTGAAGCAGACATTCGTCCTCCTTCTTTGTGCTGTCAGCTTCTGCCAAAGCCCGAGCTTGCAGCTTCTTCTTACACACCTTGACGATGTCGTTCATGTGCAAATAACTGGCCGCGGCTAAGATGTCCTCCACCGGCATGTCGCTGAAGGAGAGGCTGCCTTTATACATGAACTCCAGCAGGAGCCCGAAGGCGGGGGCTGTGACGATCTCGTTGTTGATTGAGACCAAGTCTCGCTTATCCAGCCGCTCCTTGTAGAACATCTGGAAAAAGGCACTGCAGGAGGCGAGGACGGCCCGGTGGGCGAGGAACTGGGTGCTGCCCACCAGGACTGTGCAGTCACAGAGAAAACCCTCGTGTTGCTGTTCCCAAAGCCTTCGTAGTAAGTTCTTGCTGTGGTCGGGGAACTCCATCGCAGGGACTTTTTCAGGACAGCAGGAATGCTAAAGACATAGTCTGGTCCACTTGGAGCAGCCGACAAGAGAGGGAGAGAACAAGAGTCATTGCTGGAAGCAAATAATAATAATAATACTCGATGGGTGGATAAAAATGCCAAATCCAGTCTAAACATCTGGCTGACTCTGTTCCTAACCATCATAACTTATTAGATTTATATGCTGCCCGATTCCCAGAGATTCTGGGTGGCAGATTCTATTTTAAGAATCAGACCAGTTTTTTATTCTAGATTTCCATGGGTTGATTATTTATTTCTTCGATTTATATGACTGCTCATCTCGTACCCATGACTCTGGGCGACGAAGTTTTAGAATAAAATACCTACAATGGCTAAACTAAGCTTAAAAAATAAAAACCCAGGAAAAATAAAATGTATAGCGGCTGACGAATCACTCAAGGTCTTCCATGCAGCTGGAAAATGGGCTCCGTTGCACACCCCAGGCTTGGGCAGAGAGCCAATATTGTAAGCCCTGGTTTGCATAACTGGGATTTGTAGAACAGACCATCATTGATTCGTACATCCTTTATCCCATTTAGATCCCACCGCCATCGTACACAGACCCCGGCATCCTAAATTAAGGGATTTGGGGCCTCTCAAAGATCAGCCAGTTTGAACATCAGGCCCAGTTTCCCCGATCACGGCCTATCAGATGATGATTCATTACAGCTTATGCGACACTGGTCCCGTTCTTGGCTGGCAACGATTTAAGCACCTAGAAAAATATATAAAATCTACCCAGCTTCTTCCAAGCCCTTCCCACGAGGCACCCAATGGGCGGTGCATGATGGGTGCTGTAACCCCAGCCCATCTGGAGGGCCCCAGGATTGGGGGAGCAAAGGCTGGCAGGCTCCTTTCTCCCCCCCATTAAACTGCCCCCACCATTTCCTCCCCCTCTGCAAAGTTGGGGGGACCTGTTGCCCCCTCCCCAGTTGCCCCCTCTTCTCTGCACCCCTGTAATTCCTTCCCACCCATGTGGGGGGCTGCTCCCCATTATTTCTCTGCGCCCCCTCCCCAATACTGACTCCTTAATTGGCCCCCCAGGCCCCCCACTGCTGCCCCCCCTTTTTAAGGAGAAGCTAGGCGGGTGGGTGGATCACGGGGCGCCCTTCTTCCTCCCCCCCAACAGGGGGTGCGTTGGGCGATGGAGGGACCCTTTCCTTCCCCCACTTACCTACCACAAAGCAGAGGCCTCCAGGGACCCGCCCCCTTCTGCCTGATTGGCCACTCGCCTCTGCCCCTCTCCGGGAAGGCGGAGTATCAGCTGTCACTCCCAGGGCGCCTCTGCTCCTGAATGGCTCCCTCGCCGCGCTCATTCCCGCCCGTCGCCGCCCTCGTCCAACCTGGGCGCGGCTGCGAGATGAAAGGCGATTGGGGCTGGCCCCGCCTGCTCTTTCCTTTTATTGGCCGAGCGTGACTCAGACCCGTCTCTCCGATTGGAGGAGGCGCGCGGCGGCGCTAACGTTTTCGAGGGTCAGTGGCGGAGCCGCCGTTCCCCCCTAACGGTGATTGGCGGAATAGCGTTTCAGAAGAAAACCCAAGAGGCGAGGAGGAGGTGGAACTTCGGTTTCCCCGGTTACCAAGGAGGGGCGGGGACTGTTCTGTAAATATTGAAAGATGCAAATTAACGATGCAGCTGTTATAATGAGCCATTGCTTGAAATCTTAAGCTAAGGAGCCCAAACCTCTTATTTTTAGTCAGAGCAAAACCCTTTTCAGAATAAATATAATGAATTATTCATTCTTTTTAACCATATGACTTTTAATAAAGGAAGCCCCTTAAATGCCATCATCTGTATTTTAATTACAGCAACCTGTAATTAAACAAATTTAATTACTTCTCTTGCTTCCTCTAAATATCTTTTTTACTGTTGCAACCCTGTAGAAATAATCGTTGCAACGAGGGTGCAAAACAGGGTCCCAGCAAAATTTTCTTTGCAATTGTTGGGGGGGGGGAATAAAAAATGTGGGCTTTTTCCCCCGTCAAGGTAGACAGTAAATGTTTTTAATCCAAAATACTCATCATTGGGCCAGCTTACATTATTCTAACATATACTACTATTTGAATGTTTAGCATTCAGGAAGTAGACACGGTTGTCATTTCAATGAATATTCCCTACATTGTGTTTGTAAGAATTTTGCACGATGGTTTTAGAGGCTCTGTAGGGTTACAATATATGTGCTGGTTTAGTGGTGTCCCAACTATAATTTAAATTGATGACACGCAGCTTAAGAGCCAATTTAATTGTGAGCTGCACAGAGTCACCCTCTGGGGGAAATGGGTGGCATATAAATTTAATAAATTAAGGGAAGGAAGGAAGGAAGGAGAGAGAGAAAGGAAGGAAGGAGAGAGAGAGAGAAAGAAAGAAGGAAGGAAGGAAGGAAGGAAGGAAGGAAGGAAGGAAGGAAGGAGAGAGAGAGAGAAAGAGAAGGAAGGAAGGAGAGATAGAGAGAGAAAGAGAAGGAAGGAAGGAAGGAAGGAAGGAAGGAAGGAAGGAAGGAAGGAGAGAGAAAGAAAGGAAGGAAGGAGAGAGAGAGAGAAAGAAAGAGAAGGAAGGAAGGAGAGAGAGAAAGAAAGGAAGGAAGGAGAGAGAGAGAGAAAGAAAGAGAAGGAAGGAAGGAAGGAAAGGAAGGAGAGAGAGAGAGAGAAAGAGAAGGAAGGAGAGAGAGAGAGAGAGAGAGAGAAAGAGAAGGAAGGAAGGAAGGAGAGAGAGAAAGAAAGAGGAAGGAAGGAAGGAGAGAGAGGAAGGAAGGGAAGGAAGGAGAGAGAGAGAGAGAGAAAGAAAGAGAAGAAAGGAAGGAGAGAAAGAAAGAAAGAAAGAAAGAGAAAGAAGAGAGGGAAGGAAGGAAGGAAGGAAGGAAGGAAGGAAGGAAGGAAGGAAGGAAGGAAGGAAGGAAGGAAGGAAAGTTATGTTCAGGATGCTGAATTGCAAGGTTCCTGAGTAGAAGAATTAGGTGATCCCTTTCTATTGGGGATTTATAGAATCCCTTTCTAATGGGGATTTTATGATCTGGTTTTATGGAGATCTGATTGCCAGTCATTTGCTTCCTTGCTTCATCCTCTAGACCAGTGTTTCTTAGCCTTGGGAACTTGAAGCTGGGTGGACTTCAACTCCCAGAATCCCCCAGCCAGGAGGATTCTGGGAGTGGAAGTCCACCCAGCTTCAAGTGGCCAAGGCTGAGAAACACCGGTCTAGATATGTTGGCATCAAAAATAGAGATAGATAAATATGCCAAAATAAATTTGTAGGAGTGCTCTGTAATTTAGTAATTTAGTGCTCTGACTAAAAATACATTTCCATATAGTTACCTTTGATGTTCCCCTATACCCATCTAATGCTCCTAGCATTTTTTTATATATACTTTCTGTTTTAATAATATATATTTTATATCTTCTAGCTCTCCATCATTTTTTTAGACTCTCTGTTTGTAATTGACTGTACCCCACCTTCCTTATGCTGGTCTATGACTGTAATAAAGATTTGATTTGATTTGAATTTATAGGAAACTTTATCTCAGATTTTGAAATGGTGCTGTTTCACATGACTGCTGCAGTCTTAAAGATGTAAACCAGGAGTTAGCATAATTCTAGGTTTAGTTACAGGAAAGTCAGTTCTACCAAAATCTGGAGGACTTCTTAGGCTGAGGAGGAAAACACTGGTTTAGGATCTGGGCAGCAATGTGAAATATTGTTTCTTTTTTTAATAGTTTATTTATTAAAACATTTAAAGAAAGAGAAGAAATAGCTACATCAAAGATAAAAAAATATGGAGACATAGTGGATAAAGAATAAAAGAGCAGTTAAGTAAATAAAGAGTTGACAACTGCAAAACTTTGAAATTCATTATTCCATTTATTACCTACATGTATATAACTAAGTTCATCCTGTTATCTTAGGAAATAACTAGACATCTCTATAAAAACTCTAAACTTGATGTTGATATCCCCCACTCTTTGTAATCATTTAAAGAGAAAAGAAATAGAAAGAAAAAAAAGGGGGGAGAGAAACGTTGCTGTTGGAGATTGGAATTCAGCAGGTGCTTTTGTTAGAGGCTGGGTTCCTGAGCATATGCAGAGTGCAATATGAATCCCAAACAATTAAGTAGCCAAGAGTCTCCTTAAAAAGAAAAAATATTCATCGTACAGTCGCTTTGCACCCAGAATATAGGCTTAGCCCAGCTCCCGACGAACATTAACAGACATTGGTTCTATTTCAAGCCAAAAGCGTGTTACTCTCCCTCTTATTAACTCTCTATTTCCCCTGGTGTGCCAAAAGCTAAGTGCAAAAAAGGTGATTCAATTTCCAACAGGTTCACTTTCCAAATGTGGGACCAAGATCCTGACCAAGCCAGAATTCACTTTGTTATGCATTCGTATATCATTTTATTTCCCCCTCCGGCTTGAAGGCGTTTGAGCAGGTTTTATGCAAAAGGGCTGCTTTGAACCAACGGAGGTTTCTTGCTCCCTCGACCGCTAGGAGTCAGTTGTGCAAAACGGTGCGTATAAACAATAACTCACCGACCAATTGCTGCCGTGCTTGTCATTTCAAATCCATCTGTAGTTGTCCCCCCCTCCTTTAACGTCTCTGTGAGTTGGCTAGATTTTTTCGCTTTAAAAAGATAGATTTGTTCGGCCCTGCCGCTGAGTCGTGGCTCGATAAAGGTGGGATTTATTTTTATTTTTTTTAGGGGGAGCTATTTCCTCCAGCACAAAATGAGGAAGAAGCTATCTGACACCCCGATGCGAAGATCTACCCGCTTGCAACAGGAGAAAACTGCAGAAAAGGTAGGAAGATCGATCCGCAGGTGGGATCCCCGACCGCTGTACTTTAAAGAATCTTGGGATGCTCAGCTGGGAAAAATTTGCAGTATTCCGAACTGGAATTACAGAACAGATCGTTATATATATAGCCTTATGCTGGTCTACGACCGTAATAAAGATTTGATCCGATCTATATGGCCGTGTTTTAATTTTAAAAAAAATTGTGGCGTCTGCTGGACAGCTCCGTTCGGCCCGTTATAAACCACGCTTGGCAAAGGTTCCTTCCCGGCTTTTTAGCTGGCTGGAATAATGCAGTTTAATGCTTTTTTCCTATCCCACCTTTCTAATTTTTATAAATAACTCAAGGCGGCGAACTAAGACTCCTAATACTCCTTCCTCTTCCTATTTTCCTGACAACGACAACCCTGTGAGGTGGGTCAAGCGGAGAGAGAGGGACTGGCCCAAAGTCACCCAGCTGGCTTTCTTGCCTACGGCGAGGTTAGAACTCACCGTCTCCTGCTTTCCAGCCTGATGCCTTCACCCCTAGACCAAACTGGCTCTCAGCTTTAAAAGTTTAAAAAGTGTCAACACAAATGTTTGCGTTGTGTTGACAATTCAGACACAACTAAATTCCAGTTTCTTGGTGCCCCAGCTGAGTTTCTCATCCCATCCACTGCGGTTCCCACGGAGTCGCTGGATTTCTCCAGATCTCATTTTGCTAAAGGGAAATTATTTTAGAAATGGGGGAAGCGTGCACCCTGTCGAATCTGGAGGCCCAAAATAAGGGTGGAGCTGTTCTAGACAACGTGGAGGTGGGAGTGAAGAAAAATCAGCAGAGCAAAAAATAACCTATATTTAACAGGGCTGCTTTTCATAACTCGTTCCAAGCCAAATCTGAATCAGTGGTTTTAATATATAACTACTTTGTGCGTGTTGTTTGGAAGGAAGATAGGGACTGCGTGTTATCGAATGGAGGTACAGTCTGAATTTAGTCTGCACATTTTTTTCTCTCTATATCTGCGTAACTGAAAGCACCAAATGCTTGCTTTAAAAAATAAAATGTACAGTTCAGGCGGGGAGTCTGGATTGTTTCTGGCAGAATCAGCTGTTCTTTGACCCCTTGCTCTATAATGGATCATCGCCGTGTTATGCAAGGAGGTAAAATATCTTCCTGGTGTTGCTGGAAATCTTGGATTGGACTGGCTAAGGATGATGGGAGTTGCAATCTAACCGCCTGTGAAGGACCACAGGGTCTCACCCTTGCATTAAGGCTTGACATGCAGGGATAGCTGGATTTTCTGGCTCTTCCTTTGCCGAGGGCTAAAGTTTAGCACGGGAGCGCTTAATCCATATATAGAGGAAATTCCAGCTCCGAAATTTGGGGCCTTCAGGTAAAAGGATCTTCGGTAGCACAAGGTTTTATACCTGGCCTTTCTCGGTTAGCAAAGCAAAACGCCGTGCGATACATTTTCCAGGACATAAATGTTCCCATTTGTTACAATAAATCTATGTAAGTACATTTGTTGTAGCAAAAGGCTGAAGCCATTATGAAAGCATTCCAATGCTGCTGTGTATTAAACGAGAGCTCTATTTATAGCAATCAGTCTTCCCGTTTTGTGAGCCTCTTTCTCCCCTCTGCTCTGTGTTGAGCATGAGAAGCGAATCTCTTTTGGGCGGGAAATAGAGTTTTCTGTGGTTCCTCTGTGAGTAACGACGTGTATCGTTTTAACCTTATCAGAGCTCATTTGAAAGCTTGCTTCCTGTCAAATAAACCGTACTAGGTTAGCTGGAATGTTAATAGTTTGATCTGGGGAACGTCAGGCAGCCTTTTCAGTAATTGTATCCCTTGTTTGCAATGCTCACTCCATGCTGGGTGTTGATCCTACAATCCTTTCCCAGTGGGAAACCTTTAAAAGTTGTTTCCCAAACCGCTTGCAGTTCGAAGGAATTGCTGCCGCTACGTTGAACCAATTCTCGACATCCCCCGGCTGGCACAGCCATTGACCATGCTGGGTTTGGGGATGAGGGTCATTGACATCCCACAAACCTAGAAGATATCCGAGGAAGGCTGAATGCTTTTCTTCTGATTGGGCAGCTAGTTTTATTACGACGGCGTAATCATTTTAGGTCCTGCTTTTCTATCATGATTCTAGTTGCGGCCGTTGTTCTAGATGCAGGTAGTCCCCGAATTAACAACACCCGGTTTAAGGACGACCCATAGTTGAGAACGGAGCCTATTGTAGCCAAATTCGAGTTAAATACATAATGATTTGAGTTAAATACACAATGGTTCGAGTTCATTACCCAATACTACTTATACAGTATTATACAGTAATACTATTCTGACTTATGGACAAATTCGACTTAAGGACAGACCTTGGGAACGGAACTTTTTCTTAAACTGGGGACTACCTGTAGTTTCCCCTGATAGATAGACAGACAGACAGACAGACAGACAGATGTATATTTTCATTCTTTTTGGTTACTTAGTGTTTTTTACCTGCTTTATAAGCTGTCCAGAGCTTACAAATGGTAGTAAGTAAGTAAAACGTTATCAGGAAGAACAGAATAATCTTCTCCATGCAGGCAATGTGCATACTCTGCCGTCTTTAGATAAAAGAAGCAGGGACCAGAGATGAAAAAGCGTGACCTTGTTCCACCCGAAAGTGTCCCAGCTGGAGTAGACAACATTTGAGCGTAGGGCAGACGTTAGCCGCCGAACGCTGGCTCTGCTCGCAGATAGATTCACTTTCGGTCTTTGGAATAGAAAACTTGGCTCGACTGGGTGAGGCACTTTGGGGTGCCCGTTGGGGTTCACAGCGCTGGGCAGGCTGGTCCAATGTCCCAGCTTTCTCCAAAGCGCTTTCGTGTCTTGCTGTCAAAGGACGGTGGTGGCTGTGTGCGCGATCCAAGGTGGGGAGAGAGATGGCCTTCACACTCCTATCTCTGCAGCTGCAGAAACATCTGTGTCTTCTCTCTGCAAGGGGAAACTCCCGAGAGAGTTAAATTAACTCGAGTTGCAGCTACGAAGGCCAATGGCCATGACAACAGGGTGGTTTTGTGTGTGGGTGTGGGTGTTTTAAGGTGGCTGAAAAGTTTGCAACTTTGGAACATGCCCAGAAAGTTATTCCTGGAGGCTACGTGTTAGGAAGAAACAATGTTGGAAGGCTACATCCTTCTTCATCCGAAGTTGTAGTGGAATGTCCTATTTTCTCTGTTTAATCGTTATATATGGGTGCCCTACAGACAATTTATGATATTTAATTTAATGTAAAATGGCCATTTTCTTCTATAAACACTTCCTCACGCGTTTGGCGCGTGACCTTTGAACGTTTTTTCTCTGGAAAAAAAATATTGTGAACTTATTGTTCTTGGCCTTGGGCTAATGATCAGCCAAGATCAGCCGGAGGTATTATAGTGTCTGTCCTTCCAGGAAGGGCAAGTCGGGAAACAGACACCACAAGGATCTCAGGTATGGCACCTTTTATTGCGGGAGGGTAGGATGGCAGAATCTTGGAGGCCTGCCAGAGATTCCCTTTGCCCCCTCTTCTCCCAAACAGAATCAAGGCAGGGTTATCCTGAGTTTCTTTCTCACACTTTCCCCTTTCCCTGCACTAAATTGTCATTTTTCCTCCCTCAACAGCTCCTGAATACAGGTAGTCCCCGGGTTAAGGACGCCCAGTTTAAGGATGACCCGTAGTTAAGAACGGAGCCTATTGTAGCAAAATCTGAGTTAAATCCACAAGGGTTCAAGTTCCTTACACAATACTACTTAGACAGTACTATACAATAATGCTGTTTTGGCTTTCGTACAAGTTCGACTTAAGGACAGACTTTGGGAACGGAACTGGTTCTCAAACTGGGAACTCCCTGTACCTTTGTCAACATTACAGGTAGTCCTCACTTAACGTCCACAATTGGGACTGGAAAGTCGGTCGCTAAGCGGGGTAGCTGTTATGCACAATGTCCCGTGACCACGCCGCTTAGCAATGGCCTTTCCAGCGGTCCCAGTCGCCATTGTTAAATGAGGACTTCATGTGACTACGACTTCCGTCTTCCTGCTGACTTCCCCATTGACTTTGCTTGTGGGAAGCCAGCAGGGAAGGTCACAAATGGCGATCGCATAACTGTGGGAGGCTGCAGCGATCAGAAGTGTGGGCCGGTTGCTGAGTGCCCGATTTGCAATCACGTGACCGTGGGGGCACTGTGACAGCCGGAACTACGAGGACCAGTTGTAAGTCCCATTTGTTCAGCACCGTCATAAGTTCAAACGGTTGCTGAACGAGTGGACGTTCAACAAGACTATCTGTATCTCTGTCTTCTTCTATATATAGTAATCTCTAGCATACCTAACTATATTTATATGTGGATAAATTGGTTTACTTGTCATTAATTATCATACCTCCATTTCTAATAGGTGTGATTGATGTCCGTGTGGGTGTTTATGTGTGTGTGGGTGTGTATATATAATATATGTGTGTGTGTGTGTGTATTCCCGCATAGGAAGTACAGCTGCACCACCCACAGAAGAGGAGTTCCTTTATTTTCTGCCCCATTTTTCTAGTGATGAAATAGTGTCAGACCATTTCTGATTAAACTCCCATGTGATTTCTGAACAATAATCCAGAGTGAACCTCAGCGTTCCAGAGGAAGTCGAACTGCTGACATTCTCCAGCCTCGAGAAAGCATTAAAGCTTACAAGAAGCAGGTGGATCCCACCAAGGATCCACCAGATCTGCCAGAAGTTCCTTCAGAACCAGAAGCTCAGCCCGATGTCAGGCAGCATGTGGAAAAAGAGAAAGTGTTGGTGAGTCTTGAATTAGTGTTACTTCAGAAATTTGGGCTTAACTTCCAAGATATAGCACTGCAGGAAGACCTAGTTGATTCCCAGTCCAGATCCCCTTCCCCTCTCCAAATTGAGGATTGCGCTGAATTTGACGCACGAGATATGCAGAATTATTCCTGTGCGACAGGGATGATCTTGGCCGTATTTGTGAAAAATTGCCATCGTGGTGTTCCCCTTTCGAGGTGGGAGACCCACAAAATGACAAACAGTAATCAACAATTCTCAGTCTAGGTTGAACTGTTATATAAAGATGGAGTAGATGCCTCCAGGTCTCAAGGCTTGAAAAAGAGCAGCCCAAAGTCAATTGACTTGTAAAGGTGGGAGGAAAATGCCTAGGATTTGAACATGGGGCTATCCTATCTATATTGGGTTTGATTCCTGTCTTCTGCAAGAGGTGGATCATCTGCGTATATGTGATTTCTTTGAGGTCTGCAATAAAGCAGCTATTCCAGCCTTGTTAAATCGGTGAAACTTTTGTTCTTACGGGAGACCCAGTTGAGTTTCTCCGGTGTGGATATCGATTGCCGTATTTAGCTAAATCTAACGGGGGATAAGCCCTGAATATCAGTGGAATTCAGCAGAACACTGCCTCCCCCCACCAAAAAAGATGGAGGCCCTCCTGCTTTGTATCAGTGATTTTTCCTGGTTGCCAGCATACTACTTTAGGAGACCCGAAAGAAGGGGTTTGGTGGTACATTCAGCGACAATCAGAAGAACAGCAGGGCAATCTGGTGGGGTCTTTATCCTTTCCTCTGCTCCCATTTGGCCAGCTTCAAAAAAAAAATTTTTTTTTTTCACTGTCCCTCAAACCATTTGAGTCCCCCATTAGGGGGAGATGGGCAGAGATCAATGTAATAAATACATAATTAAATGCATTTTCCTCCCTGGGTCCCTGGAAAGACAGATCTTCTTCCTGCTGGTAGGGAATCACTGGTCGAAATGCCCAGTCTTGTCTGTCTTGAGGAAAAGCAGAAACGGACGTCAGGCCAAACCGAGACATCCATCCATTTTCCCTTTCAGCCCCCCTTTGTGAGGCTGAGGAGACTGGAGTTGAAGGAAGACCCTTCCCCACCACCAGACAGGGGAAAGGAGGTAACGCAGTTGGGGCAAAGGCATGCAAAGATCTAGAGTTGTTCCTGCAGCGTTCTGAAGCACGGTCCACCCCGTGCCAGTCAGGGCTTCTGTGCCTTTGCTGCGATGGTGCCACGTTGCACCACCTCGTGGTGGGCAGCATGTAGAAATGGGAAGGTGGGACAAATTAAATTCCTAAATAAAGAAATTGTGCCATGCAGGTCCGAATTTCTGCATGGAGGTCTGATCTCTGTTTATCAGCATTTTTGATATCCCAGAATTGCTCTTGCAGTGACCTCCTCTAGTTTTGTCCCTACAATTTTGTGGGGGAATTTGGAAGGTGGGTCTGGTTGAGACATTGTGGCTGTCCCCAACAACCCAGGGAGATGCTGTGGTTCAGTGTGGACTTGAAACCAGCTTTCCTTGGTTCTGGTCCAAAATCCTAACCATGATACCATCATGTTTAAGGCACAGGAGCCCTGTTACTTGAGAAAATAAACTGGCATTTTTCCACCCATGGGTGTTTGTGGGGAGGCAAAGGAGGGGAATGGGGTGTGATGACATCATTGTGCAAATGATACAACTGATGTTCTAACCTCAGATGTCATGATGTCATGGCAAAGCCATGACATCTGTACAACAGTGTCATGCTACACAGAGCATCGTTTTGACACTATGGTAGCTTATCACAGACATGGTTGCTTCTATGACCTCATTCCAATTTTTGGGAGGGGGAGGGAGGAACATAAGAGAAGAAGCTGTGGAAATCCACAGAGCTAATTGCCTTCAACCCTTCAATTACTTTTCTCAAAAGGGGTCACAACCTTTGCTTGGACGGCCTAAGAACAATAGCCTCCAAGTTTGATTCACGCTGGACTGTTTGAATGGTGCTATTTCAGTATAATAATCCAGTTTACTAAGCTAGGGGATAGACAAGTCCTTTCAGTGAGCAAAGTGCTTAGAACTGTACTTTCCTCAAACCAGGATGAGCAGTTTCCAAGCAAGCCATGATATGAAGTGGATTCCAAGCCATATTTATGATTTGACTCAAAAATTAGACCAGCTTTGGACGCCAGCTAAACCAGAAACCCTGGTTTGCAAACCAAATCAGCTGGTTTACTCAACACAACTCCAATGTGTTTGAGGGTGTTGTCTGAGCCAAGTTCTTAGTAATGGAAGATGTTCTGATGAGTTTGTTCACACGAAGGAGGAAATAAATTCAGTTGTTCGTTCCCTTGTTCCATAGCTAGAGAAACCAAACGTTCAGTGGGAGGTAGTAAAGGATCTGCGTGCTCGGCTGCAAGTTCTGGACACCTCGAAGCCACAAAGTGGGAAGGCTGGACATCTGGAGGACCCAACCACACCCAGCCTGGAAAGGCCAGTTGAAACCCGGAGGGAGCCGAGACAGGAGTCCTGGACTGGGATCACCCCAAGAATGAAGGTGCCCCCAATGAAGAAGACAGAGGTTTCCAAGTTGGCATCTAAAACTATACCAGCACAAGGAGTCCACAAGAAATGGCCCAAGGTACATTGGGGGTTCTTGATCCCCAGAACTGAATGATCTCCAACTCCCTCTCTCTTAGGTAGTGTTTCTTAAACTTCTGACTCTCAGGAGCCCTTCCCACTTTGAAAAATTATGGAGGACCCCAAAGATAAATATGGGTGATATTTATCCATATTCCCCGTATTAAAAATCGAAATGGACGTATTTGTGGAATCTTTATTTATTGAATCGTGTAAAAATAACAACATTAAGCCCATAAGATATGAACACTGTACTAAATCAACCTCTCTTGTATTCCTCCATGTTTTATTCTTAGCCCAACCTCTATTCTCTCTTCTTCCTTCTCTTCTTCCTCATCCTGAGCATTAGTTGCTGGTTCGTATGGAAACATGGAATCCCCAACTCTTTCATACTCGGATATGGCCCTTTGACCGTATGGAAAGGTTTTGCAACGCTGTGGAGCGAGACGGAAGAATGTGATGCACAGTGCAGGCAAGGGCTCCACATTTATTTACATGGCAGAAAGGTGGCTCAGATGTTGGGCCAAGCTTGGGGCAACTCCAACGCCGCTGAAACCCCTGTCTTTTCTTCTCCCTTCTCTTGTTTCTAGCCTGGTCCTCCTAGAGAGCATCCCAGACAGCTTACAGTTTCAATCTCCAAGTCCTCAAAATCCCACCATTTACCAAGCGTGGATGGACCTTCTGTCGGGAGCCAACAGCACTGTAGAGATTGCGGCTTTCTACTTTACCCTACGAGACTCCGATTTACATATGAAGGAGCCTTCTGCAAAGCAGGTCCGTTTCTCATTTGGGGCTCAGGGGTGAGGATCCATCTCTGTAAGCCTCATGCCGAGAAGTGGGGCAGAGCCAAACAGGTCTTGTGTTCCATCTACAGGTAAATTTTCAGGTTAAAATCTTGAACTAAACTGGAGTTGGTGGTGGTTGAGAATTGATCATTTCAAGTAGGTGACCTCTTGAGCATTTCTTCCTCCTCCCACCATGAAGAATTCATGCTTACCTTTTAAACATAGTTGCTATGGTCCTAAATTGCTTGAAAGTTGGTTACCAGCAATAACTGGGTTTGGGAAAGCGACTGTTGCAAAACGTACATCCAGAAAGGTAGCCAGTGTAGATCTTTCTCCAGACATGGCAGGCCTGCTAGCAAACATGTACAACACATTGAGTATCAGGATCACCAGACATATTCCCTGTTGATCAGAGATCATCTGGAGTGTGGAGGGTGGAACATCTGTAGAAGGCTGTTGAAAAACTGGAGCATATCCAGAGGAGGGTAACTGGGATGGGACAAAGGCATCTGATGAAAAATGTTTGATGCTGCTCTTCCCAATATAGTAACCACATGCAAAAAGGTATCATTGAATAGCAATTATGGTGACGGTAATCACCGGCCCTTTGTTAGCTTTGTGAGGTAGTCCAGAGAAGAAGCACCACCAGGAGTACTAGCTCCATCTTTATTGTAAGGTTACCTGAACAGAATCTTGCAAGACTGAAAGTATTTCTCCCATCCCTCACTTATACTCTCCTAAAAACTAGGGAGGGTCCCTTCTAAGATGCTTTCCCCACCCCCATCCTTCCTTTGGACTCGGATTTCATTGCTCTGACCATTGTCTAGGCTGTAGATCTTCCTCCTGTCTCCCAAGGTCATTCCCCATACCATTACCTTCCTTGACTGCTGCCTTAAAATGATTATTTCCAAACAAGATCCTTGCAGAGTCTTCTTTAGCAAGATTTATGGAGATGAATACCAGGAATTCCAGGGACTGAGCAATTTCCCATTTAGAACCTGTAGGCCCCATAGTGCATTAGGGCAGGGACTTTTTGATTCTCTTCCTTTGATCCAGCAAGGAGGCAGTTCTCCTCACTGATAAGGGGAAAGCTTGCCGCAGACTGTCTTATAACAGTCTTCTGAATCTTCATCTTTCTGGAAATTAACTCTTGCAACAGTATTAAGTCCAACCAGGCTCGAAGATATTGGAATGCTATTTGTTCAGGGTGGAGCGAGGAGAATTGAGATGCAGAAATGAATGGCATACCCTCAGAATGGGCTTGGTTGGCATCTCTTTGCCCAGGAGCAGGCCACCTGAGTGTCACTGCTTTGTGTCATTCTGCAGGGCCTAGATGTGTTCAATTTGCTACGCAGCCTGCCTTCGCGGGGGGTAAAGCTCAAGATCGCCGTGAATAGCCCTCAGTCGTCCGAGGATGACACAGATGAATTGGTCCGTCACGGTAAGGTGACTGCAAAGGATACGGAGGTTCTTTCTTCCCCACGGTGGCTATTTGCAAGAAATCCGCTTGATCTTCCTTTTAAGACGTGAAAGTCCCCACACTTACGACCGCAGGTTTCACAAGTTTATTTCCCCCTCCGTGGAGGAAGAGCTTGTCCATCTGGGATCAGATTTCTTGGAAAGAATGATGTGGAATTGTAATATTATGATGGAGGAAGAGCGAAATGAACCTGATAGGCATAAAAAATAGGAGCTTTGCCATTTCTCATTCTCATTTGAAATTATTAGCTGCCCAGCTCCGATGGTCTCTGGGCAGCGTACCAAACTAGAGCAAACATAAAAACAGAGCTTGGTTGAAGGATGTCCTTAACAATAGAATCTAAGCCCCTATTTAAACATTTCAATTTTTATTTATTCGTTATAATTTGGCTCACAAGTGGCTCACAAGCAAAATGACAGAGACTCTATCAGCTCCAGCTTTTGCTGCTGGAGCACTGATCCTACAAACAAACGTGTGTGTGTGTGTGGGGGGGGGGAACAATGCTACATCCATAATCGTTGCAGAACGATTGATTGATTGATGAATTATACATCGCTTCAATCGCGGTGACTCTAGGAAGATACAGAAGCGACAGCTGCAGCCAATGCAATATAACCAAACATCTATAACAATATTACACAATAAAAGGAAACCAATATATAATCCTGGTTTAAAAACTTGCAAATCACGTATCATTCCTGGCACGAGAAGTCTAGAAGACTCAGTCCCAAAAGCTGTTTGAAACAGGCGAGTTCTAGAAGGCCGTCAGAGGGATAGCGGAGAAGTGTTCGATAGCGATCGATTCGAATAAAAACATCCCGTAAAATTGCCGGGAAAGCGGAAGAAGATCCGGGGCGTTTGGTGGTGCAAGCGGTAAGGAGAGATTTGTCCTGCGTCTTGCTCCCCAGGCGCAGATGTGCGGTATGTAAATATGACCCAGCTGACAGGCGGGATCGTGCACACCAAATTATGGGTGGTGGATCGGAAGCACATCTACATCGGGAGTGCCAACATGGACTGGCGTTCGCTCACTAAGGTACCTCCGTTGGACAGGGTGGTGCAGGTCAACAGGGGAAGCCTCTGTTCCGTAAGGAGGTAAGGCGATCGGTGGGGAGGCAGGTCTCTTAGCTGATAACGGGGAACTGTACCGCTGGCTGGATCTGCTGGATCTGGATCCTTCGTGGGGATCAACCCTTACCGCTGGGGTCATTCTGGAGGTGACAGTCTCTGGGGAAGGGTCGGTAAAGCTGAAGGATCTCCCCCAGGATGCTAACCTGATTCTTTTGATCCTAGGTGAAGGAGCTGGGAGTTGTGTTGTACAACTGCAGCTGTCTGGCGAAGGATCTGCACAGGATCTTCGCTATGTACCGAGCGTTGGGCAAGGAGGGGGCCTCCATCCCTACCACGTGGCCCAGAAAATTTGCCGCAGAGTCCAGCCTGCAGGAGCCTCGGAAGCTGCAACTCAATGGGGTAGAGGCACAGGTCTACATTTCCGTAAGTGCGTTTTCGTAAAAGCGGTTCAGGACAGGGCCTTTCCAACTCGGGGATCCAACTCCTAGACATCCCCAGCCTGCCTAGCCTGGAGGAGAATGATGGGAGTTGGGAGCCCCACATCTGGAGGGGCAGGCTGGAGACAAGATCAGGAAGGTAGGAATATAACAAGTTGGCTATTCCAATTTGATATCTTTGCCTGCCTCCTTGGTCTGTGTGGCCCAGCAATTTTTGACATAGTCTAGCAACCACTTTTGGGCACAGAGCAGCAGCTGATTGTGAACTACAGGCCACTCCCCTCAAAATAACCTAAGTTTCTAGTCCTCATGGCTCAGGTAGCTTTCATCCGATTTAGAATGCTGGGAATTGGACCTGGGATTTTCTGCCTACAAAGAAAGGGACAAGTGTGGGTCAAATCCCCTCTCAGGTTAATCACTTTTCTCCTTCGGGTGTTTTTCAAATGTGGTGGATTTTAACTGCTCTGGTGGCCCCTAAAACTCAGGCCCCTGACTTGGTGGGGAGCTGGAAAGAACCTAGACCCTGAATTGGACAGAGAAACACCCAAAACCTTTGCAAAGTGGCTTTTTCGCCCCCCACTCCCCCTACGAATCTCAAGTAAATCAGGGAAAGCGAAAAGCATTTATTAAGGGGGCGGTCAAGTCTTTATGTAGGATACCGAAACAAATGACACGCACATTTGATCGATGTGATGCCATAAAAGACATTCATGTGCAATAAAGGGTTTGTTTCGTTAGAGGCGAGAAAAGACAGACACCTTTAAAATACGTTGCATCTCCTCCTTTTCCACCTGGCTCTGCTCCTTTAACCTTTGCAATTTTCAGCGAGGATTTCAGAACACAGCCCTGTAGTTGGGTTGCTGAAAAGGCTAGTTTTTGTACATCAAAGGACATGCTTCTGCCTCCAAGGACAAACACAGTTTCCTGATCTTGAAAAGGAGGCATGCATGGAGATTATTAAAGGGCTAATAATAAAGCCCACCATTTTACGTAAAATATCTAAAACCACTTTCCTCCGGCTGGGGTTTTTCAAATGTGGTGGGTTGGGTACACCCCAAATCTCCCTGGCCTGGATCTCCGAAAATCACCTATGTGGTGCAAATGATGTAGCAGGTAGAAACACGAGGTCTGTTTTTAAACTTTGCAACGTTCTCATTTTTGCATGCAGAGCTCCCCCCCGGCGCTGTGCTCCGCCGGCCGTACGTCCGACCTCACCGCCATTCTGAGCACCATCAAAGACGCAGAGAAATTCATCTATATTTCTGTGATGGATTACGAACCACAGTGTTTATTCTGCAAATCTGAAAGGTGAGGTCAGCGCGGCCCGTTTTTTATTCATTTTGCAAAGGTACGCGGCTGCCCGTCTCACGTAACGTGGCTCTGGGCGGCGAACGAACACGGCAACGATTACAGCAAGGCAACCCATCTTGAAACATCGATAAAAATTAAAAACAGAAAAAGCCAAGATTACAGGAGAATAACAGTCACCTAACATCAGACACCCACCTCACAGGCTTCCCATGGAATATAAATATTCTAGCCTTTCCCTATAGCCAACGTTCAGGTTGCTATATGAAAACTGGACTTGGTGGCGCCCAACCAGCTCTTAAAATGCGCATGTGGCAAGATGAAAATATACTCAATCAATCTTTATTAAGGTCATTAACCAGCAGGCAATATCACCTGCCAATATCCTAATTTATAAACCCGCCCCATTTAAATCCCAGTTGAAAAACCCACCGGAAGCTTTATGAATATACTGTAATATAACATGGTTTTACGCAGAAATTATGTCAGGAGCTGCATTTCAAAAAGTGGGTAGGCCCAGCCCAAACGCCCCAAATGTGGCCTAAAAGCTATTAAAATTAAATTAATTTGGCACAGCAGCTAGGATTGCTTGGTTCTCAAAATATTCCCCCTTCGGTCAAGGCATAAATTACAATTGGACTCACAGACGTGGTTTAGAGAGAGTTGTGCCTGTGGACCCGAGCAAGGATTTTCAAACATTTTCAGGCTGTTAGGTAAAAAAAAAAAAGAATTTCCCAGGATCCCTGATAGACAAAACTAGCGATAGAAAATTGGCTATGTTTAAGTGAACTTCCCCCACCTTAATCTCTCATGGAACTGGATCAAGTTCCACAGAACTCACTTTCACTAGATTACACCCTCCTGGTGTCCACCCAGATGTATCTCAACAGATGCTCTCCAAAGTGATCTCAAGACACCAGAATTTGAGAGAAGGAAAGACAGGGAGAGGATCACGGATATTATAACGGCAAGTGGCTACCTTGTGGGGCACTGTGCTCTTGGCCCCTTCCTTCTCATAATCATGCCCTTGTCAATAAACCAGATGAAGGAATCTACTCCAGAGGAAGACTAAAACTAACTTTATTGAGATGGGCTCGAATAACAGAATCTTGCAAGTCTGTGCTGTGCCTCCTTCCCCTTCTTATACTCCCGTGAATTAGGGAGGCGTCTGTCTGATCCACCTCCAGATGTTATCTGGACATTCTGGACTTAAAAACGCTTCAGCCCCATTTGCCTAGATCACGGATCCTGCGGATCTCCATCAAGGTCATTGTCCTGTGAGAACTAGAGCGGAAAGAGTTAAGCGCGTACTCTTATCCCCAGAACAAAGAGGTAGAGATAAGAGAATGAGATTGGCACCTCCCTGAGGAATGCAGGATGTTTGTGGGGTGACCCTGGTAATTGCTCTCACTCTGAGAAGATTTCTGTAACGGGAATGAAGCCAATAAACCTTGCTGGATAGAATCTGTACTGTCTCCTGGAGTTTCATGGGCTAATCCTGACACGTCCTGACTCTCTACCCCCGCTCTGCTTTTCAAGGTTCTGGCCCGTCATCGACAACGCGTTACGGACTGCAGCCTGCGACAAACGAGTGACGGTGCGTCTTCTCATCGGCTGTTGGCAACATTCGCGGCAAAACATGTTCGTCTTCCTGGAGTCCCTCATGGTCCTGAGAAGGAAGCCCCTCCATTGCCCCATCGAAGTGGTGAGTCCTTTGTTTGACTTGGATTTCATTCCCGAGTTTTGCAAAGGTGTTGCAACTGAGAACGCGGGATAACAAATGGTGAAGGAAGGTCGATCTGGCTTTGGGAAGGAGGAAGGAATGATTGAAATGTTAAGGGGGGACTTTCAGGAAAGGTTTCATAGTCCTGAGAAAATGAGAACCGTGAGAAAGAAATTCAACGTAATCCCGCCTTGGCAACTGGCGTGTATTTACGACGGTTGCAGCATCCCAGGGTCAGGTGATCACCATTTGCAACCTTCCCAGGGGGCTTCCAACAAGCAACGTCAATGGGGGAAGCCAGATTTACTTAACGACCACGGTGATTCACTTAACAACCATGGCAAAAAAGGTAGTAAAATCGGGTGTGACTCACTTAACAACTACATTGCTTAGCGATGGAAATTCTGGTCCCAGTTGTGGTCGTAAGTCGAGGACGACTTGCATTTGAACGTCATTTCAGTCGTCATAACAACAACGCAATCTTTCATGTTTTTAAAATGATTTTTATTGCAATTTTTAAAAAGGAGGGCTACAGAAAGAACAGTAAGCCAAACAATTAAAAACAGCAACATCCATCAGATTAATTAGTGATGAATTGGTAATCCTCAAACAAACCAAAAGAGAGGAAACAAATAGAAAATGAAACAAACGGGGAAAAACTGTAAAAATTATGATACTAAATTAATATAAATCTCCTGTGCAACCGTTAATTGTAAGGCAGCTGAAATGCTTGGATGATTGATTGATTATGCGCCTTCGAGTCAGTGTCGACTCCTAGTGACCACATAGATAGATTTTCTCCAGGAGGATCTGTCCCTAACCTGGTCTTTCAGGTCCTTTTTTTTTTTACTAAGAAAACCACATGCATAGAAAATATAAAATGGTTGGACGAGAGGGAGGTACATTTTGTTCTTTGTTTTTCCTTTTCAGAAACTCTTTGTGGTGCCCACGGAAGGGGAACAAATTCCTTATACCTATGTTAACCACAACAAGTACATGGTGACTGATCGAGTGGCTTACATTGGTACGTAGCTCATGCCTGAATCTAGTTTCTCCATTTATGGCTGGTAGAAGCCGGTACTGGAAGTTAGGTGGTAGAAGCCGGTACTGGAAGTTAGGTGGTCTTATCTACAAATTATTTGTTGAGAAAACTCCAGGATTTAGACAGGAAATTTCTAAGCCTCCTTCTGTCCTTGTATGCATCTAAATTCTTGAATAACCACCACCGTCTAGGTCAGTGTTCCTCAACGTTGGCAACTTTAAGATGTGGAGACTTCAACTTCCAGGATTCCCCAGCCAGTTGAAGTCCACACATCTTAAAGTTGCCAAGGTTGAGAAACACTGGTCTAGGTAGTATACAGATTGGTTTAAAACACATTATATGAAATAAAACATCAGAGATATACAACATGGTATCAGGGATTGTGCTTAAAAGCATCAGTGATAATAAGAATATATACAGCACCCACACAAGAATAACCAAGAAATCCTATTGGCTAATAAACTGCAATCCAATTTACGGATTGTGGTAATGGCTGTGTGGTTTGCAGACTTCGCATCTTATGCTAAACCATAAACCATAGTTTACCAGGCCCAATTGGCTTGGTTTGCGCAACACGGCCTACATCTCATGGCTTAGTGCAATGAGGAAGCACGGCCAGAATTTTACAGTTTGCATTTTACTTTGTGATGTGAGGAAGCCCCTAATGTAGGGTAAGCAGTAGGTGCGTGGGTGCCAATGGGCCTACCGATTCTTCTCTGATTCCTACTAAGCCCTCAACTTTTAAAAAGAAATTAAATAGAAAGCCAGCGTGTTTGAAAGCAAAGCATCAGGACCGAACACGTTTCTTTGCAACAAAATCTTTGCATCTCGCAAACCTTCTTTTCGGTTGGTGGGGAGCATCCTAGCAGTTCATTTTCTTTCCATCAGGGAGGGACAGACCATGCTCAGCAGGCAGCCATTTTGTGAGTGTGCTCATCACAGATTCTCAGAAACCCCAAACAGTTTCTTAACCTTGCTTTATAGTGGATTGCAAATGACATATAAATGCATGCACTTTCTCTTTTTGTCTCCATCTGCAGGTACGTCCAACTGGTCTGAAGATTATTTTCTCCACACCACCGGAGTTGGGCTGATCGTCAACCAGAGTGACGTGGCACCCGAAGCCCAAAGTTACACCTTGCGTCAGCAGCTGGTGGAAGTTTTCCTTCGAGACTGGGAATCTTCATACATTCTCCCACTCGAAAACCACTGGAAATGCATGGAGATGTGAAGAGAACGAGGGGTCTCGCTTGAAGAATCAGTCTGAAGCCCAACCTCACTCAAACCCTTGGTCATGGAAGTCTTCCTTTAAACATCCTGTGTTTAAAAGCTTTTAGTGTGCTTTCGGGAAAAAAATGGGGCTGCTTGCATTGTTAATCTACTGCCTCTCTGTGTTCACAAACTCTCAGCAGAACAGGGCCAGGACAGGGACATCTGTCGCTGATCATCCTTCTGAGCTCCAGGAAGCTCCAGGAACTGAAGAACCAAGTTAGGGACAGATCATCATGGAGAAAATCTTATCTACGTGGTTGCTAAGAGTCGACAACAACTTGATGGCCCTCAATCAATCCATCCATCAATCCAAGATTCGTAGTGTCCAAAATCCAGGTGGGAACCTACGGTCCTCCAGCTGCATGCTGGCCAATGGTGAGGGATGCTGGAAGCCCATAGAGACCTACCTTTTGCATAGCAGCCCAAAATATCAGCGTGGAGCTGACCTCAGGTGGGGAAAGAGGGGGAAGGGGCTTGTAGATCTTTCTCAGCATGGAGGGAAGTGAGACATCTCAACTGTCCACCTTGCGTTTTGAACGGGGAGATGTTTTACTTCTCTGGTAGACCAGAGATCTGATTCATGCCACAGCACTGAAGCAGCATTTTGATAAGATGGGGAGTGGTCTGGAAGGAAGGTGGCCCCAGGATCCAGTTTTCTCTCAGGCTTGGAAGACTGGGGGGAAAATAGGACCTTTTCCTTGGGGCCTATTTTGGAGAGATTTGGCATTGGGGGGCCATTTATGGAATGGGAATGCCCAAGGAGATCTCCCTCTTTGACCCATTGGCGTTATACAAGTCCAAATCTGGTATCTTTTGGACAAACTTTTAAGTGAAATCCAAGCGTTCTTCAGTGTTGGTGTTCATGGGGGCAGAGGAAAGAACGAATTAAACATCTCAGTTCCTTTGACAGCTCTTTCAAATTTGGATGCTGGTCTGAAGACCAGTTGGTGCTATTACCAAGGTATGCAATGGCGTTCTCAATCTCTTTCCTTGCACTCCCCCTGCTGCTTCACTGAATTTTCAATGTACAACTGCCAAAGCTTAGCCGCATTTTGAGACCAGAGATACACAACAATTGTAGTACTCCAAAACTTTGGGGGAGGGAGAGGAAAATACAGCCCACCCTGGTTTGGGGGGATTCTAATCCTGCTCCCAGTGGTGGTCTTCTTCCCCTGAAAAAATATTCTTTCAATTCTCTATTTCTTTTTGGAAACTTGAAAGAGCGCTTCTGATTTACTGCTCCTGAAGTTTGTCGAGCAACTTACACAGAGCAACCTTCCTACAGGTATTTTCCTTCCAGGAACACAATTGTGTGGTGCGTGTGTAAATATATACATATATTTTTAGCAGTTCAGCAGTGGATTTCATTTCCTTTTGTTGAATAGCTTTGATAAAGAACTGGGACCAGTGATGAATTGATGAGCGGGGAAAACCAAAACTCCAATATCTGGGCTGCAATACCCCACCAGACCACTATCCAGTGGTTTTAAGTGCGCTCTGGTGCCCTCTAGTGGCTGCCCCCGAGTCCTGCAGCCCAGAAATGATATTCTGATTATTTCTTATCGCCAAGTTCTATTGAAATCTCTTTTTGGAAACTCAGGGATTCTGTTTGAGATGGGGAATTACGTGCCTTAATCTGTATGTGCTATAAGCAATGGAAAGGACATAGCTTGGCAGAGTTTATTTTTGATAAGTCAAAGCATTTTTATAATAAATAAGTTTTAAATCTTGTTTGCCTGTGTTCTTATTGTACTCCATCTAACTTAATTCAGACATTCCATCCAGTTTGGTTGCGATTATTATTATTATTATTATTATTGCTATTTATATCAGTCTATCAGATAGTTCTGATTGGATTTGGTACTGCATTTTGACCTATTATTATTAAAATTATAATATTATACAGTATTCATAATTATTATATTATTATTTATTTTTATTTATCAAATTTGTCACTGCCCATCTCATGAAATGACTCTGGGCGGTTTACAGCAAGATAAAAATTCATTAAAATACAACATTAATTATTAATTACTATATTAATTACTATATATCAGGGGCCTCCAAACTCTTCAGCTCATTGACCCCTTCGTGAAATTTCAGATGCTTCATCGACCCCCAAACATTTATTAGATGAAAATAATTTAATACATACTACTTTAATAGTACTACTACCGCTATTAATAATAACAATAGCGGGTGGTCCCATCGATCTTGGGGGTCAATATTGATCACTTTGGAGAACCCTGCAATTGCTCAGCTTGAGAAACTCTGGTCTAGGCCGTTTGCAGTTACTGTGTTAAAACAGCAGCCAGAACAATAATTAATATTATTAATTATTAAGTAATAATAATCAATTTTAATAATATTAATATTATCAATTATAATTAATAGATTAAGAATATTATAAATTAATATATTAATATTAATATACAGAACTTTTCATATTTTTGCGATTGAAGTTTCAAATCATACTTAATAATTAATATTAATATTAATTAATGTTAATAATTTATTAATATTAATTAATATTAATAATTTATTAATATTAATATTTATTAATATTAATAATATCATTTATTAATATTATCAATATTATTAATATTACTGTATATTAATATTAATATTAATATTAATAAAGTAATGATTAATTAATTATTAAGAATAATCATTTGAAGCTTCAATAGCAAAAATATGAAAAGTTCTGTATCAAATAATCAGAAAACACGCACACACACAAATAGGGGCGCCTGTAGCTATACCGTCCCCCCTATTTCCATTGAGGGGCCCCCGCCCTCTTTTTCACGATCCAAAGGATTAGGGCCCCTTCGTTTTCAATGAAAAGAAACCCCCCCAAACGCGATCCGCTTCGATTGCTGCGGCGCACGCGCAGTGGGGCAAACCTAGCCCAGCCCTCCGCGGCTGTCGGGCTCCTGTTCCTTTAAGGCGACCTGGAATCCTCGCGCGGCGCAGCCAATCAGCGGGCAGCAGCGTTGCAACATTAAGCCGAGCGGAGGCCGCCGCGTTCCATCCGGTTCGGAAGCCTTCCGGCTGGGACGATGTTCTATCACGTGAGTTTAGGGGGTTGTGTGGATCCGCGTCACGCGTGTGCGCGTCGGGGCGCGGATAGTTTGGGCGTAGAGCGGGAAACGGAGGCGAATGCCCGTGTGTGTGTTTACGACGAGCAACAAAGCGCTTTCTTCTGCGGGAGGATCCCCACGTTCATTTTAGCCTCAGCTTTTTCGGGGCAATTCTTTTTTAGGAAAGCTCAGGCTAGAATAAACGTGTCTTGAAAATGCCGCCCGGCTCTGGGCTGCTTCTAGCCCGGCGATCGGCCCCTTCTGGATCAAAATAACGGCGTGTCTCCGTGACAGACGCTCTGGTTTGTTTCAATCCTAGTTTGTGGAATAAGCCATGATGATGGAGGGGGCAGGAAAGATCCAGGAGCTTGATCGTGGAAGCTCCATGTGGGATGGGTTGATCCATAATGGGCTGGCTGTGGTGTTAGAATTTAATAGTAGTAATAATTTATTAAATTTGTCCGTGCCCGACTCTCAGTGACTCTGGGCCACTTGCAACAATCCCACAAATTGCAATAAAATCAATAAAGCCTAAGAGAGAAAGGTAAAATATGAGTGTTCTTCAGCCCTGCCTACCTTGCTGGGTTGTTGTGGGCAACGTCAGAGGAAGGAGTTTCTATGTATGCTGCCGAACTGGAGAAAACGGGGGTAGAAACGTAAGCCTTGAAGCTGAGCCATCAATCATGGCTTGCGGTGGCTGGTTTGGGGGCGGCCTGACCTTTGGGGGCAGGAAGCTGGTGGGGGACATAGTCTGTACTGAACCAGGTGAAGGCCAGAGTGGATACTGTCTGTGCATGATGGGGATTGTAATCCTGCACCTCTGGATGCCAGAAGGGCGAAGGAACAACATAATAGAAATGTGTAACAGTGCAAATTTCCTTCCCCAACTTCCAGTATGTCCCTCGCCGGCAGCGTGTGCTGGGTGCGAATTGGGCACCTGCCTTCTCACCACAGCATTAACACTTCCCCTCCGTGTTCTTTGCACACAGATCTCCTTGGAGCATGAAATCCTCTTGCACCCTCGTTACTTTGGGCCCAACCTTCTCAACACAGTGAAGCAAAAGCTGTTCACGGAGGTCGAAGGGACCTGCACGGGCAAGTAAGGAGGAAAGCAGGTTTCATTTTTGGTGAGGCTTGGAGCTCAGTGCCAGTGACAGACTGCATAAAAAGAATTAAAAAACAGTTCGATCCGGATAACGCAGCTGTGCTGGGCAAGTTTTTATTCTTTTTCAGTTTATCCAGGAGGAGCAATTCCACCTCGAACCTGGTTTGTCTAGGGCAGTGTTTCTCAACCTTGGCCACTTTAAGATGGGTGGACTTCAACTCCTAGAATTCCCCAGCCAGTGTGGCTGGCTGGGGAATTCTGGGAGTTGAAGTCCACCCATCTTAAAGTGGCCAAGTTTGAGAAACAGTGATCTAGGGCAAGAAGGCATAGTGTGTTTAACCCTGGTTTATTGGAAAAAGCCATAACTGAATTCACACAGCGTGCCGAGCGATAAGCCTAGCGTTGCAAACCACGATACAGTGCTGTGCCCAAGTGAAGACTATCATGAAATAGTTCTTATCATGGAGGTTCTCAGGACTTTTTTAACAGAGTTAAAATCCAGAAGACAAAAAGGGGGAATTTGTAGCTGGGGGGAAGTCGTAGCTAGATAGTTTGGGGAATACTTGACAGGCCGATTGATTCCTGGAAATCTAATGGTAAAAGAAAAAGTTTTTCTTTAGGACTACGTATGTCACGCCAACAGGACTGGCTGAGCGGCGTAGCGACCTCCAGATGGTCATGAGATTAAAAATAAAATACTACATTATAAACTACCCAGGTGTCAAAGAACAACTGTAAGACACATAACTGTCCTCTGGAAGAGGATGCTGCAGTCTCTCAGATCCCAAAACCAGGTTTAAAATGATAATGTATTAAAAAAAAAACCAGATCTTAATTGTTTTCCAGGAGGCTAGAGCGTTGGGCCCTGTTTGATATCTGAAATGCTCAAAAGGAAAGCAGGCCATAATCTTTGGAAATAAATGAGAGTTATGTTTAACGCAAGTCTTCCGTCTCTTAATTTTCCAGGTATGGCTTCGTCATCGCCGTCACCACCATCGACAACATTGGGGCGGGCGTGATTCAGCCGGGACGCGGCTTTGTCCTTTACCCCGTCAAATACAAAGCGATCGTCTTCCGGCCTTTCAAAGGCGAGGTGGTGGATGCTATCGTGACTCAGGTGAACAAGGTGCGTCTTCGGAGACCAAGGAGAGGTTTTTTTGGGGGTGTCCCTGCGGAGCCATATTTTAATTTGGGGTTTCTGCCACCCAGGTTGGCCTCTTCACTGAGATCGGACCCATGTCTTGCTTCATTTCCCGACACGTGAGTGCACAGGGAGGCAGGAGGGCGGGAGATACTGCGTGAAACGGGCGAGGGAGGCGAATGATCCGCACACCCCTGCTGATCCTTGATCCTCGTTCTCCCCCCAGTCGATTCCTTCAGAAATGGAGTACGATACTAACTCCAATCCGCCGTGCTACAAGACTGTGGACGAGGTGAGTCTTTGCCCTTGCAGGCCTGGGAGAAAAAGGATGACACGATCTGGAACCAAATCTGATGTGGTTAAGACTGGTTGCTGCATTGTAGATTCTCTGTTCCTGAGAAGAATCTCTCTGGGGAATTCTGGGAGTTGGAGTCCACCCGTCTTAAAGCATGCGGGCTGGGGAATTCTGGGAGTTGGAGTCCACCCGTCTTAAAGCATGCTGGCTGGGGAATTCTGGGAGTTGGAGTCCACCCGTCTTAAAGCATGCTGGCTGGGGAATTCTGGGAGTTGGAGTCCACCCGTCTTAAAGCATGCTGGCTGGGGAATTCTGGGAGTTGGAGTCCACCCATCTTAAAGCATGCTGGCTGGGGAGTTGAAGGCCACACTTCTTAAAATGGCCAAGGTTTGGAAACCCTGCCCTAACCATCTTGATTCATGTTTTGTTGTTAATGTTCCCTCTGCTTTTCCCCCCCCAATTAGGATATTGTCATCCAACCAGAGGATAATATCAGATTGAAGATTGTGGGGACCCGGGTGGACAAGAACGATATAGTGAGTTGTGGCATTCGAGCGATGGCCCTCTCTTGACCTTCTTTTGGCCGTTCGGAGTCGCTGCCGTTCATCTGTCCTTCTTCGTCTCCTACACAGATGGAGAGTTAAAGTTTTGACCCAGAATATCTGCTGGGGAAAATCCGCAGAGCAAATGTGGGGAGAAACAGAGGCTGGGTGGGATTACGTTGTGTGGTTTGGGGTGAAAATGGCAGCACGGGACAAGTAGAAATGCAGACGATTCCACTTCCAGCTTTTGCTTTCAAAGGTTTTTTGTGTTTGCAGGGATGAGGCTCAGGCTATTTCCACACCAGTTGGATTCTGACCTGTGTTGGTCAAGCCACAACTGAGCATACAGTATCGGCATAGTTTGTAGACTTTAACGGGTTCAGTCCCTGCTAGAGCCGGGAATAGGTCCTTGGATGGTCAGTAGAATTCATCCTTGGTGAACCTGACCATCCAGATCTCGTCTACTTTGACCTACCTGAAGAAGGATAGGAGTTCGGTTTTGGCCCAATTTCTCCATTTTTCATGAGGACGAGGCTGAAGTAAAGTCAACTTGGCAGGACACAGTGCCCTGTACTGTGAATTAAATCAGCCCGATCCTTACAATCATGAGGACTCGAAACTTGCTTTATTTTCAGAGAAGGGCTATAGTTCTGGCAGACTCCTTTTTTAATGTAAAAATCATGTGTGTGGCCCTTTGGGGTCTTCCTAGAGAAAGGTGGGCAAATTCCTGTTGTGAAAATTGGAGATAATATGGGGCCACTTTAGTAGTATTAACACACTTTCTCTCTCTTTTTTTTTTGCAGTTTGCTATTGGATCACTGATGGATGACTATCTGGGTATGTGTGTTTAATTCCTTGCCGTGTCATAAAATAGGCCTTTAGTTGGGTGACCCGCATTTTGAAAAAGGAATTCAGGAGGATTCAGGGGGAAAAGAGAAATTGAATAGAGACAGAGAATTGTTTGGGGGGGGGAAATATAATAATAGCAATAATAAAGCACCACTGGAAGACTATTCCTGGCAAATAGAAGGGGTAGAAACGGAAGCAGTAACAGACTTCATCTATTTGGGCTCCAAGATCACCGCAGACGGAGACTGCAGCCATGAAATTAAGAGACGCTTGCTCCTTGGGAGGAAAGCTATGGCAAACCTAGATAGCATATTAAAAAGCAGAGACGTCACCTTGCCGACAAAGATCCGCATAGTCAAAGCTATGGTTTTTCCAGTAGTAATGTATGGCTGTGAGAGCTGGACCATAAAGAAGGGTGAGTGCCGAAGTGGGGGTGAAGACTCTTTAAGAGTCCCCTGGACTGGTAGGAGGTCAAACCAGTCAATCTTAAAGGAAATCAACCCTGACTGCTCATTGGAAGGATTGATACTGAAGCTCAAGCTCAGATACTTTGGTCACCTAATGCGAAGAGAGGACTCTTTGGAAAAGACCCTGATGCTGGGAAAGATGGAAGGCAAAAGGAGAAGAGGACGGAAGAGGATGAGATGGTTAGATAGCATCCCTGAAGCAATGAGCATGAAACTGAGCACACTCCAGGAGGCAGTGAAGGACAGGAAGGCCTGGCGTGATGTGGTTCATGGGGTCACGAAGAGTCGGACACGACTTAACAGCTGAACAGCAATGGAAAACTATCAGCATTGACAGAATTGCCCTCCGGCCATTGCAAAAGGCAGCTTTGCTTGGAACAGCTTCCATCCTGCGATCATACCTTTCACACCATCCAGCCACAACATCTGGCTATCCCAGGTCCTTGGGAAGGATTCAGTCAGTGGATAAAAATGCCAGATCCAGCCTAAACATCTGGGTGACTGGGCAACCAACCATAGTAGTAATAATGGCTTTTTTTTTACAGTCAGTGACCCAGTTTAAGCATACTTCCATGATAGAAGTTATGGAAGTAGAAAAGATTTAGATTAAAAAAATAGCAATGCAGATTTCACAGAGGAAAAAGAAGGTGATTTAAAAGATCAGAAGTACCGAAATGGAGGCAGGGTGTTTGAAAGGACGAAAACAGCATTGCTGTGGAATTGTGAAATGAACGTCGTGCTGTATTGCTGTATAATAACTTACCTAAGCTACGTAACTATCGATTGAATCATTGCTCAAAATGTTAGGGTCCTTCAGGAGTCACCCCAGAGTGGCTTTAGCAAAATGTCAGGGGGCGGGAAGAAGGGTAAAAGCAAAATGGAGGGAATCTAAAAATGAAGAAAAGGGGTCATTTTAATTGTGCGAAGTGTGGAGGAAAGCGGGGTTATCTTCGTTGTGTGAAGATAAATTGAAGGAGATAGATAGATGGGTGATAGATGATTGATAGAGAGGAAGAGACAGATGGATGATAGAAAATTGATAGGGATGGATAGGATGGATGGATGGATGGATGGATGGATGGATGGATGGATGGATAGATAGATAGATAGATAGATGAATAAAGGGGGGAGAGGATGGATGGATGGATGGATGGAGGATCGGGGAAGGTGCTGGGCTAAGAGTTCTCCCCTCTGCCCCAGAAACTCCCAGGGGGCCTTGGGGCCAGTCCCTCCCTCTCAGCCTGGCCTACCCAACAGGGTTGGGTGATAACCATTAGGGAGACCTTCCCCCATAACATCATTTAGTTCCCTGAGAAAATGGGGGGGTTATAAACCCGGCTTCCCACGCAGCAAGTTTCAACCTCGGCTTTTCTCTTCCAGGTCTCCTGAACTGAAGATCCATCTCCATTCTGCCTTGCTTTCCTCCTCCGTCTCCACGATCGTTCCTTAGTCAGAAAGGTTGGCTGGCTGCTGTGTTAGGGGAAGGGGTGACCATTTCCAGCCTCTCATGTTCACCGGGGGCGTTGTTGAAGGGCCACTGGTCTTCCCCCTCCCCTGTTGTGTTCTGCCGGGATTGTCTGTGTAAGCCCCTTTTTGGGTCATTAAACGTTTTCCTGTTTGGCGTGGTGGCCTCTCTCCTTCCCTCTGTGCATTGCACAGCATTTGCAAATGCGTTCACCGATATTTTTAATATCTCAGCTTTCAGCTTGGACGGAGGCGGAACTGGTTGGACCATAATAATCACTGAAATCTTTCCCCTTCTGCCATTTCATAATATTGGGTGAAAAGTTACAGGTGAATAGATGCGTGCCTAGGAGAAAGTTAATGTAAGCGTGGAATAAGAAATATTAGTGGGAAAAAAAGACGTTCTCTTGTTCTCCTGATATTTCTGTTCCTCTCTCTCATTATACGCATGAAGCATTTGAATTCAAACAATTTCAAGTGAAGAATGGCCGGTTTGAAGGAAGAACAGTGATTTGGGGGTTAAACAGCTGTTTTGAGAATTTTGAGCTTGTAACACTCCAAAAACATGGACAGAATTGCCTGCTTTTTCCCCTCATTTCTTTCTATACATCATGCTCGGGCAAAAGATGGCCCTCAAATTTTGCCAAACTGTAATTCTTTTTTTTTCCTAGACAATCGAGTGTGGGTGTTGGATTCTGAAAAAAAAAGGTGGGGGGGAGGAATTGCTAATTTGTGCCATAAAGCAGTCCTTAGTTGTCAAAATAGCATCTGCAAATGAAAAAAAAAAATTGGGACGCCCTAGTGAGAGTAACATCAGAATTGATGCTCAGCGTGTTTAATAATGTGCAAAATACAGCAGGCCATCCTTTTCCAAGTCAGGGATTTTCTAACAATAGTTTGACCTCTCCATTTTTTCTGACAACAGGGAAGGAGCAGTGAACGAATGAAAATGACATCTTGGGGGTCTTTTAAGGTGGGGTTCAATTGAAGGCTGTCTCTGTGGGATCCAGTTGCAGAGGGAAGACGTTTCCCTGGCCTCAGGTCTATGGCTGGAGGAGGGATCTGAGTTCAAATCTTGGTGGCCCCAATCCTTCAAGAGTTTGAATAAATTCACATGTTATACTAAACCAGAGATTACTGAATAAACTAAGACAGTTGGTTCATGTGACACAAACCAAGGCCAAACCATGATGGATCAGCATGTATGAAGTGTGTGCCTATGTGTGTTTATGGCCTGTTAAAACCTGATAAACTTGGTTTTATATATAGATATAAAGTTTGATGGACGGTGGCTGATTTTAACTTCCTTGTTCAACCAAAATATATATTTTTTCTGTGAATGAGCATTTGACAATGTTTTTTTAAAAACACGGGGAGGTATCGTGTATACTTACAGATAAGCTGAGAATTTTAGGTGCCAAAATGCACCCAAAAAATCAGGTTTAGCTTATCTGTGATATATGGTAATACTTTTTAAAAATAGCCATATTTCCCATATATACTTGTATGTAAGCCCATCCAGGGATAAGTGGACCAAAATACCATGAAAGATGTGGTTTGGATTATCTGCGGGTGGTGCATTTTTCGTAGTATTTTAGTTAAAAATTTGAGGGTCCGCTTATCCCTGGATGGGCTTATACGCAGGTATATACGGTTTTGGGAATTTGGCATTCAAAGATTGCTCCGACGGTCGCACTGGTCTTAAAATTACCCTGGCGTTCTGCACGGCATTCAGAAAACGTCATTTCCTGAATTTTGAGACATCGACTCTAAATTGTATTTTTTTCTTTGTAGAGTTTGAGCAGAGCACAGGGGTTATATCTCAAAGACAGCTGAACAGCTTAGGGTGAGTCAGAAGATAATATAGTTTGATTGGTGGCGACGGGTTATTTTAACTTTGCCCAAGAAATCCAAACAAAAACGGGGAAAGTCAAACAGAAAAAGTGTCATTTTTTAAGTCTCCAAATTCCCTCTCCAGGGTAGCCGTTACTCTTTAGAAGTCTCGCTGATCTGCCTTTCATTAAGGATTCCCACCTTGCCAGAATGAGTGTGTGTGGAATGAGGTGTGCAAGAGCGTGTATAGAATGAAGCATGCACGGGTGTGTATGGAATTAAGTGTGCAAGAGCATGTACGGAATGAAGCGTGCAAGAGTGTGTACAGAATGGAGCGTGCAAGTGTATGAATAGGGTGCAAGTGTAGGGAATAGGGTGCAAGAGCGTGTTTGGAATGGAGTGTGCAAGACTGGAATGGAGTGTGCAAGTGTGTGTTTGGAATGGAGCATGCAAGAGTGTATGGAATAGGATGCAAGCGCAGGTTTGGAATGGAGTGTGCCAAAGTGTGTATGGAATGGAGCATGGAAGAGCATGTACAGAACAGGGTGTGCAAGAGCGTGCAAGAGCATGTACAGAACGGTGCGCAAGAGCGTGCAAGAGCATGTACAGAACAGGGTGCGCAAGAGCGTGCAAGAGCATGTACAGAACAGGGTGCGCAAGAGCGTGCAAGGGCATGTACAGAACAGGGTGCGCAAGAGCGTGCAAGGGCATGTACAGAACAGGGTGCGCAAGAGCGTGCAAGGGCATGTACAGAACAGGGTGCGCAAGAGCGTGCAAGGGCATGTACAGAACAGGGTGCGCAAGAGCGTGCAAGGGCATGTACAGAACAGGGTGCGCAAGAGCGTGCAAGGGCATGTACAGAACAGGGTGCGCAAGAGCGTGCAAGGGCATGTACAGAACAGGGTACGCAACAGCATGTACAGAACAGGGTGGCAAGAGCGTGCAAGAGCATGTACAGAACAGGGTGCGCAAGAGCGTGCAAGGGCATGTACAGAACAGGGTGCGCAAGAGCGTGCAAGGGCATGTACAGAACAGGGTGCGCAAGAGCGTGCAAGGGCATGTACAGAACGGTGTGCAAGAGCGTGCAAGGGCATGTACAGAACAGGGTACGCAACAGCATGTACAGAACAGGGTGGCAAGAGCGTGCAAGAGCATGTACAGAACAGGGTGCGCAAGAGCGTGCAAGGGCATGTACAGAACAGGGTGCGCAAGAGCGTGCAAGGGCATGTACAGAACAGGGTGCGCAAGAGCGTGCAAGAGCATGTACAGAACAGGGTGCGCAAGAGCGTGCAAGAGCATGTACAGAACGGTGTGCAAGAGCATGTACAGAACAGGGTGCGCAAGAGCGTGCAAGAGCATGTTCAGAACAGGGTGTGCAAGAGCGTGCAAGAGCATGTACAGAACAGGGTGTGCAAGACATGCGTGGCTGAATTTCTAAATAGGAGCTGCTTGTGACTCATCTTCCCCCCATTTCCCATAATAGGCAATGAACCTTTGAGGGCACCCTGCCTAAGATGAGGGAGGGTAAGTAGTTTGAGTAGTAGAGCTGTCTGTGCTCCCTCCCCAGAGTGATTAGGGGAATGGAGTATTTGCCATCCCCATGCCACACGCTTTCCCCCTGCGCATGTTCCTCATGCTTAAGAACTTAGTCTAAGCATGAGACATGATGCTCCGCAGATGCGGCGCTCCAGAAACCACCTGGAATGGAGCATGCAGGAACATGGGCAATCCATTTCACCCTGCAGCCTCCTGCAGGGAGCTTTCCCCATTTCTCTGTTTTTTGAACCAGCCAGATTCCTCCCGGGGGAGGTGCACCGTTCCTGGAGGTACTGCAATACCAGGCCGATGCTTGGAGTGGACGGAGCAAGCCCCTATTCCATCTCCCAGTCCCAAAAATCCATTTAATATGTAGTCCTCAAATAGAGGACGTATCAGATATTAAACTGATAAGAACAGATACTACACTTGATCTTAGCCAAAAGGCCGAGAAGCGATGCCTTCCGCCGGCGGGCGGCCCCCGAGACTCTCCCGCGGAGCGCCCTGCAGGTCTCGGGGAGCGCATCGGGGCCGCGAGGAGCCGCACCCGGGGGGGGCCTCGGCCCCGCTTTTGAGGCCGGCAGGTCGGTTGCGCCCAGCCCCTTGCTTCTGCCGGGTGGCCTCGGCCTCCCCGCGTGGCCATTTGGGGGTGCCGATGGGGGGTTCTCTCGCCCCCGTTAATTTCCCGTCGGCCCGGCCGGCTCTCTGGGCGGCCATTGGCGGTGCATTTGCATATGGTGACTCATCCCCTCCGCCACTCTCCTCCCCTGTCCTCCCTCTGCCAGCCGAGGGGGGCACCAGCGACCCGCCGCCTGCAGAACAGGCCCTGCCAGGGAGACGGGCTTTGGGGCTGGGGGGGCTTCCCGCCCAGGATGGGCCCTGAGCTCTGCTGTGGTGTCTCCCCTGACACAGCCCGCCAGCCCAGCCTGATGGGCACAGTTGCTCTCTCCCCCTTTCCAGCTGCGGTTGAGCATCACGCGTGTGTCCCAGTCCTGAACACGGATGCGTCTTTCCCCTTTCAGCTGCGCTCCTCAGTTGAAGCAGGGGGTCTTTCCTGCAGGAGGGAGGGAGGGAGGGAAAGAGAGAGGGGGGAAGGAAGGAAGAAGGAAAAAGAAGGAGAGGAAGGAAGGAAGGAAGCAAGCAAGCAAGCAAGCAAGCAAGCACACCAGTTATATCATTTGCACCCTCATGCAAATGGGTGGAAGGAAGGAAGGAAGGAAGGAGAAAAAGGAGCAGGAGGGAGGGAGGGAAGGAAGGAAGGAAGGAAGGAGAAAAAGGAGCAGGAGGGAGGGAGGGAAGGAAGAAAGGATGGAAGGAGAAAGAAAAAGGAGAAAGGGAAGGGAGGGAGGGAGGGAGGGAAAGAGAGAGAGGGGGAAGGAAGGAAGAAGGAAAAAGAAGGAGGGAGGGAGGGAAGGAAGGAAGGAGAAAAAGGAGCAGGAGGGAGGGAGGGAAGGAAGGAAGGAAGGAAGGAGAAAAAGGAGCAGGAGGGAGGGAGGGAAGGAAGAAAGGATGGAAGGAGAAAGAAAAAGGAGAAAGGAAAGGGAGGGAGGGAGGGAGGGAAAGAGAGAGAGGGGGAAGGAAGGAAGAAGGAAAAAGAAGGAGGGAGGGAGGGAAGGAAGGAAGGAGAAAAAGGAGCAGGAGGGAGGGAAGGAAGGAAGGAAGGAAGGAAAGAGAAGGAAGGAAGGAAGGAAGGAAGGAAGGAGCAGGAGGGAGGGAAGGAAGGATGGAAGGAGAAAGAAGAGGGAGGGAGGGAAAGAGAGGGGGAAGGAAGGAAGAAGGAAAAAGGGAAGGAAGGAAGGAAGGAGAAAAAGGAACAGGAGGGAGGGAGGGAAGGAAGGAAGGAAAAGAAGGGAGGGAGGGAGGGGCCTAAGAAATACACCAGCTCAATTTGGCATCTATTCCAAGGTTCGGTTCTCCCTATTTTAAATGACTGTTTATACGTCTTTTACGTACACAAAGGCCCCAAAGAGGTTTTAAATCCCAAATTAACATTCAGCATTTCTATCCAAAGGAATTTGGATGGGTGAAAGGAAATTTTTTATTACAAACAGAGATCTGAAGCCATGAACAGGATGTATTTCCCCAAGGGCCAGAGAAGAAATTTGTCTGGAGGTGCCGATTTCTGTAAATGGGCAGCAGTTTCCCAAAATGATCATCTGATTTGATGATCTTCAACTTTCCAATCTGGTTCATCATCTGGATTCAGAGATTTTGTCAAATTGCCTCTGTGAAATCAAGTTGGAGGTAGAAGTTGGAGTTGGAAGAAGCAGGATCAAAGGAGCGTTGATGTTTTTGAACTTTGACGTTGGAAAAGACGTCTGAGAATATCATGGACAGTCAAGAAAACTAACACATGGATCATCAAAGAAATCAACCCAGAGTTCTCACTCGAGGTACAAGTGACCTGGCTCAAATGATCAAATTTTGGACACTATGTGAAGACCCTGCTCTGTTCATAATTCTGAGAAGGGTGGAAGGAAAGAGAAGAGGATGATCGATGGGTGGACCATTGAGAGACCAGAACGCAGATCATCTTGGAGAAAGTCTATCTCTGTGGTTGCTAAGACTTGATGCCACCTTGACAATATTTAATGAGTTGATATCTTCCGACTTACCCTTGAGATGTCTTGCAGTGACTTTAAAACTTAGATCAAAACAGGATTTAAGTTGATGCTAGATTATATAAAAGATCTCAGGCATTCCAGTGTCAGCTTTGCTTCTGAATCTCAGGACCGATCTTGGAGGAAACGCTACTGAGCTTTCTTTGGGGCTCTGTAGAACTAACCCATTTGCCAAATGATTCTGAACCGGTCTGGGTTCTCTTCGTCCCTTTCGGGAACGGCTCACCCATTTATGAAAATCGTCCCAACAGGCTTAATTGGCTAATGAATTGGCCCACAATGATGGCTTCATGCAAGACGTTGAAACCCAAGTCAACAGCATAGACTGGGTTTGTACGATTTGCTTAGACGCAGAAAAACTAGCTAAGCGTGTCATGGAAAGAGCTAATCTGAAACGTCATGGCTTGTAGGGTGAAGGGACCCCTGGTCTCCTCTCATTTTCTCTGTCCTAAGGGGCTTTTTTCTGATATCCCCAGGCGGCAAAGGTGGTGGATCCCTAGAAATGGAATTTTCTCCTTCCAAGTGAAGAAGGCAGCTGATTTTCTCAGCCCTCGGACAAATTCCATCATTTCCTTGTAGCTCCTGTTTGGAGAAGTTTGAACTGGCTTTCATTTTTCGTACCACCTTTTTTTTGCAAGCGATCGAGAGGCACGAGAAAATCTGGCACGTGGCTACAAGCTTGGCTGGGTTCTCTCAAGGCTACAAACCAACCGTGGTTTCTTCCGCCTGGAAGATGGCTCGGAGAGCAATTTCTTTGCAACTTTTCTGCTTCCATCGGAAGGCACAAGGGAAGACGTTGATTTGGAAGACAAGGTCCATGTAAAGAGGAAGAAGTGAGCAAAAAAAGGCATGAATATATCCAAGCCGGGCCGGTGCAACCCGTTTGCTCTACAGAATTTGCACGGCACACTTCCCTTGAGCAAACCCATTTTCCTGGTTTTGCAGGACCAAACGCGTCTAAATGCTGCAGTATGGATTGTGTGCTGGGTGAACAAAGCAACCGCTAGGCTCCAAAGTATTTTTTATAAATGATGCAAAGGGTTGTGGAGCAGGGCAGGGAAAATGTCCAGTGGACAGTACGTAGATGAAAAAGTGGGATTTCCATTGCTCTTAGTAAAAACTATTGGCCTAGAGCAGCTTATTCATTGTTGTAAGTCTGGAAACAGGTAACTCTTCTGAGTTTTTACAAAATGGCTGCCTTGGCTGCTTTTCCCAAATCACAAAATGGCTGCCACAGGCCACACAACCACCATTTTGCTAAAATTGGTCTCTTGCTTGCTTCAATACTGTATTTTTTCCCCCTCTGGCCAGTGTCCATAGTGAGCATTAAACAGGCAGCTTCTCTGAGATGGTAGTTGGCTGGCCACCAAACCATAAACCAGAATTAGCAGTTTTTTTTTCATGTAAGACATTAAACCAGTGTTTTTCAACCTTAGTCTCTGTGGACTTCAACTCCCAGAATTCCCCAGCCAGCATGGCTGGCTGAGGAATTCTGGGAGTTGAAGTCCACACACCTGAAAGTGGCTAATTTGAGAAACACTGCATTAAACCAACAAAACCCCCTTCCTTTATGGGCCAACGTTTGGCCCAAGCTGCTAATTCCATAAACCACTTTCTTCACTTTTGACCTTGTCTTGTGCAAACCCCACCATTAAACCAGTTTTAATAGGTTGTGATTGATCCAGCACAAACTACGGCTTTCAAAATATAATTTATTATAGAAACAAAAATAAAGGAAAAAATAGTTCCACGAAATGGAAAAAAATGCACGTGAAAAAGAAAACTCTTAAGAGAAACCTGCCACAATTACGGATAACATCATGGATATATAACAGCAACTCAATGCTCAGCCACAAATTATTTTTTTTCTGATATATTGTCATTAATTAAGCTTTTCAGTGGCTTAATAGCCAGTTTGAAAGCCGAAAGCAGAAACATCCTCAATTTAGAGATTTTAAACCAATAGAATTAATCTCTGTCATTTAGAGATAAATTGGGTCTTAATTTAAGCTGTGAATCAAGGTTGTGTGCCAAAGACAATTTTCTGGCTCTCAAATTGGATTGAATCATCGGTGGATGCCAGTTTAATCACTTTGGGGTGCCAACCATGACTTTTACCAATCATTTTTAAAATGTCATTATTGCCTCTTTTTAAAAATGTACATTCTTGGTAACAGCTTGGAGTAACGTAAAAAAAAACAGGCAAAGAAATGCATCAAATTAATTTACTGGAGATATTTTGTGACAGTTTCAAAGTCAATCCTGGGTGCCCTTGAATTTCGTCCGGTGGAGTTCACGGGGCCTTGGTCACCGCTGGATCTGGTCCAACCCCTTGTGAAAAAAAAAAGAATTGTGAGAATTCACGCAAACTAAATTAGCATGACCCTAACGGCTACGGTGCCCTCAAACCAATAAGCCACATTAAAGCCAACCCGGTCTCTTGCGTGAACCCACCTCCCCAAATTAGCGTGCAATTTCCCAAATCAGACCGTCTTCAACTCACGGGACGTGGATCCCACCCACGGATCCAGCCTGGGTCCCAGCAAACGGGATCTAGCTTTGTCCCAGCGCTTGAGGATAGAACCGGCAGACGGGAAGGCCGCTGGCACCGAAGACATGACGCTGGGTCAAGATTTCTCTCCCTCCGCACATTACAGAGCCGGGTACGGGAAAACCCAACCCTGCCAAGAATGGGAGGACTCGCTTTTCCTGGAACGACACCAGTCCGGCTTACGCTCCCCCTCCCCAAAACTCGGTGCCCGTTCCATAGGTTGGCTTGGGCTTCCCATCCTCCTCAGCCCTGGCTGTGGATGATGGGAGGCGTGGTCCCCCAGGCTTGGAAAGAAATAGAAACCTGGTTTCAGGAGAGAGCAAGAAGGATTGGGGTTGGCTGCGGGATTTGGGGGGGTGTCACCCCTAAATTCCCCGCAGGAAGACCCCCAACCCCTTCTGCAGGGGGGCAGAGAACCTGCATCCCTTTTGCTCCACCCGTGCTCTGCAGAGTCCGGATTAAAGCGATCCTCCCCTACCTGTTGTCTCCTCGCGTTTGCGGGCGAATTTTTTCCCCTCCCCGACCTCCACAGCAGGGTTTCTCAACTCTGGCCACTTTAAGACGGGTGGACTCCAATTCCCAGAATCCCCCAGCCAATTCTCTTTAGCAGAACGAGGCAGCGTCTTCGTGGGCGGCGGGGGGGGGGTGGCTCTGCCCGCTCGTGAAAAAAAATCTCGGGAGGGATGCCGAGGCCCACGTGGCAGCCGGATCGCGCCTGGCGCCACGTGTCTGTTTTCTCTCCCCTTTCCGACGTCCCTCTTTGCCCGCGTCTCCGATCCTCGAGGCCGCGCGCAAGCCAGACGATCTGATTCACGCGTCGTCCCTTCCTAGCAGCCCGGGAGTCTGCGGCGGGCGCGGGTCAGCCTTGCTCCGGCCTCCACGTGGCTTCCCACGATCGCCCGGCTGACCGCCGCGGCCTCGGATCTTCCCCCACGTGGCTCCCGGACATTTCGGGGCCTTCAGGACGCCCTTCTTCTCCCGCTTCTTCTGATTCTCGGCAGAAGAAAATCCTCGCTTCTCCTGGCAGGCAGCGCCAAACGCTACGGATGTGAGATGATATATAAATTGAATAAATAAAGAGAATAAAACCACACGGAAAAAGACGCGTTTTCTCCACGGAGGAAAAGAAATCGAGCTCCTGCCTTCGATCAGGAGAAAGGCAGGGACCAGGGATCCACCCGATCCCTTTGGAAGAAGAAAAAAAAGAACTCCCCGCCCGCTTTACTTCCTTTGCAGAATGCAAAATTCAAACGGGCGCGTGGAAACCTACTACGAGCCCGGGAAGCCGCCACGTGGTCCGATTCATAAAACCGGAGGCCGGACTAAAGGGAGGGGCCCACCTCAGTTCCCGTTCGGATTGGTCGATTCTTTGGACCAATCAGAACAGCGCGGCGCCCCGGGGCGAGGCGTCAGGCGATCACGTGACCCCCGCAGCGCCTACCCGGAAATTAAAGCCACAATCAAAAGAAGTCCGCCACGTGGTTGTAACATGGGCGCGCCTTCCGGGAAAATCAACCGGCCGCGGACGGTAATTCTAGGATTTAAAAAAAAAAAAAACACTTTAATTTTCAAGTTTTTAATTCGTTAAAGTGTTTAGATCAGGGGTATGTCCTGGGGTAATGGAGCAGTTCGCGAGTCGAGGATCCGCTTGTGTCAAAGCATCAGGGCCTGTGTTTTGGGGGTCGTGGCGTTAAATTTTACTGTAGTTTTATACTGTATTTATTGCATTTTAATTAATATTTATTTGTTGTTTTATTGTGAGCCGCCCAGAGTCACTTCCTCGTGAGATGGGCGGTATCTAAATTCTAGATAGATAGATAGATAGACAGACAGACAGACAGACAGACAGACATTATTCGAAAAAGGGAAATTAAATTCAGCCGTTGAAGAACCGCTGGGTCAGATGCTGCTGCACGGTGGTGTAACTTCCGAAGTGGGCGGTATATCCCAGCTGTAAGGCAGTTCCTTGTTCCCGAGTCGTGATTACACGTAACAGAATTGACCCAACACGCCTCCTTAGGTTTGAGCTGAATAAGCTCCATGTTCTCGGTAGTGCCAATATAAAAAGTAATAACGTTGACTTGCTCAAGGCAGCGAAGTGGCTGTATTCACACAACGTGTTTAAACAGGTCAGGGAACACGAGTGACTCCTTTGACCGTAGATGCTCAATGTGGTGGCCACAAGCTTGTTGGTTGTGTGGTGTGTTAAGTCCCCGTTTAGTTAGCTTATGATTTGTTGTGTTCTGTAGAGCTAGAATATGGTCATTCAGGAACCAGGTGACGTGTGTTGTATAGCCCACACATTAGTGTGCCAGAGAAAAGTGTGTTTGAATGCAGAACCTCTTCCTTGTTTCTAGAACAGTGTCTCTCAACCTTAGCAACTTTAAAATATGTGGACCTCAACTCCCAGAATTCCCTAGCCTGTGTCTAGAATGACACACAAATCACAGGATTTTTTAAATTTATTTATTAAATTTATCTGCCGTTAGACTCCTGGGGATTCTGGGTGATTAGTTCCTTCTGTTTAGTCTGTGCTAAACTGCCATTTTTCTGCAGCAAAGACGAACTGCATTCGTAGTGACTGCTGCTTCTAGTGTTTTCTCATTCTTTGCTTCAGGAGCTGCAGAAAAAACTCTTCAAAAGGCGCCGCGTCCTGAGCAAACAGAAGAGAAAGAAACATCGGATCGTGGGAGCTGTGGTGGATGAAGGTCTTATCACCATTCACCATCTGAAAAAGCGATCGTGAGTCATGTTTTCTGTGTGCAAAGAAATTGAAGCCCTATGGGATAAATGCTCAAGTTATCTTTCGGACTTGGATCAGAAACCAGTATCTAGAGAAACATTAAGAACAGAACTCGGCTTTTTTTATTTATAGTTGCTTGTGGGAGGATTCAGTTTTATTGAACTTAAACTGCAGTTCAGAACCTCTGCCTCTGACGCTGTAAGTTCATGGACTTTTAACGTTCCAATCTTGAAAAGCTAAGCAGGTGGACCTGGCTGGATGGGAGACCACTAAGAGATCCCTGGGAGGTAGGCTAGACAGGGAAAGGAAAAAATACCGTTGAACAAGACAACAATAAACCACTTCTGTATTGTTGCCAAGAAAATTACATACATGTGCCTATGAAATTTACTAGGAGTTAAGCTTCTCTCAAAGAAAACTTTGGTGTAGTAAAGATGCTTTCTGAAAGGACAACAGCTACAATTCTCATTCTTCTCAGGTAATAATGGAAATATAGTGCAACATATATGAAAGATGTAAGGCTAAGGAAAGTTGTGCTGGTAACAGACGCAAGATTTGCCGTGCGGTCTTGTTGAGTTCATTCCCCAAGTGAATAAACAGACAGGAAATGGTTAGAGCCCCCGATGAGGAGGGGGATCCAAATGGTTAGAATTAAGTCAGGATTCTGGAAGAAATGGGGCCACTGCTTAGCTTAGAGACCTTAACAGAAGAAAGCTGCTTTGGCATTTAGAGCAGTGTTTCTCAACCTCAGCAACTTTAAGAAGTTCAACTTCAACTCCCAGAATTCCCCCCCGCAAAAAACCCAGATTATTGTTTTATGGAAGTAGTCCCCTGCTGGCTGGGGGATTCTGGGAGTTGAAGTCCATCCCTCTGAAAGTTGACGAGGTTGAGAAACACTGATTTAGAGGACAATAGTGTTGTTGTTGTTTTTTCAATTAATGAGTTGGCCTTAAACAATTTCCTCTTTTTGGCACTCACTTCTTCACTTCCAGATCTAGTTCTCGGGCAAACATCACCCTCTCAGGGAAGAAGAAAAGAAAACTACTGAAACAACTACGCCATGCCACTAAGGAGAAAACAAAGATGCAGGGTAAACTGTCTTCCCTCCAGTTGGGTGAAAGAACGGGGGATGTGGAAGCCAGAAGGTTTCCACAATGAGGGAGCGAGTTATGAGTTTTTAACTTCTTGTTCTGCTCTCTTGTTGTGCGATCAATGGCTAATTATTGCCTTTAAGGCATTTCCAAGCCTTCTTTGATTTGGTTAGATCTTTCTGGTTTTTTAGTAGCACAACCGTGTGAGATGCAGTAATAGAAAAACCCTTCTCTGATCCTGGAGTTTATGAAACCAAAGGGCTAAGTAGATGGAGGAGAATTGGCTTATAAAACAACAGGGGAGTAAGGAAGAATAAATGTAACAGGAAAGCTTGGGGTGGCTGAGATCAAATTCCAAGGTTATCTATCCACTTAGCTGGTTTATTAAAAAGGCAGGGAGTGCGGTTTTTAGCATACAGTTAATCCTTCCTGCTTCTTCCCCCAGTTATTCCATCCTTCTCGGATTATTAGAATTGTAGGGTTAGAAGGATCCTTCGAGGTCATCCATGCTAACATTTCCAACCAAGGACAACTAGTTTACTACTTTCCAGAAACTGGATCAGAGGTCTGCAAGTCCCTTGTGCAATGGAGGGCAGCTTTATGGCTTTGAAGGCGGGGTGAGTTTTCACTGTTTTTCCCTTTCTTTCTGTGCAGTTGATGCCGCTCCAGCTCAGGGTGGAAAGAGGAAGAAGAAAAAAGAGGTAACTCCATCAGGCTGTCCAGATGTGGAGATGGCGGAAGCGGACATTGCACCTGCATTGGAAAGCTGAGCCTGGCCTCTGAAATCTTGAAACCCAGTTCCTTGCTCTCTTTTCCAGCCTACCAGTAGCAGCATTCTTGGGAGATGAGGGTAGGGCTGGGAGAGGGGGAGACAGGTTGCCAAAAAACCTAGAAAACTCAGCTTCTGAACTAGTTTAGCTCCCTAAAGTTTGTTTGCTTTTGAAAGGAATTGAAACCCATTAGACCAAGATCTGAGAGGGGTGAGTGTTCCTTTTTCTCTTGGCGAGTATCCCTCGATTCCTGAATTTGAGGAGCTACAAAATATTTTAAAGTTTGGCGGGCCTGATGTTGCACCTTAAAGGGGCGTTCGATAAGAGACAGGCTTTACATGTAGGGTGTGGACTAGTTTTTAAAGAATTCCAGTGACTCTGCTGGATTATGGCACAGATACCTGGAACTGCACGTGTATTTAGTGAATTTGCACATATGTGAGATGGCAACTTTTTCAGTGTCGGCGACCAATTTCAACTGAAAGGGAAGTGCAGAGGCAAAGATTTCTGTTTTCCACATGTTGAAATTGTTTGTGTTCTGATCCATACAATAAAATGGCCCAAAAAACTCCGTCTTGCTTTAATAATTTTTTTCTTTGTGTTGTGAGGAAGAAGGGAAAGAGTATGGCTAGTTGGTACATTGTGCTAAGCCATGGGGTATTTGATAGTGGCTATTGAATAAAATATAGCTAAGCTATGAAATGAGTGGTTGAAGGCATCAGGCTAGAAACCAGGAAAATGTGAGTTCGAGTCCTGCCTTAGGCATGAAGCCAGCTGGGTGACCTTGGGCCAGTCCCTCTCTCCAGAAAGAAAGGGCAAAATGTTTCCGAAAACGCTGCCCCAAAACTGTCCAGTCTATTACTTGGAGTCAAGACTGCTTCAAAGGCACAAATCAACAACTGTGAACCATATTGAGTCATTAACTATTGTTAATAAGCCGCAGCTACTGAACTGCCTATATAATAATCACAATACAGTGCCACAACTGAATCTTACTATGGCTTGCAAAATATGGGAATCCAGTCTGTTGCAGGATATTCAAAGGTAGGAGGAAATGGGGTTACAGTACTTTTCAATCTGAAAAGAGGGAGGGGAGAAATCCCATTATAAAGTGGAAAAAATAAAGGGCAAACCTGAACGATATTGATAAGGATACAAAATTTAACAGTTTATATGTAGAACTTTGCTTTACAACGGGAAATTCAAGAGCAAAGCTGAGAAAAACTTTAAAAAACGCGTTTTCAAAAAAAGTATATCATTTATTTTAAAAAGAATTCAATTTCCGTATTTTTCACATGAATGTGAAAAACCACATTAAGGGGTACCATTGCTACGATAAAAGTTGAATGACCAAAATAAAGGACAAAGTGAGTTTTCAAAAAATAAATCTGCAAGGACAGCTTTCTGAAATAAAGGACTGTCCTTTATAATAAAGGTCACTAACTATAAAGCATGTAATAGCCATTAACCCCAAAACTCATTTTTTTAGTGCAATAGACTAAAACAGCTACGCTAGACAAAATTCCTGTCTCTCACTGTGTGAAGACAGCTGCCCTGCGATCAAAGTAAGGTGAAGTTCATTTTTATTCAATTCGTATAGCTGTCCATCTCAAACTGGTGATGGTTGGCTGTTAGTTTGTAGTTTATTTGCTAGTGTGTTACCTTCTACTGTTGCTAGTGGTAAAATAGTCTATATAATAAATTCAAAGTTGCAGCAACCTTGAACAGTCTCTTGTCAGTGGAATATCCCTGCGCCAAGGATTTAATATTTTATTTTAGCCCGGTGATGTTCATCCAGAAATTCTTTCACTATATTTGAATAATGATACACCTTCAAATTAAGCAGGAGTCTAGGTGGATTAATAGCTCTGATTTAAAGTAATGCTTTCAGTTGAAATGGACTTTTGGAAACTGCATAAATCCATGCAGGGCTGTGTTCTTTTTGGCAACAATAGATGGGAAATTTGAGGTTTTTGGCTTTCCAGGTTCACCAGTTAATTTCTCATCCACGTATCAACCAGGAGTGATCTTCCTTTGGTGTTTTGGGCTCAAATCACAACTGGTGTGATGCTACCACCTCCAACTACTATCTGAAACTGAAAAACTTTATTGTGCTCACTAACCAGCACAGAGTTATTCTCCAGGATGCCACAAGCTGGTAGGGTTGTGTGTTGCCTAACCTCAGCCAGGAAGAGTGAACACAAGCCTCTCCTTATGGCTACAGAGCATGAAATGAGGACAACAGGAGTCGCATGAAAGCACATCTGAAGAGGTCCAGCTGCTATAGCTAACAGAAGCTGCACAGCATTCAAACAGAAGGATTCTTCCTTTCTGTATAGAGATGAGCTGCAAGCTGAACCTCGAGCGGAACGTTCGTTCCAGGGTTGAAGACCCGAGTCGAACTCTTTGTCAGGTGACACCCTTCGTGTCCCGGTTTTATTCTTCCCCCAAGGCTCGGAGCCAGCGTGCGCAGGCGCAGAAGAGGAAAGAAAGGGAAAAAAGGGGGTTTAATCGCTTCAGTCGCTCCCAGGTTTTATTCGCCGGGGCCGGCATGTCCGCTCTGTGCGATCCGGCGGGGGTGGTCGGGCCTCCAGGGTCCGCCCCGAGCCCCAAACCGGCCGCCGCGCCTCCGTCTCTGAGGTAGTACGGGGAAAGGGAGGGAGGGTTTTCCTGCGGCGCTTCGGAGATCATCCCTCGGGTGGGCCTTTAAAAGGGGGCATGGCCCCCCTCCGCTCAGGGTTGCCAGGGTGAGCTCCGGCGCTTGCAAAGATCTCAGAAGGGTGCCAAGGCTCTGCCCCGAGGAGTTGCCAGTTCATCCTCAAGGGGGGCAGCCTACGAGGAAGGGGCAAAGGCCGGGAAGGAGGGCCAATCAATGCCCGGATGTAGCTTTTTTAGATGATGATGATGATGATGGACAGACAATAAATGCCTAGATTTAGCTTTTTTTTAATGAAGGTGATGGCCAATAAATGTCTAGATTTAGTTTCCCTAATCGATGATGATGATAATTACTGCCATTAACGCACCAGCATATAATGCTTTCTAGAGGGACAGTATGATGTAATGGTTAGATTATCAAACAGGGATAAGAACAATCCAAGTTCAAAACACCGGTAACATTTCCTGGGGGACTTTGAGCCAATCCGTTTCTCCCCGAATCTTTCTCATGGCAAAGTAGAAGGGAAGTAATATGGGAATGGACATACCATTTGGGCATATATTTATTTATTTAAGCAATTTAGATATCTGCCCATCTCACATTCTGACATTCATTCATTCATTCATTCATTCATGCAATTTGCAGTCCTGCCCATCTCGCAGTTGTGATTCTGGGTGGCAAACCCAAGATTAAAAAACTGGACAGAAAGAGAGTCTGTCATAAATCAATTATACCTTCTCTGCCAAAGGTTCTCTCTTTTTGAAGCCAACTACACTTAGATATCCTCGCTATTAATATTTGGAAACGTGCTGAAACTCATTTAAACAGGCATTTGGGGACTAAGGATGAGATGCATAATTTCATTCCTAGGAAATGTATGGAGCTATTATTTTTTTTTATAAATTAGAATGGGATGGCTTCTATGATTGTATTCTCTCCTGGGTGGATCTGGATATTGTTTTTAATTGGTATTTAGCATTGGACAAGGTAAATTCCTCTCCAGGTTAAAAAAACCCCTGAGCTCAGTGTCATTTCATATTCATTTCCCACAAATGGATTTTTCGTCGGTTTTCTTTCAATCCTCTCCACATTGAGCCTCCCCTGACTTCACTTTTCTTCTTTCTCCTGCAGTTCTCAAGAGTTGGCCCAGGAGATCAAGGCCTTCCTCAGTGGTGTCGACCCCGTTCATGGGAACAAGCTCACCATCAAGGAACATGCTCGGTGTGCCATTTTGCTGCTGCGCAACTTACCTCCTGCCCGCAGTGCTGTGTTGGAGCACCTCCGGGGTGTCTTTGATGAGTACGTGTGTACCTACCTGCTGGAACTGGAGAGTGGTGATGGTGGGATGGGTGGCCTCCGCTCCCAGGGACCCAACCTGGACGATGTGGTGTCAGAGATCCAAGCCGTGCTGTCGGAGTTTGTCCGCATGAACCCCAAGGCTTGGGCCGCCCTCGTTTCCTCCTGGTCTATCGACCTGATGGGGCAATTGAGTAGCAAGTATGCCGGGCGCCATGACGTACCCCATGCTAGCAGCCTCAACGAATTGCTGCAGTTATGGATGTCCTGCAAAGCCACGCGGGTGCTGATGGAGATTTATACCCAGTGCCTTTCTTCGATGATCAATACCTGCCCAGATGCTTGCGTAGATGCTCTCCTGGACACTTCGGTCCAGCACTCACCTCACTTTGATTGGGTGGTGGCCCACATTGGTTCCTCCTTCCCCAACACCATCATCAACCGGGTGCTCTCCTGCGGATTGAAGGACTTTTGCATGCACGGGACAGCTTCAGCAGACCTCCTCCTTTTCCCCAGCACCGCAGCTGCCGACAAGCGGGTTCCCAAGATCGCCTCAGTAGTAGGGATCCTTGGCCACTTGGCCTCTCGCCACTCGGAAAGCATCAAGCAGGAGCTGCTGAGGATGTTCCACAGGAGCCTGGGACCCACCCGGGACCAGCAGCAGAAGGCCACCGTTCCTTTCTTGCTGCAGCTGGCGGTCATGTCTCCCACCTTGCTCAGCACCATCTCGGCAGAACTGGTGGACTCTCTCAAGCCCAGCGTCCTCAACCAGCTGCACCAGCACTTTGCTGCGCTGCCCCGAGAAGAGCTGGAGAACATGGTCAGTATTGTGGTGCATCTCATCTGCCAGACTTCGGGGGGCGCCTATCGTACGCTGCAGTTCCTGGTCAACACCGCCATGCCAGCTTCGGTCATCACAACCCCGGGTCTGGCAGTCCATGACAGCGTGCGGGAGGCTTGCGACCGAGTCATCCAGCTCTTGCTTCTCAACCTGCAGAAGCTGGTGTACAATCGGGGGTCGGCCAGCTTGGCAGAGGCCCCTCCCCGCGTGGTGCCTTTCTTGGATGACTTGAAGAACCACATGCAGGAGCTTTGCATGGAGACGCTGAAGCTGGAGCGGAAGCGGTTCCTCTGGCTGCACCAGCTGCTCGTCCTCCTTTCTGTGTACTGCACCCCGAGCTGTGCCAGCGAGGCCCTCTTCTACCTGCTCACACTGGCAAAGAGCCAGGAGGGACTCAGCCTAGCCACCCAGCTCTACACCGTCCTCAGCTCTTGCATGACTGATCTGCTGCCTGCCCTGGTCAAGAAGTGTGTGCGCCAGCTCCACGCAGGGTTTCTCTCGGAGCAGCACACGGCCCAGCTCTTCCAGAACCTGGCCTTGATCATGCAGTGGGAGGGCGAAAGTCCTGCCTCCATGGGCCACCAGCTGGGCCAGGCAGTTTCCTCCCACATCTACGACTTTGGGCAGCTCCTGCTGCACAGCAATCCAGAGGTTGCCCAAGCGGCGGCTTTGCTCCTGTCCGTCTGCCCCGCGCCCAAGGCCATCCGGCCAGCTCACTTGCTCTTCCTCATCCGTTCGGCCGTGCACCACTTCTTCTCCGTGTTGCGTGAGAAGTGCCCTGCCGGCATTAGCTACGGAAGCCGCCTTCTCAGCACTCTGAGTGGGGCATTGCCCACAGCCAGCAAAGCCATCCTTCAGTACCTTGTTGAAGGAGCCTTGCACCAGGGCAACGCAGAGCTGTTTGGTGGGACGGCGGAGCCCCCCGCCGCCAGGAATGACACCACGCTGGAGGCCACCAAATTATCGCTCCTGGACATCAACCGGCGTTTCATGGCAGCCGTCAACTTCTCTGGAAGCGTGTGGTCGGTGTTCCACGCGGGGGTCATTGGGAGAGGCCTGAAACCGCCCCATGCTTTGCATCGGCAAGAACCAGAGGAGATCTCCCATAATGTCCAGATTTTCTTGGGCCTTTTGCTGCGGTGCTGTGGGGCAGGGCGCTTGGGCCCCGAGCTGCCCCAATGCAGCGCCATCAGCCCTGAGGCTGCCAAGACGGTGGCTGTGGTGCTGGTGGAGACCGTGTGTCCTGACGTCACCAACAGTGAGCTGGCTTGGCCTCCCGAGGAACACACCCGCAACACTGTGGAGCGAGACATCCGGATCGGACGGTCCTTCCGGGACAACCCCCTGCTTTTCCAGCTGTTGAACTTGGTGGCCATCGGGAGGCCAGCCCTGTGCTATTGCTCGGTGTTGCTCCGGGGCCTCATGGCAACTCTCATGGCCCACTGGGAGGCCTCCCGTGAGAACGACACCACCAGCTCCCCCTGGCATTTACAGGCCTCCTGTGCCCTAGTGGCCTGCATGGGGGAAGGTCACCTTCTCCCCCCCGTGTTGAGCAACATGCACGAGATCTTCGACCAGCTGGCCCCCTTTGAGGTCCACCTGCTCCTCCTCAGCGTCTGGGACTACATGCGCGACAACAGCCCCTTGCCCCAGAAATTCAGCTTCGATGCCAGCACGGGGCTCTTCTTCCGGGACTTTTCCCGAGACATCGACGCTGGCAAATACCTCTACGTCTTACACAGCGTCCTGCATAAGAACATCGACCGGTTGGGTCTGCTTTCAGGCCGGTTCCACACTTAGATCCTCGGATGCGGACCTGCTGTGCCATGGATTCGAGAGACCAAGGGCTGGGGATGGTGGGTCTTTTAGGGACTGGAGTTTGGACAGGAGCACACAAGAGGCCTCGGCAGCATTTGCTTCGATGTGCGGCAGCAGGCAGAGGAACGGCCTTTGGGCAGAGGAGAAAGATTTATCTCAGGGGTTCTCTCCCTGTTCTTGCCTTTCAGCTTGTTGGAAAGGGACATTGGAGGAGGCTTGCAGTTTAGTTTACAGAAGGACTAAGTGAACATTGGAAATATATTAATGGATAATGCATTATCATTTTCTCATCCTTCCCCTTCCCCCCTCCTCCTCCTCCTCTTCATCTTTGCCCTGTTCCTCACTTTTTTCTTCTCCTTTTCTTCTCTTCTTTTTTCCTTCTTCAATCCTGACCTTTTTCCTGACCTCATCCTTTCTTCCCTCCTCCTCCTCTCTTCATCTTCCTCATCCCTTCCTCCTCCACTCCTCATCCCACCTCCACCTCTGGTCCTCTCTTCTTCCTTTCTCTCCTCTTTTTCTCCTCCTCTTCATCTTCATTGTCCTCTTCTCTACTCCCTAATACACACAAGAGCTCTCCTTCTTTATAAACAATCGCTCTCAAATACAGAAGTTTTTAACGAGGTTCTTTGGAAGAGTGTTTTTGGCAGTCAGTAAGTAGAGCCACATCATCCTGGCTGAGTGTTGCATGGCAGAGCAGAGCTGATTGAGTGTGGTAGGAGGAGGACTGGAGCTGGCGAAGTTCCCCACTTTTGTGCTTTAATTGATTCAGGCCACAAACCCGGGGAAATTTTTGGGTTCGTGTATCTTGGTTACATGCAGTCTGTGAAGGATTGCAACAGGTTGCAAAGCCAGTGCAGAAACATATTTCTTAATCACAGAAAAGTGGGGAGGATATAGAAGCTGGTGAACAAATGTCTGTGTTTCTTTGAAGATTTATTCTCCAAAAAGGAAAGGCTATCAGCTAAAATAGTTACTTGATTCCTCTGTTGATGGAAGAAAGCACACCTTTATTATGCAGAGATAATGAAGTCGGATTTCCCTGAAGAACTCTGTGCTTCTGGGTTACACAGCTCTCTTCATCGTTTCAGCTTTATGTGATCAATCTGTTTTGCCTTGATTAACCCAGATTGATTGTTGGAAGGCCCATCCAATAATCAGAACAAACGGGGCCTTGTTACGTGCTTTGATGTAAAAGCAGCATCAAAGTGGTTCTGATGTGGGTTCTCTCTTGGAATTACAGCTTTGCGGTTCGATATCTTCTCTCCATCTCTTCCTTCCTTCCCTTAATTGCGCCCCTGCTGCGAAAACAACTTCTGCTTTGCCTCTTTCGGCCCAGTTAGCGCTAAGGAGATACTGGGTTTTTTTTCCCAGTGGTGATTTCTGCATTAGAAAGAAAATAAGTTTAATTTGGAGACTTAGCAGTCAGACAGGCCCCGATGATGGTTCTGGTGTTTTTAGCCATTCTCAGCAGTATCTCTTATTTTCTCCACCATCTGCAGCTGTTTGGATTGGCTACTTCTCTGAATATAATATATAAAAACAGGAACTCACAGCCCTTTGGATTTCCTTCATAATCAGAACAATGGAAAACCAACCTACCTACCTACCTTCCTTCCTTCCTTGCTCCCTCCTCTTTCTTTTCCTTCCTTCCTTCCTTCTTTTCTTTCTCTCCCTCCCTCCCTCCTTTCTTTCTCTCTCTCTCTTTCTCCCTCCCTCCCTCCCCTCCCCTCCCCTCCCCTCCCCTCCCTCCCTCCAATGTGATTGAACATTTTGGGGCATGTGTGTGTGTTTTAAGTTTATTGCTAGTTTATATATTCATTGGGTGCATAGGCTGCCTCTCTTTCAGAAGCTCCCTCCTG